>OY997272.1:454201979-456601979 GCA_963921465.1 Triticum timopheevii | reverse complement strand
CTGTCTCTTGTTGCTATAATCCCCTAGTTTCTCATTATAACCAGAGAGGAGACTGACGTTTTGGCATCGGCCGCGTCAGAGGACCTTGCCCGTACCTGGACACTAGGGGCTTAGGGCATTGTTCTGCCCGTTATTATAAAGACCGAACACCTTAGGGAGTGTTCGGCGTCTCGAGTTAGGCCTTCTATGCATCAGCTCCGAATCATGTCTTTGGTCAAATGTTGGGTTTGCCCGGCTCCTGTGTTTTGCTGCCTTACGTTCCGTATCATCGGCTAACGCGGCACCAGGAGAACTACTGCGATTGTGCCCCAGTTCGGCTGGGCGAGCACCTCAGTAGAGAAAGCCAAAAACTGACTGCCATGATACAGCAAGAGACTGGTCAACCACTCGATCGACCACTTGAATGTTTAGAATTCCTCCGCTTTGACGAAGGACCGTTTCCCGGTCAGGCACATACGCGCCCCGAATTCGGAGAGCGCGGTGCCCCCAGGGGCTATATCGTAGCCCCACCCTCGAACTCCCATGGCTAAGTGAAAGTGATAAAGCATTATAGTCCGGTTGCCTCGTTTGCTACGCTACCACCTCCTTCACGGGACTGAGACGTCGGATTAAGTGTGAAAATGCGCTATTTTTTGCGAACACCCCCGCACCTTGTGCGTGGGGGCTGAAGCCGACGACTGCCATCTTTCGGTTATACACACGTATACATAAACGGCCGCACAGGAGATATTTCAATACTTGAACGCACAAGTACAAAAAGCGCCTACATCATAAACATCGTTTTACAAAATAAAACGTTCATTTGAATGTGACATTTTTTGAGCACTGCGACTCTATTACACGAGCACCACGCAGAACTTCCCCAAAATAGTGCTCGGCGGGTAACCGGCTCTCGTCCGAACCCTGGGTCGCAACAGCGGTGGCATCCATCTCTGTCCAATGTGTCTTCACACGGGCGAGGGCCATCCGTGCACCCTCTATGCAGGCCGACCGCTTCATCGCCTTGATATGCGGCACCGCCCCAAGAAATTGCTGCAATAAGCCAAAATAGCTCTTCGGCTTGGGCCTATCCGTCCAGACATGAGTCACGATATCCGTCATGGCAAGCCCGGACAACCTATTCAGCTCAGCCCACTCGGCCAACCGATCGGTCAGCGGAAGTGAATGCTCCGGACTATGGAATTGAGACCAAAACAGCTCTTCCGTCTTGTGATCCTTCTGGCTTCGGAAGTGCACAACGGCATCCGCCGCACTCGCTGCTAAGTCCATATAAGGATCCTCCAGACCCCACAGCTGGCCAAGCTGAGCATACTTTGGATCCGTAAACTTTCGGCGCAGCAGAAAGGGCTTGCCAGCCACAATATCTTCGGCCTGGCGCAGCTCCTCCTTTATAGCCCGCATTGCAGAACGGGCATCCTTGGCTTCGGCGGTGGCCTTTCCCAGGTCTTCTCGCTCCGCTAGGCGCTCCTTTTCAAGAACCTCCTTGCGGTCGGTAGCATCTTTTAACTTCACGGCCATTTCGGCCATCTCCTCCCTGCTTCGGCAGTGTGCAGCCCTTTCGGCTTTTAACTCTTCGGCCGCCCTCGAGGCAGCCGCATCACTCCTTCTGGCTTGCTCCTTGGCTTGAGCAAGTTCTGCCCGAAGGCTCTCCACAGCAGCGGCACCATCTGCGTCAAGCACACATACTGTAAGAGGTGGGCTTCGGCTCCCTTACTAGGTGACCACGGAGAAAAAACTTACCTTGCGACTCGTCAAGTCGCTTGTTGACTAGCGCGATGTCCGCATCCGCAATGTCGAGTTGCCTCTTTAGTTCAGCAACTCTATCAGTCCGGCTGGCCCCTGGACTATCCGCCACCTGCATAGGAAAGGCGAAAGTTAACACCTGCGATTTTTGATCCTCGGCACGCTGTCGCTTTCGACAACCTACCGAGTCTCAGGGGCTACTATCTATACAGGGCGCACTTTATGTGCAAAACTGTCAAAAAGTGTGTCATTTTTACGTACCTCAAACCCCGCCAGCAAACTCCTGACGGCATTATGCAATCCGCTTTCAGCGGACGAAATCCTTCCAATCACCATACTCATCAAAGCATGGTGATCTTCTGAGATGGACGCCCTCTCAAGCAGATCCTTCAGCTCCCCCGGCCAAACACTAGTCGGCGCCGAACTCTTCGGCTCTGCTGGGCTTGGGGATACCCTCCGTGATGACACTTCAGGCTCGTCTGCCTATCCGATGGCGCAGCGGACGGAGGCGTCTCGCTGTCCACCATCTCCGGACGAAGGTCCCCCGAAGACGAGCTCATCTGAGAAGGTCGGAGATCTGAACTACAAGGTAAAAACTTCAGTTATCCTCAGAAGCACAAATAGGGATGTCTCTTATTACCAAACTCCCTTTTTCTACTTACGGCTCGCTGGAGGGCTGATTCTTTAGGGGAGATTGTGCGGCCGGGGCCTCCCCGGACGCAGGACCCTCTGGTGAAGATTTCTTCCCCCTCTTAGGGGCTTTGGCCTCCGGGTCTTCAGAGGCGGTCCTCTTCTCCCCTTGGAGGGAGGGAGTCTCGATCCCCCCTTTTTCAAGAGCCTCCTTGGGCGAGGCAGTAGCTCCTCTATTTTCCCCTTCACCCTCTTCTGAAGGCGCAACCTCCAGCATCCTGACCAGCACGAGATCCGGCGCGGTCTCTGGGAGGGGGGCCGGACACCGTATCAGCTTTGCTTGCACTATCCACTCCTGTTAAAGGACAATGGGTTAAAAGGTGAATTGTAGAAAGGCAAACAAATGGTATGTCCGAACACAGAGCTACTTACTTGAGTATCCGGGCGATTGCAGCTTAGGCCGGCATCCTCGGCCAATTCCGGACACACCTCCCGTGATCCGAAGAACAATTTGTACATCTCCATGGGTGTCGTACCCATGAAGTGTTGGAGAATTCGTGGTCCCTCCGGATTAAACTCCCATAGCCGGAGAGGGCGGCGTTTGCAGGGCAGGAGACGCCTAATCAGCATGACCTGCATCACCACGACCAGATCGATCTCCCTCGCTTGGAGGTCTCGAATCCGGCCCTGCAATAGGGGCACGTCCTTTGACGGCCCCCAGTTAAGCCCTTGGTTGACCCACGACATCAATCATCGTGGAGGTCCCGAGCGGAATACGAGCGGCGGCTTCTGCCTGCTGCCCCTCTGAGCGGTAATATAGAACCACTCCTGTTGCCACAAGCCGAGCTCCTCTTGGAAGGAGCCCTCAGGCTATGGGGCATCGGCCCTCCTGCTTACGGCCGCCCCGCCGCACTCTGCTTGACGCCCCTCGATCATCTTCGGCTCCACATTGAAGGTCTTCAGCCACAGGCCGAAGTGAGGGGTGATGCGGAGGAAGGCTTCACAGACGACGATGAATGAAGAAATATGGAGGATGGACTCCGGAGCCAAGTCGTGGAATTCCAACCCATAGTAAAACATGAGCCCTCTCACAAAAGGATCCATCGGGAAGCCTAAACCCCGACGGAGGTGGGATACAAAAACGATGTACTCGCCGGGCTCGGGGGTGGGGATGGCCTGCCCTTCGGCGGGCAACCTATGCGAAATCTCGTAAGACAGGTACTTGGCCTCTCGCAGCTTTAGCACGTTCTCCTCCGTGACGGAGGAGGGCATCCACCGGCCCTGAAGGTCGGAGCCAGACATTGTTGAAGGTCTGAAGCGCTCGAATCTGGGGCTCTGGGTGTTGGAACTTGGGGCAAGGAGAAGATTTGATGGAGGATTGAAGAAAAGAAACGAGCCTTGGTCCCATTATAAGGAGGGAGAATACCAAGAGCCGTCTCCGTGACCGTTCGGGACTCGCCTTCGATGGCGCGGTTGGGTTACCCACGTCCGTATTGATGAGAATCCCGGAATAAGGAGAACACGATCTCTGCTTCGACAAGACGTGCCAAGGAAACCGCTTCGCTAAACACGCTGAGGTGGTATAATAAAAAACAATTCAAGTACAGGCTTGGTAGAGGCTTGACGAAATGCCACAAAATACGTCAGCAGATTGATCTTGTGTACATATTATTCTCTCTACGGTGGAATGTGGAATTTATTTTGCAGAGCCGGACACTATCCTGGTGTTCACAATCTTCTATGAATTATTCGGAGGAGGAACCCGCCTTGCAATGCCGGACAATATGCGCGCCGGACTCATCGTCATTGAGGCCTGGTTCAGGGGCTACTGAGGGAGTCCTGGACTAGGGGGTGTCCGGACAGCAAGACTATCATCGTCAGCCGGACTCCAAGACCATGAAGATACAAGATTGAAGACTTCGTCCCGTGTCCGGATAGGACTTTCCTTGGCGTGGAAGGCAAGCTTGGCAATACAGATATGTAGATCTCCTACCATTGTAACCGACTCTGTGTAACCCTAGCTGAGGGAGTCCTGGACTAGGGGGTGTCCGGACAGCCGGACTATCATCGTCCGCCGGACTCCAAGACTATGAAGATACAAGATTGAAGACTCCGTCCCGTGTCCGGATGGGACTTTCCTTGGCGTGGAAGGCAAGCTTGGCGATACGGATATGTAGATCTCCTACCATTGTAACCGACTCTGTGTAACCCTAGCCTCCTCCGGTGTCTATATATACCGGAGGGCTTTAGTCCGTAGGACACAACATACATTACAACTATCATACCATAGGCTAGCTTTAGGGTTTAGCCACCTTGATCTCGTGGTAGATCCACTCTTGTACTACCCATATCATCAATATTAATCAAGCAGGACGTAGGGTTTTACCTCCATCAAGAGGGCCCGAACCTGGGTAAAACATCGTGTCCCTCGTCTCCTGTTACCATCCGCCTGGATGCGCAGTTCGGGACCCCCTACCCAAGATCCGCCGGTTTTGACACCGACATTGGTGCTTTCATTGAGAGTTCCTCTGTGTCGTCACCGATAGGCTCGATGGCGTCTTCAACCAACGACGCTGTCCAGGGTGAGACTTTTCTCCCCGGACAGATCTTCGTATTCGGCGGCTTCGCACTGTGGGCTAATTCCCTTGGCCATCTGGAGTAGATCGAAAGCTACGCCCCTGGCCATCAGGTCAGATTCGGAAGCCTAAACTTCACGGCCGACATCCGTGGGGACTTGATCTTCGACGGGCTCGAGCCAAAGCCAAGCGCGCCGCACTGTTGCGATGGGCATGATCTAGCTCTGCCGCCGAACAGTGCCTTGGTGGCCGCACAACAATCCACTTCGGCCTTCAGTCCGGAGCTGATCGCCCAGATCGAGGATCGGTGGATGGACACCACCTTGGGGGCTTCAACTTCCACGGTGATGGAGCCGAACGCCAATCTTGTCCCTCGCGAAACCCGTGATTCCGAGGTGCCGGACTCCCTGCCGGGCTCCAGACCTCCCACGCCCCTGCCAATCGAATCGGATTGGGCGCCGGTTATGGAATTCACCGCCGCGGACATCTTCCAATACTCGCCCTTTGGCGACATCCTAAATTCGCTAAAGCATCTCTCGTTATCAGGAGAGTCCTGGCCGGACTATGGCCAGGATGGTTGGGATACGAATGACGAAGAAATTCAGAGCCCACCCACCACCCACTTTGTAGCCACTGTCGACGATCTAACCGACATGCTAGACTACGACTCCGAAGACATCGACGCTATGGACGACGATGCCGGAGACGAACAGGAACCAGTGCCTACAGGGCACTGGAAGACCACCTCGTCATACGACATATACATGGTGGACACCCCAAAAGACGGGGATGGCTAAGAAACAACGGAGGCAGATTCTTTAAAGAAACAGCCCAAGCGCCGGCGTCAGCGGCGCCGCTCTAAATCCCGCCACAACAAGAATGGAGACTCCGGCACAGGAGATAATAATACCCCAGAGAGTGCCGAAGACAATCCCCTCCAGCAAGACTCAGCGCAGGAGGATGCAGAAGCAAGCCCTCACGAGAGGGCGGCAGACAAAGAGGTTGAGGATCATAACTATATGCCTCCCTCCGAAGACGAGGCAAGCCTCAATGACGACGAATTCGTCGTGCCCGAGGATCCCGTCGAACAAGAGCGTTTTAAACGCAGGCTTATCGCCATGGCAAATAGCCTAAGGAAAAAGCAGCAGCAACTTCAAGCTGATCAGGACCTGCTGGCCGATCGATGGACAGAGGTCCTCCCGGCCGAAGAGTATAAACTCGAACGCCCCTCCAAAAGCTACCCAAGACGCAAATTGCTTCCCCGACTAGAGGAGGAAGCGTACATATCTCCATAACCAGCGCACGATACGGCCGACCGACCACCCCGTGGTCGCGACAGAGAGGCATCCAGGCCCCCAATCAAGACCGTACCCCGGCATCGCTCCAAAAGTACAAAGCCAAGGGGGAACGCGCCGGACTTGCGAGATATATTGGAGGACAAAGCAAGGCAATCCAGATCCATCTACGGATCACGTGGGCGCCCCACGACCCATGACGAATACCGTCGCGCCAGATACAATAACCCCGGCCGGGCCGAACACAGCAGACAACGCTCTCTCGAGCTGCGTCGTGATATTGCTCAATACAGAGGCGCCGCACACCCGCTATGCTTCACTGATGAAGTAATGGATCATCAAATCCCCGAAGGGTTTAAACCCGTAAACATTGAATCCTACGATGGCACAACAGACCCCGCGGTTTGGATCGAAGATTATCTTCTCCACATCCACATGGCCCGCGGCGATGATCTCCATGCCATCAAGTATCTCCCACTCAAGCTTAAAGGACCAGCTCGGCATTGGCTCAATAGCTTGCCCGCAGAGTCAATTGGGTGTTGGGAAGACCTGGAAGCCGCATTCCTCGACAACTTCCAGGGCACGTATGTGCGGCCACCAGACGCCGATGACCTAAGCCACATAATTCAGCAGCCAGACGAATCGGCCAGACAATTCTGGACACGGTTCTTGACAAAGAAAAACCAAATCGTCGACTGTCCGGATGCAGAGGCCCTTGCAGCCTTCAAACATAACATCCGCGACGAGTGGTTAGCCCGGCACCTGGGACAGGAAAAGCCGAAATCCATGGCAGCCCTCACATCATTAATGACCCCCTTTTGCGCGGGAGAGGATAGCTGGCTAGCTCGCAGCAATAACCTCCATAAAAATTCTGGCAGTCCGGATACTAAGGCCAACAACAGCAGGTCACGTCGGAACAAAAACAAACGCCGCATTAACGGCGACGATAAGGAGGATACGGCAGGTCAACGCCGGATTCCGAGGCTCTAAACCCGGTCAACGGAAGAAGCCATTCAAAAGAACCACTCCGGGTCCGTCAAATTTGGACCGAATACTCGACCGCTTATGCCAGATACATGGCACCCCAGAAAAGCCAGCTAATCACACCAATAGAGATTGCTGGGTGTTCAAGCAGGCAGGTAAGTTAATTGCCGAAAACAATGACAAGGGGCTAAACAGCGACGACGAGGAAGAGACCCGACCGCCGAACTATAGAGGACAGAAGGGTTTCCCCCCACAAGTGCGGACGGTGAACATGATTTACGCAACCCATATACCCAAGAGGGAGAGGAAGCGCGCACTAAGGGACGTCTATGCGATGGAGCCAGTTGCCCCGAAATTCAATCCATGGTCCTCGTGTCCGATCACTTTCGATCGAAGAGACCATCCGACCAGCATACGCCATGGCGGATTCGCCGCATTGGTTTTAGACCCAATCGTCGATGGATTTCACCTCACAAGAGTCCTGATGGACGGCGGTAGTAGCCTGAACCTGCTTTATCAGGATACAGTGTGCAAGATGGGCATAGACCCCTCAAGGATTAAACCTACAAAGACAACCTTTAAAGGTGTCATTCCAGGTGTGGAAGCCAACTGTACAGGCTCAGTCACACTGGAAGTGGTCTTCGGATCCCCGGACAATTTCTGGAGCGAGGAGTTAATCTTCGACATAGTCCCGTTTCGCAGCGGCTATCATGCTCTGCTCGGACGAACCGCGTTTGCGAAATTCAACGCGGTGCCGCACTATGCATACCTCAAGCTCAAGATGCCAGGCCCTCGTGGAGTCATCATGGTCAACGGAAATACGGAACGCTCCCTCCGAACGGAGGAACATACAGCAGCTCTCGCGGCAGAAGTACAGAGCAGCCTTTTAAGGCAATTCTCGAGTCCGGCCGTCAAACGGCCGGATACGGCAAAACACGCCCGGAGCAACACCAACCAAGACAACCTGGCACGATCAGAGCACGCGTAGCAGTGCGGCCCTAACCCCCGCCCTCGCATGATTGCAAGAACAACCCTCCGTGTACATCATTACGCTTTGGAGATACCATGGGCGCAGGGGAAGGGGCACGATCACAATGGACCCAGAGTGCGGTTCGACCACACCAGGGGCTCGCAAGTGTGCCCCCCTTCTTTTCTTTTTCACTTTACTTCTTTGTGTACACAGGACTCCGTTAAACAGAAGCCCTGTCCGGCGGTGAACCTGCCGAACTCATGATGCAACAGCCAGGGAAGAAAGAAGGTTGCGACGAACACTCAGGTGGTCTCAATTACGAGCATTAAATTCGATTATATACACCAAGCCCGCAGCTCACCCCTGGAGGGGGACATGTTTAATTAGTCCAAATCCCTTGCTTACCGCACTATTTGTATCAGTCCGCACTCATAGCAGACTTTCTTTAATAAATAATGCAGCACCTTTCGACGGCAATTGCATTACTTTTTATATATGTGTTCATTACATGACATCTTGCACCCGTATATTTTGGTACGGCCGAATACACCCGGGGCTTATGTTCCCCACACTATGGTGTGATAAGTCCGAGCCCTTTCACAAGTGCGGCACCCCGAACTTATAGCATTATATGAATCGGCTCCGAATCATGTCTTGGGTCAATAGTTGGGTTTGCCCGGCTCCCATGTTTTGGTGCCTTACGTTCCGTTCTGTCGGCTAAGGTGGCACTAGGAGAACCACTGCGATTGCGCCCCGGTTGAGCCGGGCGAGCGCCTCAGTGGAGAAAGCTAAAACTGACCGACAGGATAAGGCGAGAGACTGGTCGCTGTTCGAGAGGTTTTTTTCGGGTCCTTAAACACTCACGCCGCTTCCAGCGAAGTTCCGGACAACGTCCGACGAAGGCGTGGATAGCGCCCCGGATTCGGTCTTCCGAATACCAAGGGCTTCGCCAAAATTTAAAATTATAGAATTCTATGGCTAAGTGAGAGTGTTCAAGCATTATAAGTCCGGTTGCCTTGTTCGTTGTGTTGAGCGCCTCCCTAGATGGACCCAAAAATGGGAACAAGAGTGCTCAAGTTTATCCCGAACACCCCAGCACTCGCGGCTCGGGGGCTGAAGCCAACGACTTGCCATCTCTCAAATTTTATAAACGGCCGCACAGAAGGTAATATTTTAAATTAAACAAGCGTTGCTCAAGGCGCATATGAACGAAGTTTTCAGCGCACAGGATAATACATAGCGAGTTTACTCAAAGATTACATTTCTGGGGCACTCATCCGCAATATCGCGGGCTCCCTTCAGGACAGTTTTATAATACATTTTGGGCGTGCGATACTCCTTGCCCGGTGGCGGTGGGTCCGTGAGAAGCTTCTCCGCATCCAACCTGCCCCAATGCACCTTCGTGCGGGCAAGGGCCCAACGAGCACCTTCAATACAGGCGGAGCGCTTGATGACCTCCACCCAGGGGCACGCATCCACTAGCCGCCGCACGAGGCCGAAGTAGCTCCCAGGCATGGCCTGTCCAGGCCATAGCCGGATTATAACGCCCTTCATGGCCTCCTTAGCTACCTTGTGGAGTTCGACCAGCTGTTTCAGCTGGTCGCTTGGGGGCACCGGATGGCCGGCCTCAGCGAACTAAGACCAGAAGACCTTCTCCGTCGAGCTCCCCTCCTCGCCACGATAGAATGCGGTGGCATCGGACGCACTACGCGGCAGATCTGCAAACGCCCCTGGAGAGCTCCGAATGCGGGTAAGTGTCAGGTAGTTTACATTAACATGCTTGCTTTGCATGAAAAATGCCTTACCCGCCGCTATCTTCTTTACATCTTCAACCTCCTGAAGGGCCTTATGGGCTTCGGCCTTGGCGGACTTGGCACTTTCGAGAGCCGAGGCAAGCTCGGACTCTCGAGTCTTGGAGTCACGCTCCAAACTCTCATGCTTCTCCGTGAGAGCCTGGAGCTCTTGCCGTACTTCCGCCACCCGTGCCTCCTGCTTTTCTCGCTCTGCCCGTTCCGTGGCTGCACTGCGTCGGCCGCGGACACAGCCTCCTTCAGGGTTGCCACCTCGTTCGTGGCCCCTGCTGTACCCATATTATCCTTGTTAATTTTATTGCAACCAAAATCCTTTTCTGTAAGGTAATTATTCAAAGCGGTGTTACTCACCTTCTTTGTCCTTGAGCTGCTTCTTGGCATGGCCGAGCTCTTGCTCGGACCGCTCGAGGTCCTGCTTCAACACACCAACCTCCGCAGTCAGTGCGGTAGAGGTCAGCAGTACAGCCTGCAAACCCATATTGACATATTATAAGCAACCCTACGTATATCTTGTTAGATCCTCAGTACGGCTTTTCTTGCCGAACACCGAACTGAGCATCAGGGGATACTGCCTATGTGGTATTACATTACATAACTTTAACTTCTTACCTCAAAGCCTGTTAGAAGGCTGCTGCAGGCTTCGGTCAGCCCGCTCCTGGCGAGCTGAACCTTCTGAATCACCGCACTCATGAGAGTGTGGTGTTCTTCCTCGATGGAAGCGCCTTTAAGCGCCTCCAACAAGTTGTCCGGCGCCTCCGGCTGGACGGAGGCTGCCGGCGTCACAGTCCTGCCCTTCTTGTGTAGGGGCCGCTTGCCGGACTCTGGAACCACTGCGGGTTCCGATGTAGAGTCCGGTGCAAAGTCCGGGAGGCTGCCTGACGGCGCCTCCGGAGCCTCCTCCTGATGGGTCCCTCTCTAGGATCCCACCTCGGCATCCTCGTTGGCGCGGGGGGTTGTGGCAGTCGGAAGTGAATCCACATCCGACGGGGCCAATGACCCGCTCGATGAAGCGGGGAGATCATCATCGGCCGGACTATGGACAAAATGCGGCATTAGAAGGACACTACGCAATACAAAAGAAATTGCATATCAAGGATCCGGATACTTACGATCTTGCCGGACGCCTGGCCCTTAAAGGCCACTCCTCCTCGCCAATGATGGTGTTGGCGAAACTGTCTGGGGGAATAGTTCTCCCCCTCTTGGACCCTTCGACCTCCCCTACTAGGGAAGCCTTCCTCTTCTTCTCTCCCTCCTCCGGGAGAGAGTCTTCTTCCTCCTCCTCGTCTTCGGGGAAGGAGTCCGCCTCGTCGTCGGACGCCTGATGGCGGGAACTCTTTCGAGTCCCCGCGACCACCTTCTTGGCCTTCTTCTCCGGCACCATGTGCGGTGCCGGAACCAGCAGCCCTGTTAGACGGGAGTTCACTGGGTCCTCTGGCATGGGAGCCGGGCTGATGAGCTGCTCGGCCTTCTCCATCCATTCTTGTCAAAGGAAATGAGAGATTGAAACCCTCTTAGAATCAATTTGATTATCACAAGTGTCCCGTAAAGGGGTTGAATCACTTACCTCGTCAGCCGGATGCTGCGAGCAAAATCCGCGATCTTCCATCGCGGATGAGGGGGCTTCGGCACCCTTAAACAGCACCCTCCAGGCGCCTTCATATGTCGTCTCGAAGAGCCCGCTTAGCGCCTGGTGCTGTTCCGGATTGAACTCCCACAGATTGAATGCCCGTTCTTGGCATGGGAGAATCCGGCGGATGAGCATGACTTGCACCACGTCGACGAGCCTGAGCTTATTGCTCACCAGCTTCTGGATGCAGGTTCGGAGTCCCCTCAGCTCCTTCGGATTGCCCCACAGCAAGCCCTTCTCTTTCCAGGAGGTGAGCTGCGTGGGGATGCCAGATCTAAACTCGGGGGCCGCCGCCCATGTGGGCTCGCGCGGCTCGGTGATGTAGAACCATCCCGATTGCCACCCCTTGACGGAGTCCACGAAGGCCCCTTCGAGCCAAAGGACGTTGGGTAACTTACCCAACATGGCGCCTCCGCATTCCGCTTGCGCGCCCTTCACAACCTTCGGCTTGACGTTGAAGGTCTTGAGCCACAGGCCGAAGTGGGGCCGGATGCAGAGGAAGGCCTCGCACACGACGATAAACGCCGAGATGTTGAGGATGAAGTTCGGCGCCAGATCGTGGAAATCTAGGCCGTAGTAAAACATGAGCCCCCGGACGAATGGGTGGAGTGGAAAGCCCAGTCCGCTGAGGAAGTGGGGAAGAAAGACGACCCTCTCATGGGGCCCGGGGGTAGGGATGAGCTGCCCCTCGTCGGGCAGCCGATGCGCGATATCACCGGAGAGGTATCCAGCGCTGCGCAGCTTGGTGATGTGCTCCTCCTTGACGGTGGAAGCCAACCACTTGCCTCCCGCTCCGGACATATTCGAAGAAGGCCGAGGCGAGATGCGCGAGCTTGGGCGTTGGAGCTTGAGTGCGTGGAGATGGATAAGCAAAGGAGGAAGAAGGCGTAGGTGAGAAGGTAAATCCTTATCCCTTATATATAGGCGGACGAAAACTATGCGTCCCCCACCGGCCTGGTAAAACTCGCTTATCTCCCAAGCGCCACCATCAATGGCGCGGTTGGGTTACCCACGTCCGTATTGATGAGAATCCCGGAATAAGGGGAACACGATCTCTGCTTCGACAAGACGTGCCAAGGAAACCGCTTCGCTAAACGTGCTGAGGTGGTATAGTAAAAAATGATTCAAACAAAGGCTTGGTAGCGGTGTAATGTCATGCCGCATAAAACATTAGCAGATTGGATTTATGTGCGTTTTTCTCTCTACGGTGGAATGTAGAATTTATTTTGCAGAGCCGGACACTATCCTGGTGTTCATGATCTTCTCTGGATTATTCAAGGGAGGAACCCGCCTTGCAATGCCGAACATTATGCGCGCCGGACTTATCGTCATTGAAGCCTGGTTCAGGGGCTACTGAGGGAGTCCTGGACTAGGGGGTGTCCGGACAGCCGGACTATCATCGTCCGCCGGACTCCAAGACTACGAAGATACAAGATTGAAGACTCCGTCCCGTGTCCGGATGGGACTTTCCTTGGCGTGGAAGGCAAGCTTGGCGATACGGATATGTAGATCTCCTACCATTGTAACCGACTCTGTGTAACCCTAGCCTCCTCCGGTGTCTATATAAACCGGAGGGCTTTAGTCCGTAGGACACAACATACATTACAACTATCATACCATAGGCTAGCTTTAGGGTTTAGCCTCCTTGATCTCGTGGTAGATCCACTCTTGTACTACCCATATCATCAATATTAATCAAGCAGGACATAGGGTTTTACCTCCATCAAGAGGGCCCGAACCTGGGTAAAACATCGTGTCCCTCGTCTCCTGTTACCATCCGCCTGGACGCACAGTTCGGGACCCCCTACCCGAGATCCGCCCGTTTTGACACCGACACTAGCCCTCCCCGGTGTCTATATAAACCGGAGGGTTTTAGTCCGTAGGACACAACAACCATTACAACTATCATACCATAGGCTAGCTTCTAGGGTTTAGCCTCCTTGATCTCGTGGTAGATCCACCCTTGTACTACCCATATCATCAATATCAATCAAGCAGGAGTAGGGTTTTACCTCCATCGAGAGGGCCCGAACCTGGGTAAAAACATCGTGTCCCTTGTCTCCTGTTACCATCCGCCTAGACGCACAGTTCGGGACCCCCTACCCGAGATCCGCCGGTTTTGACACCGACACCAGTCTTTGGCTAGCCTTCACCTGTACAAAGCGGGAATACTGCTTGTGCATCCCCAACTCCTTAAACCCCAAAGTTGTTCCATATGAGTCCACTATACCTTCCTATATTCGGTATTTACCTGCCGTTCCAAGTAAATTTGTATGTGCCAAACTCCAAACCTTAAAATGAAATTCTGTTTTGTATGCTCGAGCAACTCATGTTTCAACTAGGGCTGCCTATATATTCCATGCTAGGTGGGTTATTCTCAAGAGGAGTGGACTCCGCTCCTCATTCACGAGAAAGGGCCGGTAACCGGGATGCCCAGTCCCATGATCCAAAAAGATCAAAGCAAATCAAAATAATTAAACAAAACTCCCCCAGAGCTATTGTATGTTGGAGGCACTCGTTGTTTCGCTAGCAGATTATGTTATTGATATGAGTAATTGTGAGACCTATGTGTTATTGTGAGTATGGTTAGTTCATAATATTTGCTGAAACTTGAATGCTGGCTTTTCATGTTACAACAACAAGAGCAAACAGAGTTTGTAAAAGTTTTTCTTTATCACTTTCAGTTTATCAACTGAATTGTTTGAGGACAAGCAAAGGTTTAAGCTTGGGGGAGTTGATATGTCTCCAACATATCTACTTTTCCAAACACTTTTGCCCTTGTTTTGGACTCTAACTTGCACGGACTGACGCTGTTTTCAGCAGAACTGCCATGATGTTGTTTTATGTGTAGAAAAGAAAAGTTCTCGGAATGTCCTGGAAATCCACGGAGACACTTTTTGGAATTAATAAGAATTTTTGGCAAAAGAATTAGTGCCAGGGGGCCCACGGCCTGTCCACGAGACAGGCCCCCCCAGGGTGCGGCCCCCTATCTCGTGGGCCCCCTGGACCTCCTCCGACCACAACTCCAACTCCATATATTCCGTCTTAGGGAGAAAAAAATCAGAGAGAAAGTTTCATCGCGTTTCACGACACGGAGCTGCCGCCAAGCCCTAATCTCTCTCGTGAGGGCTGATCTGGAGTCCGTTCGGGGCTCCGGAGAGGGGGATTCGTTGCCGTCGTCATCATCAACCATCCTCCATCACCAATTTTCATGATGCTCACCATTGTTCGTGAGTAATTCCATCGTAGGCTTGCTGGACGGTGATGGGTTGCATGAGATTTACCATGTAATCAAGTTAGTTTTGTTAGGGTTTGATCCCTAGTATCCACTATGTTCTGAGATTGATGTTGCTATGACTTTGCTATGCTTAATGCTTGTCACTAGGGCCCGAGTGCCATGATTTCAGATCTGAACCTATTATGTTTTCATGAATATATGTGTGTTCTTGATCATATCTTGCAAGTCTATAGTCACCTATTATGTGTTATGATCCGACAACCCCGAAGTGACAATAATCGGGATACTTCTTGGTGATGAGCGTAGTTTGAGGAGTTCATGTATTCACTATGTGTTAATGCTTTGTTCCGGTTCTTTATTAATAGGTGGCCTTAATATCCCTTAGTTTCCGCTAGGACCCCTCTTCCACGGGAGGGTAGGTAAAAAGATGCCATGCAAGTTCTTTTCCATAAGCACGTATGATTATTTATGGAATACATGCCTACATTACATTGATGAATTGGAGCTAGTTCTATATCACCCTATGTTATAAGTATTGCATGAGGAATCGCATCCGGCATATTATCCATCACTGATCCATTGCCTACGAGCTTTTCATATATTGTTCTTCGCTTATTTACTTTTCCGTTGCTACTGTTACAACTACTACAAAAACCAAAAAACATTTATCTTTACTTTTGCTACTGTTACCTTTATTATCATACCACTTTTGCTACTAAACACTTTGCTGCAGATACTAAGTTATCCAGGTGTGGTTGAATTGACAACTCAACTGCTAATACTCAAGAATATTCTTTGGCTCCCCTTGTGTCGAATAAATAAATTTGGGTTGAATACTCTACCCTCGAAAGCTGTTGCGATCCCCTATACTTATGCGTTATCACTGGGCCGTACCAGGCCGCCGATGGAGTCGCGCAGTGGGCCGCAGGCAGGCAAGTCTGGGTACCCCTGTATCCAGAACACCGACAGTAGCCCCCGGGCCCAAGGCACACTCGGACTTGGCTTCTAGGTGAAGACAAGGGGCAAGTGCGGAGCGCCGCGGGGCCTAACCGCCTGCGACCTTGAACAATGTGTGGCGATTGATGGAATGCTGCATGCAGAAGATCATCATTGGGCGAGGTCGTGGAGGCCGGCGGTTGGCCTTCCTTCGGCTATAAATGAGGGGAGGGGCAGAGCCCCCTCACTCATCTCTTCCTCCGTCTTCCCGCTGCTTGTTTCTTCTCCTTCTCCATCTTGCTTCTATGGCGCCAATTAGAAGGTTTTCTGCAGCTGGGAAAGGAAAGGCCCCTCAGGAGGGGCTTGATGCTCTCCCACCGAAGAAACGGTTCCGCCTTCCTCGCGACACCGGCACGAGGTGGGAGGTGACCAGGCCTTGGCAATCGAGGCCTCCACCCGGCTTTCCTATTCCCCTGTACACCCGCGCACAGGATGACGACACGCGCTGTCGAGCGATCCCAGGCGGCGAAGGATGAGCGGCCACCGTCCTGCCCGCCGAGCCGCGGACTCATGCCGAGGGCAGCTCACGCGAGTTCGTGGTGTGGGCGGTGATGCCTCCCGACTCGTGGATCCGGCTCCCGAGGTTCTTTGCTGATGAGCTGCCATCGAGGGGGCCACTTGAGTTGTGGATGCAGCACGCCGGGTGCTGCAGCCTGGCCACTGGGTCTGAGGTCAACGTGGTGCCCCTGGGGATGTATTCATGACCCGCGGATGGGGCGAGGTCGCCCGAGCCTTCCGAGCAGTGGGGGCCCTCGCGATCCACTTCGAATACGGCGGTGCCTCCACTCTGTTCTTCAAGGTCTTCGATGAGGAGGGCCGGTGGCTAGAGTGCTGCCCCGGGGGAAGCAGCCCACAGAACATGATCGAGGGCGCTAGATCTACTTCCATCCCTGCCAGCACCTCCTCCGGTAGCCTAAGCCCAGCGAATCTTCGGAGTCTAGCGACGACAGCTATGTGCCACCAAGCTCCCGCCGCGGTCGGAGCGCGGCAGCGGCTGCCGCTCGGCGTCATCGGTGATGCGCGCTGGCCTAGTCGAAGTCTTTCTGCTTTTGCTTCCCTGCGCGGAATTAGAACTAGCCCCGCGGGGCATGTAAGGATCGAAACATTTTAATTCCAGCATTGCTCTTTTGGTTTTATGATGAAATCGCGTGTACGAAGCTGGCATGATTCCCCCCTTTCTTTCCCTTAGGTAGCGTAGCGCTCTACGCCGGTGGGTCCCAGTCCCCAGGTAGGCTTCAGCCGTCGCTGGTATGTCAGGTCGCGATGCCATGGTCAAGGCTAGGAGGTGAGCGGCCCGAGGTCCGGTGAGAGCTCGAGAGGCGCGATGCTCATGAGATCCCCCTTGGCGTGCAAGCAGCTACCCAAGAAACGAAAAGGGGAGTGAAACTGCCAGAGTGGGAGTGCGAGGCTAGGGCGAGCGGGTTGCGAGTCCCATGTCACGGCGCGTGCGACTTATCTTTTAGCAGACTCATCATGATTTCCCTGAGTGGTGCCCATTCATGCATCTGTGGTAGCGTCACAGGCGGGGCCCATGATGATCACCCCCTTCACTTGCTTGCTTAGGTGCTCTACGTCCTTGGGTCCCGGCCCTCGAGCAGGCCCGGCCGCCGCTGGTATGCCAGGTCGCAATGCCATGGTCAAGGCTAGGGGTGAGGGCTGGAGAGCCAGTAGGAGCTCCTGAGGCGCGATGCTCAGGAACCCCCCCCTTTAACGTGCAAGCGACTCGCGGGGTAAGGTGGTGACCTCCGGGGTCTGCCCGTAGATTGGCCTCGGGTGAACCTGCAGGTTAGCTGGCAGGAGAGATTGTGATTCCTTATGGAGCAGACTGCCTATCCCTGGGCCCTTCATAGGAAGACGAAGGCACCGAGGACCTGGTGAGGTGGCGTGCGCGAGGCGGGCCACGAGCCAGATCTCGGTCCACAGGTTTGTCAGCGTTGCAGGGACGTACCCCAGCACAAGCGACGTGCCAACGTGGGTACCCCCCATTGCGGGACGGGCAGAGGACAAGCCAGCAAACATAAGGAGACCGTGAGGTTGTTAAGATTCGAAGCTAGCAGGCGATGATCATAATAAGTTCATGGGAGATGGTTAGGCAACTCCAACGGATGCAAAAGGATACATGCCCAGGGACAGACCCACGCGACTTGGGGATAATGCAGCCCGAGGGGCGCCCCCAAACTGAACGAACTATAAAGATGTCACCTGGCACCGTTGCTCAAGAGATGTCGGGGTAGCGAAAGATGTGCGTTGCCGAAGTCGTCCCTCACGAGTTGCCTTGGCCCTGAGCCTCTGGAGGCTCCGGGGGCCTGGGGGCTCCTGAAGATGTATCTCCATCTCTGCCAGGATCACCTGGTGCCTATCCTCCCGAGCCGCTAGGACATCCCGTATGCAATGCTGGAACGCCACAGTCGCGCTCGGCAAGCCGAAGGGCATGCGAATGTAGCTATCAGGTGGACCCACGCATTGATCGACACGGGACAGCCAAAAGAGCTGTCGAGATGCAGCCCTATTGAGCCCTGGGATGTCGATGCAGATGCGGAACTCCTTATCCTCTCCAGGGTAATGAGCCGCGCCCCGCAGTGGGCGGCGATCACCCTGCAGAACCCTTGCCTCTTGGATCTCCTCGACTGCCTTGCTGATGCACTCCCGAATGCCTGACGCCTTGCGCCCTGCGCCTTTCCCTAGGAAGTGTGTATTGAAGCACGCCTCCACATGGTGCCCGAGCGCCTCCCTCGCAACGTTGGCTAGGTCTGAGGCCCTCTAGAGGAGAGCCCCCGAGCCCAGCTTGAGAGGGGCGCCGGGCGTGCCTCCCTATGCGATAAGTGAAGGTGCCCCATCCAGGGATGTGAGGCTCAGCGCAGTGCTGTCGGGTGATGCCTTATCGTGAGATCCCTGGCTCAGCTGCAGCTTGTTCGTCTTGGGGGCGACCTTAGGAGGGAGGACACCACCCTCCTCTTCGGGGTTCTCAACTGTTGCAGCCTGGTAGGCACGCTCGAGGGAGCACACCGCATCCTTTTCCTTGCAGGCGACTGTAATGATGCCGCTGCTCCCTGGCATCTTGAGGACGTTGTAGCCGTGGTGCGTTGCTGCCATGAACTGGGACGATGCTGGGTACCCAAGGATCATGTTGTATGGCAGACGAATGTCGGCGACGTCGAAGTCGATGAGCTCGGTGCGGTAGTTGTCGCACTCGCCGAAGGTGACACGGAGATGGATCTACCCTATCGGATGCGTGGAACCGTCGGTCACTCCTAAGAACGGTTTGGTAGGCTGAAGCTGGTGATACGACACTTGGAGTCTGTTGAACGTCTGGACAGAGAGAACATTGAGCCCAGCTACACCATCAATGAGGGTCTTGGTGACGACCATGTTGCTAATGACAGGCAAGCAGAGCATTGGGAGCAAGCCAGCAGTGGTCGCACACTTGAGCTGATCGGAGGAGCTGAAGGTGATGGCGTATTTGGACCACCTGAGCGGGCGAGTTGCCTCGGGCTTGGGGAGCACTGCGTTCACCTTGCACGTGAACTATTTGAAGATGGAGTGAGAGGCTGGGGCCTGAGAGCCGCCCAGGGTGCAAGTGATGGCCCGAGGCTCCTGGAATCCCCCAGTCCCCTCGTCTTGGTGATGATCTTCATTCCTTCTTTGTGGTGGAGGCAGTGGAGGAAGGGCAGCATTGCCCTGAGGCCGGTCCTTGCGAGGCGGGTCCCTCCAAGCACCCTCGCGAGGCTGGCCCTGCCATCGGTCCTCTCAAGTTTGGTCGCGCCACTCCTGGCAGTGGTCGCGGCCGTCCCAGCGTCCTCTACCTCAGCCACCTCCACGACCATAGACTCGATTGTTGCGCTCGGGGCGTCGACCGAGGCTCCCGTCGCGGAGGGCCCTGAGCTCCTAGCAGTCGTTGGTGTTGTGGCTGTGGACGTTGTGGAAGACGCGGAATGGTCAGTTGCTCTTGAATGACTCGGGGTGGTCGCAGCCGCACTTCATCTCTGGCTCGACTGCGAGCACAGCTGGTCCCTTGCGCTTCACGTCCATGGCCTTGGCCTTCTTGTCTTCTGGGTCAGCGTCAGGGAGCTCGAGGAGGGAGAGACGCCCCTCCTCAGCCCTCACGCACTTGTTCTCCGTGGTGAACATCTCTAGGGCTGTGCAAAGGTCCTCGTGAATGGCGAGCTCCTCCTTCATCTTGACGTCGTGGACGCCATTAGTGAGCGCTGAGATGATCACCTCATCCGACACCTTGGGGATCTTGAGGTGAACATTGTTGAAGCGCTGGATGTACTTCTGCAGGGTCTCCCCTGGCTGCTGCTTGATGCGTCATAGGTCACCCGTGGCCGGTGGGCGGTCGCGAGTGCCTTGGAAGTTGGCGATGAAGCAGTCGCGCATCTCGTCCCAGGAGGAGACAAATTCCATGGGGAGATTCAGGAACCAGGAGTGCGTGCCATCCTTGAGGGCCATGGGAAACCAGTTTGCCATGATCTTCTCGTCGCCACTGGCCACCTTGATGCTCAGCTCATAGAGCTGCAGGAACTTGGCGGGGTTGGTGGTGCCGTCGTAGCGTGGGGGCAGGTCAGGCTTGAACTTGCCCGGCCAGATGATGTTGCAAAGCTCTGGGGTGAACGCGCGGCACCCTGCTATGGTCACGGGAGCTCGTCGGGGAGGTGGAGCTTGGTCTTGGTGCCCACATACCACCATCATCACAGGCGACACACGGTCCTGGTGTGGGGGTGCTGGAAGCACTCGAGCATCTTCTTGGGGCCGCTGCACCACTTGGCATCTCGCCTCTTCGCACGCAGGTGCCTGGCGTGGCGGGTCACGTCGTGGTGCCACCCGCCTTGGTTCGACGATGGCGCCCTGGGCTGGAGGTGGCGGAGGTGCCCCGTGAGCCATGTCGCCCGCGACAGGCGGTTGCTGAGGCAGCAAGTGGGCCGGTGCAGTGGAGTCTCCGGCGGCGCTGATGAGCTCGGCGATGCGCTCGAGCCACTCCTTGTAGAGGTCATTGACTGGGCGGTAACGGAGGAGCTCCCTCGCCATGAGCAGAGCAGCTTGCGCGTTCACCGGGCCGCGACGCGCGCGGGAGGACGAAGCAGCCGGGGTCAGCGACGGAGTGGTGGTGCACCCGTCACGGCACACCGAGGGGTGCAGCGATGAAGCTTGCTACTCGTGGCTAGCAGGGCCCATGGCAGCGTTGGCTGCTGGTGGGGGACGATGAGGACAGCCGTTGCTCGTTGGGGCTATCTCAGCAACGCGAGCGGCAAGCGCGGTCCGACACTCAGTGCGTGCCTGGCGTGTATCAGCCATGGAAGTGTCGGAGTAGCGGTGGATCGATCGACGGAAGAGAGGATCCGACGCACCCCTACCTGGCGCGCAAAAGGTCGTATTTTGGGTTCCGCAAACCCTTGATAGGTTCGAACTCTGGGGTGCATGTGGAGATCTCAACCTACCCAGCCTGCCTACTCACGATCTTCCTAAGACTAGCGCGTCGAGCTCAAAGGGATAGAGAGACACAACAGTTTATCCTGGTTCGGGCCACCTTGCAGTGTACAACCCTACTCCAGTGTTTTGGTGGATTGCCTTGAAGGGCTGAGGATGAACTAGTATAGTGGATGAACTGGCCTCAGGAGGTGAGGTGTTCTTGAGCTCGAGAGAGCTGGTGAGGTGGAATGGCTTTGCCCTGTTCGTCCCCCCTCTTTGGTGGTGGCTAAGTCCTATTTATAGTGGCCTTGGTCCTCTTCCCAAATGTTGGCGAGAAGGGATCCCACAACGGCCAGATTTGTAGGGGGACAAGTAGTACATCCTATCGTGACTAAAGTGGTCTTCGCCGGTGAAAAGCCTCTGGTCGTGACGCTGCTGTGGGCTCGGTGATGACCTCCATCCTGCCGTCCTGGCGGTCTTGGTCTTATTGCACAGAATGGAAACCTTTGGCTGATTCCTCGGGACTCCGCGCCTGCTGCTTGCCTCCTTTGCACCTAAGAGGAAACTGGCGCTCTGCGCCCGCTGGCGCTCGCCTGGCCTTGGTCGTCATGGCTCACGTCAGCTGAGCCTCGTGAGGTGCACCTTGCATAGAACTCTCCGCCCCTTGGGAGCCAGCCTAAGGAGGCCGATCCTCTCAGGGGTATTGGCATCGTCCGCCTCATGAGGCTTGGCCCCTCGCGAGGGTCTTGAGCTATTGATGCTGAAGCTGGGACGACCAAGCCGCCGATGGAGCCGCGCAATGGGCCGCAGGCGGGCAAGTCTGGGTACCCCATATCCAGAACACCGACAGCAAGGCCTCCTACCTGGGAGCCTCCTAACTACTCCTGGTCGTCGGCGTCCGTCACATAGTAGTAGGCACCCTCGGGATAGTAGAAGTCGTCGGCGGTGACAGCGGTCTCAGGGGCTCCTTTATCTGGTTGCATCAAACGGATATGGGGGGAAAAGAAAGCAAAGCAAATGTGAGTACTCATCCGAAGTAGTCAGCAAGCAAGGATCTACACTACATATGCAACATTATCAAAGGAAGGTTGTATATGTGGACTAGGCTGCAGAAATGCCAGAATAGAGGGGAGAGCCTAGTCCTATCGAAGACTAGCATCTTCAGCGGTCTTGCAGCATTAGAAGAGTGCTGACTAGCATAAAGTAAAGTAGTAGTAGTGTCATGAACCTTGCCCAGAGATCCTTCCTCGACTCCCTATGAGATAGCAATCCCAGAGCCATACTATCCATTTCTCATCTCAAGTATCCAGTTCTAGTTGTATCGATCGGGATACAACTCAGAGTGTCCGTTACCGTAGGACAGGCTATCGATAGATGTTTTCTTCCCTGCAGGGGTGCACCAACTTATCCACCACGCTTGCTTAACTCCGGCCGGACACACTTTATTGGGTCATGCTCGGCCTTGGCCAAACGATAAGCCGCAACCCGACCTAGGTCTAATAGAGAGGTCAGCACGCCGGTCTACATCCTAAGCGCGCAGGGATCTCGAGCCCATTGCCCTTTGCACTCATGCACGTTGCGTATGCGGCCGGTGAGCAGACCTAGCTACCTCCTTCAAAAGGCAAGTGCTTACGTAGTCCAACCCGGCGCGCGCCGCTCAGTCGCATGACGTCTATTAAGCTTCGACTGATGTATACGACGTAGAACGCCCATACTATGCCCACGTGATGGTTAGTGCTATCAGGCCAGAGGCCCCTCAGATCAAATATCCAAATCGTAGTGGATTAGGAGCGCGCAGTAATGAGCAGAGACTCATGATCGATGTGACCCCGTCGCCCCATCTCGAGTACTTGCGGCAAGGGCTAAGAATGCCTGGCCACGCCATGTAGTTATCTCGCGGGCACCTTCCAGGTCAACCCGACTCCACATCGCTCGCATCACATGCTCGCACGGGTACCCCTCAGGGCTGACCCATCTTTAATCACTTTAATTAGTAACAATAGTAATGTAAAGGCAATCCATGTGGCTACCACATCAAGAAGGAACCCGAGGCTTCACCCTCGTTGGATTCCCACCTGAACGTAAGAGGAAATCACCCTCGAGGTTCACACTTGAGGTGTTGCACGACAGCGTCGTTATCAGAAGTGGAAAAGGAGGAATCACCCTCGATGACCACGACCGGGTAACTACTCCACAGAGTTATCATCAGAAGTGCTAATGAGGTATCACCATCGGCACTCGATAGTAACGTTGTGGTGTCGTACAACTAAGGGGAGTGTTGTGTGGTGTCGGGAACTGGTCTTCAATCCTGTTGATCGGGTCTTCCGATAATCCAGCGGGGCAGTTGGGTCAACATGGGGTCTCTGATGGGTCTCTAACCAGCCTATACTAAGCAGTTTAGGATAAACATGTATGTAAAAATAGCAGGGTACAAGATCAGGCTATGCATCGAAATATGTAAAGCAGTAGCAATAGCAATTTCTAATGCAAGCATAAGCGAGAAGAGAATAGGTGATATCGGAATGTTCAAAGGGGGTGCTTGTCTGGTTGCTCGGCGGCAAAGGCAAGGTCGTCAGTGGTGTCGTCAGTGACGTAGTCGATCACAGGGACAACATCGGTCTCAGGATCTACCGGAGAGAAGAGGGGTAAGAAATAGATAAATACACAGTAATCATATGCAACACAGAGTACGTTATGCTAACATGCATTGCAGGGTTGCCTAAAGATATGTCTAAGTCATTTAGTTCCTTAGGTTTTAAGTTGGATTTATTAACCGGTTCATATGCACTATTCATCTACCGAAAACGGGCTAAAAGTTATGGGTTCACCTCCATAGAGGGTTCCGACAAAGAAACAGACGACACGATCAGATTTGTCTCGTCGTTCTAAGAAACTTTCATGTACAAAGTTTTACGATCCGAGCTACAGTTTATTTTCTACGAATTTTCAAAGATTTAACAGAAAAGGGAATTATGACATTAGCATGATGCAATGCTGACGCCAGCAGGTCAACAGGTCGGCTGACTAGGTCAAACCTGACCAGTGGGGCCCACATGCCAGCCACTGTTAATTAACAGAGTTTATATTAACCTAATCTGAGGTTAAATAGCTATTGGGCCCCACATGTCAGTCTCTAATTAGTAACTAATTAGGTTTTAATTATTAAAACATTTTAATTAATTAATATAGATGGTGGGGCCCGCGTGTTAGTGGCACTAGGTTGCCCAGTCAGCATGTTGACTGGGTCCACCCAGTCAACGGGGCCTGTGGGGCCCACTGGCAGCGACCCAGGGGTGGCCCCAGACCGTGCCATGTCGGCGTCGTCGTCAGAGCAACGCCGGCGAGGAGAAACGCGGCGGCGCGACCACGGGGGTCGTCAGAAAATACTACAGTGCACGGGGAAGAGCGCGGCTAGGCGCGTTCGAACGACCACTCGACCGCGCGTCGAATGGTGGTGGCCGGAGCTGGGAGCTACGGCGTCGCCGGCGGCGATGCACTATGGCGAGCTACGGCGAGGACGATGCGGTGCGTTAGCGAGTGAACTGAGAGGCTGGGCAAGGCGTACACGTTGCAGTGGGGCCAACGGTCGCAAGCCCGTGACCATTTGGTCAACGAAAGCACGTCGGCGGCGAGCGGAGGCGGCGATGCATTCGGGCGCTCATCGAGGTAGATGCTAAGGGGCAAGGGGAGTAACGCAAGTGGCACGGGCGGCCTCAGCCGGCGGTCCTGAGCATGCTCGTGTGCTCAGGTGAGCACGATGATGCCCACAACGACGACGGCGAGCTATGCGGCGGAGCTCCGTTCGGGTCCGACAGGGAGGGGAGGCTGCGACGTCGGAAATGCTCGGGAGAGAGGGGAAAGAAGCGCAGGCTCATAGTGCTCCTGCATATGTGCTCAAGCATGCTCGAGGAGGGCTCGGCGTAGCAGAATCAACGGCGAAGCTCGTCGGAGTAGAGGAGGAAGACGGCGACGACATGGGCGCTGCGGTGGCTTCGAGCTCCAACGTGATGCATCAGCCGAAGTAGCGGACGGCGGTGATCCTCGGGGACACAATGGGACAGCGGGAGGGGCACGATGGTCGTGGCTAGGCCGCATCCATGGCGACGTCAGGCGAGGTGGGGAACAAGGGAGAGAGGGGAAGATCTGGTGGGGAGAGGGAGAGACGGAGTGGGGTGGCAGAGGAGCGAGGTGAGTGGAGGCAGGAATCGAGGAGGCGAGGAGGCGCGGGGGTCTTATCTGTCGTCGTCGGCGACGAGGTGGTGCGGCTGGGCGCGCTTGGCCGTGCCCCGGTCGGTTGCATAGGGAAGGCGACCAGGGAGGCAGGCTGGCTCGGGCGAGGTCAGGTGGGCCAGCTGGAGTGGGCCGAAGCCCGGGGGGTCTAGGGGCTGTGGCCCTTTTCCTCTTCTTTTCTTTCCTTTTCTATTTTTCTTTTTAATAGCTTTTACCCCTTTTTTTACTTTTAGCCACAATTGACCTTGGAAAAATAAGCCACTGGCCAAAACAATTTCAAAGGATTATTGTGCACTGCCACAAAAAGAATGGAGGCTTTTGAAAAAGTTTACAATTTTTATAAATTAAAAAGGCATTTACTTTAACGCTTAGGTCATTGTTTTAAGTAGTTTAGGCCACTTAAAACATTTTGCAACAAATGTTGGATCACCACAAATATTAGTTATGGATTATTTGGCACATGATGAACATTTTAGTTTTCATGTTTGAGTAGTTTTGAATTCCATTCATAATTACAAATTGAATTCAACTGGAATTTGAAAGAGGTATTAGACAATGATGATCAAACACTTGTTTAGCAAAAAGATTAACTTAACCCCAAGGGTTACTATGCATCATTACGTAGGGGTGTTAAAACTCTCCTCCTCTAAAAGAAATTCTCGTCCCGAGAATTCAGAGGTAGAAAGGAAAAGATCGGGGGTATTCACCACGGAGGTTATCCTCGTGTTCCCAAGTGGCTTCATCTTTAGTATGATTTGATCATTGCACCTTGAGGAAATTGGTAACCTTCTGGCGGGTTCGGCGTTCAGCTTCTTCAAGAATGTGGATTGGATGCTCTTTGTAAGTGAGATCATCTTGCATTTCAATCATCTTGAATTCAACTGGAATTTGAAAGAGGTGTTAGACAATGATGATCAAACACTTGTTTAGCAAAAAGATTAACTTAACCCCAAGGGTTACTGTAACATCATTACATAGGGGTGTTACAAAATAACAGCAAGCAAATCCTAACAAAATAAAATGATGCTCCAAGTAAAACTCATATCATGTGACGAATGAAAACATTGCTCCAAGTGAGGCTACCGATAATGTTGAAGACGAAAGAGAGGATGCCTTCCGGGGCATCCCCAAGCTTAGTTGCTCAGATCTTCCTTGGATATTATCTTGGGGTGCCTTGGGCATCCCCAAGCTTAGGGTCTTCTCTCTCCTTATTATCCTCATATCGACATCTCACCCAAAACTTGAAAACTTCAATCACACAAAACTTAACGGAACTTCGCGAGACGGGTTAGTATGATAAACAGCAAACCATTGCACTTTGGTACTGTCAAAGACAAGATTCATAATTGTTTCCCCACAATGCTTACTGTATCATATCATTTCCACAATTTACATTGAGCAATATAAGCCATAGAAACTAGGAAATAAGCAAACTATGCATTGAAAACAGAATCTGTCAAAAACAGAATAGTCTGAAGTAATCTGTACTCCAACCATACTTATGTAACTCGAAAAATTCTGAAAAATTAGGACAACATAGAGAATTTGTATATCTATCACTTGTAAAAAATGCATATCAAAATCACGTTCCAGTGAATTTTCAAATTTTCTGGACTAAGCGCAAAAGTTTCTGTGTTTGCACAGAATCAAGTCAACTATCATCCACACTATCCCAAAGGCTTTACTTGGTACTTTATTGAAACAAAAGCAATAAACATGATTATTACAGTAGTATAATCATGTGAACACACAAAAACATTAGGTAAAAGTGTTGGGTTGTCTTCCAACAAGTGCTTTTCTTTAATGCCTTTTAGCTAGGCATGATGAGTTCAATGATGCTCGCATAAAAGATAAGGATTGAAACATAACAAGAGCATCATGAATCTAAGGTTCCTCTCTCATAATAATTTTTAGTAGCATCATGAATATATTCATCCATATAACCATCACATAAAACATTCTTTTCATGATCCAAAAGCATAGAAGATTTATTACTCTTTATGGCATACATGTCATCATAATAATCATAATAGATAGCAACATTATTGTCATAGTCAATTGAAACCTCTTCCAAAATAGTGGATGTATCACTAAATAAAGTCATGACCTCTCCAAATCCACTTTCATCAATACTCTAATAAGATTCAACACCCTCCAAAATAGTGGGCTCACTACTACCTAGAGTTGACATCTTCCAAACCCACTTTCATCATTGTAATCATCATAAATAGGAGGCATGCTATCATCATATTAGATTTTCTTATCGAAAGTAGAAGGAATCAAAGGATCACATTCATTATGAAAAGCATCCCCAAGCTTAGGACAAGCATTATTTTCAGCAAATAAATCTTAAAACATTTCATACTCAACAAACATAGCATCCCCAAGCTTGTGGTTTTGCATATCATCATAATCATTCTTATCAATAGCATGAATGGCACCAATAGTATAGTAAACATTATTATCATATTCTTCCAAGCAAGTGCCAAAAGTATTTTCAAGATCATAAGAGACATCATTGTCTTCCCAATCATAATCATCACAACAAGTAGTAGGCATCACAAAATCATACTCAATTTCATCATCCTCCATCAACACATTTGATTCACTTTCATGATGCACAATGGTGATAGGAGCAATATTACTTGGGAGAGTTACCTTTTTACCTCTACTTTTTCTTATTTTCTTTTTCTTCTTCACCACCTCACGTGTGGGTTTAATCAATTTTTTCAAGCTTCTTGTTGAAGAGATTATTTGGGTAGGAAGCACCTCCTCGTTACCTGATTCATCATAAGAAACACTAGGAGGGTATTGGGAAATATTTTCCATTTTATTAGTACTCTCTTCATAATCTCTTTCTTTTCTTGCCTTTAGATAGTTGGCAATGTAAGGATTCTCAATGCAATTTACCGCACAAAACATATAAATTCCCTCTAGATAAAAATCAAGAAATCTATTGAGATTAAATTTTGGAATACCCTTAGTTATACGTTTCATTTCTTCATACCCCAAAAGAAGACTAGGATCTTTATGATGCTCAAGGGTAATCAAGTTCTCACAATTTTTGGACACGATTTGATCATGAAACAATTTTCATTGGAGATTTAAATGACCTCGTTCATTGCAAAGTTCACAAGGATGGCGAAAAAAATTAAATCTTTCAGCACAATCATCTAGCCTCTCTTGCAACTTTTTCGTTTCTAAATATTTATGCTTCTTACAAAATCTATCTTCACTTTTTGGTGTGTGTTTGCACTCCCAATTCACTCCGAAAAAATTGAAATTCTTATAGGAGACAGCATTATCATGACTAATGCAATCATCATTAACATCATGGATATTCAAAGAATTTGTACTAGCAATATTGCAATCATGCCCATCATCCAATGTTTTTATGCCACAGATTTTGTTGAATTCTTTTTCTAGCGATTGAGAACAATTATTAGAATCCTTATTCTCAAGATAGACATTATAAAGATAAAGAACAACCTGAGGTAACCCAATCTCCATTTTTTGTAATTTTCATTTTATAAGCCAAACTAGTGATAAAACAAGAAACTAAAAGATTCAATTGCAAGATCTAAAGATATACCTTCAAGCACCCACCTCCCCGGCAACTACACAACTTTATTCTTGTAGACTCGTGTTGGGCGTCCAAGCGCAGACTTTTGTAGGACAGTAGCAATTTTCCCTCTAGTGGATGACCTAAGGTTTATCAATCCGTGGGAGACGTAGGATGAAGATGGTCTATCTCAAACAAAGAGAAGAACGTGCATCAACCCCTATGCATAGATTACCCCAATGTCACCTCTGGAATCGGCGAGTTGAGTGCCAAAACATATATCAAGTGAATCAAAATAATGCCCCATTGTAACCACGGGTATTCATATGCAAGACATATATCAAGTGTCCTCAAATACATAAAAGTATTCAATCTGATACAATGAAATCTCAAAGGGAAAACTCAATTCATCAAAACAAGATAAAGAGGGGAAAACACCATATGATCCAACTGTATTAACAAAGCCCGCGATACATCAAGATCATGAGATCTCAAGAACATGAGAGAGAGAGAGATATTAAACACATAGCTACTGGTATAAACCCTCACCCCGAGGGTGGACTACTCCTTCCTCATTATGGTGGCCGCCGGGATGATGAAGATGGCCACCGGTGATGATCTCCCCCTCCGACAGGGTGCCGGAATGGGGTCTAGATTGATTTTCGTGGATACAAAGGCCGGCGGCAGCGGAACTTCCCATCTAGGGTCTCCGTGAGGGTTTTTGGAATATTTGATGATTTATAGGGCAAAGAGAGGGTGCGGGAGGCCAGTGAGGTGGGCACAACCCACTGGGGAGCGCCCTGGTGGGTTGTGCCCCCCACGGGTGTGGCACCTCGGCTCAAAGAAACCGGAACACCCCGTATTCCAGCCCAGAGATCGAGGAGAAGTCTCTGGAATACGATATTGCTTGACATAGAACAAATCAGCTCTTATTACAAAGGATAAATACACAAGTCTGATGTTACAAAGGTTCACATCAGCACGGTGACACTACGCCTGTGATACTACGCTTGCTCTATGCTAGCAGCGGAGCAACTCGTAGCAGCGGAAATCTTCTAGCAGTGGAACAACGACGAAGGTAGTGAACTCCACTCCACAGGGACTCTGGCTGGGACACGATCTAGCTCGCACGAACGGAAACCACAACAAGCAATCAAGCAATCACGACATCACCTGTAATCTGGCATGACATGCGAGGTCAGTACATTGAATGTACTTGCAAGCTCACAACAACAAAGAACATCAAGGCAAGACAACAACATAGCATTAATTAGGTTAATTAAATTAATAGCTACCATGATGAAGCAACTAATAATCACGAGATGAACTACTAGAATATTGATAAGCCATCATCTCAGATCTCAAGTACCACATGAACCATCTCACACTTGGCTAACCGGCCAAGCAATATACCATCTCGATCACCTCATGACCAAAACAAAACGGTGATCACTCACGGATCATAAACGGAACCACACTGGGTTTAACGCGTTACCTCGTAACCGAACAGTGATCATTCACAGATCACAAACGGAACATCCACATGATCACCTCGTGGCCACATCACAAACTGAATGATCCTTCTCAAGATCATCCCAACATTATCATCATCATCCTGCCAAACTGTTACAGCTCACAATATCAACATATACATCACCTATAAGTCATTCCGTCATGTGAGTGTTGATCGAACGGTGTGACCTAGTACGAACTTATGCCCATGAACGAGGACGCGGCTATCGATAGATTAAACACACACACTCTACAGAGGTAGCGCACTTTACCCACACCACAAAACCCCTGGCCTCGCACTCCCATTCGGGTGGACCAGCGGCGTTTTGACAAAACCGATCTACTACCATGACGCTCTCCCGGCCACTCCGACTCACTTCCCACTGGGCTAAGTCATTGGTGGCCCTGTGTCTACCAAAGACAACAACGGCCACCGTCGTGGCAAAACAAAACGCTCCCAAACAGGGACAAGAGCTCTCAATACTAACTACGGGCACACAAGGTTATGTTTGCTTACCGGGCCACCGCATGCCCATAACCTTCCCTCGTTGGAGGCACCGGCGAGAGGCACGACAATAGCATCGCATTAGGGCCTTCCCATAAAAGGCAAATGTGGTTGCACTGGAAAAGCCCGGTTCGGTGGCACCTGACCAACTTAATGACGGAATTTATCCCTAAAAATATAATTGTGATCACTGATACTCTGATATCAACTATCAAACTGTAATCCCAGTCATAGCAATATCCAACAAATAATCTAAAGCATACCAGCATCATATTTAAAATGCTCCAAGGGTAGCATAACATTTATATCATGATGAATCCGAAAACAATAATCCTACTACTCCAATAACAAGAACAAAGTTATCCAGCTAAGATCCACACGTAAACATCATCTCCGAAATTAATACTCCAAGCAACAGTAACAGAACATCAACTAGCATCATGAAAATAGTCATACTAACCACTAATAATCCAAAGGCAGCATGACATCCAAAGTAATACTCCAAAATATAATAACAGATATCATCATGAAAACATTCATAATATCAACCACTAATACTCCAATCGCAACATGATACTCATCAACTACAAGCATAACTTCTAGTAATCCAAACAATAGCATGGCAACAGCAAGATCAAAATAATACTCCGAGAAAAGGCCATGCACAAAGTCATGTAGCTAAAGCAATATTTTAAATAAGTTCAAATAGACTAAACCATGTCACTGCATTACAGTGATGCAAATGGAGGGAGTGGCTTGCCTGGGGTGGAAGAAATCACCGGGAGAACGTGCGAGAAACTCGCAGAAAGAATTGCCGGAAAACGTTCTCTCTCGGAGGGGGGATGAATAAGGGCAGGGAAAAAATGGTCATTTTCGTAGTGTCAAACCATAGTGAAAATGAAACCAACAGAACGGCCTCGACGAAACGAAGAAGTAGGCTTTGGATTCACCTCAAACGGAGTTGCGAGCAAAAAGTTATAGCTCGACGAAGTTCAGGGACCAATCTGTAAAAAGAATCTCTACAAACAGGCCCCTAAGCTGAAAAATAGAAAGCGCTTTTTAGGAAATACGCTTTTGGGACAGTGAAGATGTATTCCAAGCCGAAGCCGCAGAACTTTACGCTTTCACTGAAACAAAAGCGTAAACCAGAGAATACGCTTCCACTTATCCATGTAGACAGTGGCGGGGCTGGGCTTGGGGTCGCTGACGTGTGGGTCCCGCGGGGTGGGGCCCGTCACTTATCCACGTCGGCCCCTAGGGTCAACGCCCTGTTAGGCTGACTGGTGGGGTCGAGGCGACGCGGGGCCCGCCTGGCCTGGCTCGGTCGTATTCTTCCCCCGCTCCCCCGACCAGAAGTAGAGGCAAGGCAGAAGAGCTCCTCGAGCTCACGGAAGAGGTTGGGGAGGGCTCTAGGAAGGAGGGGAGGTTGATGAACTGCTCGGGAGGGTCTCGGGTGGCCTAGGCGCGAGGCAAGGAGGCCGAGCTGGCATCGCCGTGGATACGTGTCCGTCGTCGCGGACGCGTGTGCACGCGCATGAGCTCGGGGTTAGGCGACGAGAGGGAACAGGAGGGAGAGCTCACGGGGAAGAGACTTCCAAGGGAACGCAGGGAGGAAGAAGACGGCAAGCTTCGAGCCAAACCGCCACTGTTCGCCCGTGGGCGTGTGGTGGCTTGCATCGATGAGGAAGCTTCCGGAGGGGGAGAGGGGTCTAGAGGAACGGAGACGACGAGATGAAGCCAAGGGACATGCTCACGCGCGCTAAGACGACGAGCAGAGGAGGGACCCGAGCAAAACGACGTTCTGGACACGCTCATGGCCTGCCAAAATGGTGGTCACCGTGGTCGCTGGTGCACACAGTGCCACAAGCTAAGCCAAATGATGTCTGGGGTGGAGTCCATCCTGGGTAGGTTGCAACTGATGTGGTAACTTGGTTAAAGACGCTGTGGTTAAATGGTAGTCATCCTTTGAAGTTTACTGCAGTAAACTTGGCCGTGCACTGGTGATTGATACATCTCCGTCGTATCTGCAATTTCTGATTGTTCCATGCCAATATTCATCAACTTTCATATACTTTTGGCAACTTTTTATACTATTTTTGGGACTAACATATTCATCCAGTGCCCAGTGCCAGTTCCTATTTGTTGCATGTTTTATGTTTCATAGAAAACCAATATCAAACGGAATCCAAATGGGATAAAAACGGACAGAGAATTATTTTGGAATATTTGGGATTTTCTGGAGGAAGAATCAATGTGAAACGGTGTCCGAGGTGGCCACGAGACAGGGGGCGTTCCTGGCACCCTTGTGGGCCACCTGTAAGGCGGTCGATGCCCTTCTTTTGCTGCAAGAAAGCTAATTTTATGAAAAAAAAATCTGGGTGAAAGATTCACCCCAATCGGAGTTATGGATCTCCGGATATAAAAGAAACGGTGAAGGGGCAGAATCAGAGAACGCAGAAATAGAGAGAGACGGAGAGATAGATCCAATCTCGGAGGGGCTCTCGCCCCTCCCACGCCATGGGAGCCAAGGACCAGAGGGGAAACCCTTCTCCCATCTAGGTAGGAGGTCAAGGAAGAAGAAGAAGAAGAAGAAGGGGGGCTCTCTCCCCCTTGCTTCCGGTGGCGCCGGAACGCTGCCGGGGACCATCATCATCACCGCGATCTTCACCAACACCTCCGCCATCTTCACCAACATCTCCATCACCTTCCCCCATCTATATCCAGCGGTCCACTCTCCCACAACCTACTGTACCCTCTACTTGAACATGGTGCTTTATGCTTCATATTATTATCCAATGATGTGTTGCCATCCTATGATGTCTGAGTAGATTTTCGTTGTCCTACGGGTGATTGATGAATTGCTATGATTGGTTTGAGTTGCATGTTTTATTATTGGTGCTATCCTATGGTGCCCTCCATGTCGCGCAAGCGTGAGGGATCCCCGCTATAGGGTTTGCAATATGTTTAAGATTTGCTTATGGTGGGTGGCATGAGTGAACAGAAGCACATACCCGAGTAAGTAGGTTGTTTGCGTATGGGATAAAGGGGACTTGATACTTTAATGCTATGGTTGGGTTTTACCTTAATGATCTTTAGTAGTTGCGGATGCTTGCTAGAGTTCCAATCATAAGTGCATATGATCCAAGAATAGAAAGTATGTTAGCTTATGCCTCTCCCTCAAATAAAATTGCTATAGTGATTATCGGTCTACTAACGTAGTCAAAAGCTTAGGGACAATTCCACAACTCCTACCACCACTTTTCTAGACTCGCTATATTTATTTTATTGCTTATTTATCTAAACAACCCCTACTGCGTGCTCTTTATTATCTTGCAAACCTATCCTATTACACCTACAAAGTACTTCTAGTTTCATACTTGTTCTAGGTAAAGCGAACACTAAGCGTGCATAGAGTCGTATCAGTGGCAGATAGGACTTGAGAGGATATTTATTCTACCTTTAGCTCCTCGTTGGGTTCGACACTCTTACTTATCCAAAGAGGCTACAATTATCCCGTAACTTGCGGGTTATCAAGACCTTTTTCTGGCGCCGTTGCCAGGGAGTCATAGCATGGGGTGAATATTCTCGTGTGTGCTTGTTTGCTTTATCACTAAGTAAATTTTATTTGTTGTTCTTAGTTGTTTTCTATCTTTAGTTATGGGTAGGAAACGCAAAATACCAAAAAAATAGTTGTACCTACTGAACCAATGGTTGAAGAACCACTCAAAATCTATCACACTCCTTAAGCTTTTTACTTGGATCATCTTCGATCCCTTTGTGCTCGTGCTGAAACCCCCACTAGCTTAGTTGAGGGAAAATCTTTAGATGAGCATGCTTGTTATGTGCGACACCGTATATCTAAAAAAGGGAAACTTTTACTGGATCAAATTCATTGTTTGCAATGCTATGCTTGGATTTTATGTGAAATATATGATATTACTTGTTGTTCTGAAAACCCTAAGAAACACCTTCCCTATCAATGTGAGTTTATTGATAATGGAATCGTATCTTCGTATCCTACGGGTGTTTATAATTACTATGATGTTCAACAAATTGAATAATTTGTTGCTTTTAAGGGTGCTTATGAAATTGCTTCTTTGATTGAAAAGTATGATGCTACTCTCTGCAAATCTGAAATTTTTTCCATACTTGAATATTGTTATGATAATTATGCTTCTAATGCCTATGTTAAACTATATATTGAGAAATTCTCCGTTGTCCAAGAAGAGACTAATATGTTGCAGGAAGCTATGGAAGAAGAAATTGATGAAACTGTGAGCTCATTGGATGAAAAAGATGATGAGGAGAGCGAAGAACAAAGGAGGAAGAGCGGATTGATCACCCGTGCCCACCTTCTAATGAGAGTAACTCTTCAACTCATACATTGTTTGATTCCCCTTCGTGCTTACTAAAGGATGATTGCTATGATGATTGCGATGATCCTGTTGATTCTCTTGAAATAACCCTTTCTGATGATGCTTGCTATGCTTGTGGACAAGATGCCAATATGAATTATGCTTATGGAGATGAACTTGCTATAGTTCCTTATGTTAAACATGAAATTGTTGCTATTGCACCCACACATGATAGTCCTATTATCTTTTTGAATTCTCCCAACTACACTATATCGGAGAAGTTTGTGCTTATTAAGGATTATATTGATGGGTTGCCTTTTACCGTTGCACATGATAATTTTGATAGATATCATATGCATGTGCTTGCTGCTCCTACTTGCAATTATTATGAGATAGGAACTATTTCTCCACCTCTCTATGTTTCCCATACTATGAAATTGCAAGAAACTGCTTATACTATGCATTGGCCTTTACTTGGTGTGCATGAATTGTTCTTTTATGACATGTCGATGCATAGGAAGAGAGTTAGACTTCGTTGTTGCTTGATATATGTTACTTTGTGCTCACTACTAAATTACAAATCATTGTTAATTAAAATTGGCTTTGATATACCTTGAGATCCGGGTGGATCCATTACTTGAGCACTATATGCCTAGCTTAATGGCTTTAAAGAAAGCGCTGCCAGGGAGACAACCTAGAAGTTTTATAGAGTCATTTATTTCTGTTGAGTGCTTTTATATAGTCTAAAAACAAAAAAATAAAGAGGGGAACCAAAAAACTTTTCAAAAAGGAAAGTGAAAGTGAGAAAGACAAGCATTGTTGAAGTGGGAGCTAGCCTTGAACTTTGTTCATGCTCACGGAAACTTTGTGAATCTTGATTACAGAAACTATTCAACAAAAATAATACCCCCTTGTATAATTCCATTGTATTATAAAAATAATGTGCCAAGGTTTGCCTTTAGGATGTTTACAATGCTTGTTGGTCTGTATGGTGCAGGATAGAAACTTTGGCTGTAGTGCGCGATTTTACATTTTAAACTGGAAATTCAAAAGGTTCTGATTCCTTTTGCACTGTCTTTATGTACAAATTGTTTATTTTTCATAATTTTTGTAGAATTTTTGGGGTAACATAAGTATGGTGAATGTTCAGATTGCTACAGACTGTTCTGTTTTTGACAGATTCTGTTTTTGATGCATAGTTTGCTTGTTTTGATGAATCTATCAATTTATTTCAGTGGATTAAGCCATGAAAAAGCTATGTTACAGTAGACACACTGCAAAAACAAAATATGAATTGGTTTGATACAGTACTTAGAGTAGTGATTTGATTTATTATACTAACAGATCTTACCGAGTTTTCTGTTGAAGTTTTGTGTGGATGAAGTGTTTGATCGAGGAGGTCTCGATATGAGGAAAAGGAAGAGAGGCAAGAGCTCAAGCTTGGGGATGCCCAAGGCACCCCAAGTAAATATTCAAGGAGACTCAAGCATCTAAGCTTGGGTATGCCCCGGAAGGCATCCCATCTTTCTTCAACAAGTATCGGTATGTTTTCGGATTCGTTTCGTTCATGCGATATGTGCAAGTCTTGGAGTGTCTTTTGCATTTAGTTTTTACTTTTCTTTTATGCACAATGCTGGTATGAGATAGTACTTGGTTGATTTATAGAATGCTCATTGCACTTCACTTAAATTTTTTGAGTATGGCTTTATAGAATGCTTCATGTGTTTCACTTATATCTTTTGAAGTTTGGATTGCCTGTTTCTCTTCACATAGAAAACCGCCATTTGTAGAATGCTCTTTTGCTTCACATATATTTGTTAGAGCATGGGCATATCTTTTATAGAAATAATTAAACTCTCTTGCTTCACTTATATCTATTTAGAGAGATGACAGGAATTGGCCATTCACATGGTTAGTCATAAAATTCTACATAAACTTGTAGATCGCTGAATATGATATGTTTGATTCCTTGCAATAGTTTTGCGATATAAAGATGGTGATATTAGAGTCATGCTAGTGGGTGGTTGTGGATTGTAGAGACACTTGTGTTGAGGTTTGCAAGTCCCGTAGCATGCACGTATGGTAACCGTTGTGTGACAAATTTGAAGCATGGGGTGTTTCTTTGATTGTCTTCCTTATGAGTGGTGGTCGGGGACGAGCGATGGTCTTTTCCTACCAATCTATCCCCCTAGGGGCATGCATAGTAGTACTTTGCTTCGAGGGCTAATAAAATTTTGCAATAAGTATATTAGTTCTTTATGACTAATGTGAGTCCATGGATTATACGCACTTTTACCTTTCCATCATTGCTAGCCTCTTCGGTACCGTGCATTGCCCTTTCTCACCTCGAGAGTTGGTGCAAACTTCGCCGGTGCATCCAAACCCCGTGATATGATACGCTCTATCACACATAAGCCTCATTATATCTTCCTCAAAACAGCCACCATACCTACCTGTTATGGCATTTCCATAGCCATTCCGAGATATATTGCCATGCAATTTCCATCATCATCATACACATGACTTGAGCATTTATTGTCATATTGCTTTGCATGATCGTAAGATAGCTAGCATGATGTTTTCATGGCTTGTCCTTTTTTTGATGTCATTGCTATGCTAGATCATTGCACATCCTAGTACACCACCGGAAGCATTCATATAGAGTCATATCTTTGTTCCAGTATCGAGTTGTAATATTGAGTTGTAAGTAAATAAAAGTGTGATGATCATCATTATAGAGCATTGCCCCATGAAAAAAGGGAAAAAGAAAGAAAAAGAAGGAAAGGCCAAAGAAGCCTAAATAAAAAAGGGGGCCAAAGAAGCCCGCAAAAAGAAAAGGAAAAAGAAAAAAAGAAAAAAAGGGCAATGTTACTATTCTTTTTTCCACACTTGTGCTTCAAAGTAGCACCATGTTCTTCATATAGAGAGTCTCCTATGTTGTCACTTTCATATACGATGGGCTTCTTCAAATGCCCTAGGTCTTCATGAGCAAGCAAGTTGGATGCACACCCACTTAGTTTTCAGTTTGAGCTTTCATACACTTATAGCTCTTAGTGCATCCGTTGCATGGCAATCCCTACTCCTAGCATTGACATCAATTGATGGGCATCTCTATAGCCCGTTGATCAGCCGCGTCGATGTGAGACTTTCTCAGTTTTTTTGTCTTCTCCATATAAACCTCCACCATCATACTCTATTCCACCTATAGTGCTATGTCCATGGCTTGCGCTCATGTATTGCGTGAGGGTTGAAAAAGCTGAAGCGTGTTAAAAAGTATGAACCAATTGCTCGGCTTATCATCAAGGTTGTGCATGACGGGGGCATTTTGTGTGACGAAAATGAAGCATGGCCAAACTATATGATTTTGTAGGGATAAGCTTGCTTTGGCCTTGTTGTTTTGAAAAAGACATGATTGCTTTATTGGTATGCTCGAAGTATTGTCGTTTTCTATGTCAAATGATAGACTATTGCTTTTAATCACTTGTGTCCTAATATTCATGCCATGATTAGACATATGATCAAGATTATGCCAGGTAGCATTCCACATCAAAAGTTATCTTTTTTATCATTTTCCTACTCGAGGACGAGTAGGAATTAAGCTTGGGGATGCTGATATGTCTCCGTCGTATCTATAATTTTTGATTCTTCCATGCCAATATTCTTCAACTTTCATATACTTTTGGCAACTTTTTACACTAGTTTCGGGACTAACATATTGATCCAGTGCCCAGTGCCAGTTCCTGTTTGTTGCATGTTTTATGTTTTGCAGAAAACCAATATCAAACGGAATCCAAATGGGATAAAAATGGATGGAGAATTATTTTGGAATATTTGGGATTTTTCGGAGGAAGAATCAACGCGAAACGGTGTCCGAGGTGGCCACAAGATAGGGGGCGCGCCTGGCACCCTTGTGGGCCACCCGTAAGGTGGTTTATGCCCTTCTTTTGCCGCAAGAAAGCTAATTTTATTGGAAAAATCTGGGCGAAAGATTCACCCCAATCGGAGTTACGGATCTCTGGATATAAAATAAACGGTGAAGGGGCAGAATCAGAGAACGCAGAAACGGAGAGAGACAGAGAGATAGATCCATTCTCGGAGGGGATCTCGCCCCTCCCACGCCATGGGAGCCAAGGACCAGAGGGGAAACCCTTCTCCCATCTGGGGAGGAGGTCAAGGAAGAAGAATAAGAAGGGGGGCTCTCTCCCCCTTGCTTCCTGTGGCGCTGGAACGCTGCCGGGGGCCATCATCATCACTGCGATCTTCACCAACACCTCCACCATCTTCACCAACATCTCCATCACCTTCCCCCATCTATATCCAGTGGTCCACTCTCCCGCAACCCGCTGTACCCTCTACTTGAACATGGTGCTTTATGCTTCATATTATTATCCAATGATGTGTTGCCATCCTATGATGTCTGAGTAGATTTTCGTTGTCCTACCGGTGATTGATGAATTGCTATGATTGGTTTGAGTTGCTTGTTTTATTGTTGGTGTTGTGCTATGGTGCCCTCCGTGTCGCGCAAGCGTGAGGGATCCCCGTTGTAGGGTTTGCAATATGTTTATGATTTGCTTATGGTGGGTGGCGTGAGTGAACAGAAGCATAGACCCGAGTAAGTAGGTTGTTTGCGTATGGGATAAAGGGGACTTGATACTTTAATGCTATGGTTGGGTTTTACCTTAATGATCTTTAGTAGTTGAGGATGCTTGCTAGAGTTCCAATCATAAGTGCATATGATCCAAGAAGAGAAAGTATGGTAGCTTATGCTTCTCCCTCAAATAAAATTGCAATAGTGATTATCGGTCTAGTAACGCAGTCAAATGCTTAGGGACAATTCCACAACTCCTAACACCACTTTTCCACACTCGCTATATTTATTTTATTGCTTCTTTATCTAAACAGCCCCTACTTTTTATTTATGTGCTCTTTATTATCTTGCAAACCTATCCTATTACACCTACAAAGTACTTCTAGTTTCATACTTGTTCTAGGTAAAGCGAACATTAAGCGTGCGTAGAGTCGTATCAGTGGCAGATAGGACTTGAGAGGATATTTGTTCTACCTTTACCTCCTCGTTGGGTTTGACACTCTTACTTATCGAAAGAGGCTACAATTATCTCGTATACTTGCGGGTTATCAGTGATCAACAGGGAAGTGGTTGTGGTCAATGGAGATGTCTGGGGTGATTAGCTACAGAAGGACTATGATCCTGGAGGTTTTGGAGCACAATGGGCCACAAAACAATATAGTTGTTGTGTAACCCCAAAATTGGTCCAGAATCAAGATCATGATGGTTCACTCACATAGAGTAACCACTTGAGCTCAAATTTGGCAAAGCCTAAGGATTTGGACATATGAAGATCCTGTAAAAATCTCATACCAAATGGACAAGCCAAAATGAAACTTGCTTCACAAACATCATTTCTGTCCAGAAACTTGGAATAATTTTGGTGATCAAATGGCTCAATGAAATGATGCCAAATTGGGTGGATAGAGGTTTTATGGGTATAAGAATGATATGGTAATTTATCAGAATTTTGAAGCAATATAAAATACACTTGCTTCACAACCTGAAAATATTGCCAGAATCAGAGATTTGCTCCTGTGCTCACATAGATGATTGGATGGGGTTTCAAATGGGTGGAGGGGGTTAATATGAGCACATTAAGGAGTGTGCAAAAGTTCAACTCATTTGGAGACTCCTAGCTAGTACTTCCTTCACAAAGCCTTCTGTTTGACAGAAACTTTGAAAATTCATTGAGGAAGGTTGGCTAGGCAAATAAAGTTGAACTTGTGCATGAGACAATTATTTGGACATATAAGCACGCCCAAAAAGGTTGGGAGCCACTAGGAAAAATATAAATGACACTTCCTTCACAAAGTGCCATTCAGGGCAGAAAGGAAGAATAATTATTGGGGAATTATTCTTGGACTAGGACATGAAAATTTTGGGCATATTTGAGCAACAACCCAAAGGAATTATGAGAATTAATTGGGAATTTTTGAATGGACAGAAATATAGGTTGCTTCACAACCTAGGGCAGATAGGGTTATTCCTTTAATGAAAAAGGAATTTTCCCTAGAAAAGAATTTTAGGGTTTGGTCAAGAAGTGAAGTGACATGATCTTGGCAAGGTTTTGAGAATGATTAGCCACTTGGGAGGGGGAATGAGGATGATTTCCCAGGTGGCAAGGCCACAGAACCACTCCAAAAAGAAAAACAGAGCAAAAACCAAATAAATCAAAAGAAAAAGAAAAGGGCCAAAATCCAGGCTGTTACAACGGGTCACCCCCAGGTGCTGATCTGGCCCATTGGATGTCTTCTGGTCCATAAAAATTCCACGACAAGTTTCGCGGTGTTTGGACTCCATTTGATATTGATTTCCTGCGATGTAAAAAACAAGCAAAAAACAGCAACTGGCACTGGGCACTGGGTCAACAGGTTTGTCCCAAAAAAAGATATAAAGTTGCTATAAAATGATCGTACAACATCCAAGAATGATAATATAACAACATGAATATGATACGTCTCCAACGTATCTATAATTTATGAAGCATTCATGCTATTTTATTATCTGTTGATTACGAGCTTTATTATACACTTTTATATTACTTTTAGGACTAACCTATTAACCAGAGGCCCAGCCCATATTGCTGTTTTATTGCCTATTTCAGTGTTTCAAAGAAAAGGAATATCAAACGGAGTCCAAACGGAATGAAACCTTCGAAAAAGTTATTTTTGGAACAGAAGCAATCCCGAGGACTTGGAGTGCAAGCCAGGGAAGCGTCGAGGAGGCCACGAGATAGGGGGGCGCGCCCTCCACCCTCGTGGGCCCCACGAGGCTCCCCCGACCAACTTCTTTCGCCTATATATACCCATATACCCTAAAAACATCGAACAAAAAAATAGATCGGGAGTTCCGCCGCCGCAGGCCTCTGTAGCCACCAAAAACCTCTCGGGAGCCCGTTCCGGCACACTGCCGGAAGGGGGATCCCTCACCGGTGGCCATCTTCATCATCCCGGTGCTCTCCATGACGAGGAGGGAGTAGTTCACCCTCGGGGGTGAGGGTATGTACCAGTAGCTATGTGTTTGATCTCTCTCTCTCTCTCTCTTGTTCTCTCTATGGCACGATCTTGATGTATCACGAGCTTTGCTATTATAGTTGGATCTTATGATGTTTCTCCCCCTCTACTCTCTTGTGATGAATTGAGTTTTCCCTTTGAAGTTATCTTGTCAAATTGAGTCTTTAAGGATTTGAGAACACTTGATGTATGTCTTGCCGTGCTTATCTGTGGTGACAATGGGATATCACGTGATCCACTTGATGTATGTTTTGGTGATCAACTTGCGGGTTCCGCCCATGAACCTATGCATAGGGGTTGGCACATGTTTTCGTCTTGACTCTCCGGTAGAAACTTTGGGGCACTCTTTGAAGTACTTTGTGTTGGTTGAATAGATGAATCTGAGATTGTGTGATGCATATCGTATAATCATGCCCACAGATACTTGAGGTGACAATGGAGTATCTAGGTGATATTAGGGTTTTGGTTGATTTGTGTCTTAAGGTATTATTCTAGTATGAACTCTATGATAGATTGAACGGAAAGAATAGCTTCATGTTATTTTACTACGGACTCTTGAATAGATAGAACAGAAGGGATAACTTTGAGGTGGTTTCGTACCCTACCATAATCTCTTCGTTTGTTCTCCGCTATTAGTGGCTTTGGAGTGACTCTTTGTTGCATGTTGAGGGATAGTTTTATGAACCAATTATGTTATTATTGTTGAGAGAACTTGCACTAGTGAAAGTATGAACCCTATGCCTTGTTTCCTACCATTGCAATACCATTTACGCTCACTTTTATCATTAGTTACCTTGCTGTTTTTATATTTTCAGATTACAAAAACCTATATCTACCATCCATATTGCACTTGTATCACCCTCTCTTCGCCGAACTAGTGCACCTATACAATTTACCATTGTATTGGGTGTGTTGGGGACACAAGAGACTCTTTTAATATTTGGTTGCAGGGTTGTTTGAGAGAGACCATCTTCATCCTATGCCTCCCACGGATTGATAAACCTTAGGTCATCCACTTGAGGGAAATTTGCTACTGTCCTACAAACCTCTGCACTTGGAGGCCCAACAACGTCTACAAGAAGAAGGTTGTGTAGTAGACATCAGAATACTTCATAAATTATAGATATGTTGGAAACGTATCAGTTGACCATTCAAGCTCTTGAGAGCGAAGCACCTTCTACCACGGATATTCTACATCACACTTGCTTGTGTTTCGACATTGTGAAGAATGCACAAGGACACGCCTTCAAGGTGACATCTTTCTTGAGCATGGATATTGTGGATCATACTTCATGTGTTACTTGCACCATTTTCATGCATGTTCGCGATATTGCTTTCACCCATGATTGCCACATTTCCATGCCTCATGACATATATACCTTGTGTGTTGCATCCAATTCTTGGACTACTTGCTACTATCATATGGTTGGTTGCAACAATGTCATTTCTTCACATATGACATGTCCCATTGATTGCTACATGCTTGCCTTGATTTCCTCACACATGATAAACAATTGCTCTTTCTATTGTGTTGAGTGCCACACTATCTTCACTACACCCTATGCACGTTATGCTTGGATTGCCTTGCACTTGACCCATGTCTTTAGACACTTCATTTTATTTGGTGTTGTGAAGCCATCCTATGACTACCATAGACCTTTGATTGATCACATTAAGCATGATTGCTATGAACTTGAGGTCGATGATTGTTCACTTGTCACACATATTTGCATCACTACCTCACATTTACATGCTTGTCCCCATGATATCTTTGCTTGTGCTAAATTTATGCACTTACATGCCATGTCACAATCCTTTATCAAACCATATGCTTTGCATGATGATGACACTTGTTGGGCAAATCAGCACTTGAATGCTTGGTTGTGCACTAACGCAAACCACATTTGTTTTTCCAAGTGCTTGTTGCCCTTGCTCCTTTTGAAGGAATCACAAGATGGTGCGACATTGGAGAGTGCACATTCTGGTTGTCAAGATGACGAGAACTTGGTTAACATCCACTTCTACATGGCGAAGCCATCTCTTTCCCATGGTGATTTGGTTTTTGATCTGAGGTCATATCTTTCCCAAGGGGGGAGATGATGCGGAGCATCCTACGGACATCACCATGTCAAGAGTCCGTTTGGCAAGTGACACATGCCACATCTACTTCACATACACAAAGGTGAATCATCTCCTTTACACGTGCTCACTTGACCTCTTTGAGGATGGTATACTACTTGATGCTCCACTCGATCGTGTGCATGCATAGGTATTGTCAGAGCTTCATGGACGAGGAGGAGGAGTGCAAGCACCAAGGATCAACTACACCATCCACGAGGGAAGCGTGGAAGAGAAGACGGAAGAAATGGAGCTGCTGCAAGCTACAACCACCGGACTTCCGACCAATACCTAGCATCCGATACCTGACGCAGTCCACCAGAAGAACTCCAGGCGACGAGTGCTCCAGCGGCCGGATGACCGATGAACGTCGGACGTCCGACAAGTCCCAGTGACCGGACGACCAATGCCAACCGGAAGTCCGGTGCCACCTGCCCAGAGAAGAAGAAACGTTGTAAGTCCGACGCCCTCTAGACGTCTGGACCCCCGCGAGTGACCGAACGTCCAACACTGCCTGTGCACAGCCGGCCCTTTGGCCTTGTATCCCTCAACCACTTACCCCTTCATGGCTTAGACTATAAATAGACCTCCCCCCATCCTTTCCAGGGTTAGCAAAGTGATAGCTCATTTGTATGTGATATTTGCTCCTACCTACCTCTATCTTGAGATAGAGAGAGACTATCACTCCCATGGAGTTCAAGGCCTCCATGTGAGAAGATCCTGTGGGATATCGTCAAGGCCCCTCACGGGAAGATCTGTCTAGGATATCATCAAGACCTCCTCTTGGAGATGAACTCTACCTTGTATCTTTCTCTTTGTTGTTCATGTACCCTTGTGGATCTTGTGTGTTTGATTGTCTAGTGGATGTGTGATTGTACTTGTTCTTGAGTGTTTCCCCTTGTGATTTCTCTCTGTTCTTCCCGGTGTTCGTCGTGTTCTTCGAGGGAATCCACTCCAATCGAGAAAGATCGGCCTACACTAGGTTAGCCCCGTATCACATTTACACTTCATAAATTATTTCTTTTATCATTGACCTACTTGAGGAAGAGCCGGAATTAAGCTTCGGGATGCTGATACGTCTCCAACGTATCTATAATTTATGAAGTATTCATGCCATGTTTACAACAATTTTACATGGTTTTGGTATGATTTGAATGGAACTAACCTGGATTGAAGCTATTTTTAGTAGAACTACCGTGGTGTTGTTTTTTGTGCAGAAATAAAAGTTCTTGAAATTGGACGGAACTTATTAATGATTTTTTTGGAAGAAAAGAGAAATAATGGAGCAAAGAACTACCAAAGGGCCCCCTGCTGCCCACAAGACATCAGGGCGTGCCAGCCCCCGCTGGCGTGCCCTGGTTGGTTGTGGGCCTTCTAAGCCCATCTTTGCGTGAAACCGACGCCAAAAAAATCCTATAAATACAGAAACCCCCAGAAATAACCCTAGATTAGAAGTTCCACTGCCGCAAGCCATTGTAGCCATGAAAAAACAATTGGGAGCCCGTTCTGGCACCCTGGCGGAGGGGGAAATCATCACCGGAGGCCATCTTCATCATCCCTATGGTCTCCATGATGAGGAGGGAGTAGTCCAACCTCGGGGCTGAGGGTTTGTACTAGTAGCTATGTGTTTAATCTCTCTCTCTCTCTCTCTCTCTCATGTTCTTGATTTGTCACATTCTTGATGTATCGCGGGCTTTGTTAATATAGTTGGATCATATTGTGTTTCCCCCTCTCTATCATGTTGTGATGAATTGAGTCTTCCCTTTGAGATTTCGTTTTTATCAGATTGAATACTTTTATGGATTTGAGAGCACTTGATGTATGACTTGCTATGAATACCCGAGGTGACAATGGGGTATCGTATTGATTCACTTGATATATGTTTTGGCAATCAACTCGCGGATTCCCGAGGTGACATTGGGGTAATCTATGCATAGGGGTTGATGCACTTTCTCGTCTTTGTTTCTCTAGTAGAGATCTTGGGGCACTCTTTGAGGTTCTTTGTGTTGGATTGAGTATTATGAATCTAAAATTGTTTGATACATATCGTATAATCAACTCACGGATACTCGTGGTGACATTGGAGTATCTAGGTGACATTAGAGTTGGTTGATGTGTGTCATATGGTGTTATTTTAGTACGAACTCTTTGATAGATCGATCGGAAAGGATAACTTGGTGTTATTTTAGTACAGACTCATGGAGATATTGATCGGAAAGAATAACTTTGAGGTGGTTTCGTATCCTACAAAAAATTTCTTCTTATGTTCTCCGCCAGATAGGAACTTTGGAATGATTCTTCATCGCACGTTTAGGATTATTATGGGATCCAATTATACTAGCATCGTTGAGAGATTGCACTAGCAAAATTACGGATCCTAGGCCTCATTTTCAAGCATTGCAATACTGTTTGTGCTCAGTTTTGTTACTTTCTACCTTGCTGTTTTTTATTTTTCCTATTACAAAAATCGATATCTACCATCATTACTACACTTGTATCACCATCTCTTCACTGAACTACTGCACCTATACAATTTACCGTTGTATTTGGTGTGTTGGGGTGATAAGTTTGCGACGCATCTATAATTTATGAAGTATTCATGACATGTTTACAACAATTTTATATGGTTTTGGTATGATTTGATTAGAACTAACCCAGACTGATGCTTTTTTCAGCAGAACTACCATGGTGTCGTTTTTTGTGCAGAAATAAAAGTTCTCGGAATGGGCTGGAAATTTACGGTGATTTTTTTAGACCAAAAGAGACCCACGAAGCACCGGAGCTAGGCCAGGAAGTGGACGAGGTGGCCACAAGCCGTCAGGGTGCGCCCCCCTACGGCCTGTGGACCCCTCGAGCACCCCCTTGACGTGAGACCGACGCCAAAAATTCTTATAAATGCCAAAAAACCGAAAAGAACCCTTGATCAGAAGTTTCTCTATTGCAAGCCTCTGTAGCTACAAAAAAATCAATCTAGGCCCTTTCTGGCACCTTGCCGGAGGGGGCCATCATCACCGGAGGCCATGGAGGAGGAAGCCGGAGGGGCCATCATCACCATGGAGGCCAAGGACCAGAGGAAGCACCTCTCCCCATCTAGGGGAGGCCATGGACGAGGAAGCACAAGGGGGAGACGCTCTCCCCCTCTCTCTAGGTGGCGTCGGAGTGCCACCGGGGGAACCATCACCGCGGTGATCGTCTTCATCAACTTCACCATCTTCATCACCTTCCTCATCTCTTTTAAGCGGTCCACTCTACCGCACCCCGCTGTAATCCCCTACTTGAACATGGTGCTTTATGCCACATATTATGATCCAATAATGTGCTTCCATCCTATGATGTTTTGAGTAGATCTCTTTTGTCTTTGGGTTGATCGATGGTCTTGTTTGGTTTGAGTTGTATGTTTTATTTTGGTGCTGTCATATGGTGCCTTCCGTGCCACGCACACGTGAAGGATTCCCGCTATAGGGTGTTGCAATACGTCATGATTCCCTTATAGTGGGTTGCGAGAGTGACAAAATCTTAAGCCCGAGTAAGGGGGTTGTTGCGTATGGGATAAAGGGGACTTGATACTTTAATGCTATGGTTGGGCTTTACCTTAATGATCTTTAGTGGTTGCGGATGCTTGCTATAGTTCCAATCATAAGTGCATATGATACAAGTAGAGAAAGTATGTTAGCTTATGCCTCTTCCTCATATAAAATTGCAATAATGATTACCGGTCTTGTTAACAATTGCCAAGGACAATTCTGCACAGCATTCCATCATTTTTTCCACACTCGCTATTTGTAATATATTGTAATATATTCTAACTTTATGTTAACATCACCTATTTTTATTAGTTCTTCGATATCATGCAAAGCTATCCTCTTCATACCCACAACGTAGTTTATTTCTCGTTTCTAGATGGAAGCGAACGTTTGGTGTACGTAGAGTTGTATCAGCGACAGATAGGACTTGAGAGAATATTGATATTACCTTTAGCTCCTTGTGGGTTCAACACCCCATACTTATCACTTCCACCTTTGGAAATTGCTACTATGATTCCTTGCACTTGAGGATTATCAAGCTCTTTTCTAGCACCGTTGCCGGGGAGCAATAGCGCGGGGTTCATATTCTCGTGTGCGCTTGTTTGCTTTCTTTACTAAGTTGATTTTGTTTTCCCTTTTGTTTTGTTTTCTTTAGTTGTGTATGAAACAAAAATAATAATTAAAAGAATAAAAAATACAAAAAAACTTGCTAGGACCATCTTAGCATGAGACTGGCGGCAAAAAATCCTATAAATACAGAAACCTCCAGAAATAACCCTAGATCAGAAGTTCCGCCGCTGTAAGCCTCTGTAGCCACGAAAAACCAATAGGGATCGAGTTCCGACACCCTGCCAGAGGGGTAAATCATCACCGGAAGCCATCTTCATCATCCCTATGTCCTCCATGATGAGGAGGGAGTAGTCCACCCTCGGGGCTGAGGGTTTGTACCAGTAGCTATGTGTTGAGTCTCTCTCTCTCTCTCTCTCGTGTTCTTGAGATGGCACGATCTTGATGTATCGCGGGCTTTGTTAATATAGTTGGATCATATGGTGTTTCTCCCTCTCTATCTTGTTGTGATGAATTGATTTTTCCCTTTGAGATTTCATTTTATCGGATTGAATACTTTTATGGATTTGAGAGCACTTGATGTATGTCTTGCTATGAATACCCGTGGTGACAATGAGGTATCGTATTGACACTTGATATGTGTTTTGGCACTCAACTCGCGGATTTCCGAGGTGACATTGGGGTAATCTATGCATAGGGGTTGATGCACATTCTCGTCTTTGTTTCTCTGGTAGAAATCTTGGGGCACTCTTTGAGGTTCTTTGTGTTGGATTGAGTATTATGAATCTGAAATTGTTTGATGCATATCATATAATTAACTCATGGATACTTGTGGTGACATTGGAGTATCTAGGTGACATTAGAGTTATTTTAGTATGCACTCTTGGATAGATCGAACAGCAGGAATAACTTTGCGTTATTTTAGTATGAACTCTTGAATAGATCAAACGGAAAGAATAACTTTAAGGTGGTTTCGTACCCTACAAACAATTTCTTCTTATGTTCTCCACTAGATAAGAACTTTGGAGTGATTCTGCATCACACGTTGAGGGATCGTTATATGATCCAATTATATTAGCATTGTTGAGAGATTGCACTAGCAAAAGTACAGACCCTAGGCCTCATTTTCAAGCATTGCAATACCGTTTGTGCTTTGTTTTATCAATTGCTACCTTGCTGTTTTTTATTGTTCCTATTACAAAAATCTATATCTACTATCATTAATACACTTGTATCACTCTTCGCTGAACTGGTGCACCTATACAAATTACCATTATATTTGGTGTGTTGGGGACACACAAGACTCTCTGTTTATTTGGTTGCAGGGTTGTTTGAGAGAGACTATCTGCATCCTACGCTTCCCACGGATTGATAAACCTTAGCTCATCCACTTGAGGGAAATTTGCGATTGTCCTACAAAACTCTGCGCTTGGAGGCCCAACACGAGTCTACAATAACAAGTTGTGTCATAGACATCAAGGCTCTTTCTCCAAGAAACCCATGGATCAACATATAAATATAGGGACGGGGCTAGCACTCGGAACATATCAAGATTCACCAAGTCGTGTGCCAGCAACTCCGCCCCTCTAGTTTATCCTCCATCATAGTTTCTGTTGTGCTTGGCAAAGCCCTGCGGAGATTGTTTTTCACCGCCACCGCCACCACGCCGTCGTGCTACCAGAACTTATCTACTACTTCGCCCCTCTTGCTAGATCAAGAAGGCGAGGACGTCATTGAGCTAAACGTGTGCTAAACAAGGAGGTGCCGTACGTTCGGTACTTGATCGGGACGGATCATGAAGGTGTACGACTACATCAACCGCATTGATAAATGCTTCCTCTTAGCAATCTTAAAGGGTATGAAGATGCTCTCCCCCTCTCGTAGCTATGCATCTCCATGGATAGATCTTGCATGTGCATAGAATTTTTTGTTTTTCCATGCAATGTTCCCCAATAGTGGCATCATGAGCCAGGTCCATGCGTAGATGATATGCATGAGTAGAACACAAAGGAGTTGTGGGCGGTGATGTTCATATTGCTTACCACCAACGTCTTATTTTGATTCGGTGGTATTATGGGATGAAGCGGCCCGGACCAACCTTACATGTTCACGTTCATGAGACTGGTTCTAACGACTGATGCAACTTGTTTTGCATGACGTGGCTGGCGGGTGTCTGTTTCTCTCACTTTAGTTGAATCAAATTTGACTAGGGCCTGTCCTTGCAGAAGGTTAAAATAGCAAACTTGATAATCACCATTGTGGTTTTGCGTAGGTAAGAACGGTTCTTGCTAGTTACCCATAGCATCCACATAAAACTTGCAACAACAATGTAGAAGACGTCTAACTTGTTTTTGCAGGGTATGTTGTGATGTGATGTGGTCAAGACGTGATGTAATATACAATGTTGTATGAGATCATCATGTTTTGTAGCATCGACAACCGACAATAGCCTTAGGGTTGTTTTTTAATTATTGTATGACCTGCATGTCAATCTTTAAGCGCCATGTAATTGCTTTACTTTATCGCTATGCGTTAGCAATAGTCGTAGAAGCAATAGTTGGCGAGACGACCCCGACACAACAATGGAGATCAAGGTGTCACGACGGTAATGAATGAGATCATGTCATTGCTTTGGAGATGGAGATCAAAAGCACAAGATGATGATGGCCATATCATGTCACATATTTTGATTGCATGTGATGTTTATCCTTTATGCATCTTATTTTGCTTAGAACAACGGTAGCATTATAAGATGATACCTTCACATAATTTTAAGATAAAAGTGTTCTCCCTGAGTATGCACGGTTGCTAAAGTTCGTCGTTTCGAAGCACCTCGTGATGATCGGGTGTGATAGAATCTACATTCACATACAATGGGTGTAAGCCAGTTTTACACATGCAGAATACTTGGGTTAAACTTGACGAGCCTAGCATGTACAGACATGGTCTCGGAACACTGGAGAGTGAAAGGTCGAACATGAGTCATATAGTAGATATGATCAACATGGACATGTTCCCCATTGAAAACTACCCCATCTCATGTGATGATCGGACATGGGTTAGTTGATTTGGATCATGTATCACTTAGACAACTTGAGAGATGTTGATTTAAGTGGGAGTTCATTAGTAATTTGATTAATTGAACTAATTATCATGAACATAGTCAAAATGTCTTTGCAAATTATGTTGTAGATCAATAGATCGCATTGTAGCTCCCTTGTATTTTGATACATTCCCAGAGAAAGCTAAGTTGAAAGAAGATGGTAGCAACTACATGGACTAGGTCCGTAAGTTGAGGATTATCCTCATTGCTGCACAGAAGGCCTGATTTTCTCGTCTGCCCTACATATTAAGTTCGGCACCACTTCGAGTTGAGTGTTCGGTGTCTCGGATATTGCACTATATGCGCTGGTTCTGAACTATGTCTTGGGTCAATAGTTAGGTTGCCCGGCTCCTGTGCTTACCCTCTTACGTTCCGCATGTTCGGCTAAGAAGGTAAAGGGAGAACCCCTACGATTGTGCTTCTGGCTAGTCTGGTCAAGCACCTCAGGGAAGAAAGCCAAAAAACTGACCTTCAAAGTAAGTGAGAACTGGTCAGCGATCCGACGACTAGTGTTAAACTAAGAAATCGTTGGCGATTTATCCGTGTCATATGCAGGGTCCATCCTAGCACGAACCATGTGACTACAAAGGCATGCCTCGGCACCCACGTACATCACAAAAACCTAGGGCTAATCACTAGCCCCCGCCGTCAAGCTCCTATGGCTAAGTGAAAGTGATAAAACAGTATAGTCCGATTGCCTAGTCTCTCTCTCTCACACACTACCACCTTCGGGCACCGAGACATCGGCTAAGGGTAACAGTGCAGAGACGAAACACCCCTCGTAACTTTTACTTGGGGGCTGAAGCCAATGATTGGTAACTTTTAGAATAATAAACGGCCACACATGAGTCAAAATAAACACACCATAATATCATATAAAAATGGGCCGCATAGTAAAGCTTAAGGTTCAGTACAAAATCAATCACTCAGTGATTACATCCTTGGAACACTAGCCCTCTATTGCCCGAGGACCGTTCATAACCTGTGCAAAATATAGTTCAGGTTTATGGTGCTCCTTGCCAACCGGCGGAGGACCAGTGGCCATGTCCATCGGCTTGATCTTCGGCCAATGCACCATGGTCTTCGCGAAGGCCAGCCTCGCTCCTTCAAGACATGTAGAACGCTTCACAGTGTCAATCCGCAGTGATGCATCACGCAACCTCTACACCAAGCCAAAATAGATGTCCGACATAGGCTCAATGGGCCATAGCCAGACACACTGATCCTTCAGGGCTGGCTCGGCCATCCAATGCAGCTCCATGAGCTGCTTCATCTGGTCACCAAGGAGCGGAGGGCGTTCGGGCGCCGAGAACTGCGACCAGAAAAGCTGACGTTTGGAGTCATCCTCCCGCGTCGCGTAGTGCTCCACCGCAGCCACCACACTCCTCTGGAGCTCAGAGAAGACGTCTGTGGAGCGCCAGACCTACGTCAGCAGGGCGAACATGTTGCTGCCAAAAACACTCTGCAGTAATTACTTCTTACCATTGGCAATTTGCTTCACTTGACGAAGCTCCTCCCGGACACCCCGCACCTTCGTCCTAGCCTCCTGGAGTTCCTTGTCCGCTTTGGACAGCTTGGAGGACAGTTCCTTCTGTGTCTGCTCAAGGGCCTCACATTTAGTGATAGCATCCTTGAGATCCCCTTGCACTTCGGCCACTCGAGCCTCTCACCGGCAGTCTTTGCTGTCTCCAGTTTGGCCACCGCCTTTTCGGCAGCCGCCTTCTTCTCAGCCGCCTCAGCCTCAGCTTTCTTAAGCGCCGATTTAAGGTCCTTAACCTTCACGACAGCAGCTGTAGTCACCAAATAACAGGGGCTCAGTATACAATCCAGAATATCAGTATCAGCAACATTAGCTATGCATCTCAGCATGAACTTACCTTGTGCCTCGTCAAGCCACTTGTTGACAAGGTCAAGCTCTTCATGAGAGCATTTTAGCTTCCGATCCATCTCCTCCAAAGTAGCGGCATTAGTAGCCATGTCCAGGGATGATGCCTGCGATGTCCAGTCAATCAACAAACATTATAAGTAGGACTACGGTTATTTGACCCTCTGTAAGGTTTTGGCAATCCTTATAGAGTCTTGGGGGCTGGCATACATATGTATGGCTTACTCAAGCTCCGGCTAACAAGGGAAAAACCATCCTCGTGGGAAAAAAATATTACTTGATTCAGCTCAAAGCCTGTTAGAGGGCCTTGGATGGTGCTATTCAATCCGGATTGGACCGACCAAACATCGTGTAGAACCGCACCCATAAAGGGTGCGGTTCCCGTCGATGATGGCGGAGTTGTTCACCAGCTTATCCAGTGCGCCCGACCAGCCCATCGCTGCTTGGCGACTAGTGTCCGGCGCGGGTGGTGGGACCTCAAACCCTCCCCATGGGAGGGCGGAATCGGCACCTGTGAAGGCCTCGAGGGCTCATGTGCGACCGGTTGGGAGGGTCCGGACGGGCCGGATCCTCCCCCCGCATTAGCCAGGAGGGACACATCCCCCTAGTCTTCGGTAACCGAGGCGTTAGCCTCGGCCATGGTGGCGTCGCCCTCCTCTCCCGTGTTAGGGGCCCTTCGAGATAGGACTTCTTTGACCTCTTCACAGATCTGGGGAGGTGCAGAGCGCGACGCAGATCCGCTGTTCGCCAAATCGGCAGGTGGAGATGTCCCCTCCAAGGTCTGGTTGGCGGAGCGGCTGCGTGGTGGGCTGCGGCATCATATAATCGGCTTCCATCAAACAAAGGGAATGCCAAAATACGTACCTGACAGCAGGGGGCCTGACCCTAGGTTCCTTATCCGGAACCTTCTCGGATGCCACAGACTCCACATCAGAATCCGAACTGTTGGGCAGTACTACCTTGGGCCTGCACTGCCTCTCTGAGGCCCGAGGAGGTTGTTCCAACTCGACATCTTCGGATGCTGCCCACTTCTTGGAGTGGGAGGAGGCACTTTCCTCCTCGTCTTCGTCCTCCTCCCCATCTTGGGCAGACGAGGCCGCGGCATCTCCGGCCTGGGAGTCCGGATGAGCTCTTCGACGGAGGCCTTCCTTGGTCTCCGGTTGGTCCTTCTTCTTCTTTCCCCTCTTCTTTGGCGCCTTGTAAGGCGCTAATGTATACTACACAACTCGTTCTTGTAGACTCGTGTTGGGCCTCCAAGCACAGAGTTTTGTAGGACAGTAGCAAATTTCCCTCAAGTGGATGACCTAAGGTTTATCAATCCGTGGGAGGTGTAGGATAAAGATGGGCTCTCTCAAACAACCTTGCAACCAAATAATAAAAATTCTCTTGTGTCCCCAACACACCAAATACAATGGCAAATTGTATAGGCGCACTAGTTCGGCGAAGAGATGGTGATACAAGTGTAGTAATTATAGTAGATATTGATTTTCGTAATAGCAACAAAAAATAGCAAGGTAATGAGTAACAAAAGTGAGCACAAACGGTATTGCAATGCTTGAAAATGAGGCCTAGGGTCCATACTTTACCTAATGCAATCTCCCAACAATGCTAATCTAATTGGATCATATAACCATCCCTCAACGTGCGATGAAGGATCACTCCAAAGTTCCTATCCAACAGAGAACATAAGAAGAAATTGTTTGTAGGGTGCAAAACCACTTTAAAGTTATTCTTTTTGATCGATCTAATCAAGAGTTCATACTAAAATAACACAAAGTTATTCTTTCCAATCAATCTATCCAAGAGTTTGTACTAAAATAACACCATGTGATACGCATCAACCAACTCTAATGTCACCTAGATACTCCGTTGTCACCACAAGTATCCATGAGTTAATTATACGATACACATCAAACAATTTCATATTAATAATACTCAATCCAACACAAAGAAACTCAAAGAGAGTGCCCCAAGATTTCTACCAAAGAAACAAAGACGAGAACATGCATCAATCCCTATGCATAGATTACCCCAATGTCACCTCGGGAATCCGCTAGTTGAGTGCCAAAACATATCTCAAGTGAATCGATATAATATCCCATTGTCACCACAGGTATTTATATGCAAGACATATGTTAAGTACTCTCAAGTCCATAAAAATATTCAATCCAATAAAACGAGATCTCAAAGGGAAAACTCAATTCATCACAACAAGATAGAGAGGAAGAAACACCATATGATCCAACTATATAAACAAAGCCCGCGATACATCAAGATCTTGCCATCTCAAGAACACGAGAGAGAGAGAGAGAGAGAGATTAAACACATAACTACTGGTACAAACCCTTAGCCCCGAGGGTGGACTACTCCCTCCTCATCATGGTGGGCGCCGGGATGATGAAGATGGACATCGGTGATGATTTCTCCTCCGACGGAGTGCCGAAACGGGGTCTAGATTGGTTTTTCGTGGCTACAGAGGCTTGCGGCGGCGGAACTTCTGATCTAGGGTTCTTCTTGGGGGTTCTAGAATATTTGGAAATTTATAGGGCAAAGAGGCGGTGCGGGAGGCCATCGAGGTGGGCACAACCCACCAGGGTGCGCCTGGGCCCCAAGGCGCGCCCAGGTGGGTTGTGCCCCCCTGTGGTACTTCTTTGGCCCAAGTTGTGCCTTCTGGTCCATACAAATTCTCCGAAAGTCCTCTCTTGATTTTTTTTCTAGGTCAAAATGACCTATATACCAGAAGATAGGTGCTACATCTTGAGCTTGCGTTGGTTTTCCTTGAAGAGGAAAGGGTGATGCAGCAATAGTAGCGTAAGTATTTCCCTCAGTTTTTGAGAACCAAGGTATCAATCCAGTAGGAGGCTCCTCAAAAGTCCCACGCACCTACACAAACAAACAAAGAACTCGCAACCAACGCAATAAAGGGGTTGTGAATCCCTTCACGGCCACTTGCGAAAGTGAGATCTAATAGAGATAGTATGATAACATAAATATATTTTTGGTATTTATAATATAGATGCAAAAAGTAAAGGTGCAAATAAAAGTAGACTGGAAGCAAATATGATAGGAGATAGACCCGGGGGCCATAGGTTTCACTAGAGGCATCTCACAAGATAGCATAAGTATTATGGTGGGTGAACAAATTACTGTCGAGCAATTGATAGAAAAGCGAATAATTATGAGATTATCTAGGCATGATCATGTATATAGGCATCACGCCCACGACAAGTAGACCGACTCCTGCCTGCATCTACTACTATTACTCCACACATCGACCGCTATCCAGCATGCATCTAGAGTATTAAGTTCATAAAGAACAGAGTAACGCCTTAAGCAAGATGACATGATGTAGAGGGATAAACTCATGCAATATGATATAAACCCCATCTTTTTATCCTCGATGACAACAATACAATACGTGCCTTGCAACCCCTGCTGTCACTGGGTAAGGACACCACAAGATTGAACCCAAAGCTAAGCACTTCTCCCATGGCAAGAAAGATCAATCTAGTAGGCCAAACCAAACTGATAATTTGAAGAGACTTGCGAAGATAACTCAATCATACATAAAAGAATTCAGAGGAGATTCAAATATTTCTCATAGATAAACTTGATCGTAAACCCACAATTCATCGGATCTCGACAAACACACTGCAAAAAGAGATTACATCGAATAGATCTCCACAAGAGAGGGGGAGAACATTGTATTGACATCCAAAAAGAGAGAAGAAGCCATCTAGCTAATAACTATGGACCCGAAGGTCTGTGGTAAACTACTCACAACTCATCGGAGGGGCTATGGTGTTGATGTAGAAGCCCTCCGTGGTCGATTCCCCCTTCGGCAGAGCGCTGGCGAAGGCTCCAAGATGGGATCTCGCGGATACAGAAGGTTACGGTGGCGGAAATTGTGTTTCGTTGGCTCTCTAGATGTTTTCGGGGTACGTAGGCTTATATAGGAGGAAGAAGTACGTCGGTGGCCGCCCGAGGGGCCCACGAGACAGGGGGCGTGCCCTATAGGGGGGGCGCCCTACCCTCTTGTGGCCGCCTCAGCTGCTTCTTGACTTGCACTACAAGTCCCCTGGATCATGTTCGTTCCAAAAATCACGCTCCCGAAGGTTTCATTCCGTTTGGACTCCGTTTGATATTCCTTTTCTTCGAAATATTGAAATAGACAAAAAAACAGCAATACGGGCTGGGCCTCCGGTTAGTAGGTTAGTCCCAAAAATGATATAAATGTGTAAAATAAAGCCCATAAACATCCAAAAGGGGTAATATAATAGCATGGAACAATCAAAAATTATAGATATGTTGGAGACGTATCAATAGGCACCAGAGGTGGCTGGGCAGAGCACAACCCACCAGGGCGCGCCTCGGTGGCCTGGCATGCCCTGGCGTCTTGTGCTCACCAGGTGGCCTCCCTTCGGTAGTTATTTGCTCCAGTATTTTTTATATATTTCAAAAATAATTCTCTGTAAATTTTCAGCTCATTTGGAGATGTGCAGAATAGGTAACTCTGACGTAGCTTTTACAGGTCCAAAATTCGAGATGTCGACATTCTCCCTCTTTGTGTGAACCTTGCATAATATGAGAGAAAAGGCATTAGAATTACTCCTTAAAGAATTATTATGCATAAAATCATTATAAATAATAGTAGGAAATCATGATGCAAAATGGATGTATGAGTGGTCAGTGCGAAAAGGCCAGAGGCCTACTCAGATCACATATCCAAACCCGTTAGCATCTTGGGAGCGGGCGGAGACGATCAATGATCCTGTCGCCCCGTCCCACGGACTTACGGCAAGGGCCAGGGCCATCCCTCTCTAGGGCGGTCTCTGTCTGCCCGGTCATGCCGTGTAATTATCTCGCGGGCCCCCTCCTGGTCAAGTCGACTTATCTAAAGACTGTCGGGAACTCAGGTCCACCTTTACGAGGGTGGTACCACCTGTCCCTTCAATCCCACAGTAATAGTTAATGGGTAACAGTTAAAGGTAACCGTGTGTCCTTACCATCAAGGTGAACTCAGAGGAATCACCCTCGATAGGTTCACACCTGAGATACAATTTCAAGGTGAACTTGAATCACCCTCGGTAGGTTCAAACTTCAAGAGCTGCATGACAGAGGCATCATCGGGAGTGGTGAGTGAGGAATCACCTTTGACTAACCACACTTGATGTGCTACACTACAGAGATATCATCATAAGTGGGATACGAGGCATCACCCTCAACACTCGATAGTAGCTCTACAGAGTCGTACAACTAAGGGGGGTGCCCGAGATGTGTCAGTCTCTGCTCGTTGATCACTTTGATCGAGTCACCGGTTAACAAAGCGGGGCAACAAGGACAAGGGTGAGGGTCACTGATGGATCTAACCAATCTATACTAAGCATAAAGGATATCAGGTAAACTAACAAAAGCAGGCTATGCATCAGAATAGGAGCTATGGAGCAACAATAGCGAAATCTAATGCAAGCATGAGAGATAAAGAATGGGCGATATAGAAATGATAAACGAGGTTTTGCTTGTCTGGAACCTCTGCTAAGAAGGACGTGTCATTGTCGACGTAGTCATACTCGGGAGCAGCGTCGATCTCGGGGTCTACCGGAGAGAAGAGGGGGAAAACAATAGAATATAAAGCCAAAAATGCATCACCATGCATGATATGGCGATATGTTGTGCTAGGGGTGACCTAATGCAGTGCTACGCATTACAGACAGAGCGGGAAAACATCTGGGAATGTTTTCCCAGCTTTAGTCGGTTATCGGACAAACGGTCTGGAGGGGTAGGTTCCATGTTTGCAGTGTTAGAGGCATGCGACACATATGTGGATGGCATATTCGGATTCGTCTTATTTTTCTGATCAATTTTCATATATAAATTATTTTCATCCGAGTTACGGATTATTTCCTATGAATTTTCAAAGTTTTAACAATATTCTAGAATTTCTAGATTTATTTTAATTCGAAAATAAATTAAATATAAATTACTATGTTTACACAGGAAGTGTACACAACAATATGGGGTAGAGGCTGACAGTGGGAACCAGCTGCTGAGTCAGCAGCTGACCAGGTCAACCTTATCCATAGAAACAGTGGAGGGGGGCACCTCTCAGTGGCATAGGGGTTAATTAACGTTTAAACTCGTATTAATTAGAGGGGGTTGGTGAGGGAGTCCTGGATTAGGGGTATCCGGACAACCGGACTGTTGGACCGTGAAGATACAGGACTCAAGACTTTGTCCCGTGTCCGAATGGGACTCTCCTTTGTGTGGAAGACAAGCTTGACGATCCGGATATTAGATCTCTTTCTTTGTAACCGACTCTGTGTAACCCTAGCCTCCTCTGGTGTCTATATAAACCGGAGGGTTTAGTCCATAGGACAAGAACAATCATAATCATCATAGGCTAGCTTCTAGGGTTTAGCCTCTACGATCTCGTGGTAGATCTACTCTTGTAATACTCATATCATCAAGATCAATCAAGGAGGAAGTAGGGTTTTACCTCCATCGAGAGGGCCTGAACCTGGGTAAAACATTGTGTCCCCTGCCTCCTGTTACCATTTACGCCTTAGACGCATAGATCAGGACCCCTACCCGAGATCCGCCGGTTTTGACACCGACATTAGGAAGGCCTGCACAACTTAGATGCCCTGGAGGAGGAGCGGGACGTCATAAAAGCCCGTTACGCATTCTATCAGTAGCAGGCTCGAAGGTATCAAAGCAGAGAAGTGCGGGCCAAAACTTATAACGTTGGCGAACTCGTTCTACGCCTACCGGAGAAGAAGAAGAAGGACAAGCTCAAACCTAAGTGGGAGGGTCCCTTCATTATTGATAAAGTTCTCACCGGAGGAGCGTACCGCCTGTGTAATGCATCCGGTAGCAGACTCGAGCCAAACCCATGGAACGCGGCCAAACTCCGGAGATTCTACGCCTAGTGCCGAACTCAGTGTTCGCCTCCTTACCCCCGCTCTTTTAATTATGTTCTCCCTTTTTTTCCTTTCTCGCCCTTTTCTCCCCTCTTCACACAAAGTATTAAATACAGTGCGGATGCTCGGATCACTCCGGCCGCACTATGTGTGTTCACCATACCTGGGGGCTTCCTATACGGAAGCTAAACATAATTACTTTTATGGCTTCCTGCCTATCACATATGCGTCCTTTTTCCATATGTGCCCTTTTCTTCACCATTATATGCATCGATATGACTTAAGATTTGGCCATGCTGGGTTGCCTGGCTCTTGTGTTTATGCCCTATGTTCTCATTAATTCGGCTAGGGCATAAGGGGAGCACCTCTGCGATTGTTACTACCGGTTCAGCCGGATGTGTACCTCAGACTGGGTGAAGCCGAAAGCTAGCGTTCTTAAGGGATATTCGGTCAGTGAACAAAAGATGTTTCTTTCATTTATTACAACATGAATATCCAGATGTTTTGTATCATGCATTTCTGTTCGCAGTTCGGACATGCACATCGATGCATGCGTACCCAGGGAAAGGAACCCCTAACGGAACTATTCTCCCTGGAAGATGTTTCTTCCTACCCATGTAATATAACATAACTAGTTGGGTACTTGTCTGTTTAAGCACTTATGACCCCTACACCTGGTTTCCATGCATACCCCAGTTTTACATAACTAAGCGGGTATTCGGATACACCCCGGACTGTCGGATCCGGGGGCTGAAGCGAAAAGGTCTGCAATGACAAAAGATTTTTAATCCGGCTAGGGACTACATATGTCCATTGAATTACATAGTCACTTGGACTGGCTATATTCTTCCTCTATACCATCCAACAGGCTATCTAGCTTGCAATCCTGTTGGGAACACTTTGCAGCCAACGCTACCTGGTCATACACCAGACTTACGGGAATCTCTTGCCCATCTGGCCCCGCCGGTCCGATTTCGGCCATATGGTTCGGGTTAATCTTGGTGTATCGCGTCTTCACCATGGCCCAGGCTTCCCTTGCACCTTATCGGCAGGCTGATACCTTCCACAACCGGAAGCGGCGCCGTGCTCCTTAGAGCATATCCACGAGCTCCCCCATGCCTCCTGGAAGGGAAGTGGATGGCCACAAGGCCTGGGTAATACCCTGCATCACCTGCCGAGCTCATTCGTGCAGCTGTGAGAGATCTTACAGTAAATCGCCTGCGGACCCGGGCATCTCCTCTTCAGGACGGCCCGTCAGCATACCTACAGATATAAAATCTTTTAAAATGCTTCCTCGCTGAACTATACTGCAGTTTGTTTAGGCACTTACCATAAATGCTGCGACGAAGCCTCCTGTTCTCCTTCACGGAGTCCGCTAGCTGAGCTTGAACATCTACTAATTCGACGCCTAGCCGGACGTTGGCATCTTGGAGATTGTTTTTCTCCTGCCTAACCTGCGTAAGCACACGCTCGCCAGCCCTGAGCTATCTTTGGAGATGTGACTCACTATCTCTTATGATCTCCGGATTCTCCCCGGGATTGTCTGCAGAATTTTCTGTTAGACTTATAAAGCGAGCCAACTACTAACTGGTATATTTCCTTAAAATTTCACTATTGAGACAAATGTTACCAGATGAGGCCTTCTGGGATTCCTCTAGTTTGGCAACAGCGGCCCTCAGCTGGGTCTTGCACTCCTCTAGCTCTTGAGACAAATGGGTATTCTTCTCTACAAGAACCTGTGAATACAATGATCCTTAAATCAGTTGTTCAACCTATTTCAAGTCTCAGGGGCTACTGCTATATATGCTTATCAAATTCTCTTACCTGTATATCTTTTGCATACTAGTCCGTTGCTCGAGCGAGCCCATCTTGGGCAGCTCGGATGTATGCATCTCCTGAATTGAAGGCATTGAATGCCTCTTCGGAAAAGATGCCATCACAAAATACGGCCCGTCGGCGCCGGTGATTCATGGCGCTCTCTACTTCCAAATTGGTGGCAGAGAGCCTATCCGCATCCTTTGTCGGAGGACAATTCAGCATCGGCCCCGCATTGGCCTCCTCTCTTGAAGCCGGTTCTAGAATCCGGCTGCTGGAGGCGTGACTGACAGGATCTCTGGATATAGTCCGGTGACTACTCTTTCTGCCAGGACACGATGGACGCTGTTACATTTCAAACATCATAATCAAAAATCAGATTTTAACTGTACCTCTGCGACAGTGTTTCGACCCTAACCGCCTTCCTCTTGAGCCTGCCTGGCCCGGATGCCCTTTGCTGACGAGCCCCCAGGGGCTCGGTGCCACATTCCGATGGATGTCTCTATAAAAATAAGATGTTTGTACATAAGGCATGGCATAAGGAAGGAATCTTCTTCAGGAAGCTGCAGCTTTGCTTACACGCGATGCAAGGAGCAGTCCGGGATAATCGACGATGATAGCCACCAAGGTGCCGTCGCGGCTTGCCTGATAAAATATCCCGTCGACAAGCTCCACAGATATATCCGGATCTTCTCCAAGTCCGGGGTCGAAGGCCCAGCCAGGATCCTCTGGATGCAGAGGAGGGCTGTTGAACTCTTTCACGGCCTGCCTCAGTTCCTGCTTAGAAATATCAAGGTAAATGATTGTGATGAAGGGCGCAAGAACGGATAGAGTTGAGTAAAGAGTAACGGCTCACCCAGCTTGGGGGGTTGTACATGGAAAATCCATACCGCAGTTTAATGCAGAGGAACTCCTCTTCTTCTCCTTCATATAAATCGGACAGTACTCTTGCCAGAGTAGTGGCGGAGTCCGGACCTTTACGACCGCAGCGAGTGGCATCGTGTTCCCCGTTGAAATGCCACATGGGCTTCCCATAATATTGAAGTGGTTGCACCCCCCGCATTACGCATATTGATATAACCTCGACTATTGTCAGTCCTGATTGGGCCAGTGTCTTTATCCTGCTCATCAGGAAGTGGACCTCTCTGGTATCTTCCTCCTGGGGGCTCCGAGGGCGCCAACTTCAGTGTTTCTTCAGCAGAGCGTTATTAAACTCAGGAAGGCCCGTCCGGATTGGGTCCGGAAGGGGAACGTCATCTACATAAAACCACTCCGAGGGCCAGTCTTCAGATGCCTTCTTTGGAGTGTCGGATGGGTATCCGGTCTGGGCGACGCGCCATATTTCGCCTCCACCCACTTGATATACAGATTCCCCCTGATTGCGAGGGACGAGGCAGAATAACTTTTTCCATAGCTCAAAGTGAGCCTCGCAGCCCAGGAATAATTCACAAAGGGCAACGTATCCTGCGATGTGCAGCATGGAGGCGGGAGTAAAGTTATGCAACTGGAGGCCATAGAACTCCAGGAGCCCACAAAGGAATGGGTGGATTGGAAACCCGACGCCTCTTAGCAAGTATGGGATGAGCCATACCCACTCCCCCTGAGATGGGTTAGGGGATCTCTCTGCTTGCGCCCTGCCATTGTAGGTGGCTAGTCCGGCTCAGACGAGGACCATGTACGCCGGTGGAAGAAACCCTTGGGTTTGCAACTCTACTAAACGACTGTGGGGAACAGAACATTCTTCCCAATCACCTAGCATAGAGCTACGAGAGCGAGAAGAGGAGCTGCGGTGACCGGCCATGATGGAATGGTTTCTTCCGGATGCGCTCTGTTGAATGCTTGCTCAAGGGAAGAAGGTGAGATTTGGATCTGAGAATTCCCGTCTCTTCAAATAGATGGTTTGCCTGCAGGGTCGGGGTGGCAAATGTAAAAATGCTCCGGCTCCTCGTATTCGCCCGACACGTGGAGATGGCCATTATTGACGCACAAAAGCCAAGGAGTACGACATTGATGGGAAGCCGGACCCTGTTCGCTACAACAGGTACTCTGGATTCAGAGATGGAACCCGCCTTGCAATGTCGAAGACAAACTGTGCGCCGGACTCATCGTCATTGAAGCCTGGTTCAGGGGCTACTGAGGGAGTCCTGGATTAGGGGTATCCGAACAGCCGGACTATATACATTGGCTGGACTGTTGGACCGTGAAGATACATGACTCAAGACTTCGTCCCGTGTCCGGATGTGACTCTCCTTTGCGTGGAAGACAAGCTTGGCGATCCGGATATTAGATCTCTTTCTTTGTAACCAACTCTGTGTAACCCTAGCCTCCTCCGGTGTCTATATAAACCGGAGGGTTTAGTCCGTAGGACAAGAACAATCATAATCATCATAGGCTAGCTTCTAGGGTTTAGCCTCTATGATCTCGTGGTAGATCTACTCTTGTAATACTCATATCATCAAGATCAATCAAGCAGGAAGTAGGGTTTTACCTCCATCGAGAGGGCCCGAACCTTGGTAAAACATTGTGTCCCCTGCCTCCTATTACCATTAGGCTTAGACACACAGATCGGGACCCCCTACCCGAGATCCACCGGTTTTGACACCGATAGTTGGCCCCACATATCTGTGGAACAGAATTTAGTTTAATTAGTATTTTAGTTAAATAGTTAGGTGGAGCCCAGTGTCATTGACACGTGTTTTAATTAGACTAGTTAGTTAGCGTTGTGGGCCCACGCGTTAGTGCCTGTTAGCGGCCTAATTATTCCCTCACCTAAGTCACCTGGGGCCCGCATGGCAGTGGGGCAGTTGGCGTTGAAAAGAGCTACGTTCGCTGGCATAGCTCCAGCAACCCATCCGAGCGATGGTGGCACATGGGGAAAGCGCTCCTGGCCATCATTTGGCCCGGGAGAGGGCTATTTCGAGCGTGGGCGGCAAGCCGCATTTGTAGACGGGACGAGCACGAGCAGACGGGGCCGGCAACGACAAGTACGTCGAGGGCCGAGCGGCAGTGGCTACGAGCGAGCACGATTTTGAGTCTACAGGGCACGGAGAGAAGATCCGGCGGGCAATACGGGTCCCTAGAGCGATGCTGAGGACAGTGATGCGCTCAAATACGACCTACGACGACTCTAGCTATGGCAGCGGCGAGCTCCAGCAACTGCAATGCGACGGCCTTGGTGATACGCCTCCAACGAATCTATAATTTTTGATTGTTCCATGCTATTATATTATCCATCTTGGATGTTTTTTATGCATTTATTTATATGCTATTTTATATGATTTTTGGGACTAACCTATTAACCTAGAGCCCAGTGCCAGTTTCTATTTTTTCCGTGTTTTTGAGTTTTACAGAAAAGTAATACCAAACGGAGTCCAATTGACCTGCCAATTTACGTAGATTTCTTGTGGACTAGAAGAAGCCCCCAAAGCAAAAGAGTTGGGCCAGAAGAGTCCTGAGTCATCCACGAGGGTGGAGGGCGTGCCCTACCCCCTGGGTGCGCCCCCTACCTCGTGGCCGACTCGGAGAGCCCCCTGGCGTGAAACCGACGCCAAAAATTCCTATAAATACATAGACCCCCGAAAAGAAACCTAGATCGGGAGTTCCACCGCTGGAAGCCTCTGTAGCCACAAAAAACCAATCGGGACCCTATTCTGGCACCCTGCCGGAGGGGGGATCCATCACCGGTGGCCATCTTCATCATCCCGGCGCTCTCCATGACGAGGAGGGAGTAGTTCACCCTTGGGGCTGAGGGTATGTGCCAGTAGCTATGTGTTTCATCTCTCTCTCTCTCGTGTTCTTGACTTGGCACGATCTTGATGTACCGCGAGCTTTGCTATTATAGTTGGATCTTATGATGCTTCTCCCCCTCTACCTTCTTGTAATGGATTGAGTTTTCCCTTTGAAGTTATCTTATCAGATTGAGTCTTTAAGGATTTGAGAACACTTGATGTATGTCTAGCATGTGCTTATCTGTGGTGACAATGGGATATTCACGTGATTCACTTGATGTATGTTTTGGTGATCAACTTGCGGGTTCAGTGACCTTGTGAACTTATGCATAGGGTTTGGCACACGTTTTCATCTTGACTCTCCGGTAGAAACTTTGGGGCACTCTATGAAGTTCTTTGTGTTGGTTTGAATAGATGAATCTGAGATTGTGTGATGCATATCGTATAATTAAACCCGTAGATACTTGAGGTGACATTGGAGTATCTAGGTGACATTAGGGTTTTGGTTGATGTGTGTCTTAAGGTGTTATTTTACTACAAACTCAAGGGCTGTTTGTGACACTTATAGTAATTGCCCAATGGATTGATCGGAAAGAATAACTTTGAGGTGGTTTCGTACCCTACAATAATCTCTTCATTTGTTGAAAGCACAAGTGCTCCCTGGGTGATTTTTCTAATTAATGTCAACATATCTCTTATTGGACTAATACTTTCATCTAGTATATTTTAGATAAGCCCAATAGTGTGGAGTGGCATGGACAAGAGGATGTGGAACCCCTTCAAGATGCTAAGGACAAAGGATTGGCTCAAGCTCAAAGCCCAGGACTCTACATTTTCTATTTTCAGTGATCCAAGATCACATTGAGTCCATAGGAAAGCCAATACTATTAAAAGGGGATGAGGTGTTGCTTAATGGCCTCCTTGCTCAAAGTGCTTAGTGATATGCTCCAAAGCCCTCGACCACTTTCTCATATCCACATATGTCCCAAATCAAAAGTCAAACTCGATCCCATCGATTTGATCCAGCCGGCGCCACCGAGTTCATTTGACATAGCCACTGACAGAAACCCTAATCGGTTCGGTCACACCGATGGGATCTCGGTCTCACCGAGATGGGCTTGCAATCTCTCTGTTGTCTATTGCAACATTTTTGGTCCCACCGAGAAGATGTAATCGGTCACACTGAGTTTGCCTGACCAACTCTCTATTTTACTTATTACCAAATCGGTCTCACCGAGTTGTGTAGTCGGTTAAACCGAGATGAGGTTTTACCCTAACCCTTGCACACCGGTCCCACCGAGTTGATCATATCGGCCCCACCGAAATTGCCTAACGGTCACATATGTACTGAATCGGGCCGACCGAGTTTTCTGATTTGGTCCCACCAAGTTTGGTATAATGTGTGTAACAGATAGATTTTGTGTGGAGGCTATATATACCCGTCCACCCTCTCCTCATTCATGAGGAAAGCCATCAGATCGTGCCTACACTTCCACTACCCATTTTCTGAGAGAGAGCCACCTACTCATGTGTTGAGACCAAGATATACCAATCCAACCATATGAATCTTGATCTCTAGCCTTCCCCAAGTTGCTTTCCACTCAAATCATCTTTCCACCAAATCCAATCCTATGAGAGTGAGTTGAGTGTTGGGGAGAATATCATTTGAAGCACAAGGAATTCATCATCAACACACCATCTATTACTTTTGGAGAGTGGTGTCTCCTAGATTGGTTAGGTGTCACTTGGGAGCCTCCAACAAGATTGTGGAGTGAACCAAGGAGTTTGTAAGGGCAAGGAGATCGCCTACTTTGTGAAGATCTACCCTAGTGAGGCAAGTCCTTCGTGGGCGATGGCCATGGTGGGATAGACAAGGTTGTTTATTCGTGGACCCTTCGTGGGTGGAGCCCTCCGCGGACTCGCATAGCCGTCACCCTTCGTGGGTTGAAGTCTCCATCAACGTGGATGTACGATAGCACCACCTATAGGAACCACGACAAAAACATCCATGTCTCCAATTGCGTTTGCACACTCCAATCCCATCCCTTTACTCTCTTGCAAGTTGCATGCTTTACTTTCCGCTGCTCATATACTCTTTGCATGCTTGCTTGATATGTATTGTGAATGGTTAAACTTATGCTAAATCTCCACCTAAACTTGAGAAACTTATAAACCGCCAAGTTTGTTTATTGAGTGTCTAATCACTCCCCTAGACACCTCTTGTCGATCCTTTCAATTGGTATCAGAGCTTTGGTACCCATTGCTTTGGTTTAAACACCATTAGAGGAAGATGGATGAGTCTACTTTGGGGAGTCTTAGACATAGAGTGCCTATACTTGATGGAGAGTACTTTCATGAGTGGAAAAATGAGATGCTTGTGATTTTCAATGAATATCATTTTAACAAGTACATTACTAGCCCTTGTGTACCTCATGTTGATCCTATGCATCCTACCCTTGATGAGTCAATTGACATGATTCGCAATCTTAGAACTGTTAATCTTATCACTAGAGGTTTGCCTAGAAACATGATAGGTTGCTTGCCTACTCTTAAGTGTGCCTACACTATATGGAAATTTCTTGAGGAACGATTTCCAAATTATTCCTTGCAAATCTAGATGAGATTCTTCATAAGTCTATTGCCTTGAGTAAGATGAATTCCAATGATCCTAAGTTCGGTGATTGTCTATTTGAGCTTACAAATCTTATGCGTGCCAAAGGAGATGTTGGAATTATTAGCAATATTATTTCTGAAGCTATTAGAATTCATAAACAAGATCATTGTCAAACTCATTTATCTAATGAATCACCCTCTCTAGGAATTGATCCACCACATGATGATGTTGAACATGGATACTATGATGAGGATGATGATAGTGACTTTGATCTTGATGATGCAATGAGACACTTTGGTCTTATGGAAAATCTTCGGGGATACATGGCAGGAGGAAAGAAATGGGTCCTTGATAGTGGATGTACCAAACACATGACCGAAGATAAAGACATGTTTTGTGAGCTTGCTGAAAACAACAGCCCTCGAAAGTATGTCACTTTTGGTGATAACTCAAAGGGTAAGGTGGTTGGCCTCGGTAAGGTGGCCATCTCACATGATAGCTCCATACAAAATGTCATGCTCGTTGAATCTCTTGGCTATAATCTGCTTTCTGTTTCTAGACTAGCTGACTTTGGCTTCAATGTTCTATTTACCAAAGTAGATTGCCAAGTGTTTCGTAGAGATAATCATAAAATGGTCTTTACCGGTATACGCAAAGGTGATCTTTACATTGTTGATTTCACTAAAAAAAGGCTCAACCTAGAAATTTCTTAATTGCTAAATCCTCTAAAGGTTGGTTGTGGCATAGATGGTTAGGTCATGTGGGCATACGAAACCTTGACAAGCTTATTAAAGGAGATCATATCCTTGGTATTAAAGATGTCATACTTGATAAGGATAGACTTTGCAGCGCTTGTCAAGCAGGTAAACAGGTTGGAGGAAGCCACCCCGTGAAGAACATCATGACCACAAGGAGGCTGCTCGAGATGCTTCACATGGATCTCTTCGGTCCTAACACTTACAAAAGTCTCGGTGGAAACTCATTTGGTCTAGTTATAGTTGATGATTTTTCAAGATTTACGTGGGTTTTCTTTCTCAATGATAAATCGTAGGTCCAAAAGATCTTCAAAAACTTCGCTAGGAAGGCCCAGAATCAGTTTGAAGTGAAGATCAAGAAGGTTCGCAGCGACAACGGAACGGAGTTCAAGAATGCAAATGTGGACACCTTTACGAAGAAGGGATTTCACATGAGTTCTTGACTATGTACACACCTCAACAAAATGGAGTTGTTTAGAGGAAGAACCAGATCGAAATGGCGCGAACGATGCTTGATGAGTACAAGACGCCAAAGCACTTTTGGGAGGAAGCGGTTGAGACAGCTTGTCATGCGAAAAATCGCTTGTATCTTCACAAGCTACTTGGCAAGACGACATACGAGCTCCTCACCGGTAACAAACCCCAAGTTGGATACTTTCGAGTATTCGGCTCAAAGTGCTACATTCTTGATAAACATCGTCATTCTAAATTTGCTCCTAAATCTCATGAAGGTTTCCTACTTGGTTATGGCTCAAACTCTCACACTTACCGTGTCTACAATAATTTCACCTGAAAGGTTGAGGAGATGGTAGATGTGAAGTTTGATGAATCTAACGGCTTGCAAGTAGAGCAATTGTCAATTGATGTAGGAGATAAAGATCCTTCGGAGGCAATCCAAGACTTGTCTATTGGCAAGGTTCGTCCAACGAAGGTGAAGGAGAGTACCTCGTCCGTCCAAGTGGAAGCTTCTACCTCACGACAAGGTGAACCAAGAGTTGATATGGAAGCATCCACAAGTGGGAGACACCAAGATGAAGAAAATGAGGAAGTACACCAAGATGAACCACATCAACCTCCTTCTCCACCACGACAAGAGAACGACAACGTCAACCATGATGAAGGCCAAGAAGAAGAACGAGATGATGAAGAAGATGTTCCACCCCGATCAAAGCAAAAGTTCTCACGAGTTCGAGCAAGAGTTGCTAGAGACCATCCCGTCCAGCAAATCTACAATGATATCCAAACTGGGAGAATCACTCGCTCTAAATATCGTTTGGCTAATTTTTGTGAACATTATTCATTCATCTCTAGCATTGAACCCATGAAGGTTGAAGAAGCATTGGAAGATCCGGATAGGATAAACGCCATGCACGAAGAACTACACAACTTCGAGAGAAACCAAGTGTGGACATTGGTCAAGAAGCCTGGCAATAACCACAACATCATTGGTACCAAGTGGGTATTTCACAACAAGCAAGATGAAGATGGACAAGTAGTTCACAACAAATCACGTCTCGTTGCCCAAGGCTACACTCAAGTCGAAGGTATGGACTATGGTGAGACATATGCCCCCGTTGCTAGACTTGAGTCCATTCACATCTTACTTGCCTATGCTAATCACCATGGTATCACTTTATACCAAATGGACATTAAAAGTGCTTTTCTAAATGGCAAAATTGAGGAGGAAGTTTATGTTAAACAACCTCCCGGCTTTGTTAATCCCAAGAAACCTAATCATGTTTACAAACTTCACAAAGCTCTTTATGGTCTTGAACAAGCTCCTAGAGCATGGTATAAATGCTTGACCAAGTTCCTTATTGAAAAAGGCTTTGAGATTGGAAAAATTGATTCTACTCTTTTCACTAAAAGGGTTAATGGAGAATTATTTGTGTGCCAAATTTATGTTGATGATATTATATTTGGACCAACTAACCCTCATTTTAGTGAGAAGTTTGGGAAGCTTATGTCGGAGAAGTTTGATATGTCTATGATGAGTGAACTCAAGTTCTTTCTTGGTTTGCAAATCAAGCAAACTAAGGAAGACACCTTTGTCTCTCAAACGAAGTACACCAAAGACTTGTTCAAGAATTTAAATATGCAAGAATGCAAAGGTATGAGTACACCCATGCCTACTAGTGGACATCTTGACTTGACCAAAGATGGTGAACCCATTGATCAAAAGGTTTATCGCTCTATGATTGGTTCATTATTATATCTATGTGCCTCTCGTCCCGATATCATGCTAAGTGTGTGCATGTGTGCACGATATCAAGCGGCCCCTAAAGAATGTTATCTTAAGGCCGTGAAAAGGATAGTGAGATAATTAATTCATACACCAAATTTGGCATTTGGTATCCAAAGAGGGCCTCTTTTAATCTTGTTGGGTACTCCGATTCAGACTATGCGGGACACAAGGTTGATAGAAAGTCCACTTCGGGTACTTGTTAATTTCTTGGTAGATCTCTTGTGTTTTGGTCCTCCGAGAAACAAAACTCGGTATTCTTATCCACCGCCGAAGCGGAATACATCGCCGCTGGTTCATGTTGTGCTCAATTACTTTGGATGACCCAAACTCTTAAAGATTATGGGATATATGTGAAACATGTTCCTTTGCTTTGTGACAATGAGAGTGCTATTAAGATTGCTCACAATCCCGTGCAACACTCTCGAGCTAAGCACATTGAAGTTCGTCATCATTTCATTCGAGATCATGTTGCTAAGGGTGATATTAACCTTAAGCATGTTCGCACCGGCAAGCAATTGGCGGATATATTCACTAAACCACTTGATGAGAAAGTGTTTTGCAGATTGAGAGGTGAATTGAACATCATTGATGCCTCAAACTTGGAGTAGGAACTCCATTTGGATACATGCAAGACATGAGCCTATGACTAATCCTTGATATTTCTCTTATGATGATGATCATATGTATTGGATACTTTTGCACCCTTGCATGTTGTCTAACCCATGTAGGTACTTGGATGGATCTAAATCTATGAGATTGCAACTCATTCACATCTTGAGCAATCTTTGCATCACCAAGTCTCTACTTTACGGTGGTTGAAGACAAGGAAGCATGAAACCCTTCAAATATATCCTTTGACAAATTCCTATATCAAATTTCATGATTGTCATTTTGGATACACAAGTGATTTTCCTTGCAAATCTAATCCATGTAGGTAGATGAACTCCAGTTACAAGTGGTGCTCCAAATGAACTACATCAACATTGAGCATCCCACACAAGTTCAACTACATGATCAAGTTCAACACCACCACCCAAGGTATGTTATTCCATCTTAGAGAAGCTTTACCCCAAGTCATGGGTCAAAGCAGCTCAACAAGATGAGAATACATCAAAGTGCTTAAATGAAAAATGGCAACCCCATTTTGAGCTTAAACGATGAGTATGACCTATGATCAAGTGTCCTCACTTGACTCCTAAGTCAATATACTCTAACATAGGTGACCTTGTCGCCGACCAATTCTAGATGAAGTTCTCTAGTATTTTCTTTCTTGCATTCTGTCTCATGCATATTTGTTCCCCTTTCAAAAAAAACTTCATCTAGATTTCTTCTCTTTTATTTCTGTTCTGCATTTCTCTGCATCCAATTCATTGCTAATCCTTCAGTTAATTCATTGCAAATCCTTGTGAGATCATTCTTGCCTACTGAGCTGAGGTGACTGGTGTTTTCTCTATGATGAACTCGGACAAACCGATTTGCCTCTTTCGGTCAAACCGAAATTTTTTGGTGCCACCGAAGGAACCAACTCGGTTTAGCCGACTTCAATACTGAGAAATCACTCTGTCACATGCATTCTGCACACTTTGTTCCAGCTCCACTCGCTGATTCTTATCCTCTACCAGCATCATATTCCATGTGCTGCTTTGCTCTGTGACTCAAGGACCAAACCTATTTTGACTCACACTCCAGAAGACCCTTCTTGGAAATTGATGTCAACGGGGGAGAGAGAGTTCACATCAAAGCTTAATTACTCCATCAGAGGGAGAGAGCAACAGGGGGAGAGAAACATTCTTTTCAGAAGAAAAACCCCAGTTGCTTGGTATTCAAAGAGGAGAGTAGTTGCATGTCTTTAGAGGGGAAAGACATGTTTATGTTGTTTTGTGTTTGCTTTGCTCTGATTTTCTTTTCCTTATTGTCGGTGTCAAAACCGGCGGATCTCGGGTAGGGGGTCCCGAACTGTGCGTCTAGGCGGATGGTAACAGGATACAAGGGACACGATGTTTTACCCAGGTTCGGGCCCTCTTGATGGAGGTAAAACCCTACGTCCTGCTTGATTGATATTGATGATATGGGTAGTACAAGAGTTGATCTACCACGAGATCAGAGAGGCTAAACCCTAGAAGCTAGCCTATGGTATGATTGTTGTATATCTTTATCGACTAGCCTGGCCTCGGTTTATATAATGCACCGGAGGCCTAGGATAACAAGAGTCCTAGCCTAATACGCCGGTGGGGGAGGAGTCCTTGTCTTGATCGCCAAGTCTTGTAGAATCTTCCTTGTATGCGGCACCTGTCCGGACTGGCCCATGAGTATACGGCCGTGGGGGTCCTCGGCCCAATCTAATATATCGGGAGATGACGTGGTGAGTACCCCCTAGTCCAGGACACCGTCAGTAGCCCCCTGAACCGGTCTTCAAGTTAGGGACGCTCCTCGATTCTTCCGAACTGTTCTTCATCTTCGGTCGTCGGTCTTGAAAACTGGTTCAACGAATCTTCTTTATCTTCGATCTTGAGGATCGCCGAAATGCATTCGACGGGTTTACACGTCGGGTATCCGAGGAGCCCCTTTAAGTGTCGCGTCGCGCTGGGGGAGCGAGCACCTATGGGGCAGGGCCCCTTTTTAGTCCGGCAAGGGGGCGGAGGTCGCACGAAGATCAGATCGAGGCGAGAGCGCGCGGGGGGTTTTTACCCAGCTTCGGAGCTCTCCGGAGAGATAAAACTCCTACTGCTGCTTTGTGTTTCTGTATTGTTCTTGCTCGAGAGAGCGGGTGTGGCGTCGAATCAGCCAAACCCCTAAGCTGCGGAACCAAAATCCCGAACCCCTTCTACGTGCGCCTGGGCCTCCTTTTTATAGGCTAAAGGGGTCACCGACAGGTGGCAGCGTAGAAAGAGGGGTAGAAAGGTAAAAACGCGGGTTGGTACAACTGCTACCAACAGTGTCCCCTACCTAACTCTGACGGCAGGGGACAGGGGCATTTAATGCCCATCCAGTCGCCCCAACAGTGCAAGGAAACGACCGTTAGGGGTGCCACCGATAGCCACGATGGCCTCCTTGTCTGCTTCGCTTGCCACCTCGCACCGCCATGCTGCACAGCTACCCGCCACGTGCACCAGGAGCGATCTTGTGGCGACACGTCGTCGGATGCGCTGGAGCGTGGGCGCAGAGTGGCAGCCTTGCCACGGCAAGCGCCTTGCCGCGACCCTTATCTTTTCGCACCAGCAAGCTTGCCGCTCGCCGGGCCTTGCCGGGACGCGCGGTGCGTCGCGGCAAGTTTTCTTGGAATGCCTTGAGTGGCCTTCCCGGCAAGCTCCTCTTGCCGGGGCCTTCTTCTTCCCGGCCAGCTTCTCTTGCCGGGACCTCGGTCGGCCTTCCCGGCAAGCTCCTCTTGCCGGAGCCTTGGTTGGCCTTCCCGGCAAGCTCCTCTTGCCGGGGCCTTAGTTTGAGTACTTTGTTCTTGAATGGCATCAAAGTAGCCGTGGAGGATCTTGGCGGACGCCCGGCAAGCCCTGCCACGGGTCGCTGCGACTGCCCGTGCACAAGTTCGGGATACTAAGGTACCCCTACTTTAGTACACCGACAGGAGCCCCCGGGCCTGGGCCATACACGGTGCCGAGCGCTGTTGGGCCAGGCCCAAAACAGTGCACGGGCACGCGCGGCCTAGGTCACTCCGCATATCTCTCCGTTCCCACTGCGCACGCCCAGAACGGCACGCGTCAAACGCGGCGTCGTGGGTGACGAGGGCGGCATGTGCGGGGCTGAGCCCCGTGAGCATGCGTCAAGCCATGATGAAGGGGACGGCTCACGCCCTCCTGCCTAAACGGAGGTAGGCGTGGGGGCGTGGTGCATTTACTGGACGGGGCCAATGTGCGGTTTTCGAGGCGTCCACTCCCATGATCACGGGGTGGGGGCGAGGCCGCCTCACCCGTCGCCTCGGCTCTGCATCCCCGCCACGCGGCTCCCATGCGCTTGGGGTCACGGACGGTGGGAGTGGGAATCTGGGCCGTCACGAGCAGAGGCAGCGGGTCGGTCCTGATTCCCTGCTCTTCCCATGCCTTGATTCGCTGAGCGGGGCGGCCGGGCCCCCCACCTTGCTCCTTTATAAAGAGCGGGAGGGGGGCAGAGAAGCCCGCACTCTCTCACCTCCTTCTTTCTTCAGCTTCTGCTCTCCTTTCTCCCATTCGCCATGGATAAAGGGAACCCTGGCCCTTCATCGGTGGCGGCAAGGGTCGCCGCCAGACAGCGCACCTCTCCCTCTCTCGCACCCTTGGCGAGAGAGCCGGCCATAAGGGGAAGAGGGAGGGGCGAGGTCGAGGACGAGGTCGAGGCGCTCGGGGAAGAGGCGGATGGGGCGGCGCGCCAGCTTCGCCTCCGTCGGCGGTTCCTCCCCCTACGGCGGTCCACATAGGGGACGATCCTTGCGAGTTCTTCGTCAGGCTGCGCCGGGCGCCTCGTCGTCGCCTCCGGCTCCCAACTCCATTCGCGAGCATGATGGAATCGGACCCGCCCGAGACGCTGAGACTGCAGATGAGGGGCTGTGGGATCAGCGGCACGCGAGTCCGCGTTGCATTCCCAGCCCCTAGTGTGATGTATCTTGATCGAGGGTGGAAGACGTTCGCCCGCATCCACAGCCTGACGGCGGGGTTTACCCTCCATTTTAAGTTAATGGAGGGCGACCTCCTCTCCGTCAAGGTCTTCGGGTGCTTCGACACTCGGGCGAAGTGCTACGTGGATAGCTCCTCCGATAGCGAAGGCTCTCCCTCGAGCGAGAGTGACGAGGAGGGGAGCGACAGCGACGACGAGGGTAGCGGGCGGCGGGATGGCGGGTCTGACTAGGTGTCGGGCGCCGCTTTGCGCGGCACCGGCGACCCCATCATCCGTGTCGCCGGCTCCTTGAACTCCCCGGGCGTCGCGCTGGGGGAGCGAGCACCTATGGGGCAGGGCCCCTTTTTAGTCCGGCAAGGGGGCGGAGGTCGCACGAAGAGCAGATCGAGGCGAGAGCGCGCGGGGGTTTTTTACCCAGCTTCGGAGCTCTCCGGAGAGATAAAACTCCTACTGCTGCTTTGTGTTTCTGTATTGTTCTTGCTCGAGAGAGCGGGTGTGGCGTCGAATCAGCCGAACCCCTAAGCTGCGGAACCAAAATCCCGAACCCCTTCTACGTGCACCTGGGCCTCCATTTTATAGGCTAAAGGGGTCACCGACAGGTGGCAGCGTAGAAAGAGGGGTAGAAAGGTAAAAACGCGGGTTGGTACAACTGCTACCAACAGTGTCCCCTACCTAACTCTGATGGCAGGGGACAGGGGCATTTAATGCCCGTCCGGTCGCCCCAACAGTGCAAGGAAACGACCGTTAGGGGCGCCACCGATAGCCACGATGGCCTCCTTGTCTGCTTCGCTTGCCACCTCGCACCGCCATGCTGCACAGCTACCCGCCACGTGCACCAGGAGCGATCTTGTGGCGACACGTTGTCGGATGCGCTGGAGCGTGGGCGCAGAGTGGCAGCCTTGCCGCGGCAAGCGCCTTTCCGCGACCCTTATCTTGTCGCACCAGCAAGCTTGCCGCTCGCCGGGCCTTGCCGGGACGCGTGGTGCGTCGCGGCAAGTTTTCTTGGAATGCCTTGAGTGGCCTTCCCGGCAAGCTCCTCTTGCCGAGGCCTTCTTCTTCCCGGCCAGCTTCTCTTGCCGGGACCTCGGTCGGCCTTCCCGGCAAGCTCCTCTTGCCGGGGCCTTGGTTGGCCTTCCCAGCAAGCTCCTCTTGCCGGGGCCTTAGTTTGAGTACTTTGTTCTTGAATGGCATCAAAGTAGCCGTGGAGGATCTTGGCGGACGCCCGGCAAGCCCTGCCGCGGGTCGCTACGACTGCCCGTGCACAAGTTCGGGATACTAAGGTACCCCTACTTTAGTACACCGACATTAAGTTTCTGGCCTTTATCAATGCCTCGTTATTTTTATTTCACACCTCGGGTTTGAAATTGTTCCCGGGCGGCAGCGTCCTCTTGCGTCCAAGCTCCAACGCCGGACTGCATTCGAGGTATCTTTTACAGCTGAGCGCCAATGCCGGACTGCTTCCCAGCTCTAACGCCGGACTATGTATCCGAGCTCCAACGCCGGACTATGTATCCGAGCTCCAACGCCGGACTATGTATCCGAGCTCCAACGTCGGACTGTATCCGAGGTGTCGTAAATCACCTTGGTTCAAAGAAGTTTGAAGGAGTTTATCCGAGCTTAATGCCGGAAATGCCCTCTATGGAGCCAGCCACTAGCGCCCGAGCTTTATGCCGGACTGCTTCCGAGGTGGTGCACCACCCCGACTGTGGGCCGATTTTTTCTCAATATTTTTTATTATTGCAATTTATTCTCTGCCGAGATATATAGCTAGTAGCCCTCAAGGTGTGTATCGGTCTAAAACCCGAGAAGCCCATGAAGGATGACATAAGACCGCTGATCCCCATAGCTGCTGAGACTCAGGTTGATTTGCAAAATCGGTCTGAGGATCAAGTCCTAGCTCGGCAGAATACTTTGGGAGACAAAAAGCGGCATGCTCAGTCCTCGAGACTCAGGTTGGGTGCGGCCGACCAACCTGAGGATCAAAATCTCCTCGGAAACTATATTGCACATAAAATTTTCTGCATTGGGCAAGCAATGCAGTAGCCCCTGAGACACTGGTCGGGTGGCAACACCAGATCAGGGGATCAATATGCCCCTTTGATATGTTTTAAATAATAAGCCCGAAGCCCAGTAGCCCCGAGCCTTAATGCGGGCACGGGTGGCCGAATTAAGGATCAATATCCATAGTAAAATCACAAATTATGTGTAATGACTCTATGTATCCAAGTACTTTACATCATTGATGCTCGGATCCGCATTGTACAAAACTTTGTTGACCGACCATCGGCTTCCACCTCCTCGGCCAATAGCTGAGGAGTGTTTGTCTTACTTTATAAAGCCTTTATGAGGACGACAAACAAGGCAATCTGGCCATACGGTTTTATAAACAAAGGTACGCGGAGAGATATATTATATTACTGTTCAACAGAAAAAATGTCTTCCAAAGAAAATAGTCCCGCTATCGGTTCCTTTCTTTGAGTTGTCATGCTAAGCATGATCATAAAACCTCAGCTCCAATGTAAGAGCAAAATATCGAGGATTTAGTTGGGGAGGCTAGTTAATAGCCCCCGGTAGTGTTCGGCGACAGTCGAGGTCAAGCCGTAAACACTTCGGCCATTGTTATGAACGGCCTGTTATTTAACATAGTTATCGGATCGCTGACCAGTTTACGCTTATTGTGACAGTCAGTTTTCGGCTTTCTCCACTGAGGTGCTTAACCATGTGAGCTGGAAGCACAATCGCAGTGGTTCTCCCTTTGCACGCCTAGCCGAACAAAACGGAACATAGGAAGCAAGTGCGGGAGCTGGGCAACCCAACTATTGACCGAAGTCACAATTTGAAACCGATTCATATATAGCAATATCCGAGAATATTTTTGCCGAAATCCCTAAAAGGTGTTCGGCGTTGCACTGCGAGACTAATGCTGGAAAAGCACAAATAGTTTAAAAGTGCCAAAAAGCTTGGAAAACCAAGAAACGTCAGTGAAAACATGACGTCCGAACAATATCAAGTGTTCGGTGCCAATCCGAAAATTGGTCTTAGAAAAAAGAAGTGCTTCTGTCGTGCTTTAACATGATACATCCTATCTCGGGACTTCGAGTGGGTCAGCCTACGGCTTCAACCTCCTATCTCGAGGGTGGAGTACTTCTCATCAGGCCAATTTAGCAAACTAAACTCTAGCGGCTTTGAGAGAGAAATTAGGCTCCCCAGCTAGTGACCGCACGCTCGTGTCGAAAAAAGGAGTGATAAATAATAAAAACTTTGCAACGACTAAGGAGAAAAACACTTAGTATAAAACGGCTCAAATAAACATAAGAGCCCCCAAGTGACTTGGGTAAAAGTTGACTATATAATGTAAGGTGACATGTAAAATGCCTTCTAGCCGGATTGTAGATCGTTTGTCGTAGCGGACCTTTTCGCTTCAACCTCTGGACCCAATAGTCCGGAGTGTGTCCGAATACCCTCGCGGTTATAAAAACCGGGGCATGCGTGGAGACCAAGCGTAGGGGTCATTAGTGCTTTATCAGACAAGTGCCCAACTAGTTATGTTATATTGCATGGTTAGTAAGAAACATCTTCCAGGGAGAATAGTTCCGTTAGGGGTTCCTTTCCCTGGGAGGCATGCCCTAAAGTGCATGTCCGTACTGCGAAAAGAGCAGAAAAACATCTGGGGGCAGGTAAATAAATAGGTAAGAAATCATCTTTTAGTTCACCGACCGAGTATTCCCTTAAGAACGCTAGCTTTCGGCTTCACCCAGTCTGAGGTACACATCTGGCTGACCCGGCAGTAACAATCGCGGAGGTGCTCCCTTTACCACCTAGCCGAACGATCGGGAACGTAGGGGTAAGCACAGGAGCCAGGCAACCCAGCTTGGCCAAAACTTAAGTCATATCGATGCATATAATGGTGAATAAAAGGTACATGCGGAAGTGTGACACATGTGTTAGGCATAAAGCCCGTATTAATAAGCTTCTATTAAAGAAGCCCCCAGGTATAATGAGCGCGGATAGCGCGTCAAGTGTGTGCAAACAAAGTTTGGACAAGGAAAATTTTTACAAGCCACTTTTTTCCAAAAAAGTATAATGCTTGGTCGAACCGAACACAAGTTAAAAATTTAAAACTTTGAGCATGAAGACAACTTAGCTGGTTAATGTGTTTGGTATTGACGACGTGATCCGAGCTTGATGTCGGACAAGGTTTCGTCCCCCAAGCCGGTCCCGAGGTGGCGGAGCAAAGAGCTCGGCATTCCGAAGTGGTGACATAGCTCGGTAAATGCAGAACGGCAGAGTGATGCCGTAGTCCCCGACATGGGGTAATGAAGTGTTGACGAAGCCCCCCGTCCAGCCGAGGTGACGCCAAAGGATATAGTCCGGCTGGATCATTTTCCTGTGCACAAAAAATAGTGCAAACCGGAGATAATAGTGATAATAATAATTAAAAAAATTGTTGCATTATGAATAATTTATGCAAAGTGAGTAATAAAAGAAATATGGCCTGGCGCCGAGGTCAATGTCGATGCAGGGCGTCGGCGTGATGCGGTAAAGGTGTGGCAAAGCCTGAATTCATAGGTCGGTCCGTGCTCCGGATGCGGCGTTTGCCGGACTATTTACGTTGACTGACCGAACCATGATGCGACCGTCGTTAATGCGGCCACCATTTGATAGACCTGTGAACATATGATGGACAAACCAGAGTAATAATTCCTTGAGAAAAATGAACCCAAACAAACAAAAAATATTAGGATTAATAGCACCTGGTTTATTTGTTGTAGCAATCCGAAGGAGGATGATGCTTGCAAAGGTTGGCTTGCCGAGGCAAAGCCCTCGGTCCAGCTAATCGTGACGAAGCTGGTCGGCTGGTGACGCCGAAGTGTCCGGAGTAGGTTGATGAAGAGATGATGAATCCTCCAGTCTAGCTGAGATGTCGAAGTAGTTCGGCGTGATGGACACCGGCTTGAAGGAGCAACAGTGCGGCCTTGCCGATGCAAGTCGCGACGTGGTCGATGCCAGCTTGATAAAGCGACCGTGCGGCGATGCCAATATTCCCGCTCCACGTAATCCGTGGGGCGGCTATGTTGATGATGATTTGTTCTTCGCGATGATGATCCGAAGAAGTCGAGCTCGGCTCAACAAAGTGATGACGTGTCTAGCGTAGGTTGGCAGCCGTGGAACAATATTGCCGGACTGGTTTGACACCAGCCATGATGTTGAAGATCATGTTCAAAAGATCTTAAGGTTAGTGGGATGTGTTTGGGAACAATACACAATATCCCATACAAAACTTCCTTCAAAAAGGATGTCCGTAATCCCGTTCATAAAAAAGATGAATTCGGGTCGGATTCGTTCTCGTGCAGAAAATAGATCCGAAAAGTGATGCACTAATCGGAAGGTTCCCGGAGTTCTGATGGTCGGATCGAGCTGAAATTTGGAGGGGTGGTAGATATAGGAACTCCGCAGCCGATCAACGGTTGGATCTTCCAAAGGACGTCCGAGCTAGAAGCTGGACACCACGCCCTAAACTCGTCCAAGTTCCCGTCCAGATTTGACAGGGCTCCGGTATATCGTGGATTGCGAGAGATTCCTCCATCGGAACTCGATGAAATTTTCCAGGGTTGTTGTAGACTCAATTTCGCATAATTCCACCAAGGCGATCGTCAAAGCGATACTCGAGGAGGTGGTGGCAGCAGATACGAGTTTGCTGTCCAGAAAAACAGCACGGTCGCTTGAGGGCAATGTTGACGTTGAGCCCCCGAGCTCCATGGATGAATCCTCCATGATCTTGATAGAGATCGGAGTTGGTGTTGATGAAGGCCCTCGTCCGAACATGATGATCCGAACACGGGGCGCAATTCTTGGTCGAACCAAGGTGACCAGTCGAGCTGGTGACGAAGGTGCCGAAGTTGCAGTTGATCTGCAGGCGAGCCATCGATCCTTTTGTCGATCACACAGCGGAACTCTCAATGAAAGCACCAATGTCGGTGTCAAAACCGGCGGATCTCAGGTAGGGGGTCCCGAACTATGCGTCTAGGCGGATGGTAACAGGAGACAAGGGACACGATGTTTTACCCAGGTCCGGGCCCTCTTGATGGAGGTAAAACCCTACGTCCTGCTTGATTGATATTGATGATATGGGTAGTACAAGAGTTGATCTACCACGAGATCAGAGAGGCTAAACCCTAGAAGCTAGCCTATGGTATGATTGTTGTATATCTTTATCGACTAGCCTGGCCTCGGTTTATATAATGCACCGGAGGCCTAGGATAACAAGAGTCCTAGCCGAATACGCCGGTGGGGGAGGAGTCCTTGTCTTGATCGCCAAGTCTTGTAGAATCTTCCTTGTATGCGGCACCTGTCCGGACTGGCCCATGAGTATACGGCCGTAGGGGTCCTCGGCCCAATCTAATATATCGGGAGATGACGTGGTGAGTACCCCCTAGTCCAGGACACCGTCACTTATCTTCTCCCAATATCCATTATAAGATTCAGGGGGAGAAAGACATCTAAGGGAAGGAAATCTTAAAATTCATTGCACATCTTTACCTTTGGGGACATGTCTACACTCAAATAGAGTACCTAGTACTCACTCTATACATGTCATCCCAGATCTTGGTACTCTTGTGGTTTACTGCTCTTGCTCTGCTTAGTAGATGTTTCTGTGTTGTCTAACCTTGTTTACTCAGGTTCATCTCTTCCAAAGCTAGTTCAAGACCGCAAGCTAAGTATATGCATCACACTCATGTACATGAGGATCTCTTGCTGATGTACATATTGTTTGCAAGAAGGACTCATGAGCATGAAGGTACATTTCCCATGTTCACACCATTTGCTCTGATGCATATAGCCAAGATAAATGTAACTCATTGCTTGCTCTGTCATGATTATGCACTCACATGATTTTATGTTCTATATTTACATGATTGCATATATGTAGGGGGAGCCTATGCATGTTACATGTATTTCCAAAGCTTTACTTGCTTTTCTCTATATCTTTATCTAAAGCTTTGATGTATGTTGTCATAAATTACCAAAAAGGGGGAGATTGAAAGCACAAGTGCTCCCTGGGTGATTTTGGTAATTAATGTCAACATATCTCTTGTTGGACTAATACTTTCATCTAGTATATTTTACATAAGCCCAACAGTGCAATGGCATGGACAAGAGGATGTGGAACCCCTTCAAGATGCTAAGGACAAAGGATTGTCTCAAGCTCAAAGCTCAGGACTCTACATTTTCTATTTTCAGTGATCCAAGATCACATTGAGTCCATAGGAAAGCCAATACTATTAAAAGGGGATGAGGTGTTGCTTAATGGCCTGCTTGCTCAAAGTGCTTAGTGATATGCTCCAAAGCCCTCGGCCACTTTCTCATATCCACATATGTCCCAAATCAAAAGTCAAACTCGGCCCCACCGATTTGATCCATCCAGCGCCACGGAGTTCATTTGACATAGCCACTGACAGAAACCCTAATCATTTCGGTCACACCGATGGGATCTCAATCTCACCGAGATGTGCTTGTAATCTCTCTGTTGTCTATTGCAACATTTTCGGTCCCACCGAGAAGATGTAATCGGTCACACCGAGTTTGCCTGACCAACTCTCTGTTTTACTTATTACCAAATCGGTCTCACTGAGTTGTGTAACCGGTCAAACCGAGATGAGGTTTTACCCTAACCCTTGCACATCGGTCCCACCAAGTTGATCATATTGGTCCCACTGAAATTGCCTAACGGTCACATATGTACTGAATCGGTCAGACAGAGTTTTCTGATTCGGTCCCACCGAGTTTGGTATAATGTGTGTAACAGTTAGATTTTGTGTGGAGGCTATATATATCCCTCCACCCTCTCCTCATTCGTGAGGAAAGCCATCAGATCGTGCCTACACTTCCACTTCTGAGAGAGAGCCACCTACTCATGTGTTGAGACCAAGATATTCCAATCCAACCATATGAATCTTGATCTGTAGCCTTCCCCAAGTTACTTTCCACTCAAATCATCTTTCCACCAAACCCAATCCTATGAGAGTGAGTTGAGTGTTGGGGAGACTATCATTTGAAGCACAAGAGCAAGGAGTTCATCATCAACACACCATCTATTACCTTTTGGAGAGTGGTGTCTCCTAGATTGGTTAGGTGTCACTTGGGAGCCTCCAACAAGATTGTGGAGTGAACCAAGGAGTTTGTAAGGGCAAGGAGATCGCCTACTTCGTGAAGATCTACCCTAGTGAGGCCAATCCTTCGTGGGCGATGGCCATGGTGGGATAGACAAGGTTGCTTCTTTGTGGACCCTTCGTGAGTGGAGCCCTCCGTGGACTCGCGCATCCATTACCCTTCGTGGGTTGAAGTCCCCATCAACGTGGATGTACGATAGCACCACCTATCGGAACCACGACAAAAACATCCGTGTCTCCAATTGCATTCGCACACTCCAATCCCATCCCTTTACTTTCTTGCAAGTTGCATGCTTTACTTTTCGCTGCTCATATACTCTTTGCATGCTTGCTTGATATGTATTGTGAATGGTTAAACTTATGCTAAATCTCCACCTAAACTTGAGAAACTTAAAAACTACCAACTTTGATTGTTGAGTGTCTAATCACCCCCCCTCTAGACACCTCTTCTCGATCCTTTCATTTGTTCTCCGCTATTTTGGAGTGACTCTTTGTTTCACGTTGAGGGATAGTTATATGATCCAATTATGTTATTATTGTTGAGAGAACTTGCACTAGTGAAAGTATGAACCCTAGGCCTTGTTTCCAAGCATTGCAATACCGTTTACGTTCACTTTTGTTACTTGCTACCTTGCTGTTTTTATAATTTCAGATTATAAAAACCTATATCTACCATCCATATTGCACTTGTATCACCGTTTCTTCGCCGAACTAGTGCGCTTATACAATTTACCATTGTATTGGGTGTGTTGGGGACACAAGAGACTCTTTGTTATTTGGTTGCAGGGTTGTTTGAGAGAGACCATCTTCATCCTACGCCTCCCACGGATTGATAAACCTTAGGTCATCCACTTGAGGGAAATTTGCTATTGTCCTACAAACCTCTGCACTCGGAGGCCCAATGGCGTCTACAAGAAGAAGGTTGTGTAGTAGACATCAAGCTCTTTTCCGGCGCCATTGCCGGGGAGGTGAGTGTTTGAAGGTATATCTTTAGATCTTGCAATTGAATCTTTTAGTTTCTTGTTTTATCACTAGTTTAGTCTATAAAAGAAAACTACAAAAAATGGAATTGAGAATGCCTCATATGCTTCATCTTTTTAATGTCTTTCATGAAAATAAGGATTCTGATAATTGTGCCAAAGTGTTAGAAGAAGAATGCAATAAAATGTTTGGCACTAAATCTTTGTATGATGAGCATGATTGCAATGTTGTCAGTATGAATTCCTGGGATATCCATTATGCTAATGATATGCAAAGCAACAAGCTTGGGGATGCTATGTTTGACTAAGATGATATTTTTAGTCCCCCAAGTTTTGATGAGAATATTTATTATGATAAAAGCATGCCTCCTATTTATGATGATTATATTGATGAAAGTGGGTTTGGAAGAGTGTCAACTTTAGGAAGTAATGATCCCACTATTTTGGAGCGTGTTAATTCTTATTTTAATAATGATGAAAGTGGATTTGGAGAGGTCATGACTTTATTTAGTGATGGATCCACTATTTCGAAAGAGGTTCCAATTGATTATGAGAATAAAGTTCCTATCTATGATGATTATTGTGATGAATTTATGCTATAAAGATTAATGATAACCATGAAACTTGTCATCTTGATTTTAATTTTCAATTGGATTATGCCTCACATGATAGTTATTTTGTTGAGTTTGCTCCCACTACTATTCATGAGAAGAAATTTGTTTATGTGGAGAGTAGTAAAATTTATATGCTTATGCATCATGAAAAGAGTGCTTTATGTGATAGTTATATTATTGAATTCATTCATGATGCTATTGAAAATTATTATGAGGGAGGAATATATGCTTGTAGGAGTTGCAATAATATCAAGTTTCCTCTCTATGTGTTGGATTGAAGCTATGCTTGTTTTGCTTTCCTATGCTAGTTAATTCTTGTTCCGATAAGTTGTTTGCTCACAAAATCCCTAGGCATAGGAAGTGGGTTAGACTTAAATGTTCTAGTCATATGCTTCATGATGCTCCTATTATGTTCCAATTCTTATCTTTTATGTGAGCATCGTTGAAATCATCATGACTAGCTAAAAAGGCATTAAAGAAAAGCGCTTGTTGGGAGACAACCCAATATTTACCCTTACTGTTTTTGTGTGTTCACATGATTAATATACTGTAGTAATCATGTTTTATAGCTTTTGTTTCAATAAAGTGCCAAGTAAGACCTTTGGGATAGCTTACGGTGATAGTTGTGTTGATCCTGCAGAAAATCAGAAACTTTTGCACCCAGTAAATTAGTTTTAATAATTAACATAAATGTGCTTTTGATATGATTCTTTTTGATCTGGATTGGTACACAAATTTCTCAGGTTTTCCTAATTTGGCTGGATTTTTGGAGTTACATAAGTATTCTAGAGTTACAGATTACTACAGACTGTTTTGTTCTTGATAGATTCTGTTTTCTATGTGTTGTTTGCTTATTTTGATGAATATATGAGTAGTATAAGAGGGTATGAACCATAGAGAAGTTGGAATACAATAGATATTACACCAATATGAATTTAGAATGAGTTCACAACAGTACCTAAGTGGTGATTTATATTCTTATACTAACGGAGCTTACGAGTTTTCTGTTAAGTTTTGTTTTGTGAAGTTTTCAAGTTTTGGGTAAAGATTCGATGGACTATGGAATAAGGAGTAGCAAGAGCCTAAGCTTGGGGCGCCCAAGGCACCCCAAGGTAATATTCAAGGAATACCCAAGCAACTAAGATTGGGGATGCCCTGGATGGCATCCCCTCTTTCTTCTTCGTTCATGGGTAACTTTACTTGGAGATATATTTTTATTCATCACATGATATGTGTTTTGCTTGTAGCATCAATTTATTTTATTTTGTTTTGATTTCTGTTTGAGTAATATCCCAAGATCTGAAATCTTAAATGTTAGAGAGTCTTCAGATAGTTACATAATTATTCGACTACTCATTGATCTTCACTTATATCTTTCGGAGTAGTTTGTCGTTTTCTCTAGTGCTTCACTTATATCTTTTAGAGCATGACGGTGGTTTTATTTTGAAGAAATAGATGAACTCTCATGCTTCACTTATATTATTTTGAAAGTCTTAAACAGCATGGTAATTTTCTTTGGTTATGAATTTAGTCCTAATATGATGGGCATCCAAGAGGGGTATAATAGAAACTTTCATATAAAGTGCATTGAATACTATGAGAAGTTTGATTCTTTATGACCGTCTTGAGATATGAGGATGGTCATATTAGAGTCATGCTATTGAGTAATTGTGGATTGTATAAATACTTGTGTTGAGGTTTGTGATTCCCATAGCATGCATGTATGGTGAACCGTTATGTGATGAAGTCGGAGCATGATTTATTTTTTGATTGTCTTCCTTATGAGTGGCGGTCAGGGACGAGCGATGGTCTTTTCCTGCCAATCTACCCCCCTAGGAGCATGCGCATAGTACTTTGTTTCGATGACTAATAGATTTTTGCAATAATTATGTGAGTTATTTATAACTAATGTTGAGTCCATGGATTATACGCACTCTCACCCTTCCACCATTGCTAGCCTCTCTTGTACCCCGCAACTTTCGCCAGTACCGTACACCCACCATATACCTTCCTCAAAACAGCCACCATACATACCTATTATGGCATTTTCATAGCCATTCCGAGATATATTGCCATGCAACTTTCCACCGTTCCATTTATTATGACACGCTCTATCATTGTCATATTGCTTTGCATGATCATGTAGTTGACATCGTATTTGTGGCAAAGCCACCTTTCATAATTCGGTCATACATGCCACTCTTGATTCATTGCACATCCCATACACCGCCGGAGGCACTCATATATAGTCATATTTTGTTCTAAGTATTGAGTTGTAATTCTTGAGTTGTAAGTAAATAAAAGTGTGATGATCGTCATTATTAGAGCATTGTCCCTGAGAGGAAAGGATGATGGAGACTATGATTCCCCCACAAGTCAGGATGAGACTCCAGACGAAAAATAAAATAAAATAAAAAAGAGGCCAAAAAAGAGAAGGCCCAAAAAAATGAGAGAAAGAGAGAAGGGGCAATGTTACTATCCTTTTTCCACACTTGTTCTTCAAAGTAGCACCATGATCCTCACGATAGAGAGTCTCCTATTTTGTCACTTTCATATACTAGTGGGAATTTTCATTATAGAACTTTGCTTGTATATTCCAATGATGGGCTTCCTCAAAATGCCCTAGGTCTTCGTGAGCAAGCAAGTTCGATGCACACCCATTTAGTTTCTTTTTGAGCTTTCATACACTTATAGCTCTAGTGCATCCGTTGCATGGCAATCCGTACTCACTCACATTGATATCTATTGATGGGCATCTCCATAGCCCATTGATACACCTAGTTGATGTGAGTCTATCTCCCTCTTTTTATCTTCTCCACAACCACCATATTCTCTTCCACCATAGTGCTATGTCCATGGCTCACGCTCATGTATTGCGTGAAAGTTGGAAAAGTTTGAGAGCATCAAAAGTATGAAACAATTGCTTGGCTTGTCATCGGGGTTGTGCATGATTTGAATTTTTTGTGTGATGAACGTGGAGCATAGCCAGACTATATGATTTTGTAGGGCTAGCTTGCTTTGGCCATGTTATTTTGAGAAGACATGATTGCTTTATTAGTATGCTTGAAGTATTATTGTTTTTATGTCAATATTAAACTTTTGTTTTGAATCCTATCAATCTGAATATTCTTGCCACAATAGAGAAGATTACATTGATAAATATGTTAGATAGCATTCCACATCAAAAATTCTATTTTTATCATTTACCTACTCGAGGACGAGCAGGAATTAAGCTTGGGGATGCTTGATACGTCTCCAACGTATCTATAATTTTTGATTGTCACATGCTATCATATTATCCTTCTTGGATGTTTTATGCATTTATATGCTATTTTATCTGATTTTTGGAACTAATCTATTAACCTAGAGCCCAATGCCAGTTTCTGTTTTTTCCTTGTTTTTGAGTTTTATAGAAAAGGAATACCAAACGGAGTCCAATTGACCTGCCAATTTACGAAGATTTTTTATGGACCAGAAGAAGCCCCCGAAGCAAAAGAGTTGGGCCAGAAGAGTCCTGAGTCATCCACGAGGGTGGAGGGCGCGCCCCTGCCTCGTGGCTGACTCGGAGACCCTCCCTGATGTGAAACCAACGCCAAAAATTCATATAAATACAAAAAACCCGAAAAGAAACCTAGACTGGGAGTTCCGCCGCCGCAAGCATCTGTAGCCACCAAAAACCAATCGGGACCCTTTGCTGGCACCCTGCCGGAGGGGGGATCCATCACCGGTGGCCATCTTCATCATCCCGGCGCTCTCCATGACGAGGAGGGAGTAGTTCACCCTCGGGGCTGAGGGTATGTACCAGTAGCTATGTGTTTCATCTCTCTCTATCTCGTGTTCTTGACTTGGCACGATCTTGATGTACCGCGAGCTTTGCTATTATAGTTGGATCTTATGATGCTTCTCCCCCTCTACCTTCTTGTAATGGATTGAGTTTTCCCTTTGAAGTTATCTTATCGGATTGAGTCTTTAAGGATTTGAGAACACTTGATGTATGTCTTGCATGTGCTTATCTGTGGTGACAATGGGATATTCACGTGATTCACTTGATGTATGTTTTGGTGATCAACTTGCGGGTTCAATGACCTTGTGAACTTATGCATAGGGGTTGGCACACGTTTTCGTCTTGACTCTCCGGTAGAAACTTTGGGGCACTCTATGAAGTTCTTTGTGTTGGTTTGAATAGATGAATCTGAGATTGTGTGATGCATATCGTATAATCAAACCCGCGGATACTTGAGGTGACATTGGAGTATGTAGGTAACATTAGGGTTTTGTTTGATGTGTCTTATGGTGTTATTTTACTGCGAACTCTAGGGTTGTTTGTGACACTTATAGGAATAGCCCAATGGATTGATCGGAAAGAATAACTTTGAGGTGGTTTCATACCCTACAATAATCTCTTCGTTTGTTCTCCGCTATTAGTGACTTTGGACTGACTCTTTGTTGCACGTTGAGGGATAGTTATATGATCCAATTATGTTATTGTTGTTGAGAGAACTTGCACTAGTGAAATTATGAACCCTAGGCCTTGTTTCCAAGCATTGCAATGCCGTTTACGCTCACTTTTGTTACTTGCTACCTTGCTGTTTTTACAATTTCAGATTATAAAAACCTATATCTACCATCCATATTGCACTTGTATCACCATCTCTTCACTGAACTAGTGCGCCTATACAATTTACCATTGTATTGGGTGTGTTGGGGACACAAGATACTCTTTGTTATTTGGTCGCAGGGTTGTTTGAGAGAGACCATCTTCATCATACGCCTCCCACGAATTGATAAACCTTAGGTCATCCACTTGAGGGAAATTTGCTACTGTCCTACAAACCTCTGCACTTGGAGGCCCAACATCGTCTACAAGAAGAAGGTTGTGTAGTAGACATCATAGGGGTGGCAAGACGGAGGGGAAACAGAGGGGGAGTGGTCGGGAGCTCACAGTGAGCACAAAGGCGAGCTCGTGGAGGGGGGGATAGGTGTTGGGGGTGATGAATCGCCGACGAGCACTGGCGGAGGCCGATGGGGAAGACCGGGTGATGGTGACGCCGATGAGGCTTCCTTGCCTCGATGTGGTGTCGTAGTCGATGAAGGCGATGACTACGTGCCTCCTGGACATGCTCTGCTGACACGAGATAGCCGGTGGCAACGACAACAATGATGGCACGACGATGGCGGCGCTCGGATGCGGCTTTGGAGAGGAGGGTGACATAGAGGAGGAAGGGAAAGGGGCTAGGGTCAGCAAGGGGCTCGAGGACGCTCTTGTAGTCGTCGGGGAGCGGCGGATGGCCGGTGCGTGGCCATCCAAGCGATTGACATGGCACACTCGTCCATGGGGTCTCGGGTGAACAGAGGAAGAATAAAGTTGGCTAGGCCGAGCCGCATTGTGCTGACTCAAGGCCCAGGTGAATAGGTGAGCTCTACCTTTTCATTTTTTATTTTCTGCTTACTAGTTTCATTATTGTTTTGCATTTAGTTTAGCTAGTAAAAGATTTTTGCTCAATATGAAACTTGGCACAAAAATACAGGGAAATATTCTGGGTTGGCACAAAAAGTTTGGGGGCAATTAGAAATGTGTAAGCATTTTTAGAAATTGAAAAGGTTAATTATTTTGTTGTTGAACCACTTAATCAATTTCCAGGGGCATTTTGGGAATTCAAATGAGGTTGGTTTCATCAAGGCAAGTACTTAGTGATTATTTGCAATGTTATGAACTATTTTGTTTGCATTTTTTTAAGATGTAAATATTTGACTTGCAATTTAAATTTGAATTTGACTTTGATTTTTATTAAGTAGCAATTTGCATAGTAATCATGATGACATGGCCATCATTAGGGGGAGGTTACTGTAGCATGATTCTCGGGGTGTTACACTTAAGGACCATACCCACTTGTTGTCATCAGAGAGTTTTGATGGATTCTCTCCAGCTTGATGTTGGTCCTTAACCACTCATCGTCATCAGAGAGTTTTGATGGACTTTTCACCATCTTGATGTTTTTAGAAACGGAAATGATAAATTTATCAGGGTCCTTTACAAGACCTACTAGTGACTTGTTGGAAATATGCCCTAGAGGCAATAATAAATTAGTTATTATTATTATATTTCCTTGTTCATGATAATCGTTTATTACCCATGCTATAATTGTATTGATAGGAAACTCAGATACATGTGTGGGTACATAGACAACACCATGTCCCTAGTAAGCCTCTAGTTGACTAGCTCGTTGATCAATAGATGGTTACGGTTTCCTGACCATGGACATTGGATGTCATTGATAACGGGATCACATCATTAGGAGAATGATGTGATGGACAAGACCCAATCCTAAGCCTAGCACAAAGATCGTAGTTCGTATGCTAAAGCTTTTCTAATGTCAAGTATCTTTTCCTTAGACCATGAGATTGTGCAACTCCCGGATACCGTAGGAATGCTTTGGGTGTACCAAATGTCACAACGTAACTGGGTGGCTATAAAGGTGCACTACAGGTATCTCCGAAAGTGTCTGTTGGGTTGGCACGAATCGAGACTGGGATTTGTCACTCCGGTAAACGGAGAGGTATCTCTGGGCCCACTCGGTAGTACATCATCATAATGTGCACAATGTGACCAAGGGGTTGATCACGGGATGATGTGTTACGGAGCGAGTAAAGAGACTTGCCGGTAACGAGATTGAACAAGGTATCAGTATATTGACGATCGAATCTCGGGCAAGTATAATACCGCTAGACAAAGGGAATTGTATACGGGATTGATTGAGTCCTTGACATCGTGGTTCATCCGATGAGATCATCGTGGAACATGTGGGAGCCAACATGGGTATCCAGATCCCGCTGTTGGTTATTGACTGGAGAACGTCTCGGTCATGTCTGCATGGTTCCCGAACCCGTAGGGTCTACACACTTAAGGTTCGATGACGCTAGGGTTATAAAGTAAGTTTGTATGTGGTTACCGAATGTTGTTCGGAGTCCCGATGAGATCCCGGACGTCACGAGGAGTTCCGGAATGGTCCGAAGGTAAAGATTTATATATGGAAAGTTGTTGTTCGGGTTCCGGAAAAAGTTCGGGTTTTTCGGTATTGTACCGGGAAGCTTCCAGAAGGTTCCGGAGGATTCCGGAGGGGTCCGGAGGTCCGGAAATTGTTCCACCATGTCCAATTCAATAGCATGGGCTGTAAGGGGGCACCCTAGCCTTAATGGGCCAGGGGCACCAGCCCCCCCAAGGCCCATGCGCATGGGAGAGGGAAAACCCTAAAGGGGGAGGGCCTCCACTTGACTTGGGAGGCACTCCTCCCCCCCTTGGCCGCCGACCCCTCCTCAGATTGGATCTGAGGGGGCCGGCCCCCCTCTCCCTTGCCCCTATGTATATGTGGGGGGTGGGAGGGCAGCCGCACCCAAGTTCTGGCGCAGCCCTCCCCCTCTCCCAAGTACTCCTCCTCTCTCGCGGTGCTTGGCGAAGCCCTGCAGGATTGCCACGCTCCTCCACCACCACCACGCCGTTGTGCTTCTGCTGGATGGAGTCTTCCTCAACCTCTCCCTCTCTCCTTGCTGGATCAAGGCATGGGAGACGTCACCGAGCTGTACTTGTGTTGAACGCGGAGGTGCCGTCCGTTCGGCACTAGGATCTCCGATGATTTGGATCACGACGAGTACGACTCCTTCAACCCCATTCTCTTGAACGCTTCCGCTTAGCGATCTACAAGGGTATGTAGATGCACTCTCCTTCCCCTCGTTGCTGGTTTCTCCATAGATAGATCTTGGTGACACGTAGGAAAATTTTGAATTTCTGCTACGTTCCCCAACAGTGGCATCATGAGCTAGGTCTATTGCGTAGATTCTTTGCACGAGTAGAACACAAAGTAGTTGTGGGCGTTGATTTTGTTCAATATGCTTACCGTTACTAGTCCAATCTTGTTTCGACGGTATTGTGGGATGAAGCGGCCCGGACCGACCTTACACGTACACTTACGTGAGTCAGGTTCCACCGACTGACATGCACTTGGTGCATAAGGTGGCTAGCGGGTGCCAGTCTCTCCCACTTTAGTCGGAACGGATTCGATGAAAAGGGTCCTTATGAAGGGTAAATAGCAATTGGCATATCACGTTGTGGTTTTGCATAGGTAAGAAACGTTCTTGCTAGAAACCCATAGCAGCCACGTAAAATATGCAAACAACAATTAGAGGACGTCTAACTTGTTTTTGCAGGGTATGCTATGTGATGTGATATGGCCAAGAAAAATGTGATGAATGATATGTGATGTATGAGATTGATCATGTTCTTGTAATAGGAATCACGACTTGCATGTCGATGAGTATGACAACCGGCAGGAGCCATAGGAGTTGTCTTTATTTATTGTATGACCTGCGTGTCATTGAACAACGCCATGTAATTACTTTACTTTATTGCTAACCGGTAGCCATAGTAGTAGAAGTAATAAGTTGGCGAGACAACTTCATGGAGACACGAAGATGGAGATCATGGTGTCATGCCGGTGACGATGATGATCATGGAGCCCCAAAGATGGAGATCAAAAGGAGCAAAATGATATTGGCCATATCATGTCACTTTTTGATTGCATGTGATGTTTATCATGTTTATGCATCTTATTTGCTTAGAACGACGGTAGTAAATAAGATGATCCCTCATTAAAATTTCAAGAAAGTGTTCCCCCTAACTGTGCACCGTTGCGAAAGTTCGTCGTTTCGAAGCACCACGTGATGATCGGGTGTGATAGATTCTTACGTTCACATACAACGGGTGTAAGCCAGATTTACACACGCGAAACACTTAGGTTAAGTTGACGAGCCTAGCATGTACAGACATGGCCTCAGAACATAAGAGACCGAAAGGTCGAGCATGAGTCGTATAGTAGATACGATCAACATGCAGATGTTCACCGATGATGACTAGTCTGTCTCACGTGATGATCGGACACGGCCTAGTTGACTCGGATCATGTAATCACTTAGATGACTAGAGGGATGTCTATCTGAGTGGGAGTTCATAAGATGAACTTAATTATCCTGAACATAGTCAAAAGATCTTTGCAAATTATGTCGTAAGCTCGCGCTTTAGTTCCACTGTTTAGATATGTTCCTAGAGAAAATATAGTTGAAAGTTGACAGTAGCGATTATGCGAACAATAGAATGCTTACGTCCTTAATGCACCGCTCAGTGTGCTGACCCCAAACGTCGTTTGTGGATGTTGCGAACATCGGACATACACGTTTTGATAACTACGTGATAGTTCAGTTAAACGGTTTAGAGTTGAGGCACCAAAGACGTTTTCGAAACGTCGCGGAACATATAAGATGTTTTCGAGGGCTGAAATTGGGATTTCAGGCTCGTGCCCACGTCAAGAGGTATGAGACCTCCGACGATTTTCTTAGCCTGCAAACTAAGGGAGAAAAGCTCAATCGTTGAGCTTGTGCTCAGATTGTCTGAGTGCAACAATGACTTGAATCGAGTGGGAGTTGATCTTCCAAATGAGATAGTGATGTTTCTCCAAAGTCATTGCCACCAAGCTGCTAGAGCTTCGTGATGAACTAAAACATATCAGGGATAGATATGATGATCCTTGAGGTATTCGCGATGTTTGACACCGCGAAAGTAGAAATCAAGAAGGAGCATCGATTGTTGATGGTTGGTGAAACCACTAGTTTCAAGAAGGGCAAGGGCAAGAAGGGATACTTCATGAAACGGCAAATCAGCTGCTGCTCTAGTGAAGAAACCCAAGGTTGAACCCAAACCCGAGACTAAGTGCTTCTGTAATAAGGGGAACAACCACTGGAGCAGAATTACCCTAGATACTTGGTAGATAAGAAGGCTGGCAAGGTCGATAGAACTATATTGGATATACATTATGTTAATGTGTACTTTACTAGTACTCCTAGTAGCACCAGGGTATTAGATACCGGTTCGGTTGCTAAGTGTTAGTAACTCGAAATAAAAGGCTACGGAATAAACGGAGACTAGCTAAAGTGAGCTGACGATATGTGTTGGAAGTGTTTCCAAGTTTGATGTGATCAAACATCGCATGCTCCCTCTACCATCAAGATTATTATTAAACCTGAATAATTGTCATTTGGTGTTTGCGTTGAGCATAGACATGATTGGATTATGTCTATCGCAATATGGTTATTCATTTAAGGAGAATAATGATTACTCTATTTATTTGAATGATACCTTCAATGGTATTGCACCTAAAGGAATGGTTTATTGAATCTCGATCGTAGTGATACACATTTACATGCCAAAAGATATAAGATAGTACCACTCACTTGTGGCACTGCCATGTAAGTCATTGGTATAAAACGCATGAAGAAGCTCCATGTTGATGGATCTTTGGACTCACTCGTTTTTGAAAAGATTGAGACATGTGAACCATGTCTATTGGTATATACGCATAAAGAAACTCCATGCAGATGGATCGTTTGGACTCACTTGATTTTGAATCACTTGAGATATGCAAATCATACCACATGGGCAAGATGACTGAAAAGCCTCGTTTTTAGTAAGATGGAACAAAATAGCAACTTGTTGGAAGTAACACATTTTGATGTGTGCAGTCCAATGAGTGCTGAGGCACGCAGTGGATATCGTTATGTTCTTACTTCACGGATGATTTGAGTAGATACTGAGTATATTTACTTGATGAAACGCAAGTCTGAATTATTGAATGGTTCAAGTAATTTCAGAGTGAAGTTGAAGATCGTCGTGACAAGAGGATAAAATGTCTATGATATGATCATAGAGATGAGTATCTGAGTTATGAGTTTGGTATGCAATTGAGACATTGTGGAAATCGTTTCACAACTAATACCGCCTGGAACACCATACTGTGATGGTGTGTCCGAACATCATAGTTGCACCCTATTGGATATGGTGCATACCATGATGTCTCTTATCGAATTACCACTATCGTTCATGGGTTAGGTATTAGAGACAACCGCACTCACTTTAATAGGGCACCACGTAATTCCGTTGAGACGACACCGTTTGAACTATGGTTTGGAGAAACCTAAGTTGTCGTTTCTTAAAAGTTTGGGGCCGCGACGCTTATGTAAAAAAAAGTTTCAGGTTGATAAGCTCGAACCCAAAGCGGATAAAATGCATCTTTATAGGACACCCAAAACAGTTGGGTATACCTCCTAATTCAGATCCGAAAGCAATAGGGATTGTTTCTTGAATCGGGTCCTTTCTCGAGAAAATTTTGTCTCGGAAAGTTGAGTGGGAGCATGGTGGAGACTTGATGAGGTCACTGAACCGTCACTTCAACTAGTGTGTAGCAGGGCACAGGAAGTTGTTCCTGTGGCACCTACACCAATTGAAGTAGAAGCTTATGATAGTGATCATGAAGTTTCGGATCAAGTCACTACCGTACCTCATAGGGTGACAAGGATGCGTACTACTTCAGAGTGGTACAATAATCATGTCTTGAAGGTCATGTTGCTAGACAACAATGAACCTACGAACTATGGAGAAGCGATGGTGGGCCCATATTCCGACAAATGGTTAGAAGCCATGAAATCCGAGATAGGATCCATGTATCAGAACAAAGCATGAACTTTGGTGGACTTGCCCGATGATCGGCAAGCCATTGAGATAAATGGATCTTTAAGAAGAAGACGGACGTGGATGGTAATGTCACCATCTATGAAGCTCGACTTGTGGCGAAGAGTTTTTCACAAGTACAAGGAGTTGACTACGATGAGATTTTCTCATCCGTAGCGATGCTTAAAGTCCGTCGGAATCATGTTAGCATTAGCTTCATTTATGAAATCTGGCAGATGGATGTCAAAACGAGTTTCCTTACCAGTCTTCATAAGGAAAGGTTGTATGTGATACAATCAGAAAGGTTTTGTCGATCCTAAGGATGCTAAAAGGTATGCTAGCTCCAGCGATCCTTCTAAGGACTGGAGTAAGCATCTCGGAGTTGGAATATGTACTTTGATAAGATGATCAAAGGTTTTGGGTTTATACAAATTTATGAGAAACTTGTATTTCCAAAGAAGTGAGTGGGAGCACTATAGAATTTCTGATGAGTATATGTTGTTGACATATTGTTGATCAGAAATGATGTAGAATTTTCAGTAAAGCATATAGGGTTATTTGAAAATTGTTTTTCAAGTGAAAACCTGGTTTAAGCTACTTGAACATTGAGTATCAAGATCTATGAGGATAGATCAAAAACCGCTTAATGGTACTTTCAATTGAGCATATACCTTGACATGATCTTGAAGGTGTTCAAGATGGATCAGTCAAAGAAGGAGTTCTTGCCTGAGATGTAAGGTATGAAGTCAAGACTTAAAGATCGACCATGGTAGAAAAGAGAGAAAGGACGAAGGTCATCCCCTATGTTTCAGACGTAGGCTCTATAGTATGCTATGCTGTGTACCGCACCGGAAGTGTGCCTTTCCATGAGTCAGTCAAGGGGTACAAGAATGATCCAGGAATGGATCATTAGACAGCGGTCAAAATTGTCCTTGGAGTAAATAAGGACATGTTTCTCGATTATGGAGGTGATAAAGAGTTCGGCGTAAAGGGTTACGTCGATGCAAGCTTTAACACCTATCCGAATGACTCTGAGTAGCAAACCGGATACGTATAGTGGAGCAACCATTTGGAATAGCTCCAAGTGGAGCATGGAAGCAGCATTTACAATATGACCTAGAGATTTGCAAAGTACATACGGATCTGAATGTTGCAGACCCGTTGACTAAAACCTCTCTCACAAGCAAAACATGATCAACCCCCAGAACTAATTGAGTATTAATCACATGATGATGTGAACTAGTTTAATGACACTAGTAAACTCTTTGGATGTTGGTCACATGGCGATGTGACCTATGAGTGTTAATCACATGGCGATGTGAACTAGATTATTGACTCTAGTGCAAGTGGGAGACTGTTGGAAATATGCCCTAGAGGCAATAATAAATTAGTTATTATTATTATATTTCCTTGTTCATGATAATCGTTTATTACCCATGCTATAATTGTATTGATAGGAAACTCAGATACATGTGTGGGTACATAGACAACACCATGTCCCTAGTAAGCCTCTAGTTGACTAGCTCGTTGATCAATAGATGGTTACGGTTTCCTGACCATGGACATTGGATGTCATTGATAACGGGATCACATCATTAGGAGAATGATGTGATGGACAAGACCCAATCCTAAGCCTAGCACAAAGATCGCAGTTCGTATGCTAAAGCTTTTCTAATGTCAAGTATCTTTTCCTTAGACCATGAGATTGTGCAACTCCCGGATACCGTAGGAATGCTTTGGGTGTACCAAATGTCACAACGTAACTGGGTGGCTATAAAGGTGCACTACAGGTATCTCCGAAAGTGTCTGTTGGGTTGGCACGAATCGAGACTGGGATTTGTCACTCCGGTAAACGGAGAGGTATCTCTGGGCCCACTCGGTAGGACATCATCATAATGTGCACAATGTGACCAAGGGGTTGATCACGGGATGATGTGTTATGGAACGAGTAAAGAGACTCGCCGGTAACGAGATGGAACAAGGTATCGGTATATCGACGATCGAATCTCGGGCAAGTATAATACCGCTAGACAAAGGGAATTGTATACGGGATTGATTGAGTCCTTGACATCGTAGTTCATCCGATGAGATCATCGTGGAACATGTGGGAGCCAACATGGGTATCCAGATCCCGCTGTTGGTTATTGACTGGAGAACGTCTCGGTCATGTCTGCATGGTTCCCGAACCCGTAGGGTCTACACACTTAAGGTTCGATGACGCTAGGGTTATAAAGTAAGTTTGTATGTGGTTACCGAATGTTGTTCGGAGTCCCGGATGAGATCCCGGACGTCACGAGGAGTTCCGGAATGGTCCGGAGGTAAAGATTTATATATGGAAAGTTGTTGTTCGGGTTCCGAAAAAAGTTCGGGTTTTTCGGTATTGTACCGGGAAGCTTCCAGAAGGTTCCGGAGGATTCCGGAGGGGTCCGGAGGTCCGGAAATTGTTCCACCACGTCCAATTCAGTAGCATGGGCTCTAAGGGGGCGCCCTAGCCTTAATGGGCCAGGGGCACCAGCCCCCCCAAGGCCCATGCGCATGGGAGAGGGAAAACCCTAAAGGGGGAGGGCCTCCACTTGACTTGGGAGGCACTCCTCCCCCCCTTGGCCGCCGCCCCCTCCTCAGATTGGATCTGAGGGGGCCGGCCCCCCTCTCCCTTGCCCCTATATATATGTGGGGGGTGGGAGGGCAGCCGCACCCATGTTCTGGCGCAGCCCTCCCCCTCTCCCAAGTACTCCTCCTCTCTCGTGGTGCTTGGCGAAGCCCTGCAGGATTGCCACGCTCCTCCACCACCACCACGCCGTTGTGCTGCTGCTGGATGGAGTCTTCCTCAACCTCTCCCTCTCTCCTTGCTGGATCAAGGCATGGGAGACGTCACCGAGCTGTACGTGTGTTGAACACGGAGGTGCCGTCCGTTCGGCACTAGGATCTCCGGTGATTTGGATCACGACGAGTACGACTCCTTCAACCCCGTTCTCTTGAACGCTTCCGCTTAGCGATCTACAAGGGTATGTAGATGAACTCTCCTTCCCCTCGTTGCTGGTTTCTCCATAGATAGATCTTGGTGACACGTAGGAAAATTTTGAATTTTTGCTACGTTCCCCAACATGACTTCCAAAACTATAGGAGGTTCTGCGGTTGGTGGTGTGGGCGACTCAGTCGTTCTAGCGTCATCGTCTTGTTCCATCGGGCCTCACGAGTGGAAACCTGCAGTGCCTTTTGCTGTAGCACGAGCTGCGCATTAAGCTAGGAGACGCATATGGCTTCCAACATTCTTGACGCGAGGTTGGTACCGCCGATGGGGGTTGTGAGATAGTTCTGTTGGGGAACGTAGTAATTTCAAAAAAAATTCCTACGCACACGCAAGATCATGGTGATGCATAGCAACAAGAGGGGAGAGTGTTGTCCATGTACCCTCGTAGACCGTAAGCGGAAGCGTTATGACAACGCGGTTGACGTAGTCGTACGTCTTCACGATCCGACCGATCCAAGCACCGAACGTACGGCACCTCCGAGTTCAGCACACGTTCAGCTCGATGACGATCCCCGGACTCTGATCTAGCAGGGTGTCGGGGATGAGTTCCGTCAGCACGATGGCGTGGTGACGATGATGATGTTCTACCGACGCAGGGCTTTGCCTAAGCACCGCAATGATATGACCGAGGTGGGATATGGTGGAGGGGGGCACCGCACACGGCTAAAGAACGATCACGAAGATCAACTTGTGTATCATGGGGTGCCCCCCTGCACTCGTATATAAAGGAGCAAGGGGGAGGGGGCGCCGGCCAAGGGAGGGTGCGCCCGGGAGGAGTCCTACTCCCACCGGGAGTAGGACTCCCTCCTTTCCTAGTCCAACTAGGAGAGGGGAAGGAAGGGAAGGAGAAGGAGAAGGAAGGAGATGGAGGAAAAGGAGGAAAGGGGGGCCGACCCCCTAGTCCAATTCGGTTTGGTCTAGGGGGGCCGCGCGCCCTGCCTCCTCTCTTCCACCACTTGGCCCATAAGGCCCATTGCTTCTTCCTCGTATTCCCATAACTCCCTGGTACCCCCGAAAATACCCGAATCACTCGGAACCTTTCTGAAGTCCGAATATAGTCATCCAATATATCGATCTTTACGTCTCGACCATTTCGAGACTCCTCGTCATGTCCCCGATCTCATCCGGGACTCCGAACTCCTTCGGTACATCAAAACTCATAAACTCATAATATAACTGACATCGAAACCTTAAGCGTGCGGACCCTACGGGTTCGAGAACAATATAGACATGACCGAGACACGTTTCCGGTCAATAACCAATAGCGGAACCTGGATGCTCATATTGGCTCCTACATATTCTACGAAGATCTTTATCGGTCAAACCGCATAACAACATGTGTTGTTCCCTTTGTCATCGGTATGTTACTTGCCCGAGATTCGATCGTCGGTATCTCAATACCTAGTTCAATATCGTTACGGGCAAGTCTCTTTACTCGTTACATAATGCATCATCCCGCAACTAACTCATTATTCACATTGCTTGCAAGGCTTATAGTGATGTGCATTACCGAGAGGGCCCAGAGATACCTCTCCGACAATCGGAGTGACAAATCCTAATCTCGAAATACGCAAACCCAACATGTACCTTCGGAGACACCTGTAGAGCTCCTTTATAATCACCCAGTTACGTTGTGACGTTTGGTAGCACACAAAGTGTTCCTCCGGTAAACGGGAGTTGCATAATCTCATAGTCATAGGAACATGTATAAGTCATGAAGAAAGCAATAGCAACATACTAAATGATCAAGTGCTAAGCTAACGGAATGGGTCAAGTCAATCACATCATTCTCCTAATGATGTGATCCCGTTAATCAAATGACAACTCATGTCTATGGTTAGGAAACTTTAACAATCTTTGATTAACGAGCTAGTCAAGTAGAGGCATTCTAGCGACACTATGTTTGTCTACGTATTCACACATGTATTATGTTTCCGGTTAATACAATTCTAGCATGAATAATAAACATTTATCATGAAATAAGGAAATAAATAATAACTATATTATTGCCTCTAGGGCATATTTCCTTCAAGTTCAAGGCATACCCCGTTATTGGGGGCAGCGTTGATGTGGTGCCCCACAGGGGCGTAGTCGCCGTGGTGAGGCCTGTTGATGAACACACAGGGAGGATCATGCTGACTTGTGGTTGAGGCGTCAACGCAGGGTCTACCTGTAGATGGGTCATGGGCGATATCAGTCCTACCGTCGGGGTTCCCGAGGCCGCAGGCTCCATCGATTCTGTCGTCCATTGCACGTTTGTGGTTGGTTTCGTCATCATGACCTGGTGGAAAGATATCACCTGCAGGGCCTCAAATAGGGATGTCCCTGATCGGAAGAGGCGTCGGTCTCTGAGTTTGTGGATGACCCTTCCTTTCCCCAGAGGTTGGAGTATGCGATCTCATTGAAGGGTTAGAGGCCCGCGTTCTCGTCCTCGTTGGTGAGGGAGATTGGTGCGTGGTTTCTTTCGTCGCCTGAGGTTGAAGCCATGCTCGCCGCGTCGGCGCCTTCGTGCGTCTCTGGGTCGACGACGAGATAGTCTCCTGACACTTTGCTGAGGCAGCGGGGCCCACAGACCATCGCGACTAGCTGGATTGCTGGCGTGACCTCCATTCCATGAATGGCATGGAGGCGGCCCGCGGGGAGCATCTAGGTTGATGGCGTGGTGCGCTCCTTAGTTCGGACGAGATCGTGAGGAGGTTTGTGAGGTCCCGCGGCGGCGAGGCCGGTGGGTAGGTTGATGTCGACCCGGCCTGCCTTGTTTGCGACGAACGTGAAGGAGCCAAAGGTTAAACTCTCCCCCGGCGATAGGACACCGGAAGTAGAGCGAGATCCAATCCATGATAGGTCTCTAGCCAGCGCCAACCGTGCCTGGCACGCCTGACGGAGCTGATTTACGCCAGATCCCTTGGTAGGGGTCCAAGCGTAGCTGGAAGTCATGGATCGGAGGTCACACGAGGGGTTTATCTAGGTCGGGGCCTCCGAAAAGTAATACCCTATGTCCTGCTAGTTTTGGTTATTTATAGTGGAGGGATACCTCATGCGAGGGGTTACGATGGTGTATGATGTTGCTACCGAAAGTTTCTTCTATCTCAGGATCGATGATCAAAGGGAACCCTCAACCTCCCTTTAGATAGATAGGAGATGTCTTAGGGTTTACATGCTGGATGCAATCTGGGGGTGCCGCCGTCCTTTAGTCTTGGGTGCCAAGAAAGTCGGCTGGCCTTCTAGGGTTAACGCCACATCATGGGCCCATGGGCCCCTTTGTAGTTGACGAGGCCAGGTTCCTTGGTGTTAGCCACCCGCGGTACATGACTCCATCAATGGATATTAAAAGAATTCGTACTAATATCATTTCAGTCATTCTTATCATTAAAGGAACTCATACCAAACATTGTGTTAAATTCTTCTTTTAACACTTCATAGCAATTCTCAGAATCCACATTTTCAAGAAAGACTTCATCAAGATTAAGCTTGATGCAACTTTACGTCCATTTTTTGTAATTTTGTTTTAACCAAACTAGGGATAAAAAGGAAACTAAAAGATTCAATAAAGACACCTGAGCAAGAACACTAGGGCCCAATGATCTTACACTCCATTTCAACATGCCCGATGATCCCACATATGATACAAAGTCTGGTAGATACTCATATTCAAATCTGCACCACTTCTTTATTATCTCCTTTCGGTCACATCAATTCCCACAACCAAATCAACTGGTTTTTCGTGGAGCAATGAGATCCTAATATCCAACCTCACTTTTATACATATGAACTATCCTTTCGCCTCATTTTCCAAGCCATCCATTCTCCTAAGGACTCCACCGTATCACTGCTCATCATACCTATCTACATTCCAAATATCATAACCCATATGGGAATATTGCTAAACTTATACTCCTCTATAGACTTGATAGCTACATACTCCTCAATTACGGTGAGATCTATATCAAACATCCAAGGTCATCCATCTACAACCTTTCTTTTTTTCACTGATTCTTGATGGAGAGTGATCAGAAACCTATCCTCACCATGAACTTGCAGTCAATACCTTTCATCGAGCACCAGATCATACCAAAGTGCATTCACTATTGCTTACGCATAGGCGGGTTTCTGGGCTATCAACTTCCCCGCACCTTCGCTTCCACCACTCCCACTTTGCCAAAATCTCTCCACCCGGCGTTGACCCCCTTCTTCTACGCAACCTTCAGTTTCAATCCACACGGCATTCCTTCCACCCCATCTGTACTCCCTTTTGCAAACCGTAGTCCAAAATTCTATCTAGGTTCGATGTATTACGATCACGTACTTTAGCCACACGCGAAAGGTGTAGAACACGGATGGAATTTCTAGGGTTTTGACGTGGACGTGAAAAACAATGGAGACTATGAGCAGGGATAAGGACCAAAGGGACATATCAAGACTACCACGGGAACCATCGCCAATGAGAACAAGAGCAGCCGACGACGGCGATCAAACTTGGAAACCTAGCTGATGCACACGAGTTTTCGTTAGGGTACCTTAAGGACCTTACCCATCTGTTGTCATCAAAGAGTTTTGATGGATTCTCTCCAGCTTGATGTTGGTCCTTCACCACTCGTCGTCATCAGAGAGTTTTGATGGACTTTTCGCCATCTTGATGTTTTAAGCATGGCCTTAACCACTCCTCCCTCGGGTTGGCATGCTTAAAATCCAAACGTCCGAACTTAGCAGGGTCCTTTACAATACCTACTAGTGACTTCCAAAACAGTAGTGGGCCTAGCCCAGGAGGAATCACTCACAGGGTGGATCGGCCTACGGGTTCCGACGGGCCGCGAGAGAGAGGAATCTGACTCCCGTCCGTCCCTCCATCCATCGCAAGCCGTGGGGATCCATCCTTCTCTTCTCTCTTCTCCGTCCCTTGCCTTCCCGTGCGAGTCGCCACCTCTCTACCCCCCCCTCCCCCCTCCCTCCCTCTCTCCGCTCCTCTCCCCCCCTCGGTGCAAACCGCGAAAATAGCAGCCGCCCATTCGCACTCCTCCTCCCCCGTGCCGCGATGAGCGACGGCGCCGATTCCGACCGCGACCTCCCGCGCGCCGACGGCGACGACGAGCCGCGCCACCCCGTCCCGCGGGCCGCGAAGGAGGAGGAGCCGCCCGTGGCCGACGAGTTCCAGGACGCGCCCCCGTCCCCCGAAACGAACAGCGACGGCGACGGCGAGCGCTCCCCGGATCGGGCCGGGCAGCCCAATGCGGGGGACCGCGGGGAGACCGCGCCGCCCGACGCCGGGGAGGAGGCCGTGGGCGTGAGGGTGGAGACCAACGGCGAGGACGCCATGAGCCACGACGGCGAGGACGACGACGACGACGAAGATGATGACGATGAGGAGGATGACGAGGACGAGGACGACGACTCCACCCCTGATGCGTCGCCGAGGGCGGAGGTGAAGGCGGAGGGCGACGGGTCGGCCGGGTTGGCGCAGTGCGCCAGCCAGCAGCCGGTGGAGCCCGACCCTTTCCTCGAGGGTCACGACTCCGGGACGGAGGAGGAGCAGGCGGCGTTCATGTCTGAGCTGGAGCGCTTCCACAGGGAGCACAGCCTCGAGTTCAAGCCGCCCAAGTTCTACGGCAAGGGCCTCAACTGCCTCAAGTGCGCATCCCTCTCGTTTCTCCGAGCTACGCGAACCACATTTTCTCGTCTAAATGAACTTAACGAAGTGCCTTGCGCTGTTCTGTTCCAGGTTGTGGAGGCAGGTCGCTCACCTGGGAGGCCATGAGCAGGTATCAATGATTTCCTTTTCGTCGCACAACTGAACAGGCACAGACTGGACACGCTCCCGAATCCCGATACTACAGCGTGATTTTTTAGTACCGTGAAAGCGTTGAAGTTCCTCCACATGTCCCACCAATGAATGCAATAACTAGCAAGTAGCTCACCGATGATAACAAATTTAAGGATACTGTGCTTTTGTGCAGAATCCACTGCTCATCTTCTATTGTAAATACTGCAGTATCTTTCCGTTGAACACTGATAGTTATTCATGTTGTTTATTTTGATTATTCAGGTAACAGTTTGTAAACTATGGCGACAAGTTGGGGAGACTTTCAGGCCACCAAAGTAAGTTTTTTTTTTCCAGCGATACATGTTAAACGAGTTTGCAGTGAAAGATTTAAAATTTGCGTCAGCTGATTGTTGTTATTGTGTTCTTTTGTAGGACCTGCACTACGGTGTCTTGGTCATTTCGAATTTTCTACGAGAAGGTGATAGATTGCTCACATAATTTTGTTACATGTTGTACTTGTCTCACAAGCGCATCTCATCCCCACTATGGTAGCTGGGAAGCAGTTTCTCTTGAAACAATATTATGGCATATGGAGCTTTACTGTAAATTTACTTGCTGAACGAAAAGCTATATACCATTAAAACCTACTAGGATGGTTATTACAAATAGAAATATGGAGCTGAAATGGATCCACTGCAATAGTTAGTGTTCTTAATGGTTTAGGAACCAAACAGATATAACTATAATACTTGCTTCTTTTTTATTTCATAGAAACTGTTGTACTTTACTTTCATATTTGATACTCCCTCCCTTCTGGTTTGTTAGTCTCATCTAAAAAAGATTGATTTTCCGTTTTGTAAGGCTCATTGCTTTAGGAATAGGTAAACTTTTGCTATGGCTACAATAAATTCTGTCAAATTTTGTTTCTTGATGTGGAATCAACTAATGCATGAAGGAGAGAGGTGGATATGCATGTAGCATTGGTATGTTGTCTACTTCCTCCCTTCTGGTTTAAAAGGCCAAGGTGTACCCTATATCGACAATTTGATAAATGCAGTACAAATTGTATGTCATAAACGGTATGCCATTAGAAAATACAACATTTGAAGTTTCTAATGGTTATTCTTTTGTGATATATAACTCGTGTTACGTTGATCAAATTGTCAATCTAGGGATACACGTGAGCCGTTTAAACCGGAAAGGACGTAGAACCACTTAATTAGCTTCATCTTGGTTGCTGCGATTTTGGAGATGGGACTAGCTGATCAGATGGGAGGGATCAGTAGATGCTACTTCCTCTGTCCCATATTAATTGACGCTCAAACAGATGTATCTAGCACTGAAATACGTATAGATACATCCGCTTGAGCGTCAATTAATATGTGACTGAGGGAGTATTTATGTAAGACTTAAGATCCTTCATTTTCCTTATTTCGCGAGATGCCATCTCGTGATATACGTGAGAGAGTTGGGGTGGCGCCGATTGAAGAGAAGCTTGTCCAACATCGTTTGCGATGGTTTGGGCATGTTCAGCGCAGGCCTCCAGGAAGCGCCCATGCGTAGAGGACGGTTAAGGCGTGCCGATAATGTCAAGAGAGGTCGGGGTAGACTAAACTTGACATGGGAGGAGTCCGTAAAGAGAGACCTAAAGGACTGGACTATCTCCAAAGGTTTAGCCATAGACAGGGGTCCGTGGAAGTTAGCCATCCATGTGCCAGAACTATGACTTGGTTTCGATATGTTGTGGGTTTCAACTCTTGCCTACCCCAACTTGTTTGGGACTGAAAGGCTTTGTTGTTGTTGTGAGATGCCGCCTTGTCAGTTTTCGGATGGAATAAAAGAAAGAAAAACACTATTCTAAGCTTATGTATTTCCATGTTATGTTTATGCATTTGCTTCATTTGTGTTAACTGTTGTTTCTTATCAACTCAGGCACTTCTTGAATATGAAAAACACAAAGTACGAACTGGCCAGCTTAAAATATCAATACCTGCTATACCACAACCTGGTGGTACAAACCGTGAGGTATTTATCTTGGGAAGTAGAGTTTTAACTATATATGAATTTTTGCAGTTCACTTTCTAGTTTGGTCTAGTTTGATGGGTTGACATACCCCTGTCTAAAATATTAAGGATTTCAAATTCATATTTCAATCTAACTGAAAATCAAGGAAATGTTAAGATTTGTATTAAAAAAAATACTGACTTCTTGTTCTGTCACCACTGATTTCTTGTCCTGTTGAACTGTTTTCCACATGACACAATGTTATGCCTGCTTCTACTATTCCAAGGAATAATGGAACATGTCAGTTCAGTGCATACCATACCAAAAAGGAAATAACAAAACTCTTGAGTGCTTGCACAGTATCACCTAACATTAACCACCGTACAGAGGCAATTGCTATCTATTTAGACTTAAAAGGTATCAAAAGTGCACAAGCACAGCGCAACTGTAAAGGTGCACAGCCACACTCGCAAAGGGAGCAGCACACAGGTAAAAATCCGAACAATATCAACCATGAAGTGGTCGCAAGTTCAGTGTTGAGGACCTCTCTTCTCATCATCACCTTACATCTTCTTGTAACATCATTTTCTCCACCTCATTACCAGCCATTCATTAAGCTTAGGAACCAATTGATCTTTGGCTTGAGTGGAGCCCTGCCCAATATTTCATAAAGGAGCAAGCATAACAGATTAACTCAGCACGAGTTTTAATCAGCTTGTTATCAAAACCAGCTCCTCTCTCAACTTCCAGCAGGCCTAGCACAGGGCAGTCAATCCCACCACTTGCAAACTACATATGCCTGGTATATATGAAGGTGCCCGCCAAAAATAGTGTAAAACAACTAGGATGATGTGTTGCTTCCAGAGTGAGGCTAACAGAACTCGAAACAAACTTAGCAGCTACACAATCACAGAAAATATGGTATATGTTCTCAGTGTGTGAGCAGAAACGACAGATTTCATCCCCTTCCCATCCCTTTTTTCAATGTGTCATTAGTGACCTATGCCAAGTAAACGACAACCAAATTCTGATTTTCAAAGGAATTCTTGCTTTCCATAAATGGTTAAAAGATTTATCGGGCTCAGAGCTGGATTGGTGTACATATATTTCACAGTCGGAATTAACACAGTTTTATGTTAAGATAGGAACTATTTCAATGACTGCCTTTAAGATATCTGACATTGCCGAAAATGTTTTGCTGTCACCTGCTAACATTAGTAAGCTTGATGATTTTGTTTCCTGTTTCGCAGGGTGTAAATGCATCATCTTCTGCAAGAATTAGAAGGGATGCTGCAGCACGTGCTATGCAGGGTTGGCATGCGCACCGTCTCCTTGCCAATGACATGTATGGAGATCACATTTTTAAGGTAAATAATATCTTGACATTTACTTGCACATACTTTGATTTTCCTACAATTTTGATCTTTTCATGCAAATATATTCACTTTTCTACAGGACAAAGACTCAATACCCCTTTCAAGTCGTGATAAGAATCTGAAAGGCTTTGGTATGCTTCACAAGTATTTCTGCGTTAGCATGTGATGCTTTCTTCTCTTATATCTTTCTGGCATTTCAGGGGTACTCAAGAGGAAGAAAGCATCTAGTCCAGAGCGTGCTTTCAAGGTCTCCCGTACAAAAGTGAACAAGTCACAGTTAAGACCTCCCATCAATCTCAGTTGGCTATGTTTACTTCAGCTGTTAAGACAAACTTACAATCTCAAGAATTTAGCAGATTGAAAACATTAAGTAACCTTTAATAGCAGTTATTGAAGTTTTACTTACACATACATGGTTCGTTTTAAAGTGCAAGCAGAATTTTTTTACTGTGAAGAAGTTGCATTTGCTTATGTGCTCTCTATCTTGCATCTGCTGTTGCCTATGTTCAAGAGATCAAGAATCTTACCTGCTGAATGGACCTAATAAAATAAGAGTTTAAACACTCAAATTTTGTTTATGCTGAAACCAATGGGAATTAACAGGCATGCTCTCCGAATATGGCATGGCATACAATAGACAACTTGACCCATGAAATGTCACTCCTCAATTTAATAAGGAAAATCCCAAAAAATTATAGGACCTTATAGTAGGATTGAACTTGTCAGAAGAATCCATGGATTTGGATGTTATGTCTATAATGCATGTTATTATATGTAACGTACTGCCCAATTTCAGGGAAGATTCTATGGTCATTGATGTTGGAGAACCTGCCGATTGGGTGAAGATTAATGTTCGTCAAACTGTAAGTGTCAACATAATTATTTTGTTTTAAGGTGGTGCACGAATATTACATGAAGTGTCTTGATAGTCTGAAATATTAAACAATTTCTTAAGAGTCGTTTCTCATTGTGAAATTCCATTTGGATTTGAGTTGAAACTGCTACATTTTGTTACTGCTTTCATGCAGAAAGAATGCTTTGAGATATATGCGCTAGTTCCTGGGCTTCTAAGGGAAGAGGTGAGATTGCATCTCAGCTGCCACACTTAATCATTGATCCAAAAATAAAATAAAATCTGTGCAACATAAACAAAAAGAGCTTGTCACACGAAATTGAGTCTGCGCCAGGGATAAAATATTAATTCTTGTTCCAACTGGCGCAGGTGCATGTTCAGTCTGATCCTGCTGGACGTCTGGTTATAACTGGGGACCCTGACCAGCCTGATAACCCTTGGGGCATCACTGCATTCAAGAAGGTGATTGTTTATAAACATTTAAACACATAAATAATTGGGTACTTCCTCAACTTAACATGAACTGATTGTTCTGTCTCAGGTGATCAACTTGCCGTTAAGGATTGATCCGCATCAAACATCAGCAGTTGTCACGCTTCATGGCCAGCTATTTGTGCGTGCGCCATTTGGGCATCCGGACATGTAGATACGCATCCTGTTCACTTCAGTTTTCTTCGACTACTGTACCAGTGGTTTTCATGCATATTTATAGGTCTGTGTTTGGCTAAGCCAGCTTATTCCTTTCTTCAACGCTGAAACTCAGTACTGATCTGATGACAGGCTTTCTGTTTCAAGTGCAGGTTTTAGAAGAAAAAATGTTGCAGAAGTAGGATTTGGTTTGCCAAACTGACATAAGCAACTGCAACCCATAGCCGGCGCTGCAATCTTTTCTCTTGTGGTTGTTCATAGTGGTACACATAAATTAGTTGGTTCATTCCTGGATTTTAATATTTAGTGACAGATATTTCTTTTCCTTTTTTTTCTTCTGAGAGAGAAACAACACAAAGCTGGAAATAGGTTAAGTGAAGGATTAGTTTCTTTACGTTCTGTATTTTTTTTCTCTATCTTCTATAAAACCGTTACTGGGCAGAGTTCGGTTTTGAATCCAAGTTTATATACGACGATTCCCTCATTTTTCGAGTTGAGTAGCACTGTTCATTAATCTTCTTGGTTGCTGTCTCAAGAAAGTCTTTATGAATATCCGGTACTTTCAACTCGACGATGGTGTTCCAGGTAGAGCGCATTTCACATGTCAGGTGCACTCGGTAGCAACCAAAAGCGTTAAATAAGAATCAAGTCTAATGTTGAGAGGTTGAGGAAATTAGAAATCTTTATAAATTATTCATTTTATTTCTATAGAAGAGGGAAATGCACATTCTAAAAGAATAACCTCGGGCTGAAGTTTTTGCTTCTGGTAAAATGGTACACTCTGTCCCATAATATAGAACGGAGGAAGTACAAAATTATCCTACTTGTAACCTATCTACAGATCTGCTCGCTTATTTTTAACCTAATAGTTCTTCTAAAGAGGGGCCCTCTTTGTTGCTCGCTTATTTTTAACCTAATAGTTCTTTCCAAAGAGGGGCCCTCTTTGGCTCTCTCGCTCATATAAGGCCGTTGATTTTCACATGAGCATTGCGTCATACCACCCCATTTTCACATGTATACATGCCCACTTTCGACATTTGTGTGACTTGTTGAAAATGATTGTCCAGAATAATCTTCACATCATCATCCGATAATTTGAGACCGCAAGCCTCCACCACCACTCCTATCAAATCCACCCGGTTGCGCCCTAACCAATGCCATCGACTTTCACATGGGGTCATCAGCTTATACAACCCCTTTTCGCATGTGTCCATGTCTCATATCATCGGACAAGTTAGACCACAGTTGAGCCACCCCTTCTCGCCCTTCCTCGTACCCCAGTCTTGCCAAATTACTAATAGCAAAACTCTTATTGTAACCTAGAGTATCAACCAAACTCTCAACTCTACTACCCTCTATTTGGGTTTCAACAATGCAAATAATAGAGGGGGCAAACTGCTTCGCCATGTCGCGAAGCTCTCGAACTGTCGCGGGTTTGCCAGCCTCGCGGCAGTTCCAACATAGTATGCTCATTGTCCCCGGCGGCGCCCCTCGCCGGAGCCCGCCAAACTGGGTTTTGCTGTATTAGTAGTTCCTTCCTTGCCTTCCCCCGCCTTTACTCTCTTGGGGTCTCTCTTTGGTGGAGGACTTGATGCGTTCAGCACCGCTGGAACAATGGCCAGCGCATTAGCATTAGCGACCAAATCCCGTTGATGATCGCTTTGGCCTGCTCCAAGCCTCTTCCTGCTCCCCTCGGACATCTCCATATCCATAGCTGCATTGGCAGCAATGTCTTTCATTTCAATAGAAACCTGGTGAAGGAAATATGCCCTAGAGGCAATAATAAAGTTATTATTTATTTCCTCATATCATGATAAATGTTTATTATTCATGCTAGAATTGTATTAACCGGAAACATGATACATGTGTGAATACATAGACAAACACATAGTCACTAGTATGCATCTACTTGACTAGCTCATTAATCAAAGATGGTTATGTTTCCTGACCATAGACATGTGTTGTCATTTGATTGATGGGATCACATCATTAGGAGAATGATGTGATTGACATGACCCATTCCGTTAGCCTAGCACTTGATCGTTTAGTATACTGCTATTGCTTTCTTCATGACTTATACAAAGTTCCTACGACTATGAGATTGTGCAACTCCCGTTTACCGGAAGAACACTTTGTGTGCTACCAAACGTCACAACGTAACTGGGTGATTATAAAGGTGCTCTACAGGTGTTTCCGAAGGTACATGTTGAGTTGGCATAATTCGAGATTAGGATTTGTCACTCCGATCGTCGGAGAGGTATCTCTGGGCCCTCTCGGTAATACTCATCACCTAAGCCTTGCAAGCATGTAACTAATGAGTTAGTTATGAGATGACGTATTACGGAACGAGTAAAGAGACTTGCCGGTAACGAGATTGAACTAGGTATTGGATACCGACGATCAAATCTCGGGCAAGTAACATACCGATGACAAAGGGAACAAAGTATGATGTTATGCGGTTTGACCGATAAAGATCTTCGTAGAATGTGTAGGAACCAATATGGGCATCTAGGTCCCGCTATTGGTTATTGACCGAAAATGGTTTTAGGTCATGTCTACATAGTTCTCGAACTCGTAGGGTCCGCACGCTTAACGTTTCGATGACAGTTTTATTATGAGTTTATAAGTTTTGATGTACCGAAATTTGTTCGGAGTCCCGGATGTGATCACGGACATGACGTGGAGTCTCGAAATGGTCGAGACATAAAGATTGATATATTGGACGACTATATTCGGACACCGGAAGTGTTCCGGGTGATTTCGGAGAAAACCAGAGTGCCGGAGGGGTTACCGGAACCCCCCGGGAAGTATTGGGCCTTAGTGGGCCTGAGGGGAGAGAGAGGGCAGCAGCCCAGGAGGTGGCGCGCCCCCTCCCAAGGGGAGTCCGAATTGGACTAGGGGAAGGGGGCGCGGCCCCTCTTTCCCTCTCCCTCTCCCCCTCTTTCCTTCCCCCTTCCTCCTTCCTAGTTGGACTAGGAAAGGGGAGTCCTACTCCCAGTAGGAGGAGGACTCCCCCCTCCTTGGCGTGCCCCAAGGGCCGGCTGGCCTCCCCCCTTGCTCCTTTATATACGGGGGCAGGGGGGCACCCCAAAGACACACAAGTTGATCTACGGATCGTTCCTTAGCCGTGTGCGGTGCCCCCCTCCACCATATTCCACCTCGGTCATATCGTCGCGAAGCTTAGGCGAAGCCCTACGCCGGTAGAACATCAAGATCGTCACCACGCCGTCGTGCTGACGGAACTCTCCCTCGACACTCGGCTGGATCGGAGTTCGAGGGACGTCATCGAGCTGAACGTGTGCTGAACTCGGAGGCTCCGTACGTTCGGTGCTTGGATCGGTCGATCGTGAAGACGTACGACTACATCAACCGCGTTGTGCTAACGCTTCCGCTTACGGTCTATGAGGGTACGTGGACATACACTCTCCCCTCTCGTTGCTATATCATCACCATGATCTTGCGTGTGCGTAGGAAATTTTTTGAAATTACTACGTTCCCCAACAGTGGCATCCGAGCCTAGGTTTTATGCGTTGATGTTATATGCACGAGTAGAACACAAGTGAGTTGTGGACGATATAAGTCATACTGCCTACCAGCATGTCATACTTTGGTTCAGCGGTATTGTGAGATGAAGCGGCCCAGACCGACATTACGCGTACGCTTACGCGAGACTAGTTTCACCGTTACGAGCACTTGTGCTTAAAGGTGGCTGGCGGGTGTCTGTCTCTCTCACTTTAGTTGAACCGAGTGTGGCTACGCCCGGTCCTTGTGAAGGTTAAAACGGAGTCTATTTGACAAACTATCGTTGTGGTTTTGATGCGTAGGTAAGAACGGTTCTTGCTAAGCCCGTAGCAGCCACGTAAAATTTGCAACAACAAAGTAGAGGACGTCTAACTTGTTTTTGCAGGGCATGTTGTGATGTGATATGGTCAAGACGTGATGCTATATTTTATTGTATGAGATGATCATGTTTTGTAACTGAAGTTATCGGCAACTGGCAGGAGCCATATGGTTGTCGCTTTATTGTATGAAATGCAAACGCCCTGTAATTGCTTTACTTTATCACTAAGCGGTAGCGATAGTCGTAGAAGCAATAGATGGCGTAACGACAACGATGCTACGATGGAGATCAAGGTGTCGCGCCGGTGACGATGGTGATCACGACGGTGCTTCGAAGATGGAGATCACAAGCACAAGATGATGATGGCCATATCATATCACTTATATTGATTGCATGTGATGTTTATCCTTTATGCATCTTATCTTGCTTTGTTTGACGGTAGCATTTTAAGATGATCTCTCACTAAAATTATCAAGAAGTGTTCTCCCTGAGTATGCACCGTTGCCAAAGTTCGTCGTGCCGAGACACCACGTGATGATCGGGTGTGATAAGCTCTACGTCCATCTACAACGGGTGCAAGCCAGTTTTGCACACGCAGAATACTCAGGTTAAACTTGACGAGCCTAGCATATGCAGATATGGCCTCGGAACACAGAGACCGAAAGGTCGAGCGTGAATCATATAGTAGATATGATCAACATAGTGATGTTCACCATTGAAAACTACTCCATCTCACGTGATGATCGGTTATGGTTTAGTTGATTTGGATCACGTGATCACTTAGATGACTAGAGAGATGTCTGTCTAAGTGGGAGTTCTTAAGTAATATGATTAATTGAACTTAAATTTATCATGAACTTAGTACCTGATAGTATCTTGCTTGTTTATATTTGTTTGTAGATAGATGGCTCGTGCTGTTGTTCCGTTGAATTTTAATGCGTTCCTTGAGAAAGCAAAGTTGAAAGATGATGGTAGCAATTACATGGACTGGGTCCGTAACCTGAGGATTATCCTCATTGCTGCACAGAAGAGTTACATCCTGGAAGCACCGCTGGGTGCCTGGCCTGCTGCTGATGCAACTGACGACGTTAAGAACGTCTGGCAGAGCAAAGCTGATGACTACTCTATAGTTCAGTGTGCCATGCTTTACGGCTTGGAACCGGGTCTTCAACGACGTTTTGAACGTCATGGAGCATATGAGATGTTCCAGGAGTTGAAGTTAATATTTCAAGCAAATGCCCGGATTGAGAGATATGAAGTCTCCAATAAGTTCTACAGCTGCAAGATGGAGGAGAATAGTTCTGTCAGTGAACATATACTCAGAATGTCTAGGTATAACAATCACTTGATTCAACTGGGAGTTAATCTTCCTGATGATAGTGTCATTGACAGAATTCTCCAATCACTGCCACCAAGCTACAAGAGCTTTGTGATGAACTATAATATGCAAGGGATGAACAAGACTATTCCTGAGCTCTTCGCGATGCTGAAAGCCGCGGAGGTAGAAATCAAGAAGGAGCATCAAGTGTTGATGGTCAATAAGACCACTAGTTTCAAGAAGAAGGGCAAAGGGAAGAAGAAAGGGAACTTCAAGAAGAACGGCAAGCAAGTTGCTGCTCAAGAGAAGAAACCCAAGTCTGGACCTAAGCCTGAAACTGAGTGCTTCTACTGCAAGCAGACTGGACACTGGAAGCGGAACTGCCCCAAGTATTTGGCGGATAAGAAGGATGGCAAAGTGAGCAAAGGTATATGTGATATACATGTTATTGATGTGTACCTAACTAGAGCTCGTAGTAGCACCTGGGTATTTGATACTGGTTCTGTTGCTAATATTTGCAACTCGAAACAGGGACTATGGAATAAGCGAGCACTGGCCAAGGACGAGGTGACGATGCGCGTGGGAAACGGTTCCAAAGTCGATGTGATCGCGGTCGGCACGCTACCTCTACATCTACCTTCGGGGTTAGTTTTAGATCTGAATAATTGTTATTTGGTGCCAGCGTTGAGCATGAACATTATATCTGGATCTTGTTTGATGCGAGACGGTTATTCATTTAAATCAGAGAATAATGGTTGTTCTATTTATATGAGTAATATCTTTTATGGTCATGCACCCTTGAAGAGTGGTCTGTTTTTATTAAATCTCGATAGTAGTGATACACATATTCATAATGTTGAAGCCAAAAGATGCAGAGTTGATAATGATAGTGCAACTTATTTGTGGCACTGCCGTTTAGGTCATATCGGTGTAAAACGCATGAAGAAACTCCATACTGATGGACTTCTGGAATCACTTGATTATGAATCACTTGGTACTTGCGAACCGTGCCTCATGGGCAAGATGACTAAAACACCGTTCTCCGGAACTATGGAGAGAGCAACAGATTTGTTGGAAATCATACATACAGATGTATGTGGACCGATGAATGTTGAGGCTCGTGGCGGATATCGTTATTTTCTCACCTTCACAGATGATTTGAGCAGATATGGGTATATCTACTTAATGAAGCACAAATCTGAAACATTTGAAAAGTTCAAAGAATTTCAGAGTGAAGTGGAAAATCATCGTAACAAAAAAATAAAGTTTCTACGATCTGATCGTGGAGGAGAATATTTGAGTTACGAGTTTGGTTTACATTTGAAACAATGCGGAATAGTTTCGCAACTCACACCACCTGGAACACCACAACGAAATGGTGTGTCCGAACGTCGTAATCGTACTTTACTTGATATGGTGCGATCTATGATGTCTCTTACCGATTTACCGCTATCGTTTTGGGGTTATGCTTTAGAGACGGCCGCATTCACGTTAAATAGGGCACCATCTAAATCCGTTGAAACGACGCCTTATGAACTGTGGTTTGGCAAGAAACCAAAGTTGTCGTTTCTTAAAGTTTGGGGCTGCGATGCTTATGTGAAGAAACTTCAATCAGATAAGCTCGAACCCGAATCGGAGAAATGTGTCTTCATAGGATACCCAAAAGAGACTGTTGGGTACACCTTCTATCACAGATCCGAAGGCAAGACATTCGTTGCTAAGAATGGATCCTTTCTAGAGAAGGAGTTTCTCTCGAAAGAAGTGAGTGGGAGGAAAGTAGAACTTGATGAGATAACTGTATCTACTCCCTTATTGGAAAGTAGTTCATCACGAGAACCGGTTCCTGTGACGACTACACCAATTAGTGAGGAAGCTAATGATATTGATCATGAAACTTCAGATCAAGTTTCTACTGAACCTCGTAGGTCTACCAGAGTAAGATCCACACCAGAGTGGTATGGTAATCCTATTCTGGAAGTCATGTTACTTGACCATGATGAACCTACGAACTATGAGGAAGCGATGATGAGCCCAGATTCCGCAAAATGGCTAGAGGCCATGAAATCTGAGATGGGATCCATGTATGAAAACAAAGTATGGACTTTGGTTGACTTGCCCGATGATCGGCAAGCCATTGAGAATAAATGGATTTTTAAGAAGAAGACTGACGCTGATGGTAATGTTACTGTCTATAAAGCTCGACTTGTTGCGAAAGGTTTTCGACAAGTTCAAGGGGTTGACTACGATGAGACTTTCTCACCCGTAGCGATGCTTAAGTCTGTCCGAATCATGTTGGCTATTGCTGCATTTCATGATTATGAAATTTGGCAAATGGATGTCAAGACTGCATTCTTGAATGGATTTCTAGAAGAAGAGTTGTATATGATGCAGCCGGAAGGTTTTGTTGATCCAAAAGGTGCTGACAAAATGTGCAAGCTCCAGCGTTCCATTTATGGACTGGTGCAAGCATCTCGGAGTTGGAATAAACGCTTTGGTAGTGTGATCAAAGCATATGGTTTTATACAGACTTTTGGAGAAGCCTGTATTTACAAGAAAGTGAGTGGGAGCTCTGTAGCATTTCTAGTTTTATATGTTGATGACATATTATTAATTGGAAATGATATAGAATTTCTGGATAGCATAAAGGGATACTTGAATAAAAGTTTTTCAATGAAAGACCTCGGGGAAGCTGCTTACATATTGGCATCAAGATCTATAGAGATAGATCAAGACGCTTAATAGGACTTTCACAAAGCACATAACTTGACAAAATTTTGAAAAAGTTCAAAATGGATCAGGCAAAGAAAGGATTCTTGCCTGTACTACAAGGTGTGAAGTTGAGTCAAACTCAATGCCCGACCACAGCAGAAGATAGAGAGAAAATGAAAAATGTTCCCTATGCTTCAGCCATAGGCTCTATCATGTATGCAATGCTGTGTACCAGTCCTGACGTATGCTTAGCAATAAGTTTGGCAGGAAGGTACCAAAGTAATCCAGGAGTGGATCACTGGACAGCGGTCAAGAACATCCTGAAATACCTGAAAAGGACTAAGGATATGTTTCTCGTATATGGAGGTGACAAAGAGCTAGTCGTAAATGGTTACGTCGATGCAAGCTTTGACACTGATCCGGACGATTCTAAATCACAAATCGGATACGTGTTTTTATTAAACGGTGGAGCTGTAAGTTGGTACATTTCTAAACAAAGCGTCGTGGCGGGATCTACATGTGAAGCGGAGTATATAGCTGCTTCTGAAGCAGAAAATGAAGGAGTCTGGATGAAGGAGTTCATTTCCGATCTAAGTGTCATACCTAGTGCATCGGGACCAATGAAGATCTTTTGTGACAATACTGGTGCAATTGCCTTGGCAAAGGAATCCAAATTTCACAAGAGGACCAAGCACATCAAGAGACGCTTCAATTCCATTCGGGACCAAGTCCAAGTGGGATACATAGAGATTTGCAAGATACATACGGATCTGAATGTTGCAGACCCGTTGACTAAGCCTCTCTCATGAGCAAAACATGATCAGCACCAAGACTCCATGGGTGTTAGAATCATTATTATGTAATCTAGATTATTGACTCTAGTGCAAGTGGGAGACTGAAGGAAATATGCCCTAGAGGCAATAATAAAGTTATTATTTATTTCCTCATATCATGATAAATGTTTATTATTCATGCTAGAATTGTATTAACCGGAAACATGATACATGTGTGAATACATAGACAAACACATAGTCACTAGTATGCCTCTACTTGACTAGCTCATTAATCAAAGATGGTTATGTTTCCTGACCATAGACATGTGTTGTCATTTGATTAATGGGATCACATCATTAGGAGAATGATGTGATTGACATGACCCATTCCGTTAGCCTAGCACTTGATCGTTTAGTATACTGCTATTGCTTTCTTCATGACTTATACAAAGTTCCTACGACTATGAGATTGTGCAACTCCCGTTTACCGGAAGAACACTTTGTGTGCTACCAAACGTCACAACGTAACTGGGTGATTATAAAGGTGCTCTACAGGTGTTTCCGAAGGTACATGTTGAGTTGGCATAATTCGAGATTAGGATTTGTCACTCCGATCGTCGGAGAGGTATCTCTGGGCCCTCTCGGTAATACTCATCACCTAAGCCTTGCAAGCATGTAACTAATGAGTTAGTTATGAGATGACGTATTACGGAACGAGTAAAGAGACTTGCCGGTAACGAGATTGAACTAGGTATTGGATACCGACGATCAAATCTCGGGTAAGTAACATACCGATGACAAAGGGAACAAAGTATGATGTTATGCGGTTTGACCGATAAAGATCTTCGTAGAATGTGTAGGAACCAATATGGGCATCCAGGTCCCGCTATTGGTTATTGAACGAGAATGGTTTTAGGTCATGTCTACATAGTTCTCGAACCCGTAGGGTCCGCACGCTTAACATTTCGATGACAGTTTTATTATGAGTTTATAAGTTTTGATGTACCGAAGTTTTTTCGGAGTCCCGGATGTGATCACGGATATGACGAGGAGTCTCGGAATGGTCGAGACATAAAGATTGATATATTGGACGACTATATTCGGACACCGGAAGTGTTCCGGGTGATTTCGAAGAAAACCGGAGTGCCGGAGGGGTTACCGGAACCCCCCGGGGAAGTATTGGGCCTTAGTGGGCCTGAGGGGAGAGAGAGGGCAGCAGCCCAGGAGGTGGCACGCCCCCTCCCAAGGGGAGTCCGAATTGGACTAGGGGAAGGGGGCGCGGCCCCTCTTTCCCTCTCCCTCTCCCCCTCTTTCCTTCCCCCTTCCTCCTTCCTAGTTGGACTAGGAAAGGGGAGTCCTACTCCCAGTAGGAGGAGGACTCCCCCCTCCTTGGCGCGCCCCAAGGGCCGGCTGGCCTCCCCCCTTGCTCCTTTATATACGGGGGCAGGGGGGCACCGCAAAGACACACAAGTTGATCTACGGATCGTTCCTTAGCCGTGTACGGTGCCCCCCTCCACCATATTCCACCTCGGTCATATCGTCGCGAAGCTTAGGCGAAGCCCTGCGCCGGTAGAACATCAAGATCGTCACCACGCCGTCGTGCTGACGGAACTCTCCCTCGACACTCGGCTGGATCGGAGTTCGAGGGACGTCATCGAGCTGAACGTGTGCTGAACTCGGAGGCTCCGTACGTTCGGTGCTTGGATCGGTCGATCGTGAAGACGTACGACTACATCAACCGCGTTGTGCTAACGCTTCCGCTTACGGTCTACGAGGGTACATGGACATACACTCTCCCCTCTCATTGCTATATCATCACCATGATCTTGCGTGTGCGTAGGAATTTTTTTGAAATTACTACGTTCCCCAACACCTGGGTCGTGGCAGCCTCTCCTCCGCTCTCCACTGGGATTGCTTGTACGGCCGGAGCGACCACCTCTCTGCCCTCCACGACGCCCCCGGCCTCCTCCGGGTCCGTTTCCCATCCTCATTCTCCGTGAGGCCCTTAGATCCTTAAAGAACAGAGCATCTGGAGCATGAATGCCATCTCCATGTTCTTTGTACACATGGCCGAGATGCCCACAAACGGCACACCAGTCAGAGAGTTTTTCATACCTCACCCTGTAAATTTGTCTCTTCCCATCTCGTATCATTGACACATCATTCTTGAGCGGCTTGAAGACATCTATCTTGACCCAAACACGATAGAAAGTTGCCTGCAAAGTCTTGGGACTGAGCTTCCACAAACAGAACCTCGCCAATCTTTTCCTTTGAGGGCATATTGATCAGGTGAGCATGCTTGTCAGGAACATCGTGTATTTGCGCCCAAATATCCAGGGGGTCCAAAGCAACTTTTGAAGGTTGAGTGATTCCATCATATGGCGTAAGGATCACCGCGTTCCCCCGGAAATTCCATGGCCCCTCCTGCATCACCCGTTCCCAATCCCCAAGGCAAAAGAATTGCACTGTGTATAGGCTGTCTTCCAGGGGACGGAACTTGCAGTCCCGCGCGAGATCCCAAGCCGCACGCATGTTCTTGAAAAACCAAAACTGACTATAGGTCTTGTCGATGTGAACTCGTACCACAGCCATCCATCGCGCCCCCTTTGGAGGTGCAGAATCCTCGTCATAGACGACATCGTCAAGGTCTTCCTCACGAAGACCGAGCTCTGCCATCATCTTCTCCAGGTCTCCAGAAGAGCCCGCGCCCGGCGTTGCAGCCGCCGATGCGCCGTCCTCCGCCATGATCTTGGAAACCCTGGCCCGAGATAGATCTTTCGGGCATTGCGAACGGTCCCTAACTACCTGTCTACACCCCGGAGAACCAGACCAAGGCCGGGCAGCGATCTCCCAATCGCCTCGTGATCAGCCCGAGTTGGACCCTAGAGCGGAGATAGGGGAGGGAAGGAGAAAAGCTCGACGGCGGCGGTAAGATCGCCGGAAGGAAAAACCCTAACTAGCTAACTTTTCAATATTAAAGACGATTGACACGAAAAAACCAAACATATACCCGAACCACCGAGCTGTGCCGATCCAGGGTCCAGGGGCACGGATGCGAATATTCCTGCGATCCCAGGAGGCATTTCGAAAACGCGAGACATCGGGACGGGGGATGCGGGATCGCATTGGCTTGCGCAAGGGGTCCCGCCCCCGGTATAAAATTTACTCCTCCGGCATCGCACCCGGATCTCCACTGAGCCAGCCGTCACCACCACCACCAACAACAAAAAAACACGCATCGACGATACGAGCAACGCAGCCGTCCCTCGCCGGCGACGAGTGCTAGGCCATGGATTCCGACTACGGCGTGCCGCGCGAGCTCTCGGAGGTGCAGCAGAAGCGGACTCTCTACCAGCCCGAGCTGCCCCCCTGCCTCCAGGTATACCCTGCACGCGCCACCTCCCCATTACCACCGCCCCGCCGCCCCCGCGTGTCAGATCTGCCGCGTCCACGGCCGCGAGGCGCCAGATCCCGCATTGCTCTCCGGCCGGATCGGCCCCGTCGGCGCCAGGGCTTGCGTTGCGTTTGCTTCCGATGTGTTTCGGGTGGCGTTAAGCTTAGGCGTCTCATCTGTCACTGATCTGACGCGACTGTCGCTTTCGGGTGGCGAGACTGGATCTGATTCGTGGTCGACGCTGCCTGCGGCGTGATAATTGTGACCACCGCTAGCGTAGATGCCTCGGGTTGCCCGACTCGCGGCGGGACCGCAGTGCACGAGAATCTCAGAAAGTTCAGCTTAGTTGCAGTGTTTGTGCTTTTATGGGTGGTAGTGGAAGGTTGGAACTGGGATTAAAGTGATGGATTCTTCTCTAGTAGGATCGATGGTTTTGTTGACTTAAGGTTGACTAGGCAATTGCTTTGAAATTTACCTTTTCTCCTGTTTGGGATAGTATTTGACAAATTCATGGTTGTGTGTGTGTGTTCATGCTCTGAGTTTTCCCCCATGTGAACCAGGGCACTACTGTGAGGGTGGAGTATGGTGATGTGGCGATCGCTGCTGATCCCGCCGGCGCTCATGTAATCAGCCACGCGTACCCCCATACATACGGGCAGCCACTGGCTCATTTCCTCAGGAAGGCGGCTAATGTTCCTGATGCTAAAGTCATATCAGAGCACCCTGCGGTCAGGTATTACAATATCCGTTGTATGTTTCAACATGCTGATAAGTAGCAACAGCATTGTTTTTCCCACGATGATCTGATGTTAGAAATTCTTATGAGAAAACAGAAGCGGAAATTTACTTCGAGCTCTCTTGCTCTCACTGTGCGCTCGCGCACACAACCATCTGATTGTTTTGTTTTTGGATGAAGGGTTGGTATTGTATTCTGTGGAAGGCAGTCCCCGGGAGGCCACAATGTCATATGGGGACTCCATGAGGCCATCAAAGCTCACAACGTGAACAGCAAACTTATTGGTTTCCTCGGTGAGTAAATTCCTAATTCTATACTTTCCAGGTTACAGGAATATATTGGTTGTGTTATAGTCACCAAGGTTTTATTTTGAATTATTACATTTGTACTTTGGTGTCTTTTTTGTTTGCTCCAAGTTGTAATATCAACCTAACATAGCATGAACACATAATTCTAAAGGTTTAATCATGAATGCAGTGATAGTGATACTTGAAAGTTTCTCCGAACGATATATTACAAGGTCTCCCTCAGATAATCTTTTTTTATGTCTGCTATCCAAAATATAAGGAACACTGATACTTAAAACTCTGGCCAGGGCCTTAATTTCACTTGGCTGTGGCTGTATCCTTTTGCATACCTGTTTCCCTACACGGCTACACATAGTTAACAATTCAACCTATATTTAGTTCATTGAAATATGTACCTCTTACATATCCATTCTGTGTTTTTTGGTCGATACAGGAGGAACCGATGGTCTTCTTGCACAAAAAACTTTGGAGATCACAAATGAAGTTCTTTCTTCCTACAAAAACCAAGGTGGTTATGATATGCTTGGTCGGACTAAGGATCAGATCAGAACAACGGAGCAAGTCAATGGTGCAATGGCTACTTGCCAGGCTTTGAAGTTGGATGCTCTTGTAATAATCGGAGGTATGCTATGTGACATGAATCTACCAAGATTTTAAGTACACTATACATTTGTTTTAATCCTAAATCGGTGTTCTTTCTTTGAAGGTGTCACATCGAATACAGATGCTGCTCAACTTGCTGAGACTTTTGCTGAGGCAAAGTGCGCAACAAAGGTAACCTGAAAATCCTTGTTAACTGATTCTTCACCTTAATTCTGGATCCCTTGTGTCCAGTGCAAGTATGTACCTTTCCATATCTGTAAAAGATTCTGACACATTTTTTTATTGAATAGGTTGTAGGTGTTCCTGTAACTTTGAATGGGGACCTTAAGAACCAGTTTGTTGAGACAACTGTTGGTTTCGATACCATATGCAAGGTAGGGACTACTGAATTCAATTTTGTGTTGATACTTAACTTTGTGATGGTTCCACTATCTCCATACGTAGTGCATTATCTGATATCTTGTTGTTGCATTCACGAGTTAATCTTTTTAGCTATGTAATTGTTTTCCCAGCTTCATTGCATTACAATGCTATTTTTGTAGTTCTTATTATTTTATTTCAGATTTCTAGTGGTTCCTGAACTTGCATACTGTTCTAACAGGTGAACTCGCAACTTATAAGCAATATGTGCACTGATGCTCTATCTGCTGAGAAGGTAATATAACACAACACATAGTAGATGTCGTTCTATTTTGGCATACTTTCTTGTCATGGCTTTTTTTCAACCTATATGGCTGCTTCATTGATTTATTTTTCAACCTATGGCTGCTTCATTGATTTATTTTGTTAACACCTGGAGACAAGAAATATCTGATAGAATAGGATATGCTATTATATCACAGTTCACTTGACCCTACTTCTGAGGTCCACATATAGGGTGTACACAAGTTTGGCCTAGGCTATTTGCTCCATAGTGTAGTAGTATGATTCTTCCTGTGTTTCTTGATTTTTTGGTTTCCTATATTTCTCAGTATTCGTATTAGGTAATACTTATATTCCCTAGAAGGCTTTCTGCTCGTTTCTGTACAAATTGAAATTACAGAATTAAACTGTTCTACTTTGTTGCTCTATTCTTTCTGGCAGTATTACTATTTCATCCGTATGATGGGAAGGAAGGCTTCTCATGTGGCATTGGAGTGTGCTCTTCAATCGCATCCAAATATGGTTTGAATATTTTCATTTCACTTGTCCTTGCTTGTTGTATATGCAAAAATTCCTTACATGTTTTTTAACCCGTATCATATGCTCAGGTTATCCTTGGCGAGGAGGTTGCTGCATCAAAACTCACAATTTTTGATATCACAAAGCAGATATGTGATGCAGTTCAGGCGAGAGCTGAAAAAGGTAAGTCTGCTTTTGTTTTGTTTTGTCTACGAGTTGTGAGATGTTCATGTAACCTTATCTTGCCATTTGAATGTTTTAATTTATCAATGCTTTGAATTATAATTTTCACAGACAAGAATCATGGGGTTATACTTATTCCTGAGGGCCTTGTGGAGAGTATTCCTGAATTGTATGCTCTTCTACAGGTAAATATATATATATGTCTTATGAGTATCCACTTACATTTTTTATTTGTTGTATGATTAAGGATTTACGACATATCCCAGCTCTGAGATAAATAACAGTTTCCCCCCTACATAATGCAAACGCAGATCACCTGCTTGTTATGTAAAAGAATTATTGATTTACAACTTCACTGATGATAGCTGTTGACTGTAGGAAATTAATGGCCTCCATGGTAAAGGTGTTTCCGTTGAGAATATCTCTTCTCAACTTTCACCTTGGGCATCTGCGCTATTTGAGTTTTTGCCCCAGTTTATTAGGCAGCAGGTATGCATTGTCAAAGTTAATTCACAGAATCCCACAATTGACATCAGGTTTCCGTTGCTTCAATATAGTTGTTTTTTATAATGCAGCTGCTTCTCCGTCCTGAATCTGATGACTCAGCTCAACTTTCTCAGGTACTGTAACACATGAAATCATCTTTTGATCATTGATGTAAAGTTGATATGTTTTCTTTTATCCTTTATTTTTGCTCATTTTAACATGTTCATCTGCGCAGATTGAAACCGAAAAGCTTCTAGCTCAATTGGTTGAGACCGAAATGAACAAACGTTTGGTATGCATTTTTCTGTGGATTTGCTTGCAACTGCCAGTTTATTTGGATGCCCAGTTTTGATGCCACAAGCAATGGTTCTGTGAGCTCATAATGTGTTTCCCTTGTAATCTTGCAGAAGGAAGGCACTTACAAAGGAAAGAAGTTCAATGCAATCTGTCACTTCTTTGGCTACCAAGCTAGGGGTGCAATGCCTTCGAAGTTTGACTGTGATTATGCCTATGCAAGTTCCAGCTCACCTTACTAATTTTGACTTAGCAAATTGCTTTGCTGTATATTTATCTTTTGAGCTGTTGATTTCAGGTTCTGGGACATGTGTGTTACCACATCTTGGCAGCTGGTTTGAACGGTTACATGGCTACTGTGACAAATCTTAAGAGTCCCCTGAACAAGTGGCGATGTGGTGCTGCTCCTATTTCGGTAAGTTTGTCACTATCACTACAAAACCTTTTAGTTCATGTAACCACTCCATTTTTTTACTAGTGTAGTAGTAGCTGGTAAAGGGAATGCACAACTCACATCTGCTTTCGTTTGATCAGTCCATGATGACCGTGAAGCGATGGTCACGTGGCCCTGCAACCACACAAATCGGGAAGCCAGCTGTGCATATGGCTAGCGTTGACTTGAGAGGAAAAGCATATGAGTAAGTACATAATTTGTTGATTTTATTTTTTGGAGAGAAAGGTTGTCATGTTTTCACTAGTAACCATGTTTGCCAAGGAGCTGCTTTCAATTCTTCTTCGTCTGTTAGTTTTATGGTAGTATAGTAAAGAAGACATGTAAACCTCATGTGTAAACATGGACTTGTGTTTTCCAGGATGTTGAGGCAGAATTCATCCAGCTGCTTGTTGGAAGACATCTACAGAAACCCTGGACCACTCCAATTTGAAGGGCCAGGTGCTGATGCCAAGCCTATTTCACTGTGTGTCGAGGATCAAGACTACATGGGCAGGATCAAGAAATTGCAGGAATACTTGGAGAAGGTAGTTTTCATGAATCAATAAGATCTTAGCTCGAGGCCATCAAAGCACGGCACCTCTCATTGATAAACAAGATTCTGCTTCGTGATGTCTAACTCTTGTACGTCGTGCAGGTGAAGAGCATAGTGAAGCCTGGGTGCTCGCAGGATGTTCTCAAGGCGGCGCTGAGTGCGATGTCTTCCGTGACTGAGACACTGGCTATCATGACTTCCTCTTCCACTGGCCAGCCCCCACTCTGAGGGCCAAGCACTTGAGTGGGTTACGAATCTACTACGTGTTTTCTGGTTCTCTTTTGCTCCATCTGACGGTTGGGATCCGAGACAGTGATTTTGTCATCCCATGGTTCATTTTTTTCCTAGTTCTTCAGAGAGTTTTATTATCAGTTTTGGCTCTGATAGCGAATGCAGGTGTACTGTTGGTGAGATTCAGCTTGAATAATTTTGATCAAACTGTCGGCTGTGATCTATTAATAATCTAAATTTTGAGAGGGTCCATCTCTAGCGCTCTCTTTGATTCATAGGAGAACCACAGGAGCAGTTCAATTCCGGTGGGAAAAACAAATGCGGCCATGATCATTGTTGTGATTTCCATCTTACATGAAGAAAGGGTGGTGGTTGTTACATCTGCCTTCGCAGCACAGTGGCGGCGTTGCTTTCAGTACGTTTGATTTCGTTGAGGCGTGGATGCAATTCCTGTGTATATAATTTTTCTTAGGGGACCCTTCAGAAATTTCACTTGCTGCAATTTAGTTTATGGGCATAGCAACACTTGCTTTTTAAAGGCGTCTACTTCCAAATTTAATGGAGTTTTTGGCCTACATCACTGGCAAGTCCGTAAGCCATGACATAGGCAACCATGAACCATCGTCTGGCTTCCATGAACTTATGAAGGCAACTCCTTCAGCATGCAAAACATTGCTTCTTCCAAGTTCCAACACCCCCAACCTACGTATATGCTGGCTGCTAGAGATCCACATCAAAATAATGCAAGGGTTTGCCGCATCCTACATGCAGCAGAAGAATAATGCAAGGGTTTGCCGTATCCTACATGCAGCAGAAGGTTCAGTACAGCCATATGACTGAAGAAATCTCGCAGCGCCGTCCTCCACCCATGCCCTCTTCATCACCTCCCAGGCCTCTGCCACTCCCCGCCGCAATACCGTGTCCCCCATCACTGTCTCGACCACCTCAGCCACCTTGTGATTCTTCACAACTGGGATGGTACCTACACGGTGGATATATGAGAGGTGGGACGACGACGTAGGCAAAGCGGCGCGGCGACCGGGTGGAGCAGCGGAGATCCAACAAGGTCTTGCCGGGAGGCCGGGATGGTACAAAGACGGGTCGGCTAGGGAGGAAGTGCATGCGGAACAAGAGGGAAGGGCCGGAGACGCGAGTTCCGCGTGGGGCTTTAGGTGGGCTGGAGGTGTGGAAGTCCTACAAGAAGAAAGAATGGCGATAGATGCTCCAACAACAACACCTCCGGGAAGGGAATGGCACTAGATCACGGGTTTTCACTTCGATGGAGAGTTTGAGTAAACTTCATTCAATGCCTTCAACGAGGGAACACTGCTGAAAGTGCAACTAATCCCCGGATGGTTTTGGTAATTCATAAGAGCATATACATCATTGAAGTTATTGAACTAATGCCTATTCAAAGAATATTTTAGGAAAGTTCAATCTAGCTATGGATATGAGATGTGAATGTGGACCCCTCAAATGCAAAGGACAAAGCATTGGCAAAAGCTCCAAGACTCTACATTTTTGGTTAAGTGATCAAAGACCACATTGAGTACTATTAAAAGGGGATGAGGTTTCGATCATGAGTCATTTGCTCAAGTGCATAGAGATATTGCTCCAAAACCCCTCAACCACACCCTCACAATCCTATCCGTCCAAAACCGTAAAGTCACTCTCGGTCCCACCGACCCGGATCCATCGAGATACACTTGACAGAGCCACTGCATTCACGTCGAAGATAATGATGTGTGACTTTATCAAGTGTATCTTCGACCTAGAAACTCAGTCTCACCAAGATGACACTCGGTCCCACCGAATTGCATTGGCAAACCTTCTGTAACCTATTTGTTTCATCTCAGAATTTTCGAGTGAAATAGATCGGTGTCACCGAAGCGTGGAAAGTGCTTAGGTCATCATCAATCGGGCCCACCGAGTGGATTCATCCTATCTCACCAAAATGCCTAAATTTCAAACCTTTTGCATTGGTCGGTCTCACTGAGTGCTTTCACCCGGTGCCACCGAGTTGTGCATAAAGGTGCATAACAATTAGATTTTTGGTGAAGGCTATATATACCCCACCCACACCACCTACTCCCAAATAGAGCAACCGGGACTGCAAGTGCATCTAGTGCCACCCCTAGTTGGCTTTGGAGTATTGACGACAAACGTGGTTGATGGACTAATGTGTTCGTGAGTTTCACAGGAGAACACAGGTAGAAGTCCCTATTGATTTGGTTTACCCATCGAAGATGACCCCTAAAAATGTATGAAGACATTGAAGATAATGGTGGTTCGCGAAGACATTCACGTCGAAGATAATGATGTGTGAAGACATTCACTTGAAGACAATGGAGCGCGAAGACATAGTTCTTTTCGTGGTTTCATTTTCTTCTTTCTTGAGTCATATGAACCAACGAACTGTCAAGTGGGGTCCAAGTGAACAAAGTCATAAATCTGATGTGATGCTCAACCCAAATTCTATGTCTTCAAGTGAAGGCAATGAAAGAAAATCTTATCATGTGTTGGATAAGTCAGCTTTGCTTGTAGCCCAAGTCAAGCTCCCGCGTGTATTTGAAATCCGACCGTTTGATACGTGTCGGTTCCTTAATGATCTAGGGTCATTTCGGACATATCATGTCGGGTTGTCCCTGGCTATAAATAGCCATCCCCTTCCACCATAAATTGGTGTCTGCTCAGAGTTAGTGCACGGTTTTTGTCGTTTGAGAGCAACCCACCTCCGAAGCCTTTGAGATAGAATCCTTGCGAGGACAAAACCCAAAACACCTAGATCCCAAAGAGTGTTTGGCATCACTGAAGTCTTTCTGTCTGCGTGATCTAGAGGGGGTGAATAGATGCACAGTTTATCTTCCGTTGCATCCTGTATAGGTGTTATTTGAGTGTCTGTCTTCATAGACTTGCATCTTTCAAAGACTTCCATAAAATCGCCTATTCACCCCCCTCTAGTCAATCACTAGCACTTTCAAGGATGAAGCTACCACTTCCCATATCATTTTCTAAGAGAGAACCACCTACACTTGTGTTAAAATCAAGGGGATTCCATTCCAACCTTTGATCCTTGATTTCTAGCCCCCTCAAGTTGCTTTCCACTTCAATCCTTCTCCTACTACCGTGTCAAAAATCTATGAAGGAGTGATTAAGTGTTGAGGAAACTATCTTGTGAAGCACAAGAGAAAGGAGTTCATCATCAATAACAACATCTATTATCTTTTGGAGAGTGGTGTCTCCTAGATTGGTTAGGTGCCACTTGAGAGTCTAGATTGGTTAGGTGCCATTTGGGAGCCTCCAAATCTTGTGAAGTTGAACCAAGGAGTTAGTAAGGGCAAGGAAATTGCCTAGTTCGTGAAGATATACCCCAAGTGAGGCTAGTCCTTCATGGAAGGAAGCTATGATGGCATAGACAAGGTTGCTTCTTTGTGGATCCTTCGTGGGTGGAGTCCTCCGTGGAATCGTGCAACCGTTACCCTCCGTGGGTTGAAGTCTCCATCAACATGAACGTATGATAGCACCACCTATCATAACCACGCCAAAAATCACCGTGCCTTCATTGCGTTTGATTTCTCCGATCCCTCCTTTACGTTCATATGCAAGGTCTTTACTTCTTGCTGCCTACTATCTAGACTTGCATGTACAGGGTATTGCTTGACTTGTGTGAATTACTAAAACTTGCCAAGAACTAAAATTGGGAAAGGCTAGGTTTTATTCGGTCAAGTACCCTAATCACCCCCCTCTAGACCTACTTACGATCCTACAACTGCGTGAACAACAACTTTACCAGGTTCGCCTAATTAAGGTTGCACTTAGTGTTTTACCACCGAAACTCGAGCCCATTCATTCAAAAAGCACCGTCCAGGTCGCCCTAAGATGCCACCACCTGCCTATCTAGCAATGCATAGCCGCGTGGACGCACAATCCTGATATGTACCTAACCACACAATTAGAACTATACTCACACAACACATGCCGCCGAGCTTCTCGTGGGGATGCCCGTCATCATATTCGGTCCCATGCCGCCGAGAGTCCATACCACCCACACAGAGCCAATTTGAGCCAATCATATGAGGCACTTCGGACAAGGGAGAAAACCACACATCAAAAATAAGTTGAGTCGACTTCTTGGCCATGTCGAGCACTCCAATCCTCTCCATTGAGGGATATATCCAATCATCGGAGCATGCTTCCTGGAACATGTCATTCGGAGGCTAAAACCCACTGACCTTGTGCCCCACAAAGATAGTTATCAGCTTGGTGTCGCGCCACCGAGAGCAGAATAAGGATGCACGCAACCATGCGAGTTCGCAAATCACCTTCATGTAGGGAGCAAGAAGATGTGTCACCGCTGACAACAAGAATTAAGAAAATTCACCATGTTGTGAATCAGGAAAAGAAAAGCCCCCACCGCAAATCGCCGCCACCATCATTGACGCCACGAACCGCTGTCGCGGTGCCCCCACAACCACTATGGCATGGCCACCGCCTAAACACCCGGGGGTCGCCGCCCCGGCGTTCGTCCTTCATAAATTCATGTGCTGTGCAGGGCCATCGCAATGCATCCACTACGAGAACCTTTTTAGCGCAAGGAGATGTTCAGGCCGGGCAGGCTTTGTCGGCCGACTTCCTTCATTTTGTCTCATGTGTGTTGAAAATTGTCTTCCTCGGTTCCAGCTTCACTGATGTAGGTAGGGCTGAGCGAGAAAGGGTCCCCTCTTGCCTATTAGTAAGCGGGCCTTCGATTCCACCAGGGCCTTATGGTCTCTTAGAAGGGGGAGAACTACCTAACTAAAGAAGAATAGTGCTCTTTATAAATAAGAGTAGGCGTGGAGAGCTTTTTGCAGGGAAACTTGCAAGTCAAGTTTGGGGGGAGGTGGGCGTACCCAACCTTATGAGTATCCCCGTGAGCGAGTCATCCCTGTGAGCGAGTCATTGTATCACAAGTATGTATGCCACAACTAGCGAAAGATCTTTTTCGGGTGAGTACTTGAACAAAGTGTTTCCAACACAGGTGGACAAGTATCGCAAAAAAACAACATGCCGACAACAATTTTCAGCAACTTGTAGAAATCGCTGGTGAGGGAGTCCTGGATTAGGGGGTCCTCGGACAGCTGGACTATATACTTTGGCTGGACTGTTGGACTCTGAAGATACAAGATTGAAGACTTTGTCCCGTGTCCGGGTGGGACTCTCCTTTGCGTGGAAGGCAAGCTTGGCAATTCGGATATGTAGATCTGCTTCTCTGTAACCGACTCTATGTAACCCTAGCCCCCTCCGGTGTCTATATAAACTAGAGGGTTTAGTCGTAGGACAACAATAACCATAATCATAGGCTAGCTTCTAGGGTTTAGCCTCTACGATCTCGTGGTAGATCAACTCTTGTAATACTCATATCATCAAGATCAATCAAGCAAGAAGTAGGATATTACCTCCATCGAGAGGGCCCAAACCTGGGTAAACATTGTGTCCCCCGCCTCCTGTTACCATTAGCCTTAGATGCATAGTTCGGGACCCCCTACCCGAGATTCGCCGGTTTTGACACTGACATTGGTGCTTTCATTGAGAGTTCCACTATGCCGTCATGATAAGGCTTGATGGCTCCTTCAATCATCTGCAACAATGCGATCCAGGGTGAGGTTTTCCTCCACGGACAAATCTTCGTATTTGGCGGCTTCGTACTGCGGGCCAACTCGCTTGGCCATCTGAAGCAGATCGATAGCTACGCCTCTGGCCATCAGGTCAGGTTTGGAAACTTGAACTACACTGCCGACATCCACGGAGACTTGATCTTCGACAGATTCGAGCCCATGCCAGGAGCGCCGAACAGTCACGACGAGCATGACTTAGATCTGCCATCGGGCGGTGTTCGGGAGATCGCACCTACAGCTGCCCCGGCCTTAGATCCAGAGCAGATCGCGCCATCCGAGGACGGGTGGATAGACCCCACCACAGAGGCCGTATACTCATCGGCGTCAGAGCCGAACACAGACTTCACCTCCGAAGAAATCTGTGTCATCGGACCCTCGGACTCGTCTCTGGCCATAGGTTCCGAACCACGCGCATCCATGCCCATCGGCTCTGATAGGGCGCCGACCATGGAGTTTACCTCCGCTGATATCTTTCAGCACTCACCCTTGGGTGACATGCTAAATTCATTAAGGTCTCTCTCTCTCTGTGTCAGGGGAATCTTGGCCGAACTATGTCCGGCTTGAGTGGGAAACGGACGACGAACAAATTCATTGCCCACCCACCACCCACTTAATAGCCCTGTCGATGACTTAACCGACGTGCTTGACTTCGAATCCGAAAACATCGACGGTATGGACGATGATGCAGGAGAAGGACAGGAACCACCGCCCACAGGGCACCGGACAGCCACCTCATCATATGATATATAAATGGTGGATACCCCCAAAGAAAGCAATGGCGATGAGGCAAGGGAGGATAATCCCCCTGAGAAGCAATCTAAGCACCGGCGTCATAGGCGCCGCTCTAAGACCCACCATAAAAAAAGCGATACCAGCACAAGAGATGATAGCAATCCGGATGGTGCCAAAGACAAAAACAATCCCGCCCAGCTAGGCTTGGAGCAGGCCGAGCAGGAGGGTGGGCAAGCTAGACCTAAGGAACATGCAACAGATGGAGAATCAGAGGATGACAGTTACATGCCCCTCTCCAAAGACGAAGTGAGCCTTGGCGACGAAGAATCATCGTGCCCGAGGATCCCGTTGAGCAGGAGCGCTTCAAGCGCCGGCTTATAGCCACTGCGAAAAGCCTGAAGAAAAAGCAGCAACAGCTTCAAGCTGATCAAGATCTGCTAACTGATAGATGGACTGAGGTCCTGGCAGCCGAGAAATACGGACTCGAGCGCCCAACCAAAACTTACCCAAAGCGCAGGTTGCTACCTCAACTCGAGGAGGAGACATCAAAACCCACACTACCAGCGCACGATGTGGCTGACCGGCCACCTCGTGGCCGAGACAAGGCGGCGTATCAGCCCGAACACCAGCCCGCACCCCGTCGCCAATCAAACAAAAACACTAAGGCCCGGGGCTACATGCAGGACCTGCGAGACATATTGGAAAACAAAGCAGGATAGTCACGATCAATCTACGGACCACGGGGGCGCGCCACAACGCGTGACGATGACCGTCACGCCGGATATACTAAAAACAAGTCCGGCCGGGCCGAATACAACAAACCGGACTCAGTTGAACTTCGTCATGAGGTAGCCCGGCATAGAGGCGCCGCACACCCCCTATGCTTCACTGATGAAGTAATGGATCATGAATTCCTAGAAGGGTTTAAGTCCGTAAATATCAAGCCTTACGACGGGACTATGGACCCCGCGATATGGATAGAAGATTTCTTTCTCCACATTCACATGGCCCGTGGGGATGATCTACATGCCATCAAGTACCTCCCACTAAAACTTAAGGGACCGGCTCGACATTGGCTGAATAGCTTGTAGGTAAACTCCATCAAAAGTTGGGAGAATCTGGCAGACGCATTCCTGGACAACTTCCAGGGCACGTATGTGCGACCACCGGATGCTGATGATTTAAGTCACATAACCCAACAGCCCAGAGAGTCAGCCAGGAAATTCTGGACTCGGTTCCTAACTAAAAAGAACCAAATTGTCGACTGTCCGGATGCTGAAGCCCTAGCGGCCTTTAAGCACAATATCCATGACGAGTGGCTTACCCGACATCTCGGCCAAGAAAAACCAAAGTCCATGGCAGCCCTCACGACACTCATGACCCGCTTTTGTGCGGGCGAGGATAGCTGGTTGGCTCATAGTAACAACACAACAAGCAATCCTGGCACATCAGAGGCCAGGGATAGCAACGGCAAGCCCCGATGCAATAAACACAAGCGTCGCAAAAAGGGCGATAACACTAAAGACACGACAGTCAATGCCGGATTCAGTGGCTCCAAGTCTAGTCAGCGGAAAAAGCCATTCCAAAAGGACAAGTCGGGTCTGTCCAGTTTGGACCGCATACTCGATCGTCCATGCCAAATTCATGGCACCCCAGGAACACCAGCCAATCATACCAACAAAGAATGCTGGGTCTTCAAACAAGCCGGCAGGTCAGGTGCCACAAACAAGGAGAAAGGGTCTCAAAGCGATGACGACGACGAGGAGCCCCGATCACCAAACAAAGGGGGGCAAAGGAGATTTCCCCCGCAAATCAAAACGGTGAATATGATAAACGCCGTCCACATCCCAAACGGGAACGGATGTACACTTTTAGGGATGTCGACTTAACAGAGCCATTCACCCCACAATATAAACTATGGCCGATTACTTTCGATCATATGGATCGTCCGACCAATACCAATCAGGGAAATTCAGCCGCACTAGTCCTCGACCCAATAATTAACGGGTTCCACCTCACACAAGTCCTTATGGACGAAGGCAGTAGTCTAAACCTGGTGTATCAGGACATAGTGCGCAAGATGGGTATCGATCTTTCGATAATCAGGCCCACTCAAACCACCTTTAAAGGTATTATACCAGGCGTGGAGGCCCGTTGTACAGGCTCCATCGCTCTTGAGGTAGTCTTTGGATCACCGGACAATTACCGCACCGAAGAGTTAATCTTCACATCGTCCCCTTTCACAGTGATTATCAGGCACTGCTCGGAGGAACCGTGTTCGCTCGATTCAACGCGGTGCTACATTATGCCTACCGTAAGCTCAAGATGCCCGGTCCGCATGGCGTCATCACAGTTAATGGCAGGGCCAAACCCCCCCTCGGTGCCGAAGAGTATACCTCCGCTTTAACAGCATAAGCAACAAGTGGCATCTTTCAATCAATCCTCAAGTCAACGGCCAAGCTCACGGACACCGTCAAAGGAGTCCGAACTACCTAGCGGCAGGATAGCCTGGCTCGTCCGGAGCTCAATTAAACACTCCGGCAAAAGCTAGGACAGGCCACATACTGCGGCTCAACCGCTCTGTGGCACACAAACATTTCTTGCATTTTCTTTGCAGGTTGACCTTTACGTAGGCCAGGACTGGCGACACGGAAAATTAGCTCAAATGCATAAGGAATCCTTAGAGATGCCCCTTGACGACCATCCGCACACAGCCTCCTCCCGCTCGATCTCAGCAGGTTCCACAGTCATATTTCTTTTTCTGTCACATTACTTGTATTCATACGCATTGGCGTATTATTCAATTACAACATGTGGCTTTATATGACGTCTATCTGCTGTTGTTTCTTACTGACACTCTCCGTCAAAATGGCATCGGAACATCGCGATATGCCTTAATATGCCAGGGGCTTCACTGTACCCATAACACGACAATAAAGCCCGAATACCTTCACGGTAGTTCGGCACCCCAAACTTATAGCATTATATGCATCAGCTTCGAATCATGCCTGGGGTCAATAGTTGGGTTTGCCCGGCTCCCATGTTTTGGTACCTTACATTCCGCTATATCGGCTAAGGTAGCACAGGGAGAACTACTGTGATTGTGTCCCAGTTCTTCCGTACGAGCACCTCAGTAGAGAAAGCCGAAAACTGACTGTCATGATACGGCGAGAGCTGGTCAGCTGTTCGAGAGGTTGTAAAATCTTTAAGGATTTCTTCTGCATAATGCCATAACTAATGCAGCGTGCGATGGATCGCCTTTTTCTTCCGATCAGGTGCTTATAGAGCCCCTCGTGCGGTCTTCCGAACACCAGGGGCTGCGCCTACCTTACTTTTGTCAAACTCCTATGGCTAAGTGAGAGTGATAAAGCCCTATAGTCTGATTGCCTGGTTCGTTGTGATGAACACCTCCTTCAAGGACCCAACACTGGGATAAAGAGTGCTCAGGTTTATCCCGAACACCCCCATACTTCTTACGTGGGGGCAGAAGCCGACGACTGGCTAACTCTCAGGATTAATATATAAAACGGCCGCATAGGAGGAAATACTTTCAAATAACAGGCAATAAATAATAGAAATGACCTGGTTCAACATTACAAAGGACGACATGACTGTATTCATGGAAATACAACGTCCTTGGTACATTGCTCCGCCGCAAGGCGGGCTCCTTTCAAGACGCTATCATAATATAGCTCAGGCTTGCGGTGCTCCTTCCCCTCCGGCGGCCCCTCAGTCATCAGCTTTTCAGCATCCATCTTCCCCAAGTGCACCTTGGCACGGGCGAAGGCCATTCACGCACCTTCCATACAGACCGACCGCTTGATGACATCAAGTCGAGGGCAGATACTCACAAGCCGCTTCACGAGCCCGAAGTAGCTGCTTGGAATCGGCTCGGCGGGCCATAGCTAGATAATTAAATCCTTCATGGCTAGCTCGGCCGCCTTATGCAGTTCGATCAACTGTTTCAGTTGGTCGGCAAAAGGCACCGGATAATTCGGTGCCAGATACTGCAACCAGAAGAGCTTATCCACAGTGTTCCTTTCTTTGGCTGGGTAGAATTGGGCGGCATCAGATATGCTGCGTGGCAGCTCCGCAAATACACCTGGATAAATCCAAACCCAAACTTAGAAACATGATTTTCTCCTCAAATACTTGCTTTACATGGAAAAGCCTTACCCGCCACGATCTTCCTCGCCTCCTGAATTTCCTTCAGGGCACCTTGGGCTTCCCCCCGGGCGTCACTTGCGGCTTGGCGAGCTTGGGAGAGTTCGGATTCTTTCCCTGATAAACTTTGCTCCAAGGCCTCGCATTTCTTCACGGCCTCTTGAAGCTCTCGCTCAGCTTCAATAACCCTGGCCTCGTGCTTTTCGCGAAGAGTCTGCTCTGCGGCTGCCTTCTTTTCGGCTTTGGCCACATCCTTCTTTAGAGCCTCAATTTCGGCCGTCGCCCCTAGAGCACATCATAAAAATATTCTCATCATGCTAACTTATCCATTTGTGCTGAATGCGAACAAGGTTTCTGCATACCTTGGTTATCCTCCAATTGCTTGTTCACTTGGCCAAGTTCTCCTTCGGCCCGCTCCAGACTCTGCCTCAGTCCAGATACTTCCGCAGTTTGAGAGGTGGCAGTCGCTACAGACGCCTGCTTTTTAACCAAACAAAGAGGCCATAAAGTGAGTCTCCTGCGAACGTATATTTGATCCTCTGTTCGGTTCTTTCTTTCACCGAACAGTGTATCAGGGGCTACTATCTATACTATGACACTCTTCGAAACCTCATAAAACATACCTCAAAGCCTCTTATAAGGCTGATGCAGGCTTCATCCAGACCACTCCCAGCGGACTGAATCTTCTCAATCACCGAACCCATAAGGACACGGTGTTCATCGACGATGGAGGCACTTTTCAGCGCCGCTGATAAAGTATCTGACACCTCTGGTTGGACAGAGGTGGACGGTAGAACAGGCACACCCCCTCCAGCCAAGGGAGGTCGCCTGCCTGATTCTGGAGCCGTATTGGTCTCCGGAATTGCGTCCGGTTGGGGGCCGAATTCAAGATGGCCCCCGCCGTCGACGTCCATGGGAGCCTTCTCTCCCACGTGTCCGGCCCCTGAAGTTTGACCTCCTGGCGCCGCCTTCACGATCTTCCCCCCTCCTTAGCCTGGGTCCTTCTGGGACGAAACCTCGGTGTCATTGACATGTTTGGGGGTAGGGGCCTTCAGGGGTGTCCCGCTCTCCATAGCATCCGAGCCCAATAAATCCTCCGACGAGGATTGTTCGGTGCGGGACCTCGCCGGACTGTAACAAGTATGGCTTAGATTAAAATATTATGAGTCTGGATGCATAAACATGTTCGTATTTTATATATTCACGAGTTCACCAGGGGCTGGGCCCTGGGATCCCACTCTGGGCTGTTGTCGGCAGCGGCGGTGGACTCCTCTGGAAGGGAAGCTTTTCCCTTCTTCGGCGACTCGACCTCCAAAGACGTGGAGGCCGTCCTTTTCTTTCTTCCCCCACTGGGGATTCATCTTCCTCCTCCTCCTCGTCCTCTTCGGAGGAAGAACGGGCATTGGAGTCTTCGGATTTTGTGTCCGAGGCGCCGCGGCAACGAAGGCCGCCCCTGGTCTTCTTGGCCTCCTTCTCGGCCTTCTTCTTCGGCGCCTTGTAAGGCGCCGGGACCAGCATCTTCGTCAGAAGTGGGCCAGCCGGTTCCTCTGGCAGTGGGGACGGACAGTAGATCCTCCCCGCCTTCTTCGTCCAGCCCTAGGAAAGTTGTGGAAAACACACTAAGCATTTTCCTCAGGATATGCGAATAAAGAATGCGAATTGCCAACATGACAGTGACTTACCGAACTTGCAGGGAAGGACAGTTGATACCCGCGGTCCTCAGTGGAGTCCGGCCACGATTTACCGGACTTAAAAAGCACCTTCCAGATGTCCTTGTGCGAGGAGACAAAGAGCTCCAGTAGGGTCTGGTGCTTGGCCGGGTTGAATTCCCATAAATTGCAAGCCCGGTGTTGGCAAGGAAGAATCCGGCGAACTAACATCACCTGGACTACATTGACAAGTTTGATATTCTTGTCTTCCATATCCTTGACACGCGTCTGGAGCACCGATAGTTCGTCGGACGAAGACCAGTTCAGGCCCTTCTTGGGCCAGGACGTAAGCCGCAAGGGGGCTCCGGATCGGAATTCAGGAGCAGCGGCCCATTCCGTGCCGCGCGGCTCAGTGATGTAAAATCACTGCTGCTGCCATTCCTTGACGGAATCATTGAAAGTACCTGTTGGCCATGTGACGTTGGGCATCTTGCTCACCATGGCGCCTCCGCACTCGGCGTGCTCGCCGCTCACTACCTTGGGCTTCACATTAAAAACCTTCAGCCATAAGCCGAAGTGTGGCGAGATGCTGAGAAAAGCCTCACAGACGACGATGAATGTCGAGATGTTGAGGAAGGAATTGGGGGATAGATCATGAAAATCGATCCCATAATAATACATGATGCCGCGAACGAATGGGTGGAGGGGAAACCCTAGCCCGCGGACAAAATGAGGGAGGAATACAACCCTATCGTGGGGTTCCGGAGTAGGGACGATCTGTCCCACCGTCGAAAGATGGTGGCCGATTTTCTTGGCCAGATACCCGGCCTCCCGAAGCTTTTTGATATCCTTCTCCCAAACGGTAGAGGCCATCCACTTGCCTCCTGCTCCGGATCCGGACATTTTTGGAAGACCTTTTTGGGTGGAGAAGACGAACGCTTGGGCGCTAGAGCTCGAGCGAGGGGGAATGGATGAGCAGAGAAAGAAGAAGGCGTGGGTGAAAAAGGGAGTCCTTATCCCCTTATAAAGGCCGCAGGGATCCTGCGCCTCCCCACTTGCCCGGTAAACTCGCTTATTCCCCAAGCGCCGCGTTGATGGCGCGGTTGGGTTACCCACACCCGTATTGATGAGAATCCCGTGATAAGGGGACACGATCTCTGCTCTGACAAGACGTGCCAATAAAACCACCTCACGATATGTGCGATGGCAGGTTGAGAAAAACGGTTCGAATAATGACCAGGCCGTGGCGTGATGTCACGCTATGAAAAGTTGTCAGCAGATTAGATTCGTGGAATATTGTACTCTCTACGGTGGTATGTGGAATTAGTTTTGCAGAGGCGGACACGATCCTCATATTCAAGATCTTCTATGGAGTATTCGGAGAAGGAACCCGCCTTGTAATGCCGAAGACGATCTGCGTGCCGGACTCATCGTCATTGAAGACTGGTTCAGCGACTACTAAGGGAATCCTGGATTAGGGGGTCCTCGGACAGCCGGACTATATACTTTGGCCGAACTGTTGGACTATGAAGATACAAGATTGAAGACTTCATCCCGTGTCCGGGTGGGACTCTCCTTTGCGCGGAAGGCAAGCTTGGCAATTTGGATATGTAGATCTCCTTCTCTGTAACCGACTCTGTGTAACCCTAGCCCCCTCCGATGTCTATATAAACCAGAGGGTTTAGTCCGTAGGACAACAACAATCATAATCATAGGCTAGCTTCTAGGGTTTAGCCTCTACAATCTCGTGGTAGATCAACTCTTGTAATACTCATATCATCAAGATCAATCAAGTAGGAAGTAGGGTATTACCTCCATCGAGAGGGCCCAAACCTGGGTAAACATTGTGTCCCCCGCCTCCTGTTACCATTAGCCTTAGACGCACAGTTCAGGACCCCCTACCCGAGATCCGCCGGTTTTGACACCGATAGCTGGTACCACAGGGTTAGAGCATCTCCACCCGTTCGCCCCCCCCAGCGCATAGGCCGACGCCTTTTCGGGTGTCCACCCGATGATTTTTAGACTCTGGGGGCGACCAAGGCCCCAGACACGCCCCCAGGTGCCGCCCCCCAAGGCCCCAGATACGCACCCCATATTCAAACTTGATCGTTTCCGCTCCAAAAAAAGGCCATAATCCAGCGATCATCGCAATAGTTCAGTGGTTCAGTGCCACAGTTTGGCGATCAAATGAAAGGATAGGCAGTAGTTCGGCGCACAAAAAATAGAAGGACGCAAAAGGAATGCATCAAACACCGAGGTCGCCGTCCGGCGTTGTCATCGGCGTGCGCAGGTTGGGAGGAGTCGGCGTGACTTCTTGAGTAGTCGGCACGACTTCTGTGTTGCTGGGCATCGCGGAGACATCATCAGTCGGGCTAGGCGGGCGGTGTCAGCATCGGCGTTGGAGTCGCCGGTATCTGGTTCAGGATGAGGCCGCGCTCCGCCAGGAACCATGCCTTGAGCTTCTCGTCGCTGCTCTGGAGCATGCCAGCGCCGCCCATCAAGAAAGCCAGGTCATTGTTCCTCTTCTTGGCGTCTTGAGCTTTGAGTTTCGCGGCGACATTGGTCCGGAGCAAGTCGAGTTTGACGGCGCTGTTCGTCATCAAAGTAGCCCACCTCGCCATAGTTTTCTCTTCTTGCTGGGCGGCCCTGGTCTTGGCATCGGCGAGACAATGCTCGATGGACTCTTGCACGCGTGCGGCAGCCGACTCGGCGTGTTTCGCCTTCTTGGCCCCTTTGTTGCCATCCGGGCGCCTATCGGCCGCGCCCAGTGTTGGCGCGTTCGGCTTGTACGTCTCCTTGGCCTTGGCGAGGGTGCGCCGGATATCCGCCCACTTCTCGCACTTGTTGATCCGTTTGAAGACGTGGAGGTACTTGAACTCTTGGTCGCTGTTGTCGTCGCGGTACATGACGAACATGCAAATCAGCTGCACCAAAGAGCGAGCATCAGTCAGCGCGGGCGTGCAGATGGGCGCGCACACGGCGGGAGGAATAGGGAGAGGGTGGAGTGCTGTACCTGATCCTCGACGCTGGTGCCGCTCTCCGGGCGAGCCGCGACCTCCTCGATGATCCCATGCTATTTTTTGCACGCCATTTGTATGAGCCCCCAATGGTTCGCCATCGCCTTCGACCCCCGATGCATGTGGACGCCTTTGAAGTAGGGGTCGACGAGCTTGCGCTCGTCGAACTCGGCCTTGATGCGGTACCAATACGTGTCGATGTTCTGGTTCATGCCGGTGATCGGGTCAAGGCAGACGGCTTTCCACGCTTCGTCGAGGCACTCATCTTCCTTGGTCGCCCACTTGACGCGCGGCTCGCCAGTCTTGGCCGCCCCTTTGTTGTTGTTGTTGTTGTTGTTGTTGTTGTTGTTGTTGTTGTTGTTGTTGTTGTTGTTGTTGTTGTTGTTGTTGTTGTTGTTGTTGTTGTTGTTGTTGTTGTTGTTGTTGTTGTTGTTGTTGTTCTTGCCTTTCCTCGTCGGCGCCGGCTCCTCCTCTTTCTCCTCCTCCTCCTCCTCCTCTCCTCCTTTGGCTCTTCCTCGCCGTAGTCGAGCTCAACGTCCATGTCGCCGAGATCAATCGAGCCGTCTTGGGTGGTTAACCCGGGGGAAGCGGCGGCGGCAGTCGAACCGGCTGCGATGATGTCTTCCATGTCGGCCTCTTTCGCATTGGCATCGCCAAGATGCGACGAGGAGGAGGCTTGCGAGTAGAGGCCGCGGCAGAGAGGTTGCATCGGGGAGGCTGCATAGTCCGCCGGCGAGTACATGTATGGAGGGTACTGCACGCCGGCGAACGCGGGCGAGGGCATGCGCTGGACCGGGCGCCCATGGGGGAAGGTGATGTTGGGGTTGAATCCGTCATGGACGTCGCCGTCGGCGTAGTCTGATGACGGCGTGCTCCATGGGTGCAGCGACGATGAGAAGCCGTCCAGAGATCCGACGCTTTGCTTGCTCTAGGCCGCATGTGGGCCATGGCTGCCGGGCTGATTCATCATCCCCGCGCGAGCCACCTCAGCTTGTTCGGCAACCAAGCGCTCTGCCTGCTCCGCCACCGCCGCAGCCATGAGTGCCGCCCTCTCCCTGACCTTCTTGGCCCTGTTGCACCTATCAGCGGTGACGGCCTCCCGGCGCTGCACTTCCGCCTTCCAGTCGGTGTTGTTCATGCACGCGGGCTTGGACAACGACGCCCTCTACTTCCTCTGCTTCGGCTGGGCGGCGGTGGCGGCTGTGGGATCCATCACGGCACGGGGGATCATGTACTTCTTCAGCGGCATGGCAGCCGGCTTGGAAGGAAGGAGGCGGAGTTTGGCAGGAGGACTGGAGAATGAGAGGGAAGCCGAGGGGGGAGGCGGGAGGAAACAACAGGAAAAGGGCCTCCTCTCGCCAATAGAGCGGCCCCACGCCCCTTTTCGTTTCTCTCGGTGCCCCCAGGCGACACCCGGGAGATTGGGTTCGGGGAGGGATCGCCGGCTCTGGATTTGGCCCAAACCGGCGCTAAATGAGGTCCTGGGGGTGCAACTGGGCCGATTTTCGGCCGCCGGCGCTAAAAATTCGCCTGGGGGGGGGGGGGGCTGTTGGGGGCGCGGCTGGAGATGCTCTTACAATCATAATACAAAGAAGTGCAGTGGGGCTACACGATCTAGCCAAATTAACTCACACATGTGCTGTCTGCTAGAGATTCACACTGCATGCCTGCATGTATGCAGTACAAGATTCAGTGCAGCCGCATGGCTGTGAATAATTCTCCGAGTACCGTCCTGGACGAAATGCCTGTTAGAGAATAGTAATTTCAAAAAATTTCCTACGATCACGCAAGATCTATCTAGGTGATGCATAACAACGAGAGGGGAGAGTGTTGTCTATGTACCTTCGTAGACTGAAAGCGGAAGCGTTATGACAACGCAGTTGATGTAGTCGTACGTCTTCACGATCGACCGATCCTAGCACCAAAGGTATGGCACCTCCGCGATCTGCACACGTTCAGCTCGGTGACATCCCATGAACTCTAGATCCAGCTGAGGTCGAGGGAGAGTTTTGTCAGCCCCCGATGGCGTGATGATGGTGATGATGAAGTTATCGACGCAGGGCTTCGCCTAAGCACTACAACGATATGACCGATGTGGAAATATGTGGAGGGGGTACCGCACACGGCTAAACAATCAACTTGTGTGTCTATGGGGTGCCCCCTCCCCCGTATATAAAGGATTGGAGGAGGGGAGGGCTGTCCCTCTCTATGGCACGCCCAAGGGGGGAGTCCTACGCCCATAGGAGTAGGTTTCCCCCCTTCCCTAGTTGGAGTAGGATAAGGAGGAAGAGGGAGAGGGAGAGAAAGAAAGGGGGGGGGGGCTTCCAAATTCGGATTGGGATTGGGGGGAGGGGGCGCCCCCACCTTGGTCGCCTCCTCCTCTCTTCCACCACGGCCCATTAAGGCCCATTAACTCCCCGAGGGGTTCCGGTAACCTTTCGGTACTCCGAAAAAAATGCCTGAACCACTCGGAACCTTTCCTGTGTCCAAACATAGTCTTCCAATATATCAATCTTTATTTCTCGACCATTTCGAGACTCCTCGTCATGTCCGTGATCACATCTAGGACTCCGAACAACCTTCGGTACATAAAAACACATAAACTCATAATACCGATCGTCATCGAACGTTAAGCGTGCGGACCCTACGGGTTCGAGAACTATGTAGACATGATAGAGACTCACTTCCGGCCAATAACCAATAACGGAACCTAGATGCTCATATTGGTTCCTACATATTCTATGAAGATCTTTATCGGTCAAACCGCATAACAACATACGTTGTTCCCTTTTGTCATCGGTATGTTACTTGCCCGAGATTCTATCGTTGGTATCTCAATACCTAGTTCAATCTCGTTATCGACAACTCTCTTTACTCGTTCCATAATGCATCATCCCGCAACTAACTCATTAGTCACATTGCTTGCAAGGCTTATAGTGATGTGCATCACCGAGAGGGTCCAGAGATATCTCTCCGAAACACAGAGTGACAAATCCTAATCTCGATCTATGCCAACCCAACAAACACCATCGGAGACACCTGTAGAGCATCTTTATAATCACCCAGTTATGTTGTGACGTTTGATAGCACACTAAGTGTTCCTCCGGTATTCGGGAGTTGCATAATCTCATAGTCATAGGAACATGTATAAGTTATGAAGAAAGCAATAGCAACAAACTAAACGATGATAGTGCTAAGCTAACGGATGGGTCAATTCAATCACATCATTCTCTAATTATGTGATCCCGTTCATTAAATGACAACTCATGTCAATGGCTAGGAAACTTTAACCATCTTTGATCAACGAGCTAGTGAAGTAGAGGCATACTGGTGACACTGTTTGTCTATGTATTCACACATGTACTAAGTTTCCGGTTAATACAATTCTAGCATGAATAATAAACATTTATCATGATATAAGGAAATATAAATAACAACTTTATTATTGCCTCTAGGGCATATTTCCTTCAGTCTCCCACTTGCACCAGAGTCAATAATCTAGATTACATTGTAATGATTCTAACACCCATGGAGTCTTGGTGTTGATCATGTTTTGCTCGTGAGAGAGGCTTAGTCAACGGGTCTGCAACATTCAAATTCGTATGTATCTTGCAAATCTCTACGTCCCCTTACGACACTTGATGATGGATGGAATTGAAGCGTCTCTTGATGTGCTTGGTTCTCTTGTGAAATCTGGATTCCTTCGCCAAGGCAATTGCTCCAGCGTTGTCACAAAAGATTTTAATTGGACCCGATGCACTAGGTATGACACCTAGATCGGATACGAACTCCTTCATCCAGACACCCTTCATTTGCTGCTTCAGAAGCAACTATGTATTCTGCTTCATATGTATATCCTGCCACTACACTCTGCTTAGAACAGCACCAACTGACAGCTCCACCGTTCAATATAAACACATATCCGGTTTGTGACTTAGAGTCATTTCGGATCAGTGTCAAAGCTTGCATCGACGTAACCATTTACGACGGGCTCTTTGTCACCTCCATAAACGAGAAACATATCCTTAGTCCTTTTCACGTATTTTAGGATGTTCTTGACCGCTGTCCAGTGATCCACTCCTGGATTACTTTGGTACTGCCCTACTATACTTATACCAAGGCACACATCAGGTCTGGTACACAGCATTGCATACATGATAGAACCTATGGCTGAAGCATAGGGAATGACTTTCATTTTCTCTCTATCTTTTGCAGTGGTCGGGCATTGAGTCTCACTCAACTTCACACCTTGTAACACAGGCAAGAACCCTTTCTTTGACTGATCCATTTTGAACTTCTTCAAAATCTTATCAAGGTATGTGCTTTGTGAAAGTCCAATTAAGCGTCTTGATCTATCTCTATAGATCTTGATGCCCAATATATAAGCAGCTTCACAGAGGTCTTTTATTGAAAAACTCTTATTCAAGTATCCTTTTATGCTATCCAGAAATTCTATATCATTTCCAATCAACAATATGTTATCCACATATAATATTAGAAATGCTATAGAGCTCCCACTCACTTTCTTGTAAATACAGGCTTCTCCAAAAGTCTGTATAAAACCATATGCTTTGATCACACTATCAAAACGTTTATTCCAACTCCGAGAGGCTTGCACCAGTCCATAAATGGATCGCTGGAGCTTGCACATTTGTTAGCATCCTTTGGATCGACAAAACCTTCTCGTTGCATCATATACAACTCTTCTTCCAGAAATCCATTCAGGAATGCAGTTTTGACATCCATTTGCCAAATTTCATAATCATAAAATGCGACAATTGCTAACATGATTCGGACAGACTTAAGCATCGCTACGTGTGAGAAAGTCTCATCGTAGTCAACTCCTTGAACTTGTCGAAAACCTTTCGCAACAAGTCGAGCTTTGTATACAGTAACATTACGTCAGCGTCAATCTTCTTCTTGAAGATCCATTTATTCTCGATGGCTTGCCGATCATCGGGCAAGTCAACCAAAGCACACACTTTGTTCTCATACATGGATCCCATCTCATATTTCATGGCCTCAAGCCATTTCGCTTCCTCATAGTTCATAGGTTCGTTATGGTCTAGTAACATGACGTCCAGAACAGGATTACCGTACCACTCTGGTGTGGATCTTACTCTGGTTGACCTACGAGGTTCAGTAGTAACTTGATCTGAAGTTTCATGATCACTATCATTAGCTTCCTCACTAATTGGTGAAGGAATCACCGGAACTGATTTCTGTGATGAACTACTTCCCAATTCGGGAGCATGTACAATTACCTCATCAAGTTCTACTTTCCTCCCACTCACTCCTTTAGAGTGAAACTCCTTCTCTAGAAAGGATCCATTCTTAGTAATGTATATCTTGCCTTCGGATCTTTGATAGAAGGTGTACCCAACAGTCTCCTTTGGGTATCCTATGAAGACACATTTCTCCGATTTGGGTTCGAGCTTATCAGGTTGAATTTTTTTCACATAAAGCATGGCAGCCCCAAACTTTCAGAAACGACAACTTGGGTTCTTGCCAAACCACAGTTCATAAGGCGTTGTCTCAACGGATTTAGATGGTGCCCTGTTTAACGTGAATGCAACCGTCTCTAAAGCATAACCCCAAAACGATAGCGGTAAATCAGTAAGAGACATCACAGATCGCACCATATCTAATAAAGTGTGGTTATGACGTTTGGATACACCATTACGCTGTGGTGTTCCAGGTGGCTTGAGTTGCGAAACTATTCCGCATTGTTTAAAATGAACACCAAACTCGTAATTCAAATATTCTCCTCCACGATCAGATCGTAGAAACTTTATTTTCTTGTTACGATGATTTTCTACTTCACACTGAAATTCCTTGAACTTTTAAAATGTTTCTGAAGGAAATATGCCCTAGAGGCAATAATAAAGTTATTATTTATTTCCTCATATCATGATAAATGTTTATTATTCATGCTAGAATTGTATTAATCGGAAACATGATACATGTGTGAATACATAGACAAACATAATGTCACTAGTGTGCCTCTACTTGACTAGCTCATTAATCAAAGATGGTTATGTTTCCTAACCATAGACATGTGTTGTCATTTGATTAACGGGATCACATCATTAGGAGAATGATGTGATTGACATGACCCATTCCGTTAGCCTAGCACTTGATCGTTTAGTATGTTGCTATTGCTTTCTTCATGACTTATAAAAAGTTCCTACAACTATGAGATTATGCAACTCCCGTTTACCGGAGGAACACTTTGTGTGCTACCAAACGTCACAAAGTAACTGGGTGATTATAAAGGAGCTCTACAGGTGTCTCCGAAGGTACATGTTGAGTTGGCGTATTTCGAGATTAGGTTTTGTCACTCCGATTGTCGGAGAGGTATCTCTGGGCCCTCTCGGTAATGCACATCACTATAAGCCTTGCAAGCAATGTAGCTAATGAGTTAGTTACGGAATGATGCATTACGTAACGAGTAAAGAGACTTGCCGGTAACGAGATTGAACTAGGTATTGGATATTGACGATCGAATCTCGGGCAAGTAACATACCGATGACAAAGGGAACAACATATGTTGTTATGCGGTTTGACCGATAAAGATCTTCGTAGAATATGTACGAGCCAATATGAGCATCCAGGTTCCGCTATTGGTTATTGACCGGGAACAGTTCTAGGTCATGTGTACATAGTTCTCGAACCCATAGGGTCCGCACGCTTAATGTTACGATGACAGTTTTATTATGAGTTTATAAGTTTTGATGTACTGAAGGTTGTTCGGAGTCCCGGATGTGATAACGGACATGATGAGGAGTCTCAAAATGGTCGAGACATAAAGATTGATATATTGGAAGACTATATTTGGATATCGGAATCGTTCCAGGTGAAATCGGGATTTTACCGGAGTACCGGGGGGTTACCGGAACCCCCCGGGGGTTAATGGGCCTACATGGGTCATGAGTGAGAAGAGGAGGGCCGGCCAGGCCAGGCCGCGCCCCCCTCCCCCTAGTCCGAATAGGACAAGGAAGGGGGGCGGCGCCCCCCCTTTTGTCGGAGTAATGGGCCACGGGTAGGCTAACCCGAGTCCCAGAACCTTTCAAGACATCGGGGCTGGCTGCACCCCGCGAGTCCAGGAGGCGACTGCAAGATAAGCCGAGTCCCAGAGGCGACTCCCAGTTAAGCCGAGTCCCAGAGGCGACTCCAAGATAAGACGAGTCCCAGAGGCGACTCCAAGATAAGCCGAGTCCAGGAGGCGCCTCCAAGATAAGCCGAGTCCAAGAGATGACTCCAAGATAAGCCGAGTCCCAGAGGCGACTCCAAAGAGGCTGACTATGGGGAGTCGGCCTGCAACTCCAACCACCCTGTTATTTAAGGGCAGGCATGGCCACAATGCGCCGTACCAACGGAGATCTCCGTCCGGCGCGGCACTGTTGCCATGCCGGCCCTAACATAAGCTCCTGGGGGCGGAGCCCTGTGCCCATGACGGCCTGTCTGTACGGACCGGAGACGGCAGGGCCTACCAGTCAGCGGGAGTACTGAAGACGGCAAGAGCACCAAGAGTCGGACCTGTTGGGAGTCGGCCCCTAGGAATCGGCCGGCCCCTCCCACGGGCCCCACACGCCATTAACCAGACACGACAGGGGAATGGCAACAGTGATCGCCCGTCAGACGGCGGCACTGTTGCCATGACCCCATGGCTAAGCCCGCGTCATTAGAAGCACGACTACAGTAATCTGCAGCCGGCACGACCCGCCCGCAGCGGACCAGGGCTGACGCCCCCGTACCAGGCCAGTCGGCGGGACCCACCAGTCGGCGGGCCCCAGGAGTCGGCGGAGAAGACGGCGGCTTGAGAGACAGACGGCTGGGACCCGCACCCAGCCGGTTTTACCATTGTACCCCTGGGGGGTATGCCTATATATACCCCCCAGGGCACCCATGCAAAGGGTTGGAATCCATTAGCACTAGACAGACCATACAGGGAGGAGAAAGCTAGCCTTGCCTTCTCCTACCTCCAAAAACAGCTCTAGGAGCAACCTTGTATTCACTTTGCCTTAGTGACCATGCGGAGACCCCGCAGAGCAGCAGTAGGGTTGTTATCTCCTCGGAGAGCCCTGAAGCTGGGTAAGATCCACCGGCGTGCATGTCTTCGCCTCATCCCGTTTCCAGGCAGCGGCGACGTTCTACTCGCCCCCACCATGATAAGCCATCCTTTGGCAGATGTCGCACCCAACCCCCGACATTTGGCGCCCACCATGGGGTGAGGTGCACCATCGTCCGGAGATCTGTTCTGGACGGGAACCCTTTTCCTCCCTGGCGAGCACAACCAGCCAGGCTCGCCAGATGGAGTCTGCATCGATGCACTGCGTGGCGCTGAGGCCGCCTGTGCAGCGAGCTGCCTTGCTGAACTTATCGGCGAGGTTCGCCTCTCCGATGAGCCTGCATCCAATGCAGGCATGGGCGGCCCCGAGAACCTCCTCGCGGGCCTCCTCGATGAACTCCACGTCACCGGCGAGCCCGCCGTGGACTTGGAGTCCATAGGCTCCACCGACCCGATGCTGGTCGACTCCGACGCCGTGTCGCTTGACGCTTTCCCCACCAACATGGTGGTCTACGACGAGCCACTCCCTCACGAGGAGAGCGGCGGAAGCGCCATCACGGAGGTGCTCGTCATCAGTCATGATGAGCGTTCCGGTGAGGGAGCTCAGGACCCACTCGACGCAACTCTGCAAGACCTGACTGCGCCTATCCCAGAAGACGCAGACGCCGAGACGCTGGAGGCACGCCGCCTTTAGATCATCGAAGGCGCCAAGAAGCTGGCAAGCATGAGGCGCTTGTCAGAAGCCTACCAGCGCGAGATGGATCGTGCTGTGGGCGGCTCGCCTTCTCCGACTGGGCCTAGCTGCCTAGGCGCGGTCCGACAGCGCCGCGCAACCATCGCCAACCTGTTCGGGGCCAATCGCCCCGTATACGCCACACCTGCGGAGAACATCCGCACCGCCCAGGCGGTGACTAACGAGCTGAAGAACTTTGAAGGCGAAGAGCGCTGCGTGATGACGGAGCGAGTCCAGCAGCTCCTCGACGCGGTTGCCGCGCAGAATGCAGCCGGTGGCTACACGGAGGCGTCGCGGCAACCAGACGACGACTTGCCTCCCCGTCGAGATCAAGGCGCGACGTCTCGGACGCCGACTGGCGGAGTCCGCAGAAGAAAAGACAAAGAGCCGGCTGTCAGCCACAGTCGGACTCGCATCACCATCGAGCGCGACCAAGACGGCCGCCCGAGAGCAGTGGAAGGGCAGGGCGACTATCTGCCTCCCCCACCGAGAAGAGAAAGACGAGTTTCCCCACCACCTATTGAGCATTCGATTCTCGGTGGCCGCCTTGGCCGCCGAGAGGGAGTCGGAGAGAATGACGCCCGCCACCGGATCGACCGACTCCATCGATCCCTGGCGCTGGAAGAAGAAGACGAGTTGGGTCCGCCATGCTTCGGACCCCGCATCCGAGACGAGCCTTTTCCCAAAGGGTTCACGCTCCCCTGAGACACGCCCAAGTACACCGGCTCCATGAAGCCGGAAGACTGGCTAGTTGACTACTGCACAGCCGTCAGCATAGCGAACGGCAACAAGCGTGTTGCCGTGAAGTATGTTCCACTCATGCTCCAGGGCACGACCTGGACATGGTTGAATAGTTTGAAGCCCCGCAGCATCAACAGCTGGGTCGACTTCACCGAAGCCTTCATCTGCAACTTCACGAGCACGTACAAGCGACCTCCCAAGCCGCACCAGCTTTCCTTGTGCGTGCAAGGCCCTGACGAGTCAACACGCGACTACCTCACATGCTGGGGCGAGCTTCGGAACTCCCGCGAGGGCGTGCACGAGGTGCAGGCTATCGAGTACTTCACCGCCGGGTGCCGAGAACGCACCCTCCTTAAGCACAAGCTCCTCTGCGATGAGCCAGAAACCCTCGACGAGCTGCTGATCATAGCAGACAAGTACGCCACAGCCGACTCCTCCATGAAGACGGAAATTCAAGTTAACGCGGCTGGCAAAGTGGCCCTCAGGCTCCCAGAACTCCAGCTGGAGACGCCAGTCGGCGACAACAACAGAACGACAACAAACGCAAGGCCTCATAGCCGACTTCCAGCAGTCGGCAGGTTGCAACAGTCGAAGATCAACAGCCAGAGGGGCAGCCTCCGACCAAGCGACAGAAAGGCGGCAAGTCCAACTAGTTGCCGGCCTTCTCTTATGAGCAGACTCTAGATGGTCCCTGCAAGTTCCACAGCGGCGCGAAGCCGTCGAACCATACCACCCGAAAGTGCCACTGGCTTACCAGAATCGCCAAGGGAGACGGCCTCCTTCCTCCCCCGCCTACTGGGCCGCCGCCTCCACCGCCGCCCCAGCAGCCGGCTGCCAGGCCAGTCGGCGCAGTATGAGATGAGTACCCAGAAGAGCATGGAGCCTATGTGGTGTTCACGAGTGTGGCTGATGATTGACGCAGCAGGCAACTACAGCAGCAAGAGGTGAATGCAGTAGCATCAGATGCCCCAGAGTTTATGCATTGGTCCGAGAAGCCTATTAGTTGGAGCAGAGCTGATCACCCAGAGGTGATGCCGAATCCAGGCTCCTACGCCTTGGTTTTGAGCACTACTCTGGCCACAGATAGGCGGGCCGCTCGCTTCTCGCGAGTGTTGATAGATGGAGGCAGTAGCATCAACATCCTGTACAAGGATACCATGGAGAAGTTAGGAATCAAGCAAAGACAGCTGCAGAGCAGCCGGACTGTGTTCCACGGCATTGTACCTGGCCTTTCCTTCTCACCGATCGGCAAGATCCTGATAGACGTCCTCTTCGGAGACAAAGATCATTTCCGCCGAGAGCTAGTTTGGTTTGAAGTGGTGGACCTCGAAAGCCCGTACCATGCGTTGCTTGGCCGACCTGCTTTGGCCAAGTTCATGGCGGTCCCCCACTACGCCTACCTCAAGATGAAGATGCCGAGTTCCAAGGGGATTCTGACCGTAGCTGGCGACTACAGGAAGTCGTCCACTTGCGCGGCTGAGAGTAGTCGGCTGGCCGAGTCCCTGGTAATTGCAGCTGAGAAGCGGCTCCTTGATCGGGTCGTGGCGATGGCTGGAAAGCAGCCAGAGATGTCGCCCGACCCCAAGGAGTCAGAAGCTGAGGGCTCGTTCAAGCCGGCCAAAGAGACCAAGAAGATACCCTTGGACCCGGAGCACCCAGAGAGGTACGCTGTCATAGGTGCAAACCTTGACAGCAAATAGGAAGGCAAGCTCGTCGATTTCCTCTGTGAGAATCGAGACATCTTTGCATGGTCCCCTAAAGACATGCCAGGTGTACCGACGGAATTCGCCGAGCACAAGTTACATGTCCGACCTGATGTGAAGCCCGTCAGGAAGTCCTTGCGCCGCCTGTCAGAAGAGAAGAGAAGAGTTGTTGGAGAAGAGATATCCCGGCTCCTGGCGGCCAGCTTCATTATGGAGGTGTTTTTTCCAGAATGGTTGGCAAACCCGGTCTTGGTGCTGAAGAAGAACAAGCAGTGGTGGATGTGTATCTACTACACAAGCCTCAACAAAGCGTGCCCCAAGGACCCCTTTGCTCTGCCAAGAATTGATCAGGTGATAGACTCCACAGCCGGATGCGAGCTGCTGAGTTTCTTAGATGCATATTCAGGATATCACCAGATCAAACTGAACCCGGCAGACACACTGAAGACCGCCTTCATCATGCCGTTCGGAACCCTCTGCTACCTGACCATGACGTTCGGCTTAAGGAACGCCGGCGCCACCTTTCAGCGTTGCATGCAGAAGTGCCTCCTCAAGCAACTCGGCAGAAACGCCCACGTCTACGTAGATGATGTAGTGGTGAAGATGGAAAAGCGCGGGACACTGATGGAAGACCTCAAAGAAACCTTCGAGAACCTGCACCGATTCCAGGTCAAGCTCAACCCTGAGAAGTGCGTCTTCGGAGTACCAGCCGGCCAACTCCTTGGCTTCCTGGTCTCTGAACGCGGGATAGAGTGCAACTCTGTGAAGATCAAGGCCATCGAGAGGATGGAGGTACCCAGCCGACTGTTAGATGTGCAGAAGTTCACCGGCTGTTTGGCGTCCATCATCCGATTCATCAGTCGGCTGGGCGAGAAAGCTCTCCCTTTGTACCAACTGATGAAGAAGACCACCTTTTTCGAGTGGAACCACAAGGCGGATGAAGCATTTGTCCAACTGAAGAAGATATTGACTACTCCCCCTGTGCTGGCGGCTCCGACTCCTAAAGAGCCCATGCTCCTATACATTGCCGCCACCAGCCCAGTAGTCAGCACAGTCATTATAGTCGAGCGCAAAGAGGAAGGCAAGGCGCTCCCTGTCCAGAGACCGGTATATTACCTGAGCGAGGTACTATCGACCCCCAAGCAGAACTATCCCCACTACCAGAAGATGTGCTACGGTGTGCACTTTGCCGCCAAGAAGTTGAAGCCTTACTTTCAAGAGCATCCAATCACTGTGGTTTGCACAGCCCCGCTGGCCGAGATCATTGGGAGCCGAGATGCTTCCGGCCGAGTGGCCAAATGGGCCATAGAGTTGGCTCCCTACACCATCTACTACCAGCCCCGCACCGCCATCAAGTCGCAAGCACTGGCCGATTTGCTCGTCGACTGGGCCGAGACCCAGTACCTGCCACCAGCGCCCGACTCCACCCATTGGCGGATGCATTTCGACGGCTCCAAGATGCGCACCGGCTTGGGAGCCGGCGTTGTCCTCACCTCCCCTAAAGGCGACAAGCTCAAGTATGCGCTGTAGATCCAATTCGCCGCCTCCAACAACGTCGCCGAATACGAGGCGCTCATTCACGGGCTCCGGCTTGCCAAAGAACTCGGCATTCGGCGGATCCTGTGCTATGGCGACTCCGATTTGGTGGTCCAGCAGTCATCTGGCGACTGGGACGCCAAAGATGCAAACATGGCGGGCTACCGCTTCCTGGTGCAGCAACTCAGTGGATACTTTGAGGGGTGTGAGTTCCTCCACGTGCCAAGAAATGACAACGACCAAGCAGACGCCTTGGCACGAGTCGGCTCCACCCGTCAAGCGATACCATCCGGCGTCGCTCTTTAGCGCCTCCTTAAGCCGTCTATCAAGCCTTCACCAGAATCAGACTCCATCTTTGTGTCGGCTCCCCCCGAAGAAGTCGGATCCGACTCAAGAGCCCCAGCAGATGGCTCCAAGAAAATGGCAGTCGAAGCCGGCCCGGGGACTTTGGAACCCGGCCCGGGGACTGCGGCAACCGGCCCAAAGACTTTAGAACTCGACCCAGGGACTGTGCTAGTCGGCCCGGGGACTGCGCCAGTCGTCCCGGGGACTTCGTCAATTCAGCAAGCGGCTGCAGACTCCAGCCCAGCCGCCCTTGTCCAAGTCGCAGAGGTGGTGGTTGAGGAAGTAGCAGCACCCTCATGGGCTCAGCCCATCCTCAAGTTTCTAGTGAACAAAGAGCTGCCAACTGATGAAATCTTGGCTCGGCAAGTGCAACCCCGAGCGGCAGCCTACACCATAATCAACAGAGAGCTGGTCAGGCGCAGCGTCACTAGTGTCTACCAGCGCTGCGTTGAGTCAGAGCAAGGCCAAGCAATTCTCAGAGACATCCATCAAGGTGAGTGCGGCCACCATGCGGCTTCAAGAGCACTCGTCGCCAAAGCCTTTCGGCACGGTTTCTTTTGGCCAACTTCCCTGGAAGAGGCCAAGGAATTAGTCCAAAAATGCAAGGGGTGCCAGAAGTTCCGCTCCAAGCCGCTTCAGCCGGCTTCTGCACTGAAGACAATTCCCATCGCCTGGCCCTTTGCAGTTTGGGGCCTGGATATGGTGGGACCATTCAAGACGGCCTGAGGCGGCCTAACCCACTTACTCGTCGCAGTGGACAAGTTCACCAAGTGGATAGAAGCAAAGCCCATCAAGAAGTTGAACGGTCCGACTGCAGTGACTTTCATCGCCGACATCACGGTTCGGTACGGCATACCGCACAACATCATCACCGACAATGGCACAAATTTTGCCAAAGGCGCCTTGGCCCGTTTCTGCGTGACACAGGGCATCCGACTGGACTTAGCGTCCGTTGCCCATCCACAGTCAAACGGCCAAGTGGAGCGAGCAAATGGCCTCATCCTATCTGGCATCAAGCCTCGACTGGTCGAACCACTCGAGCGTTCGGCCGGCTGTTGGCTTGAGGAGCTGCCAGCCGTCCTCTGGAGTCTGCGCACGACTCCAAACAAGTCAACCGGCTTCACGCATTTCTTCCTCGTCTACGGTGCCGAAGCCGTCATCCCGACGGACATAGAATTCGACTCTCCGCGAGTCACCATGTACACCGAAGAGGAAGCAGAAGAAGCACGACAAGACGATGTCGATCTGCTGGAAGAGGGCCGGCTGTTGGCACTCAGCCGGTCCAGCATCTACCAGCAGAGTCTGCGCCGATACTACAACAGGAAGGTCAGGCCGAGATCTTTCCAAGAGGGCGACCTTGTGCTTCGACTGATCCAGCGAACAGCCGGCCAACACAAGTTGTCGGCGCCTTGGGAAGGCCCCTTCACCATAAGAAAAGTGCTGGGCAACAACTCCTACTACCTAATCGACGCCCAGAAGCCCCGAGCACGCAAGAGGGACGACTCCGGCAAAGAGTCGAAACGGCCATGGAACGCAAATCTTCTCCGAAGATTTTACAGTTGATGCAGTATGTACCATGCTATCCTTTGTATTAAAGTACCGATACTTTGGCCCCCTCGAGACGAGCTCGGGAACTGCCCTTTTTGTTATCTGTATGATAAGAATTATGCCTTCGAGTATGCTACTTTTTGTTATGCCGCTTGGCACCGGGTTCGACTAGTCGGCCCGGGGACTCGCCGTCTTGCACTATGAAATGCTTCCTGCAGTCGGGCAAGTAGTGTGCGGTGCTTAAGCCGTCTCCTGTCAAAAGCCGCAGCTCGCAGAGTGACTGTTGGTAGGCAGAGAGTAAGCTAGAATGAGCGCCCACACGAAAAAATGGCTAAGGACTCAAAGCATAAGCATAGCCCAAGCCGGCTTCCAGCCTCTCTTTGCAGAGCCAACTCTCGAATAGTTGGCTTACCACCTTCTATCCAACTTGTTAAAAGAGTCTAAAAAAGGCCAAGTACTTGCCTTCCCTAAGGTAGCCAAGCATTTGACCCAGCGGCAGTCCGTAGAGCGGTTGTCCGTCTGGCAAAGCGGCGACTGTGGGAAGGCGGCAAAGGAAAAAGCCAAAAGAGCAACGAGCAAGAAAAGACAGAAGTCAGATAGATATTTACATAACATAGGCCTCTGGCCAAGTTCAAAATACACCCCACGGGTGGAATTGTGCAAATTAACAAGTTCTTTCAAAGACTACTAAAAGCAGATAAAATAAAGGCAAGACGACAGCCTAAGAAGCGGCAGACGGGTTTGGAGGGTCGGTGGAGACGGCGGTGTCAGGCGCCGGAGCGGCCGGCTGGGCAGTCTCGGTTTGATCATCTCCGGCGGCGGCCGGCTTAGTCGGACGCGGCTCGTTGCTGGAGGCGCGGTCGAGCTGAGGCTGGTCGTCCGCTCCGTCTTCTGGCGCCTCCATCTCGCCTTCGTCCTCCGCCTCGTCTTCCTCCTCGGCACTGGAGCCGATCACCTCCGCCGAGTCCTCGTCGTAGTCCGGGTTCATCCCAAACCACTCCGGCGGCACCTCCTCGCCGTTCGCGGCCCGCTCAGGAACGAAGACACTGGTGTTGGTGTAGTCGGCAATCGCCGCCGCGCGCTCGACGAGGGAGCCTTCCACAACCACCAGCTCTGCCTGGGCCTCTGACCGGAACGCGGCCAGCCGGTCCAGGTCCAGCCCTGGATACCAAGCCTTGACGAATTTCAAGGCCCGGCGCGCTCCAGCCCGGGCCGAGGAACCCTTCCAAGCCTCAAGACGGCCAGCTACGACCTCCAGCCAGTCGGCAGTCCGACTGGGAGTGTGCAGAACCGGCATGCCCGGCCACAGGGCGGCAATTGCCTGAGCACCGGCGCGTTGAAGACGGCACAGCAGCTGATGGGCCGGCCGCAGACGAGTCTCGATGCTCAGGAGCTGCTCGTCGATGGTCAGGGGGGCGTTGGCAGCGATCTCCTTGCCATTTGCCCTCCGCACCTCGCGATCAGCCTCGATGGCTCGAGTGACCGCCTGCGAGTGGCCGGGGAAGAAGTCTGCCAAAACAAGAAAGAAGCAAGAGAAAGAGTTAGGAGTCGGCCTGACTTACAGTCGGCGACTCAAAGAAAGAAAACAAAGAAACTCACCGTCGACGATGTCTTCGATCTCATGGAAGCCGGAGGTCAGCATCGCCTCCTTGTCGGTCCACGAGGAGCGCTCGCTTTTGAACTCGGCCAGGAGAGCGGTCTCTCTCTTCTCCGCCTCGTCCTGCGCCTTCTTGAGCAGCTCCTTCTGCTCCGCCAGCTACGCGGCCAGCAGGTCGCGCTTCGTGGCGAGCTTGCCGCACTCCTCCTCCTTGGCGCGTAGGGCAGTGCTGACTTCGCCCAACCGTTCCTGAAGAGCGTCATTGGCCTCTGAAGAACAAAGGGAAAAGGACGTTAAGTCGTCAACAAAGGAGGTCGCGGGAAGATCCGGCCCGACTGCTCAGCAGTCGGCCCGAATCTCGGGGACTACAGCCCGCGGGTGCGCTAGCGCGCCCCCGCGAAAAAGAAGAAGAACTTACTCCGGCTCTTCGACAAGTCGGCAGTCCGCTTCCCCAGCTGCTCAACGTTGTGGTTGAAGGCAGTGACTCGGAGGTTGTGATACTCCTATGATAAACAATCAGACAAAGGTGAATATCCGGAGGTCGCCAGATGGAGTTCCGGGCCGCCTGCTCAGCAGCCGGCCCGAAACTCGGGGACTACACCCAGTGGGAACGCTGGTGCGCCCCCACAATGAAGTACGAGAAAAAAACAAAGTCAAAGAAGAAAAGCATACCCGAATAGCTGCTCGCGATGCCAGATGTGCCTTGGTGCAGCCCTGGATGGCCTCGCCCTCAGCTCGCAGCTTCGCCTGGACGTCCAGGAGCGCCTGGTTCAGCGGACCGTCGCCGCCTCCTCGCACCCACCCAGTAGGCGCGGCGCTTGACGCCTCGGCATCTAGGATGGCCGAGCTGGCGGCGCCGGCTTCCAAGGGGCGTGGCGCCGAAATCGCCTTCTCGAGGCGGCGGCGCGCTGGTGAGGCGACCTGAAGGAGCAGCCTCGCCACCGCCTCGTCTTCAGTCGGCGGCACTGGCGGGCCTGCCGGCTGCTTACCATGCGCGCTCCCCGATGGCAGAGGAGGCGGCGGTGGCGGTGTGGCCGTGCCCGACGCGGAGGCCTCGCCACCGTCCTTCTCCATGACGGGGTTCTCCCTGCCGGCTTCTCAGTCTGCATCGTGAACTCTGGGGGCGGCGGTGCAGAGTTCAGTGGGATGACAAGCAACGCCGATTGGCGGTGCGCGGTCTCCTCAGCCCGCTGTCTCGCTGCGACGGCGGCTTCGGCCTCCTCCAGCTTCCTTTGGGCAGAGGCCTCCGCCTTCTCGGCCTCCGCCTTCTCCAGGCGGTCGGCCTCCTCCTCGTCGCGCTTCTCCCACGTGTTTTGCTCTGTCGCCTCCCGGAGATCGGTGGCGGGGTCAATCCGCCGAGTATTGGCGGACGTCTCGGCCGACCCCATGACAGAGGGACGACAACCCTCTCAAGAGAAAGAGGGGCCCTGAAGCAAAGAAGGAATGAAAAAGACTCGGAAAAGATTCATCGAAGAAAACAAGACGAAGGCAGAGAGTACTTACGCAGAGACTAGCGGCGGCTTCTTCACTTCCTTGCGGAAGCGGTTGGCCTTCGCGGCCACCTCCTCCCGCTTGGTCACGTCGGCCGCCCCCTTGAACTTCTTCGGCCGGCCGCCGAGCGAACTCGGCACGGCCCGACGCTTCTTCGCGCCGACTTGACCGGCCATGCCGGCGGAGGAACTCGCGCCTGGGTGGCCGGCTTTTGATTGGCGGCGCAGGGCGACTTCCCCTTCGACGTCGTCTTCTGGCCAGTCGACGAAGGTGGCCGAGGGCCTGAAGCCGCGTTCCGCTCCTCCTCGTCCGCCTTCGGCGTCGGCCTCCATCGCCGCCGCCCCCAAGTCGGGGTCGTCGACGTCGCTCTCCGCTTGGTCAGGGACGAACTCGCGGGACGGTCCCGAGGCGCCGGCTGTCGGCTGGATGAGGGGGTTCTGACTCGAAGAAACCAAGAGGATCAGAAGTCGGATTCGGATACAAAGAAAAACAGAAGAACAAAAGTATGACCTACCACTGGCAGGGGGTTGGCGCGCGAGTACGGCTCTTTGCCGAACTGCCAGTCCGCCGCGAGCTCGCAGTTCGCGATGTGGTTCACCATGTTCGCCACCTCCGCGTGGGGCATGTCCCTGGTGCACATCCGACTCGGGTCCCGGCGGTCGCTCATCTGACAAATCAGATGAGGTCGGCCTTGGAGCGGGAGGACTCGGCACATCACGAAGGCGGCCAGCAAGTCGGCCCCGACCAGGCCTTCCGACTGCGTCAGCACTCGGAGTCACGCGACGGCGGCGGCACCTGCGGGATTCAGCATCTTGGCCCGGTGGGACCAGCTGGGAAGCCTCCCAGCCGGCGCGCCGGCTTCGTAGGGCGGCAGGTTGACCCAGTCTCCGTCTGGGGCGACGTTCTTCACGTAGAAGTACGACCGCTGCCACATCTTCACCGACTTAATCAGCGCGATGGAGGGGAATGGATTGTCAGCGGTCGACCTTCACATCGCTATGAAGGCGCCGCATTGAGCCAGTATGCCGGCGACGTACATGCCGAGTTTGGATTGGAAGAACTCTCCCCACAGCTCGATGGTGGGGAGAACGCCAAGAAAACCCTCGCATAGGGCGGCGAAGGCGGCCAGCAGCACCACCGTGTTCGGAGTGAGGTGGTGCGGCTGGAGCCCGTTGAAGTCCAAGAAGGAGCGGAAGAAGCCGCTCGCCGGCAGGCCCAGGCCGCGCATGAGGTGTGAGCGGAATATGACCCGCTCGCCCTCCTCCGGCGCCGGCCTTATTTCCCCCGCCGGTGCGGCGCGGGCTCGCACCAGGTTCGCGCCCGGGAGCCGACGCGTCTTGCAGAGGAGATCGATGAGGTCGTCGTCCACCTCAGAGCCGTCCCACACGCCGGAGCGCACGGCGGGAGCTGCGGCAGCGGAGGAGGAACTCATCGCTGCGGGTACGGTGCGGCTTGGTGCGACGATGGCAAGAAGAAGAAGAAGAGGCAAGAGGAAGTGGGGGAGCAGGGAGGAATGGGCGCGCGTGTTTCGCCGTCCCGCTCCCCCCGCCTACTTATAGGCCCGTAGGCTGAGAAGCCGATGGGGCGGCCTGGGATTAACTGCGCATGGGACCCCACGCCCCCCACGATTTACCCCACGAAGTTACTGCGCGCAGTAACGACGTGGGAAACCCAACCATCCGCGCGGCCGTAACAGATCCGTTCACGGGCCGAGGCGGTAGTGGCGGGCCCCGCCTGACGGCCTGTCCCGTCGCGCGTGGGTGGGCAGACTGCCCCTGCCGCGTGGCGCTGTGCGATGGGTCCGCGGCGAGCGTCCGCAGGGAAGCGTATCAGGCACGCCGCCTGGTTCCCGCCGTGACTTTCAAAACTCCTTAGGGGGCAAGACGGCCCTCTGTGAATCCGACTCCAACTAGTCGGCTTGAAGGAAGACGGCCAACAAGGCATGAATTCCCCCACCGGAAGAATGAAACTGTTGAGGCCCCACGACGTATCACCCTGGGAGACTCACCAGCTTCGGGGACTACTGTCGGAGTAATGGGCCACGGGTAGGCTAACACGAGTCCCAGAACCTTTCAAGACATCGGGGCTGGCTGCGCCCCGCGAGTCCAGGAGGCGACTCCAAGATAAGCCGAGTCCCGGAGGCGACTCCCAGTTAAGCCGAGTCCCAGAGGTGACTCCAAGATAAGCCGAGTCCCAGAGGCGACTCCAAGATAAGCCGAGTCCAGGAGGCGGCTCCAAGATAAGCCAAGTCCAAGAGACGACTCCAAGATAAGCCGAGTCCCAGAGGCGACTCCAAAGAGGCCGACTATGGGGAGTCGGCCTGCAACTCCAACCACCCTGTTATTTAAGGGCAGGTATGGCCACAGTGCGCCGTACCAACGGAGATCTCCGTCCAGCGTGGCACTGTTGACATGCCGGCCCTAACATAAGCTCCTGGGGGCGGAGCCCTATGCCCACGACGGCCTGTCTGTACGGCCCGGAGACGGCAGGGCCTACCAGTCAGCGGGAGTACTGAAGACGGCAAGAGCGCCAAGAGTCGGACCCGTTGGGAGTCGGCCCCCAGGAATCGGCCGGCCCCTCCCACGGGCCCCACACGCCATTAACCAGACACGACAGGGGAATGGCAATAGTGATCGCCCGTCAGGCGGCGGCACTGTTGCCATGACCCCATGGCCAAGCCCGCGTCATTAGGAGCACGACTACAGTAATTTGCAGCCGGCACGACCCGCCCGCGGCGGACCAGGGCTGACGCCCCCGTACCAGGCCAGTCGGCGGGACCCACCAGTCGGCGGGCCCCAGGAGTCGGCGGAGAAGACGGCGGCCTGAGAGACAGACGGCTGGGACCCGCACCCAGCCGGTTTTACCATTGTACCCCTGGGGGTAGGCCTAGATAAACCCCCCAGGGCACCCATGCAAAGGATTGGAATCCATTAGCACTAGACAGACCATACATGGAGGAGAAAGCTAGCCTTGCCTTCTCCTACCTCCAGAAACAACTCTAGGAGCAACCTTGTATTCACTTTGCCTTAGTGACCATGCGGAGACCCCGCAGAGCAGCAGTAGGGGTGTTATCTTCTCGGAGAGCCCTGAAGCTGGGTAAAATCCGCCAGCGTGCATGTCTTCACCTCATCCTGTTTCCAGGCACCGGCGACGTTCTACTCGCCCCCACCATGATAAGCCATCTTTTGGCATATGTCGCACCCAACCCCCGACACCTTTCCTCTTTCCCCTCCCCCTTTCCTTCTCCAACAAGGCAAGAGGAGGGAGTCCTACTCCCGGTGGGAGTAGGACTCCTCCAGGCGCACCCCTAGGGGGCCGGCCGCACCTCCCCCTCCCTCCTTTATATACGGGGGCCGGGGGCACCCCAAGACACATAGGTTGATCATCGTGATTGTTCCTTAGCTGTGTGCGGTGCCCCCTCCACCATATTCCACCTTGGTCATATCATTGCGGTGCTTAGGCGAAGCCCTGTGTCGGTAGAACATCATCGTCACCACGCCGTCGTGCTGACGGAACTCATCCCCGACACCCTGCTGGATCGGAGTCCGGGGATCGTCATCGAGCTGAACATGTGCTGAACTCGGAGGTGCCGTACGTCCGGTGCTTGGATCGGTCGGATCGTGAAGACGTACGACTACATCAACCGCGTTGTCATAACGCTTCCACTTACGGTCTACGAGGGTACGTGGACAACACTCTCCCCTCTCGTTGCTATGCATCACCATGATCTTGCGTGTGCGTAGGATTTTTTTTGAAATTACTATGTTCCCCAACAGTGGCATCCGAGCATGGTTTTATGCGTAGATGTCATATGCACGAGTAGAACACAAGGGGCGATACAAGTCATACTGCTTACCAGCATGTCATACTTTGGTTCAGAGGTATTGTGATATGAAGCGGTCCGGACCGACATTACGCGTACGCTTACGCGAGACTGGTTTCACTGTTACGTGCACTCGTGCTTAAAGGTGACTGGCGGCTGTCTGTCTCTCTCACTTTAGTTGAACTGAGTGTGGCTACGCCTGGTCCTTGCGAAGGTTAAAACAGCACTAACTTGACGAACTATCGATGTGGTTTTGATGCGTAGGTAAGAACGGTTCTTGCTCAGCCCGTAGCAGCCACGTAAAATTTGTAACAACAAAGTAGAGGACGTCTAACTTGTTTTTGCAGGGCATGTTGTGATGTGATATGGTCAAGACGTGATGCTATATTTTATTGTATGAGATGATCATGTTTTGTAACCGAAGTTATCGGCAACTGGCAGGAGCCATATGGTTGTCGCTTTATTGTATGAAATGCAAACACCCTGTAATTGCTTTACTTTATCACTAAGCGGTAGCGATAGTCGTAGAAGCAATAGATGGCGTAATGACAATGATGCTACGATGGAGATCAAGGTGTCGCGCCGGTGACGATGGTGATCACGACGGTGCTTCGGAGATGGAGATCACAAGCATAAGATGATGATGGCCATATCATATCAGCATGTGATGTTTATCCTTTATGCATCTTATCTTGCTTTGATTGATGGTAGCATTTTAAGATGATCTCTCACTAAAATTATCAAGAAGTGTTCTCCCTGAGTATGCACCATTGCGAAAGTTCTTCGTGCTGAGACACCACATGATGATCGGGTGTGATAAGCTCTACGTTCAAATACAACGGGTGCAAAACAGTTGCACACGCGGAATACTCAGGTTAAACTTGACGAGCCTAGCATATACAGATATGGCCTCGGAACACGGAGACCGAAAGGTCAAACGTGAATCATATAGTAGATATGATCAACATAGAGATGTTCACCATTGAAACTACTCCATCTCACGTGATGATCAGACATGGTTTAGTTGATTTGGATCACGTGATCACTTAGATGACTAGAGAGATGTCTGTCTAAGTGGGACTTCTTAAGTAATATGATTAATTGAACTTAAATTTATCATGAACTTAGTACCTGATAGTATTTTTCTTGTCTATGTTTGTTGTAGATAGATGGCTCGTGCTGTTGTTTTGTTGAATTTTAATGCGTTCCTTGAGAAAGCTAAGTTGAAAGATGATGGCAGCAATTACACGGACTGGGTCTGTAACCTGAGGATTATCCTCATTGCTGCACAGAAGAATTATGTCCTGGAAGCACCGCTGGGTGCCAGGCCTGCTGCAGATGCAACTGACGACGTTAAGAACGTCTGGCAGAGCAAAGCTGATGACTACTCGATAGTTCAGTGTGCCATGCTTTACGGCTTGGAACCGAGTCTTCAACGACGTTTCGAACGTCATGGAGCATATGAGATGTTCCAGGAGTTGAAGTTAATATTTCAAGCAAATGCCCGGATTGAGAGATATGAAGTCTCCAATAAGTTCTATAGCTGTAAGATGGAGGAGAATAGTTCTGTCAGTGAACACATACTCAAAAAGTCTGGGTATAATAATCACTTGATTCAACTGGGAGTTAATCTTCCTGATGATAGTGTCATTGATAGAATTCTTCAATCACTGCCACCAAGCTAAAAGAGCTTTGTGATGAACTATAAAATGCAAGGGATGGACAAGACTATTCCCGAGCTCTTCGCAATGCTAAAGGCTGCGGAGGTAGAAATCAAGAAGGAGCATCAAGTGTTGATGGTCAATAAGACCACCAGTTTCAAGAAAAAGGGCAAAGGGAAGAAGAAGGGGAACTTCAAGTCGAACAGCAAACAAGTTGCTGCTCAAGAGAAGAAACCCAATTCTGGACCTAAGCCTGAGACTGAGTGCTTCTACTGCAAGTAGACTGGACACTGGAAGTGGAACTGCCCCAAGTATTTGGCGGAAAGAAGGATGGCAAAGTGAACAAAGGTATATGTGATATACATGTTATTGATGTGTACCTTACTAATGCTCGCAGTAGTACCTGGGTATTTGATACTAGTTCCGTTGCTAATATTTGCAACTCGAAACAGGGACTACGGATTAAGTGAAGATTGGCTAAGGATGAGGTGACGATGCGCGTGGGAAATGGTTCCAAAGTCGATGTGATCGCAGTCGGCACGCTACCTCTACATCTACCATCGGGATTAGTTTTAGACGTAAATAATTGTTATTTGGTGCCAGCGTTGAGCATGAATATTATATCTGGATCTTGTTTGATGCGAGACGGTTATTCATTTAAATCAAAGAATAATGGTTGTTCTATTTATATGAGTAATATCTTTTATGGTCATGCACCCTTGAAGAGTGGTCTATTTTTATTGAATCTCGATAGTAGTGATACACATATTCATAATGTTGAAGCCAAAAGATGCAGAGTTGATAATGATATTGCAACTTATTTGTGGCACTGCCGTTTAGGTCATATCGGTGTAAAGTGCATGATGAAACTCCATACTGATGGACTTTTCGAATCACTTGGTACTTGCGAACCGTGCCTCATGGGCAAGATGACTAAAATGCCGTTCTCCGGAACTATGGAGCGAGCAACTGATTTAGTGGAAATCAGACATACTGATGTATGTGGTCCAATGAATATCGAGGCTCGCGGCGGGTATCGTTATTTTCTCACCTTCACAGATGATTTGAGCAGATATGGGTATATCTACTTGATGAAACACAAGTCTGAAACATTTAAAAAGTTCAAAGAATTTCAGAGTGAAGTGGAAAATCGTCGTAACAAGAAAATAAAATTTCTACGATCTGATCGTGGAGGAGAATATTTGAGTACGAGTTTGGTTTACATTTGAAACAATGCGGAATAGTTTCGCAACTCACGCCACCCGGAACACCACAACGAAATGGTGTGTCCGAACGTCATAATCATACTTTACTAGATATGGTGCGATCTATGATGTCTCTTACTGATTTACAGCTATCATTTTGGGGTTATGCTTTAGAGACGACTGCATTCACGTTAAATAGGGCACCATCAAAATCCGTTGAGACGACGCCTTATGAACTGTGGTTTGGCAAGAAACCAAAGTTGTCATTTCTTAAAGTTTGGGGCTGCGATGCTTATGTGAAGAAACTTCAACCAGATAAGCTCGAACCCAAATCGGAGAAATGTGTCTTCATAGGATACCCAAAAGAGACTATTGGGTACACCTTCTATCATAGATCTGACGGCAAGATTTTTGTTGCTAAATTCGGATCCTTTCTAGAGAAGGAGTTTCTCTCGAAAGAAGTGAGTGGGAGAAAAGAAGAACTTGATGAGGTAACTATACCTACTCCCTTGTTGGAAAATAATACATCATAAGAACCGGTTCCTGTGACAACTACACCAATTAGTGAGGAAGCTAATGATATTGATCATGAAACTTCAGATCAAGTTTCTACTAAACCTCGTAGGTCTACCAGAGTAAGATCCGCACCAGAGTGGTACGGTAATCCTATTCTGGAAGTCATGTTACTTGACCATGACGAACCTACGAACTATGAGGAGCGATGATGAGCTCAGATTCCGCAAAATGGCTTGAAGCCATGAAATCTGAGATGGGATCCATGTATGAGAACAAAGTATGGACTTTGGTTGACTTGCCCGATGATCGGCAAGCCATTGAGAATAAAGGGATCTTCAAGAAGAAGACTGACGCAGATGGTAATGTAACTGTCTACAAAGCTCGACTTACTGCGAAAGGTTTTCGACAAGTTCAAGGAGTTGACTACGATGAGACTTTCTCACCCGTAGCGATGCTTAAGTCTGTCCGAATCATGTTAGCAATTGCCGCATTTTATGATTATGAAATTTGGCAAATGGATGTCAAAACTGCATTCCTGAATGGATTTCTAGAAGAAGAGTTGTATATGATGCATCCGGAAGGTTTTGTCGATCCAAAAGGTGCTAACAAAGTGTGCAAGCTCCAATGATCCATTTATGGACCGGTGCAAGCTTCTCGGAGTTGGAATAAATGTTTTGATAGTGTGATTAAAGCATATGGTTTTATACAGACTTTTGGAGAAGCCTGTATTTACAAGAAAGTGAGTGGGAGCTCTGTAGCATTTCTGATATTATATGTAGATGACATATTGTTGATCGGAAATGATATAGAATTTCTGGATAGCATAAAGGGATACTTGAATAAAAGTTTTCAATGAAAGACCTCGGTGAAGCTGCTTACATATTGGGCATCAAGATCTATAGAGATAGATCAAGACGCTTAATTGGACTTTCACAAAGCACATACCTTGATAAAGTGATAAAGTTTTGAAAAGGTTCAAAATGGATCAGGCAAAGAAAGGGTTCTTGCCTGTATTACAAGGTGTGAAGTTGAGTCAAACTCAATGCCCGACCACAGCAGAAGATAGATAGAAAATGAAAGATGTTCCCTATGCTTCAGCCATAGGCTCTATCATGTATGCAATGCTGTGTACCAGACCTGACGTATGCTTAGCAATAAGCTTCGCAGGAAGGTACCAAAGTAATCCAGGAGTGGATCACTAGACAGCGGTCAAGAACATCCTGAAATACCTGAAAAGGACTAAGGATATGTTTCTCATTTATGGAGGTGACAAAGAGCTAGTCGTAAATGGTTACGTCGATGCAAGCTTTGACACTGATCCGTACGATTCTAAATCGCAAACCGGATACGTGTTTTTATTAAACGGTGGAGCTGTAAGTTGGTGCAGTTCTAAACAAAGCGTCATGGCAGGATCTACATGCGAAGCGGAGTACATAGCTTCTTTGGAAGCAGCAAATGAAGGAGTCTGGATGAAGGAGTTCATTTCCGATCTAGGTGTCATACCTAGTGCATAGGGACCAATGAAGATCTTCTGTGACAATACTGGTGCAATTGCCTTGGCAAAGGAATCCAGATTTCACAAGAGGACCAAGCACATCAAGAGACGCTTCAATTCCATCTGGGACCAAGTCCAGGGGGGAGACATAGAGATTTGCAAGATACATACAGATCTGAATGTTGCAGACCCGTTGACTAAGCCTCTTCCACGATTAAAACATGATCAACACCAAGACTCCATGGGTGTTAGAATCATTACTGTGTAATCTAGATTATTGACTCTAGTGCAAGTGGGAGACTGAAGGAAATATGCCCTAGAGGCAATAATAAAGTTATTATTTATTTCCTCATATCATGATAAATGTTTATTATTCATGCTAGAATTGTATTACCCGGAAACATGATACGTGTGTGAATACATAGACAAACATAATGTCACTAGTGTGCCTCTACTTGACTAGCTCATTAATCAAAGATGGTTATGTTTCCTAACCATAAACATGTGTTGTCATTTGATTAACGGGATCACATCATTAGGAGAATGATGTGATTGACATGACCCATTCCGTTAGCCTAGCACTTGATCGTTTAGTATGTTGCTATTGCTTTCTTCATGACTTATACAAAGTTCCTACAACTATGAGATTATGCAACTCCCGTTTACCAGAGGAACACTTTGTGTGCTACCAAACGTCACAACGTAACTGGGTGATTATAAAGGAGCTCTACAGGTGTCTCCGAAGGTACATGTTGAGTTGGCGTATTTCGAGATTAGGTTTTGTCACTCCGATTGTCGGAGAGGTATCTCTAGGCCCTCTCGGTAATGCACATCCCTATAAGCCTTGCAAACAATGTAGCTAATGAGTTAGTTACGGAATGATGCATTACATAACAAGTAAATAGACTTGCCGGTAACGAGATTGAACTAGGTATTGGATACTGACGATCGAATCTCGGGCAAGTAACATACCGATGACAAAGGGAACAACGCATGTTGTTATGTGGTTTGACCGATAAAGATCTTCGTAGAATATGTAGGAGCCAACATGAGCATCCAGGTTCCGTTATTGGTTATTGACCGGGAACAGTTCTAGGTCATGTCTACATAGTTCTCGAACCCGTAGGGTCCGCACGCTTAACATTACGATGACAGTTTTATTATGAGTTTATAAGTTTTGATGTACCAAAGGTTGTTCGGAGTCCCGGATGTGATCACGGACATGACGAGGAGTCTCGAAATGGTCGAGACATAAAGATTGATATATTGGAAGCCTATATTTGGATATCGGAATCGTTCCGGGTGAAATCGGGATATTACCGGAGTACCGGGGGGTTACCGGAACCCCCCCGGGGGTTAATGGGCCTACATGGGCCATGAGGGAGAAGAGGAGGGCCGTCCAGGGCAGGCCGCGCACCCCCTCCCCTAGTTTGAATAGGACAAGGAAGGGGGGGGGGGCGGCGCCCCCTTTCCTCTTTACCCTCCCCCCTTTCCTTCTCCAACAAGGCAGGAGGAGGGAGTCCTACTCCCGATGGGAGTAGGACTCCTCCAGGCGCACCCCTAGGGGGCCGGCCGCACCTCCCCCTCCCTCCTTTATATACGGGGGCAGGGGGCACCCCAAGACACACAAGTTGATCATCGTGATCGTTCCTTAGCCGTGTGCGATGCCCCCCTCCACCATATTCCACCTCGGTCATATTGTTGCGGTGCTTAGGCGAAGCCCTGCGTTGGTAGAACATCATCATCGTCACCACCTCGTCGTGCTGACGGAACTCATCCCCGTCACCCTGCTGGATCGGAGTCCGGGGATCGTCATCGAGCTGAATGTGTGCTGAAATCGGAGGTGCCGTACGTTCGGTGCTTGGATCGGTCGGATCGTGAAGACGTACGACTACATCAACCGCGTTGTCATAACGCTTCCGCTTATGGTCTACGAGGGTACGTGGACAACACTCTCCCCTCTCGTTGCTATGCATCACCATGATCTTGCATGTGTGTAAGAATTTTTTTGAAATTACCACGTTCCCCAACAGTTTCATAGTTATGTTTCATCAAGTAGATATACCCATATCTGCTCAAATCATCTGTGAAGGTCAGAAAATAACGATACCCGCCGTGAGCATCAATACTCATTGGACCGCAAACATCAGTATGTATTATTTCCAACAAGTCTGTTGCTCGCTCCATAGTTCCGGAGAACGGAGTCTTAGTCATCTTGCCCATGAGGCATGGTTCTCAAGTATCAAGTGATTCCAAAAGCCCATCAGCATGGAGTTTCTTCATGCGCTTTACACCAATATGACCCAAACAACAGTGCCACAAATAAGTTGCACTATCATTATTGAACTTATATCTTTTGGCTTCAATACTATGAATATGTGTATCACTACTATCGAGATTTAATAAAATAGACCACTCATCAAGGGTGCATGACCATAAAAGATATTACTCATATAAATAGAACAATCATTATTCTCTGATTTAAATTAATAACCGTCTCACATCAAACAAGATACAAATATAATGTTCATGCTCAATGCTGGCACCAAATAACAATTATTCAGGTCTAAAACTAATCCCGAAGGTAGATGTAGAGGTAGCGTGCTGACCGCGATCACATCGACTTTGGAACCATTTGCCACGCGCATCGTCACCTCGTCCTTAGCCAATCTTCGCTTAATCCATAGCCTCTGTTTCGAGTTGCAAATATGAGCAACAGAACCAGCATCAAATACCCAGGCGCTACTGCGAGCATTAGTTAAGTACACATCAATAACATGTATATCAAATATACCTTTCACTTTGCCATCCTTCTTATCCGCCAAATACTTGGGGCAGTTCCGCTTCCAGTGACCAATCCCTTTGCAGTAGAAGCACTCAGTCTCAGGCTTAGGTCCAGACTTGGGCTTCTTTACTTAAGCAACAACTTGCTTGCCGTTCTTCTTGAAGTTCCCCTTCTTCCTTTTGCCCTTCTTCTTGAAACTGGTGGTCTTGTTGACCATCAACACTTGATGCTCCTTCTTGATTTCTACCTCCACAGCTTTTAGCATCGCGAAGAGCTCAGGAATTGTCTTATCCATCCCTTGCATATTATAGTTCATCATGAAGCTTTTGTAGCTTGGTGATAGTGATTGAAGAACTCTGTCAATGACACTATCATCAGGAAGATTAACTCCCAGTTGAGTCAAGTGGTTGTGGTACCCAGACATTCTGAGTATATGTTCACTGACAGAACTATTCTCCTCCATCTTGTAGCTATAGAACTTATTAGAGACTTCATATCTCTCAATCCGGGCATTTGCTTGAAATATTAGCTTCAACTCCTTGAACATCTCATATGCTCCATGACGTTCAAAACGTCGTTGAAGTCCCGGTTCTAAGCTGTAAAGGATGGCACACTGAACTATCGAGTAGTCATCAGCTTTGCTCTAACAGACGTTCTTAACATCATCAGTAGCATCTGCAGCAGGCTTGGCACCAGCGGTGCTTCCAGGATGTAATTCTTCTGTGCAGCAATGAGGATAATCCTCAAGTTACGGACCCAGTCCGTTTAGTTGCTATCATCATCTTTCAACTTAGCTTTCTCTAGGAACACATTGAAATTCAACGGAACAGTAGCACGGGCCATTTATCTACAATAACATAGACATACAGAATGCTACCAGGTACTAAGTTCTTGATAAATTAAAGTTCAATTAATCATATTACTTAAGAACTCCCATCTAGATAGACATCCCTCTAATCATCTAAGTGACCAGGTGATCCACATAAACTAAACCATGTCCGATCATCATGTGAGATGGAGTAGTTTTCAATGGTGAACATCAGTATGTTGATCATATCTACTATACGATTCACGCTCGACCTTTCGGTCTCAGTGTTCTGAGGCCATATCTGCATATGCTAGGTTCGTCAAGTTTAACCCCGAGTATTCTGCGTGTGCAAAATTGGCTTGCACCCGTTGTACGCGAACGTAGAGCTTATCACACCCGATCATCACGTGGTGTCTCGGCATGACGAACTATAGCAACGGTGCATACTCAGGGAGAACACTTATACCTTGAAATTTAGTAAGGGATCATCTTATAATGCTACCACTGTACTAAGAAAAATAAGATGCATAAAAGATAAACATCACATGCAATCAAAATATGTGACATGATATGGCCATCATCATCTTGTGCTTATGATCTCCATCACCGAAGCATCGTCATGATCTCCATCGTCACCGGCGCGACATCTTGATCTCCATCATAGAATCATTGTCATCTCGCCAACTCTTGTTACTATGACTATCGCTATCGCTAGTGATAAAGTAAAACAATTACATGGCGTTTGCATTGCATACAATAAAGCGACAACCATATGGCTCCTGCCAGTTGCCGATAACTTTGTTACAAAACATGATCATCTCATACAACAATTTATATCACATCATGCCTTGACCATATCACATCACAGCAAGCCCAGCAAAAACGAGTTAGACGTTCTCTACTTTGTTGTTGCAAGTTTTACGTGGCTGCTACGGGCTTCTAGCAAGAACCGTTCTTACGTACGCATAAAAAACACAACGATTTTTCGTCAAGTGTGCTGTTTTAACCTTCAACAAGGACCGGGTGTAGCCACACTCGATTCAACTAAAGTTGGAGAAACAGACACTCACTAGCCACCTGTGTGCGAAGCACGTCGGTAGAACCAGTCTCGCATAAGCGTACACGTAATGTCGGTCTGAGCCACTTCATCCAACAATACTGCCGAATCAAAGTATGACATGCTGGTAAGGAGTATGACTATTATCGCCCACAACCTTTGTGTTCTACTCGTGCATATAACATCTACGCATAGACCTGGCTCGGATGCCACTGTTGGAGAACATAGCAATTTCAAAAAAATTCCTATGATCACACAAGATCTATCTAGGTGATGCATAGCAATGAGAGGGGAGAGTGTTGTCTACATACCCTCGTAGACCGAAAGCGGAAGCGTTATGACAACGCGGTTGATGTAGTCGTACGTCTTCACGATCCGACCAATGCTAGCACCAAAGGTACGACACCTCCACAATCTGCACACGTTCAGCTCGATGACATCCCACGAACTCTATATCCAGCTGAGGTCGAGGGAGAGTTTCATTAGCACGACAGCGTGATGATGGTGATGATGAAGTTATCGATGCAGGGCTTCACCTAAGCACTACAACGATATGACCGAGGTGGAAATCTGTGGAGGAGGGCACCGCACACGACTAAACAATCAACTTGTGTGTATATGGGGTGCCCCTCCCCTGTATATATAGGAGTGGAGGAGGGGAGGGCCGGCCCTCTCTATGGCGCGCCCAAGGGGGGAGTCCTACTCCCAGTAGGAGTAAGTTCCCTCCTTCCCTAGTTGGAGTAGGAGAAGAAGGAAGAGGGAGAGGGAGAGAAGGAGAGGGGGGCCGGCCCCCTTCCCAATACGGAATGGGCTTGGGGGGGGGTGCCCCACCTTGGCCGCCTCCTCCTCTCTTCCACCATGGCCCATTAAGGCCCATTAACTCCTCGGGGGGTTCCGGTAACCTCCCGGTACTCATTTCAAAATCAGTATTTCACTAGTTTGAAAAAGCACATTTCACTGATTTGGAAAACTGATTCATTCTTTACAAAAAATATCTCTAATACTAATTTCACTTCGTATTTATGAAATATCTTGAAACGTATTTTCACTCATCGCAAAAATCAGTTTCAAACATTAAAATAGACAGTTCCACAGAGCAATGGATATATTTCATTTTTTTCATGTATCTTATTTCTCACATTTCACTTATTTCACAAAACACATTACACTCACTCAATTAAAATACTATATTCCACTTGTTTCAAAAAACTAATTACACTAATTACAAAATAAAGATTCCACTCATTTCACTAGTTTCAGAAAAACACATTACAGTCACTAAATTGAAGTAACAATTTCACTTGTTTCAAATATAGATTTTTAAAACTGATTGGAAATAATCGGCTTTACATTTTTTAAATAACTAGTTTCACATTTTTTAAATAACAAGTTTCACATATTTTGCACTGAAATGTGTTTCATTTACATAAAAAACAAAAAAAAATCCCATTTCAAAAAAATTGGTTTCACTTATTTCAGAAAACTGATGTCACTTATTTCAGAAAACTAATTTCACTCATTTGAAACGTTGAAATCTAATCATGTTTAAATGTATTCAAGATTGATCTTGTTCTAAAGGTCTTGGCGCAAGGAGTTCAAATATATAAAATATTTCTAAAATGGGATTATAGTTCTAAAGATATGAATGAATGAAATGCTAAAGAGAAAATAAAAGGCACGATTTAATCTCGCATGCGGATGCACCTTTATGTGAACTACAAGAGAGAATGGATCAAGCATGCATAAAGTACTACTTTATCACTGACATGGACTTGCTATCTGATGTGACACAATGTTGAATACCCCATGCTATTTGGGAATACACTAATATACATGAGGTGTGGGCCTGCAAATCGCACGAATCGCAAAGTGGACGAATGGCAAATGGTTAGCCGGTACATCCCGCCATCGGTAAAAAGGAGTTTGCGCATCTCCTTGCCGGTACGAGACGGAACCGCGCAAATTTCTCCCGGATCTCCACCACACGCCGCCGCATCGTCGTGTCCCCCATCACCGTCTCGATCACCTCCGCCAGCTCGTGGCTCTCTACGACCGGGCTCTCCGGGTCATTCCCCCACGCCAGCTCCACACACGCGCCCCACTCCTCCACCAGCATCTTGACGTTGTAGAACTGCTCCGCCGAGAGCGACCACCCAACGATGGACACACCGTGCGTCAGGCTCTCCAGCACCGAGTTCCACCTGCAGTGGCTCAGGAACACCCTCGTGGAGCCGTGCACGAGGATCCTCACCTGCGGCGCCCATCCATGGAGCAGGAGGTCGCGTTTGGCAGCGCTCGCCCGCGCCTCAAACTCCTTCAGCAGACACTCTTCGCCGCCGTCGACGTCGAGCCCAACCGGCGGACGAAAGGCCCAGATGAAAGGCCGGCCAGTGGACTCCAGTGCCGTGGCCAATTCCATCATCTGCTTTAGAAGTATCGAGTTCTATGAGCCGAACAAGATGTACAGATGGGATGCCCTCTGTTGCGAGTCCAGCCAACGCATGACAGCGGCGTCGGTCTTGGACGGGGCTGTAGAAAATGAGGCTTAAGTGTATGCTGCGAGCATGGACGCGTGCGTGTTAATATAGCCACAAAGGGCCGCGAGATTACAAGGTTGTTAACCCGTGGATTGATCTCCAAGTTTCAAACAAGGATAGGATCCAATCTCAACGGCCTAACTAGATTACAACAACTACACGCACGCACATGATACGTCCCCAACGTATCTATAATTTTTGATTGTTCCATGCTATTATATTACACGTTTTGGATGTTTATGGGCTTTACTTTACACTTTTATATCATTTTTGGGACTAACCTACTAACCGGAGGCCCAGCCCGAATTGCTGTTTTTTTGCCTATTTCGGTGTTTCGAAGAAAAGGAATATCAAATGGAGTCCAAACGGAATGAAACCTTCAGGAGCGATCTTTTTGGAACAAACGCAATCCATGGAACTTGGAGTGGACGTCAAGCAACGAACAAGGAGGCCATGAGGGTGCCCGGCGCGCCCCCTGGGGGTGGGCGCGCCCCCCACCCTCGTGGGCCCCTTGTTGCTCCACGTACCCCGAAAACATCCAGGAGCACCACGAAAAACTATTTCCACCGCCGCAACCTTTTGTATCCACGAGATCCCATCTTGGAGCCTTCGTCGGTGCTCCGTCGGAGGGGGAATTGACCACGGAGGGCCTCTACATCATCTCCAAGGCCCTTTCGATGAGTTGTGAGTAGTTTACCACAAACCTTTGGGTCCATAGTTATTAAATAGATGGCTTCTTCTCTCTCTTTGAATCTCAATACAACGTTTTCCTCTATCTTCTTAGAGATCTATTCGATGTAACTCTTTTTGCGGTGTGTTTGTCAAGATCCGATGAATTGTGGGTTTATGATCAAGTTTATCTATGAGAAATATTTGAATCTACTCTGAATTCTTTTGTGTGTGATTAAGTTATCTTTGCAAGTCTCTTCGAATTATCAGTTTGGTTTGGCCTACTAGATTGATCTTTCTTGCAATGGGAGAAGTGCTTAGCTTTGGGTATAATCTTGCGGAGTCCTTTCCCAGTGACAGCAGGGGTATCAAGGCACGTATTGTATTGTTGCCATCGAGGATAAAAAGATGGGGTTTATATCATATTGCATGAGTTTATCCCTCTACATCATGTCATCTTTCTTAATGCGTTGCTCTGTTCTTTATGAACTTAATACTCTAGATGCAGGCATGAGTCGGTCGATGTGTGGAGTAATAGTAGTAGATGCAGGCAAGAGTCGGTCTACTTGTCACGGACGTGATGCCTATATACATGATCATGCCTAGATAATCTCATAACTATGCACTTTTCTATCAATTGCTCGACAGTAATTTGTTCACCCACCGTAATACTTATGCTATCTTGAGAGAAGCCATGCACTAGTGAAACCTATGCCACCCGGGTCTATCTTTTATCATATAAGTTTACCATCTACTTTTATTTGCATCTTTTATTTTCCAATTTATATTATAAAAATACCAAAAATATTTATCTTATCATATTATCTCTATCAGATCTCACTTTCGCAAGTGGCCGTGAAGGGATTGACAACTCCTTTATTGCGTTGGTTGCGAGGTTCTTGTTTGTTTGTGTAGGTGCGTGGGACTTCTGAGGAGCCTCCTACTGGATTGATACATTGGTTCTCAAAAACTGAGGGAAATACTTACGCTACTTTGCTGCATCACCCTTTCCTCTTCAAGGAAAACCAACGCAAGCTCAAGACGTAGCAAGAAGGATTTCTGGCGGCATTGCCGGGGAGGTCTTCGCTCAAGTTAAGACATACCAAGTACCCATCACAAACTCATCTCCCTCGCATTACATTATTTGCCATTTGCCTCTCGTTTTCCTCTCCCCCACTTCACCCTTGCCGTTTTATTCACTCTCTCTTTCCCGTTCTCCTCTCTTTTTCGCTTGTCTTTTGTTTGCTCGTCGTCATGGCTAGTCCCTTATCCGCTCCTATGTCTCCCGAGTTTGAAGTTCTTCACTTCAAGCAAGTGCAAGGAGAAAAATTAAAAGATGCTTGGTATAGGATGATGGAATCTTATCGTAATTGCACCCTAGAGGTGAATTTTAGAATTTTACTTCGCAATTTTTATGTTGGGCTAAATATGTCCCGTAGACAACTCTTGGATTGCATTGCCAAAGGAAATTTTATTGAAATTGATCCCAGTATTGCGCATGAAATTATAGAGGGAATAGTGGGAATACTACCTCAAAAAGGGGGGCCACATCCTACCAAAGAAGAAACACAAGTGTTTGAAAAGATTTGCGAAGTAACAAAAATCTTACAAAAGTCTCTTGAACCTCTCAAGAGTGTTAGCGGAAATCTTCACCGCATGAATATGTTGATTACTCTTTGCAATAAGCGGTTGGACTCTTTAGATCTAAAAATTTCCGAGTATGAAGGAAAACATAAAGAACCTCCCGGATTCGAGCATGACTCCGCTAAAAAACTGAAAATTAAAGATGGCACTACTTAGATCCATCCTCGCTTTTAGGCCTAGCTAGGGGCGTTAAACGATAGCGCTAGTTGGGAGGCAACCCGATTTTTTTTTGTTTTTTGTTTTTGCTTCTTTTTAGTAATAAATATTTCATCTAGCTTATTTTTAGATGTGTTTTCATGTTTTAATTAGTGTTTGTGCCAAGTAGAACCTATAGGATAACCTACGGTGATAGTTAATTTGATTCTGCTGAAAAACAGAAACTTTGCGCGCACGAAAATAATTTTAGTAATTCACGAAAACGTGCTTTTGCATTGATTATTTTTTCTGTAGATCAATAGAAAAATTTCCCAGGACTTCCTATTTTGGTAGGAGTTTTAGAGTTCCAGAAGTATTCGAGAGTTACAGATTGCTACAGACTGTTCTGTTTTTGACAGATTCTGTTTTTCGTGTGTTGTTTGCTTATTTTGATGCATCTATGGCTAGTATCGGTGGGTATGAACCATAGAGAAGTTCGAATGCATTAGGTTTAACACCAATATAAATAAATAATGAGTTCATTACAGTACCTTATGTGGTGGTTTTTCTTTCTTGCACTAACGGAGCTTATGAGATTTCCTGTTGAGTTTTGTGTTGTGAAGTTTTCAAGTTTTGGGTAAAGATTTGATGGACTATGGAATAAGGAGTGGCAAGAGCCTAAGCTTGGGGATGCCCATGGAACCCCAAGACATTCAAGGATAACCAAAAGCCTAAGCTTGGGGATGCCCCGGAAGGCATCCACTCTTTCGTCTTCGTTCATCGGTAACTTTACTTGGAGCTATATTTTTATTCGCCACATGATATGTATTTTGCTTGGAGCGTCTTGTATGATATTAGTCTTTGCTTTTTAGTTTATCACAATCATCCTTGCTGTACAAACCTTTTGGGAGAAACCCACTTGATTGGAATTTATTAGAATACTCTATGTGCTTCACTTATATCTTTTGAGCTAGATAGTTTTGCTCTAGTGCTTCACTTATACTTTTTAGAGCACGGCGGTGGCTTGATTTTGTAGAAATTGTTAATCTCTCATGCTTCACTTATATTATTTTGAGAGTCTCTTAGAACAGCATGGTATTTGCTATGGTTATAAAAGTGGTCCTAGAATGATGAGCATCCAAGTTGGGTATTAATAAAAACTATCATAGGAAGTGAATTGGATGCTATGATCAATTTGGTACTTGATAATTGTTTTGAGATATGGAGGTGGTGATATTAGAGTCATGCTAGTTGGGTGATTATGAATTTAAAGAATACTTGTGTTGAAGCTGGCAAGTCCCGTAGCATGCACGTATGGTAAAAGTTGTGTAACAAATTTATTGCATGGAGTGCTCTTTTGATTGCCTTCCCTTGAGTGGAGGTCGGGGCGCGTGATGGTTAACTCCTACCAACCTCCCCTCCTAGGAGCATGCGTAGTAGTACTTTGCTTCGAGCGCTAATAAAACTTATGCAATAAGTATATGAGTTCTTTATGACTAATGTGAGTCCATGGATTATACACACTTTTACCTTTCCATCATTGTTAGCCTCTTCGGTACCGTGCATTGCCCTTTATCACGTTGAGAGTTGGTGCAAACTTCGCCGGTGCATCCAAACCCCGTGATACGATACGCTCTATCACACATAAACCTCCTTATATCTTCCTCAAAACAGCCACCATACCTACCTATTATGGCATTTCCATAGCCATTCCGAGATATATTGCCATGCAACTTTCCACCGTTCCGTTTATCATGACACACATCATCATTGTCATATTGCCTTGCATGATCATGTAGTTGACATCATATTTGTGGCAAAGCCGCCATGCATAATCTTTCATACATGTCACTCTTGATTCATTGCCCATCCCGGTACACCGCCGGAGGCATTCATATAGAGTCATATCTTGTTTTAGTTTTGAGTTGTAATTCATGAGTTGTAAATAAATAGAAGTGTGATGATCATCATTATTAGAGCATTGTCCCCAAATAAAAAAAAGAAAGGCCAAAAAGAAAAAAAAGAAAGAAAGGCCAAAAAAAAGAAGAATGGCCAAAAAAGGCCCAAAAAGAAAAGAAAAAAGAAAAAGAAAAAGAAAATAAAAAGGGGGCAATGTTACTATCCTTTTCCATACTTGTGCTTCAAAGTAGCACCATGTTCTTCATATAGAAAGTCTTTTATGTTGTCACTTTCATATACTAGTGGGAATTTTTCATTATAGAACTTGGCTTGTATATTCCTACGATGGGCTTCCTCAAAATGCCCTAGGTCTTGGTGAGCAAGCAAGTTGGACGCACCCCCATAGTTTCTTTTGTTGAGCTTTCATACATTTATAGCTCTAGTGCGTCCTTTGCATGGCAATCCCTACTCCTCATGTTGACATCAATTGATGGGCATCTCCATAGCCCGTTGATTAGCCTCGTCAATGTGAGACTTTCTCTCTTTTTGTCTTCTCCACACAACCTCCATCATCATATTCTATTCCACCCATAGTGCTATATCCATGGTTCACGCTCATGTATTGCGTGAGAGTTGAAAAAGGCTGAAGCGCGTTAAAAAGTATGAACCAATTGCTTGGCTGAAACCGGGGTTGTTCTTGATGGGAGTATTTTGTGTGATGAAAATGAAACATAGCCTAACTATATGATTTTGTAGGGATGAACCTTCTAATGCCATGTTATTTTGAGAAGACATGATTGCTTAGTTAGTATGCTTGAAGTATTACTATTTCTTATGTCAATATGAACTCTTATTTTGACTCATTTGGATCTGAACATTCATGCCACAATAAAGAAAATTACATTGAGAATTATGCTAGGTAGCATTCCACATCAAAAATTCTATTTTTATCATTTACCTACACGAGGACAAGCAAGAATTAAGCTTGGGGATGCTGAAGGAAATATTCCCTACAGGCAATAATAAAGTTATTATTTATTTCCTTATATCATGATAAATGTTTATTATTCATGCTAGAATTGTATTAAGCGGAAACATAATACATGTGTGAATACATAGACAAACATAGTGTCACTAGTATGCCTCTACTTGACTAGCTCGTTGATCAAAGATGGTTGTGTTTCCTAACCATAGACATGAGTTGTCATTTGATTAATGGGATCACATCATTAGGAGAATGATGTGATTGACTTGACCCATTTCGTTAGCTTAGCACTTGATCGTTTAGTATGTTGATATTGCTTTCTTCATGACTTATACATGTTCCTACAACTATGAGATTATGCAACTCCCGTTTATCGGAGGAACACTTTGTGTGCTACCAAACGTCACAACATAACTGGGTGATTATAAAGGAGCTCTACAGGTGTCTCCGAAGGTACATGTTGAGTTGGTGTATTTCGAGATTAGGATTTGTCACTCCGATTGTCGGAGAGGTATCTTTGGGCCCTCTTGGTAATGTACATCACTATAAGCCTTGCAAGCAATGTAGCTAATGAGTTAGTTGCGGGATGATGCATTACATAATGAGTAAAGAGACTTGCCGGTAACAAGATTGAACTAGGTATTGAGATACCGACGATCGAATCTCGGGCAAGTAACATACTGATGACAAAGGGAACAACATATGTTGTTATGCGGTTTGAACGATAAAGATCTTCGTAGAATATGTGGGAGCCAATATGAGCATCCAGGTTCCGCTATTGGTTATTGATCGGAGATGAGTCTCGGTCATTTATACATAGTTCTCGAACCCGTAGGGTCCGCACGCTTAAAGTTCGATGACGGTTATATTATGAGTTTATGTGTTTTGATGTACCGAAGGTAATTCGGAGTCCCTGATATGATCACGGACATGAAGAGGAGTCTCGAAATGGTCGAGACATAAAGATCGATATATTGGACGACTATATTTGGACACCGGAATGGTTCCGGGTGAGATTCAGACAATACTGGAGCTCCGGGAGGTTATCGGAACCCCCCGGGAGGTATATGGGCCTTAATGGGCTTTAGTGGAAAGGAGGGAAAGGAGCAAGGGAGGGGGCGCCCCCTCAAGCCCAATCCGAATTGGGAAGGGGGCAGGCCCCCCCTTTCCTTCCTCCCTCCTTCCTCTTCCTTCCCTCTCCCTCTCCAAATAGGAAAAGGAGGAGTCCTACTCTCGGTGGGAGTAGGACTCCCCCCCTTGGGCGCGCCTCCTCCTCCTGACCGGCCCCCTCCTCCACTCCTTTATATACAGGGGAGGGGGGCACCCCATAGACAACAATTGATCCCTTGGATCTCTTAGCCGTGTGCGGTGCCCCCCTCCACCATAATCCACCTCGATAATATCATAGCGGTGCTTAGGCGAAGTCCTGCGTTGGTAGAATATCATCATCGTCACCATGCCGTCATGCTGACAGAACTCTCCCTCAAAGCTCGACTGGATCGGACTTCGAGGGACGTCATCGAGCTGAATGTGTGCTGAACTCGGAGGTGCCGTATGTTCGGTACTTGATCGGTCGGATCATGAAGACGTACGACTACATCAATCGCGTTGTGCTAACACTAGTGCAGAACCGGGCTTTAGTGCCGGTTCGTGACGGCCTTTAGTGCCGGTTGGCGAACCGGCACTAAAGAGTGGGGACTAAAGGCCCCCCCTTTAGTACCGGTTCGTCACGAACTGGCGCTAAAGTGCAAACACGTGGCACGAGCCAGGCCCGGGTGCGTGTAGGACATTAGTACCGGTTGGTAACACCAACCGGTACTAAATGTTTGGGTGTTTTTTTTTAATTTGTGCTTTAATTTTGTGTTTTCAATTTGGCTTTATTTTCCATTTAATTCTTTTTTGTTTGCTGGTATTTCACGATACTACAAATTGTACACGTTATGCATATATATAATTAAATAGATTTTCTCGTACGTAGAACCGCATATATATATATATATATATATATATATATATATATATATAATATCATCGAATGTCTCACAACCAACACCATTAACTATTCACACATACACATGTATATACATATACAATTTCTCCTACATGTTGCCTTGGTGCCTTCGGAGCACGATGACAAGTGGTTCATGGGGGCGGTAGCGGGTAATAGTATTCTCCTTTGGGATCTATGACCTGGTCGAGAAAAAATCCGGCTATTTCCTCTTGAAGTGCTTGTATGCGGTCCGATGGTAGGAGCTTATCCCGCACCGATCTGAACTGTTAAGAAGGAGATCAATATGCATATGTGTTAGTTGTGTGACTAGATATCGATAATGGTGTGAATAGTGTTCTGACAAAAACGTACCCAGTCCTGTCTATCAGATCTGCTCCTTTCGCACGTCATCATGCGAATGTTCTCGCAAATGTAGAATGCACACAGATTATTCCCCGCCGCCTGTCTCAGGGCCTTTACAAGAATTGAATTGAATCAGATAATGATTAATCAAGCATGATAATTAATTAATGATATTGAAACAAAAATTAAAGAGATGATAGCTAGCTAGTACTACTTAATTACTTACCTTTGGTCGATGCCAAAACAACTTTTTCGGCCACGTGCCTGGAGTCACCTCGATGAACTTTGCCCATGCCCTGCCCGCCGGCAAAGAAAATTAATAAAGGGGTTATTAAATAGTTCATATCAGGAAATGACGAACTAATAATTAATAGCCCGAGATATAGTTAATAATGATTGAAATTACCTGTTGACTATCCCCTTCACGATGGTGTAGTCTTTATCTTCTTTAGTTAGTGAGTCCAGTAATTCAACTTTTCCTTCCTCAACTTTAATGTCTAACAAGACCCAGTGCCAACTGCATACGCACACGTTTGCATGTATTAATTAAGCGGGCATGTGCATAAAATTAATCAACTAACCGTAAAATGTATACACTTAATTATTAACATCTAGCTAGCTAGTAAGCAAAAACAGAATTTGTAGTACAAGACAGTGTGACTCACGGGAAATTGTAAGGAAGTAGTATATCTTCATTGGTATTGAGGCGCTTCAAGAACTCTAGCATGCTTTCCTCTACAGCATCTTGACAATGCTCAATCCCCCATATTTCCTGATTAATGGTATTTGGGTCAATGAACCCAACGCCATAGCATCCAGCTTTTTTCATTTCATACATCTTCATCCTGCATATAATACCACAGAAAAATAATATAGTGAGGATAATTACATGTAATGATTGATCAAAATTATCACTACATAACTAGCTTGAGACTTAAATTACAGAAAGAAATCACTTACAGACAATAGCAACTGACGATAGACTTGTCGAGTGCATCTTGATTAAATAACTGAAATAGTTCTGGATACTCAATGGTCAGAGCTTTCTCATGGTAATAATGCTCATGCTTGACATTCACCATGAGGGACTCTCGATTGGAAATCTTGGTAATGTTCATGTACCATTGATGCAATTGATACAATCTCGTTGGGAGGTCCGTGACCTTGTCTGGATGGACCAAAGGTTTGCCCCAGACATATTGCCATGCTATTTCCAATTCTTTAAGCGTAGGCATGGGCTCGATTTTGAGGAGTTGTCCAACAGAGATATTGAGCATTTGAGCCTGCATTATATGATCCTCTGTTATTACCACATCGCCATGCTGGGGAACGCTAACGGTTTGCCCGCAATAATATTTGGCGCACGTACTACTCCTCTCATGTGTTGTTGGCACAACAAGCGGGGGGATCGCTTGCGCCGCCTGTTCTCCCAACTGGGGAACGGTTTTCCCGCATTTTTTGCCAGCTGCTTGTTGGATCGAGCTTGAGCTCGCTTCCTTCTGTAGTCGTGCTCGATGTGCCTTCCTAATTTGGCGCTCATAGTCCGAGTCAACAGGCTTGGGAGCTGGTTCTCTAGCCATACGAATGAAGTGGTCAATTACTTTCTCAGGCACTTTCTCCTTTGGCGGCGGTGCCGGTTTCGGTCCAAAATGGGCGTCCAATTGGGCTTGAACTATGGCTGTGTTTTGCTCCTTATTCATGTCGTAAGGCCTCTTAGGAAGAGGAGCGAGGCTTGGACCATATTTATATCGCTTGCCTCCGCCTGTACTTCCTGAACTACCTCGACTCGTACCGCTACGCACCAAAGCTGCGGGATGTCTCTTCTGCGATTGCTGAGATTGCTGAGACGACGGAGACGACTGACATGGAGTTGGACCAGGAGAAGTGGACTGACGATGTACCGGACTTGAAGGAGGTGTGGCCTGACACGGTGCCGGACTTGAAACCGGAGAAGTGGCATGACGCTGTGCGAGGCTTGAAACCGGAGGAGTCAGCTCACGCGTTCGGGGACTTGGAGGAGGTGGCGGACTTCAAGGAGGAGTCGTCTCACACGTTTGTGGACTTGGAGGAGCGGGAGTCTGCTGACTCGGTGGCAGACTTCGAGGAGGAGTCGGCAGACAACGAGGTGTCGGTGGACTTCGAAAGATGATGCAATCCTTTCTCCATAGGATGATACGATGTATGGCCTCTCCCAGTGTGCGCTCGTCTTCACCTCAAGGAATGTCAAGCGTTAGCCCCGAATATGGGTCCACCACTTCATCAACCATGACACGAGCATATCCCTTTGGAATCGGGATGCAATGGTAGGTTGCTTCGGGGGTAACTGGAAAAGCAACACCGTCCGCCACCTTCATGGATATGTTCTTCATTTTGGAGTGTAGCTCGCAGTTAGTGTTCTCTATGATCTCATCCACAGGGTATGTATCCAGCAGTGTGTCGCCCGGGGCAGAACCAACGCTGCTTCTCGGCATGGATGGGATGGTGCTATCCAATGCTGGACGATCATCCGCTTGCCGCTGCCGCTGCTGAGACCCCCTTTCCTGGCTAAGTGAGTCGATCTGCCGTTGCTGCTGCTGGAATTTGAGTGCCAGGTCCGCGTGCCTTGCTTCTAGGCCTTGAAGGCATTCTGCGTCCTGCTTCCTCTGCTCCTCCTCCAGCTTCCTTTTCTTCTCCTCCTCCATCTTCCTTCTTGCACGACTCCTGTAGTCCTTGTTCCATTCTGAAAAGCCCTCATACCAGGGAATAACGCCCATGCCTCATGTTCTTCCCGGGTGTTCAGGATTTCCCAGGGCGCACGTAAGCTCGTCATTCTCTCTGTTGGGCGTGAACACCCCCCTTCGAGCTTCATCTATTGCGTCAATTATCTTTTGTTCGGCTCCTTTTAGACTTGCCTTCTGCGGAACTTCGCTGGTCTTCGGGTCCAACGCTCCCCCATGCGCATAAAACCAAGTTCTGCACCTGGGGGGCTAGTGCCGGGTAACTGGAGTGACCTCTGCATCCTCCATCTCTTGCTCAGACTTATCCCACTTAGGCAATCCCACCGCATAGCCACCTAGACCCAGCCTATGGAACTGCGTCTTTCTTGCGGCATTTGCCTTGTTTTCCATCGACCGTTCCTTAGATATTTCTGAATCCTTGAAGGTCACGAAATCGTCCCAGTGCTCTCTTTGCTTCTCCAGTGTTCCCGTGAAATCTGGAGTCTTCCTTTCATTAGCGAGGTAGTTGGCCCATACAGTTTTCTTGTGGGTGTTAAATGCAATTGCCATATTCTTAAGAGCAGCGGCCTTGACTTTCTCCACATTTGCTTTAGTGAAATGATCTGTAGGGTGAAATGTTCCATCAGAGATTTCACAAGGTCTTTTTTGGCTCTGTCGTCGACCCAAGTAACACCTGGACGTTTAGTCTTTGGCTCTTTCCATTCTTGAATGGAGATCGGGAGTTTGTCCTTCACAAGAACTCCGCACTGACGAGTCCACTTGTCCGCAACGTTCTTAGGCGTGAGGGGTTCGCCACTAAGTTTGGTGGATTCGATGTGGTACTTTACACCATCCTTCAACAATCTGCCCGGGCCTCGCTTTGTCTTGCTGTCTGTAGAAGCAGATTTGCTCGATCCGGAGGGCTGAAAGAAGAAAGATCGATTCGTTAATATATCTTCAATAAAAAAAAACATGTGATGATCACCATGATGCATGCTTAATTATATAAATATACCTCGCCGGTAGTCTTTGTTATTTGAAGATCAGCATTGTCTGTGTCATCACAAACATTGTCTGTGTCATAATCATAATCATAGTACATGACTTCATCAGCCCGGTCGTCGAGATCGAATATCTTTTCATCACCCTCTCCGGTATTGTTCAGATATTGGGAGCCATCATCTGCTTCATTCAGATCATCTAGCCTATGAGGGCTGCGTATGATGTCGAACAATTCCTCTTCTCTCTCTCTTCCGGTATTGTCCGCCATAGGTTTTACTTTACTAATACAGAAGAAATATAAAACAATTTAGTATTCAAATTACAATGCACGGATGCAATTAATCAATAAGGAAAAACTGAATCTCGAATACATCTTCTCGAATATATAATCTCGAATACATCATCGATCGTCTTAATATATATAATCTCGAATACATCGTCTCGAATATTATATATTGAATACATCACTGGCTAGGTACCTAATAAAGATCGAGTACTACAGAAGAATCTAGGGCACCACTCGTAGTTCCTGGGGCGCAGGCGGTGCACACCCAAAGAGAAGGAACCATCACAGGATCATATCTCCGGTCATCTGCCCAAAGAACCCGCCAAGTAGTGGAGAACCTGACGTCGTCCATAGCAGCCATGTAGCGATGGACGTGCTTATCTTCCTCCCTGATACGGCGACGCACCACCTCCGGCGGGGCCGGCTGCCTCTGCACCGAATGTGGTCCAGGCGAACGCCACCAAAGAAGATCAGGGTCGACGACGGGACCCGAGGTCGGGTTCCTCACCAAGCGGCACGCCCCTCCAGGTAGCACCTCCTAGTGCCAGCCCGGCGGAGCCCAGTCCCGGACATGGGTCCCCTCAAGCAGGACGTCGTCGCGAACGGGTCGACAGCGAGGATGCGGGCCGGGCATATCGTCGAGAACAAATACTATATGCCCGCAAAAAGTAACATTTTTTAAATGATTGGATTGTGATAACTAAAATTCTATATATATGTAAATTCTAACAATTTGACATTAATCTAATTCATCTAACTAAAACTAATTCTAAAATTTCCTGATTATATAACTAACATTTCCATAACAATTCTAATATTTATATAACTAAAAAACAGAAAAATTGCTAACATTTCTATAAATATTTCTATAACTAAAAAACAGAAAACATTTATAACATTTCTATAAAACTAACATTTCTAATATTTATATAACTAAAAAACAGAATAATTTCTAACATTTCTATAACTAAAAAACAGAAAAATTTATAACAAACAAACTAATGTGTGTGTGTGTGTGTGTGTGTGTGTGTGTGTGTGTGTGTGTGTGTGTGTGTGTGTCGTGTGTGTGTGTGAGTGGACATGGCGGCCGGGGCGAGCTCACCGGCGAGGCGACGACGGGGCGGAGACTACGGGGCGACGGGACGGGGCGGCGACTACGGGGCGGGGCGGCCAGGGCGACGGGACGGGGCGGCGACGATGGGGCAGGGCAGGGCGCGGCGACGGGGACGATGGGGGCGGGAACGGCCGGGACGACGACGTCGACGGGGCAGCGACGAGGGGCGGGGACGGCCGGGGTCGGCGACGAGGGGCGGGGGCGGCGACGATCGGGGCAGGGCGGCGCGACGGAGGGAGGAAACAGAGGGAAGAACAGAGGGAAACTGAATTTTTTTCAAGTGTTGTATATATAGGATGGACCTTTAGTACCGGTTGGAGCCACCAACCGGTACTAAAGGTCTGTTTTGGCAGGCCAAGCGGCCGGAAGCGCACCCCCTTTAGTACCAGGTGGTGGCTCCAACCGGTACTAAAGGGGGGGGGTCTTTATTACCGGTTGGAGCCACGACCCGGTACTAAAGGGGGTGCGCTGGCTCCAGGCGGTGCGCAAGTTTAGTCCCACCTCGCTAGCCGAGAGGCTACCACACTGGTTTATAAGCTCCAGTGCGGTAGCTCTCTCGAGCTGCTCTCCTAATCAGGCCTACTGGGCCTACCTGTCCTCTTCGCCCAGTGGGCCTACTGGGCCTTTGCGGGCCTGCATCCCGGCCCAACAAAAGCTTGTGTTCCTAGTCGTATGCAGGCCGCTTTGGCCCAGTAGGTGGGCTTTTTTATTTTCTTAATTTTTTTCGCTTTATTTATTTTTGAGTTGTTTTTTTTGCTGTATTTAGAGTTTCTTTGTGAATATTTTTGCTTTAGGTACAAAAAATTACAAACTTTCTGTTAGTGCCGTAGTTTTCAAATTTGAATAGTTTAAATTTTGAATTATTTGAAATTTGTGTGAATCACTAGTTTGTGAATAACTTAACTTTGATAAAAGTTTTTTCAGTGATTCTTTTTTCTTATGTTTAATATTAGTGTGTTTTATCATTATATTCAATTTGGTAATGCTTAGGTTATTTAAAAAATGAAATGCCTTTGTAACAATTCAGTTTTCGTTGGAAACCCTGATACTTCGAAAGAGATTGTCCATTTTGTACACGAAGTGCATCCAGTTTTTGCCGTAACCCTCTCTACTTTCTTGCACATGCTATTTGTATGAAATTATGATACCATGCCAACTTTCAACCTTTTTTGAATTCATTTTAAATGCTTTTCAATTTCAGGGTCATTTAGCTGGAAAAAAAATCAGTAAATGCATGAAAAGAATTTGTTTGCACATAAAATTTCTTCGCGTTTCAAATGCCAAAACACATAACTACCCTAACTATTACAGACATTCCCTCCTGGGTGTGAAACACAGAAGAAAGTGATCATAGTGAAGCCGATCACATCCCAGATCTTTCGGTGTGAAACTTTTTCTTCGCGTGTGTCCCTTTGCGCCGTAAGCATGGAAAATCTTCATCATTTAACTGGATGCTCGTGTCAATATTCATTGTGAATGGAGCAATTTCATCAAACTGTTCATAATCTTCTGACATGTCTGTCTTGTCATCCACCCCCACGATGTTTCTTTTTCTTGAAAGAACTATGTGGCGCTTTGGCTCGTCGTATGATCCATTCGCTTCCTTATCTTTTCTTTTTCTCGGCCTGGAAGACATGTATTTCACATAAAAAACCTATGCCACATCATTGGCTAGGACGAATGGTTCGTCTGCATACGCAAGATTGTTGAGATCCGTACTACGGGTCTTCCGTTACCCCGCCTCATGTCATATTGACCCATTTGCACCGAAACAAAGGGACCTTCAAATCACCTGATCCATAGTTAAGTTCCCATGTGTCCTCTATGTAACCATAATATGTTTCCTTTCCCGTGTTGGTTGTTGCATCAAAGCAGACACCACTGTTTTGGTTGGTGCTCTTCTTATCTTGGGCGATCGTGTAAAATGTATTCCCATTTATCTGGTACCCTTTGAAAGTCATTATATTTGAAGATGGTAGCTGGGACAGCGAGTACAGGTCATTTTGAATATCGCCATCATTCATGGCACGTTTCTGCAACCAACCGGCGAAAGTCCTTGTTTGTTCGCGTGTAATCCAGTCGTCAGACTTCTCCGGGTGTTTGGACTGTAGAAAATTCTTGTGTTCCTCCATATACGGAGCCACCAAGGCAGAATTCTGTAGAACTGTGTAGTGTGCTTCAGTGAGAGAATGCCCATCCATACATATTATTTGATGCCCTCCTAGCGTGCCTTTTCCTTCTAGTCTGCCCTTATGCCGCGATTCAGGAACACCAATCGGCTTAAGGTCAGGAATGAAGTCAATAAAAAACTCAATGACCTCCTCATTTTCATGGCCCTTCGAGATGCTTCCTTCTGGCCTAGCACGGTTATGAACATATTTCTTCAAGACTCCCATGAACCTTTCAAAGGGGAACATATTGTGTAGAAATACAGGACCCAAAACGTTAATCTCTTCGCAAAGGTGAACTAGGACGTGCGTCATGATGTTGAAGAAGGATGGTGGGAACACCAACTCGAAACTGACAAGACATTGCACCAAATCATTCTGTAACCTTGGTATGATTTCTGGATCGATTACCTTCTGAGAGATTGCATTGAGGAATGCACATAGCTTCACAATGGCTAATCAAATGTTTTCCGGTAGAAGCCCCCTCAATGCAACCGGAAGGAGTTCCGTCATAACCACGTGGCAGTCATGAGACTTTAGGTTCTGGAACTTTTTCTCTGCCATATTTATTATTCCCTTTATATTCGACGAGAAGCCAGACGGTACCTTCATGCTGAGCAGGCATTCGAAGAAGATTTCCTTCTCTTCTTTGGTAAGAGCGTAGCTGGCCTGACCCTGATGTATGCGGTCTTTTCCGTTCATACGTTGCTGGTCCTCCCGTGCCTCTGGTGTATATTTTGTCTTCCCATACACGCCCAAAAAGCCAAGCAGGGTCACGCAAAGATTCTTCGTCACGTGCATCACGTCGATTGTGGAGCGGACCTCTAGGTCTTTCCAATATGGCAGGTCCCAAAATGTAGATTTCTTCTTCCACATGGGTGCACGTCCGTCAGCGTCCTTCGGAACAGGTTTTCCGCCAGGACCCTTTCCAAAGATTACCTCCAAATCGTTGACCATATCATGTACATCAGCACCAGTACGGTGGCGAGGCTTCGTCCGGTGATCCGCCTCACCTTTGAAATGCTTGCCTTTCTTTCTTACGGGATGCCTTGTCGGAAGAAATCGACGATGTCCCAGGTACACATTCTTCCTACAACTATCCAAATATATATTGTCGGTATCATCCAAACAGTGCGTGCATCCGTGGTATCCCTTGTTTGTCTGTCCTGAAAGGTTACTGAGAGCAGGCCAATCATTGATGGTCACGAACAGCAACGCCTTTAGGTCAAATTCTTCCTGTTCGTGCTCATCCCACGCACGTACACCTGTTCCATTCCACAGCTGTAATAGTTCTTCAACTAATGGCCTTAGGTACACATCAACGTCGTTGCCGGGTTGCTTAGGGCCTTGGATGAGCACTGGCATCATAATGAACTTCCGCTTCATGCACAACCAAGGAGGAAGGTTATACAAACATAGAGTCACATGCCACGTGCTATGGTTGCTGCTCTGCTCCCCAAAAGGATTAATGCCATCTGCGCTTAGACCAAACCATACGTTCCTTGGGTCACCTGCAAACTCCTCCCAGTACTTTCTCTCGATTTTTCTCCACTGCGAACCGTCAGCGGGTACTCTCAACTTTCCGTCTTTCTTACGGTCTTCTGCGTGCCACCGCATCGCCTTCACATGCTCTTTGTTTTGGAACAAACGTTTCAACCGTGGTATTATAGGAGCATACCACATCACCTTGGCTGGAATCTTCTTCCTGGGGCGCTCGCCCTCGACATCACCAGGGTCATCGCGACTGATCTTATAATGCAATGCACTGCATACCGGGCAAGCGTTCAAATCCTCGTACTCACCGCGGTAGAGGATGCAGTCATTAGGGCATGCATGTATCTTTTGCACCTCTAACCCTAGAGGGCAGACAGCCTTCTTTGCTTCATACGTACTCTCGGGCAATTCGTTGTCCTTTGGAAGCATATTCTTTATCATTACCAGCAACTTTCCAAATCCCTTGTCAGATACACCATTCTCTTCCTTCCATTGCAGCAATTCAAGTGTGGTGCCCAACTTTTTTTTGTCAGCTTCGCAATTCGGGTACAACAATTTCTTGTGATCCTCTAACATGCGCTGCAACTTTGTCCTCTCCAGATCACTTGCACAGTTTCTCTTTGCATCGGCAATGGCCCGGCCTAGATCATCAGCGGGCTCATCTGATGCCTCTTCTTCAGCTTCTTCCCGCATTGTCGGCTCAGCTTCTTCCCCCATTGTTGTATCATCGTATTCAGGGAACCCATTGCCAGGATAGCCGTCGTCCTCCTCTTCTTCTTCATTGTCTTCCATCATAACCCCTATTTCTCTGTGCTTGGTCCAAACATTATAGTGGGGCATTAAACCGGACTTAAATAGGTGGACGTGAATGGTTTTTTCTGTAGAGTAACTGTGACCATTCTTACAGCCAGCACATGGACTCGGGAGAGCATCCGCCCGCTTGTTTGCCTCAACGGCCTGCAGAAAAGTATGCACGCCATTAATGAACTCGGGAGAGCATCGGTCATCATACATCCATTGTCGGCTCATCTTCATTACACAACACCAAATAGACCAAATTAATACAAGTTCATACATAAAGTTCATACATAAAGTTCATATACAGCACTTAATTAAATGCAACATAGAAATAACTCTCTAGCTAAAGAATTTAAATGCAACAACAAATGCGATGAAGATCGCAACTAAGGTAACAATTGATCCAACAGCATAATGATACCAAGCCACACTATCAATGGCATATTTTCTAATCTTTCTAATTTCAACCTCATTTTCTCCATCTTGATCTTGTGATCATCGACGACATCGGCAACATGCAACTCCAATTCCATCTTCTCCCCCTCAATTCTTTTCAATTTTTTTTCAAATACTCGTTTTCTCTTTCAACTAAATTTAACCTCTCGACAATAGGGTCCGTTGGAATTTCCAGTTCACATACCTCCTAGATAAAAATATCTATGTCAACTTGATGGGCATAATTTGTCATAAGCACGAAATGCAACAACTAGTTTTAAAAGAGAATATACCACATCCGAATCATAACAAGGACGAGGGCCGACGGGGACGGAGATCAAAACCATGGCACTATGTATAACAAACAACGTACGGGTAAGATAATTATACGAGTAACTATATATCCAAATCACACAAACATCAATTTGGTAATGTAAAACATTCATGAACAAGAGCCTCACCACAAGGTGGTGCCGGCGACGGGGCGGTGCGGGCGATCGACGGTGGTTACGACGGATATTTAGAAGGCACTAAGTAAACCACACCTACATATGCAAACTAAGTGTTATTTTTGACCTCAAATTGCATATAAATCAAATACTAGCAAATATAATTCCTCCCAAATTAATCACTATACAAAGCATTGCAAGAGCTAATCTAGCAATGAGAGTTGAAAGGACAAAGTTGCTAACCTTTGTGATCATTTGAATGGATGGGGGCCTTCAAATCTTGACAAATTTTGGGCAAAATTTGTGAGGAGCTCGAGGGGAAAGGTGAAGAACAGAGGAGAAGTGAGGGGAAAGGGGAAGAATAGAGTGGCTCGGGTGGACGAAGGGTTTATGTACGTCGATCTTTAGTACCGGTTCATGCCACGAACCGGTACTAAAGGTGTTGGACGGGCCCCAGACTGACAACACCCTGCCACCACCCTCTTTAGTACCAGTTCGTGGCACGAACCGGTACTAAAGGTTCGCCACGAACCGGTACTAATGAGAATGGCCGGCTAGCCGTTGGAACCGGCACTAATGGACACATTAGTGCCGGCTCAAAACCAAACCGGCACTAATGTGTCTCATATTAGGTCCTTTTTCTACTAGTGTAACACTTCCGCTTTCGGTCTACGAGGGTACGTGGACAACACTCTCCCCTCTCGTTGCTATGCATCACCATGATCTTGCATGTGTGTAGGATTTTTTTTAAATTACTACGTTCCCCAACAGATGCTTGATATGTCTCCAACGTATCTATAATTTTTGATTGTTCCATGCTATTATATTACCCGTTTCGGATGTTTATGGGCTTTACTTTACACTTTTATATCATTTTTGGGACTAACCTACTAACCGGAGGCCCAGCCCGAATTGCTGTTTTTTTGCCTATTTCAGTGTTTTGAAGAAAAGGAATATCAAACGGAGTCCAAACGGAATGAAACCTTTGGGAGTGATCTTTTTGGAACAAACGCAATCAACGTAACTTGGAGTGGACGTCAAGCAACGAACGAGGCGGCCACGAGGGTGCCCGGCGTGCCCCCTAGGGGTGGGCGTGCCCCCCACCCTCGTGGGCCCCTAGTTGCTCCATCGACCTACTTCTTACTCCTATATATATCCACGTACCCCGAAAACATCTAGGAGCACCACGAAAAACTATTTCCACCGCCGCAACCTTCTGTATCCGCGAGATCCCATCTTGGAGCCTTCGCCGGCGCTCCGCCGGAGGGGGAATTGACCATGGAGGGCCTCTACATCATCTCCAAGGCCCTTCTGATGAGTTGTGAGTAGTTTACCACAGACCTTCGGGTTCATAATTATTAACTAGATGGCTTCTTCTCTCCCTTTGAATCTCAATACAAAGTTCTCCTCTATCTTCTTAGAGATCTGTTCGATGTAACTCTTTTTGCAGTGTGTTTGTCGAGATCCGATGAATTGTGGGTTTATGATCAAGTTTATCTATGAGAATATTTGAATCTCCTCTGAATTCTTTTATGTGTGATTAAGTTATCTTTGCAAGTCTCTTCGAATTATCAGTATGGTTTGGCCTACTAGATTGATCTTTCTTGCAATGGGAGAAGTGCTTAGCTTTGGGTTCAATCTTGCGGTGTCCTTTCCAAGTGACAGCAGGGGCAGCAAGGCACGTATTGTATTGTTGCCATCGAGGATAAAAAGATGGGGTTTATATCATATTGCATGAGTTTATCCCTCTACATCATGTAATCTTTCTTAATGCGTTACTCTGTTCTTTATGAACTTAATACTCTAGATGCAGTCAGGAGTCGGTCGATGTGTGGAGTAATAGTAGTAGATGCAGGCAGGAGTCGGTCTACTTGTCACGGACGTGATGCCTATATACATGATCATGCCTAGATAATCTCATAACTATGCGCTTTTCTATCAATTGCTCGACAGTAATTTGTTCACCCACCATAATACTTATGCTATCTTGAGAGAAGCCATGCACTAGTGAATCCTAGGGCTCCCGGGTCTATCTTTTATCATATAAGTTTACTATCTACTTTTATTCGCATCTTTTACTTTCCAATTTATATTATAAAAATACCAAAAATATTTATCTTATCATATTATCTCTATCAGATCTCACTTTCGCAAGTGGCCGTGAAGGGATTGACAACCCCTTTATTGCGTTGGTTGCGAGGTTCTTGTTTGTTTGTGTAGGTGCGTGGGACTTCTGAGGAGCCTCCTACTGGATTGATACCCTGGTTCTGAAAAACTTAGGGAAATTCTTATGCTACTTGGCTGCACCACCCTTTCCTCTTCAAGGAAAACCAACGCAAGCTCAAGATGTAGCAAGAAGGATTTCTGGCGCCGTTGCCGGGGAGGTCTTTGCTCAAGTCAAGACATACCAAGTACCCATCACAAACTCATCTCCCTCGCATTACATTATTTGCCATTTGCCTCTTGTTTTCCTCTCCCCCACTTCACCCTTGCCGTCTTATTCCCCCTCTCTTTCCCATTCTCCTCTCTTTTTCGCTTGTCTTTTGTTTGCTCGTCGTCATGGCTAGTCCCTTATCGGCTCCTATGTCTCCCGAGTTTGAAGTTCTTCACTTCAAGCAAAGGCAAGGAGAAAGCTTAAAAGATGTTCGGTATAGGATGATGGAATCTTATCGTAATCGCACCCTAGAGGTGAATTTTTGAATTTTACTTTGCAATTTTTATGTTGGGCTAAATATGTCCCGTAGACAACTCTTGGATTGCATTGCCAAAGGAAATTTTATTGAAATTGATCCCAGTATTGTGCATGAAATTATGGAGGGAATAGTGGGAACACTACCTCAAAAAGGGGGGCCACATCCTACCAAAGAAGAAACACAAGTGTTTGAAAAGATTTGCGAAGTAACAAAAATCTTACAGAAGTCTCTTGAACCTCTCAAGAGTGTTAGCGGAAATCTTCACCGCATGAATATGTTGATTACTCTTTGCAATAAGCGGTTGGACTCTTTAGATCTAAAAATTTCCGAGTATGAAGGAAAACGTAAAGAACCTCCCGAATTCGAGCATGACTCCACTAAAAAAAACTGAAAATTAAAGATGGCACTACTTAGATCTATCCTCGCTTTTATGCCTAGCTAGGGGCGTTAAACGATAGCGCTAGTTGGGAGGCAACCCAATTTTATTTTTATTTTTTTATTTTTGCTTCTATTTAGTAATAAATATTTCATCTAGTTCCTGTTTAGATGTGTTTTCATGTTTTAATTAGTGTTTGTGTCAAGTAGAACCTATAGGATAACCTACGGTGATAGTTAATTTGATTCTACTGAAAAACAGAAACTTTGTGCGCACAAAAAATAATTTTAGTAATTCACAGAAAGGTGATTTTGCGTTGTTTATTTTTGCTGTAGATAAATAGACAAATTTCCCAGGACTTCCTATTTTGGTAGGATATTTAGAGTTCCATAAGTATTCGAGAGTTACAGATTGCTACAGACTGTTCTGTTTTTGACAGATTCTGTTTTTCGTGTGTTGTTTGCTTATTTTGATGCATCTATGGCTAGTATCTGTGGGTATGAACCATAGAGAAGTTGGAATACAGTAGGTTTAACACCAATATAAATAAAGAATGAGTTCATTACAATACCTTATGTGGTGGTTTTTCTTTCTTGCACTAACGGAGCTTATGAGATTTCCTGTTGAGTTTTGTGTTGTGAAGTTTTCAAGTTTTGGGTAAAGATTTGATGGACTATGGAATAAGGAGTGGCAAGAGACTAAGCTTGGGGATGCCCATGAAATCTGGTTACCTCCAAGGAATACTGCAAAACCTCTTGTGGATTTCCTGTCATCAGGACAGCCTGCCCAATCTACATCAGAAAACACACTGACAAGCATCGAGTCTGACTTTCAAAGCTTAAGCCCATGACTCTATGTTCCTTGAAGATATCTGAGTATCCTTTTTACAGTAGTCCGATGAACAGTAGTAGGAGCATGCAAGAACTGACAAACCTTATTACCAACATATGCAATATCTGGCCGAGGCAATGTTAGGTATTGCAATGCTCCCACAATACTCCTGTACCTGGTGGAGTCTTCAGTTGTCAGAATATCACCATCACGAAGAGATAACTTTTCGGAGGTGGACAAAGGTGTAGGAAAGGGTTTACACCCTGTCATTCCCATCCGTTAAAGTATCTCTTGCACATATTTTTCTTGTGACAGAAGAACTCCACTTGCAATATTTTTCACCTTAATACCAAGGAAGAAGTGCAAAGCACCTAAATCTTTCAATGCAAAATCCATACTTAGATCCTTAAGAAGAGCTGCAACCGCTTTAGGTGAGGAGCTTGTAACAATAATATCATCACCTTATATGAGCATAAAAAAAGTTACTCCATGCCGATGGTAGAAGAACAATGAGGTATCTCCTTTTGAAGCAAAGAAGCCAAGGAATCGAAGTTTGGAGTACAATCGACAATACCAAGCTCTTGGTGCTTGTTTCAAGCCATATAATGCTTTATCAAGCTTGCAGACATGTCGTGGTGATACTGAGCTCTCATACCCAGGAGGTTGCCTCATAAAGCCTTCCTCTTCTAGAACACCATGCAAAAACACGTTCTTTACATCTAGTTGACGCATGCACCAATTTCGAGAGATTGTAATGTAAAGAATTAACCAGATAGTAGCAGATTTTACCACAGGACTAAAAGTTTCTTCATAGTCAACACCGTACCTTTGCTTGAAGCCTTTGGCAACTAACCGTGCCTTATACCTGTCAATGGTGCCATCGGACTTCCTCTTTATCTTGCACACCCATTTGCAGTCAATGACGTTCCTCCCTTTGACAGGTGGAACTAAACGCCATGTTTTGTTGTCCATGAGAGCGGAGTACTCCTTATCCATCGCCTTCCTCCACTTTGGATCATCAAGAGCATCTTGCAAGTTCCTTGGTTTTTCTGCGGCACAAAAATACCCCCAACGAATACACCCATCTTTGTAAACTTTTGGTTTAGCAATACCACTCTGAGACCTGGTGTGTGTACGCATAGGAGAGGGTGGAGGTGGTTGATCAACCTGAATTTGCAGCCTATTGGACGAAGCAGAGGCAACAAAATCGGAGTTGGCCACAGAAGATCCGGAGTCAGCCGCACCAGATCCAAGGGAGAACTCCTGTGGAGATCCGGCCGATCCAGCCGCAGGGCCTGACCCACCACTTGGCCACGGCGAACTCGGCGCGTTCGGCTGGGAGGGGCCCGATCCGCCCGGGCCAGTGCGCCCTGTGCCAGGGCGGCCACGTGGGCCGCGCTCGACCGCAGAAGAGGGGGCCGCACCTCGCACCGAGGCGGGTTGGCCCGACCAGGGGACAACGCGACAGAGGGCCCGCCTGGCCAACCGCCTGTCCCGTCTGCTGGCGCCGATCCCGCGGGAGATTCGCCTGCCAGAATCAGTATCGGAGGCTGCGCCTGGATCTTCTGTGTGCTGCATAAAATCATGAGTGTTTTCACCAATTTCTTCATGATTTGCCGGCCCTGTTTCCTGCACACTATTAGCAGATCCTTCATCAAACATATTAGCCATTGACACAGGACCAGTAGCATCGACTCCCCCTGGAACAAAATTGGGTGAAGGCAGGAGATGGGAGGGTAACAAAACAAGTTCTTTACGGAGTTGTGCACCGGCATTGGGATGAAGACTAGCAAAAGGAAAAACTTGTTCATCAAAGACGACATCTCGAGAAATATAGACACGCCCGGAGGAGATGTCTAGGCATTTGTATCCTTTGTGGAAACTACTATAACCCAAGAAAGCACATTGTTTGGAGCGAAACTCAAGTTTATGTTTATTAAACGGACGCAAGTTAGGCCATACGGCACATCCAAAAATGCGGAGAAAGCTATAGTTGGGTTTAGTGCCAAAGAGACGTTCTAGTGGAGTTTGATTTTTGATGACTCTACTAGGAACACGATTAATGAGATACACGGCTATGAGGAACGCTTCATCCCAAAACTTTAGGGTTCATAAAAGCATGAGCTAGAAGGGAAAGACCAACTTCCACTATGCGGCGATGTTTCCGCTCGGCGGATCCATTCTATTGATGCTCATGAGGGCAAGAGACATGGTGAGTGATGCCAATGCGTTCAAAGAAAGAGTTCAGACTTTGGTACTCACCGCCCCAATCCGTTTGCATGGCAATAATTTTGCGATTAAACAAACATTCAACATGAGCTTGAAAAAGATGAAATTTCTCAAACACATCAGATTTGTTCTTAAGCAAATAGATCCAACTGAACCTGCTGAAATCATCAATGGAACTGACATAATATTTTTGTCTGCCTACAAAGATGGGTCCAGGACCCCAAACATCTGAAAAAATAAGCTCTAAAGGAGCTTTGGATTCACTAACTGAGCGAGGATAAGAAAGTTGATGGCTCTTGGCCATCTGACATGCATCACACACTAAAAGATGTTCTTGTTTGTTGGACACGGGAAGATTGAAATCTCGAACAGTTTTCTGGACTACCAGAAGAGAGGGGTTCCCTAGACGCTTGTGCCACTGGGATGTAGATGGTTTGATTGCTCCAAGGGCTTGTGTCGGTGTCAAAACCGGCGGATCTCGGGTAGGGGGTCCCGAACTGTGCGTCTAGGCAGATGGTAACAGGAGACAAGGGACACGATGTTTTACCCAGGTTCGGGCCCTCTTGATGGAGGTAAAACCCTACGTCCTGCTTGATTGATATTGATGATATGGGTAGTACAAGAGTTGATCTACCACGAGATCAGAGAGGCTAAACCCTAGAAGCTAGCCTATGGTATGATTGTTGTATATCTTTATCGACTAGCCTGGCCTCGGTTTATATAATGCACCGGAGGCCTAGGATAACAAGAGTCCTAGCCGAATACGCTGGTGGGGGAGGAGTCCTTGTCTTGATCGCCAAGTCTTGTAGAATCTTCCTTGTATGCGGCACCTGTCCAGACTGGCCCATGAGTATACGGCCGTGGGGGTCCTCGGCCCAATCTAATAGATCGGGAGATGACGTGGTGAGTACCCCCTAGTCCAGGACACCGTCAGTAGCCCCCTGAACCGGTCTTCAAGTTAGGGACGCTCCTCGATTCTTCTGAACTGTTCTTCATCTTCGGTCGTCGGTCTTGAAAACTGGTTCAACGAATCTTCTTTATCTTCGATCTTGAGGATCGCCGAAATGCATTCGACGGGTTTACACGTCGGGTATCCGAGGAGCCCCTTTAAGTTTCTGGCCTTTATCAATGCCTCGTTATTTTTATGCCACACCTCGGGTTTGAAATTGTTCTCGGGCGGCAGCGTCCTCTTGCATCCAAGCTCCAACGCCGGACTGCATTCGAGGTATCTTTTACAGCTGAGCGCCAATGCCGGACTGCTTCCCAGCTCTAACGCCGGACTATGTATCCGAGCTCCAACGCCGGACTATGTATCCGAGCTCCAACGCCGGACTATGTATCCGAGCTCCAACGCCGGACTGTATCCGAGGTGTCATAAATCACCTTGGTTCAAAGAAGTTTGAAGGAGTTTATCCGAGCTTAATGCTGGAAATGCCCTCTATGGAGCCAGCCACTAGCGCCCGAGCTTTATGCCGGACTGCTTCCGAGGTGGTGCACCACCCCGACTGTGGGCCGATTTTTTGTCAATATTTTTTATTATTGCAATTTATTCTCTACCGAGATATATAGCCAGTAGCCCTCAAGGTGTGTATCGGTCTAAAACCCGAGAAGCCCATGAAGGATGACATAAGACCGCTGATCCCCATAGCTGCTGAGACTCAGGTTGATTTGCAAAATCAGTCTGAGGATCAAGTCCTAGCTCGGCAGAATACTTCGGGACACAAAAAGCGGCGTGCTCAGTCCTCGAGACTCAGGTTGGGTGCGGCCGACCAACCTGAGGATCAAAATCTCCTCGGAAACTATATTGCACATAAAATTTTCTGCATTGGGCAAGCAATGCAGTAGCCCCCGAGACACTTGTCGGGTGGCAACACCAGATCAGGGGATCAATATGCCCCTTTGATATGTTTTAAATAATAAGCCCGAAGCCCAGTAGCCCCCGAGCCTTAATGCGGGCATGGGTGGCCGAATTAAGGATCAATATCCATAGTAAAATCACAAATTATGTGTAATGACTCTATGTATTCAAGTACTTTACGTCATTGATGCTCGGATCCGCATTGTACAAAACTTTGTTGACCGACCATCGGCTTCCACCTCCTCGGCCAATAGCTGAGGAGTGTTTGTCTTACTTTATAAAGCCTTTATGAGGACGACAAACAAGGCAATCTGGCCATATGGTTTTATAAACAAAGGTACGTGGAGAGATATATTATATTACTGTTTAACAGAGAAAATGTCTTCCAAAGAAAATAGTCCCGCTATCGGTTCCTTTCTTTGGGTTGTCATGCTAAGCATGATCATAAAACCTCAGCTCCGATGTAAGAGCAAAATATCGAGGATTTAGTTGGGGAGGCTAGTTAATAGCCCCCGGTAGTGTTCGGCGACAGTCGAGGTCAAGCCGTAAACACTTCGACCATTGTTATGAACGGCATGTTATTTAACATAGTTATCGGATCACTGACCAGTTTACGCTTATTGTGACAGTCAGTTTTCGGCTTTCTCCACTAAGGTGCTTAACCATGTGAGCTGGAAGCACAATCGCAGTGGTTCTCCCTTTGCACGCCTAGCCGAACAAAACGGAACATAGGAAGCAAGTGCGGGAGCCGGGCAACCCAACTATTGACCGAAGTCACAATTCGAAACCGATTCATATATAGCAATATCCGAGAATATTTTTGCCGAAATCCCTAAAAGGTGTTCGGCGTTGCACTGCGAGACTAATGCTGGAAAAGCAAAAATAGTTTAAAAGTGCCAAAAAGCTTGGAAAACCAAGAAACGTCAGTGAAAACATGACGTCCAAACAATATCAAGTGTTCGGTGCCAATCCGAAAATTGGTCTTAGAAAAAAGAAGTGCTTCTGTCGTGCTTTAACATGATACATCCTATCTCGGGACTTCGAGCGGGTCAGCCTACGGCTTCAACCTCCTATCTCGAGGGCGGAGTACTTCTCATCAGGCCAGTTTAGCAAACTAAACTCTAGCGGCTTTGAGAGAGAAATTAGGCTCCCCGGCTAGTGACCGCACACTCGTGTCGAAAAAAGGAGTGATAAATAATAAAAACTTTGCAACGACTAAGGAGAAAAACACTTAGTATAAAACGGCTCAAATAAACATAAGAGCCCCCAAGTGACTTGGGTAAAAGTTGACTATATAATGTAAGGTGACATGTAAAATGCCTTCTAGCCGGATTGTAGATCGTTTGTCGTAGCGGACCTTTTCGCTTCAACCTCTGGACCCAATAGTCCGGAGTGTGTCCGAATACCCTCGCGGTTATAAAAACCGGGGCATGCGTGGAGACCAGGCGTAGGGGTCATTAGTGCTTTATCAGACAAGTGCCCAACTAGTTATGTTATATTACATGGTTAGTAAGAAACATCTTCCAGGGAGAATAGTTCCGTTAGGGGTTCCTTTCCCTGGGAGGCATGCCCTAAAGTGCATGTCCGGACTGCGAAAAGAGCAGAAAAACATCTGGGGGCAGGTAAATAAATAGGTAAGAAATCATCTTTTAGTTCACCGACCGAGTATTCCCTTAAGAACGCTAGCTTTCGGCTTCACCCAGTCTGAGGTACACATCCGGCTGACCCGGCAGTAACAATCGCAGAGGTGCTCCCTTTACCACCTAGCCGATCGATCGGGAACGTAGGGGTAAGCACAGGAGCCAGGCAACCCAGCTTGGCCAAAACTTAAGTCATATCGATGCATATAATGGTGAATAAAAGGTACATGCGGAAGTGTCACACATGTGTTAGGCATAAAGCCCGTATTAATAAGCTTCTGTTAAAGAAGCTCCCAGGTATAATGAGCGCGGATAGCGCGTCAAGTGTGTGCAAACAAAGTTTGGACAAGGAAAATTTTTACAAGCCACTTTTTTCCAAAAAAGTATAATGCTTGGTCGAACCGAACACAAGTTAAAAATTTAAAACTTTGAGCATGAAGACAACTTAGCTGGTTAATGTGTTCGGTATTGACGACGTGGTCCGAGCTTGATGTCGGACAAGGTTCCGTCCCCCAAGCCGGTCCCGAGGTGGCGGAGCAAAGAGCTCGGCATTCCAAAGTGGTGACATAGCTCGGTAAATGCAGAACGGCAGAGTGATGCCGTAGTCCCCGACATGGGGTAATGAAGTGTTGACGAAGCCCCCCGTCCAGCCGAGGTGACGTCAAAGGATATAGTCCGGCTGGATCATTTTCCTGTGCACAAAAAATAGTGCAAACCGGAGATAATAGTGATAATAATAATTAAAAAAAATTGTTGCATAATGAATAATTTATGCAAAGTGAGTAATAAAAGAAATATGGCCTGGCGCCGAGGTCAATGTCGATGCAGGGCGTCGGCGTGATGCGGTAAAGGCGTGGCAAAGCCTGAATTCACAGGTCGGTCCGTGCTCCGGATGCGGAATTCGCCGGACTATGTACGGAGACTGACCGAACCATGATGCGACCGTCGTTTATGTGGCCACCATTTGATAGACCTGTGAACATATGATGGACAAACCAGAGTAATAATTCCTTAGGAAAAATGAACCCAAACAAACAAAAAATATTAGGATTAATAGCACCTGGTTTATTTGTTGTAGCAATCCGAAGGAGGATGATGCTGGCAAAGGTTGGCTTGCCGAGGCAAAGCCCTCGGTCCAGCTAATCGTGACGAAGCTGGTCGGCTGGTGACGCCAAAGTGTCCGGAGTAGGTTGATGAAGCGATGATGAATCCTCCGGTCTAGCCGAGATGTCGAAGTAGTTCGGCGTGATGGACACCGGCTTGAAGGAGCAACAGTGCGGCCTTGCCGATGCAGGTCGCGACGTGGTCGATGCCAGCTTGATAAAGCGACCGTGCGGCGATGCCAATATTCCCGCTCTGCGTAATCCGTGGGGCGGCGATGTTGATGATGATTTGTTCTTCGCGATGCCGGACTCTTGTTCGGCTTGCCGAGATGATGATCCGAAAAAGTCGAGCTCGGCTCAACAAAGTGACGACGTGTCTAGCGTAGGTTGGCAGCCGTGGAACAATATTGCCGGACTGGTTTGACACCAGCCATGATGTTGAAGATCATGTTCAAAAGATCTTAAGGTTAGTGGGATGTGTTTGGGAACAATACACAATATCCCATACAAAACTTCCTTCAAAAAGGATGTCCGAAATCCCGTTCATAAAAAAGATGAATTCGGGTCGGATTCGTTCTCGCGCAGAAAACAGATCCGAAAAGTGATGCACTAATCGGAAAGTTCCCGGAGTTCTGACGGTCGGATCGAGCTAAAATTTGGAGGGGTGGTAGATATAGGAATTCCGCAGCCGATCAACGGTTGGATCTTGCAAAGGACGTCCGAGCTAGAAGCTGGACACCACGCCCTAAACTCGTCCAGATTCCCGTCCAGATTTGAGAGGGCTCCGGTATATCGTGGATTGCGAGAGATTCCTCCATCGGAACTCGATAAAATTTTCCAGGGTTATTGTAGACTCAATTCCGCACAATTTCACCAAGGCGATCGTCAAAGCGATACTCGAGGAGGTGGTGGCAGCAGATACGAGTTCGCTGTCCATAAAAACAGCACGGTCGCTTGAGGGCAATGTTGACGTTGAGCCCCCGAGCTCCATGGATGAATCCTCCATGATCTTGATAGAGATCGGAGTTGGTGTTGATGAAGGCCCTCGTCCGAACATGGTGATCCGAACACGGGGCGCAATTCTTGGTCGAACCAAGGTGACCAGTCGAGCTGGTGACGAAGGTGCCGAAGTTGCAGTTGATCTGCAGGCGAGCCATCGATCCTTTCGTCGATCACACAGCGGAACTCTCAATGAAAGCACCAATGTCGGTGTCAAAACCGGCGGATCTCGGGTAGGGGGTCCCGAACTGTGCGTCTAGGAGGATGGTAATAGGAGACAAGGGACACGATGTTTTACCCAGGTTCGGGCCCTCTTGATGGAGGTAAAACCCTACGTCCTGCTTGATTGATATTGATGATATGGGTAGTACAAGAGTTGATCTACGACGAGATCAAGAGGCTAAGCCCTAAAAGCTAGCCTATGGTATGATTGTTGTATATCTTTATCGACTAGCCTGGCCTCGGTTTATATAATGCACCGGAGGCCTAGGATAACAAGAGTCCTAGCCGAATACGCCGGTGGGGGAGGAGTCCTTATCTTGATCGCCAAGTCTTGTAGAATCTTCCTTGTATGCGGCACCTGTCCAGACTGGCCCATGAGTATACGGCCGTGGGGGTCCTCGGCCCAATCTAATAGATCGGGAGATGACGTGGTGAGTACCCCCTAGTCCAGGACACCGTCAGCTTGCCTTTGGGGAGCACTGTGGTGTCCGGTCACCGGGAACAGACGCCATCTACTCTTGTTTTGAAGTATGGTCCTCCAGGTAGCCTGATCCTTGACAAGAAAAGTTTCAGGATGAAGCTCAATAAACACGTGATTATCTTTCATGAGTTGGTAGGCAGAAAGAAGACTTTGCTCAGAATTAGGAACATGAATAATATTGTTCAAATTCAACGACCCGGATGGAGTAGATAAAACTGAATGTCCGATGTGTGCAATGTCCATACCTTGTCCGCTAGCAGTATGAATCTGTTCGTTGCCGGTGTAGCGGTCTCGAACAACAAGCTTGTCTAGTTCGCCGGTGATATGATCGGTCGCACCGGTGTCGAGATACCAATTGGTATCTACACCATATGAGTGTGCAGCGTTGGCAGCACGATGTTGGCCGCCATTGCCACCGCCGCCGCCACCACTGTTGCCGCCGCCACCACCTCCTGCGGGGTTGCGGACGTTGTTGTTGTAGCCCTTGTCGTAACGCTTCCTGCAGCGCCATGCTCCATGGCCTTCCTCTTTGCAGATCTGGCAGCATTCACGGTCACCGCGATCACCACCTTGCTTGCGCGGAGCACCACCGGAGGAGCCGCCGCCAGAGTTGTTGTTGTAGCGAGGAGGGCCGGAGTTGTTGTTGTAGCCGCCTCGTCCGCCGCTGCCGCCGCCTCCACGGCCACCGCCGCGGGATGCAAGGTTGGCGGAGTGGTTGGGGGAGAAAGCCGCCTGCTGGGCGGTGATGCGTGCCTCAGCCGCCAAGAGCAACGAAAAGAGCTCAGTGAGCCCGATCTGTTGATCCATGGCGGCGCGTGTGGAGATCGCGGAGACGAAACCTTGTAGTCCGGTTCGTGCACCTGGCCTTGGAGAATTTGGTCGACGAGGTCATCTTCTCCAAGGGGCTTCCCGGCGGCTGCGAGCTCATCGGCGATGCCCTTCATGTTGGTGAAATAGGCTGCGGCCGAGAGGTCCCCCTTGCGCGTGTTCCCCAGGGCGGAGCGAAGTTGGATGGTGCGTGCCCTGGACTGCGATGAAAAACTCTAGTGCATGACTTGCCAGATGCTAACAGAGGTGGTGTGGTTCGAGACTTGCATGAGAACATCGCGCGCGCGCGCGAGAGAGAGAGAGAGAGAGAGAGAGAGAGAGAGAGAGAGAGAGAGAGAGAGAGAGAAGCAATCAGGAATGTGAGCACCTGTTGATCCTGCGTTACCCAGATGGCGTACTCCGGGTTGGACTTGGTGACGGTCTCCTTCTTCCCGTCACCGATCTCCTTCTCAGAGAGGAGGACGGCGTTCGGCTCCTTGATCGAGCCATCGAGGTAGCCCATCATCCCTGCCGCTTTGATATGCAGTAGGACTTGTGCCTTCCACACCAGAAATTTTTTCCTGGTGAGCTTCTCGGTGATGGTGTGGCCGAGCGATGCGAGGGAAGGGGAGGCCATGGCGACGGGAGAGGAGGAGGAAGACATGACCTAGATGCGTTGGAAGAGATAGACTTTGTATACCATGTATAAAATGAGGCTTAAGCGTATGCTGCAAGCAGGGACGCGTGCGTGTTAATATAGCCTCAAAGGGCTGCGGGATTACAAGGTTGTTACGCCGTGGATTGATCTCCAAGTTACAAACAAGGATAGGATCCAATCTCAACAGCCTAACTAGATTACAACAACTACACGTACGCACACAATATACGGTTTATAGTTATACCGTATATACATTGTTTAACAGGGGCCGTCTCCGAACCGGAACCATCGCGGACGAGAGCGCCGATGGGCCAGACCGGGACCTTGCTGCAGATAGTGCGGCGCGCCATGGCCAGTCCGGTGGGCTCCAGCTCCTCTACCGTGTTCACCAGCACCGCGTCCGTCAGGTACCCATGCCGTATCTGCCGGTGCATGTATGCAGTCACCCGGTCTATGGCGGGAGACGGGCCAGAGACGAACGCCTGCAACAGCTGGGACCGGCGGAGCTCCACCTCCGGGTGCTCGGCCAGGCGGAGCAGCTGGCCGTCGCCGTGGAAACGCAGCGCCGGCATGTTCTTCCATAGGGTGTGCAGGATGGCCGTGCCGAGCGCGCCGCAGGACACGAGGATAGCGTGCCCGCACCCGCGCCGGCGCGCGACGCGCACCGTCCACGCGACGAACACGTCGGCGATGACGACGCAGTCGTCCTTGTCCTCGACGAGGCCGGAGACGTAGGCGTCGAAGGCGGGCTCGAGCGACTCGAAGAGGATGAGGAACGCCGGGAGCGGGAGGGAGACAGTGGACTCGCAGTCGGCTGGGAGGCCGTGGTCGGCCGGGATGAACGGCAACACGTGGAAGCTGATGACCGAGGACGAGGGCGACGCGCAGGAGGAAGCGCGTAGGGCGGCAACGTTGCGCGGGGTTGAGACGATGGTAATCTTGACGTCGCCGCGCGACTTCTAGCAAGGCGGCGAGGTGGCCCTGGCCAGGGAAGGGGAACAGAACTACGTGCTTGGTGCTGGTCGTGGCCATTGATGCAGGAATGGTATGTGCGGCTGGTGCCTGGTGGCTGGTTTTCTTAGTCGACTTAGTCGCGGCTAAGTCTGAGTCGACTAAGATTTAACCAAGTCTCAGTAAAATGACATGACATGCTGGAAAGAAAAAAAACTTTTTTATTTTTTATTTTTTGCATGGATCTCAATGTAAGATCTCACGGATATAGTATTGACTATAAAAACCTCTAAACAAGAACAGAAACCAGGTCCGCTTCAGTCCGCAGGTATTCCTGCCGTATACTAGACGGGCAGTAATTAATTATGTACTCGTACAATACTGTAGGATATAGCTCAATCCCACACTTGCCTCTGCATGAGCACATAGCAGGAGTATATATGAACCAGACAGCAAGCCTGGTAAGCTATCTCGATCGAAAAACAAAGAACATAGTAGCTACGTACTTATTTACTGCAGATCTTCATATGGTACGAGTTCTATGCCTGTCGAACGGCGGGAACTTGATTAATTACTGCGCGTAGTCGCAGAAGCCGTAGCTACACTTGTTGTCGCACTTGTTAGAGCAGATGCCGCAGTTCTTCTTATCGGAGAGGAGATCCACGCAACGCCCGCCGCAGCAAGTCCGGCCGTGCTTGCACGTCTTGTTGCATCCGCCGCAGTGCTGAGCGCTGGCGACGGTGTCCACGCACTGGCCGCTGCAGCACGTCGTCCCCGTCGTGAGGCATGCTTCGGCCGAATTCTTCGAGCACTCGTATGCCGGCAGAGGCCGGAGGCCAGCGCCGCCAACAAGCAGGAAACGACTCCTCCTTGCCGCCGGCTTCAGGCTCGCGCTGGCGCCGGCCGTGGCTGCGGTAATGCCACTAGCAGTGACCAGCACCGTGATGAGGAGAAGCAGGGCAGCGTTCGCCATTGCGGAGAAGGAGAAGTAATGCAAGTGTTTGGCTTATCGGCTCGTTGCTCTTAATTAGCAGGGAGCTCAAGGGTGTGCTTGTGTGTTGGGGGGATGCCTCTGATATTTGAAGCATCACGATTTATATAGAAGAGCATGGGAAAGAAAGTCAGCGGGGTTAGCTCTCCTCTCTTGGGGTTGACTTTTGACGCAAATTCAACTTCAAGATGACACCAAGAAGCCACTTTTGTGCAGAACAAAAATAGAGGAAAGGTTCCAGGTGCAACGTTCACATGGAGCGTAGAGGTTTTAGACAGATTAATTAGAGGTTGATCAATCCATAGTCCAGGTACTTGCAAAGCAACCAGTTCGCAACAATAGTGTTGAGAAGAGAGAATGGCTGCGGGATTGTCGTAGCTCGAAGTGTAACTAAAGTAAACTTCAGTAAAGCTCCACGTAGCACTAATTTTTGAATAACTAATGCACGGGATGCAATGAACCAAGCGCCGGCAGTCCTCGCATGCTAGACGTGACGAGTGAACATAAGCCGGAGACTTGTAATAAGGTAAGCAGCGACGAAGTATGATAAAATCAACACTTAGGCTAATGCGCATGGTGGTGACTTTAGATGCTACACCCTCAAATTCTGCAGAAGGGCAAAAGCCATCAAGTCACCCTTTGACAAATTGCATAAACGCCCATCAAAAACAAATTACATAAGAAATACGTTGTACTTAGCTGAGATGAAGAAAAACTGTTAACACATATATACTCCAAGGTCACCCTTCCCACGATTGTGGTAACTACGGACTGTCTTTTGGTGGAGAACAACATCCATGCGAATAATATATGGGACTATGGAGTGATGGTGGTGAACAACATCCATGCGAATAATATATTGGACTATGGAGTGATAATCGAGGAGTTAAATGAATGCCAATCTGTTTTGCAAGAACTCATTTTATTCATGACAAGTGACAATTTAATTTTGAAGCCCATAGCGAGGGAAAAAAATTATATGAGACCAGGTCTCACGGTTAGCAGGTGAGACCCGCCCTGATGGATGACATGTGGCATTCACAAATCACAAAGCATCTAATCCCCCCCCCCCCCGATTTCAGGTGGGGGTGGGGTAAATCTAAGCCTCGGACAGGACAGGCCCGGCCAGAAGTACGTACCCCCTTCTCCCCCGACCCCCGCGCTGCCTCCCCGCGGGCGGCTCGGGCGGGCGCCGCCGTCCCCCGCCTCTAAACTCCTTTCCCTCGCTCCCCCCCCCGCCGCCGCCGGCCGGATCCGCCAGGACAAAGCCCCTGCGGTGGCTGGCGGCGGGGGCTTCTTCCTCCTCCGCTCGGATCTGGGCGACGCGGGGTGGCCCGCCCGTCGGAGGCGTCAGGCGCGCGTGGGGCCTGGCGGCGCTGTGGCGGTGGCTCCGGTCGTCGTCGTGCCGCGGCTCGGCGGCGTCTTGGCGGCTGCAGCCTGCAACGCGGCGACTGCGTGCCCGTGGCCGCGTCCTGGGTCAGATCTGGGCGTCGGTGGGCTGCGGGCGGTTCGGGAGGACCTCTGTCGATCTTCTCCATCTCTGGTTGGTTCTCTGTGGGTGGATGGTGGCGGCGGAGTAGAGGCTTCGGGTGGTCGCGTGCCCGGCCTGGTCTCATGGCTAGATTCCGGCGGGCGGCGCGAGGTGGGGTAGTAGCCCGTCTTGGTTGCTGCTCCGGTCATGGGCAGCCGTGGTGTTGTATGGTTCAGCGACGCAGCGGTTTCACGGTGGTTTGGTGGATCTGCCCGCAGCGACGGCCGGCTATCTCCGGCATTGGTTCGTTTGCGGTCGGACCGCTTCGATCGTAGCTCCATCTTCTCGTCGCCCGGGCGTTACTTCGGTTCTGGGGCTGGCCCTCTCCCAGTTGCGGTCCTTCGCTCGTCTCGCTCCCGGAGCTGCAGGACGGAGCTCGTCTCGCGCCCGGCAGCAGGTGAAGGAAATATGCCCTAGAGACAATAATAAAGTTATTATTTATTTGCTTATATCATGATAAATGTTTATTATTCATGCTAGAATTGTATTAACCGGAAACGTAATACATGTGTGAATATATAGACAAACAGAGTGTCACTAGTATGCCTCTACTTGACTAGCTTGTTAATCAAAGATGGTTATGTTTCCTAACCATGAACAAGGAGTTTTTATTTGATTAACGAGATCACATCATTAGTTGAATGATCTGATTGATATGACCCATTCCGTTAGCTTAGCACCCGATCGTTTAGTATGTTGCTATTGCTTTCTTCATGACTTATACATGTTCCTATGACTATGAGATTATGCAACTCCCGTTTACCGGAGGAACACATTGTGTGCTACCAAACGTCACAACATAACTGGGTGATTATAAAGGTGCTCTACAGGTGTCTCCAAAGGTACTTGTTGGGTTGGCGTATTTCGAGATTAGGATTTGACACTCCGAATGTCGGAGAGGTATCTCTGGGCCCTCTCGGTAATGCACATCACTTAAGCCTTGCAAGCATTGCAACTAATGAGTTAGTTGCGAGATGATGTATTACAGAACGAGTAAAGAGACTTGCCGGTAACGAGATTGAACTAGGTATTGCATACCGACGATCGAATCTCGGGCAAGTAACTTACCGATGACAAAGGGAACAACGTATGTTGTTATGCGGTCTGACCGATAAAGATCTTCGTAGAATATGTAGGAACCAATATGGGCATCCAGGTCCCGCTATTGGTTATTGACCGGAGACGTGTCTCGGTCATGTCTACATTGTTCTCGAACCGTAGGGTCCGCACGCTTAAGGTTTCGATGACAGTTTTATTATGAGTTTATGTATTTTGATGTACTGAAGGTTGTTCGGAGTCCCGGATGTGATCACGGACAGGACGAGGAGTCTCGAAATGGTCGAGACATAAAGATTGATATATTGGACGGATATATTTGGACACCGGAAAGGTTCCGGATGAGATTGGGATTATACCGGAGTTCCGGGAGGTTACCGGAACCCCCCGGTAAGTATATGGGCCTTATTGGGCCTTAGTGGAAGGGAGGGAGAAGGAGCAAAGGAGGGGGCGCCCCCCCCCAAGCCCAATCCGAATTGGGAGGGGGGCCGGCCCTCCCTTTCCTTCTTCCCTCCCCTCTCTTCCTTCCCTCTCCTACTCCTAATAGGAAAGGGGGGCCAAACCTACTTGGAGTAGGTTTGCCCCCCCTAGGGCGCGCCTCCCCTCTTGGCCGCCCCCTCCTCCTCTCCTCCTTTATATACGGGGGCGGGGGCACCCCATAGACACACAAGTTGATCATCATGATCGTTCCTTAGCCGTGTGCGGTGCCCCCCTCCACGATATTACACCTCGGTCATATTGTAGCGGTGCTTAGGCGAAGCCCTGCGACAGTTGAACATCAAGATCGTCACCACGCCGTCGTGCTGATGAAACTCCTCCCCGTACCTCTGCTGGATCGGAGTTCGGGGTGCGTCATCGAGCTGTACGTGTGTTAAGAACTCGGAGGTGCCGGAGTAACGGTGCTTGGATCGGTTGGACCGGGAAGACGTACGACTACTTCCTCTACGTTGCGTCAACGCTTCCGCTTCGGTCTACGAGGGTACGTAGACAACACTCTCCCCTCTCGTTGCTATGCATCACCATGATCTTGCGTGTGCGTAGGAATTTTTTTGAAATTACTACATTTCCCAACAGTGGCATCCGAGCCTAGGTTTTATAGTTTTATGTTATATGCACGAGTAGAACACAAGTGAGTTGTGGGCGATATAAGTCATACTGCTTACCAGCATGTCATACTTTGGTTCGGCGGTATTTTTGGATGAAGCGGCCCGGACCGACATTACGCGTACGCTTACGCGAGACTGGTTTTACCGCCGTGCTTTGCACACAGGTGACTAGCGGGTGTCAGTTTCTCCAACTTTAGTTGAACCGAGTGTGGCTACGCCCGGTCCTTGCGAAGGTTAAAACATCATCAACTTGACAAACTATCATTGTGGTTTTGATGCGTAGGTGAGATTGGTTCTTGCTTAAGCCCGTAGCAGCCACGTAAAACTTGCAACAACAAAGTAGAGGATGTCTAACTTGTTTTTGCAGGGCATGTTGTGATGTGATATGGCCAAGACGTGATGCTATATTTTATTGTATGAGATGATCATGTTTTGTAACCGAAGTTATCGGCAACTGGCAGGAGCCATATGGTTGTCGTTTATTGTATGAAATGCAAACGCCCTGTAATTGCTTTACTTTATCACTAAGCGGTAGCGATAGTCATAGAAGCAATAGATGGCGTAAACGACAACGATGCTACGATGGAGATCAAGGTGTCGCGCCGGTGACGATGGTGATCATGATGGTGCTTCGGAGATGGAGATCACAAGCACAAGATGATGATGGCCATATCATATCACTTATATTGATTGCATGTTATGTTTATCCTTTATGCATCTTATCTTGCTTTGATTGACGGTAGCATTTTAAGATGATCTCTCACTAAAAATTATCAAGAAGTGTTCTCCCTGAGTATGCACTGTTGCCAAAGTTCGTCGTGCCCAGACACCACGTGATGATCGGGTGTGATAAGCTCTACGTCCATCTACAACGGGTGCAAGCCAGTTTTGCACACGCAGAATACTCAGGTTAAACTTGACGAGCCTAGCATATGCAGATATGGCCTCGGAACACGGAGACCGAAAGGTCGAGCGTGAATCATATAGTAGATATGATCAACATAAGATGTTCACCATTGAAAACTACTCCATCTCACGTGATGATCGGTTATGGTTTAGTTGATTTGGGTCACGTGATCACTTAGATGACTAGAGAGATGTCTGTCTAAGTGGGAGTTCTTAAGTAATATGATTAATTGAACTTAAATTTATCATGAACTTAGTACCTGATAGTATCTTGCTTGTCTATGTTGATTGTAGATAGATGGCCCGTGCTGTTGTTCCGTTGAATTTTAATGCGTTCCTTGAGAAAGCTAAGTTGAAAGATGATGGTAGCAACTACGCGGACTGGGTCCGTAACTTGAGGATTATCCTCATTGCTGCACAGAAAAATTACGTCCTGGAAGCACCGCTGGGTGCCAGGCCTGCTGCTGATGCAACTGACGATGTTAAGAACGTCTGGCAGAGCAAAGCTGATGACTACTCGATAGTTCAATGTGCCATGCTTTACGGCTTAGAACCGGGACTTCAACGATGTTTTGAACGTCATGGAGCATATGAGATGTTCCAGGAGTTGAAGTTAATATTCCAGAAGAATGCCCGGATTGAGAGATACGAAGTCTCCAATAAGTTCTATAGCTGCAAGATGGAGGAGAATAGTTCTGTCAGTGAGCACATACTCAAGATGTCTGGGTATTGTAATCACTTGATTCAACTGGGAGTTACTCCTCCGGATGATAGCGTCATTGACAGAATTCTCCAATCACTTCCACCAAGCTACAAGAGCTTCGTGATGAACTATTATATGCAAGGGATGGATAAGACGATTCCCGAGCTCTTCGCAATGCTAAAGGCTGCGGAGGTAGAAATCAAGAAGGAGCATCAAGTCTTGATGGTCAACAAGACCACTAGTTTCAAGAAAAAGGGCAAAGGGAAGAAGAAGGGGAACTTCAAGAAGAACAGCAAACAAGTTGCTGCTCAAGAGAAGAAACCCAAGTCTGGACCTAAGCCTGAAACTGAGTGCTTCTACTGCAAGCAGACTGGTCACTGGAAGCGGAACTGCCCCAAGTATTTGGCTCATAAGAAGGATGGCAAGGTGAACAAAGGTATATGTGATATACATGTTATTGATGTGTACCTTACTAGAGCTCGCAGTAGCACCTGGGTATTTGATACTGGTTCTGTTGCTAATATTTGCAACTCAAAACAGGGACTATGAATTAAGCGAACACTAGCAAAGGACGAGGTGACGATGCGCATGGGAAATGGCTCCAAAGTCGATGTGATCGCGGTCGGCATGCTACCTCTACATCTACCTTCGGGATTAGTATTAGACCTAAATAATTGTTATTTGGTGCCAGCGTTGAGCATGAACATTATATCTGGATCTTGTTTGATGCGAGACGGTTATTCATTTAAATCAGAGAATAATGGTTGTTCTATTTATATGAGTAATATCTTTTATGGTCATGCACCCTTGAAGAGTGGTCTATTTTTGATGAATCTCGATAGTAGTGATACACATATTCATAGTGTTGAAGCCAAAAGATGCAGAGTTGATAATGATAGTGCAACTTATTTGTGGCACTGCCTTTTAGGTCATATCGGTGTAAAGCGCATGAAGAAACTCCATACTGATGGTCTTTTGGAACCACTTGATTATGAATCACTTGGTACTTGCGAACCGTGCCTCATGGGCAAGATGACCAAAACACCGTTCTCCGGTACTATGGAGAGAGCAACAGATTTGTTAGAAATCATACATACAGATGTATGTGGTCCGATGAATGTTGAGGCTCGTGGCGGATATCGTTATTTTCTCACCTTCACAGATGATTTAAGCAGATATGGGTATATCTACTTGATGAAGCATAAGTCTGAAACATTTGGAAAGTTCAAAGAAAGTTGAAAATCATCGTAACAAGAAAATAAAGTTTCTACGATCTGATCGTGGAGGAGAATATTTGAGTTACGAGTTTGGTCTACACTTGAAACAATGCGGAATAGTTTCGCAACTCACGCCACCTAGAACACCATAGCGTAATGGTGTGTCCGAACGTCGTAATCGTACTTTACTTGATATGGTGCGATCTATGATGTCTCTTACAGATTTACCGCTATCGTTTTGGCGTTATGCTTTAGAGACGGCCACATTCATGTTAAATAGGGCACCATCAAAATCCGTCAAGACAACACCTTATGAATTATGGTTTGGCAAGAAACCAAAGTTGTCGTTTCTTAAAGTTTGGGGCTGCGATGCTTATGTGAAAAAGCTTCAACCTGATAAGCTCAAACCCAAATCGGAGAAATGTGTCTTCATAGGATACCCAAAGGAGACAGTTGGGTACACCTTCTATCACAGATCCGAAGGCAAGACATTCGTTGCTAAGAATGGATCCTTTCTAGAGAAGGAGCTTCTCTAGAAAGAAGTGAGTGGGAGAAAAGTAGAACTTGATGAGGTAACTATACCTACTCCCTTGTTGGAAAATAATACATCACAGGAACCGGTTTCTGTGACGTCAAAACCAACTAGTGAGGAAGTTGATGATGATGATCATAGAACTTCAGATCAAGTTAATACAGAACCTCGTAGGTCAAACAGAGTAAGATCCGCACCAGAGTGGTACGGTAATCCTATTCTGGAAGTCATGCTACTAGATCATGATGAACTTACGAACTATGAAGAAGCGATGGTGAGCCCAGATTCCGCAAAATGGCTTGAAGCCATGAAATCTGAGATGGGATCCATGTATGAGAACAAAGTATGGACTTTGGTTGACTTGCCCGATGGTCGGCAAGCAATTGAGAATAAATGGATCTTCAAGAAGAAGACTGACGCTGACGGTAATGTTACTGTCTACAAAGCTCGACTTGTTGCAAAAGGTTTTCGACAAGTTCAAGGGGTTGACTACGATGAGACCTTCTCACCCGTAGCGATGCTTAAGTCTGTCCGAATCATGTTAGCAATTGCCGCATTTTATGATTATGAAATTTGGCAAATGGATGTAAAAACTGCATTCCTGAATGGATTTCTGGAGGAAGAGTTGTATATGATGCAACCAGAAGGTTTTATCGATCCAAAGGGAGCTAACAAAGTGTGCAAGCTCCATCAATCCATTTATGGACTGGTGCAAGCCTCTCGGAGTTGGAATAAATGTTTTGATAGTGTGATCAAAGCATTTGGGTTTATACAGACTTTTGGAGAAGCCTGTATTTACAAGAAAGTGAGTGGGAGCTCTGTAGCATTTCTAATATTATATGTGGATGACATATTATTGATTGGAAATGATATAGAATTTCTGGATAGCATAAAGGGATACTTGAATAAAAGTTTTTCAATGAAAGACCTCGGTGAAGCTGCTTACATATTGGGCATTAAGATCTATAGAGATAGATCAAAACGCTTAATTGGACTTTCACAAAGCACATACCTTGACAAAGTTTTGAAGAAGTTCAAAATGGATCAAGCAAAGAAAGGGTTCTTGCCTGTATTGCAAGGTATGAAGTTGAGTAAGACTCAAAGCCGACCACTGCAGAAGATAGAGAGAAAATGAAAAATGTTCCCTATGCTTCAGCCATAGGCTCTATCATGTATGCAATGCTGTGTACCAGACCTGATGTGTGCCTTGCTATAAGTTTAGCAGGGAGGTACCAAAGTAATCCAGGAGTGGATCACTGGACAGTGGTCAAGAACATCCTGAAGTACCTGAAAAGGACTAAGGATATGTTTCTCGTATAAAGAGGTGACAAAGAGCTCATCGTAAATGGTTACGTTGATGCAAGCTTTGACATTGATCCGGACGATTCTAAATCGCAAACCGGATACGTGTTTATATTAAACGGTGGAGCTGTCAGTTGGTGCAGTTCGAAGCAAAGCGTCGTGGCGGGATCTACGTGTGAAGCGGAATACATAGCTGCTTCGGAAGCAGCCTATGAAGGAGTCTGGATGAAGGAGTTCATATCCGATCTAGGTGTCATACCTAGTGCATCGGGTCCAATGAAAATCTTTTGTGACAATACTGGAGCGATTGCCTTAACGAAGGAATCCAGATTTCACAAGAGAACCAAGCACATCAAGAGACGCTTCAATTCCATCCGGGATCTAGTCCAGGTGGGAGACATAGAGATTTGCAAGATACATACGGATCTGAATGTTGCAGACCCATTGACTAAGCCTCTTCCACTAGCAAAACATGATCAACACCAAGACTCCATGGGTGTTAGAATCATTACTATGTAATCTAGATTATTGACTCTAGTGCCAGTGGGAGACTGAAGGAAATATGCCCTAGAGACAATAATAAAGTTATTATTTATTTCCTTATATCATGATAAATGTTTATTATTCATGCTAGAATTGTATTAACCGGAAACGTAATACATGTGTGAATATATAGACAAACAGAGTGTCACTAGTATGCCTCTACTTGACTAGCTTGTTAATCAAAGATGGTTATGTTTCCTAACCATGAACAAGGAGTTGTTATTTGATTAACGAGATCACATCATTAGTTGAATGATCTGATTGACATGACCCATTCCGTTAGCTTAGCACCCGATCGTTTAGTATGTTGCTATTGCTTTCTTCATGACTTATACATGTTCCTATGACTATGAGATTATGCAACTCCTGTTTACCAAAGGAACACTTTGTGTGCTACCAAACGTCACAACATTATTGGGTGATTATAAAGGTGCACTACAGGTGTCTCCAAAGGTACTTGTTGGGTTGGCGTATTTCGAGATTAGGATTTGTCACTCCGAATGTCGGAGAGGTATCTCTGGGCCCTCTCGGTAATGCACATCACTTAAGCCTTGCAAGCATTGCAACTAATGAGTTAGTTGCGAGATGATGTATTACAGAATGAGTAAAGAGACTTGCCGGTAATGAGATTGAACTAGGTATTGGATACCGACGATCGAATCTCGGGCAAGTAACTTACCGATGACAAAGGGAACAACGTATGTTGTTATGCAGTCTGACCGATAAAGATCTTCGTAGAATATGTAGGAACCAATATGGGAATTCAGGTCCCGCTATTTGTTTTTGAACGGAGACGTGTCTCGGTCATGTCTACATTGTTTTCGAACCGTAGGGTCCGCACGCTTAAGGTTTCGATGACAGTTTTATTATGAGTTTATGTATTTTGATGTACCGAAGGTTGTTCGGAGTCCCGGATGTGATCACGGACATGACGAGGAGTCTCGACATGCTCGAGACATAAAGATTGATATATTGGACGGATATATTTGGACACCGGAAAGGTTCCGGATGAGATTGGGATTATACCGGAGTTCTTGGAGGTTACTGGAACCCCCCGGTAAGTATATGGGCCTTATTGGGCCTTAGTGGAAGGGAGGGAGAAGGAGCAAAGGAGGGGGCGCCCCCCCCCAAGCCCAATCCGAATTGGGAGGGGGGCCGGCCCCCTTTCCTTCTTCCCTCCCCTCTCTTCCTTCCCTCTCCTACTCCTAATAGGAAAGGGGGGCCAAACCTACTTGGAGTAGGTTTACCCCCCTAGGGCGCGCCTCCCCTCTTGGCCGGCCCCCTCCTCCTCTCCTCCTTTATATATGGGGGCGGGGGCACCCCATAGACACACAAGTTGATCATCGTGATTGTCGGTGTCAAAACCGACGGATCTCGGGTAGGGGGTCCCGAACTGTGCGTCTAGGCGGATGGTAAGAGGAGACAAGGGACACGATGTTTTACCCAGGTTCGGGCCCTCTCGATGGAGGTAAAACCCTACGTCCTGCTTGATTAATATTGATGATATGGGTAGTACAAGAGTGGATCTACCACGAGATCAAGGAGGCTAAACCCTAAAGCTAGCCTATGGTATGATTGTTGTAATGGATGTTGTGTCCTACGGACTAAAGCCCTCCAGTTTATATAGACACCGGAGGAGGCTAGGGTTACACAGAGTCGGTTACAATGGTAGGAGATCTACATATCCGTATCGCCAAGCTTGCCTTCCACGCCAAGGAAAGTCCCCTCCGGACACGGGACGAAGTCTTTAATCTTGTATCTTCGTAGTCTTGGAGTCCGGCGGACGATGACAGTCCGGCTGTCCGGACACCCCCAAGTCCAGGACTCCCTCAGTAGCCCCTGAACCAGGCTTCAATGACGATAAGTCCGGCGCGCATAATGTTCGGCATTGCAAGGCGGGTTCCTCCCTTGAATAATCCAGAGAAGATCATGAACACCAGGATAGTGTCCGGCTCTGCAAAATAAATTCCACATTCCACCGTAGAGAGAATAATGCACATAAATCCAATCTGCTGACGTTTTCTGCGGCATGACATCACACCGCTTCCAAGCCTTTATTTGAATCATTTTTTATTATACCACCTCAGCACGTTTAGCGAAGCGGTTTCCTTGGCACGTCTTGTCGAAGCAGAGATCGTGTTCCCCTTATTCCGGGATTCTCATCAATACGGAGGTGGGTAACCCAACCGCGCCATTGATGGTGGCGCTTGGGGGATAAGCAAGTTTTATCGGGCCGGTGGGGGACGCATAGTCCTCGTCCACCTATATATAAGGGATAAGGATATACCTTCTCACCTACGCCTTGTTCCTCCTTTGCTTACCCATCTCCACGCACTCAAGCTCCAACGCCCAAGCTCGCGCATCTCGCCTCGGCCTTCTCCGAATATGTCCGGAGCGGGAGGCAAATGGTTGGCCTCCACCATTAAGGAGGAGCACATCACCAAGCTGCGCAGCGCCGGATACCTCTCCGGCGATATCGCGCATCAGCTGCCCGACGAGGAGCAGCTCATCCCTACCCCCGGGCCCCATGAGAGGGTCGTCTTTCTTCCCCACTTCCTCCGCGGACTGGGCTTTCCACTCCACCCATTCATCCGGGGGCTCATGTTTTACTACGGCCTGGATTTCCACAATCTGGCGCCGAACTTCATCCTCAACATCTCGGCGTTTATCGTCGTGTGCGAGGCCTTCCTCTACATCCGGCCCCACTTCGGCCTGTGGCTCAAGACCTTCAACGTCAAGCCGAAGGTTGTGAAGGGCACGCAAGCGGAATGCGGAGGCGCCATGTTGGGTAAGTTACCCAACGTCCTTTGGCTCGAAGGGGCCTTCGTGGACTCCGTCAAGGGGTGGCAATCGGGGTGGTTCTACATCACCGAGCCGCGCGAGCCCACATGGGCGGCGGCCCGCGAGTTTAGATCTGGCATCCCCACGCAGCTCACCTCCTGGAAAGAGAAGGGCTTGTTGTGGGGCAATTCGAAGGAGCTGACGGGACTCCGAACCTGCATCCAGAAGCTGGTGAGCAATAAGCTCAGGCTCATCGACGTGGTCCAAGTCATGCTCATCCGCCGGATTCTCCCATGCCAAGAACGGGCATTCAATCTGTGGGAGTTCAATCCGGAACAGCACCAAGCGCTAAGCGGCTCTTCGATACGACATATGAAGGCGCTTGGAGGGTGCTGTTTAAGGGTGCCGAAGCCCCCGCATCCGCGACGGAAGATCGCGGATTTTGCTTGCAGCATCCGGCTGACGAGGTAAGTGATTCAACCCCTTTACGGGACACTTGTGGTAATCAAATTAATTCTAAGAGGGTTTCAATCTCTCTTTTCCTTTGACAGGAATGGATGGAGAAGGCCGAGAAGGGCAGAGGACCCAGTGAACGCCCGTCTAGCAGGGCTGCTGGTTCCGGCACCGCACGTGGTGCCGGAGAAGAAGGCCAAGAAGGTGGCCGCGGGGACTCGAAAGAGTTCCCGCCATTAGGCGTCTGACGACGAGGCGGGCTCCTCCCCCGCAGACGAGGAGGAGGAAGAAGACTCTCTCCCGGAGGAGGGAGAGAAGAAGAGGAAGGCTTCCCCAATAGGGGAGGCCGAAGGGTCCAAGAGGGGGAGAACTATCCCCCCGGAGAGTTTCGCCAACACCATCGTTGGCGAGGAGGAGTGGCCTTTAAGGGCCAGGCGTCCGGCAAGATCGTAAGTATCCGGATCCTTGATATGCAATTTCTTTTGTATTGCGTAGTGTCCTTCTAATGCCGCATTTTGTCCATAGTCCGGCCGATGATGATCTCCCCGCTTCATCGAGCGGGTCATTGGCCCCGTCGGATGTGGATTCACTTTCGACTGCCACTACCCCCCGCGCCAACGAGACGCCAAGGTGGGATCCCAGAGAGGGACCCATCAGGAGAAGGCTCCGGAGGCGCCATCAGGCAGCCTCCCGGACTTTGCGCCAGACTCTACATCGGAACCCGCAGTGGTTCCAGAGTCCGGCAAGCGGCCCCTTCGAAAGAAGGGCAGGACTGTGACACCGGCGGCCTCCGCCCAGCCGGAGGCGCCGGACAATTTGTTGGAGGCTCTTAAAGGCGCTTCCATCGAGGAAGAACACCGCACTCTCATGAGTGCGGTGATTCAGAAGGTTCAGCTCGCCAGGAGCGGGCTGACCGAAGCCTGCAGCAGCCTTCTAACAGGCTTTGAGGTAAGAAGTTAAAGTTATGTAATGTAATACCGCATAGACAGTAGCCCCTGATGCTCAGTTCGGTGTTCGGCAAGAAAAGCCGGACTGAGGATCTAACAAGATATACGCAGGGTTGCTTATAATATGTCAATATGGGTTTGCAGGCTGTGCTGCTGACCTCTGCTGCACTGACTGTGGAGGTCGGTGTGTTGAAGCAGGACCTCGAGCGGTCCGAGCAAGAGCTCGGCCATGCCAAGAAGCAGCTCGAGGACAAAGAAGGTGAGTAACACCGCTTTGAATAATTACCTTACAGAAAAGGATTTTGGTTGCAATAAAATTAACAAGGATAATATGGGTACTGCAGGGGCCACGAACGAGGTGGCAGCCCTGAAGGAGGCTGTGTCCGCGGCCGAACGCAGTGCGGCCGCGGAACGGGCAGAGCGAGAAAAGCAGGAGGCACGGGTGGCGGAAGTACGACAAGAGCTCAAGGCTCTCATGGAGAAGCATGAGATCTTGGAGCGTGACTCCAAGACTCGAGAGTCCGAGCTTGCCTCGGCTCTCGAAAGTGCCAAGTCCACCAAGGCTGAGGCCCGTAAGGCCGTTCAGGAGGTTGAAGATGTAAAGAAGATAGCGGCGGGTAAGGCATTTTTCATGCAAAGCAAGCATGTTAATGTAAACTACCTGACACTTACCCGCATTCGGAGCTCTCCAGGGGCGTTTGCAGATCTGCCGCCTAGTGCGTCCGATGCCGCCGCATTCTATCGTGGCGAGGAGGGGAGCTCTACGGAGAAGGTCTTCTGTTCTCAGTACGCTGAGGCCGGCCATCCGGTGCCCCCAAGCGACCAGCTGAAACAGCTGGTCGAACTCCACAAGGTAGCTGAGGAGGCCATGAAGGGCCTTATAATCCGGCTGTGGCCTGGACAGGCCATGCCTGGGAGCTACTTCGGCCTCGTGCGGCGGCTGGTGGATGCGTGCCCCTGGGTGGAGGTCATCAAGCGCTCCGCCTGTATTGAAGGTGCTCGTCGGGCCCTTGCCCGCACGAAGGTGCATTGGGGCAGGTTGGATGCGGAGAAGCTTCTCACGGACCCACCGCCACCGGGCAAGGAGTATCGCACGCCCGAAATGTATTATAAAACTGTCCTGAAGGGAGCCCGCGATATTGCGGATGAGTGCCCCAGAAATGTAATCTTTGAGTAAACTCGCTATGTATTATCCTGTGCGCTGAAAACTTCGTTCATATGCGGCTTGAGCAACGCTTGTTTAATTTAAAATATTACCTTCTGTGCGGCCGTCTATAAAATCTGAGAGATGGCAAGTCGTTGGCTTCGGCCCCCCGAGTCGCGAGTGCTGGGGTGTTCGGGATAAACTTGAGCACTCTTGTTCCCATTTTTGGGTCCATCTAGGGAGGCGCTCAACACAACGAACAAGGCAACCAGACTTATAATGCTTGAACACTCTCACTTAGCCAAAGAATTCTATAATTTTAAATTTCGGCGAAGCCCCTGGTATTCGGAAGACCGAATCTGGGGCGCTATCCACGCCTTCGTCGGACATTGTCCGGAACTTCGCTCGAAGCGGCATGAGTCTTTAAGGACCCGAAAAAACCTCTCGAACAGCGACCAGTCCCTCGCCTTATCATGCCGGTCAGTTTTAGCTTTCTCCACTGAGGCGCTCGCCCGGCTCAACCGGGGCGCAATCGCAGTGGTTCTCCCAGTGCCACCTTAGCCGACAGAACGGAACATAAGGCACCAAAACGTGGGAGCCGGGCAAACCCAACTATTGACCCAAGACATGATTCGGAGCCGATTCATATAATGCTATAAGTTCGGGGTGCCGCACTGGTGAAAGTGTTCGGACTTATCACACCATAATGTGGGGAACATAAGCCCCTGGTGTATTCAGCCGTACCAAAATATACGGGTGCAAGATGTCATGTAATTAACATATATATAAAAGGTAATGCAATTGCCGTCGAAAAGTGCTGCATTATTTATTAAAGAAAGTCTGCTATGAGTGCGGACTGATACAAATAGTGCTGTAAGCAAGGGATTTGGACTAATTAAACATGTCCCCCTCCAGGGGTGAGCTGCGGATTGGTGTATATAATCGAATTTAATGCTCGTAATTGAGACCACCTGAGTGTTCGTCGCAGCCTTCTTTTTTCACTGGCAGTTGCCTCATGAGTTCGGCAAGTTCACCGTCGGACAGGGCCTCTGGTTAACGGAGTCCTGTGTACACAAAGAAGTAAAGTGAAAAAGAAAATAAGGGGGGCACACTTGCGAGCCCCTGGTGTGGTCGAGCCGCACTCTGGGTCCATTGTGATCGTGCCCCTTCCCCTGCGCCCATGGTATCTCCAAAGCGTAATGATGTACGCGGAGGGTTGTTCTTGCAATCATGCGGGGGCGGGGGTTGGGGCCGCATTGCTACACGTGCTCTGATCGCGCCAGGTGGTCTTGGTTGGTATTGCTTCGGGCGCGTTTTGCTGTATCCGGCCGTTTAACGGCCGGACTCGAGAATTGCCTTAAAAGGCTGTTCTGTACTTCTGCTGTGAGAGCCGCTGTATGTTCCTCCGTTCAGAGGGAGCGTTCTGTATTTCCGTTGACCGTGATGACTCCACGAGGGCCTGGCATCTTGAGCTTGAGGTATGCATAATGCGGCACCACGTTGAATTTTGCAAACGCGGTTCGTCCGAGCAGAGCGTGATAGCCGCTGCGAAATGGGACTATGTCGAAGATTAACTCCTCGCTCCAGAAATTGTCCGGGGATCCGAAGACCACTTCCAGTGTGACTGAGCCTGTACAGTTGGCTTCCACACCTGGTATGACACCTTTAAAGGTTGTCTTTGTAGGTTTAATCCTTGAGGGGTCTATGCCCATCTTGCGCACTGTATCCTGATAAAGCAGGTTCAGGCTGCTACCGCCGTCCATCAGGACTCTTGTGAGGTGAAATCCACGACGATTGGGTCTAAAACCAATGCGGCGAATCCGCCATGGCGTATGCTGGTCGGATGGTCTCTTCGATCGAAAGTGGTCGGACACGAGGACCATGGATTGAACTTCGGGGCAACTGGCTCCATCACATAGACGTCCCTTAGTGCGCGCTTCCTCTCCCTCTTGGGTATATGGGTTGCGTAAATCATGTTCACCGTCCGCACTTGTGGGGGGAAACCATTTTGTCCTCTATTGTTCGGTGGTCGGGTCTCTTCCTTGTCGTCGCTGTTTAGCCCCTTGTCATTGTTTTCGGCAATTAACTTACCTGCCTGCTTGAACACCCAGCAATCTCTATTGGTGTGATTAGCTGGCCTTTCAGGGGTGCCATGTATCTGGCATAAGCGGTCGAGTATTCGGTCCAGATTGGACGGACCCGGAGTGGTTCTTTTGAATGGCTTCTTCCGCTGACCGGGTTTAGAGCCTCGGAATCCGGCGTTGACTGCCGTATCCTCCTTATCGTCGCCGTTAATGCGGCGTTTGTTTTTGTTTCGACGTGACCTGCCATTGTTGTCCTTAGTATCCGGACTGCCAGAATTTTTACGGAGGTTATTGCTACGAGCTAGCCAGCTATCCTCTCCCGCGCAAAAGCGGGACATTAATGATGTGAGGGCTGCCATGGATTTCGGCTTTTCCTGTCCCAGGTGCCGGGCTAGCCACTCGTCGCGGATGTTATGTTTGAAGGCTACAAGGGCTTCTGCATCCGGACAGTCGACGATTTGGTTTTTCTTTGTCAAGAACTGTGTCCAGAATTGTCTGGCCGATTCGTCTGGCTGCTGAATTATGTGGCTTAGGTCATCGGCGTCTGGTGGCTGCACATACGTGCCCTGGAAGTTATTGAGGAATGCAGCTTCTAGGTCTTCCCAACACCCAATTGACTCTGCGGGCAAGCTGTTAAGCCAATGCCGAGCTGGTCCTTTAAGCTTGAGTGGGAGATACTTGATGGCATGTAGATCGTCGCCGCGTGCCATATGGATGTGAAGAAGATAATCTTCGATCCAAACCGCGGGGTCTGTTGTGCCATCGTAGGATTCAATGTTTATGGGTTTAAACCCTTCAGGGATTTGATGATCCATTACTTCGTTAGTGAAGCATAGTGGGTGTGCGGCGCCTCTGTATTGAGCAATATCACGACGCAGCTCGAGAGAGCGTTGTCTGCTGTGTTCGGCTCGGCCGGAGTTATTGTATCCGGCGCGACGGTATTCGTCATGGGTCGTGGGCCGCCCACGTGATCCGTAGATGGATCTGGATTGCCTTGCCTTGTCCTCCAATATATCCCGCAAGTCCGGCGCGTTCCCCCTTGGCTTCGTACTTTTGGAGCGATGCCGGGGTACGGTCTTGATTGGGGGCCCGGATGCCTCTCTGTCACGACCACGGGGTGGTCGGCCGTATCGTGCGCTGGTGATGGAGGTATGTACGCTTCCTCCTCTAATCGGGGAAGCAACTTGCGTCTTGGGTAGCTTTTGGAGGGGCGTTCGAGTTTATACTCTTCGGCCGCGAGGATCTCTGTCCATCGATCGGCCAGCAGGTCCTGATCAGCTTAAAGTTGCTGCTGCTTTTTCTTTAGGCTATTTGCTGTGGCGATAAGCCTGCGTTTAAAACGCTCTTGTTCGACGGGATCCTCGGGCACGACGAATTCGTCGTCATTGAGGCTTGCCTCGTCTTAGGAGGGAGGCATATAGTTATAATCCTCAACCTCTTCGTCTGCCGCCCTCTCATGAGGGCTTGCTTTTGCATCCTCCTGCGCTGAGTCTTGCTGGAGGGGGTTATCTTCGGCACTCTCTGGGGTATTATTATCTCCTGTGCCGGAATCTCCATTCTTGGTGTGGCGGGATTTAGAGCGGCGCCGCTGACGCCGGCGCTTGGGCTGTTTCTTTAAAGAATCTGCCTCCGCTTTTTCTTCGCCATCCCCGTCTTTTGGGGTGTCCACCATGTATATGTCATATGACGAGGTGGTCTTCCAGTGCCCTGTAGGCGCTGGTTCCTGTTCGTCTCCGGCATCGTCGTCCATAGCGTCGATGTCTTCGGAGTCATAGTCTAGCATGTCGGTTAGATCGTCGATAGTGGCTACAAAGTGGGTGGTGGGTGGGCGCTGAATTTCTTCGTCGTCCGTATCCCAACCATCCTGACCATAGTCCGGCCAGGACTCTCCCGATAACGAGAGATGCTTTAGTGAATTTAGGATGTCGCCAAAGGGCGAGTATTGGAAGATGTCCGCGGCGGTGAATTCCATAACCGACGCCCAATCCGATTCGATTGGTAGGGGCGTGGGAGGTCCGGAGTCCGGCAAGGAGTCCGGCACCTCGGAATCACGAGTTTCGCGAGGGACAAGATTGGCGTTCGGCTCCATCGCCGTGGAAGTTAAAGCCCCCGAGGTGGTGTCCATCCACCGACCCTCGATCCGGGCGATCGGCTACGGACTAAAGGCCGAAGCGGATTCGTGTGCGGCCACCAAGGCACTGTTCGGCGGCAGAGCTAGATCATGCCCATCGCAACAGTGCGGCGCGCTTGGCTTTGGCTCGAGCCCGTCGAAGATCAAGTCCCCGCGGATGTCGGCCGTGAAGTTTAGGCTTCCGAATCTGACCTGATGGCCAGGGGCGTAGCTTTCGATCTGCTCTAGATGGCCAAGGGAATTAGCCCGCAGTGCGAAGCCGCCAAATACGAAGATCTGTCTGGGGAGAAAAGTCTCACCCTGGACCGCGTCGTTGGTTGAAGATGCCATCGAGCCTATCGGTGACGACACAGAGGAACTCTCAATGAAAGCACCAATGTCGGTGTCAAAACCGGCGGATCTCGGGTAGGGGGTCCCGAACTGTGCGTCTAGGCGGATGGTAACAGGAGACAAGGGACATGATGTTTTACCCAGGTTCAGGCCCTCTCGATGGAGGTAAAACGCTACGTCCTGCTTGATTATTATTGATGATATGGGTAGTACAAGAGTGGATCTACCACGAGATCAAGGAGGCTAAACCCTAAAGCTAGCCTATGGTATGATTGTTGTAATGTATGTTCTGTCCTACGGACTAAAGCCCTCCGGTTTATATAGACACCAGAGGAGGCTAGGGTTACACAGAGTCGGTTACAATGGTAGGATATCTACATATCCGTATCGCCAAGCTTGCCTTCCACGCCAAGGAAAGTCCCCTCCGGACACGTGACGGAGTCTTCAATCTTGTATCTTCGTAGTCTTGGAGTCCGGCGGACGATGACAGTCCGGTTTTCCAGACACCCCCTAGTCCAGGACTCCCTCAGTGATCGTTCCTTAGCCGTGTGCGGTGCCCCCCTCCACGATATTACACCTCAATCATATTGTAGCGGTTCTTAGGCGAAGCCCTGCGACAGTTGAACATCAAGATCGTCACCACGCCGTCGTGCTGACGAAACTCCTCCCCGTACCTCTGCTGGCTCGGAGTTCGGGGTGCGTCATCGAGCTGTACGTGTGTCAAGAACTCGGAGGTGCCGGAGTAACGGTGCTTGGATCGGTTGGATTGGGAAGACGTACGACTACTTCCTCTACGTTGCGTCAACGCTTCCGCTTCGGTCTACGAGGGTACGTAGACAACACTCTCCCCTCTCGTTGCTATGCATCACCATGATCTTGCGTGTGCGTAGGAATTTTTTTGAAATTACTACGTTCCCCAACAGCAGGACGGAGCTCGTCTCGCGCCCGGCATCAAGACTGAGCTCGTCTCGTGCTTGGGGTTGCAGGACGGGCGATGGAGGCTAGTTTTGGCCGGCCTATTGGGTCTCGGCGCTGGTGGTCGTCCAGGGGTGCGAAAGGCGGGCCCTTTCCACTCGTCTCTTCGGTTGGGGTAGCGGCAGGTCACGGGTGAGGTGGTGTCGAGGTCTTGGATGCTGGGGCGGCGGCCCTGGTGGTGGTGGTTGCGCGGTGCTCTTGGACAAAGCCCGTGCCTTGGTGCTGCCCGGTCATCATGGTCGTGTGGACGGCGTGGTTGCCGGGGTGTGGCATTCGGTGGCGGTGATTGTGGGCCGAGGGGAAAACCTTCTCTATCTTCGGACGGACCGGCAGCGGCGAAGATCGTTCCCTTCTTGAAGGCGTCGTCGAGGCTCTCATTGCCCGTCATGCGGCTCCGGGGGAAACTCTGATCCTTGGATCGGGCGGTGGCGGCGCTCCAGCGTCGTATCCTTCCTGAAGGCGCCGCCTTGGAGCGCATGGTTCGTCATATGCAGTCTCATCTCTTCGGGGCGGTAGTGCTAGGAGTGGTGTTGCTGCGCTCAGCGCCTATGTATCCTGTCTTGGGTGTGTGCATGTGTTGTGGTGGCATGGCGTGTGGTTGTACTGGATGCTTGTGGTTTGGTGCTTTATATATAAAGCGGGGCGAAAGCCTTTTTCGGTAAATCTAAGCCTCGGGTTTGGTTACCACCTGCCATATACTCCCTCTCTATTCCAAATTATGTTGTGTGTAAGGTCTCTTTTGGACAAATCTTTGATTAACAATTACACTATTACTTCCTCTGTAAACTAATATAAGATCCTTTAGATCACTAAAGTAGTGATTTAAAAGATCTTATATTAGTTTACAGGGAGAGAAGTAACGGTTGTGATATACAACCATAATCACAAACAAGTACTTTGGAATACGAATCTAATGGAACTTTATGTCACATAAAATACATACTAATAGACATAGGGTATCTATTGATGAAAAACCCATCCTAGCGAAACCTAATATGCAGCGTATTTTGAAGCCGTGGCAATATCAACCTTGTTCTTGAAATACTATTTTAGGATTATAAGGCCGTTGACATTTTCCCTCAAAAAGGGCTAATTCAATTGGATGTTCTAAAACCATTTGGAGAAAATAAAACTCCTCTACTTTGGTATTTGCACCAACTATGCGCAAAACTGCACCATTAAACAATGGTTGTCAAACAAGGAAATAGACTAACAAGTCAGCTCACAAGATGAAAACACACCATTGTATAGAAATTACCATTTTTGACACTAATACTAACCTAAGATGGGACACCATTGACATCATGACAATTGGTGTCTCCATTGTCATTCACAATTGTAGCATCATAGTGATTTAGGGGTTGTTTCCTTTGCTTCCACAAAAACCAGCCTGAGTCAGGCACGAATATCATGCATCCGATTTTGGAGGCCTAAGGCTGAGATTTGTGCCTGACTGAGAAGCTGATAGGCCTTCATCCAAACAACATCGTTGTCTTTGAAGGCAACATCGCAAGAATAAGTTGGTAATCTGAAATAGTGTCAAGTCGGTTCAAGGTTTCTCACCCTAGAGAAATAACATAAGATCCTCTTGCAAATCCAATGGGTGAGCCATGTCACCAGACTAACCCATTTGCTATCTGAACTTACCTAGCAATATTTATATGGGCTTTAATTTCTAGTGGTCCTAACTATTTTTCACATATTTGTTGGCAAATGTGTGGCTGCCTTATGACTACCGAACAACTGTGATAATTCCAAATTATTTCAAAATATAAATTCTTCAATTCCAATTGTGATCAGAAACCTCATAGAATAATTGTTGGAAATATGCCCTAGAGGCAATAATAAAATGGTTATTATTATATTTCCTTGTTCATGATAATTATCTATTGTTCATACTATAGATGTATTAACCGGAAACCGTAATACATGTGTGAATACATAGACCACAATATCTCCCTAGTGAGCCTCTAGTTGACTAGCTCGTTGATCAATAGATGGTTGTGGTTTCCTGATCATGGACATTGGATGTCGTTGATAACGGGATCACATCATTAGGAGAATGATGTGATGGACAAGACCCAATTCTAAGCATAGCACAAGATCGTGTAGTTCGTTTGCTAGAGCTTTTCTAATGTCAAGTATCATTTCCTTAGGCCATGAGATTATGCAACTCCAGGATACCATAGGAATCTTTTGGGTGTATCAAAATTCACAACGTAACTGGGTGACTATAAAGGTGCACTACAGGTATCTCCGAATGTGTCTGTTGGGTTGGCACGAATCGAAACTTGGATTTGTCACTCCATATGACGGAGAGGTTTCTCTGGGCCAACTCGGTAGTGCATCATCATAATGAGCTCAATGTGACTAAGGAGTTAGCCACGGGATCATGCGTTACGGAATGAGTAAAGAGACTTGCCCGTAACGAGATTGAACGAGGTACGGAGATACCAACGATCGAATCTCGGGCAAGTAACATATCGATGGACAAAGGGATTTGTATACGGGATTGATTGAATCCCCGACATCGTGGTTCATCCGATGAGATCATCGTGAAACATGTGGGAGCCAATATGGGTATCCAGATCCTGCTATTGGTTATTGGCCGGAGAGATGTCTCGGTCATGTCTGCATGGTTCCCGAACCCGTAGGGTCTACACACTTAAGGTTCAGTGACGCTAGAGTTGTAACAGGAATAGTATGTGGTTACCGAAGTTTGTTCAGAGTCCCGGATGAGATCCCGAACGTGACGAGGAACTCCGGAATGGTCTGGAGGTGAAGATCGATATATTGGACAATGGGCATTGGAGTCCGGAATTGTTCCGGAGGTACCGGGTGACGACCAGTGTGATCGAAAGGAGTTTCGGAGGCCCCGACAAGCGTTTGGGGGCCTTATGCGCCAGGGGGCACACCAGCCCACTAAGGGGCTGTGCGCCACTCCCACCCCATCACACATAACCTGGAGAGGTGGGGCCACCTCCCCTAGGGCAGCCGCCCCTCCCGGCTCGTGGGCCAAGTTTCTTAGGGGCAGGGGCGCCCGAACCCATCTAGGGTTTGCCCTGTGGCCACCGCCCCTCCTCTAGGGAAACCCTAGGGCGCCTCCTCCTCCCCCTTCCCTATATGTAGTGAGGCAGAGAGAGGGCTGCAACAACCCTTCCCCTGGCACAGCCCTGCTCCCTCCTACACCTCCTCCTCCTCCGTAGTGCTTAGCGAAGCTCTGCGGAGAAGCACGAACTCCACCACCACGCCGTCGTGCTGCCGGAGTTCTCCCTCAACTTCTCCTCTCTCCTTGCTAGATCAAGAAGGAGGAGTCATCCCTGGCTGTATGTGTGTTGAACACGGAGGCACCGTCCGTTTGGCGCTAGATCGGATCTTTCGCGATTTGAATCGCCATGAGTACGACTCCATCAACCGCGTTCCTTGCAATGCTTCCGCTTAGCAATCTTCAAGGGTATGAAGATGCACTCCCTCTCTCTCGTTGCTAGCTTCTCCTAGATTGATCTTGGTGACATGTAGGATTTTTTTTCGAATTATTACTGCGTTCCCCAATAGTGGCATCATGAGCTAGGTCTATGCATAGATTCTATGCATGAGTAGAACACAAGTAGTTGTGGGCGATGATTTGGTCAATTTGGTTACTGTTACTAGTCCTATCTTGATTCGACGGCATTGTGGGATGAAGCGGCCCAGACCGACCTTACACGTACGCTTACGTGAGATAGGTGCCACCGACTGACATGCACTTGTTGCATAAGGTGGCTAGCAGGTGTCTATCTCTCCCGCTTTAGTCGGATCGGATTCGATGAAGAGGGTCCTTATGAAGGGTAAATAGCAATGGACATATCACCGTTGTGGATTTTGCGTAGGTAAGAAATGTTCTTGCTAGAAACCCAAAGCAGCCACGTAAAAGATGCATCAACAATTAGAGAACATCTAACTTGTTTTTGCAGGGTATGCTATGTTATGTGATATGGCCAAAAGGATGCGATGAATTATATATGTGATGTATGAGATTGATCATGTTCTTGTAATAGGAATCATGACTTGCAGTTCGATGAGTATGACAATCGGAAGGAGCCATAGGAGTTGTCTTAATTTATTGTATGACCTGCGAGTCAAAATAAGCGCCATGTAATTACTTTACTTTATTGCTAACAGTTAGCCATAGTAGTAGAAGTAATAGTTGGTGAGACAACTTCATGAAGACACGATGATGGAGATCATGGTGTCATGCCGGTGACGATGGTGATCATGCCGCACCTCGAAGATGGAGATCAAAAGCGCAAGATGATATTGGCCATATCATGTCACTTTATGATTTGCATGTGATGTTTGTCATGTTTACATATTATTTCCTTAGAATGATGGTAGCATAAATAAGATGATCCCTCACTAAAATTTCAAGAAATGTGTTCTTGCAATTTATGAACATAGTCTAAATTGTCCTTGCAATTTATGTTGTAGATCAATAGCTCGTGCTTTAGCTCCCTGTTTTAATACATTCCTAGAGGGAGACTAAGTTGAAAGATATTGCAAGCAATTGTGCGGACTAGGGCCGTAGTCTGAGGATTATCCTCACTGCTACACAGAAGGCTTCTGTCCTTGATGCACTGCTCCGTGTGTCAACCCCTCTAGTGTCGTCCGTGGATGTTGTGAACATCTGGCAGACATGTTCTGATGAATACTTGATAGTTTAGTGCGCCATGCTTTATGGCTTAGAATCAGGGCTCCAAAGGTGTTTTTTGAATGCCATGGAACATATGAGATGTTCCAAGAGCTGAAATTGGTATTTCAGGCTCATGCCCGTGTTGAGAGGTTTGAGACCTCTAACAAGCTCTTTGCCTACAAGATGGAGGAGAATAGCTCAGCCAGTGAGCATGTGCTTAGAATGTCTAGGTAATTGAATCGCTTGAATCAAGTGGGAGTTAATCTTCCAGATAAGAGAGTGATTGACAGAGTTCTCCAGTCACTATCACCAAGCTACTAGAGCTTCGTGATGAACTATAACATGCAAGGGAAGATGATACCGAAGCTGTTCGTCGTGCTTAAGGCCGTGAAGGTAGAAATCAAGAAGGAGCATCAAGGGTTGATGGTTAACAAGACCACTGGTTTCAAGAAGGGAAAGGGTAAGAAGGGAAACTTCATGAATGGCAAGCCAGTTGCCGCTCCAGTGAAGAATCCCAAGAACCCAAACCCAAGACGAAGTGCTTCTATTAGGGGAACGGTCACTGGTAGCGGAACTTCCTCAAATACTTGGTAGATAAGAAGGCTGGCAACTTCAACAAAAGTATATTTGATATATGTGTTATTGATGTGTACCTTACTAGTACTCCTAGTAGCACCTGGGTATTAGATACCAGTTCAGTTGCTAATATTGGTAACTTGAAACAAAAGCTACGGAATAAACGGAGACTAGCTAAGGGCGAGGTGACGATGTGTGTTTCCATGGTTGATGTGATCACCATCACACGCTCCCTCTACCTTCGGTATTAGTGATGAACCTAGATAAATGTTGTTTGCATTGGTGTCTGCGTTGAGCATGAACATGATTAGATCATGTTTATTGCAATATGGTTATTCATTTAAGTCAGAGAATAATGGTTATTCTGTTTACATGAATAACACCTTCTATGGTCATGCACCCAATGTGAATGGTTTGAATCTCGGTCGTAGTGATAAACATGTTCATAACATTGATACCAAAAGATGTAGAGTTGATAATGATAGTACCACTTTCTTGTGGCACTTCCGCTTAGGTCATATTGGTGTAAAGCGCATGAAGAACCTCCATGTCGATGGACTTTTGAAGTCACTTGATTTTGAATCACTTGACACTTGCGAACCATGCCTCGTGGGCAAGATGACTAAAACCCCATTTTTTTGGAACAATAGAACGGACAGGTGACTTGTTGGAAATCATACATGCTGATGTGTGCAGTCTGATGAGTGTTGAAGCGTGTAGTGGATATTGTTATTTTCTCACCTTCGTCGATGAATTGAGTAGATATGTGCATGTTTACTTAATGAAGCATAAGTCTGAAATGTTTGAAAAGTTCAAGCAATTTTAGAGTGAAGTTAAGAATCATCATAACAAGAAGATCAAGTTCCTACGATATGATCAAGGGGAGATTATCTGAGTTATGAGTTCGGCAATCACTTAAGACAAGGTGGAATCGTTTCACAGTTGACGCCACCTGGAACACCATAGCGTAATGGTGTGTCCGAACGTCGTAATCGCACTCTATTGGATATAGTGCGATCTATGATGTCTCTTACCGATCTACCACTGTCTTTTTTGGGGTTATGCATTAGAGACAACTACATTCACTTTAAATAGGGCACCATCTAAGTCCGTGGAGATGACACCGTATGAACTATGGTTTGGCAAGAAACCTAAGTTGTTGTTTCTTAAGGTTTGGGTTTGCGATGCTTATGTCGATAGGCTTCAGCCAGAAAAGCTTGAACCCAAAGCGGAAAATTGTGTCTTCATAGAATACCCAAAGAAGACGATTGGGTATACCTTCTATCTCAGATCTGAGGGCAAAGTGTTTGTCACTAAGAACAGGTCCTTTCTCGAGAAAGAGTTTCTCTTGAAAGAATTGTGTGGGAAGAAGATAGAACTTGATGAGGTTGTTGAACCTTTACTTCAACCAGAGAGTAGCGCGGCATAGAAAGATATTTCTGTGGCACCTACGTCAGTTGAAGAGAAAGCTAATGATGATAATCATGAAGCTTCAGATCAAGTTACTATCGATCATCGTAGATCGATAAGGGTGCGTACAACTTCTGAGTGGTAAACCCTTTCTTAAAAGTCATGTTGTTGGACAACGGTGAACCTACGAGCTATGGAGAAGCGATGATGGGCCCGGATTCCAACAAATGGCTAGGAGCCATGAAATCCACGATAGGATCCATGTATGAGAACAAAGTATGGACTTTGGTGGACTTGCCCGATGATCGGCAAGCCATTGATAATAAATGGATCTTTAAGAAGAAGACAAACGCTGATGGTAATGTCACCATTTATGAAGCTCGACTTGTCTCAAAGAAGTTTCTAACAAGTTCAAGGAGTTGACTATGATGAGACTCTCTCAATCATAGCGAAGCTGAAGTCTGTTAGAATTATGATGGACGTTGCCGCATTTTCATTTACAAAATCTGGCAGATGGATGTCAAAACAAAGTTTCCTTGACGGTTTCTGTGAGAAAAGGCTGTATGTGATACAACCAGAAGGTTTTGTCGATCCTAAGGATGCTAAAAGGTATGCAAGCTCCAGCGATCCTTCTATGAACTGGAGCAAGCATCTCGGAGTTGGAACATACGCTTTGATGAGGTGATCAAAGCTTTTGGGTCTATACAAAGTTTGCAAGAAACTTGTGTTTATAAGAAAGTGAGTGGGAGCACTACAACATTTTTGATTAGTATATGTGGATGACATATTGTTGATCAGAAATGATGTAGAATTTCTGGAAAGCATAAAGGGTTGTTTGAATGGAGTTTTTCAAAGGAAGACCTGGGCAAAAGTGCTTACATATTGGGTATCAAGATCTATAGAGATAGATCAAGACGACTGATAAGACTTTCACTGAGCACATACCTTGACATGATTTTGAAGGAGTTCAAAATGGATCTGTCAAAGAAGGAGTTATTGCTTGAGTTGTAAGGTGTGAAGTTAAGACTTAAAGCTCGACCACGGAAGAAGAAAGAGAAAGGACAAAGGTCATCCCCTATGCCTTAGAAATAGGCTCTATATGATATGCCATGTGCTACGTCTTGAGCTTGCGTTGGTTTTCCTCGAAGAGGAGAGGGTGATGCAGCAAAGTGTAGCGTAAGTATTTCCCTCAGTTTTGAGAACCAAGGTATCAATCCAGTAGGAGGCTCCTCAAAAGTCCCACGCACCTACACAAACAAACTGAGAACTCGCAACCAACACAATAAAGGGGTTGTCAATCCCTTCACGCCACTTGAGAAAGTGAGATCTAATAAAGATAGTATGATAAGATAAATATATTTTCGGTATTTTATAATATAGATGCAAAAAGTAAAGATGCAAATAAAAGTAGATTGAAAGCAAATATGATAAGAGATAGACCCGGGGACCATAGGTTTCACTAGAGGCTTCTCTCAAGATAGCATAAGTATTACGGTGGGTGAACAAATTACTGTCGAGCAATTGATAGGAAAGCGCATAGTTATGAGATTATCTAGGCATGATCATGTATATAGGCATCACGTCCATAACAAGTAGACCGACTCCTGCCTGCATCTACTACTATTACTCCACATATCGACCGACTCCTGCCTGCATCTAGAGTATTAAGTTCATAAGAACAGAGTAATGCATTAAGAAAGATGACATGATGTAGAGGGATAAACTCATGCAATATGATATAAACCCCATCTTGTTATCCTCGATGGCAACAATAAAATACGTGCCTTGCAACCCTTTCTGTCACTGGGTAAGGACACCGCAAGATTGAACCCAAAGCTAAGCACTTCTCCCATGGCAAGAAAGACCAATCTAGTAGGCCAAACCAAACTGATAATTCGAAGAGACTTGCAAAGATAACTCAATCATACATAAAAGAATTCAGAGAAGATTCAAATATTATTCATAGATAAACTTGATCATAAACCAACAATTCATCAGATCTCGACAAACACACTGCAAAAAGAGTTTACATCGAATAGATCTCCACAAGAGAGGGGGAGAACATTGTGTTGAGATCCAAAAAGAGAGAAGAAGCCATCTAGCTAATAACTATGGACCCGTAGGTCTGTGGTAAACTACTCACAACTCATCGGAGGGGCAAGGATGTTGATGTAGAAGCCCTCCATGGTCGATTCCCCCTCCGGCAAAGTGCCGGCGAAGGCTCCAAGACGAGATCTCGCAGATACAGAAGGTTACGGCGGTGGAAATTGTGTTTCATGGTGCTCCTGGATGTTTTCGGGGTACGTAGGTATATATAGGAGGAAGAACTATGTCGGTGGCCGCTCGAGGGGCCCACGAGACAGGGGGCCCGCCCTACAGGGGGAGCGCGGCCCCCTATCTCGTGGGGCCCTCGGAAGCTTCTTGGCTTGCACTCCGAGCTCTCCGGATCACGTTCGTTCCAAAAATCACGCTCCCGAAGGTTTCATTTCGTTTGGACTCCGTTTGATATTCCGTTTCTTCGAAATACTAAAATAGGCAAAAAACCCAGCAATATGGGCTGGGCCTCCAGTTAGTAGGTTAGTCCCAAAAATTATATAAATGTGTAAAATAAAGCCCATAAACATCCAAAATGGGTAATATAATAGCATGGAATAATAAAAAGTTATAGATACGTTGGAGACGTATCAAGCATCCCCAAGCTTAATTCCTGCTCGTCCTTGAGTAGGTAAATGATAAAAAGAGAATTTTTGATGTGGAATGCTACCTAGCATAATTCATAATGTAATTTTCTTTATTGTGGCATGAATGTTCAGATCCAAATGAATACAAAATAAAAGTTCATATTGATAAAAGAAATAGTAACACTTCAAGCATACTAATCAAAGTAATCATGTCTTCTCAAAATAACATGGCAAAAGAAAGTTCATCCCTACAAAATCATATAGTTAGGCTATGCTTCATTTTCGTCACACAAAGATGTTCCCAGCTTCTATACCCCCGATGACAAGCCAAGCAATTGTTTCATACTTAAATAATCTCAAACTTTTTCAACCTTCACGTAATACATGAGCGTGAGCCATGGATATAGCACTATGGGTGGAATAGAATATGATGATGGGGAATGTGTGGAGAAGACAAAAAAAGGAGAAAGTCTCACATTGACGAGGATAATCAACGGGCTATGGAGATGCCTATCAATTGATGTCAACATGAGGAGTAGGGATTGCCATGCAACGGATGCACTTGAGCTATAGATGAATGCTCAACAAAAGAAAACTAGTGGGTGTGCATCCAACTTGCGCATCCAACTTGCTTGCTCACGAAGACCTAGGGCATTTGAGGAAGCCCATCGTAGGAATATACAAGCCAAGTTCTATAATGAAAAATTCCCACTACTATGAAAAAGACAACTTATTAGACTCACTATATGAAAAACATGGTGCTACTTTGAAGCACAATATATGAGACTCACTACATGAAGAACAAGGTGCTACTTTGAAGCACAAGTGTGGAAAAAGAGATAGTAACATTGCCCTTTTTATTTATTTTCTTTTTCTTTTTTTTTCTTTTTTTTCTTTTGGGCCTTTTTTTGCCTTTCTTTTTTTTTCTTTTTTTTCGGGCAATGTTCTAATAATGATGATCATCACACTTCTATTGATTACAACATAAGAATTACAACTCGAAACTAGAACAAAATATGACTCTATATGAATGCCTCCGGCGGTGTACCGGGATGGTGCAATGAATCAAGAGTGACATGTATGAAAAATAATGCATGGTGTCTTTTCCACAAATACGATGTCAACAACATGATCCTGCAATGGCAATATGACAAAAGTAAAGTATTTCATGATGATGATGAGCGGAACGGTGGAAAGTTGCATGGCAATATATCTCAGAATGGCTATGGAAATGCCATAATAGGTAGGTATGGTGGCTGTTTTGAGGAAGATATAAGGAGGTTTATGTGTGATAAAGCGTATCGTATCACGGGGTTTGGATGAACCGGTGAAGTTTGCACCAACTCTCAAGGTGATAAAGGGCAATGCACGGTACCGAAGAGGCTAGCAAAGGTGGAAAGGTAAAAGTGCGTATAATCCATGGACTCAACATTAGTCAAAAGAACTCATATACTTATTGCAAAAATTTAGAAGTCATCAAAAATCAAGTACTACGCGCATGCTCCTAGGGGGGTAGATTGGTAGGAATAGACCATCGCTCGTCCCCGACCGCCACTCATAGGGATGCACAAGCCAGGTACACTTCATGTTTCAAATTAGCTACACAACTTTAACCATACGTGCATGCTACAGGATTTGCTAACTTCAACACAAGCATTCTTCGAAATCATAATCACCCAACTAGCATGACTTTAATATCACTACCTCCATATCTCAAAACAATTATCAAGCATCAAATTGATCATAGCATCCAATTCACTTCCTATGATAGTTTTTATTATACCCAACTTGGATGCTCATCATTCTAGGACCAACTTTATGACCATAGCAAATACCATGCTGTTCTAAAAGACTCTCAAAATAATATAAGTGAAGCATGAGAGACTAGAAATTTCTTCAAAATTAAGACACCATCATGCTCTAAAAGATATAAGTGAAGCACTAGAGAAAAACTATCAAGCTCAAAAGATATAAGTGAAGCACATAGAGTATTCTAACAAATTCTAATCAAATAGGCTTCTCCCAAAAGGTGTGTACAGCAAGGATGATTGTGGTAAACTAAACAGCAAAGACTAATATAATACACGACGCTCCAAGCAAAACACATAACATGTAGCGAATAAAAATATAGCTCCAAGTAAAGTTACCAATGAACGAAGATGAAAGAGGGAATGCCTTCCCGGTGCATCCCCAAGCTTAGGCTTTTGGCTATTCTTGAATATCTTGGGGTGCCATGGGCATCCCCAAGCTTAGGCTCTTGCCACCCTTTATTCCATAGTCCATAAAAGCTTTACCCAAAACTTGAAAACTTCACAACACAAAACTCAACAGGAAATCTTATAAGCTCCGTTAGTGAATGAAAACAAAACCACCACATAAGGTACTGCAATGAACTCATTCTTTATTTAATTTGGTGTTAAAACTACTGTATTCCAACTTCTTTATGGTTCATAGACTGAATTACTAGCCATAGATGCATTGAAATAAGAAAACAACACACGAAAAATAGAATATGTCAAAAACAGAACAGTCTGTAGCAATCTGTAACTAACGCAAACTTCTGGAACTCTAAAAATCCTACCAAAATATGAAGTCCTGGAAAATTTGTTTATTGAACAGCAGCAAAATGAATCAACGCAAAAGCACGTCCTGTGATTTAACAAAATTATATTAGTGCGTGCAAAGTTTCTATTTTTCAGCAGAATCAAATCAACTATCATCGTAGGTTATCCTATAGGTTCTACTTGGCACAAACACTAATTAAAAGATAAAAACACATCTAAACAGAAGGTAGATGCAAGATTTATTACTAAACAGGAGCAAAAACAAAAAACATAAAGAAAATTGGGTTGCCTCCCAACTAGCGCTAGCGTTTAACGCCCCTAGCTAGGCATAAAAGCAAAGATAGATCTAACGAGTGCCATCTTTGGCACTTGGAGAGGAGGATCTCCTTTCTATGGCATTCAATCTTCTATTTAAGGTAAGAACATTGCATTAATTGAAGAAGTAAGATTAACCACGTTACGTAAGTTTGCCTCTAAACTAGACTTCATCTCTTTAATAATTTCATTTTGATAAAAGCACAAGAGAGTAGTTGATTCAACTTTATCATTCAAAGGGTGCCCAAATATGGTTTTCATTTTTTCATCAGTATCTATAGCATCCCTTTCAAGAAAACTTCTTCCAAAAATAGAATCTAAAACTTGTTTAAAAGAAGCGGGCAAGCCAACATAATTTTTTTTAAGTAATCTTCAATTTCATATTGTGGCACATAGCTGGCCCGAATCCTTAATAACCTATCCCAAGCATCTTTTAAAGACTCATCAAGTAAATAGCACAAAATTCCAGAGTCATCCTCACCAAAATTATTCAAGCTCTCATTGGAGACCCCGGTGGGTCTTTCTATAGCACCATTATTCATGAGCTTAGAGAGGATAGAGGGGTTATCCAAGGTACTAGAACCTAGGAAAGGGCCCTTAGTTCTTTTTGATTCGGCCATGGCAACGGGAAGGCAAACGGAAAAGAGAGGAGGAGATTGGGAAAGAGAGGGCGAATAAAACGACAAGGGTGAAGTGGGGGAGAGGAAAATGAGAGGCAAATGGCAAATAATGTAAATGCGAGGGAGATGGGTTTGTGATGGGTACTTGGTATGTCTTGACTTGAGCGAAGACCTCCCCGGCAACGGCGCCAGAAATCCTTCTTGCTATGTCTTGAGCTTGCGTTGGTTTTCCTCGAAGAGGTGAGGGTGATGCAGCAAAGTGTAGCATAAGTATTTCCCTCAGTTTGGAGAACCAAGGTATCAATCCAGTAGGAGGCTCCTCAAAAGTCCCACGCACCTACACAAACAAACTGAGAACTCGCAACCAACACAATAAAGGGGTTGTCAATCCCTTCACGGCCACTTGCGAAAGTGAGATCTAATAAAGATAGTATGATAAGATAAATATATTTTTGGTATTTATAATATAGATGCAAAAAGTAAATATGCAAATAAAAGTAGATTGAAAGCAAATATGATAAGAGATAGACCCGGGGGCCATAGGTTTCACTAGAGGCTTCTCTCAAGATAGCATAAGTATTACGGTGGGTGAACAAATTACTGTTGAGAAATTGATAGAAAAGCGCATAGTTATGAGATTATCTAGGCATGATCATGTATATAGGCATCAAGTCCATAACAAGTAGACCGACTCCTACCTGCATCTACTACTATTACTCCACACATCGACCGACTCCTGCCTACATCTAGAGTATTAAGTTCATAAGAACAGGATAAACTCATGCAATATGATATAAACCCCATCTTGTTATCCTCGATGGCAACAATACAATACGTGCCTTGCAATCCTTTCTGTCACTGGGTAAGGACACCGCAAGATTGAACCCAGAGCTAAGCACTTCTCCCATGGAAAGAAAGACCAATCTAGTAGGCCAAACCAAACTGATAATTCGAAGAGACTTGCAAAGATAACTCAATCATAGATAAAAGAATTCAGAGAAGATTCAAATATTATTCATAGATAAACTTGATCATAAACCCACAATTCATCGGATCTTCACAAACACACTGCAAAAAGAGTTTACATCGAATATATCTCCACAAGAGAGGGAGAGAACATTGTATTGAGATCCAAAAAGAGAGAAGAAGCCATCTAGCTGATAACTATGGACCCGTAGGTCTATGGTAAACTACTCACAACTCATCGGAGGGGCAAGGATATTGATGTAGAAGCCCTCCATGGTCGATTTCCCCTCCAGAAGAGTGCCGGCGAAGGCTCCAAGATGAGATCTCACGGATACAGAAGGTTACGGTGGTGGAAATTGTGTTTCGTGGTGCTCCTGGATGTTTTCGGGGTACATAGGTATATATAGGAGGAAGAAGTACGTCGGTGGCCGCCTGAGGGGCCCACGAGATAGGGGGCGCGCCCTATAGGGGGGAGCACGGCCCCCTATCTCGTGGGGCCCTCGAAAGCTTCTTGGCTTGCACTCCAAGCTCTCCGGATCACGTTCGTTCCAAAAATCATGCTCCCGAAGGTTCCATTCCGTTTGGACTCCGTTTGGTATTTCTTTTCTTCGAATTACTGAAATAGGCAAAAAAAACAGCAATATGGGCTGGGCCTCCGGTTAGTAGGTTAGTCCCAAAAATTATATAAATGTGTAATATAAAGCCCATAAACATCCAAAAGGGGTAATATAATAGCATGAAACAATCAAAAATTATAGATACATTGGAGACGTATCACCATGCTGTGTACCGCACCTGATATGTGCCTTGCCACGTGTCTGGAAAGGGGGGTACAAGAGTGATTTAGGAGTGGATCATTGGACAACAGTAAAAATTGTCCTTAGAGGAATAAGGAAATGTTCCTCGGTTATGGAGGTGATAAAGAGTTCGGCGTAAAGGGTTACGTCGATGCAAGCTTTAACACCTATCCGGATGACTCTGACTAGCAAACCGGATACGTATAGTGGAGAAACCATTTGGGAAAGCTCCAAGTGGTGCGTGGTAGCAACATCTACAATATGACCTAGAGATTTGCGAAGTACATACAGATCTGAACATTGGAGACCCGTTGACTAAACCTCTTCCACGAGCAAAACATGATCAGCACCAGAACACAATGGGTGTTTGATTCATCACAATGTAACTAGATTATTGACTCTAGTGCAAGTGGGAGACTGTTGTAAATATGCCCTAGAGGCAGTAATAAAATGGTTATTATTATATTTCCTTGTTCACGATAGTTGTCTATTGTTCATGCTATAATTGTATTAACCGGAAATCGTAATACATGTGTGAATACATAGACCACAATATGTCCCTAGTGAGCCTCTAGTTGACTAGCTCGTTGATCAATAGATGGTTGTGGTTTCCTGGCCATGGACATTGGATGTCGTTGCTAACGGGATCACATCATTAGGAGAATGATGTGATGGACAAGACCCAATCCTAAGCATAGCACAAGATCGTGTAGTTTGTTTGCTAGAGCTTTTCTAATGTCAAGTATCATTTCCTTAGACCATGAGAGTGTGCAATTCCCGGATACTGTAGGAATCTTTTGGGTGTATCAAACGTCACAACGCAACTAGGTGACTATAAAGGTGCACTACATGTATCTTCGAAAGTGTCTGTTGGGTTGGCACGAATCGATACTGGGATTTGTCACTCTGTATGACAGAGAGGTATCTCTGGGGCCACTCGGTAATGCATCATCATAATGAGCTCAATGTGACTAAGGAGTTAGCCACGGGATCATGCGTTACAGAACGAGTAAAGAGACTTTCCGGTAACGAGATTGAACGAGGTATGGAGATACCGACGCTCGAATCTCGGGCAAGTAACATACCGATGGACAATGGGAATTGTATACGAGATTGATTGAATCCGTGACATCGTGGTTCATCCGGTGAGATCATCGTGGAACACGTGGGAGCCAATATGTGTATCTATATCCCGCTATTTGTTATTGGCCAGAGAGATGTCTCAGTCATGTATGCATGGTTCCTGAACCCGTAGGGTCTACACACTTAAGGTTCGGTGACGCTAGAGTTGTAATGGGAATAGTATGTGGTTACCGAAGGTTGTTCGGAGTCCCAGATGAGATCCCGGACGTGACGAGGAACTCCGGAATGGTCCGGAGGTGAAGATCGATATATTTGGATGAAGGGTATTGGAGTGTGGAATTGTTCCGGAGGTACCGGGTGACGACCAGTGTGACCAAAAGGAGTTTCGGAGGCCCCGGCAAGTGTTTGGGGGCCTTATGGGCCAAGGGCAGGGGGCACACCAGCCCACTAAGGGGCTGTGCGCCCCGCCCAACCCATCTCACATAACCTGGAGAGGTGGGGGCGCCTCACTGATAACCCACAAGTGTAGGGGATCGCAACAGCTTTCGAGGGTAGAGTATTTAACCCAAATTTATTGATTCGACACAAGGGGAACCACAGAATATTCTTAAGTATTAGCAGTTGAGTTGTCAATTCAACCACACCTAGATAACTTAGTATCTGCAGCAAAGTATTTAGTAGCAAAGTAGTATGATAGTAATGGTAACAGTGGCAAAAGTAAAGATAATAGTTTTGTAGGAATTGTAACAGTAGCAACGGAAAAGTTAATAAGCAAAGCACAATATGTGAAAAGCTCATAGGCATTTGATCAGTGATGGATAATTATGTCGGATGCGATTCCTCATGTAATAGCTATAACATAGGGTGACACAGAACTAGCTCCAGTTCATCATTGTAATGTAGGCATGTATTCCGAATATAGTCATAAGTGCTTATGGAAATGAACTTGCATGACATCTTTTGTCCTACCCTCCCGTGGCAGCGGGGTCCTAGTGGAAACTAAGGGATATTAAGGCCTCCTTTTAATATAGAACTGGAGCAAAGCATTAGCACATAGTGAAGACATGAACTCCTCAAACTATGGTCATCACCGAGAAGTATCCCGGTTATTGTCACTTCGGGGTTGTCGGATCATAACACATAATAGATGACTATAGACTTGCAACATAGGATCAAGAACACACATATATTCATGAAAACATAATAGGTTCAGATTTGAAATCATGGCACTCGGGCCCTAGTGACAAGCATTAAGCATAGCAAAGTCATAGCAACATCAATCTCACAACATAGTGGATACTAGGGATCAAACCCTAACAAAACTAACTTGATTACATGGTAAATCTCATCCAACCCATCACCATCCAGCAAGCCTACGATGGAATTACTCACGCACGGCGGTGAGCATCCTTAAATTTGTGATGGACGATGGTTGATGATGACGACGATGACGAATCCCCCTCTCCGGAGCCCCGAACGAACTCAAGATCAGCCCTCCTGGGAGAGATTAGGGCTTGGCGGCGGCTCCGTATCATAAAACGCGATGTAACTTTCTCTTTGATTTTTTTTCTCCACGAAACAGAATATATGGAGTTGGAGTTGAGGTCAGTGGAGCGTCAGGGGGCCCACGAGACAGGGGGCGCACCCGGGGGGGTGCCCCCACGCTCGTGGACAGGGTGTGGGCCCCCTGGTCTTGATTCTTTCACCAATATTTTTTATATTTTCCAAAACTTATCTCCATGGATTTTTAGGTCATTCCAAGAACTTTTGTTTTCTGCACATAAAACAACATCATGGCAGTTCTGCTGAAAACATCGTTAGTCCGGGTTAGTTTCATTCAAATCATGCAAGTTAGAGTCCAAAACAAGGGAAAAAGTGTTTGTAAAAGTAGATACGTTGGAGACGCATCAACTCCCCCAAGCTTAAACCTTTGCTTGTCCTCAAGCAATTCATTGATAAATTGAAAGTGATAAAGAAAAACTTTTACAAACTCTATTTTCTCTTGTTGTTGTAAACATGTAAAGCCAACATTCAAGTTTTCAGCAAGTATTATGAACTAACCATACTCACAATAACACTCAGGTCTCACAATTACTCATATCAATGAAATCATCAGCTAGCGAGCAATAATAATAAAACTCGGATGACAACACTTTCTCAAAACAATCATAATATGATATAACAAAATGGTATCTCGCTAGCCCTTTCTGAGACCGCAAAACATAAATGCAGAGCACCTTTAAAGATCAAGACTGACTAAACATTGTAATTCATGGTAAAAGAGTTCTATTCAAGTCATACCCAATATAAACCAATAGTAATGAATGCAAATGACAGCGTGCTCTCCAGCGGGTGCTTTTTAATAAGAAGGTGATGACTCAACATAAAAGTAAATAGATAGGCCCTTCGCAGAGGGAAGCAGGGATTTGTAGAGGTGCCAGAGCTCGATTTTAAAATAGAGATGAATAACATTTTGAGCGGCATACTCCCGCTGTCAACGCAACAACTATGAGATGGCGATATCTTCCATACTACATGCATTATAGGTAGTTCCCAAATAGAATGGTAAAAGTTTATACTCCCCCACCACCAACAAGCATCAATCCATGGCATGCTCGAAACAACGAGTGCCTCCAACTAACAACAGCCCTGGGGAGTTTTGTTTAATTATTTTGATTTGCGTTGATTATTTTGGATCATGGGACAGGGCATCCCGGTTATCGGCCCTTTCTCGTGAATGAGGAGCGGAGTCCACTCCTCTTGAGAATAACCCACCTAGCATGGAAGATATGGACAACCCTAGTTGAAACATGAGCTACTCGAGCATACAAAACAGAATTTCATTAGAAGGTTTGGAGTTTGGCACATACAAATTTACTTGGAACGGCAGGTAGATACCGCATATAGGAAGGTATGGTGGACTCATATGGAATAATTTTGGGGTTTAAGGAGTTTGGATGCACAAGCAGTATTCCCGCTTAGTACAAGTGAAGGCTAGCAAAAGACTGGGAAGCGACCAACTGAGAGAGCGACAACAGTCATGAACATGCATTAAAATTAATTCACACCGAGTACAAGCATGAGTAGGATATAATCCACCATGAACATAAATATTATGAAGGCTATGTTGATTTGTTTCAACTACATGCGTGAACATGTGCCAAGTCGAGTCACTCAATTCAATCAAAGGAGGATACCATCCCATCATACCACATCATAGTCATTTTAATAGCATGTTGGCATGCAAGGTAAACCATTATAACTCATAGCTAATCAAGCATGGCACAAGCAACTATAATCTCTAAATGTCATTGCAAATATGTTTACTTCATAATAGGCTGAATCAGGAACGATGAAGTCATCATATTTACAAAACCAAGAGAGGTCGAGTTCATACCAGCTTTTCTCATCTCAATCAGTCTATCATATATCGTCATTATTGCCTTTCACTTGCATGGCCAAACGATGTGTATAATAATAATAGTGCATGTGCATTGGACTAAGCTGGAATATGCAAGCATTCAACTCAAGAGAGAAGACAAGCAATATGGGCTCTAAGTTAAATCAACAATCATGCATATGAGAGCCACTAAGCATTTTTAATATGATCTTTTACTCTCGACCCCCAAAGGAAAGAAAAGAAAATAAAACTATTTACACGGGAAAGCTCCCAACAAGTAAAAGAAGAATGAGAAATCTTTTTGGGTTTTCATTTTAATTTCTACTACAAGCATGGAAATTAAACTAACTAATTTTTTTTGGTTTTTCCTAAGGTTTATCAAATACACAAGAAGAAAGCTAGAAAAAGAAAATTAAACTAGCATGGATAATACAATGAAAGAGTATGAGCACCGACGACTAGAATAGTGTGTGAACATGAATGTAAAGTCGGTGAGAAATACGTACTCCCCCAAGCTTAGGCTTTTGGCCTAAGTTGGTCTATTGCCACGGACCGTGGCTACTCTCCCCGGTGTACTAAGGGACGTAATCAGGATACCACTGACTGGCCATCTCCTCCAGTGTTTTCAGTGCCTAAAATCCTCAAATATTCCATAAAAAATCATACTAAATTTGCAGGGCATTTGGAGCACTTTTATTTTCGGGATATTTTTTTATTGCACGGATAATTTAGAAAACAGACAGATAATACTATTTTTGCTTTATTTATTTTAAATAACAGAAAGTACAAAGGGGTACAGAAGGTTGTGCCTTCTAGTTTCATCCATCTCATGATCATCAAAATAAATCCACTAACAAGGTTGATCAAGTCTTGTTAACAAGCTCATGCCGAATAACATGGAACCAAAGAAATTTCAAATAACACTAGGTTACCTCAACGGGGATATGAACATCCCCAACAATAAGAATATCATACTTTTTCTTGACAGTAGGAAGAGGAAATTCAAAACCTCCAATATTGATAGTTGGAACTTTTCCAATAGAATTGATGCTATGAACTTGAGATTGTTTCCTCGGAAAGTGTACCATATGCTCATTACCATTAACATGAAAAGTGACATTGCCTTTGTTGCAATCAATAAAAGCCCCTGGAGTATTCAAAAAGGGTCTACCAAGGATAATCGACATACTATCGTCCTCGGGAATATCAAGAATAACAAAGTCCGTTAAGATAGTGACGTTTGCAACCACAACAGGCACATCCTCACAAATACCGACAGGTATGGCAGTTGATTTATCAGCCATTTGCAAAGATATTTCAGTAGGTGTCAACTTATTCAATTCAAGTCTACGATATAAAGAGAGAGGCATAACACTAACACCAGCTCCAAGATCACATAAGGCGGTTTTAACATAATTTCTTCTAATGGAGCATGGTATGGTTGGTACCCCTAGATCTCCAAGTTTCTTTGGTATTCCTCCCTTAAAAGTATAATTAGCAAGCATGGTGGAAATTTCAGCTTCCGGTATCTTTCTTTTATTTGTAATGATATCCTGCATATACTTAGCATCGGGATTTAATTTAAGCATATCAATTAAGCGCATACGTAAGAAGATAGGTCTAATCATTTCAGCAAAGCGCTCAAAATCCTCATCATCCTTTGTCTTGAATGGTTTAGGAGGAAAGGGCATGGGTTTATGAACCCATGGTTGTCTTTCTCTACCATGTTTCCTAGCAACAAAATCACTCTTATCATAACATTGATTCTTTGATTGTGGGTTATCAAGATCAACAACAGGTTCAATCTCTACATCAGTATTATTGCTAGGTTGAGTATCAACATGAACATTATCATTAACATTATCACTAGGTTCATGTTCATCACCTGATTGTGTTTAAGCATGAGAAACAGAAATATCATTGGGATTCTCAGGTGTGTCTACAATAGGTTCACTAGAAGCATGCAAAGTCCTATCATTTTTCTTTTTCTTCTTTTTAGAAGAACTAGGTGCCTCTAAATTATTTCTCTGAGAATCCTGCTCGATTCTCTTAGGGTGGCCTTCAGGATACAAAGGTTCCTGGTTCATTCTACCAGTTCTAGTAGCCACTCGAAAAGCAAAATCATGTTTATTATTTAATTAATCAAGCAAATCATTTTTAGCTTTAAGTACTTGCTCAGCTTGAGTGATAACCATAGAAGCATATTTGCTAATGAGTTTAAGTTCACCTTCAACTCTAGCCATATAATCACTCAAGCCTCCTATCTCGAAAGCATTATTCTTTAATTCTCTACCAACATAAGTGCTACATCTTGAGCTTGCGTTGGTTTTCCTTGAAGAGAAAAGGGTGATGGAGCAATAGTAGTGTAAGTATTTCCCTCAGTTTTTGAGAACCAAGGTATCAATCCAATAGGAGGCTCCTCAAAAGTCCCATGCACCTACACAAACAAACAAAGAACTTGCAACCAACGCAATAAAGGGGTTGTCAATCCCTTCACAGCCACTTGCGAAAGTGAGATCTGATAGAGATAGTATGATAAGATAAATATATTTTTGGTATTTTATAATATAGATGCAAATAAAAGTAGATTGAAAGCTTATATGATAAAAGATAGACCCGGGGGCCATAGGTTTCACTAGTGGCTTCTCTCAAGATAGCATAAGTATTACGGTGGGTGAACAAATTACTGTCGAGCAATTGATAGAAAAGCGAATAATTATGAGATTATCTAGGCATGATCATGTATATAGGCATCACGTCCGCAACAAGTAAATCGACTCCTGCCTGCATCTACTACTATTACTCCACACATTGACCACTATCCAGCATGCATCTAGAGTATTAAGTTCATAAGAAAAGAGTAACACATTAAGAAAGATGACATGATGTAGAGGGATAAACTCAAGCAATATGATATAAACCCCATCTTTTTATCCTTGATGGCAACAATACAATACGTGCCTTGCAACCCTTTCTGTCACTGGGTAAGGACACCGCAAGATTGAACCCAAAGCTAAGCACTTCTCCCATGGCAAGAAAGATCAATCTAGTAGGCCAAACCAAACTGATAATTCGAAGAGACTTGCAAAGATAACTCAATCATACATAAAATAATTCAGAGAAGATTCAAATATTTCTCATAGATAAACTTGATCATAAACCCACAATTCATCGGATCTCGACAAACACACCGCAAAAAGAGTTTACATCGAATAGATCTCCACAAGAGAGGGGGAGAACATTGTATTGAGATCCAAAAAGAGAGAAGAAGTCATCTAGCTAATAACTATGGACCCGAAGGTCTGTGGTAAACTACTCACAACTCATCGAAGAGCCTATGGTGTCGATGTAGAAGCCCTCCATGGTCGATTCCCCCTCCGGCGGAGCGCCGGCGAAGGCTCCAAGATGGGATCTCGCGGATACAGAAGGTTACGGTGGTGGAAATTGTTTTTCGTTGGCTCCCTGGATGTTTTCGGGGTACGTAGGTATATATAGGAGGAAGAAGTACGTCGGTGGCTGTCGGTGTCAAAACTGGCGGATCTCGGGTAGGGGGTCCCGAACTGTGCGTCTAGGCGGATGGTAACAAGAGACGAGGGACACAATGTTTTTACCCAGGTTCGGGCCCTCTTGATGGAGGTAAAACCCTATGTCCTGCTTGATTAATATTGATGATATGGGTAGTACAAGAGTGGATCTACCACGAGATCAAGGAGGCTAAACCCTAGAAGCTAGCCTATGGTATGATTGTTGTAATGTATGTTGTCCTACGGACTAAAGCCCTCCGGTTTATATAGACACCGGAGGAAGCTAGGGTTACACAGAGTCCGTTACAATGGTAGGAAATCTACATATCCGTATTGCCAAGCTTGCCTTCCACGCTAAGGAAAGTCCCATCCGGACACGGGACGGAGTCTTCAATCTTGTACCTTCGTAGTCTTGGAGTCCGGCGGATAATGACAGTCCGGCTGTCCGGACACCCCCTAGTCCAGGACTCCCTCAGTAGCCCCTGAACCAGGCTTCAATGACGATAAGTCCGGCGCGCATAACGTTCGGCATTGCAAGGCGGGTTCCTCCCTTGAATAATCCAAAGAAGATCATGAACACCAGGATAGTGTCCGGCTCTGCAAAATAAATTCCACATTCCACCGTAGAGAGAATAAAATGTACACTTAGTTCAATCCGCTAATGTATTATGCGGCGTGACATCACACCGCTACCAAGACTTTGTTTGAATCGTTTTTTACTATACCACCTCAGCACGTTTAGCGAAGCGGTTCCCTTGGCACGTCTTGTCGAAGCAGAGATCGTGTTCCCCTTATTCCGGGATTCTCATCAATACGTGCGTGGGTAACCCAACCGCGCCATTGATGGTGGCGCTTGGGAGATAAGCGAGTTTTACCAGGCTGGTGGGGGACGCATAGTTTTCGTCCGCCTTTATATAAGGGATAAGGATTCACCTTCTCACCTACGCCTTCTTCCTCCTTTGCTTATCCATCTCCGCGAACTCAAGCTCCAACGCCCGAGCTCGTGCATCTCGCCTCGACCTTCTCCGAATATGTCCGGAGCGGGAGGCAAATGGTTGGCCTCCACCGCTAAGGAGGAGGACATCACCAAGCTGCACAGCGCTGGATACCTTTCCGGCGATATCGCGCATCGGCTGCCCGACGAGGGGCAGCTCGTCCCTACCCCTGGGCCTCATGAGAGGGTCGTCTTCCTCCCCCACTTCCTCCACGGACTGGGCTTTCCGCTCCATCCATTTGTCCGGGGGCTCATGTTTTACTACAGCCTGGATTTCCACGATCTGGCGCCGAACTTCATCCTCAACATCTCGGCGTTTATCGTCGTGTGCGAGGCCTTCCTCTGCATCCGGCCCCACTTCGGCCTATGGCTCAAGACCTTCAACGTCAAGCCGAAGGTTGTGAAGGGCACGCAAGCGGAATGCGGAGGCGCCATGTTGGGCAAATTTCCCAACGTCCCTTGGCTCGAAGGGACCTTTGTGGACTCCGTCAAGGGGTGGCAATCGGGGTGGTTCTACATCACCGAGCCGCGCAAACCTACATGGGCGGCGGCCCCCGAGTTTAGATCTGGCATCCCCACGCAGCTCACCTCCTAGAAAGAGAAGGGCTTGCAGTGGGGCAATCCGGTGGAGGTGACGGGACTCCGAGCCTGCATCAAGAAGATGGTGAGCAATAGGCTCAGGCTCGTCGACGTGGTCCAAGTCATGCTCATCCGGCGGATCCTCCCATGCCAAGAACGGGCATTCAATTTGTGGGAGTTCAATCCGGAACAGCACCAGGCGCTAAGCGGGCTCTTCGATACAACATACGAAGGCGCCTGGAGGGTGCTGTTCAAGGGCGCCGAAGCCCCCGCATCCGCGACGGAAGATCGCGGATTCAGCTCGCAGTATCCAACTGACGAGGTAAGTGATTCAACCCCATTACGGGACACTTGTGATAATTAAATTATCTCCAGTGAGGTTTCATTCTGCCTCTTCCTTTGACAGGAATGGATGGAGAAGGTCAAGCTGCTTATCAGCCCGGCTCCCATGCCAGAAGATCAAGTGGATTCCCGCTTAGCGGGGCTGCTGGTTCCGGCACCGCACGTGGTGCCGGAGAAGAAGGCCAAGAAGGTGGCCGCGGGGACTCGAAAGAGTTCCCGCAATCAGGCATCTGACGACGACGCGGACTCCTCCCCCGAAGATGAGGAGGAGGAGTATTCCCTCCCGGAGGAGGGAGAGAAGAAGAGGAAGGCTTCCCCAATCGGGAAGGCCGAAGGGTCCAAGAGGGGGAGAACTATCCCCCCGGACAGTTTCGCCAACACCAGCGTTGGCGAGGATGAGTGGCCTCCAAGGGCCAGGCGTCCGGCAAGATCGTAAGTACCCGGATCCTTTATATGCATATCTTTTATGTCACATAGTGTCCTTATAACGCCGCATTCTGTCCGTAGTCCGGCCGATGACGATCTCCCCGACTCATCGAGCGGGTCGTTGGCCTCGTCGGATGTGAATTCACTTCCGACCGCCTCCACCCCACGCGCCGACGAGGACGCCGAGGTGGGATCCCAGAGAGGGACCCATCAGGAGGAGGCTCCGGAGGCGCCGTCAGGCGACCTCCCGGACTTTGCGCCGGACTCTACATCGGAACCTGCAGTGGTTCCAGAGTCTGGCAAGCGGCCCCTTCGAAGGAAGGGCAAGACCGTGACACCGGCGGCCTCCATCCAACCGGAGGCGCCGGATAACTTGATGGAGGCGCTTAAAGGCGCTTCCATTGAGGAAGAACACCGCACTATCATGAGTGCGGTGATTCAAAAGGTTCAGCTTGCCAAAAGCGGGCTAACCGAAGCCTGCAGCAGCCTTTTAACAGGCTTTGAGGTAAGAAGTTAAAAATATGTAATGTAATACCGCATAGACAGTAGCCCCTGATGCTCAGTTCGGTGTTCGGAAAGAAAAGCCGGACTGAGGATCTAACAAGATATTCGTAGGGTTGCTAAAAATATGTCAATATGGGTTTGCAGGCTGCGCTGCTGGCCTCTGCCGCATTAACGACGGAGGTCGATGTGTTAAAGCAGGATCTCGAGCGGTCCGAGCAAGATCTCGGCCATGCAAAGAAGCAGCTCGAGGAAAAAGAAGGTGAGTAACACCACTTTGAATAGGTACCTTACAGAAAAGGATTTCGGTTGCAATAAGATTAACAAGGATAAAATGTGTATTGCAGGGGCCACTAATGAGGTGGCAGCCCTGAAGGATGCTGTGTCCGCGGCCGAACACAATGCGGCTGCGGAACGGGCTGAGCGAGAAAAGCAAGAGGCACAGGTGGCGGAAGTTCGGCAAGAGCTCCAGGCTCTCATGGAAAAGCATGAGAGTTTGGAGCGTGACTCCAAGACTCGAGAGTCCGAGCTTGCCTCGACTCTCGAAAGTGCCGAGTCCGCCAAGGCCGAGGCCCGTAAGGCCCTTCAGGAGGTTGAAGATATAAATAAAATAGCGGCGGGTAAGGCATTTTTCATGCAGAGCAAGCATGTTAATGTAAATTACCTGATACTTACCCGCATTCGGAGCTCTCCAGAGGCGTTTGCAGATCTGCCGCGTAGTGCGTCCGATGCCGCCGCATTCTATCGTGGCGAGGAGGGGAGCTCGACGGAAAAAGTCTTCTGGTCTCAGTATGCTGAGGCCGGACATCCGGTGCCCCCAAGCGACCAGCTGAAGCAGCTGGTCGAACTCCACAAGGTAGCTGAAGAGGCCATGAAGGGCCTCATAGCCCGGCTGTGGCCTGGACAGGCCATGCCTGGGAGCTACTTTGGCCTTGTGCGGCGGCTGGTGGATGCCTGCCCCTGGGTGGATGTCATCAAGCGCTCCGCCTGTATTGAAGGCGCTCGCCGGGCTCTTGCCCGCACAAAGGTGCAATGGGGCAAGTTGGATGCGGAGAAGCTTCTCACGGACCCACCGCCGCCGGGCAAGGAGTATCGCACGCCTGAGATGTATTATAAAACTGTCCTGAAGGGAGCCCGCAATATTGCGGATGAGTGCCCTCGAAATGTAATCTTTGAGTGAATTCGCTATGTATTATCCTGCGCGCTGAAACTTTGTTCATGTGCGCGTTAAGCAACGCTTGTTTAATTTAAAATATTACCTTCTGTGCGGCCGTTTATAAAATCTGAGAGATGGCAAGTCGTTGGCTTCAGCCCCCAAGCCACTAGTGCTGGGGTGTTCGGGATAAACTTGAGCGCCCTTGTTCCCATTGTTGGGTCCATCGAGGGAGGCACTCAACACAACGAACAAGGCAACTGGACTTATAATGCTTGAACACTCTCACTTAGCCATAGAATTCTATAATTTTAAATTCCGGCAAAGCCCCTGGTATTTGGAAGGCCGAATCCGGGGCGCTATCCACGCCTTCATCGGACATTATCCGGAACTTCGCTCGAAGCGGCGTGAGTCTTTAAGGACCCGAAAAAACCTCTCGAACAGCGATCGGTCTCTCGCCCTATCATGCCAGTCAGTTTTAGCTTTCTCCACTGAGGCGCTCGCCCGGCTCAACCGGGGCACAATCGCAGTGGTTCTCCCAGTGCCACCTTAGCCGACGGAACGGAACGTAAGGCACCAAAACGTGGGAGCCGGGCAAACCCAACTATTGACCCAAGACATGATTCGGAGCCGATTCGTATAATGCTATAAGTTCGGGGTGCCGCACTTGTGAAAGTGTTCGGACTTATCACACCATAGAGTGGGGAACATAAGCCCCCGGTGTATGAGGCCGTACCAAAATATACGGGTGCAAGATGTCACATAATGAGCATATATATATAAGAGGTAATGCAATTGCGATCAAAAAGTTGCTGCATTATTTATGAAAGAAAGTCTGCTAGTAGAGCGGACTGATACAAATAGCGCGGTAAGCAAGGGATTCGGACTAGGTAAACATGTCCCCCTCCAGGGATCAGCTGCGGGCTTGGTGTATATAATCAAATTTAATGCTCGTAATTGAGACCACCTGAGTGTTCGTCGCGGCCTTCTTTAGTCCCTGACTATTGCATCATGAGTTCGGTAGGTTCACCGTCGGACAGGGCTTCTGGTTAACAGAGTCTTGTGTAAAAAAGAAGAAAAATAATAAAAAAAAGAGAGGCACATTTGCGAGCCCCCGGTGTGGTCGAACCGCACTCTGGGTCCGTTGCGATCGTGCCACCTCCCCTATGCCCATGGTATCTCCAAAGCGTAATGATGTACGCGGAGTGTTATTCTTGCGATCATACGCGGGCGAGGGTTGGGGCCGCATTGCTACGCGTGCTCTGATCGCGCCAGGTGGTGTTGGTTGGTATTGCTCTGGGCGTGCTTTGCTGTATCCGGCCATTTAACGGCCGGACTCGAGAATTGCCTTAGAAGGCTGCTCTGTACTTCTGCCGCGAGAGCCGCTGTATGTTCCTCCGTTCGGAGGGAGCGTTCCGTATTCCCATTGACCGTGATGACTCCACGAGGGCCTGGCATCTTGGGCTTTAGGTATGCATAGTGCGGCACCGCGTTGAATTTGGCAAACGCGGTTCGTCCGAGCAGAGCATGATAGCCGCTGCGAAACGGGACTATGTCGAAGATTAACTCTTCGCTCCGGAAATTATCCGGGGATCCGAAGACCACTTCCAGTGTGACTGAGCCTGTGCAGTTGGCTTCCACTCCTGGTATGACACCTTTAAAGGTTGTCTTTGTAGGTTTAATCCTTGATGGGTCTATGCCCATTTTGCGCACTGTATCCTGATAAAGCAGGTTCAGGCTGCTGCCGCCGTCCATCAGGACTCTCGTGAGGTGGAACCCATCGACGATTGGGTCTAAGACCAATGCGGCGAATCCGCCATGGCGTATGCTGGTCGGATGGTCTCTTCGATCGAAAGTGATCGGACAAGAGGACCATGGGTTGAACTTTGGGGCGACTGGCTCCATCGCATAGACGTCCCTTAGTGCGCGTTTCCTCTCCCTCTTGGGTATGTGGGTCGCGTATATCATATTCACCGTTCGCACTTGTGGGGGAAAACCCTTCTGTCCTCTATTGTTCGGCGGTTGGGTCTCTTCCTCGTCGTCGCTGTTTAGCCCCTTGTCATTGTTTTCGGCAATTAACTTGCCGGCCTGCTTGAACACCCATCAATCTTTGTTGGTGTGGTTAGCCGGCTTTTCAGAGGTGCCGTGTATCTGGCATAAGCGGTCGAGTATTCGGTCCAGATTGGACGGACCCGGAGTGGTTCTTTTAAATGGCTTCTTCCGCTGACCGGGTTTAGAGCCTCGGAATCCGGCATTGACTGCCGTATCCTCCTTATCGTCGCCGTTAATGCGGCGCTTGTTTTTGTTTTGACGTGACCTGCCGTTGTTGTCCTTAGTATCCGGACTGCCAGAATTTTTACGGAGATTGTTGCTGCGGGCTAGCCAGTTGTCCTCTCCCGCGCAAAAGCGGGTCATTAACGATGTGAGGGCTGCCATGGATTTCGGCTTTTCCTGCCCCAGGTGCCGGGCTAGCCATTCGTCCCGGATGTTATGTTTGAAGGCTGCAAGGGCCTCTGCATCCGGACAATCGATGATTTGATTTTTCTTCGTCAAGAACCGTGTCCAGAATTGTCTGGCCGATTCGTCTGGCTGCTGAATGATGTGGCTTAGGTCATCGGCGTCTGGTGGTCGCACATATGTGCCTTGGAAGTTATCAAGGAATGCGGCCTCTAGGTCCTCCCAACACCCAATTGACTCTGCGGGCAAGCTGTTAAGCCAATGCCGAGCTGGTCCTTTAAGCTTGAGTGGGAGGTACTTGATGGCGTGGAGATCGTCGCCGCGGGCCATATGGATGTAGAGAAGATAGTCTTTGATCCAAACCGCGGGGTCTGTTGTGCCATCGTAAGATTCGATGTTTACGGGTTTAAACCCTTCGGGGATCTGATGATCCATTACTTCGTCAGTGAAGCATAGTGAGTGTGCGGCGCCTCTGTATTGAGCGATATCGCGACGTAGCTCGAGAGAGCGCTGTCTGCTGTGTTAGGCCCGGCCGGGGTTATTGTATCCGGCGCGACGGTATTCGTCGTGGGTCGTAGGGTGCCCACGTGATCCGTAGATGGATCTGGATTGCCTTGCCTTGTCCTCCAATATGTCTCGCAAGTCCGGCGCGTTCCCTCTAGGCTTCGTACTTTTGGAGCGATGCCGGGGTATGGTCTTGGCTGGGGGTCTGGATGCCTCTCTGTCACGACCACGGGGTGGTCGGTCAGCCATATCGTGCGCTGGTGATGGAGGTACGTCTGCTTCCTCCTCTTATCGGGGGAGCAGCTTGCATCTTGGGTAACTCTTGGAGGGACGTTCGAGTTTATACTCTTCGGCCGCGAGGACCTCGGTCCATCGATCGGCCAGCAGGTCCTGATCAGCTTGAAGTTGTTGCTGCTTTTTCTTTAGGCTGTTTGCTGTGTGATAAGCCTGCGCTTGAAGCGCTCTTGTTCGACGGGATCCTCGGGTACGACGAATTCGTGATCGTTGAGGCTTGCTTCGTCTTTGGAGGGAGGCATATAGTTATGATCCTCAACCTCTTCGTCTGCCGCCTCCTCATGAGGGCTTGCTTCTGCATCCTCCTGCGCTGTGTCTTGCTGGAGGGGATTGTCTTCGGCACTCTCTGCAGTATTATTATCTCCTGTGCCAGAATCTCCATTCTTGCTGTGGCGGGATTTAGAGCGGCGCCGCTGACGCCGGCGTTTGGGCTGTTTCTTTAAGGGATCTGCCTCCGTTGTTTCTTCGCCGTCCCCATATTTTGGGGTATCCACCATGTATACGTCATATGACGAGGTGGCCTTCCAGTGCCCTGTGGGCGCTGGTTCCTGGTCGTCTCCGGCATCATCGTCCATGGCGTCGATGTCTTCGGAGTCGTAGTCTAGCATGTCGGTGAGATCATCGACAGTGGCTAGAAAGTGGGTGGTGGGTGGGCTCTGAATTTCTTCGTTGTCCGTACCCCAACCATCCTGGCCATAGTCCGGCCAGGACTCTCCTGATAACGAGAGGTGCCTTAATGAATTCAGGATATCGCCAAAAGGCGAGTATTGGAAGATGTCCGCTGCGGTGAATTCCATGACCGGCGCCCAATCCGGATCGATTGGTAAGGGCGCAGGAGGTTCGGAGTCCGGCGAGGAGTCCGGCGCCTCGGAATCACGAGTTTCGCAGGGTACAGGATTAGTGTTCGGCTCCATCGCCATGGATGTTGAAGCCCCCAGGGAGGCATCTATCCACCGGCCCTCGATCTGCGCGATCGGCTCCGGGCTGATGGCCGAAGCGGATCCGTGTGCGGCCACCAAGGCACTGTTCGGTGGCAGAGCTAGATCATGCCCGTCGTTACAGTGCGGCGCGCTTGGCTCTGGCTTGAGTCCGTCGAAGATCAAGTCTCCGCGGACATCGGCCGTGAAGTTTAAGCTTCCAAATCTGACCTGACGGCTAGGGGCGTAGCTTTCGATCTGCTCCAGATGGCCAAGTGAATTGGCCCGCAGTGCGAAGCCGCCGAATACGAAGATCTGTCCGGGGAGAAAAGTCTCACCCTGGACAGCGTTGCTGGTTGAAGATGCCATCAAGCCTATCGGTGACGACACAGAGGAACTCTCAATGAAAGCACCAATGTCGGTGTCAAAACCGGCGGATCTCGGGTAGGGGGTCCCGAACTGTGCATCTAGGCGGATGGTAACAAGAGACGAGGGACACAATGTTTTTACCCAGGTTCGGGCCCTCTTGATGGAGGTAAAACCCTACGTCCTGCTTGATTAATATTGATGATATGGGTAGTACAAGAGTGGATCTACCACGAGATCAAGGAGGCTAAACCCTAGAAGCTAGCCTATGGTATGATTGTTGTAATGTATGTTGTCCTACGGACTAAAGCCCTCTGGTTTATATAGACACCGGAGGAAGCTAGGGTTACACAGAGTCGGTTACAATGGTAGGAAATCTACATATCCGTATTGCCAAGCTTGCCTTCCACGCCAAGGAAAGTCCCATCCGGACACGGGACGGAGTCTTCAATCTTGTACCTTCGTAGTCTTGGAGTCCGGCGGATAATGACAGTCCGGTTGTCTGGACACCCCCTAGTCCAGGACTCCCTCAGTGGCCACTCATGGGGCCCAGGAGACAGGGGGCGCGCCCAGGAGGGGTGGGTGCGCCCTCCTATCTCCTGGCCGCCTCGATTGCTTCTTGACTTGCACTCCAAGTCCTCTGGATCACGTTCGTTCCAAAAATCACGCTCCCGAAGGTTTCATTCCGTTTGGACTCCGTTTGATATTCCTTTTCTTCGAAATACTGAAATAGGCAAAAAAAATAGCAATACGGGCTAGGCCTCGGTTAGTAGGTTAGTCCCAAAAATAATATAAATATGTAAAACAAAGCCCATAAACATCCAAAAGGGGTAATATAATAGCATGGAACAATAAAAAATTATAGATATGTTGGAGAAGTATCAAGCATCCCCAAGCTTAATTCCTGCTCGTCCTCGAGTAGGTAAATGATAAAAACAAAATTTTTGATGTGGAATGCTACCTAGCATAATTCTCTATGTAATTTTCTTTATTATGGCATGAATGTTCAGATCCAAATGATTCAAAATAAAAGTTCATATTGATAAAAGAAATAGTAACACTTCAAGCATACTAATCAAAGCAATCATGTCTTCTCAAAATAACATGGCTAAAGAAAGTTCATCCCTACAAAATCATATAGTTAGGCTATGCTTCATTTTCATCACACAAAGATGTTCCCAAATTCTACACCCCCGATGACAAGCCAAGCAATTGTTTCGTACTTAAATAATCTTAAACTTTTTCAACCTTCACGCAATACATGAGCATGAGCCATGGATATAGCACTATGGGTGGAATAGAATATGATGATGGGGATTGTGTGGAGAAGACAAAAAAGGAGAAAGTCTCACATTGACGAGGATAATCAATGGGCTATGGAGATGCCCATCAATTGATGTCAACATGAGGAGTAGGGATTGCCATGCGACGGATGCACTAGAGCTATAAATGAATGCTCAACAAAAGAAACTAATGGGTGTGCATCCAACTTGCTTGCTCACGAAGACCTAGGGCATTTGAGGAAGCCCATCGTAGGAATATACAAGCCAAGTTCTGTATTGAAAAATTCCCACTAGTATATGAAAGTGACAACATATGAGACTCACTATATGAAAAACATGGTGCTACTTTGAAGCACAAGATATGAGACTCACTATATGAAGGACATGGTGCTACTTTGAAGCACAAGTGTGGAAAAAGAGATAGTAACATTGCCCCTTTTATTTTTTTATTTTTTATTTTTCTTTTTTCTCTTTTTTTCTTTTTTTTCCTTTTTTTCTTTGGCCTTTCTTTTTTTTCTTTTGGCCTTTCTTCTTTCCCCCCTTTTTTTCTTGTTTTTTTGGGCAATGCTCTAGTAATGATGATCATCACACTTTCATTGATTACAACATATGAATTACACCTCGAAACTAGAACAAGATATGACTCTATATGAATGCCTCCGGCGGTGTACCGGGATGGTGCAATGAATCAAAAGTGACATGTATGAAAAATTATGCATGGTGGCTTTGCCACAAATACGATGTCAACTACATGATCATGCAATGGCAATATGACAAAAGTAAAGTATGTCATGATGATGATGAATGGAACGGTGGAAAGTTGCATGGCAATATATCTCGGAATGGCTATGGAAATGCCATAATAGGTAGGTATGGTGGCTGTTTTGAGGAAGATATAAGGAGGTTTATGTGTCATAGAGCATATCATATCACGGAGTTTGGATGCACCGGCGAAGTTTGCACATACTCTCAAGGTGAGAAAGGGCAATGCACAGTATAGAAGAGGCTATCAATGGTGCAAAGGTAAAAGTGCGTATAACCCATGGACTCAACATTAGTCAAAAGAACTCATATACTTATTGCAAAAATTTAGAAGTCATCAAAAATCAAGCACTACACGCATGCTCCTAGAGGGATTGATTGGTAGGAAAACACCATCGCTCGTCCCCGACGACCACTCATAAGGATGCACAAGTCAGGTGAGGGAGTCCTGGACTAGGGGGTGTCCGGATAGCCGAACTATCATCATCGGCCGGACTCCGAGACTATGAAGATACAAGATTGAAGACTTCGTCCCGTGTCCGAATGGGACTTTCCTTGGCATGGAAGGCAAGCTTGGCGACATGAATATGTAGATCTCCTACCATTGTAACCGACTCTGTGTAACCCTAGCCCTCCCTGGTGTCTATATAAACCGGAGGGTTTTAGTCCGTAGGACACAACGACAACAATCATACCATAGGCTAGCTTCTAGGGTTTAGCCTCCTTGATCTCGTGGTAGATCCACTCTTGTACTACCTATATCATCAATATCAATCAAACAGGAGTAGGGTTTTACCTCCATCGAGAGGGCCCGAACCTGGGTAAAAACATCGTGTCCCTTGTCTTCTGTTACCATCCGCCTAGACGCACAGTTCGGGACCCCCTACCCGAGATCCGCCGGTTTTGACACCGACATTGGTGCTTTCATTGGGAGTTCCTCTATGTCGTCACTAATAGGCTTCATGGCTCCTTCGATCATCAACAACGACGCAGTCCAGGGTGAGACTTTTCTCCCCAGACAGATCTTCGTATTCGGCGGCTTTCCACTACGGGCCAATTCGCTTGGCCATCTGGAGCAGATCGGAAGCTACGCCCCTGGCCGTCAGGTCAGATTTGGAAGTCTAAACTTCACGACTGACATCCGCGGAGATTTGATCTTCGATGGATTCGATCCACAGCTGAGCGCGCCGCACTGTCACGATGGGCATGATTTAGCTCTGCTGCTGGATAGTGTCCTGGAGGCCGCACATGAGTCCACCCCGATCCCTAATTCGTAGCCGACTGCGCCGATCGAGGATGGGTGGCTAGACACCGCCTCGGGGGCTGCAACCTTTACGGAGATGGAGCCAAATACCGACCTTGTCCATTGTGAGGCTCGTGACTCCGAGGTGCCGGACTCCTCGCTGGACTGCGAACCTCTCGCGCCCCCTCCAATCGAATCCGATTGGGCGCCGATCATGGAGTTCACCGCCGCAGACATCTTTCAACACTCACCTTTCGGCGACATCCTGAGTTCGCTAAAGTATCTCTCGTTATCAGGAGAGCCCTGGCCGAACTGCGGTCAGGACGGTTGGGACGCGGACGACGAAGAAATTCAAAGCCCACCCACCCCCCACTTTGTAGCCACTGTCGACTATCTAACCGACATGCTAGACTACGACTCCGAAGACATCGAAGGTATGGACGACGATGCCGGAGACGACCAAGAACCAGCGCCTACGGGGCACTGGAAGACCACCTCGTCATATGACATATACATGGTGGACATCCCAAAGGATGGGAATGGCGAGGAAACAGCGGAGGAAGACTCCTCCAAGAAGCAGCCTAAGCGCCGACGTCAGCGGCGCCGCTCTAAATCCCGCCACAGCAAGAATGGAGATTCCGGCACCAGAGACAATAACACCCCTGACAGTGCCGAAGACAACCCCCTCCAGCAAGACTCGGCACAGGAGGACAGAGAAGCCAGCCCTCATGAGAGAGCGGCAGACAAAGAGGTAGAGGATGATAATTACAGGCCTCCCTCTGGAGACGAGGCAAGCCTCGACGACGACGAATTCGTCGTGCCTGAGGATCCCGTTGAACAAGACGCAGGCTTATGGCCATGGCAAACAGCCTCAAGAAAAAGCAGCAACAGCTTAGAGCTGATCAAGATCTGCTAGCCGACAGATGGACTGAAGTCCTTGCGGCCGAAGAGCATGAACTCGAACGCCCCTCCAAAAGCTACCCCAAACGCAAGCTGCTCCCCCGATTAGAGGAGGAGGCATATAAACCTGCATCACCAGCGCACAATATGGCTGACCGACCACCTCGTGGCCGCGACAGAGAGGCCTCTAGGCCCTCCACTAGAACCGTACCCCGGCACCGCTCAAAAAGTATGAAGCCACGGGGGAATGCGCCGGACTTGCGAGACATATTGGGGGATAAGGCAAGACAATCAAGATCGATCTACGGATCGCGTGGGCGCCCCACGATGCACGAAGACGACCGTCGCGCCGGATACAGCAACTCCGGCCGGGCCGAACATAGTAGACAAAGCTCGCTTGAGCTACGTCGTGATATAGCCCAATATAGAGGCGCCGCAGACCCACTATGCTTCACAAATGAAGTAATGGATCATCAAATCCGCAAAGGGTTCAAACCCGTGAATATTGAATCCTATGATGGCACAACAGACCCCGCGGTTTGGATCAAAGACTATCTCCTTCATATCCACATTGCCCGCGGTGATGATCTTCATGCCATCAAATACCTCACACTCAAGGTTAAAGGACCAGCTCGGCATTGGCTCAACAGCTTGCCAGCAGAATCAATTGGGTGTTGGGAGTACTTGGAAGCCGCATTTCTTGATAACTTCCAGGGCACGTATGTGCGACCACCAGACGCCGATGACCTAAGCCACATAATTCAGCAGCCAGACGAATCGGCCAGACAACTCTGGACACGGTTCTTAACAAAGAAAAATCAAATCGTCGACTGTCCGGATGCAGAGGCCCTCGCAGCCTTCAAACATAACATCCGCGACGAGTGGCTTGCCCGGCACATAGGACAGGAAAAGCCGAAATCCATGGCAGCCCTCACATCACTCATGACCCGCTTCTGCGCGGGAGAGGACAGCTGGCTAGCCCGCAGTAACAACCTCAGCAAAAATTCTGGCAGTCCGGATACCAAGGACCACAATTGCAGGTCGCGTCGCAACAAGAACAAACGCCGCGTTAACGACGATAACACTGAGGATACAGTAGTCAACACCGGATTCAGAGGCTCCAAACCCGGTCAGCGGAAAAAGCCATTCAAAAGAACTACTCCGGGTCCGTCCAATTTGGACCGAATACTCGACCGCTCTTGCTAGATACACGGCACCGCTGAAAAGCCAGCTAATCACACCAACAGGGATTGTTGGGTATTCAAGCAGGCAGGCAAGTTAATTGCTGAAAACAATGACAAGGGGCTGTACAGCGATGACGAGGAAGAGACCCGGCCGCCGAACAATAGAGGACAGAAAGGTTTCCCCCCACAAGTGCGGAGGGTGAACATGATATACGCAACCCACATACCCAAGAGGGAGCGGAAGCATGCACTCAGGGACGTATACGCGATGGAGCCAGTCGCCCCAAAGTTCAACCCATGGTCCTCCTGCCCGATCACTTTTGATCGAAGGGACCACCCCAGCAGTATCCGCCACGGCGGATTCGCCGCATTGGTTTTATACCCAATCGTTGATGGATTTCACCTCACCAGAGTCCTGATGGATGGCGGCGGCAGCCTGAACCTGCTTTATCAGGATACAGTGCGCAAGATGGGCATAGACCCCTCAAGGCTTAAACCCACAAAAACGACCTTCAAAGGCGTCATCCCAGGTGTAGAGGCCAATTGTACAGGCTCAGTCACACTTGAAGTGGTCTTCGGATCCCCGGATAAATTCCGAAGCGAGGAGTTAATCTTCGACATAGTTCCGTTCCGAAGCGGCTATCATGCTCTGCTCGGACGGACCGCATTTGCAAAGTTCAACGCGGTGCCGCACTACGCATACCTCAAGCTCAAGATGCCAGGCCCTCGAGGAGTCATCACGGTCAACGGAAACACCGAACGCTCCCTCCGAACGGAGGAACACACAGCGGCTCTCACGGCAGAAGTACAGAGCAGCCTCTTAAGGCAATTCTCGAGTCCGGCCATTAAGCGATCGGACACGGCTAAATGCACCCGGAGTAACCTACAACAAGACCACCTGGCACGTTCTGAGCACGCGTAGCAATGCGGCCCCAACCCCAGCCCTTGCAAAATTGCAAGACTGGTCCTTCGCGTACATCATTACGCTTTGGAGATACCATGGGCATAGGGGGAGGGGCACGACCACAACAGGCCCAGAGTGCGGCTCAACCACACCAGGGCCTCCCAAGTGTGTCATTCTATTTCCTTTTTCTTTTTTCTTAACCACAGGAATCCGTTCACTAGAGGACCTGACCAGCAGTAGACCTGCCGAACTCACGATGCAACAGCCAGGGAAGGAGAAAGGCTGCGACGAGTATCCAGGTGGTCTCCATTATGAGCATTAAATCTATTTTATACACCATTCCGCAGCCTACCCCTGGAGGGGGACATGTTTAATAGTCACATCCCTTGCTTACCGCACTATTTGTATCATTCTGCATTCATGGCAGTACTTCTTGAATAAACAATGCATCACTTTTTGCTTATAATTGCATTTCTTTCTTATACATATGTTCATTTATGACATGTTGCATCCGTACACTTTGGTACGGCTAAATACACCAGGGGCTTAAGTTCCCCACATTATGGTGTGATAAGCCCGAACACTTTCACAAGTGCGGCACCCCGAACTTATAGCATTATATGCATCGGCTCCGAATCATGGATTGGGTCAATAGTTGGGTTTGCCCGGCTCCCATGTTTTGGTACCTTACGTTCCGTTGTATCGGCTAAGGTAGCACTGGGAGAACCACTGCGATTGCACCCCAGTTGAGCTGGGCGAGCGCCTCAGTGGAGAAAGCTAAAACTGACCGTCATGATGAGGCGAGAGCCGGTCGCTGTTCGAGAGGTTTTTTTCGAGTCCCTAAAGACTTATGCCGCTTAGAGCGAGGAACCGGCTTTGTCCGGCCCAGACGTGGATAGCGCCCCGAATTCGGTCTTCCGAACACTAGGGGCTTCGCCGAAATTTAAAATTATAGAATTCTATGGCTAAGTGAGAGTGTTCAAGCACTATAAGTCCGGTTGCCTCGTTCGTTGTGTTGAGCGCCTCCCTAGATGGACCCAAAAATGGGAACAAGAGTGCTCAAGTTCATCCCGAACACCCCATCACTCGTGGCATGGGGTCTGAAGCCGACGACTTGCCATCTCTCAGATTTGATAAACGGCCGCACAGAAGGTAATATTTTAAATCGATAAGCATTGCTTAGCGCATATGAACAAAGTTTTCAGCGCACGGGATAACAAAATGCGAGTCTACTCAAATATTACATCTTTGGAGCACTCACCCGCAATCATGCGGGCACCCTTCAGGACACTCTTATAATACATCTCGGGCCTGCGATACTCCTTGCCCATCGGTGGCGCGTCCGTCACAAGCTTCTCAGCGTCCATCCTGCCCCAGTGCACCTTTGCACGGGCAAGGGCCCGACAGGCACCTTCAATGCAGGCGGAGTGCTTGACGACTTCAACCCAGGGACACGCATCCACCAGCCGCCGCACCAGGCCGAAGTAGCTCCCAGGCATGGCCTCCTTGGGCCACAACCGAACTATGAGGCCCTTCATGGCCTGTTCGGCCACCTTGTGGAGCTCGACCAGCTGCTTCAGCTGGTCGCTAAGGGGCACCGGATGTCCGGCCTCAGCATACTGAGACCAGAAGACCTTCTCCGTCGAGCTCCCCTCCTCGGCTCTGTAGAAAGCGGCAGCATCGGGCATGCTGCGGGGCAGATCTGCGAACGTTCCTGGAGAGCTCCGAATCCGGGTAAGTAACAGGTAATTCACTTTAACATGCTTTCTTTGCATGAAGAATGCCTTACCCGCCGCTATTTTCTTCAAATCCTCGATTTCCTGGAGGGCCTTGTGGGCATTGGCCTTAGCGGCCTTGGCACTCTCAAGGGCCGACGCAAGCTCGGACTCTCGAGTCTTTGAGTCACGCTCCAAACTCTCGTGCTTTTCCACGAGAGCCTGGAGCTCTTACTGTACCTCTGCCACCCGCGCCTCCTGCTTCTCTCGCTCGGCTCGTTCCGCGGCAGCATTGCGTTCAGCCACGGACACCGCCTCCTTCAGGGTCGCCACCTCGTTCGTGGCCCCTGGAGTACCCATGTTATCCTTGTTATTTCTCTTGCAACCAAATCCTTTTCTGTAAGGTACAACTTTAAATATGGCGTTACTCACCTTCCTTGTCCTCGAGCTGCTTCTTGGCACGGTTGAGCTCGCTCTCGGACCGCTCGAGGCTCTGCTTCAAGGTATTGACCTCCGCAGTCAGTGCGGCAGAGGTCAGCAGAGCAGCCTGCAATCCCATATTGACACATTTTTCAGACTCCTGCGTATATCTTTTTAGATCCTCAGTCCGGCATTTGTTTCCGAACACCGAACCGAGCATCAGGGGCTACTGTCTATGCGGTATTATATTACATATCTTAAAATTCTTACCCCAAAGCCTGTTAGAAGGCTGCTGCAGGCTTCGGTCAGCCCGCTCTTGGAGAGCTGAACCTTCTGAATCACCGCACTCATGACAGTGCGGTGTTCTTCTTCGATGGAAGCATCGTTGAGCGCCTCCAGCAAGTTATCCGGCGCCTCCGGTTGGACGGAGGCCGCTGGTGTCACAGTCTTGCCCTTCTTACGAAGGGGCCGCCCGCCGGACTCCGGAACCACTGCTGGTTCCGGTGCGGAGTCCGGTGCAAAGTCCGGGAGGTCGCCTTGCGGCACCTCCGGAGCCTCCTCCTCCTGGTGGGTCCCCTCCTGGGAACCCACCTCGGCATCATTAGCGTCACGGGGGGTGGAGGCGGTCAGAAGGGAATCCATATCCGACGTGCCCAAGGACCCGCTCGACGAAGCGGGAAGATCGTCCTTGGGCGGACTACAAGGTTGTATGCGGCATTAGAAAGACACTATGTGACAAAAATAAAAATTGTAAATCATCTAGGAGTCTAGATACTTACGATCTTGCCAGGGGCTTGGCCCTTGAGGGCCACTCCTCGTCGCCGTCGCCGACGTTGGCGGAACAGTCCGGGGGAAGGGTCCTCCCTTCTTGGACCCTTCGGCCTCCCTCGCTGGGGAGGCCTTCCTCTTCTTCTCTTCCCCCGCCGGAGGAGAGGCCTCTTTCTTCTCCTCCTCGTCCTCGTGGGAGGAGTCTGCCTCGGAGTCATCGGACTATGAGTCCGATACCACCTGACGCCGGGAACTCCTTCGGGTTCCCGTGGCCTTCTTCTTGGCCTTCTTCTCCGGCACCACGTAAAGTGCCGGGACCAGCAGCCCTGTCAAACGGGCATCCGCTGGGTCCTCTGGAAGGGGAGCCGGACAGTTAACCTGTCTGGACGTCTTCTGCCAGTCCTGTTAAAGGTATTGGGAGTTTAGATCCCGCATAAAGTCAAATTATGAAAAGCAAGTGTCCCATAAAGGATAACATAGCTTACCTCGCCAGCTGGACGCTGCGTGCTGAATCCGCGATCTTCGGTAGCGGATGCGGGAGCTTCGGCGCCCTTGAACAGCACCCTCCAGGCAGCTTTGTACGTAGTGTCGAAGAGCCCGCTCAAAGTCCGGTGCTGTGCCGGATCAAACTCCCACAAATTGAAGTCCCATTGCTGGCAGGGGAGAATCCAGCGGACGAGCATGACCTGGATCACATTGACAAGCTTGAGCTTCTTGTTCACCAGGGTCTGGAGACAGGACTGGAGTCTGGTCAGCTCTTCCGAACTACCCCATAGCAAGCCCTTCTCTTTCCAGGAGGTGAGCTGCATGGGGATGCCAGATCTGAATTCGGGGGCCGCTGCCCATTTAGGGTCACGCGGCTCGGTGATGTAGAACCACCCCGATTGCCACCCTTTGATGGATTCCATGAAGGCACCCTCGAGCCAAGTGACGTTGGGCATTTTGCCCACCATGGCGCCTCCGCTTGGCTGCCCTTCACAACCTTCGGCTTGACATTGAAGGTCTTTAGCCACAAGCCAAAGTGGGGCTGGATGCAGAGGAAGGCCTCACACACGACAATAAACGCCGAGATATTGAGGATGAAATTTGGGGCCAGATCGTGGAAATCCAGGCCGTAGTAGAACATGAGCCCCCGGACAAAGGGGGTGGAGTGGGAAGCCCAGTCCACGGAGGAAATGGGGAAGGAATACCACCCTCTCATGGGGCCTGGGGGTGGGGATGAGCTGCCCCTCATCGGGCAGCCGATGCGCAATGTTGCTGGACAGATATCCAGCGCTGCGCAGCTTCTCGATGTGCCCCTCCGTAATGGAGGAGGCCATCCACTTGCCTCCCGCTCCAGACATGGCTGGAGAAGGTCGAGGTGAGATGTGCGGACTTGGGCGCTGGAGCTCGACTGCGCGGAGATAGATAAGCAAAGGAGGAAGAAGGCGTAGGTAAAAAAGGTGGATCCTTATCCCCTTATATATGGGCGAATGAAACTATGCATCCCTACTGGCCTGGTAAAACTCGCTTATCTCCCAAGCGCCGCAATCAATGGCGCGGTTGGGTTACCCACGTCCGTATTGATGGGAATCCCAGAATAAGGGGAACACGATCTCTGCTTCGACAAGACGTGCCAAGGAAACCGCTTCGCTAAACGCGCTGAGGTGGTATAATAAAAACAATTCGAGTAAAGGCTTGGTTGTGGTGTGACGTCACGCCACAAAATACGTCAGCAGATTGAACTTGTGTAAATATTATTCTCTCTACGGTGGTATGTGGAATTTATTTTGCAGAGCCGGACACTATCCTGGTGTTCACAATCTTCTATGAATTATTCGGAGGAGGAACCCGCCTTGCAATGCCGAAGACAATATGCGCGCCGGACTCATCGTCATTGAAGCCTGGTTCAGGGGCTACTGAGGGAGTCCTGGACTAGGGGGTGTCCGGATAGCCGAACTATCATCATCGGCCGGACTCCAAGACTACGAAGATACAAGATTGAAGACTTCGTCCCGTGTACGGATGGGACTTTCCTTGGCGTGGAAGGCAAGCTTGGCGATACGGATATGTAGATCTCCTACCATTGTAACCGACTCTGTGTAACCCTAGCACTCCCCGATGTCTATATAAACCGGAGGGTTTTAGTCCGTAGGACACAACGACAACAATCATACCATAGGCTAGCTTCTAGGGTTTAGCCTCCTTGATCTCGTGGTAGATCCACTCTTGTACTACCCATATCATCAATATAGATCAAGCAGGAGTAGGGTTTTACCTCCATCGAGAGGGCCCGAACCTGGGTAAAAACATCATGTCCCTTGTCTCCTGTTACCATCCGCCTAGATGCACAGTTCGGGACCCCCTACCCGAGATCCGCCGGTTTTGACACCGACACCAGGTACACTTCATGTTTCAAATTTGTTACACAACTTTAACCATACGTGCATGCTACGGGACTTGCTAACTTCAACACAAGCATTCTTTAAATTCATAATCACCCAACTAGCATGACTTTAATATCACTACCTCCATATCTCAAAACAATTATCAAGTATCAAATTGATCATAGCATCCAATTCACTTCCTATGATAGTTTTTATTATATCCAACTTGGATGCCTACCATTCTAGGACCAATTTTATAACCCTAGCAAATACCATGCTGTTCTAAAAGACTCTCAAAATAATATAAGTGAAGCATGAGATACTAGCAATTTCTACAAAATTTAGCCACCGCCGTGCTCTAAAAGATATAAGTGAAGCACTAGAGCAAAAACTATAAGCTCAAAAGATATAAGTGAAGCACATAGCATATTCTAATAAATTCAATCAAGTAGGCTTCTCTCAAAAGGTGTGTAAAGCAAGGATGATTGTGGAAAACTAAAAAGCAAAGACTAATATAATACACGACGCTCGAAGCAAAACACATATCATGTGGCCAATAAAAATATAGCTCCAAGTAAAGTTACCAATGAACAAAGACGAAAGAGGGGATGCCTTCCCGGGGCATCCCCAAGCTTAGGCTTTTGGCTATTCTTGATTATCTTGGGGTGCCATGGGCATCCCAAAGCTTAGGCTTTTGCCACTCCTTATTCCATATTCCATCAAAGCTTTACCCAAAACTTGAAAACTTCACAACACAAAACTCAACGGGAAATCTTATAAGCTCCGTTAGTGAAAGAAAACAAAACCACCACATAAGGTACTGTAATGAAATCATTCTTTAGTTATTTTGGTGTTAAACCTACTGTATTCCAAGTTCTCTATGGTTCATAGCACTTAATACTAGCCATAGATGCATCAAAATAAGCAAACAACACACGAAAAACAGAATCTGTCAAAAAACAGAACAGTCTGTAGAAATCTGTAACTAAGGCAAACTTATGGAACTCTAAAAATCCTACCAAAATAGGAAGTCCTGGAAAAGTTGTTTATTGATCAGCAGCAAAAATAATCAACGCAAAAGCACGTTTCTGGGATTTAACAAAACTAATTTCATGCGCGCAAAGTTTCTATTTTTCAGCAGAATCAAATTAACTATCATCATAGGTTATCCTATAGGTTCTACTTGGCACAAACACTAATCAAAACATAAAAACACATCTATACAGAAGGTAGATGCAAAATTTATTACTAAACAGAAACAAAAACAAAAAACACAAATAAAATTGGGTTGCCTCCCAACTAGCGCTATCGTTTAACGCCCCTAGCTAGGCATAAAAGCGAAGATAGATCTAAGTAGTGCCATCTTTGGCACTCGGAAAGGAAAAAGAGGATCTAATTTCTATGGCATGCATTCTTCTATTTTGGGTAAGCACATTGCCATTAATGGATGAAGTAAGATTAAGCACGTTACGAAAGTTTGCCTCTAAGCTAGACTTCATCTCTTTGATAATTTCATTTTGATAAAAGCACAAGAGAGTAGTTGATTCAACCTTATCATTCATAGGGTGCCCAAATATGGTTTTCATTTTTTCATAGGTATCTATAGCATCCCCTTCAAGAAAACCTTCTTCAAAAATAGAATCTAAAACTTGTTTGAAAGAAGCGGGCAAGCCAACATAGAAACTTTTTACGTAAACTTCAATTTGATATTGTGGCACATAGCTAGCCTGAATCCTTAATAACCTATCCCAAGCATCTTTTAAAGACTCATCAAGCAAATAGGAAAAAATTCCAGAGTCATCTTCATCAAAATTATTTAATTTAATCTCTCATTGGTGACCCCGGTGGGTCTTTCCATAGCTTCATTATTTATGAGCTTAGAGAGGATAGAGGGGTTGTCCAAGGTACTAGAACCCGGGAGAGGACCCTTAGTTCTTTTTTATTCGGCCATGGCAACAGGTAATCCAACACACAAGAAAACAGAAAAAGGCAAGCGAAAAAGGGAGGAGAAGATTGGAAAAGAGAGGGCGAATAAAACGGCAAGGGTGAAGTGGGGGAGAGGAAAACGAGAGGCAAATGGCAAATAATGTAAATGCGAGGGAGATGGGTTTGTGATGGGTACTTGGTATATCTAGACTTGAGCGAAGACCTCCTTGGCAATGGCGCCAGAAATTGCACCTTGGCGGGAGGTCGAATCTTGACTTGACTTGGTGGAAGCCTCCCCGGCAACGGCGCCAGAAATCCTTCTTGCTATATCTCAAGCTTGCGTTGGTTTTTCTTGAAGAGGAAAGGGTGATGCAGCAATAGTAGCGTAAGTATTTCCCTTAGTTTTTTGAGAACCAAGGTATCAATCCAGTAGGAGGCTCCTCAAAAGTCCCACGTACCTACACAAACAAACAAAGAACTTGCAACCAACGCAATAAAGGGGTTGTTAATCCCTTCACGGCCACTTGCGAAAGTGAGATCTGATAGAGATAGTATGATAAGATAAATATATTTTTGGTATTTTGTAATATAGATGCAAAAAGTAAAGATGCAAATAAAAGTAGATTGGAAGCAAATATGATAGGAGATAGACCCTGGGGCCATAGGTTTCACTAGTGGCTTCTCTCAAGATAGCATAAGTATTACGGCGGGTGAATAAATTACTGTCGAGCAATTGATAGAAAAGCGAATAATATGAGATTATCTAGGCATGATCATGTATATAGGCATCACGTCCGCAACAAGTAGACCGACTCTTGCCTACATCTACTACTATTACTCCACACATCGACCGCTATCCAGCATGCATCTAGAGTATTAAGTTCATAAGAACAGAGTAACGCATTAAGAAAGATGACATGATGTAGAGGGATAAACTCAAGCAATATGATATAAACCCCATCTTTTTATCCTCGATGGTAACAATACAATACGTGCCTTGCAACCCTTTCTGTCACTCGGTAAGGACACCGCAAGATTGAACCCAAAGCTAAGCACTTCTCCCATGGCAATAAAGATCAATCTAGTAGGCCAAACCAAACTGATAATTCAAAGAGACTTGCAAAGATAACTCAATCATACATAAAAGAATCTAGAGAAGATTCAAATATTTCTCATAGATAAACTTGATCATAAACCCATAATTCATCGGATCTCGACAAACACACCGCAAAAAGAGTTTACATCAAATAGATCTCCACAAGAGAGGGGGAGAACATTGTATTGAGATCCAAAAAGAGAGAATAAGCCATCTAGCTAATAACTATGGACCCGAAGGTCTGTGGTAAACTACTCACAACTCATCGGAGAGGCTATGGTGTTGATGTAGAAGCCCTCCGTGGTCGATTCCCCCTCCGGCGGAGCGCCGACGAAGGCTCCAAGATGGGATCTCGTGGATACAGAAGGTTACGATGGTGGAAATTGTTTTTGTTGGCTCCCTGGATGTTTTCGGGGTACGTAGGTATATATAGGAGGAAGAAGTACGTCGGTGGCCGCTCGTGGGGCCCAGGAGACAGGGGCGCACCCAGGAGGGGTGGGCGCACCCTCCTATCTCCTGGCCGCCTTGATTGCTTCTTGACTTGCACTCCAAGTCCCCTGGATCACGTTCATTCAAAAAATCACGCTCCCGAAGGTGTCATTCCGTTTGATATTCCTTTCTTCGAAATACTAAAATAGGCAAAAAAACAGTAATATGGGCTGGGCCTCCGGTTAGTAGGTTAGTCCCAAAAATGATATAAATATGTAAAATAAAGCCCATAAACATCCAAAAGGGGTAATATAATAGCATGGAGCAATCAAAAATTATAGATACGTTAGAGACGTATCAATAAGCATTAAAACTTTCTTGTCTAGCCATAAAGTCATCAAATTCATCTAAGCATGGGCTATGAAATTTAGTAGAGGGAATTTCAACTTTATCATATCTATAGAGAGAATTTACCTTTACTACCTGTGTCGGGTTATCAAGACAATGTGGTTCTTCAACAGGCGATGTATTAAGACCATGTATTTCTTCAATAGGAGGTAAATTCTTAATATCTTCAGCTTTAATAACTTTTTCTTTCATTGATTTCTTTGCCTCTTGCATATCTTCAAGACTGAGAAATAAAACACCTCTCTTCTTAGGAGTGGGTTTAGGAATAGGCTCAGGAGTTGACTCACTTGGTTCAGGAATTGCCTCAGGAATTGGCTCAGGAAGAGTCCAATTATTTTCATTAGTCAACATATTATTCAATAGTAATTCAGCCTCGTCGACTGTTCTTTCCCTGAAAACACAACCAACACAACTATCCAAGTAGTCCTTGGAAGCATCAGTTAGTCCATTATAAAAGATATCAAGTATTCATTTTTTTAAGAGGATGATCAGGCAAAGCATTAAGTAATCGGAGAAGCCTCCCCCAAGCTTATGGGAGACTCTCTTCTTTGATTGGCACAAAATTATATATTTTCCACAAGGCAGCTTGTTTCTTATGAGCAGGGAAATATTTAGCAGAGAAGTAATAAATCATATCCTGGGGACTACGCACACAACTAGGATCAAGAGAATTAAACCAAGTTTTAGCATCACCCTTTAATGAGAACGGAAATATCTTAAGTATATAATAATAGCGAGACTTCTCATCATTAGTAAACAGGGTGGCTATATCATTCAACTTGGTGAGATGTGCCACAACAGTTTCAGATTCAAGGCCATAAAAAGGATCAGATTCTACCAAAGTAATAATTTCAGGATCAACAGAGAATTCATAATCCTTATCAGTAACAGAGATAGGTGAAGTAGCAAAAGCAGGGTCAGGTTTCATTTTAGCATTAAGAGATTGCTGCTTCCATTTAGCTAATAACTTCTTAAGATCATATCTGTCTTTGCAAGCAAAGATAGCTCTAGCAGCTTCCTCATCCATAACATAACCCTTAGGAACAACAGGTAATTCATAATCAGGGGGAGAACTTTCATCATCACTATCATCAATAATAGCATCTTCAATAATTTCATTCTCTCTAACCCTAGCAAGTTGTTCATCAAGAAATTCACCTAATGGCAAAGTAGTATCACGCACAGAAGTAGTTTCATCATAAGTATCATGCATACCAGAAGTGGCATCATCAGTAACATGCGGCATATCAGAATTCATAGCAGTAGCAGGTTTAGGTGTCGCAAGTTTACTCAAAACAGAAAGAGAATCTAGTGCAGAGCTACATGGTAGTTCCTTACCTCCCCTCGTAGTTGAGGGAAAAATCTTGGTTCTTTCGTCTTTCAAGTTCCTCATAGTGATCAACAGATATAAATCCCAAGTGACTCAAAGAATAGAGCTATGCTCCCCGGCAACGGTGCCAGAAATTAGTCTTGATAACCCACAAGTGTAGGGGATTGCAACAGCTTTCGAGGGTAGAGTAGTTAACCCAAATTTATTGATTCGACACAAGGGGAACCAAAGAATATTCTTAAGTATTAGCAGTTGAGTTGTCAATTCAACCACACCTGGATAACTTAGTATCTGCAGCAAAGTATTTAGTAGAAAAGTAGTATGATAGTAATGGTAACAGTGGCAACAGTAAAGATAATAGTTTTGTAGGAATTGTAACAGTAGCAACGGAAAAGTAAATAAGCGAAGCACAATATGTGAAAAGCTCGTAGGCATTGGATAAGTGATGGATAATTATGTCGGATGCGATTCCTCATGTAATAGCTATAACATAGGGTGACACAGAACTAGCTCCAGTTCATCAATGTAATGTAGGCATGTATTCTGAATATAGTCATACGTGCTTATGGAAAAGAACTTGCACGACATCTTTTGTCCTACCCTCCTGTGGCAACGGGGTCCTAGTGGAAACTAAGGTATATTAAGGCCTCCTTTTAATATAGAACCGGAACAAAGCATTAGCACATAGTGAATACATGAACTCCTCAAAATATGGTCATCACCGAGAAGTATCCCGATTATTATCACTTCGGGGTTGTCGGATCATAACACATAATAGGTGACTATAGACTTGCAAGATAGGATCAAGAACACACATATATTCATGAAAACATAATAGGTTCATATCTGAAATCATGGCACTCGGGCCCTAGTGACAAGCATTAAGCATAGCAAAGTCATAGCAACATCAATCTAAGAACATAGTGGAAACTAGGGATCAATCTCTAACAAAGCTAACTTGATTACATGGTAAATCTCATCCAACCCATCACCGTCCAGCAAGCCTATGATGGAATTACTCACGCACGGCGGTGATCATCATGAAATTGGTGATGGAGGATGGTTGATGATGACGACGGCGACGAATCCCCCTCTCCGGAGCCCCGAACGGACTCCGGATCAGCCCTCCTGAGAGAGATTAGGGCTTGGCGGCGGCTTCGTATCGTAAAACGCGATGAAACTTTCTCTCTGATTTTTTTCTCCGTGAAACGGAATATATAGAGTTGGAGTTGAGGTCGGTGGAGCTTCAGGGGGCCCACGAGACAGGGGGGCGCGCCCAGGGGGAGGGCGCGCCCCCCACCCTCGTGGACAGGGTGTGGGCCCCCTGGTCTTGATTCTTTCGCCAATATTTTTTTATATTTTCCAAAAGTTATCTCAATGGATTTTCAGGTCATTCCGAAAACTTTTGTTTTCTGCACATAAAACAACATCATGACAGTTCTGCTGAAAACAGCGTCAGTCTCGGTTAGTTTCATTGAAAACATGCAAGTTAGAGTCCAAAACAAGGGCAAAAGTGTTTGGAAAAGTAGATACGTTGGAGACGTATCACTCCCCTTGGGCAGCCGCCCCTCCCGGCTTGGGGGGCAAGTTTCCTAGGGGTGGGGGCGCCCAAACCCATCTAGGGTTTCCCCTATGGCCGCCGCCCCTCCCCTAGGGAAACCCTAGGGTGCCTCCTCCTCCCCCTTCCCCAATATATAGTGAGGGAGGGAGAGGGCTGCAACAACCCTTCCCCTGGCGCTGCCCTGCTCCCTCCTACACCTCCTCCTCCTCCGTAGTGCCTAGCGAAGCTCTGCCGGAGAACCACGAGCTCCACCACCACGCCGTCGTGCTACCGGAGTTCTCCCTCATCTTATCCTCTCTTCTTGCTGGATCAAGAAGGAGGTGACGTCCCCGGGTTGTATGTGTGTTGAACGCGGAGGCGCCGTCCATTCGGCGCTAGATCGGATCTTCCGCGATTTGAATCTCCGTGAGTACGACTCCATCAACCGCGTTCCTTGCAACGCTTCCGCTTAGCGATCTTCAAGGGTATGAAGATGCACTCCCTCTCTCTCGTCACTAGCTTCTCCTAGATTGATCTTGGTGACACGTAGGAATTTTTTTGAATTATTACTACGTTCCCCAACAATAATAGTATGGTATATTCTAGTATCCATGTTAACTACAAAGCCCAGCCTCGATCCATTTGGTAACCAAAGTCTATGCCTGGCTTTATCATGGCAACTTAAACACTTGCCTTATATTATTTTATTTTGACGGAAAAGAGTGGCTTTTTTCAATACGTCTATCTTTAACTTTTAGGAGTATTTGTACAGAAAATATATGAAAGGAGAGTACACCACATAAAAGGGCACCAGAAAAGAGAGACCAAAATGATTGCCTTATAGAGAAGCATCATAATTGTATAAGATAGGTTTCATGGTTTCATGATGATAAATCATATTAGTTCACTTAATCAAGTCAAATAAGTTATATTTTTCATATATTGATAGTCAGACTTAATTAATATAGAAATTTTTATTGCACACATTTTAGAATGCTAATTGTTTCGTAGTGACTTCAGTAAGTTTTAAACCATTGTGTTTCAACAAATGAAGAACAATTATTCTCTAGGATTATTTCTTATTTCACTCTCGATCAGTAAATTCTCTGATACAACCTAGAGGAAGCACTACCATCGTTTGTTCCGAAAGGACTTGGGGCTAAAGGGTCCCTGCGACGACTTAACCGCTTGTCTTACAAGTTAGTGGGAACATGGTACAAGTTGTATCCGGTAGTCTGGATCATCTGATCTGCCGTAAAAAAAAGAGAAAACCCCTCTAGTCACTGATTGCTTGGGATTTCCAGTTTGACTATATGTATATGAAGTTTGCAAGTGATAATATCCGTGGATCTCAGAAACACCCTCGAAGCCAGGGTAACGTTTATCCAAGGGTGTTTCAGATATTGAGAGACGTCGTCGAACATTGCTTAGACGCCGCCGGTGAGGGCATGAGGAGGACAATGTTGATATACTCAGGACCCGTGATTTATTTTCTAATTCCAAAGGTGGTCTTGTAAAGTTAGTGAATTTAATTTGACATATATTGTTTTGGACCTCTCGCAATTTTTTAAATAGTTACTCATGTGCATTCTCTTTTGAAGTAAATGTAATTTCATCGCAAGGATCGATTAAAGTGTGGGCTCCGCACTCACGAACTTGTAGGATGGCTAACAAAGCACTAATTAATCACAATCGCAAATTATTTAAAGGTTCATGAGTAGATAAACTGACACGACAATTTTCTTTGTTTATATCAACAACATTACTAGCGGACACAACTTCTAGAACGGCAGCAATATCAATTACCACAATTTCATGCCGTACTACAAGGGCTGTCAGTAATCTATACTACTATATAGTGTACAAGTTTTGAATTATAGCAACAATATCAATCCTAGCCGTTGGTCTCATAAATCTAACGGTTGAAACTCAAAGGATTTGCAGTGAATAGTAGCCCGCAGCTGCATCTGTTGGTTTCTAGAACAATCGCGTAGCATCTCCTCTCTTCTCGCCATGTTGCATGTGCCAGTGCATCAGGCAAAGAGCCGAGACAGGGGCGGAGACAAGTGAACATTTTTAGTGGGCTATATATTGTACATCGGCTAATGGCCGCAGCTAAATTGCATGAGCAATGCTACACAGACGATACCTTTGTGCACGATTTGTGGACGATGGCAACAGCATCCGTTGGATAGTTTTGCTTAACATATCTGCACTGTTCAACGAAGCCATCATCCAAATATCGTGCATGCACAGTCGTTTGTAGAGTAGTTTCGAAATTGCATCATTAGTCCGTATAAAAATATATTTATAGAACCAACTACACGGAATATAGAGAAGACCAGAGCCCAGTAGCCCATGCATGTTGGTGCGGTTAACTATTGTTTTGCCCTTGGACAATCGGATCGATTGATTGATCATGCGTGTTCGGCTGGACTACTTAGAGCAACTTCAATGGGTGACTCAAACGAACGGTGATTTCGTTCGCTTTTTGTTCGTTTTGGTCGGCCGCCCGCCCGGCGTCCGCCCTGTTTTAAATATGGGTCGGCAGCGCGTCCAATGCACCGACCCATATGTGCCGGCGTGGCCGACTGGCCCTCCTATTTTGCATGAATTTTCATAGTTTAAATCAAATAATATAGTTTGGACCGAATAAAATAGCATAGTTATTACAAGCCGAATAAAAATAAAAATGTCTTACATTGTTTTGCAAACGAATAAAAGAAGATAGATCTATTGGTTGCCAACATGAGCCCACATATGCTCAACCAAATCATTTTGCAGTTGCACGTGAGTTTTCCAATCACGCATGTCTTGATGAAATTGGATGAACTGTTCAAACGTTGCCGCTCCTCCATGCTCAGGCACAACATTCTCACCCTGAAACTGAAACCCTTGATCGTACAGACGTTTCGGGCGCTCGTCTTCTACGATCATATTATGCATGATCACACAAGCAGTCATCACCTCCCACAGTTTCTGCGTGCTCCAGGTATTAGCAGGATACCGAACAATGCCCATTCGAGATTGCAAAACACCAAAGGCACGCTCGACATCCTTCCTAGCAGTCTCTTGCTCTTGGGAAAATCTTTTCCTTTCCACTCCGACAGGGTCATGTATTGTCTTGACAATAATGGTCCACTGAGGATAGGTACCGTCACCCAGGTAGTATCCTTTGTCGTAGTTGTGGCCGTTGACAGTAAAGTTCACTGGTGGGTTGTTGCCTTCGGCAAGCCTAGCAAACACCGGCGAGCACTGAAGCACGTTGATATTATTGTGTGATCCGGCCATGCCAAAGAAAGAGTGGCAGATCCAGAGATCTTGAGACTCCACGGCCTCTAGTATGACAATGCAAGCCCTGACATGGCCCTTATACTATCTTTGCCAAGCAGAAGGGCAGTTCTTCCACTCCCAATGCATGCAGTCTATGCTACCAAACATCCTTGGGAATCCCTGCTGGCATTCATCGCCAACAAACGGCCTGCATCTTCAGCAGTCGGCTCTCTCAAGTACTCAGGGCCAAACATAGCAATAACAGCCTTGTAGAACTTATACAGGGACTCTAGGCAAGTAGAGTCGCTCATACGGACGTACTCGTCAATGAGATCACCAGGCACTCCGTATACAAGCATTTGGATGGCGGCAGTGCATTTCTGATAGGAGGAAAAACCAATCTTGACAACGGCATCCTCTTTGCACTCGAAATAGTCATCATAGCCGACCACCCCCTCTCTAATACAGTGAAAAGATGCCTACTCTTACGGAAACAACGGCGGAATTTTGATGTTTGAACAATGTATTTGTTGTATCAAAGTAGTCCTCCACAGAAGGAAATGTCCGCTCTCTCGATTGCGATTCAACGCCGAAAGGGGCCCGGAATGGAGCCACGGAACAACGGCCGTTGGCTGTTGAGGTGGTGATGGACCAACACGACAACCAATATCTCCTCCCCGTCATCGGACAACAAATCGTCGAGTCGCAAAGGAAATTGTGAAAAAAGAACTCGCCGGCGGAGTCCATTTTGTATCTCGGCAAACTGTCGAACAGCTTGCGGGCGTCGACGAAGGAGACGACCGGCGAAGGGAGTCACGGCGCGCACGGACTAGCTAGCTGCCCTGTCGGCGTCCGACGAGTGGGCCGGCGTCCGACGAGCGTGCCAATGAGGATCTGGCCAGGCGTCGAGGCGGCTTCTTGGTCGGGGGTGGCTGGGGACGCGGGGGTGGGAAGCAGTCGGCTCCCCGGCGGCAAGACAGCGGCGGCGGGCGACGTGGGAGTGGGCGGCGTTGCTGGGCGGATGTGGAGGCGCAGACAGCTGGCAGAGTCGCCGACAAAAATGGGCGGCGGCGGCGGCGACGAAGGAGGCGGGCGAGGTTTGCTGTTGGATGGGGGGAGGCCAGTGTGCCACCGACCAACGGGCCCGGGGGAGGAAAAGGCGTGCGTGCGCGCGTTCGTCGCGTGTCCGCGCCGACGCAAATCCGGTTCAAAAATGGGCCGGGAATGTGTCGTCCGCGGACGAAAAGCGGACGCGCGTCCGTTTGGGTCGGCGCATTGGGTGCCTTTTCTGTCCGCGCCGACCCAAACGAACTGCGGTGGACGAAATGGGTCTCCCATTGGAGTTGCTCTTAGGGCGTTTTTCGTTGCAGCCCAGTGCAATGTAAAAGACCACCACAATACATATTTCATTAGTAGAAAATCATCACTTTATAATTCATGGTAATATTTATTTTCCCTGAATTCATTGCAAAGTATTATATGATTTTTTTTCTTTTAATAGAATCATATGAATGTTAAGACGTGCATTGCATGTGTACACATACTAGTACTTATAGTAAATCAATAGGTTGGTAAACTGTAGTTCAATGCCTCCCTTTGCCTCTGCATGCGCATGCACATATATACAAATGTATGTAGTGCAGATCTTCAGCAGTTCTGCTACGACTTTCGACGACAAACAATAGTGTTGAACTCAGGTTACTGCGCGTAGTCGCAGAAGCCGTAGCTGCACTTGTTGCTGCATTGGTTAGAGCAGTTGCCGCAGTTCTTCCTGTCGGAGAGCAGATCCACGCAATGCCCGCCACAACACGTCCGTCCATGCTTGCACGCCTTGTTGCAGCCGCCGCAGTGCTGGGCGCTGGCGACGGTGTCCACACACTGGCCGCTGCAGCACGTCGTCCCCGTCGCGAGGCATGCTTCAGCCGACTTCTGCGAGCACTCGTACGCTGGCAGAGGCAGGTGTGCAGCGCCGCCAACAAGCAGAAAACGGCTCCTCCTTGCCTGTGGCTGGTGGGTTCCGCTGCTGCCGGCCGTGGCTGAAGCGATGCCGCTGGTAGTGGCCAGCACAGTGATGAGGAGAAGAAGGGCGGCGTTCGGCATTGTGGAGACAAGAAGAAAGTAATGCAGATGCAGGTGTTTGGCTTATTGGCTCTCGTTGCTCTTCATTAGCAGGGAGCTGAAGGATGTGCTTTTTTGTGTGGAGGGAATGTCTCTCAAGGGTCGCGCTTTATATAGAAGAAATCATGGGCAGGAAGTCAGGGTGTTAGCTCTGCTCTATTGAGGTTGACTTTTGATGCAAAATTTGACTACAACATGACGTCAAGAAGCCACTTTTGTCCGGAACAGAAAACTGATTGAAAATAAACGAAGGGTTTCAGGTACGACGTTCATGGAGCGTAGAGGTTTGAGAAAGATTAATTAAAGGTTTGATTAGTCCATAATCCAGGTACATGCTAAGCAACTATGGTTGGCAACCATAGTTTTGAGAACAGAGAATGACTGCGAGATTGTCGTAGCATGAAGTGTAACTAAACTAAACGTCTGTAAAGCTCCACGTAGCACTAATTTTGAATAACTGATGCACGGGATGCAATGAACCAAGCGCCGGTGGTCCTCGCATGCTAGACGTGCTGCATGATCATAAGCCGGGGACTTATAATAAGGTAAGCAACGATTAAGTACTGTATGATAAAATCAACACTTAAACTAATGCACATGGTGGTGGCTGGTTGCTTTGCATACTACACCCTCGAATCATGCAGAAAGGCAAAGGCTATCAAGTTATCCTCTGTTAAATTACATAAATCATACATTGTACTTAGCCGAGATAAAGAAAAACCGTTAACATATATATATACGCCAAGATCATCTTTCCCAAGATTGTGGTGGTTACTGATTGTCTTTCGGTGGTGAACGACATCCGTGCGAATAATATATGGGACTATGGGTGATCATAGAGGAGTTATTTAAATGTCACCTAGCTTTGCAGGAAGTCATTTTTATTCATGACAAGTGACAATTTAATTTTGAAGCCCATAAGCAAGGTAGGGGGCAAATTTAAGCATCGGTTTTGGCCGTCATGTCTAGTTATCACCTGCCAATTTCTCAAAAAAAAAAATTATCACCTGATATATAATCCGTCAATTCCAAATTATGTTGTGTATAAGTTCTCTTTTGGACAAATCTTTGATCAACAATTACACTATTAGTGTATAACTAGCAAAAGAGCCCGTGCGTTGCAATGGAAGAAAAAACATAACGCACGCTCTTAACCCAACGACCATCACTCAAGACCATAATAGGTCCATCTCCTTTATTTTAGCGAGGCATCATATTTGTGTTGCCGCTTATCCTCCTTCTCACCCTCGCCGGCGATGGCCTTAGAGTTCACACAAAACAAAATGTGTTTGAATATGCTTAATCCCAAGGCCTCTCTCTCTCTCTCTCTCTCTCTCTCTCTCTCTCTCTCTCTCTCTCTCTCTCTCTCTCTAAGAAATCTGTTGTTTTCCCCTGGGACGTTTATCAGAGGTATGCATGTGTTGTTATCGATGTTTTTTCCCTATATGGTTATAGTGGGGTGTTTATTTGCAATCCGGATCGCCGCTGGTACGAAAGAAAAATGGATCGTGCGCTATAAATTATAAGTTTGCTTCAAAAAAATATTTAACAGGTGAAATTAACATCATATTCAAATTCCACACATTTTTCTAATCAAATTTTATATATAACTTGTTAAAATCGGAGTTACGGTCTAAAAGATACGGATAATTTAGAAAATTATTTTTTTGACTTAAATATCTTCCAAAATAATATATAGAAGTACTTAACAGGTAAAATTAATCTCATATTCGTATTTTACATATTTTTCTAATCAAATTTCATATATAACATGTTTAAATCGGAGTTATGGTTTAGAATATATGGATGATTTAGAAAAGCATTTGGTTGACTTAAATATGATGCGCGGATGAATTACCTAAAATGTCAGGGAGTTTTCAAAAAATGTAAAATAACGGTTCGAGTGTGACTTAAATCCGGACGGCGGGTTGATTTCAAGAAAATACAGAGGCTTTTGTATAAAATACGAAAAAACGATTCGTTTTCTTACTTATAAAACAGGACTGCGGGTTGAATTCTCTGAAACAGAGGGACTTTTCTGCAAAATGTCATGACGGATGATCAGAAACCCAAATTTCTTCATTATATGATAAAGATATTTGTCATACACAATCATAATGACAAACAAGTATCCTCGCAAAAAAAAAATGACAAACAAGTACTTTGGAATAGGAATCTAATGGCATCAACTTTAACGTCACATATACATACTAACAGGTAATAAGGTATTTATTGGTCAAAAACCCATCCAAGCGAAACCTAATATACAATGTATTTTGAAGCGGTAGCAATATCAGCCTTTTTCCTGAAATACTATTTTGGGCTTATCAAGGCGTTGACATTTTCCCTCAAAAAAGGTTAACTCATTTGTGTTGGGGAACATAGTAACACTACTAGGAAAAAGACTATACACAGAATCTTACCAGCAGCGCTCCTCAAAATACCACGCTACTGCTATTTAGCAGCAGCGCGTGATATCAAAATGCGCTGCTGAAAGAAAAATAGCAGTAGCGCGTCCACCAAAAATATCAAAATGCGCTGCTGAAAGAAAAATGCGTTATAATTGCCATGACCTCGCCCCCCCCCCCCCCCCCCCCCGCTAGTTATAGCAGTAGCGCCCTATACCAAACCGCGCTACTGCTATAGAAGTTAGCAGCAGCGCTCTTTAAAGAAAACCGCTATTGCTAAGATCAGCCCACAAGTTTAGTCCCATCTCGCTCCGTGAACAGGGTGTTTACCACCTTAAATATGTTATTTCTGAAACTACCACAACCAGTTGGTCTTCACTGAACTCTATGTGTAAAATTTGTGGCTGCTATATGAGTCCTCTCCGGTTCCTACCGGAGAGGACTCATATTGATAATTCAGATTATACACAAAAAGATCATTGATGGCCAATGTATTTTTGCATTGACGTATTTTTTGTATAGTTAACTTAGTAGTAGCGGTTTATATGCAAAGCGCTACTGCTATTCAGCTTAGCTGTAGCGCGTTTTGGCAAACGCGCTACAACTATCCCTACCTTATCCCCACGCGCACGACCGGCCCTCACTCACACTCTCACTCTCGCCCGCGTGCCGATAACCATCGTCGTGCGTCGCCGCCGCCACCGCCTTCGTCCGTCCGCCGCCGAGGTACTCCCCTCCTCCTCGCACATCCTCCCTCCGCCTGCGGCCGCCCCTCCCTCCTCCGCCGCCGCCCTCCTCCCTCCGCCTGCAGCCGCCCCTCCTCCCTCCTCCGCCGGCAGCCCTCCTCCCACCGCCCTCGACCTCGCCGCCCCTGGCTACCTCTCCATCGCCCCCACCCCCTGCCACTAGTTAGTACTAGATTTAGTAGTAGTAGATGTTAATTTAGGGTTCATAGCTAGTACTAGATGTTGCTTAGTTAGTACTAGATTTTTAGTAGTAGTAGATGTTAATTACTAGTAGTGATGGTACTAGTTAACTAGGGCAATATGATTAATAGTAGTGTAGTTGAACTACTTTAGTTGTAGTTGAACTAGTTTAGTAAGTAAATTAATAAACTAGTTGAACTAGTTGAATTAATAGAACTAATGTATTTTTAGTAAGATAATTAATATAACTAGTTGAACTACTTTATTTTTAGAAAGAACTAGTTTTTTTTTCTATTTATAGTAAGTTTATATTTAGTAAGAACTAGTTGAATTAATAAAACTAGTTGAACATGTCATAATTGTTGTTAATTTTTAGTTTAAGCAATTATTGGGGATGTATTAGTGATAACTTATACGGTTTCAGGTGACCACCGTCGTCCCCGTCATCGACCCCCTCCGACATCCCCGCCGTCGTCCTAGTCACCGACCCCCTCCGACATCGAGGTGAGACCAGCCAAATATCCTTGTATATCTTGTGTTGTTGCTCAAATAGGATATGTGGTTGCCCAAGTGGCCGTTCATGTTCAGTTTACATCTCCGAGTGGCCTATGTTTTGCCGGAATGTTGATTAATTACCGTTCCGGCAAATTTCAGGCGCTCGATATGTCCTTTTTTAGCAAAGGCCATGCCATATTTTTTCGTGAATTCTGGCATGACTTATGCTAGAATATGTACAAGTTTAATCTTTGAATTATGAACGTAGGAAATGTCGTACTCGGACGACGACAGTCTCTTGGGGGAGTGTAGCTGGTGCCACGATGATCGAGGTATGTGTGACAGGTTCTTTGAGCTGGACGAAGATCGGCGCTTCAGCATTAAGCTCGAGGAGACATTCGATTGTGAAACGGTACGCAACAACGACAAGTGTTTTTTTTTTCGTAATTAAGCATGACTTCAACTATTTCAACGTCTAATTTTCATATTTTACAATTCGACTAGCTTATCCCATGCCATGCAAGACGCTATGTCTTGGAGAGGATGGGTTTTGAAGACCATGAAAATTTCGAAACAAAGAAAATACACCTAAGGACCCATCATGATATGGATTTTGAAGTAAATTTGTGCAATGCTCAGAGCGTAACCCATTTTGGTTGCCAAAATTGGGAAGCACTTTGCAAAATATATGGTTTTTATGAGGGTATGATTGTCACCATGGATGTTGGTGATCCTGACATCGAGCAAGACAATATGGACATTTGGTTCCTTGTTGATACGCTTCCGATTGTACTGCTATGTGAGTTTCTCAAACATAGTTATTAACTAATTTATATTGTTTATTTAAAAATAGTTGATAGCTTATTTCCATTGACAGCTTATTTCAATTCTTCAAAGACTGTGCGGAAGATGGTAGATAAAACCCACTACACCGATGGCACCGAATTAATGTATAAGGAGAAAAATCATCTGATCACATTTTGTACTCTTCTTGAGAATTACAATAACTACTATTGAACGCCTCCAAATTATGGTGAATACGTGCCACTAGTGCATGTGTTGAACCACGGTAACTTCTCTGGAGATACCCTAGTAAGATTTTTTTACTATTACGACATCCGTGCATCTTTTGCATACTTCTAAAACTAGTACATCATTGCTAACTACGAAGTTATTATTATGTTTTTCAACAGAAACTCCTGATGGATTGTGTGCCTCATCTGATGTCTCTGAATGGTCGCCTTTCAGTTCTGAACATACTGCCAGGTAAATCTAGGGAGCTCACTTGTGCATATCAGATTTTTAAAACCGGTGAACACATGTTCATCAAAGAATGGAAGAAATGTATGGACATTCGCAAGGAGGTTCTTGGAAGTAACATTTAGCGAAAGGCAAGAATTGGAGATAGACTAATCTCCATTCTCCATAATGAAGAGTCAGGGTCTATCTTGTTTTTTGCTATTTTACCTTAGAAAATGTAGTAGGTCTTAATCGAATGTAGTACTCCCTCCGTTCGGAATTACTTGTCACAAGAATGGATGTATCTACAACTAAAATGCATCTAGATACATTCATTTCTTCGGCGAGTAATTCCGAATGAAGGGAGTAGGTCCTATGAGGTACTATATGTTTATTATGTGGTAATGTGTTAGAGTTGATAATGAGGAGTACTTGTGATTACGACTAGTGACCAATTTGCTATGTGATGTCATTGATGAAAACGATGATCTTGAGGAGGTGTTATATGACAATGATGTATTATGATGATAAGTTGTTAATGATATGATGATGATGATGATGATGATATTATTATATCATTGGGTGAAAGAACCGTGGATTAGTTTCAAATGGATGGACATCCACTTGAAACTAGTCCACGGTTCTTTCACCCCGTGATGTAATAACTCATTATGATGTAAAAACAATCTCTAAATTCCTGTTGTATGAAAACTTGTGTAAAGGTGTATGAATACAACATGAAATAAAAAAGAAATAAAATACTAAATAATAGTAGTAGCACGGGAGAGGAGAAGCGCTACTACTAATTACCAGTAGCGCTGTTCTGAAGAAGCGCTACTACTAAGTCAATTTAGCAGTAGCGTGGATCTAGGCGCGCTATTGCTAAGCTTTAGCTGTAGCTCCTTATCAGTAGTGCTCCTTCCCGCGCTACTGATAGGCCTAAAACCCGCGCTGCTGCTAGGCTTTTCCCTAGTAGTGTAATTTCAAAAAAATTCCTACGCACACGCAAGATCATGGTGATGCATAGAAACGAGAGGGGAGAGTGTTGTCCACGTACCCTCATAGACCGAAAGCCGAAGCGTTAGAACAACGCGGTTGGTGTAGTCGTACGTCTTCACGGCCCGACCGATCAAGCACCAAAACTACGGCACCTCCGAGTTCTAGCACACGTTCAGCTCGATGACGATCCCCGGACTCTGATCCAGCAGAATGTCGGGGAAGAGTTCCGTCAACACGATGGCGTGGTGATGGTCTTGAAGTTTTACCGTCGCAGGGCTTCGCCTAAGCACCGCTACAATATTATCGAGGACTATGGTGGAGGAGGGCACTGCACACGGCTAAGAGATCAAGAGATCAATTGTTGTGTCTAGAGGTGCCCCTGCCCCCGTATATAAAGGAGCCAAGGGGGAGGGGCGGCCGACAAGGGAGGGACGCGCCAAGGGGAGTCCTACTCCCACCGGGAGTAGGACTCCCTTATTTCCTAGTTGGAGTAGGAGAAGGGGGGAAGGAGGAGAAAGGGGGCGCTCCGCCCCCTTCTCCTTGTACTATTCGGACTAGGGGGGGAGGGGCGCGCGGCCCAGCCCTTGCCTCCTCTCTTCCTCTCCACTAGGGCCCATGTAGGCCCATTAAGCCACCGGGGGGTTCCGATAACCTCCCAGTACTCCGGTAAAATCCCGGAACACTTCCGATATCCAAATATAGGCTCCAATATATCAATCTTCATGTCTCGACCATTTCGAGACTCCTAGTCATGTCCGTAATCTCATCCGGGACTCCGAACAAACTTCGGTACATCAAATCTCATAAACTCATAATATAACTGTCATTGAAACCTTAAGCGTGGGGGACCCTACGGGTTCGAGAACTATGTAGACATGACCTAGAACTGTTTCCGGTCAATAACCAATAGCGGAACCTGGATGCTCATATTGGCTCCTAGATATTCTACGAAGATCTTTATCGGTCAAACCGCATAACAACACACGTTGTTCCCTTTGTCATCGGTATGTTACTTGCCCGAGATTCGATCGTCGGTATCCAATACCTAGTTCAATCTCGTTACCGGCAAGTCTCTTTACTCGTTATGTAATGCATCATTCCGTAACTAACTCATTAGCTACATTGCGTGCAAGGCTTATAGTGATGTGCATTACCGAGAGGGCCTAGAGATACCTCTCCGACAATCGGAGTGACAAAACCTAATCTCGAAATACGCCAACTCAACATGTACCTTTGGAGACACCTGTAGAGCTCCTTTATAATCACCCAGTTACGTTGTGACGTTTGGTAGCACACAAAGTGTTCCTCCGGTAAACGGGAGTTGCATAATCTCATAGTTATAGGAACTTGTATAAGTAATGAAGAAAGCAATAGCAACATACTAAACGATCAAGTGCTAAGCTAACGGAATGGGTCGAGTCAATCACATCATTCTCCTAATGATGTGATCCCGTTAATCAAATGACAACGCATGTCTATGGTTAGGAAACATAACCATATTTGATTAATGAGCTAGTCAAGTAGAGGCATACTAGTGACATTGAGTTTGTCTATGTATTCACACATGTATCATGTTTCCGGTTAATACAATTATAGCATGAATAATAAACATTTATCATGAAAACCTTTCGCAACAAGTCGAGCTTTGTAGACAATTATATTACCATTAGCGTCAGTCTTCTTCTTGAAGATCCATTTATTTAACATGGCTTGCTGATCATCAAGCAAGTCAACCAAAGTCCATACTTTGTTCTTATACATGGATCCTATCTCAGATTTTATGGCCTGAAGCCATTTCGCGGAATCTGGGCTCATCATCGCTTCCTCATAGTTCGTAGGTTCATCATGGTCTAGTAACATGACTTCCAGAACTGGATTACCGTACCACTCTGGTGCAGATCTTACTATGGAAGACCTACGAGGTTTGGTAGCAACTTGATCTAAAGTTTCATGATCATCATCATTAACTTCCTCACTAATTGGTGTAGGAATCACTAGAACTGATTTCTTTGATGAAATACTTTCCAATAAGGGAGAAGGTACAATTACCTCATCAAGTTCTACTTTCCTCCCACTCACTTCTTTCGAGAGAAATTCCTTCTCTAGAAAGGATCCAAATTTAGCAACCAAAATCTTGCCTTCAGATCTGTGATAGAAGGTGTACCCAATAGTTTCCTTTGGGTATCCTATGAAGACGCACTTCTCCGATTTGAGTTCGAGCTTATTAGATTGAAAATTTTCACATAAGCATCCTAGCCCCAAACTTTTATGAAACGACAACTTTGGTTTCTTGCCAAACCACAGTTCATAAGGCGTCGTCTCAACAGATTTTGATGGTGCCCTATTTAACGTGAATGCGGCCGTCTCTAAATCATAACCCTAAAATGACAACGGTAAATCAGTAAGAGACATCTTAGATCGCACCATATCTAGTAAAGTACGATTACGATGTTTGGACACACCATTTCATTGTGGTGTTCCGGGTGGCGTGAGTTGCGAAACTATTCCACATTGCTTCAAATGTAAACCAAACTCGTAACTCAAATATTCTCCTCCACGATTAGATCGTAGAAATTTTATTTTCTTGTTACGTTGATTTTCCACTTCCCTCTGAAATTCTTTGAACTTTTCAAATTTTTCAGACTTGTGTTTCATCAAGTAGATATAACCATATCTGCTCAAATCATCTGTGAAGGTGAGAAAATAACGATACCCGCCGCGAGCCTAAATATTCATTGGACCACATACATCAGTATGTATGATTTCCAACAAATTAGTTGCTCGCTCCATAGTTCTGGAGAACGGCGTTTTAGTCATCTTGCCCATAAGGCACGGTTCGCAAGTACCAAGTGATTCATAATCAAGTGATTCCAGAAGTCCATTAGTATGGAGTTTCTTCATGCGCTTTACACCGATATGACCCAAACGGCAGTGCCACAAATAAGTTGCATTATCATTATCAACTCTGCATCTTTTGGTTTCAACATTAGGAATATGTGTATCACTACTATCGAGATTTAATAAAAATAGACCACTCTTCAAGGGTGCATGACCATAAAAGATATTACTCATATAAATAGAACAACCATTATTCTATGAATTAAATGAATAACCATCTCGCATCAAACAAGATCCAGATATAATGTTCATGCTCAACGCTGGCACCAGATAACAATTATTTAGGTCTAAAACTAATCCCGATGGTAGATGTAGAGGTAGCGTGCCGAGTGCGATCACATCGACTTTGGAACCATTTCCCACGTGCATCGTCACCTCGTCCTTAGCCAATCTCCGCTTAATCTGTAGTCCCTGTTTCGAGTTGCAATTTATAGCAACAGAACCAGTATCAAGTACCCGGGTGCTACTGCGAGCATTAGTAAGGTACACATCAATAACATGTATATCACATATACCTTTGTTCACCTTGCCATCCTTCTTATCCGCCAAATACTTGGGGCAGTTCCGCTTGTAGTGTCCAGTCTGCTTGCAGTAGAAGCACTCAGTCTCAGGCTTAAGTCCAGATTTGGGTTTCTTCTCTTGAGCAGCAACTTGCTTGCTGTTCTTCTTGAAGTTCCCCTTCTTCTTCCCTTTACCCTTTTCCTTGAAACTAGTGGTCTTATTGACCATCAACACTTGATGCTCCTTCTTGAGTTCTACCTCCGCAGCTTTTAGCATTGCGAAGAGCTCGGGAATAGTCTTGTCCATCCCTTGCATATTATAGTTCATCACGAAGCTCTTGTAGCTTGGTGGCAGTGATTGGAGAATTCTGTCAATGACACTATCATCAGGAAGATTAACTCCCAGTTGAATCAAGTGATTATTATACCCAGACATTTTGAGTATGTGTTCACTGACAGAACTATTCTCCTCCATCTTACAGCTATAGAACTTATTGGAGACTTCATATCTCTCAATCCGGGCATTTGCTTGAAATATTAACTTTAACTCCTGGAACATCTCATATGCTCCATGACGTTCAAAACGTCGTTGAAGACCCGGTTCCAAGCCGTAAAGCATGGCACACTGAACTATCGAGTAGTCATTAGCTTTGCTCTGCCAGACGTTCTTAACGTCGTCAGTTGCATCTGCAGCAGGCCTGGCACCTAGCGGTGCTTGCAGGACGTAATTCTTCTGTGCAGCAATGAGGATAATCCTCAAGTTACGGACCCACTCCGTGTAGTTGCTACCATCATCTTTCAACTTAGCTTTCTCAAGGAATGCATTAAAATTCAACGGAACAACAGCACAAGCCATCTATCTACAACAAACATAGACAAGCAAAATACTATCAGGTACTAAGTTCATGATAAATTTAAGTTCAATTAATCATATTGCTTAAGAACTCCCACTTAGACAGACATCTCTCTAGTCATCTAAGTGATCACGTGATCCAAATCAACTAAACCATGTCCGATCATCACGTGAGATGGAGTAGTTTCAATGGTGAACATCACTATGTTGATCATATCTACTATATGATTCACTTTCGACCTTTCGGTCTCCGTGTTACGAGGCCATATCTGTATATGCTAGGCTCGTCAAGTTTAACATGAGTATTCCGCGTGTGCAACTGTTTTGCACCCGTTGTATTTGAACGTAGAGCCTATCACACCCGATCATCACGTGGTGTCTCAGCATGAAGAACTTTCGCAATGGTGCATACTCAGGGAGAACACTTCTTGATAATTTTAGTGGGAGATCATCTTAAAATGCTATCGTCAATCAAAGCAAGATAAGATGCATAAAGGATAAACATCACATGCAATTAATATAAGTGATATGATATGGCCATCATCATCTTGTGCTTGTGATCTCCATCTCCGAAGCACTATCATGATCACCATCGTCACCGGCCCGACACCTTGATCTTCATCGTAGCATCGTTGTCGTTACGCCATCTATTGCTTCTACGACTATCGCTACCGCTTAGTGATAAAATGAAGCAATTACAGGGCGTTTGCATTTCATACAATAAAGCGACAACCATATGGCTCCTGCCAGTTGCCGATAACTCAGTTACAAAACATGATCATCTCATACAATAAAATATAGCATCACGTCTTGACCATATCACATCACAACATGCCCTGCAAAAACAAGTTAGACGTCCTCTACTTTGTTGTTGCAAATTTTACATGGCTGCTACGGGCTGAGAAAGAACCATTCTTACCTACGCATCAAAACCACAACGTTAGTTCATCAAGTTAGTGTTGTTTTAACCTTCGCAAGGACCGGGTGTAGCCACACTCGGTTCAACTAAAGTGAGAGAGATAGACACCCGCCGGTCACCTTTAAGCAACGAGTGCTCGTAGCAGCGAAACTAGTCTTGCGTAAGCATACGCGTAATGTTGGTCCGGGCCACTTCATCTCACAATGCCACTGAACCAAAGTATGACATGCTGGTAAGCAGTATAACTTGTATCGCCCACAACTCACTTGTGTTCTACTCGTGCATATGACATCTACGCATAAAACCTGGCACTGATGCCACTGTTGGGGAACGTAGTAATTTCAAAAGAAATCCTACGCACACGCAAGATCATGGTGATGCATAGCAACGAGAGGGGAGAGTGTTGTCCACGTACCCTCGTAGACTGAAAGCGGAAGCGTTACAACAACGCGGTTGATGTAGTCGTACGTCTTCACGGCCCAACCGATAAAGCACCAAAACTACGGCACCTCCGAGTTCTAGCACACGTTCAGCTCGATGACGATCCCCGGACTCCGATCCAGCAGAATGTCGGGGAAGAGTTTCGTCAGCACGACGGCGTGGTGACGGTCTTGATGTTCTACCGTCGTGGGGCTTTGCCTAAGCACCGCTACAATATTATCGAGGACTATGGTGGAGGGGGCCACCGCACATGGCTAAGAGATCAAGAGACCAATTGTTGTGTCTAGAGGTGCCCCCTGCCCCCGTATATAAAGGAGCCAAGGGGGAGGGGGCGGCCGGCCAAGGAGGGGCGCGCCAAGGGGAGTCCGACTCCCACCGGGAGTAGGACTCCCTTCTTTCCTAGTTGGAGTAGGAGAAGGGGGGAAGGAGGAGGGAGAGAGGAAGGAAAGGGGGGCACCGCCCCCTTCTCCTTATCCTATTCGGACTAGGGGGGAGGGGCGAGCATCCCAGGCCTTGCTTCCTCTCTTCCTCTCCACTAGGGCCCATGTAGGCCCATTAAGCCACCGGGGGGTTCCGGTAACCTCCCGGTACTCCGGTAAAATCCCGATTTCACCCGGAACACTTCCGACATCCAAATATAGGCTTCCAATATATCAATCTTCATGTATCGACCATTTCAATACTCCTCGTCATGTCCGTAATCTCATCCGGGACTCCGAACAAAATTCGGTACATCAAAACTCACAAACTCATAATATAACTGTCATCGAAACCTTAAGCATGCAGACCCTACGGGTTCGAGAACTATGTAGACATGACCTAGAACTGTTTCCGGTCAATAACCAATAGCGGAACCTGGATGCTCATATTGGCTCCTACATATTCTACGAAGATCTTTATCGGTCAAACCGCATAACAACATACGTTGTTCCCTTTGTCATCGGTATGTTACTTGCCCGAGATTCGATCGTCGGTATCCAATACCTAGTTCAATCTCGTTACCAGCAAGTCTCTTTACTCATTACATAATGCATCATTCCGTAACTAACTCATTAGCTACATTGCTTGCAAGGCTTATAGTGATGTGCATTACCGAGGCCCAGAGATACCTCTCCGACAATCGGAGTGACAAATCCTAATCTCGAAATATGCCAACTCAACATGTACCTTTGGAGACACCTGTAGAGCTCCTTTATAATCACCCAGTTACGTTGTGACGTTTGGTAGCACACAAAGTGTTCCTCCGGTAAACGGGAGTTGCATAATCTCATAGTTATAGGAACTTGTATAACTCATGAAGAAAGCAATAGCAACATACTAAACGATCAAGTGCTAAGCTAACGAAATGGGTCAAGTCAATCACATCATTCTCCTAATGATGTGATCCCGTTAATCAAATGACAACACATGTCTATGGTTAGGAAACATAACCATCTTTGATTAGTGAGCTAGTCAAGTAGAGGCATACTAGTGACATTGAGTTTGTCTATGTATTCACACATGTATCATGTTTCCAGTTAATACAATTATAGCATGAATAATAAACATTTATCATGATATGAGGAAATAAATAATAACTTTATTATTGCCTCTAGGGCATATTTCCTTCAATTTGGATGTTCTAAAACCATTTGGAGAAAAGAAAAACTCCTCTACTTTCGTATTTACACCAACTATGCGCAAAGTTGTGCCATTATACAAAGGTCGTCAAGCTAGAAAATAGACTAACAAGTCAGCTCACAAGATGAAAACACACCATTGCATGCAAATTATCATTTTGTGACATTGATACTAACCTAAGATGTGACACCATTAACGTCATGAAAATTGGTTTCTCCACTATCATTCACAATTGTAGCGTCATAGTGATGTAGTCTTCAAAGGCCACATCGCAAGAATAAGTTGGTAATCTAAAATAGTGTCTTCAAGAAATAGAAAACTTGTATGTTCATGGTTTTGGCTTCAGGCATTCACACTTTCTCGAATTCAGAACACTACATAAGATGAAACACCACACATATATGGATAGTGCCGATCAACCAGTGAAAGTCAAATCAAGGTTTCTCACCCTAGAGAAACAACACAAGATCCTTGTTGCAAGTCTAACTGGTGAGCCATGTCACCAACCCTTTGCTACCTGAGCTTGCGTAGCAATATTTATTTGGGACTTTAATTTCCAGTTGGCCGAATTTTCCATATATCTTTCCTACTTAGAAAGATTTGAGTTGGTGTTGAGTTCACTCACACATGCATTATATAGATGGGCCCATGTAGGCGAGCTAGAGTTAACACTCGCATTAAACACTATATAGATGGGCCCATGTCAATTTGAAGTGTTGCTCCAAAAGAAATCAATATTAAGCTTAGGAGGAGCGCCGCCATCCTGGGCGACAAAGACCTACGTGGCCCAAGGGAGGAGTTAACATGTATACTGCAATATACCATAGTATTATTCTATGAGGTTTCTTATCCATGTTAGCTACAAATCCCAACCTCGTGCTATTTGGTAACCAAAGTCTAGGTCTCGCTTTATCATGGCAACTTATACACTTGCCTTATTTACTTATTTTAGACGGAAAAGAGTGAGTGAAGCAACATAATTGTATAAGACGTGTTTCATGGTTCCATCACGACAAATCTTATTAGTTCACTTGATCAAGTCAACTAAGTTATATATATTTCATATATTGATGGTCAGACATAAATATAAAAAGTTTGATTGCACACATTTTAGAATGCTAGTTGTTTCCTAGTGTACGCAGTAAGTCTTAAAACATTGTGTTCCAACAAATGCAGAACAATTATTCTCTAGAATTAGTTTTTATTTCACTCTCGATCAGTAAGTTCTCTAATACAACCTAGAGGAAGCACCACCATCGATTGTTTCAAAAGTACTTGGGCTACGGGTTCCTGTCGCGGCTTAACCGCTTGTCTTACAAGGTAGCAATAATATGGTACAAGTTGTATCCGGCAGCCTGCATTATGTGATCTGCCGTAAAAAGGAGAAAACCCCTCCTGTCACTGGCTGCTAGGATTTTCAGTTCAACTATATATATATGTATATGGAATTTGCAAGTGATAACATTTGTGGATCTCAGGAACACCCTCGAAGCCAGGGCAACGGTTATCCGAGGGTGTTCCAGAGATTGAGAGACGTCGTCGAACAATGCTTAGGCGCCGGCTGAGAGGGCAGGACGAGGACAATATTGATATACCCAGTACCCATGTTTTTACTTTCTACTTTGAAAGATGGTTTCGTAAAGCTAGAGAATTTCAATATACTCCACCCATTCTCTTATACAAAGCCACTATGAAAAATACATTTTGCATCTATATAAGGCCACTAACAGTAATCGTGACAAAAATTTATAATGTTTCTTCGTACTAGCAACTTGTTTAATACTTGCATGCATGTGGCCATAATGACACTGTGCTACTCCCTCCGTTCCTAAATATAAGTCTTTGTATTGATTTCACTATGGACTATATACGGATTTATATGGATGTAGTTTAGAGTGTAGATTCACTCACTTTGCTCTGTAAGTAGTCCATATTGGAATCTCTAGAAAGACTTATATTTAGGAACAGAGAGAGTATTTTCTTCCCGTTCCTTCCTTGCACGCATGCGGGCGTATTAATAATTTCGGTTAACGAAAAAAAGTTGGCTTCCAAAGTAGTCATTCAATTTTACCTTGATACCTGTAATCTGAGTTTGTGGCCTTGTATAAGTGAATGGATGGAGTATATGGTTTTGGTCTTCCCACCATTTTTCAAACATTTATGCATGAACACCCTCTTTTTGAAGTAACTGTAATTGCATTGCAAGGATGTCGATTAAAGTATGGGTTCCGCACTCATGAACTTGCAGGATTGGCTAACAAAGCACTAGTTAATCACAATCTCAACATGTTGAGAAGTTCAGATTTCACCGGTTTCGTTCTGATTCATAGGTAGATAAACTGATACGACATTTTTTTTTAGTTAATCAGTAACATTACTAGCAGACACCACTGCTACACGGCAGCAATACCAATTATCACAATTTCATGTAGTACTAGAAGGGCTGTCAATAACACTTCTTCTTCGATACAACCCCCCTAAACACAACAACGGCTGAGATCGTTCCGTACCCCTTCATAAAAAAGGGTAGGATCGTCCCAGCACATAAAAAGCCCCCGCCCGCGCGACGGGGTTGTACCCGCGCGACGGGCTGCCGAGTACACCGTAGACGCGTCCGTCCGCGTACGTAGTACGACGACCCTAAAAAAAACGACGCGACGCGTACGTACGACGACGACCCTAGAAAAAACGACGAGCGACGTACTCGTGGTGACGTGGCGTCGGCAGGACGAAAAAAAATTAAGATGACGCGACGTGTGTGGACGGGGCGGTTGCGTGCCGTCTCAGTGTCGGTCAAAGACGGTTCCCGACGCGGCGGCCGGCCCGATGCGCCATTAATGCCGGCGTTACGCCGCGGCGTCGGTCACCTACCGGACGGCGCCCCCACCCACCGATGCTGCCTTTAAAACACCGCCCCCCGTCGCCCGTCTGCCTCCCGCACTCGACCGCCCACACCCAGCGACGCGCCTCGACCGCTCACCCACCCACCGACGCACTTCCACCGCCGACGAGCTCCCATTCCCGGCGGCCTCCATGGCGTCCGACGGCGGCGGCGGCGGCGGCAGCTCGTGGCCGACGAGCCTGGACACGCCGGAGACGGACGAGCTCATCCGTCTCGGGCTGATGGTGCCGCCGGGCTGCCGTCTGCCGCGCGTCTTCCACATCACCGCCGACGGGTACCCGACGAGGGGGCCCGGCGCGACGACGGCCGAGCTCCACCAGCACGAGGGCGGCCGGTGGAACATCGTCGGCCGCACGAGGTTTTGGAAGGGCAAGGATTTCTGGGCCGTCGTCGCGCAAGCCCGTCGGGAGATGCGGAGTGGCGGCTCGTCGTCGGGCCCGGGCGGCTCGTCGTCCGCCCCGCGCCGGCCCCGCCGTCCCCCTCCGGCAGCCGCGCCGTCTCCGAGCTCGTCCCGCCGTCCCCCTCCGGCAGCCGCGCCGTCACCGAGCTCGTCACGCCGTCTGGTTCCCGCCATCGCCCGGCCCTCCTCCCCTCCCGTCGTCGAGATCCCGCCGGAGCAGGTCGCACTGCGCGAGGACGGCGACCCCGACGACTGCCCCGGCTACCTCATCGCGCTGCGGGCGTCGCAGGCAGAAGCGGCGGCCGCGGAGGCGAGGCCGCCGAGCTGCAGGCCGCACTCGACGCAGCGGCGGCTATGGCGGCGGCAGCAGAGGCCGCCGAGCTGCAGGCCGCACTCGACGCGGCGGCGGCCATCGAAGCGGCGCAGCCGCAGCTTGATCAGGGTGGCGATGGCTACTGGGAGGACGGCGGCAAGAGCAGCGACGACGGCGACGGTGACGTCGGAGCGGGGGAGATCATGGACCTCGCCGACTCCGAGGAGGACGAGTAGATTAGGTTTTTTTTTCATCGAGTAGTAGATTAGGCTTAATTAGTTATGTTTAATTAAGTTTAATTAAGTCATGTATAATTAAGTTTTTATGTTTTAATGTTTAATTAAGACATGTTTAATTAAGTGGGCGTACCAAATATTGTTTCAGATGTGACCATTGAAGAATTTGTTTTCAGTGTGATTTAGGTTTATTTTTTTGGGTCTAAAAAATCACAATATTGTCTCCACGAACCAAATAATTGCTTTCCATAAAAAACAAAATTATTCTCACTATGATGAACATACATGCTTGAACCGAAGATGTGCATGTAGAGAAATAAAATTTTGCTCCCGGCTTAGGTGAATTTGCTTCTATGGAGAAAAGAAATCAAATTTGTTTGACAATATTTTCTATAAGAACATTGCTAAAAACAATTCCTATTGGTTGTGTCAGATGCTTCCTAGTAGCTTAAACGGTCTGGAGTCAAATGTATATCAAAATGTGCTATTTTTAGTTGAAAATGATGATCATGTTTTTCAACATATGATTTTTTTAATAAATATCACGTATATTTGTGAAATGGTTCGAACATCTTTTTATAATTGCACTCACATTTTTAGTTTCATGAACATTTTTAATGTCCAGTGAACATTATTAAAACTGAGTAAGTAAAATCTTTTAAAATCGAAACAAAACCGACCCAAAGAAACAGATGTAAAACAGAAGATTTTCACACGCAAGTGCCAGTTGGGTTAGCCGGAATGCACCAAACTTTCGGCGGCGTGTGTGGGGACCCGTCCAGGGACCCCACGCCAGAGATGAACGAAAACGGACTACGAACGCAAGTTGCGTCACGTGCGGGCAGTGTTTTAGGTGTTTTCGGTGCGGAAAATCATAGAAAATCCGTACAGCGTCGGAACGCGACAAATTTTGGCGTGCGCGGCCTGCATGGTCACTGTTGCCCGTGGAAAAAAAATGATCGACTTTGGGGAATGCGACCGGGAGTAGTACGACCGAGGGTCCCCTCCGCCCATACCGAAACCACCTGGTTGCACAGCAAGTGCCAGTTGGGTTAGCCGGAATGCACCCAACTTTCGGCGGCGCGTGTGGAGACCCGTCCGGGCACCCCACGCCAGAGATGAACGAAAACGGACTACGAACGCAAGTTGCGTCATGTGCGGGCAGTGTTTTAGGTGTTTTCGGTGCGGAAAATCATAGAAAATCCGTACAGCGTCGGAACGCGACAAATTTTGGTGTGCGCGGCCTGCATGGTCACTGTTGCCCGTGGAAAAAAAAAAGATCTACTTTGGGGGATGCGACCGGGAGAAGTACGACCGAGGGTCCCCTCCGCCCATACCGAAACCACCTGGTTGCACAGCAAGTGCCAGTTGGGTTAGCCGGAATGCACCCAACTTTCGGCGGCGCGTGTGGGGACCCGTCCGGGGACCCCACGCCAGAGATGAACGAAAACGGACTACGAACGCAAGTTGCGTCACGTGCGGGTAGTGTTTTAGGTGTTTTCGGTGCGGAAAATGATAGAAAATCCGTACAGTGTCGGAACGCGACAAATTTTGGCGTGCGCGGCCTGCATGGTCATTGTTGCCCGTGGAAAAAAAATGATTGACTTTGGGGGATGCGACCGGGAGTAGTACGACCGAGGGTCCCCTCCGCCCATACCGAAACCACCTGGTTGCACAGCAAGTGCCAGTTGGGTTAGCCGGAATGCACCCAACTTTCGGCGGCGTGTGTGGGGACCCGTCCTGGGACCCCACGCCAGAGATGAACGAAAACGGACTACGAACGCAAGTTGCGTCACGTGCGGGCAGTGTTTTAGGTGTTTTCGGTGCGGAAAATCATAGAAAATCCGTACAGCGTCGGAACACGACAAATTTTGGCGTGCACGTCCTGCATGGTCACTGTTGCCCGTGGAAAAAAAATGATCGACTTTGGGGGATGCGACCGAGAGAAGTACGACCGAGGGTCCCCTCCGCCCATACCGAAACCACCTGGTTGCACAGCAAGTGCCAGTTGGGTTAGCCGGAATGCACCCAACTTTCGGCAGCGCGTGTGGGGACCTGTCCGGGGACCCCCACGCCAGAGATGAACAAAAACGGACTACGAACGCAAGTTGCGTCACGTGCGGGCAGTGTTTTACGTGTTTTCGGTGCGGAAAATCATAGAAAATCCGTACAGCGTCGGAACGCGACAAATTTTGGTGTGCGCGGCCTGCATGGTCACTGTTGCCCGTGGAAAAAAATGATCGACTTTGGGGGATGCGACCGGGAGTAGTACGACCGAGGGTCTCCTCCGCCCATACCGAAACCACCTGGTTGCACAGCAAGTGCCAGTTGGGTTAGCCGGAATGCACCCAACTTTCGGCGGCGTGTGTGGGGACCCGTCCGGGGACCCCACGCCAGAGATGAACGAAAACGGACTACGAACGCAAGTTGCGTCACGTGCGGGCAGTGTTTTAGGTGTTTTCGGTGCGGAAAATCATAGAAAATCCGTACAGCGTCGGAACGCGACAAATTTTGGCGTGCACGTCCTGCATGGTCACTGTTGCCCGTGAAAAAAAAATGATCGACTTTGAGGGATGCGACCGAGAGAAGTACGACCGAGGGTCCCCTCCGCCCATACCGAAACCACCTGGTTGCACAGCAAGTGCCAGTTGGGTTAGCCGGAATGCACCCAACTTTCGGCGGCGCGTGTGGGAACCTGTCCGGGGACCCCACGCCAGAGATGAACGAAAACGGACTACGAACGCAAGTTGTGTCACGTGCGGGCAGTGTTTTAGGTTTCGGTGCGGAAAATCATAGAAAATCCGTACAGCGTCGGAACGCGACAAATTTTGGCGTGCGCGGCCTGCATGGTCACTGTTGCCCGTGGAAAAAAAAGATCGACTTTGGGGGATGCGACCGGGAGTAGTACGACCGAGGGTCCCCTCCGCCCATACCGAAACCACCTGGTTGCACAGCAAGTGCCAGTTGGGTTAGCCGGAATGCACCCAACTTTCGGCGGCGCGTGTGGGGACCTGTCCGGGGACCTAACGCCAGAGATGAACGAAAACAGACTACGAACGCAAGTTGCGTCACGTGCGGGCAGTGTTTTAGGTGTTTTTGGTGCGGAAAATCATAGAAAATCCGTACATCGTCGGAACGCGACAAATTTTGGCGTGCGCGGCCTGCATGGTCACTGTTGCCCGTGGAAAAAAAATGATCGACTTTGGGGGATGCGACCGGGAGTAGTACGACCGAGGGTCCCCTCCGCCATACCGAAACCACCTGGTTGCACAGCAAGTGCTAGTTGGGTTAGCCGGAATGCACCCAACTTTCGGCGGCGCGTGTGGGGACCCGTCCGCGGACCCCACGCCAGAGATGAACGAAAACGGACTACGAACGCAAGTTGCGTCACGTGCGGGCAGTGTTTTCGGTGCGGAAAATCATAGAAAATCCGTACAGCGTCGGAACGCGACAAATTTTGGCGTGCGCGGCCTGCATGGTCACTGTTGCCCGTGGAAAAAAATGATCGACTTTGGGGGATGCGACCGGGAGTAGTACGACCGAGGGTCCCCTCCGCCCATACCGAAACCACCTGGTTGCACAGCAAGTGCCAGTTGGGTTAGCCGGAATGCACCCAACTTTCGGCGGCGCGTGTGGGGACCCGTCCGGGGACCCCACGCCAGAGATGAACGAAAACGGACTACGAACGCAAGTTGCGTCACGTGCGGGTAGTGTTTTAGGTGTTTTCGGTGCGGAAAATCATAGAAAATCCGTACAGCGTCGGAACGCGACAAATTTTGGCGTGCGCGTGACTTTAATATTGCGACATGTATGTTTTTGTGCAAAATTCAAAAAATAATAATAATACAAACATGTATGTTTTTCGTGCAAAGTTTAAAAAAATAAATGAAAAAAATTCTGCAAATAAATAAATTCATATTTAATATTGCGACGTGACTTTACCCAACTGCCGGGTCAGTACAACCTGGACAATTGTACTACCCAGCAGTTAGGTAAAGCCACATCACAGTATTAATTATGACTATGTATGGGTTAACTGACGCCTGTATATAAGCTGGTAAGGGCGTCGTTCGGCCGCCGAGGTGGGACTAAACTAGGCAACTTGCCGTCGCCCGTAAGGAAACAGTAGACGGGCCGTCACACACATAATAATTGCCGCGGGCCCGACATGGCAAAAAATCTGCCAGAGCCGTCGCTATCTGAGGGAATATTCTCGACAACGCGCACGTCGGCCAATCACGTCGCGCATGCAGTTGTTTGCATCGTACGTGCCGATCTGATCCCGTCGCCCGCCGCCGCCTGCACTGTCGTTCCCCCGCCCGACAACGTCGCGCCACCGTCAACGCCCGCCGTCACCCCCCACCAGTCGACGTCTATACCCGCCCGACAGCGTCTGCACCCGCCGTCAACGCCCGTCGTCACCTCGCACTAGTGGACGTCGCCGTCGCCGTCAGCACAGGCCGTCAACGCCCGTCGTCACCCCGTCGTCAACGCCTGTCGTCACGCCCGTCGTTAGCGCCGGTCGTCAACGCCCCGTCTGGCAGGTATATTTTTTAATATTTTTAATAGTATATATCACATTAGCTGCATGCAACGTCACATAAATATTATTGTATGCAGTATGGACATCGATGGTGTGATTGCATGTTCCGTAGAAAAGTTGGTTAGTCTTGTTAATAAGTTAACACCAAGTCAGCGATTTACGTTTTACGAAACGGAGATGGAGGGCATGTTACGAATACCTTCGGTCAAGATGCGTGATAATTTGCTTGCGCTTATGATTCAAGGTTACAATCCTAGTAGTAAAAAATTCATGGTGCAAGAGGCAGCCGGAAAAAAAGGATTGATTTCACTAAGGCCTGATGATGTGTTCGCTATATTTGGTTTGAAGAATGAAGGAGTTGACGTTTCTAGTTTTGTGAGTATGGACCAAGGCAAAGCAATTAAAAAAATTCCAGCTAGTTTTGTTAACAAGAAGAATGGTAAAATATTGATTGATGATCTTATTGAGAAGATTGTGAGAAATAAGAACGCGGACGATGAATTTGTTCGGATGGCGTTTCTCGTCCTGTTAGGGACTATAATTGCACCAATGTCTGATGAGTACATTCCGAAGAATTATTATGCACTAGTGCAAGATGTCAGGCAGATAAAAAAGTTCAACTGGAATGCATTCACTTTGCGGTTTTGTTTGTCGGAGATTGGTATGGTCTTGCAACCCGGTCGTGTTAGGGAATGGCCACGTGGCAACCTTGCACTTCTGCAGGTATGATTTGTTTTTTAAATTGAATAGTCGTTTTATATAGTAATACTGTAGCACATGCTAAATGGTTCTTTGTTTGTGTTGCAGTATCTATATTGGGAGAAGGTGCAGCCAAGCACCGGTCCACAGTATGATCCTTTAGCGCTGTTGAGCCCCTTGATGAGGAATTGGACAGAAGCGGCGGAGGCGGGGCCCACTCTCTCTCCTGTGCCATGGGGATGGTGCGGAGCCCCGCGGCGTAAGGAGGCGCGGCCGATCTGGCCTTGGCGGCGTGACGGGCGTCCCTGCATTGAGTCGCGACGGCGTGACGGCCGGCTCTTCCTCGGGTGGCGATGGTTGCGGGCACAGTGGCCAGCCTTGCTTCAGGTACCGGCTTGGCTGCGTTCGGCGGAGGTGACCGGTTTTGCGTCGACGAGCCATCTGACCTCGGATCGGTGGCGGCGGCATGGAGGGCTGGTGGTGGATGGGTTGGCGCCATGAGTGGCCTGGCCTCCGCTCATTTTTTATATGGCCGGTGCAGTCTGCTCGCTGTGCGGCGGCTCAGATCGGCGGCGACGGAGGGAGGGAGGGAAGGAAGACTGGTGATGGAGGTTCATCAAGCGGATCTGCATGAAAACCTTGTTCTCGGCTTGTTACCAAGACTGGTGATGGCGGCACTCTTTTTTGTCGTTGCCTGCTTGAAGGCATCGCCGTGGAGAAGCTCCAGACCTCTATCCGCTACCTCCGAGGGAAACCCTAGATCAGTAGATCGGATGACGGCGGCGCTCTGGTGTTGTTTCCCCCTTGGGGCGTCATTCTTGGAGGTGTACACGGGCTCGAGGGACTAGTGGACGGCTTCTTTGGTGGAGCAGTGCTTCATCTTATACATTGATGGCGGCAGATCTTGACGGCGTGGCGCTGTAGAGACTCGGCGTCCGATGTGCGGGATGGACACACGCAGGAGGAGGACGATGTCTAGCGTCATGGTGGCGTCGATGACAGAGAGACCCTGGCAAGGTCGGTGCGTTAGTTTCTGCTCTAAAGATGGATTGGTGGAAGACGGCGGTGACGACACATGAGAGTGTGTCGGACCGGTTTGTAATCCAAACCACAATATGTGGCTTGGTTGGGGCCTCCGGCTTTAGATGTCAGGCTTTGATGCGATATCTGTTTGGTATTAGGCTCGGACTATCGACTACCCTTGATCAACTGGATAGGAGTAGCAACAGTTGTTGCTAAGATGGTGGCTTCAGACTATCCGATGTACTACTTTGCAATGTTTTTTTTTTGAATAATTAATAAAATCACTGCATGCATCGCCCAGATGTAGAGGCCAGGGTAATCTTTATTTTCTAATAAAAAAGGTTGGTCAAGTGAAGGTAATTGCAGAAAGAATATACAACATACAGTGTACATTTTTGGTCCACTTGATAATTACATGCCTGAAACATGTGATGGTTACACAATGAAAAATAAAACTAGCATTTAATTTGGGATGGGCTATGGAGAAACAATGAAACAGACAGAAGCGTGCACTGTGTAAGGTAGAATAACTGTACCGCATTCTCACAGAACAACACTGGCCCTGAGATGGCTAACATACTGTCATACTTACACGTACACAAGCTTAAACATCGCTTGATTCATCTTACAGTTTGAAGTGCTCAAGTAGAGCTTTGCTAGCAAGGTCACGTTTGAAGAAGGCCCCCAAAAACTCAAACATCGTGAAACGCCTGTACTTTGGTGGGTTTTCTGTAGAAACCAGCCCTGGCAACGGCCCATACAAAACTGATTCCCCTCGCTTTCCAGGATTGAAGAAGACAGCAATTGAAACTCTAGCTTCGTCACGTGAATTCATCACCACCCTGTGTTCGACGCTCTTGTACTTATCATTCGACATTATCTGATGAAAAAAATGGGGTAATAATTAATAAACAGATTAGATGCAGTGATGACATTATGAAACTGGTCCAAATCCATTATTGATGTGATCCTGAAAGCAATAATGCATTGACTATTCCCGCTTACTATGTACTACTACTAATACGACATCATATCCAACTCAAGTGAAATGTTGAGTTAAATTGCGTTGAGCTGTAAAGTACTCCCACCGTGTCTAGATACATCCATTTGAGCGTCAATTAATATGAGATGGAAGAAGTATATCAAAATTCGAGCAAAAATCACCATGCTCGCGCCAACATAAATTGGCATGAAAAACGTTCGATTTGCCGTGCCTACAATTCCAACGTCATATTCTTAGCATTTTCGAAAATCAAACCACTGCCTTTCCAGTTTTCATGAGAGATGGGCACTACCAAGTATTTGTCTTCCTGTTCCTAAATCATCTGGATTGAGCTGAATTGGTGGCGTGCGTGCTTTAGATAATTCAGATGTAACTTGAACAAAGTTGTTACCGACTGTATTTAGAACTGAATCCAGTTGCGAGCATTTGGACAGTGACAGGGTGCATTATACCTGCAAGAGGTCCCCGACATTGATCACAAGCGCGCCCGGTGCAGGCTTCACGTCCACCCAGAAGCTCTCCCCGTCCCCATTGGTGTGCTTCACCTGCAAACCACCAACGCCGTCCTGCGCAAGGACGGTGAGCACGCCGGGGGCGGTGTGCGGAACTAAGCCCATGGTGCGCTCAGGCTCGGGGCACACCGGGTAGTAATGGCAGACCATGAGCCTCCCCTCCAGGCACGAGGTCTCCTCCAGCGCCGCACCCCCGAGCCCGAGCCCCTCGGAGAGCAGCGCCATCACGGCACGGGCCACCGCGGCGGCATGCGCTTCCCACTCGATGACTTCAGAGCGGCACACCAACGGTATGCGTTCGGTGTTGGGCAGCGTAGGCCCGAACATCACCTGGACGGTGTCGCGCCAGCTCGCCGCGGGGGACTGGAACAGGTCGACGTTCGAGGAGTAGCTGACCCCGCCGGACAAGGCCCGGCCGTAGTGCGCGGCGCGCTCGGGGGCGGGGAGCTCGTTGAAGGCGCACACCGCGGCGAGGGCCCTTGCGGGGTGGCCGGAGGGGACGAGGGCCTCGTGGTTGACGAGGTGGAAGAAGCCCCAGTCGCGGGCGGCCGCCGCGGCGGCGGCGGCTACGAGGTGCGCGGGGAGGGAAAGGTCAACGACGGGGATGGAGATGCCCGGGGGAGCAAGCGGGACGGAGGCGTAGGGGTCGGGGTGGACAAAGAGGTCGGGGACGGTGGAGACGCCGGACTCGACGAGGCCGCGGACGCCGGTGCGGGACTCGTCGAAGGCCTTGAGGAGGGCCGCGCGGTCGGACTTCGGGGAGGCTGCGGCGGAGGACGCGGCCATGGTCGTCGCGTTCGCGTTGCGTGCGTCCCGTTGAGTTTGACGAGCGGAGATGATGGAGGCGAGAAGCGGGATCAAGCTCCTTTGACGTGCCTTGAAGCTGACGTGCCCCTAGAGTTTGACCAGCGACACGAATTGGGCCAGGCCAAATTATGGCAGCCAGGTGGGCCAGAGATCAAACTACGGCCTTCTTTGTCTCAAATAAATTACGGCCTTCTTTATCTCAAAAAAAAATCACTCCCTTCTTTTCTCAAAAAATTAAGTTCTAAAAAATTATGCGGCCTTCTGATGCAACTACAGACTAAACAATGCAAAGAACCCCCTAGAAAACTTCATCAACTGACGAAGAGGATCGGAAATGGTAAAGGTATCCAAATCAAGGAGGCAATGGATCATTGCAAACTAAACAATGCAAAGAACCCATAAAAAATTCTTCGTCAACTAATGAAGAGGATCGGAAATGGTAAAAGTATCCAAAACCAAGTAAAGCAATGGATAATTCCAAACTAAAAAAATGCAAAGAACTCCTAAATAACTTCATCAATTGATGAAGAGGATCGAAATTTGGAGATGGTATCCAAATCCAGAGAGACCGATGGGTCCCGAGGAAAGAGGGGCTCAAATGAGCAAATTTCATCAAGAGGTCTAGACTTCGGTGGGTCAACCAACTAATGGAACCATGTAAGTGAGAATGGGACAGTAATTTACTTCTACTAGAAGGGCCGGCACGCTCTGTCGCGCCTTGTCGCCGCCTAATTTGTAAGCGATTTTAGGCAGGCTCGACCCGTGTGAAGAAAGTACCAGCGAACCCAATTGGAAGAGTCAAGGCAATGAATCCAAAAGAAAGTACCAATGAATGATGTACGAATCACACACAAAAAATAACCAATGACGCAGAAAGAACAGTTCCACAAGCAGATGAGGCATAGGTGAAAATGGATCGCCTATAAACAGATGAAGGCAGTAAATCAGTGAAACATATAACATCAAGCCGATTAGGAACCACCGACAAAGCAGGAACTGTAACAACACTATCTAGGAAAAAGAATCCCTACAGCACCACGTGGTTTTCTAACAGCCGAACGTGGTTGCCCATCTTTTCAGCCATCACAACCCAACAACCATGCCTAAAAACTTGAACAACACAAAAAATGAACTACAAAGTAAAGAACAATTCGGCGAAAAAATAACAATACTTAGAATAAGCGAAGGAACACCTGCGAAGACTGAACTCACAAGGCAACAGCAACAATCATCCCAATATACGCCATGTCCACTCAGGCCTAAGTGTCCACGCACCACTCGCTATAAAAAGACAGAGTTAGCAAAATCTATCAGAAAGAAGGACAGACCGCTCCCATAGCAAGCACATTACAACGGCAAAATAAATCAAACAAACCCCCTATCTCATAATCTCCCGATCAAATACGACCACATGAAAGCAACACACACGGAAGAATAGGAGGAAGTAGAAGAAAGCAGTCAGCGACCAATGACGACCAAACACACCACGACAACAACAACAACCATACGCATAGGGGCACCGACCAGGTAGCAATCAACCACCCAGCATGTCCCAAAGAATAAAGGAGGTCAGCGGAACATCAGCAAGAATGGGCTAATATCGACAAACCGATCCCAACAAACACACCGCAAAAACTGTTACATCAAATAGATCTCCAAGAGACCACTATATTGAGAATCAAGAGAGAGAGAGAGAGAGAGAGAGAGAGAGAGAGAGAGAGAGAGAGAGAGAGAGAGAGAAAGGAAGCCATCTAGCTACTAACTGCGGACCCGTAGGTCTACAATGAACTACTCACGCATCATCGGAGAGGCACCATTGAGGATGATGACCCCCTCCGTGATGGTGTTTAGATTGGATCTGGTGGTTCTGAAACTTGCGATGGCTGGAATTGATTTTTGTCGACCCCCCTAGGGTTTCTGGAATATTGGGGGTATCTATAGAGCAAAAGGGTGGTGCGGGAGGTCACCGAGGTGGGCACAACCCACCAGGGCGCACCTGGGCCTCCAGGAGCGCCCAAGTGTCTTGTGCTCACCTCAGGCCCCCTCTTCGGTACTTCTTTGGCCCACTAGATGTTTTCAGGTCCAAAAAATCCACAAAAAGTTTCGCTGCGTTTGGACTCGGTTTGATATTGATTTCCTACGATGTAAAAAACAAGCATAAAACAACAAGTGGCACTTGGCACTATGTCAATAGGTTAGTCCCAAAAAATTATATAAAGTTGCTATAAAATGATTGTAAAACATCCAATAATGATAATATAACAGCATGGAACAATCAAAAATTATATATACGTTGGATACGTATCAGCAACCCTAAGCTTAATTCCTGCTCGTCCTTGAGTAGGTGATAAAAATAGAATTTTTGATGTGGAATGTTTCCTAACATGTTCATCACATATTTTTTTCTTTGTAGCATGAACATTTGGACTTTTATATTGTTCAAAGCAATAGTCTAGTTTTGATGTGAAAACTTTAATACTCAAGCATATCAACAAGCAACCATGTCTTTCAAAATATCAACACTAAAGCAAGTTATCCCTAGCCCATTATTCTCAATCATTGATCCATTCATGAAACACACTCGCATATTAGCTACACCCAATGCTCAAGTACGATCAAAGTGCCCCTTAGTTGGTGATTTATAAGAGAAGATGGAGACTCAAGTAAAATAAAATTTGCATAAAGTAAATAGGAAGGCCCTTCGCAGAGGGAAGTAGGAATTTGTAGAGGTACCAGAGCTCAAAGCGAAAAAGATAGAGATAAAACATTTTGGGTGGCATGCTTTTGCTGTCAACGAAAACGATCGAGTAGTTCCCAATACTTTCCATGCTAGATATATCATAGGCGGTTCCCACACAGAAAATAAAGTTTATTCCTTTTTCCACCATACTTTCACTTTCCATGGCTAACCGTGTCCACGGGTGCCTTCCATACCAACACTTTCCAAGGAATTTATTATTTGACAACATAAACTAAATTCATTTTTCATTTTGGTACTTGGCATCCTAATACCTTTGTCATACTCTCGTGCAATGACAAGTGAATAAACACTCATCTTGAGAATAACATATCTAGCATGGAAATATATCAGCCACCCCCTACCGTTTCATGAGCGGTACGAGCACACAAAAGAGAAATTTATTTTGAAAATTAGAGATGGCACATACAAATTTGCTTAGAACGGCATGGAAATGCCGCATATAGGTAGGTATAGTGGACTCATCTGGCAAAAACTGGTTTAAAGGATTTTGGATGCACAAGTAGTGATCATACTTAGTGCAAACGAAGGCTAGCAAAAGATTGGGAAGCATCCAACCAAGAAACAAAAAATCTCATAAGCGAGCATTAAGCATAACAACATCGAATAATGCACCACAAGTAGAATGTAATTTCATTGCATAACTATTGACTTTCGTGCTTGCATAGGAAATCACAAACCTTAACACCAATATTCTTACTAAAGCATAATTACTCATCAACATGACTCACATATCCCTATCATCATATCTCAAAACTATTACAAAAGAATCAAATTTATTTTGTACAATGATCTTCATGAAAGTTTTTATTGTATCCCTCTTGAATATCTAACACTTTGGGACTAATTTCATATTTTGCTTTTGATAGCTCAAACAAATTTAAGTGAAGAACATGAGCATAAAAAATTTCTTCTCTCAAAATAATTTAAGTGAACCAAGAGATAAATTTTTTAAAATTTTACTAACTCTCAAATAAATCTAAGTGAAGCGTGAAAGCATTTCTTCAAAAATAGTGAAGCACACCAATGCTCAAAAAGATATAAGTGAAGCACTAGAGCAATTCCATAGCTCATAAAGATTTAAGTGAAGCATAGGGAGCAATTCTAACAACTCATAGCATAATTTTAGCTTCCTCAACTAGGTGTGTCCAGCAAGGATAGATGACTTAAAACACAAAGCAAAACAAGAAAAGACTCATATCATACAAGACGCTCCAAGCAAAACTCATAATATGTGACGAATAAAAATATAGCTCCAAGTAAAATACCGATGGTTGTTAGAAGAAAGAGGGGATGCCACTCGGGGCATCCCCAAGCTTAGTTGCTTGATACTTCTTGAATGTTATCTTGGGGTGCCTCGGGCATCCCCAAGCTTAGCCTTTTGCAAATCCTTATTCCTTCATCCATCGTGATCTTAACCAAAACTTGAAAACTTCAATCACACAAAACTCAAGAAAACCTTCGTGAGATTCGTTAGTATAAGAAAGCAAATCACTACTTTAAGTACTGTTGCAAACCCATTCATATTTTGTTATAGTATTATATCTACTGTATTTTAACTTTTCCATGGCAAAAACTCTTCAAAGGAAACGGTAGAATCATCAAAACAAGCACATAACACAATGAAAACAGAATATGTCAAAAACAGAACAATCTGTAGTAATCAAGGAACTTTGCATACTTCTGTAACTCCAAAAATTCGTTTGTAACTCCAAAAATTCTGAAAAATTAGGACAACGTTGTCAATTTGTATATTAATCTTCTGAAAAAAGAATCAAATCAAAATCAATCTTCTATTAAAAACAGGATTTTTTTTCTGAGCGCAAAAGTTTCTGTTTTTCAGCAAGATCAAATCAACTATCACCCAAATCACCCCAAAGGCTCTGCTTGGCACAAATACTAATTTAAACCACAAAAACACATCTAAACATATTGGTGTTGTGATTCATATGATGGCTTATTTCTAGTTCTAGGGAAGTCTCCCATACCGTTCCTTAGTGGGAATTGAAATTTAATATTTCCTTCTTTCATATCAATCACGACACCAATAGTACGAAAAATGGTCTACCAAGAATAATTGGACAAGGCGGATTGCAACCAATATCAAGAACAATAAAATCTGTTGGGGATATGCCCCGCGGTGTAACCCCCAGTTTAGCTTGGATTTATCCATGGTAAACTTATGCCGCAAAATAAACACGAGCAATTTTGACAGTTTGTGCTCTGGGTTAAAAGTTTTCCTGAGCTGGCACCTGATCATCCTTAAGTCCTTGTCATTTTAAGCCTGGATGTGCGTCCATGATCTCATAGCAAATATCTTTTAGCAGATATGTTCAAACTTTGCCAATGCAAAAATTCCGGGCACTTCTTCTGAAAAATCCGGGTTAATAGGCCAGCTTCATAGTCAATTTGCTGACATTGGCTCTTGTAAAGAAATATTATAAGAAATAATCCACTTGAGTAGGCCTTCAATGCTCTGACTTGATAAAGATATTGGTATTGAAATATTCAACTTATATTCAGCCGGCTTAAAGATGTAGATCTTGCCGATTTATGATTGCAAAACTGCCGGGTTATAAACAAATGATGCCGTGTTATGTAATTGACTTTCCTGAGATATCCAAGCCAAAACTGAAAATATGATACCTGGTTTGTTTCAAAGAACTAAGAACTTGAAGATGTTCTTCCATTATATTCATATCATCTGTAGCCCCCAAGTCTTAAGGAGGGAGCGTAGTAACAGCTTAACACTTGCTTCAATATAAATGTTGCAACCTTGAAGAAATCCAAGTTCCTCATCTCAGTCACTAGTCAAAACTGAATATTTCACATATGTAGCCCCCAAGTGCCGGTTTTCATGCTTGCAGCAACCTGAGACTTGTAGTTGCCTTATGCTCATAAAAACTTCAACTAGTGTAGCCCCCAAGGGCCAGGTCATCATGCAATAATGAGCAGGGACTTCGTAGATATGATCATGTAGACTTGAACAGCAACGTGTAGCCTCCAAGGGCCGGCTCAGCAAGACAATACTGAGCTGGGACTTTATATAAACTTCATTGAAAATAACATCATATGATGTCAACCCCACCATAGGGCTCGAACCCACGTCCATAAGGTTAAGAGCCTTGTGCTCTACCAACTGAGCAATATATCCTTCAATATAATGGCTTAAGGCTTGTGTACTTTGAATATTTGACAGGAGCAATTGGTATCCCCCAAGGGCCGACTCATTACGATCTGATGAGTTGGGTCTTTAATAAGGCAAGTAAAAATGACCTTGCATTAGCCCCCAAGTGTCATGGTGCATGCTTGCAGCGACATGGGACTTCCATATTTGGTATAATCATAATTTGAATAATGTAGCCCCCAAGTGCTGGGTCGTAAGCCTGCAGCGACTCGGGGCTATTCCTTCCATTGTAGAATAAATCATATCCTCTGTGTGGATGATATTGCTGAATGCTCTGCATATCAATATTGAACCTTGCTCTCTGTCATGAGCTGGTATTCTTAGATGAGGGAATAATAGCCATTACTCTGGAGTGGCTTTGGAAACCTCAATCATAATACTGGTTATTGATAACCATAATAAAAATCCATCCATGTTGGCTATTAAAGATTTGAATAATATAACCCGGTTTGAAAACCGGTTCCTGCACAAACAAATTACAAGTGCCCTAGCGGTTTACCATGGCATTACAGGAAACAGGTAATTTGCCGTTAGGGGGAGGCTTTGCCATCAGCTTTTTGTCGGGCTAGACGACAAAGAAAGAGTTTGCCATCATCAACAGACGGCAAAGAAAAACTAACGGTAAAATTCCACTGGTGACCATAGAAGTCCATAACCAGGGTAGGGGGTAATATCCCAAATATGAGACATAATCAGAGCTGCTTGGCCCGACTTGTAAAAACCATATGGTAAGAAAAAGAGGTGATCCAACTCCAAAATAAATAAAATAAAAACCCAAAAAACATGAGGCTTTCATAGGCCGCCGAGCCAAAATATCTTCTTCAATGAAACTAGCATGATAGCCGCTGGAGTATCCGCGCTTTCTGTGAGACGGCTCTCACATGACCCAATCGACATTTTAACCTGGATAAGTTCAGGATCTTTAAAACATTGACTTATCGAGAGTATGGCAGGGTCGGAGTAGCATCGTGCAAAACAGGTCGGTTTAACCAAGTTTCAAGGAAGGCGGCTTATCAGCCTGAGCTTCTCCTTGTGTTTCTGTAAGCCGGCTCTTTCATGACCCAATCAATGTTTTAACCTTGACAAGTTCAGGGTCTCATTTAAGAGATTGACTTGTGAAGAACAGGGCAGGTCATCCAGGATTACCTGGTCGAAGAGCATCTTGGCTACAGGCCGGATAACCCAGATTTTTGGTGAATACACCTAGCATCCATGCCAATCAAGAGGGTAGTAACACTATGTTCTCTTTGGTGAATACACCTATGTTTGAATAGGAAGCCCCCAAGTGCTTTTTATAGCCCAGCCTATAAGCCGGATCAAAGGGTAGTCATAGCTATGCTCAGTAAGCAGGAAGCCCCCATGTAATATGTAACAGGGTGTATAAGCCAATAAGGTAGGATACCCATATTTGAACCGCGCATCATGGTAGTAGGTCCTCTTCGGCAACCTTTAATTTTTTAAGAACTCGAACCTTGCGAGAGATAAATTCTTCTTGAGCAGGAATTTTAAACCGGATATTGAGATCTTTCAAAGCTTTGAGGAGATAGATTTTCCCTTGAGCCGGATTTTGAACTGGAATCTTTCCTGATAACCCAGAGTTCTTCTATTGAGCCGAAACTTTCTGATCGCTCGGCATTTTTTAAGCCGGAAATTTTTTGATGGTCTTTTAAATTTTCACCATAGGGCAGTGGCCTCCGGGGTCGGCTTATTTTTTCTCCAATGACTCAGGGTTCTTGATTTTGCTGAATCTTGCAACATTTGCTGAGTCATGTCATTGTAGCCCCCGAGTCTCAAGACGACTCGAGGAGTTGGCTTGAGATTCTTCATACTTGGCCGTGATATAAACCGACATATAGTAGAACAGCGGAACGCTGAGATTTATGTAAATCGGAGTTTTTGAAGCGAATTGACAATCTTCGCAACACTCATCGCACACTTCCGGTATGAATTATTCACTAAACTCCATGACATGACGGCCACCTTTGCAATAGATAATTTGTCCTGCATCAAAAAACATCGCAAGCCAGAGTATGTGTTCTTTAAAGAACAAAAATCATATCAATAAAAAGTGTCTGGATGGATTTCACCTAATTTTTCCGGACGATAAATGATCCGTTCAACATGGCAGAAACGGCTCAACTGCAGACTGCAGCGGCGACTCAGTATAGCCCCGGCGGCTTAATATCGCCGGATGAGGAGTTGGCTAGAACCGTGGCTGCTTACAACCGCCCATGGCACTTCTCCAAAATATCTCAATGTGCCACTGCATCCTTTGTCCCCAAACAATTATTTCCATGCACAGCCAGGAGACAGCCACCATTTAGCATTAACTCAGAGCTCACAACTTCATCTTGTTTTGTCCAGGGCGACGAACTCGTCATGCTGTTCTCGTACGGGCGCGGAGGCGGCGCGAGGCCAACCACAATGGAGGTGACGCAGGGCCGGGGCAACAACAGGGGCCGGCGACCCTGCGCGGGATGGCAGAGGACGATGGTGGCTCATGGAGGCGAGGCGAGGTCGCGCGACGACCTGCTCAGCTCGCGGGTTGTTTGCAGCGGTGAAGGCCACTGGTCAGTCGCGGCGGTTCAGCAGTAGTGGAGGCCGAGGAGTCCTGTGGCAGAAGCATGGTCAGGGCAACCTGGAAGTGGTCGCGGCGGCGGCTCAACGGTGGCGACTGACAAAGCAGGGCCTGACAGAGGCGGGGAGGGAGATCGAAGGCGGCCACGGTGGAAGCGGCGCGACACGGGGCGAAAGACAGGGCTCTCAGTCGGAGTTGCTGCTGCTAATGCGAGGCAGAGGCGAGTTGAGGTAGGCCTGCTTCGGCGGAGAAGGTGAGGCCCGGCGCAGCCCGGGGCAGAAAAGGGTCCGCCGGCGACGGAGTCCGACGTGGATGTTGGCTCATGGAGGCGAGTGTTGCAACGGCAGCTCGAAGGCGGCTTGCGACGTGGCTCACTCGAGGCGACTCAGGGTAGAAGTGGTTTCAGCAGGAGTTGGCGACGGTGCAACGGATGGCTCAGCGGAAGAGCGACACGAGGCCATGGAAGCTTGGAAGTGTACGGCGGCGGTTTGAGGCTGAAACAGTAATAGCTCAAAGGGCGAGGCCTCAAGAGCGGCTCGACAACTCGAGGAGAAGTGACTGATAGAGGTAACTCCGGCGGTCGACGGCCTGACGCAGCAGTCGAGGTGGCTTGCAGGCAGAGAAGAGCAGAGGTGGCACCGCGGCGGCTCAGCGACAGCAGGGTGGCCCAGCAGCGGACGCGATGCGATGAAGCGGCGGCTTAGTTGCGGTTTAGCACATCAAGCATCTCGGTCCGCTGCTGGAAACAGGCGCGTACGACAGCAGCTCTGGTGCCACGGCTTCTGTGGCGACTCAAAATGGAGCAGCCACAGAAAATAGGTGAGCACCATGGTGACGACGGCTCTCCGTGGCGATTCGGAAAAGCGAGGGTGGTCTTGAGGCAGGTTTGCTTTGCAAGGCCACAACTGGAGCTAACCACGACGGAGGCGCCGGCTGGCGGTTCGTAGCCGAGTAACAAGAGGCGTAGTGCAGGGGGCGAACCATCTGATGAAGGCAACAGGCATAGGCAAGCTACAATAGCAGCTCACCGATGGCCAGTGGAGGTGGTACGGAGTCCTGGAGGCAGCACGGCGGCTCGCCGCGTGGTGGTTCATCGAGGACGGGTGGATCTGGCTGCCGGGCGTCACGCAGGCGGACACAGGGAGTCCAGATCATGGCTGGTTCAATTTTTTGACTTGCTCCATATTTGAAGCAAAGTAGTACTCCACTTGATGTCTTGAGGCTCCACGTGGGATCAGTCTTCGAGGCTGAGACGCCGTTGTTTCTTCTAATTGCAAGAACTCATGGTACTCGGCGACGCACAGCTGTGGTTTCAGGTGATCTACGTACATACGAATGAATTCTTGTCCGTCCTGCTAGATCGCTTGTCATGACCCCGACTCAATGCCACACCGATCTAGCATGTAACACCTCATATCACTTTGTGGCCTCACGCACGGTATTCCCACAGGTGTCGCCTTACCAGGCCCGGGACTGTTTGTGCCTTTTGGCACACGTATATGATAGTGTTGCTAGCATCCATATGACAAGGAGCCCAGGCTAACATGGCTAGTCGTGAAACCAAAGTGGCACTAACTTATGAGGACAGGCATACATGACCCAGCAACTTACGTGTCGGTCATCAGCGAGTGAATCCGGGCTGTAGCAACTGGGCTAGCAGGACTCCGGTAAACCGGGCTGTAGCAGGCTAACAGGACTCCGGTAGACACCGCGTGACATTTCCCCGAAGGGACAGACACAGGAATGAAGAAGGACACATGCCGGCCAGCCTAAGTGTTCCGGAGCAGTAGCAAGCTACCAAGGCTCAGTGGAAGCAATAGGAGACATTTCCCGATAAGAGAGGCTACCAAGGATAAACAACTAGATAGTCAGATCCCACACATACCAAGCATTTCAATAACATACACACAGTATGCTCCATATGTGCAAATACAACATGGCATCACAACATGACTCTACAACTCAAGTATTTATTCATTAGGCTCCGAGGAGCGAGATATTACAAACATGGGTCTCTCGACCCAGCATTCAGAGCATACAAGTCAAAGCACAAGCGGAAGCTTAACATGTCTGAGTACAGACATCTACAAATGAAAAAGGCTGAGAAGCCTGACTATCTACCAGATCCAGCCGAGGGCACAAGATCGTAGCTGAGGTAACAATCTAAACATTGAAGACCACACGGAACTACTAGTGAGACTGAAGTCTCTCTGCAAAAACATAAAATAGGCAAACGTGAGTACAAATGTACCCAGCAAGACTTACATCAGAACTAACTACATATGCATCATTATCAACAAAGGGGATGGTGGGGTTTAACTGCAGCAAGCCAGCTTTGACTTGATGGCTATCCTGAACTACGACTGCAAGTAACTCTTTGAGGTGGCGCACACGAGTCCACATATTCACCATATCAATACACAATTATGGATCCGCTCCCGTCTTCCTACGAGAACGCCATCCATAGCACTCACGCTTATCTTGCGCATTTTAAAGTATCCACTTTCGCTTGTCTATGAACTGTATAGGCAACCCAGAAGTCCTTTACCGTGAACACGGCTATTCGAATAGATCATTTATAACCCTGCAGGGGTGTACTTCTTCATACATGTTTCCACCACTTAGTGTCTGCACACGTCATGTGCTCGGCAGACTTCAAGCGAAAGCCGACGTGGGTGTAGACCATGACCTACCTAAACACTCAAGTCTCTAGTCCAGGTTTATCGCCTATTCAGGTTCCATCCGCAGGGAATCCGGCTAAAGTTTCCACATACGGCCCCGAACAATGTGTGCAGGGTTCCCGAGACACCAAACGGGTGCCCGGTACACCGTGCCACGTGCCTACCGCATCACAGCCCACCCCTCGGGTCAGCGCTGCACACGGCCTCTAGCATACTACAAACACCAGAAACTACTTGCAACTCTTGGACAGAGGACTAGGGTGATTAAGAAGTCAAGTGGGGTCATATTTCAGGGCCCAATGCATGGTAGTAGCTGTTTCATGGATCACAAACACAGAACTTAGTTCCTGAGGACGGCTTCAATGAGACAACCCACCATGTACTCCTACATGGCCTCTCACCGCTACCTTTACCAAATCGTGTTCAAGCACTTAGCTCGCACATAGTAGGACATGTTCACAACCTTCCAATTCATCCCCGATGAATCAGACCAGACTCAACTCTAAGCAGTAGCAGGCATGACAAACAAACATGAATGAGTGGGCACATCAGGGCTCAAACAACTCCTACTCATGCTAGTGGGTTTCATCTATTTACTATGGCAATGACAGGCCATGCAAAGGAAAAGGGGTTCAACTACCGCAACAAGTAGCACATGATTCGTTGTTGTCCTAACACCAGCAAACAAGGAGGAACACAATCAATGCAATGCACAATATGATGCATGATCATGACATGGCAATATGCTATGGTTTGAGCTAATGCAACTAGCAGCAGGTTAAATGAAGTTGGTTTGAATCCAAGATTCAAATTCAAACTCCACATGTGGTTATTTAAATGCCATTATATGATTTGTACTAAACAGTAGTCATAAGTTGTTCTCTCATGCATGAAACTGGTACAGATGGATAGATTGGATTTTTCTGATCATTTTTCATATATAATTTGTTTCATTTGGAGTTATGTTTGAATTTCTATGAATTTTAGAAGTTTTGGGCATTTTCTGGAATTTCCTGAATTAAGTTAAATCCAGAATATGAGTTATTGCATCAGCATTGCGTCACTGTGACGCCAGCTGGTCAACGGGCCAGTCCAGATCAAACCTAACCAGTGGGGCCCGCGTGTCAATAGCTAACTAAGCTAACCTAGATTAATTAGCACTAACCTAGGTTAACACTAATTAAGGTTAACCTAAACTAGTTAATTAGCTGGGCAGGGCCCGCATGTCATTAACCTAGGGAAGGTCAAACAGTGGTCAAACCCGGGTCAACTTGCCGGAGTTGACCCGTGGCTCGTCGCTGGCGGAACCAGAGACGGCGGAGGGCGTCGGGTTTCGCCCTCCGGCGACCAAACGGGCGGCGGTTTGGCTTGGCGTGATGCTGGTGCTCGTCCGCATCCAACGGAGCCATCAGCTCGTGCCGGAGAGGACCAAAACGACAGCGGCGAAAGGAATGTGGTGGCCAGAGTTTGGACATGGAAGGGGTCGTCACTACGGTGCACTAGAGGAGAAACCGAAGGGTGCTGCGTGCTCCTGGGAGTTCAGCGAACACGGTGACGCGCTCAGGCGTGAGCTGGGGTGGCCCTGGCCACGGTGGTGGAGAACCACAGCGGCAGTGAGCTCTCGGGTCCGGTGGTTAGTGCGGCTACGGCTTGAAATCGAGGAAGGGAGGAGAGGGGAAGCGACGAGGTGCTCACGGTGGAGTCGAGGCGAAGCTCATCAGGCTCGGGGAAGCGTCGGGGATGGTGTACGGTCGCCGGCGATCTCGGTGTAGAGGCGGTGGGGTCGAGCTCAATGGCGAGGCTCCACTGCTTTCGGCGATGCGTGGCTCGTCGAGGAGGAAGAGGGGGACGAGGCAGGGCTTCTTGGTGCATCGGCGAGGCGTGCGGTGGCCGGTGGCCGTTGTGGTGGTCGTCGGTGGCGACGACTGCGCTCGGATGAGCTCAGGGGAGAGAGCTAGGGGAGGGGAGAGAGAGCAGCGAGTGAGGAAGAGGGGACAGGGGCTTCGGGGCGTTGTCGTGGCGTCGCTAGGAGGGGCCGGGGAAGCAAGAGGTGGCCGGGGCAGCGTCGGCGCTCGCCACGCACCTGTTTATCCTCCTGGCAGAGGAGGAAGAAGACGGTGCTGGCCCTTTGGGCTGGGCTGCTATAGTGCTGGGCCAGGTGGGCTGCAGGTAAGTCCAGGTGAGTTTCTTCTCCTCTCTGTTTTTCCTATTTTGGTTTCTGTTTTCTAATTTTGCATTTTGTTTCTGATTTAGTAAAAACACCAAATCATTTCTATAAATCCTGAAATTAATTATGGGCAATAACTGAATTATCTCAGAGGCCCTTAGCTATTTCCAGAATTGTTGGAGCACTTAATAATATTAATAGCAATTAAATGCCCCAACTCAAATATTTTATGACTTAAATTCAGTGCCCAACTTGTTCCCTAAAAATGTTCATTATTTTTGGTATGGATCAAAACCATTGCCAAAAATATCAAACATTAAAGAAGAGAATTTTGGGTTCTTGAATGCAATTTATTTAAGCTGGACCTATTTGGATCTCAAAGTGCTAGGGTTTGATCATCCCCCATTTCAAAGTTTCATAGAATTTAAACATAGCTCAGACCAGAATTAGGGATGTGACAACTCACCCCCACTAAACAAGAATCTCGTCCCGAGATTCAAGACGTGAGGTAAGAAGACAAAGGGGACACTAAGTATCACAAACTTCATGATCCAACCGTCTTATCGAGGGTGTTGATTTGTTGACTCAAATCGATCTTGACGTCTTTGCTTGCGAGGTCTTCATCCAACACAATGACGACAGAAGGAGACTCTACAGAAAATAATTTCCTCGAAGATCGAGTATTCAAGATCAACTCATGGAGTGAGAGGTAAGAACATCTCTCGAGCTGAGATACGAAGCATTCGTCCAAAGGGATGGAGTGGAACAGATGTTGAAGGTTCACTAGGTAGACAACAATTCCACACTTAAGAAGGTGGTAATCGGTTGTCAATGTAGCGAGGAGTTGATTTGCCATGATACCACAACGAGACACCTTAGGGATGGTGACTCGTAGATATATCCCCTTAAGTGGCAAAAAGAATTACCTTTGATTCAGAGATCATTGAAACTCTTTATACCAGCCTAAGGCAAATCAGAATCGATCATTTGAAGGAGTCCGAAAGAATGACATTCTCGGGCCAGAATGGATGATGTGGACTACCATGTTGAAGACAACACAAGGGATGATTTTTCTTATCATCAGAAATGGATGGGACCCTTGGTAGGACCACCTTTGGAAATGATCCTGATCAGTGATTACTGAGAAGGGTAGTCCATGGTCGAATGACACAATGGCGGTGCAAGCTAGGAACAAAATGCAAATGCCAGGAATGATTCTAGTAACTGGGGAGAAACCCAACTGTAGAGAGTGAATCCACTGTTTGAAAGGTTATAACATAATCGAAGAAGACCGGAAGCAAATCCCAATTAGAGCTGGTGATAGCACCTAGTGCTTGTGCGTGCTCTCAAGAACTTGAGCATTTCCATATTCATCAAGGTTTTACCAATATCCGTGACAAGGATCCTAGCAACACAACATACTACCATGATGAATAGTGATGGATGATGCAGATGCAAAGGAAGGCAACACTTTCTCAGATTTCACCTTAGCAAGGCCAAGGAATCAGAAATCCGGATGATCGGCCGAGAGACATTTAGCACTCCGCTTCTAATATTCTCCTTGATGTGCTAGCGTAACCCATTCATATGGTTTGGTATCTAGAACATCAAGTAAAAAGGTCGGACTTCGGGATCTCAAGGATCCATAAGGAACAATTATCGGAGTAAATCCTACGAAAACCTTGTGGGGATGGGGCCAACTTCCTCAATCAAGATACTACAATAATAGGTCTTTCGGCTGGGTGTGTTGGCCATGACATCCACTTTACCGGGTTGCAAAGAGACCAATATTATAGTTCTTGGAAAACGTTCCAATCATCATACCTGCCTGAGATTCAGATCTGGGTGGTGTCAGGATATTCCAGACTCATCGAGTCTAGAAAGAAAAAAAATGAAAGTTTGCAACACGAATCGACGAGATGACGTTGCGAGATTCTCGGGAAATGAACTACGATAGCAAGCTCCAAAATATGAGCTGGTTCTGCTACAAACATGTGAACATGTTGTCTCATACAAGCATGATCACCTAGTAGTCTTATAATAAAACACTACCTAGTTCATGTGGTGAACCATCAACAAGGATATCGAAGTCCTTGCGTAAGTCTAGCTCTTAAGAAGAAACTTCTTCTCCTTGAACAAATCAATCAGTGGCTTGGTGTGCTAGGGACACATATAGAATGAAGGTTGCAAGTCTCCAAACCACAGAATACTTCGCACGTATGCATGACTGATTTGGGATGATTCCAAAGTAAGCAACATTGACTTTCTCGAATCCACGGCGGCAACTTGCATCAAAATGCACATGAATTAGAGGAAGTCACTTCTTTCATCTGAGCATATGCTTCATGAGCGGGTCGTGAAGATAATGCTTATAAATCTTTCCAATACCATCTGGATGTTCAACACGAATCATGGAGAAGAAAGAAATGTTCCTGATGGGCTCAACAACAATTCATCTAGGTTTCCATGGAGATGGAATTCCATAACTATGTGAACAAGTGATAGCATTGGTCAGATCCAAAAGATATAGTCATGTATGCTCGAGGGATCAACCACGAGTAAGACAACATTACAAATATCGTTGGTTCTGATTTGATTTGAGGATATCCCACTCTCAAATCAATGTTTTGGCAAGACAATAGGTCCAACAACTGGTCATGAGGATCAATCGATGAAGATATCATCTTTCTTCAACACACATACAAGATATCCCCTTTAAATGAACTAATCAAACAAGCTTCTATCTTCCAACTCTCCAAGTTGTTGTTCAGCTTAACCAAATAGCTCACGGGTACCCAACAAAGATTCTTGGAGAAGGGGTGGTTACAAGAAACCAACTTGATCACAAACTCAACATAGCGGTCAGGTGACGACCTGGTGATACTTCTGAGAAGATATTCGGAAAATCAGGAACCACCGATATGCTACTATGCTCGAAAACAATCTTGCTTTTCAGGGCAAGATGATATGATCAAAAGAGCGAGGGATTAACACAATCCTAACTCATTGATCGAAGAGTGCACCATAAATAAGGGCTAGGTAGCATGATCAATCCTTAGGGTGATGATTCAATAACCAACACGCTAGAATGAGGTTATTGTCCATTTAACTACCAAGCAACAGAGGTTCTAGGAGTATAGATTTCACACATCATGATTCACTTGTCGGTGTTCCGGTTACAATAACACGGAACCGAGGAATGAATAATGATGGCGATAAGTATCACTGTATCAAGAGTTCATAGGATGGTGTGCAATTCCCATGATATTCTTAATATCAAGATGGTAATACTCCAAGGTAGAGCAGAGCAAAAGCAAGATTAGCAATTTGATCTGCGGAGTACGACTGCTTTGACCCAATCCTGGATATGGATGAGGTACTAGAGTCTGTTTCTCCTAGTCATTCTGGAATAGAATGGCTTGATGGACCACAGGAGTAAAAGGCATCAATGATCACGAATTCACAACCACTCCTGACTATCAATTGATAGACGAAGATCAAAAGACAACTAGAGAGGGACAACTCAAAGGAACATACGATTTTCTGAGCTATGGATGCACAGATTAGTATGTTAAGCAAAGCTCAACATATTTCTTCCGGATAACCCATGCGGAGAAGGTAGGACTGGCAGAGTCACGATATAGAATGGAGAACTCATCGAGAGCACTTTTGTTGTGATCTTTTGGTTCAACGAGGAACTGCTGCCATAAGTAGTTCATGGTATTTGGAAGACGATATACCACGAACCTCGAGAACTATCGTAAAGGTTACTAATAACCTAAAGGAACTAGCAACCCTATCAATATGAAATAAGTAGTGTGAATCTCGAGTTCAGAAACCCAGGAGTAGAATACCTACTAACTAAATGGCATCACGGGATGCTCTCGGGAATGATGGCCAGAATCATCACACTGGGACACGGAATATAGCTAGATTACTAGGTGATACTCTAGACATCTAGGGTCATAATAATAGCTCCAACATAAATGTCGAGGCAATGAAGTACCTCAACACACTAGTTAGTGTGGTTGATCTGGCACAAAGGAACTTCGGAACGGTAAGAAAATATTTGCAAATGCATTAGACTGTTTAGAAACCTGGGATGACTCGGACAGCATAACGGCTGTAACTGCTCGAAAAGATTTAGGACATCCTGCAAATGGTGGCATAACCACTCAATCATCATAATATCAAGGTTTTGAGATCAACTATCAATACACGGAGATAGTAGGAACTGGACCGAGGCTTAAATCCAACAATTCTATAAGTCTACGGATTAGTAACACGTGATCCTGGTAGAGAGAAGAGAAAGCCTAGTTCCTTAACCCCGTTGGAAAGATAAGATGACTCAGATCAGAAGGGCATAAGGTATAAGGAGTAAAAAGAGCCTTACGTTCCATCCCACAATCAATTCCCTTATATAACTAAAGAATTTCTAGACTCAACTTCGACCAGTTTGGCTTAGTAATCCTACAGGCAGTCAGGCTCTGATACCAAAGCTGTCAGGACCCCGACTCAATGCCACACCGATCTAGCATGTAACACATCATATCACTTTGTGGCCTCACGCACGGTATTCCCACATGTGTCGCCTTACCAGGCCCGGGACCGTTTGCGCCTTTTGGCACACGTATATGATAGTGTCGCTAGCATCCATATGACAAGGAGCCCGAGCTGACATGGCTAGTCGTGAAACCAAAGTGCCACTAACTTACGGGGACAGACATACATGACCCAGCAACGAACGTGTCGGTCATCAGCGAGTGAATCCGGGCTGTAGCAACTGGGCTAGCAAGACTCCGGTAAACCAGGCTATAGTAGGCTAACAGGACTCCTGTAGACACCGTGTGACATTTCCCCGAAGGGACAGACACATGAACGAAGAAGGACACATGCCGGCCAGCCTAAGTGTTCCGGAGCAGTAGCAAGCTACCAAGGCTCGGTGGAAGCACTAGGAGACATTTCCCGATAAGAGAGGCTACCAAGGATAAACAACTAGATAGTCAGATCCCACACATACCAAGCATTTCAATAACATACACACAATATGCTCGATATGTGCAAATACAACATGGCATCACAACATGACTCTACAACTCAAGTATTTATTCTTTAGGCTCCAAGGAGCGAGATATTGCAAACATGGGTCTCTCGACCCAGCATTCAGAGCATACAAGTCAAAGCACAAGCGGAAGCTTAACATGTCTGAGTACAGACATCTACAAATGAAAAAGGCTGAGAAGCCTGACTATCTACCAGATCCAGCCGAGGGCACAAGATCGTAGCTGAGGTAACAATCTAAACATTGAAGACCACACGGAACTACTAGTGAGACTGAAGTCTCTCTGCAAAAACATAAAATAGGCAAACGTGAGTACAAATGTACCCAGCAAGACTTACATCAGAACTAACTACATATGCATCATTATCAACAAAGGGGATGGTGGGGTTTAACTGCAGCAAGCCAGCTTTGACTTGATGGCTATCCTGAACTACGACTGCAAGTAACTCTTTGAGGTGGCGCACACGAGTCCACATATTCTCCATATCAATACACCACTATGGATCCGCTCCCGTCTCCCTACGAGAATGCCATCCATAGCACTCACGCTTATCTTGCGCATTTTAAAGTATCCAGTTTCACTTGTCTATGAACTGCATAGGCAACCCAAAAGTCCTTTACCGCGGACACGACTATTCGAGTAGATCATTTATAACCCTGCATGGGTGTACTTCTTCATACATGTTTCCACCACTTAGCGTCTGCACACGACATGTGCTCGGCAGACTTCAAGCGAAAGCCGACGTGGGTGTAGACCATGACCTACCTAAACACTCAAGTCTCTAGTCTAGGTTTATCGCATATTCAGGCTCCATCCGCAGGGAGTCCGGCCGAAGTTTCCACATACGGCCCCGAATGATGTGTGCAGGGTTCCCGAGACACCAAACGGGCGCCCGGTACACCGTGCCACGTGCCTACCGCATGACGGCCCACCCGTCAGGTGAGCGTTGCGCACAACCTCCAGCATAATACAAACACCAGAAACTACTTGCAACTCCTGGACAGAGGACTAGGTTGATTAAGAAGTCAAGCGGGGTCATATTTCAGGGCCCAATGCATGGTAGTAGCTTTTTCATGGATCACAAACACAGAACTCAGTTCCTGAGGACGGCTTCAATGAGACAACCCACCATGTACTCCTACATGGCCTCTCACCGCTACCTTTACCAAATCGTGTTCAAGCACTTAGCTCACACACAGTAGGACATGTTCACAACCTTCCAATTCATCCCTGATGAATCAGACCAGACTCAACTCTAAGCAGTAGCAGGCATGACAAACAATCATGTATGAGTGGGCACATCAGGGCTCAAACAACTCCTACTCATGCTAGTGGGTTTCATCTATTTACTGTGCCAATGACAGGTCATGCAAAGGAAAAGGGGTTCAACTACCGCAACAAGTAACACATGAGTCGTTGTTGTCCTAATGCATTAAAAGAGAGCAGGAGCGAGAGAGTGGGATTGTATCGAAATGAACGAGGGGTTTTTGCTTGCCTGGCACTTTTGAAGATAATATAGTTCTTCATCGGTGTCATCGAACTCATCGTCGGAACCACGTCTATCGAGAGGGGACAAACACCGGCAAACAAGGAGGAACACAATCAATGCAATGCACAATATGATGCATGATCATGACATGGCAATATGCTGTGGTTTGAGCTAATGCAACTAGCAGCAGGTTAAATGAAGTTGGTTTGAATGCAAGATTCAAATTCAAACTCCACATGTGGTTATGTAAATGCCATTCATATGATTTGTACTAAACAATAGTCATAAGTTGTTCTATCATGCATGAAACTAGTACAGATGGATAGATTGGATTTTTTTGATCATTTTTCATATATAATTAGTTTCATTTGCAGTTAGGGTTGAATTTCTATGAATTTTAGTAGTTTCGGGCATTTTCCGGAATTTCCTGAATTAAGTTAAATCCAGAATATGAGTTATTGCATCAGCACTGTGTCACTGTGACGTCAGCTGGTCAACGGGCCGTTCCAGATCAAACCTGACCAGTGGGGCCCGCGTGTCAGTAGCTAACTAAGCTAACCCAGATTAATTAGCACTAACCTAGGTTAACACTAATTAAGGTTAACCTAAACTAGTTATTTAGCTGGGCGGCGCCCCCATGTCATTAACCTAGGGGAGGTCAAACAGTGGTCAAACCCGGGTCAACTCACCGGAGTTGACCCGCGGCTCGTCGCCCGCGGAGCCAGAGACGGCGGAGGCATCGGGTTTCGCCCTCCTGCGACCAAACGGGTGGCGGTTTGGCTTGGCGTGATGCTGGTGCTCGTACGTATCCAACAGAGTCATCAGCTCACGCCGGAGAGGACCAGAACAACGGCGGCGAAGGGAAGTGCGGTGGCCGGAGTTCAAACATGGAAGGGGTCGTTGCTACGATGCACTAGAGGAGAAACCGAAGGGTGCTGCGTGCTCCTGGGAGATCAGCGAACACGGTGACGCGCTCGGGCGTGAGCTGGGGTGGCCCTGGCCACGGTGGTGGAGAACTGCGGCAGCGGTGAGCTCTCATGTCCGGTGGTTAGTGCGGCTACGGCACGAATTCGAGGAAGGGAGGAGAGGGGAAGCGACGAGGTGCACATGGTGGAGTCGAGGTGGAGCTCATCAGGCTCGGGGAAGCGTCGGGGACGGCGTATGGTTGTCGGCGATCTCGGTGCAGAGGCAGCAGGGTCGAGCTCGATGGCGACGCTCCACTACTTTCGGCGATGCGTGGCTCGTCGAGGAGGAAGAGGGGGACGAGGCGGAGCTTCTTGGCGCGCCAGCGAGGCGTGGGGTGGCCGGTGGCCGCGGTGGTGGTCGTCGGCGGCGACGGTTGCACTCGGGTGAGCTCAGGGGAGAGAGCCAGGTGAGGGGAGAGAGAGCAGTGAGTGAGGAAGAGGGGACAGGGGCTTCGGGGCATCGTCGTGGCGTCGCTAGGAGGGGCCGGGGAAGCAGGAGGTGGCCGGGGCAGCGTCGGCGCTCGCCACGCACCTGTTTGTCCTCCTAGCAGAGGAGGAAGAAGACGGTGCTGCCCCTTTGGGCTGGGCTGCTACAGTGCTGGGCCAGGTGGGCTGCAGGTAAGTCCAGGTGAGTTTCTTCTCCTCTCTATTTTTCCTATTTTGATTTCTGTTTTCTAATTTTGCAATTTGTTTCTGATTTAGTAAAAACACCAAATCATTTCTATAAATCCTGAAATTAATTATGGGCAATAATTGAATTATCTCAGATGCCCTTAGCTATTTCCAGAATTGTTGGAGCATTTAATAATATCAATAGCAATTTAATGCCCTATTTCAAATATTTTATGACTTAAATTCAGCGCCCAACTTGTTCCCTAATAATGTTCATTATTTTTGGTATGGATCGAAACCATTGCCAAAAATATCAAACATCAGAGAAGAGCATTTTGGGTTCTTGAATGCAATTTATTTAAGCTGGACCTATTTGGATTTCAAAGTGCTAGGGTTTGGTCATCCCCCATTTCAAAGTTTCATAGAATTTAAACATGATGCACACATGGAAGCTAGCATAGGTCAGACTAGAATTAGGGATGTGACATCCCTTCGTTTAGCTAACCTCCTCTTTCCAATCGGTAATGTCAAATCCAAAATTAACCATCCCTCCAATCACAAAAAACGATGAATTTGCTGGTTCAGCGCAAGATTTCTCCTACGCGATTGCTCGTACCGGCGCGAGAACCGTGCGCGAGCCCCACGGTGGGCACCAACTGTCGTGGATTTGTCATGACAGGTGTCCTAGTGTGAGGACTTAGTCGTGAGGCGAACGCATCTATGTGGTAGCTTGAGAGGGGTTGATCGGGATGAGAGACGCAAGGCGGATCAACACACAAGACAAGGATTTAGACAGCTTCGGGCCCCGGGAAACATCATCCAGTAATAACCCTACATGTTGTTTGTGGCTAGGTATCATTATGCTCATGAGGGAGTCGCCGCATAAACCGGCTCTCCTAATTGTGTCTAGCCTTAGAGATTTATGCGGCGATTTAGGAGAGCCAGTTTATGCGGCGACTCCCTCATGAGCATAATGAGGCCTAGCCACAAACAACATGGAGGGTTATTACCGGATGATGTTTCCCGGGGCCTGAAGCTGTCTAAATACTTGTCTTGTTTGTTGATCCGCCTTGCGTCTCTCATCCCGATCAACCCCTCTCAAGCTATCACATAGATGCGTTGGCCTAACGACTAAGTCCTCACACTAGGACATCTGCCGTGACAAATCCACGACAAAATATTTGGGCACATAATTCCTATTTGCAAGAATAAGAACATCATTAATTCTTCCCATAGGTTTTTTAATAGTAGAATCCGCCAAGTGCAAATTTAGGGAACACTCGTCAATATCGTTAAGACCAAGCACATCACATAAAGATTTCAGAATTGTAGAAACACTAGCACCCAAGTCACATAAAGCAAAACACTCATAATTTCAATCTTGACTTTGATAATAGGTTCCCATTCATCATGCAATTCTCTAGGAATTGAAACTTCTAATTCCAACTTTCCTTCTAAAGCTTTCATCGTAGCATCAACAATATGTGTAGTAAAAGCTTTATTTTGTTCATAAGCATGGGGTGAATTTATCATGGATTGCAACAAAGAAATACAATCAATCAAATAGCAACTATTATAATTAAATTCTTTGTAATCCAAAATAGTGGGCACATCACTAGTTAAAGTTTTGACCTCTTCAAACCCACTTTTATCAATTTTCTAAACAAGATTTTCACCCTCCAAATTATCGGGATGCCTTCTAGCTAAAGTTGACTCTTCTCCAGTCCCTTTATCATCAATTTAATTTTTCTAAACAAAGAATCAATAGAAGAAACACCAATCATTTTAAGATCTTCATCACTTTTGTGGAAGTAATCACTAGAAAACGCTTTTTCTAAAAATTCTCTTCTAGCTCTAAGCATTGCAGTTCTTTTCTTACTTTCATCCACAGAAACAAAAAGAGCTTTAATTGATTCTTCTACCTTAGGCACAAAAAATTTCGTCTTGAGATTTTCTACATCATGAGAAGTTCTATCAATACTTCTAGACATATCATCAATCTTATTCAGCTTTTCTTCTATTGTAGCATTGAAAACCTTTTGAGTATTGATAAATTCTTTAATATTATTCTCAAGATAGAAGGTGTTCCTATTATTATTATTATTATTATTATTATTATTATTATTATTATTATTATTATTATTATTATTATTATTATTATTATTATTATTATTATTATTATTATTATTATTATTATTATTATTATTATTATAGGGATTACCATAATTATTAGAAGAATTACTAGGAAAATGCCTAGGATTAAAATTACATCTATAAGCATTGTTATTAAAATTGTTTCACGAGATAAAATTCACATATATGGCATCACTACTTTCGTCAATCAAAGTAGACAAAGGCACATCATTAAAATCAATAGGAGCACTTTTATTAGCAATCAATTTCGTAAGAGTGTCACCTTTTTCACTCAAGGATGAATTTTCTTCAATCGAATTAACTTTTTTACTAGTAGGAACTCTTTCGGTATGCCATTGTAAATAATTTGGCATAATATTGTCTAGAAATTTAGTAGCTTCACCCAGAGTAATTTGCATAAATGTACCACCCGCGGCGGAATCTAAATGATTTCTAGAAACAAAATTCAATCCCGCATAAAAAAATTTGTATGATCATCCAAAGATTTAACCCATGAGTTGGGCAATTCCTCAGCATCAATTTCATTATTTCCCAATATTGTGCAACAAGCTCATGTACAAGTTGCTTGAAATTCATGATCTCGGTTCTAAGGGAAATAATTTTTGCGGGCGGAAAATACTTAGTAATGAAGGCATCTTTGCACTAATCCCAAGAATCGATACTATTGAGAGGCAAAGAAGAAAACTAAAATTTTGCACGATCTCTCAAACAAAACGGAAATAATTTCAAGTTCACAACATTATTGTTCACATCCTTTTTTTGCATATCGCATAATTCCACGAATGTGTTAAGATGGGACGTGGCATCCTCATTAGGAGTACCGGAAAATTTATCTTTCATAACGAGATTCAACAAAGCGGCATTAATATCACAAGACTCCGCACTAGTGGCAGGAGGAGCAATTAGAGTGCTAATAAAATCATTGTTGTTGGTATTGGAGAAATCACACAACTTGGTGTTCTCTTGATTCCTAGTGACTACCCAACAAGATTGGACACAAAAATAGATCTAACAAGAAAAACGACGAACGAAAAAGCGGGTGAATAAAACGGTAAATTTTGTGAAGTGGGGGAGAGGAAAACGAGAGGCAAAAAATGTAAATTGCAAGGAGATGAGATTTGTGATTGATGATGTCTCCCCGGCAACGGTGCCAGAAATTCCTTTTGATGTTTGCTTGAACTACGTCGGTATTTCCCCAAAGAGGAAGGGATGATACAGCATAGCAACGGTAGGTATTTCCCGCAGTGATGAGACCATGGTTATCAAACTAGTAGGAGAACCACACAACACCACATAAACAACTTCTGCACACAAAGAACAAATACTTGCAACCCAACGTAAGAGAGGGGTTGTCAATCCCTCAGGGATAAAAAGATAGATAAAATTGTAGTAGATTGGATAAATAGATCTCACGGGAATGCGAGATAAAATAAAAAACTAAAATTTCAGCAAGGTATTTTTGTTTTTTTGGATTAATAGATCTGAAAGTAAAAGCAAATAAAAATAGATCTCGAAGGCAAATATGATGAAGAAGAGACCCGGGGGCCGTAGATTTCACTGGTGGCTTCTCTCGAGAAAAATAGCATACTGTGGGTAAACAAATTACTGTTGGGCAATTGATAGAATTTCAAATAATCATGATGATATCTATCATTATATAGGCATCACGTCCAAGATTAGTAGACCGACTCCTGCCTACATCTACTACTATTACTCCACACATCGACCACTATCCAGCATGGATCTAGTGTATTAAGTTCATGGAGAAACGGAGTAATGCAATAAGAATGATGACATGATGTAGACAAGATCTATTTATGTAGAAATAGACCCCACCTTGTTATCCTTAATAGAAACGATACATATGTGTCGGTTCCCCTTCTGTCACTGGGATCAAGCACTGTAAGATCGAACCCATCACAAAGCACCTCTTCCCATGGAAAGAAAATTCGATCTAGTTGGCCTAACTAAACGAAAGATTCGAAGAAGAAATACGAGGCTATAATTAATCATGCATATAAGAGATCAAAAGACTCAGATAACTTTCATGGATAAAAACATAGATCTAGTCATAAACTCAAAGTTCATCGGATCCCAACAAACACACCGCAAGAAGAGTTACATCAAATAGATCTCCAAGAGACCATTGTATTGGGAATCAAGAGAGTGAGAGGAAGCCATCTAGCTACTAACTACGGACCCATAGGTCTACAATGAACTACTCACGCATCATCGGAGAGGCACCAATGAGGATGATGAACCCCTCTGTGATGGTGTTTAGATTGGATCTGGTGGTTGTGGAACTTGCGGTGGCTAGAATTGATTTTCGTCGACTCCCCTAGGATTTCTTGAATATTGGGGTATTTATAGAGCAAAGAGGTGGTGCGGGAGGTCATCAAGTTGGGCACAACCCAGCAGGGCATTCCTAGTCCTCCAGGCGCGCCCAAGTGTCGTGTGCTCACCTTGAGCCCCTTCTTCGATACTTCTTTGGCCCACTGGATGTGTTCTGGTCCCAAAAACACAAAAAGTTTCGCTGTGTTTGGACTCTGTTTGATATTGATTTTCTGCGATGTGAAAAACAAGCAGAAAATAGCAGCTGGCACTTGGCGCTATGTCAATATGTTAGTCCCAAAAAATGATATAAAGTTGCTATAAAATGATTGTAAAACATCCAAGAATGATAATATAACAACATGGAACAATAAGAAATTATAGATACGTTGGTGCTGTATCAGCTCACTATGCTAATTATATTGTTGCTAAATACATCCCCCCTAGCTTTACATACCAACAAAAGAAAAAATTCTTCTATGATTTAAGACATTACTTTTGGGATGACCCACATCTTAATAAAGAATGAGTAGGTGGTATTATTAGACGTTGTGTATCTGAGCATGAACATGGACAAATCCTACGGAAATGTTAATCCGAAGCTTATGGAGGACATCATGTAGGAGACAGAATTGCTCACAAGGTATTGCAATCTGGGTTTTATTAGCCTACTCTCTTCAAGGATGATCGTAAGTTCGTCTTATCTTGTGGTGAATGTCAAAGAATAGGTTATATCGTTAAGCTTCAAGAAATGCCTATGAATTATTCACTTGTTGTTGAACCATTTGATGTTTGGGGATTTGATTACATGGGACATTTTCCTTCCTCTAATGGGTATACTCATATTTTGGTTGTTGTTGATTATGTTACTAAGTGGGTAGAAGCTATTCCAACTAGTAGTGCTGATCACAACACCTCTATTAAAATGCTTAAAGAAGTTATTTTCCCAAGGTTTGGAGTCTCTAGATATTTACTGATCGATGGTGGTTCACATTTTATTCATGGTGCTTTCGTAAAATTCTTGCCAAGTATGATGTTAACTATAGAATTGCATCACCCTATCATCCTCAGTCTACTGGTCAGATTGAACTTAGCAATAGAGAAATAAATTACTTTTACAAAGGACTGTCAATAGGTCCCGGAAGAATTGGTCTAAGAAATTAGATGGTGCACTTTGGGCTTATAGAACAGCATATAAAAATCTTATGGGTATGTCTCCCTATAAAATGGTTTATGGAAAAGCTTGTCATTTGCCTCTTGAGTTAGAACATAAAGCCTATTGGGCAATTAAAGAACTCAAATATGATTTCATACTTGCTGGTGAGAAGATGTTATTTGATATTAGCTCATTAGATGAATGGAGAACCCAAGCTTATGAAAATGCCAAGTTATTTAAAGAAAAAGTTAAAAGATGGCATGATAAAAGAATCCAAAAGAGTGAGTTCAAGGTTGGAGAATATGTTCTTTCGTACAACTCTCGTTTCAGATTCTTTGCGGGAAAACTCCTCTCCAAATGGGAAGGACCCTATGTTATCAAGGAGGTTTATCGATCTGGAGCTATCAAAATAAATAATGCTAAAGGTACTAACCCGAAGGTTGTTAATGGGCAACGAATAAAACATTATACCTCAGGTACATCCATTATTGTTGAAAGCAACATTATCCAAACTATGACACCGGAAGAACACATAAAAGAAACCTTCCAAAACACTCCAGAATCGTGAAAAAAGGGGAGGTGCGTGATACGGTAAGTAAACGGACTCCAAAAAATCTGCAAAAATATTCTCTGTCCATTTTGGAATATAACCAAAATTAGGAAAATAAGAAACAACCAGGAAGGCACCCCTGGTGGGAACAAGACACCAGGGCGCGCCTGGCAGCCAGGTGCGCCTAGGTCGGTGGTGTCCACCTCGGGTACATTCCGGGCCCTATTTTTCTTCTGTTTGCTTTTTCCCAAGATAAAAAATCTTTATATACCCCCCGAACCCATTGACCACCGTCTCACGGAGAAATCTTTTGTTTTCTTTTCTTGCGGGTTTTGGTCAGATCTGTTAAGCCAGGCATCATGTCTTCTTCATCCTCCAACAACGTGGAAGAGGATGCTTGGTTGATGAAGATTGAGCTGAAGAGAGAAGAGCCCGTAGAAGCCATCGAAGGGGACAAGAGCAAGGAGGCTACCGGAGATCAAGCATCGGTGGTTGAGCAGGCCTTTTCTGTCGAGGAAGAAGAAGAAGATATCCTTAAACCTTACTATGATCATCTCAACCCCACCGAGATTGAAGCCTTTCGGATCATCGAAACGGTTCGTGTGCAAAATAAATACCTTACCCGTGAAAATATTCTGTTACAAGAGCACATCATCGCCCTCTGGAGCATCATCTGTAGATTGGATAATCTCTTGATCATGAAGGACAAGATCGTTACCACTTCATCACCACTACCTCCTTCTTCATCACCCAAAGAAAATTGAGTATCAGTTATGGGCACTCCCCTTGGCTTGTGCCAAGCTTGGGGGACGTGCCCCGGTATTGTATCACCTCCACTATCTTTTACCTTTATTTACCTTAGTTAAATTCATAGTTATCTTTTGCTTTAGATGAATAAAACTTTAGTTTAATCCTTTCTTTTGAAAGTTTTCATAGTGATCTATCCTTGTAATCGTATGCGAGATATATAATAAAGTTTAGTTTGGGTTTTGCTTTCTTTACTTTCATGTTTCAATAAAAAGAAATGAAATAAATGAAAAATATCATATGCTGATCTTATGGTAAGTAATGACACCACATAAGGAAAAGTATAAGTAGAAAATTTTATTGGAGATTGACAAACATAGCATTAGTCAATGATGCAATTCATGAAAGAATTAATAAGGGAAGAGAAGATTCACATGCAAATACACTATCTTGGAAATCTTTTGTGATTGTGAGTCCCCATCAAAATATTATTTGCCAAAATTGTTAACATTGGACAGGGAAGAAAATGTAATGATTTATGTTTGTTCATATTCACATAGAAGTTATATTGTCATAGATCCTTCAACATGTGGTGCTTGCCCCCCATCTTTGCTAGCCAAAAATTTCGCACCAAGTATAGATACTACTTATGCATCCAAAAACGCATAAACCCAAATCTTATTTTCAAGAGTCCACCATACCTACCTAAGGATTGAGTAAGATCCTTCAAGGAAGTTATCATCGGTGCAATAATGCAATAAAATTGCTTCTAAAAGTGTTAGATCATTTAGTGTAAGATAAAATTGAGCATTGTACGAACTTGTGATGGCAAAGAATAAAAGCGACAGACTGCATAATAAAGGTTGCTATCATAAGGGGTAATATAACGTGACATATTTTGGCACTAAGGGATTGAGCATACAAACAAAAAGTGCATGCCAACCTCTTCTTCCCTCTATGAAGGGTCTATCTTTTACTTTTATGTATTTACTTTCATGCAAGAGTCAAAGTTTTTCTCTCTATTCCTTTTTATTTTTTCTTTTGGCAAGCATCATGTGGCGAGGAAAGATCTAGGCACATATATCCAGTTGGATATGGATAGCATGAGTTATTATTGCTGACATCATCCTCGAGGTGAGTATGTTAGGAGGCAAAACTATAAGCCCTTATCTTTCTATGTGTCCAGTTGAAACGTTTTGCTCATGTGTATGCGGTGAGTGTTAGCAATCATAGAAGATTATATGATGGTTGAATATGTGGACTTGCCAAAAAGGCCCTGATACATGACCCTTCCTGAAAAGATGATGAACTATAGTTGCAAAGTTGACTGAAAACATAGTTTGTTGGTTTTCAATAGAGTTTATGCTTTATAGTTCGATGTTGTGACGAATTGTTACTTGTTCATGAGAAGTCTATGATAAAAGTTCTATGATAAAAGTTTTATGTTAAAGTTTGTTGATGTTATAATAATTTACATGATGCTTCTATGTCCATATTTTGTTTTTATTGACACCTCTCTCTCTAAGCATGTGGACATGTCTTTCGATTTTGGTTTTCGCATCTAGTTTACCTATTGTTATTTATATTATTTTTATGTATAATAATGCTTTTTGGAGTAATTCTAATGCCTTTTATCTCATAATATGCATGGTTCACACGAAGGGGGAGAATTCAGGCAGCTGGAAATCAAAACCTGAAAAAGCTACGTCAGGCCACCTATTCTGCACAACTCCAAATGAGCTGAAACTTCACGAGGAATTCTTATGGAATAAATGCAAAATAATGGAGCAAATAACTATCGGAGGGGGTCCACCTAGTGAGCACAAGACACCATGCGCATCAGGCCCCCTAGGCGCGCCCTGATGGGTTGTGCCCAGCCCAGCCCACCTCCGGTGCCCATCTTCTGGTATATAAGTCATTTTCACCTAGAAAAAAATAAGGAGAGGACTTTTAGGACAGAGCACCGCCGTCTCGAGGCGGAACTTGGGAAGGAGCACTTTTGCCTTCCGGCGGAGCGATTTCCCTGGGGGAACTTTCCTCCCGAAGGGGGAAATCATCGTCATCATCATCACCAACAACTCTCCCATCTTGGGGAGGGCAATCTCCATCAACATATTCAACAGAACCATCTCCTCTCAAACCCTAGTTCATCTCTTGTGTTCAATCTTTTTACCGGAACTATAGATTGGTGCTTGTGGGTGACTAGTAGTGTTGATTACATCTTGTAGTTGATTACTATATGGTTTATTTGATGGAAGATTATATGCTCAGATCCATTATGCTATTTAATACCCCTCTAATCTTGAGCATGATTATCATTTGTGAGTAGTTACTTTTGTTCTTGAGGTCATGAGAGAAATCTTGTTGCAAGTAATCATGTGAATTTTATATGTGTTCAATATTTTGATGGTATGTATGTTGTGATTCCCCTAGTGGTGCCATGTGAACGTCAACTACATGACACTTTACCATATTTGGCCTAAGGGAATGCATTGTGGAGTAGTTATTAGATGATGGGTTGCAAGAGTGACGGAATCTTAGACCCTAGTTTATGCGCTATTCCATAAGGGACTGATTTGGATCCAAAAGTTTAATGCTATGGTTAGAATTTATTCTTAATACTTTTCTCGTAGTTGCGGATGCTTGCGAGGGGGGTAATCATAAGTAGGAGGTTTGTTCAAGTAAGAACAACACCTAAGAACTGGTCCACCCACATATCAAATTATCAAAGTTGGGAACACAAATCAAACCAACATGTATGAAAGTGACTAGATGAAATTCCCGTGTGCCCTCAAGAACACTTTGCTTATCATAAGAGACTGTTTGGTCTGTCCTTTGCCTCAAAAGGATTGGGATACCTTGCTGCACTTTTGTTACCATTAATGTTACTTGCTCATTATAAATTAACTTGCTATCAAACTACCCGTTACTTATAATTTCAGTGCTTGCAGACATTACCTTGCTGAAAACCGCTTGTCATTTCCTTCTGCTCCTCATTGGGTTCGACACTCTTACTTATTGAAAGGACTACGATTGATCCCCTATTCTTGTGGGTCATCAATAGGTAAAATAAAATGGTACATCAAAGAATAATAGTTTTGGTGATATTTTCAGTAAAGAAAATAGACCCCTGGGGCCATAGGTTCACTAGTGGCATCTCCCCAAGCATACAAGTGTGGTGTGGTGAACAAATTATAGTTGAGTGATACATCTCCAACGTATCTATAATTTTTGATTGTTCCATGCTATTATATTACCCCTTTTGGATGTTTATGGGCTTTATTTTACACATCTATATCATTTTTGGGACTAACCTCCTAACCGGAGGCCCAACCCATATTGCTGTTTTTTGCCTATTTCCGTATTTCGAAGAAAAGGAATATCAAACAGAGTCCAACCAGAATGAAACCTTCGGGAGCGTGATTTTTGAAACGAATGTGATCCATATGACTTGGAGTGCAATTCAAGAAGCAGCCGAGGCGGCCACGAGATGGTAGGCCCCCCTACAGGGCACGCCCCCTGTCTCGTGGGCCCCTCGGGCGGCCACCGACATACTTCTTCCTCCTATATAAGCCTACATACCCCGAAAACATCCAGGGAGCCAATGAAACACAATTTCCACCGCTGTAACCTTCTGTATCCGTGAGATCCCATCTTGGAGCCTTCGTCGGTGCTCCGCCGGAGGGGAAATCGACCACGGAGGGCTTCTACATCAACACCATAGCCCCTCCGATGAGTTGTGAGTAGTTTACCACAGACCTACGGGTCCATAGTTATTAGCTAGATGGCTTCTTCTCTCTTTTTGGATCATAATACAATGTTCTCCCCCTCTCTTGTGGAGATCTATTTGATGTAAACTCTTTTTGCGGTGTGTTTGTCGAGATCTGATGAATTGTGGGTTTATGATCAAGTTTATCTATGAGAAATATTTGAATCTCCTCTGAATTCTTTTATGTATGATTGAGTTATCTTTGCAAGTCTCTTCGAATTATCAGTTTGGTTTGGCCTACTAAATTGATCTTTCTTGCCATGGGAGAAGTTCTTAGCTTTGGGTTCAATCTTGCGGTGTCCTTACCCAGTGACAGAAAGGGTTGCAAGGCACGTATTGTATTGTTGCCATCGAGGATAAAAAGATGGGGTTTATATCATATTGCATGATTTTATCCCTCTACATCATGTCATCTTGCTTAAGGCGTTACTCTGTTCTTATGAACTTAATACTCTAGATGCAGGCAGGAGTCGGTCGATGTGTGGACTAATAGTAGTAGATGCAGGCAGGAGTAGGTCTACTTGTCACGGACGTGATTCCTATATACATGATCATGCCTAGATAATCTCATAATTATTCACTTTTATATCAATTGCTCGACAGTAATTTGTTCACATACCGTAATACTTATGCTATCTTGAGATAAGCCACTAGTGAAACCTATGGCCCCCGGGTCTATCTCATATCATATTTGCTTCCAATCTACTTTTATTTGCATCTTTACTTTTTGCATCTATATTATAAAATACCAAAAATATATTTATCTTATCGTACTATCTCTATCAGATCTCACTTTCGCAAGTGGCCGTGAAGGGATTGACAACCCCTTTATTGCGTTGGTTGCGAGTTCTTTGTTTGTTTGTGTAGGTGCGTGGGACTTTTGAGGAGCCTCCTACTGGATTGATACCTTGGTTATCAAAAACTGAGGGAAATACTTACGCTACTATTGCTACATCACCCTTTCCTCTTCAAGGAAAACCAACGCAAGCTCAAGACGTAGCAAGAAGGATTTCTGGTGCCGTTGCCGGGGAGGTCTTCGCTCAAGTCAAGACATACCAAGTACCAATCACAAACTCATCTCCCTCGCATTTACATTATTTGCCATTTGCCTCCTGTTTTCCTATCCCCCACTTCACCCTTGTCGTTTTATTCGCCCTCTCTTTCTGAATCTCCTCCTCTCTCTTTCGCTTTCCTTTTTCTGTTTGCTTGTGTCTTGGATTACTTGTTGCCATGGCACAAGATAATACCAAATTGTGTGATTTCTCGAATACCAACAATAATGATTTCCTTAGTACTCCGATTGCTCCTCTTAATGATGTTGAGTCTTGTGAAATCAATACTGCTTTGCTGAATCTTGTTATGAAAGATCAATTCGCCAGCCTTTCTAGTGAAGATGCCGCTACTCATCTAAACAACTTTGTTGATTTGTGTGATATGCAAAAGAAGAAAGATATAGATAACGATATTGTTAAATTGAAGTTATTTCTGTTTTCACATAGAGAACGTGCTAAAGTTTGGTTTTTGTCTTTGCCTAAAAATAGTATTGATTCTTGGAACAAGTTCAAAGATGCTTTTATCTCTAAGTATTTTCTTCCCGCTAAGATTATCACTCTTAGGAACGATATTATGAATTTTAAACAACTTGATCATGAGCATGTTGCCCAATCTTGGGAAAGAATGAAATTGATGATTCGCAATTGCCCGGCTCATGGTTTGAATTTATGGATGATCATACAAAAAATTTATGATGGTTTGAACCTTGCTTCTAGAAATCTCTTAGATTCGGCCGCGGGAGGCACGTTTATGGAAATCACGTTAGGAGATGCTACAAAACTTCTTGATAATATTATGGCTAATTATTCTCAATGGCACAACGAAAGATCTTCTAGTAAAGAAGTGCATGCTATAGAAGAAATCAATGTTTTGAGTGGAAAGATGGATGAACTTATGAAGTTGTTTGCTACTAAAAATACTCCTCTTGATCCAAATGATATGCCTTTGTATACTTTGATTGAGAATAATAATGAATCTATGGATGTGAATTTTGTTGGTAGGAATAGTTTCGGTAACAATGCTTATAGAGGAAACTTTAATTCTAGACCAGTCCCTAGTAATTCCTCTAATAATTATGGAAATTCCTACAATAATTCTTATGGTAATTTTAATAAGATTCCCTCTGATTTTGAGAATAGTGTGAAAGAATTTATGATTTCTCAAAAGAATTTTAATGCTTTGCTTGAGGAAAAATTGCTCAAAGTTGATGATTTGGCTAGGAACATTGATAGACTTTCGCTTGATGTTGATTCTCTTAAACTTAGATCTTCTCCTCCTAAGCATGATACCAATGAGTCTCTCAAAGCAATGAGAATTTCCATTGATGAGTGTAAGGAAAGAACCGCTAGATTGTGTGCTAAGAAAGATTGCTTTGTAAAGGCGTGTTCTTCTAGTTTCCATGAAAATAATGACGAAGATCTTAAAGTTATTGATGCGTCTCCTATTAGATCTTTGTTTTGCAATATGAATCTTGATAATTATGGGACTGAAGATGAGTCAACTTTACCTAGAAGGCGTCCCAAGAATTCGGAGTTTTTAGATCTTGATGCTAAATTTGGTAAAAGTGAGATTGGAGAGGTCACGACTTTAAATAGTATTGAACCCACTATCTCGGATTTCAAGGAATTTGATTATGATAATTATTCTTTAGAAGGTTGTATTTCCTTGTTGCAATCCGTTGTTAATTCTCCTCATGATTATAGTCAAAATAAAGCTTTTACCAAACATATTGTTGATGCCTTGATGCAATCTTATGATGAAAAACTTAATTTGGAAGTTTCTATACCTAGAAAACTTAATGATGAGTGGGAACCTACTATAAAGATTAGAATTAAAGATCATGAGTGTTTTTCTTTGTGTGATTTGGGTGCTAGTGTTTCCACGATTCCGAAAACTTTATGTGATATTCTAGGTTTCCATGATCTTGACGATTGCTCTTTAAATTTGCACCTTGCGGATTCCACCATTAAAAAGCCAATGGGAAGGATCAATGATGTTCTCATTGTTGCAAATAGAAATTTGGTGCCCGTAGATTTTATTGTTCTTGATATAGATTGCAATCTTTCTTGCCCTATTATTCTTGGTAGACCTTTCCTTAGAACGATTGGCGCGATTATTGATATGAAGGAAGGGAATATTAGATTCCAATTCCCATTAAAGAAAGGCATGGAGCACTTTCCAACAAAGAAAGTCAAATTACCTTATGAATCTATCACGCGGGCTACTTATGAATTTAGTGCCAAAAATTGGCACTACTTAGATCTATCTTCGCTTTTATGCCTAGCTAGGGGCGTTAAACGATAGTGCTAGTTGGGAGGCAACCCAATTTTCTTTGTGTTTTTTTTTGTTCTTGTTTAGTAATAAATTTTGCATCTACCTTATGTTTAGATGTGTTTTTTTTTTAATTAGTGTTTGTGCCAAGTAGAACCTATAGGATAACCTATGATGATAGTTGATTTGATTCTGCTGAAAAACAGAAACTTTGCACGCATGAATTTAGTTGTTTTAAATAACAGAAACGCGATTTTGCGTTGATTCTTTTTGCTGATGATCAATAGACAAATTATCCAGGACTTCCTATTTTAGTAGGATTTTTAAAGTTCCAGAAGTTTGCGTTAGTTACAGATTGCTACAGACTGTTCTGTTTTTGACAGATTCTGTTTTTCGTGTGTTGTTTGCTTATTTTGATGCATCTATGGCTAGTAAAATAGTTTATAAACCATAGAGAAGTTGGAATAAAGTAGGTTTAACACTAAAATAAATAAAGAATTAGTTCATTACATTACCTTATGTGGTGGTTTTGTTTTCTTTCACTAACGGAGCTTATAAGATTTCCTGTTGAGTTTTGTGTTGTGAAGTTTTCAAGTTTTGGGAAAAGCTTTTATGGACTATGGAATAAGGAGTGGCAAGACCCTAAGCTTGGGGATGCCCATGGCACCCCAAGATATTCAAGGATAGCCAAAAGCCTAAGCTTGGGGATGCCCCAGGAAGGCATCCCCTCTTTCGTCTTCGTTCATTGGTAACTTTACTTGGAGCTACATTTTTATTCGCCACATGATATGTGTTTTGCTTGGAGCATCATGTATTATATTACTCTTTGCTTTTTAGTTTACCACAATCATCCTTGCTGTACACACCTTTTGGGAGAAGCCTACTTGATTAGAATTTGCTAGAATACTCTATGTGCTTCACTTATATCTTTTGAGCTTGATAGTTTTTGCTCTAGTGCTTCACTTATATCTTTTAGAGCACGGCGGTGACTTATTTTTGTAGAAATTGATAGTCTCTCATGCTTAACTTATATTATTTTGAGAGTCTTTTAGAATAGGATGGTATTTGCTATGGTTATAAAATTGGTCCTAGAATGGTAGGCATCCAAGTTGGGTATAATAAAAACTATCATAGGAAGTGAATTGGATGCTATGATCAATTTGATACTTGATAATTGTTTTGAGATATGGAGGTAGTGATATTAAAGTCATGCTAGTTGGGTGATTATGAATTTAAAGAATGTTTGTGTTGAACTTAGCAAGTCCCGTAGCATGCACGTATGGTTAAAGTTGTGTAACAAATTTGAAACATGAAGTGTACCTGGCTTGTGCATCCTTATGAGTGGCGGTCGGGGACGAGCGATGGTATTTTCCTACCAATCTATCCCCCTAGGAGCATGCGCGTAGTGCTTGATTTTTGATGACTTATAAATTTTTTCAATAAGTATATGAGTTCTTTTGATTAATGTAGAGTCCATGGATTATACACACTTTTATCTTTCCGCCATTGCTAGCTTCTTCGGTACCGTGCATTGCCCTTTCTCACCTTGAGAGTTGGTGCAAACTTCGCTGGTGCATCCAAACCCCGTGATACGATACGCTCTATCACACATAAATCTCCTTATATCTTCCTCAAAACAGCCATCATACCTACCTATTATGGCATTTCCATAGCCATTCCGGGATATATTGCCATGCAACTTTCCACTGTTCCGTTCATCATCATCATGACATACTTTACTTTTGTCATATTGCCATTGCATGATCATGTAGTTGACATCATATTTGTGGCAAAGCCACCTTGCATAATTTTTCATACATGCCACTCTTGATTCATTGCACCATCCCGATACACCACCGGAGGCATTCATATAGAGTCTTATCTTGTTCTAGTTTCGAGATGTAATTCATATGTTATAATCAAAGAAAGTGTGATGATCATCATTATTAGAGCATTGCCCAAAAAGAAAAAAAGGAAAGGCCAAAAGAAAAGAAAAGAAAGGCCAAAGAAAAAATAGAAAAGAAAAAAAAAGAAAAAAAGAAAACAAAAGAAAACAAAGAAAATAAATAAAAGGGGCAATGTTACTATCTCTTTTTCCACACTTGTGCTTCAAAGTAGCACCTTGTTCTTCATGTAGTGAGTCTCATATATTGTGCTTCAAAGTAGCACCATGTTTTTCATATAGCGAGTCTCATAAGTTGTCTTGTTCATACTAGTGGGAATTTTTCATTATAGAACTTGGCTTGTATATTCCTACAATGGGCTTCCTCAAATGCCCTAGGTCTTCGTGAGCAAGCAAGTTGGATGCACACCCACTAGTTTTCTTTTGTTGAGCATTCATTTATAGCTCTATTGCATTCGTTGCATGGCAATCCCTACTCCTCATGTTGACATCAATTGATGGGCATCTCCATAGCCCGTTGATTATCCTCGTCAATGTGAGGCTTTCTCCTTTTTTGTCTTCTCCACACAATCCCCATCATCATATTCTATTCCACCCATAGTGCTATATCAATGGCTCACGCTCATGTATTGCGTGAAGGTTGAAAAAGTTTGAGATTATTTAAGTATGAAACAATTGCTTGGCTTGTCACCGGGGGTATAGAAGTTGGGAACATCTTTGTGTGACGAAAATGAAGCATAGCCTAACTATATGATTTTGTAGGGATGAACTTTCTTCTGCCATGTTATTTTGAGAAGACATGATTACTTTGATTAGTATGCTTGAAGTGTTAATATTTCTTTTATCAATATGAACTTTTATTTTGAATCATTTTGGATCTGAACATTCATGCCACAATAAAGAAAATTACATTGAGAATTATGCTAGGTAGCATTCCACATCAAAAATTCTGTTTTTATCATTTACCTACTCGAGGACGAGCAGGAATTAAGCTTGGGGATGCTTGATACGTCTCCAACGTATCTATAATTTTTATTGTTCCATGCTATTATATTACCCCTTTTGGATGTTTATGGGCTTTATTTTACACATTTATATCATTTTTGGGACTAACCTACTAACCGGAGGCCCAGCCCGTATTGCTGTTTTTTTGCCTATTTCAGTATTTCGAAGAAAAGGAATATCAAACGGAGTCCAAACGGAATGAATCCTTCGGGAGCGTGATTTTGGAACGAACGTGATCTAGAGGACTTGGAGTGCAAGTCAAGAAGCAGCCCAGGCGGCAACGAGAGGGTAGGGTGCCCCCCCCCCACAGGGCTCGCCCCCTGTCTTGTGGGCCCCTCGGGCGGCCACAGACGTACTTCTTCCTCCTATATAAGCCTATGTACCCCAAAAACATCCAAGGAGCCAACGAAACTCAATTTTCACCACCGTAACCTTCTGTATCCGTCAGATCGCATCTTGGAGCCTTCGCCGGCGCTCCGCCGAAGGGGGAATCGACCATGGAGGGCTTCTACATCAACACCATAGCCCCTCCGATGAGTTGTGAGTAGTTTACCACAGTCCTACGGGTCCATAGTTATTATCTAGATGGCTTATTCTCTCTTTTTGGATCTCAATACAATGTTCTCCCCCTCTCTTGTGGAGATTTATTCGATGTAAACTCTTTTTGCGGTGTGTTTGTTGAGATCCGATGAATTGTGGGTTTATGATCAAGTTTATCTATGAGAAATATTTGAATCTCCTCTGGATTCTTTTATGTATGATTGAGTTATCTTTGCAAGTCTCTTCGAATTATCAGTTTGGTTTGGCCTACTAGATTGATCTTTCTTGCCATGGGAGAAGTGCTTAGCTTTGGGTTCAATCTTGTGGTGTCCTTACCCAGTGATAGAAAGGGTTGCAAGGCATGTATTGTATTGTTGCCATCGAGGATAAAAAGATGGGGTTTATATCATATTGCATGAGTTTATCCCTCTACATCATGTCATCTTGCTTAAGGCGTTACTCTGTTCTTATGAACTTAATACTCTAGATGCAGGCAGGAGTCGGTCGATGTGTGGAGTAATAGTAGTAGATGCAGGCAGGAGTCGGTCTACTTGTCACGGACGTGATGCCTATATACATGATCATGCCTAGATAATCTCATAATTATTCGCTTTTCTATCAATTGCTCGACAGTAATTTATTCACCCGCCGTAATACTTATGCTATCTTGAGAGAAGCCACTAGTGAAACCTATGGCCCCAGGGTCTATCTCCTATCATATTTGCTTCCAATCTACTTTTATTTGCATCTTTACTTTTTGCATCTATATTATAAAATACCAAAAAAATATTTATCTTATCATACTATCTCTATCAGATCTCACTTTCGCAAGTGGCCGTGAAGGGATTGACAACCCCTTTATTGCGTTGGTTGCGAGTTCTTTGTTTGTTTGTGTAGGTGCGTGGGACTTTTGAGGAGCCTCCTACTGGATTGATACCTTGGTTCTCAAAACTGAGGGAAATACTTACGCTACTATTGCTACATCACCCTTTCCTCTTCAAGGAAAACCAACGCAAGCTCAAGACGTAGCATTGAGCAGTGAATAAATTGTGATTTATAGTTATGACTATGATCATTCATGGTATAATCTCATGTAGGCACTACATCTGGGATATGTAGACTATTATCCAACTATGTTTGCAACTAATACTCCACCACAATACCGATATCCATAATGACAACGGAGCATTTCAATAAGCATGATGACATAATGTGGAGAGTAACTATCATCCATGTGTGATAAAGAAACCATCATTTTATCCTTAGTGACAACAATACAATACGTGTTCGTTTCCTTTCTGTCACTAGGATGAATCACCACAAGGTTGAACCTACTACTATGCACCACTCCCTCTGATGAACTACCCATCAATCTTGGCCAAATGCAAGAAATAGATCCGAGAGCATACATAGCTACTTAATTATACAACAAAGAAACTTCGAAAGATTCAACAAAATTCAATGAACAATCTGATCATAAAGTGAAAATTCATCATATCCCAACAAACACAACATCGATTGCACTATATGGATCCTGATCATGTGAGGCAACTAAGGGGGCTTTGTGTTTAATCACATGGGAGAGCGAATGTCGTCTAGCTACTCTTGTGGACCCTAAGGTCCTCAAGGAATTACTCACACATGGCCATGAAGGCAGCAAGATTGATGAAGAAGCCTCCGATGGTGGACTCCCCTTTCAGCAGGGTGCCAGAACAGGCCTCTAGACTGGATCTCTTCGAAATAGGAACTTGCGGTAGCAGAAAAAATACAACAAAATTGGTACCGGGGGTTTCTCGGCTTTTAGGATTTATAGGCGAAAGGCCATGCACAAGGGGGCAGATAGCCTAGTGGTATGGGTCCACCCTTGACCGCACCACTTGATCGTATTCTTTGTGACACTTTCTGTATTCTTTGTTATGTGAATAAAATTATATTAAATAGTCATGGGTTTTTTTACCTCCGTGGATATGGATTTTCTAAAATGTCAAAAACATGTAAAAAAATAGTAACTACCTCTAGGCAATGAATTAACAGGTTAGTCCATAAAAATAATATAAATTGATATACAAAGTATTCAAAAGTGACAACATAATAGTATAAAACAATCAAAACTATATATATGTTTGAGACATATCTGTTAGGAAACATAGCATTCAATTTCAAAAAAAAAATCCTACGCTCACGCAAGATCTATATAGGAGATGCATAGCAACGAGAGGGGCAGAGTGTGTCCACGTACCCTCGTAAACCGAAAGCGGAAGCGTTTGCTCAACACGGTTGATGTAGCCAAGCGTCTTCTCGTTCTGACCGATCGAGTACCGAACGTACGGCACCTCCGAGTTCTGCACACGTTCAGCGCGATGACGTCCCTCGAGCTCTTTATCTAGCAGAGGGTCGAAGTAGTAGATGAGTTCCGTCAGCACGATGGTGTGGTGATGGTGATGGTGATGTGATCTTGAAACGTCCATTTTTCATCATGCTTTTATATCAATATTTATTGCATTATGGGCTGTTACTACACATTATGTCACAATACTTATGCCTTTTCTCTCTTATTTTACAAGGTTTACATGAAGAGGAAGAATGCCAGCAGCTGGAATTCTGGGCTGGAAAAGGAGCAAATATTAGAGACCTATTCTGCACAACTCCAAAAGTCCTGAAACTCCACGAAAGCTAGTTTTGGAATATATTAAAAATATTGGGCGAAGAAAGCACCAAAGGGGGGCCACCCAGCAGCCAGGAGGGTGGGGGCACGCCCTACCCCCCCTGGGTGAGCCCCCTGCCTTGTGGGCCACCAGGAAGGCCCCCGATGCCCATATTCTCCTATATGGCGTCTTTTGCCCTAGAAAAAATCATAAGGAAGCTTTTGAGATGAAGCGCCATTGTCTCGAGGCGGAACCTTGGCGGAACCAATCTAGGGCTCCGGTGGAGCTGTTTTGCCGGGGAAACATCCATCCAAGAGGGGGGAAATCATCGCCATCGTCATCACCATCGATCCTCTCATCTAGAGGGGGTAAATCTCCATCAACATCTTCACCAGAACCATCTCCTCGCAAACCCTAGTTCATCTCTTGTATCCGATCTTTGTCTCAAAACCTCAGATTGGTACCTGTGCGTTGCTAGTAGTGTTGATTACTCCTTGTAGTTGATGCTAGTTAGTTTATTTGGTGGAAGATCATATGTTCAAATCCTTTATGCTATTCAATAACCCTTTGATTATGAGCATGAATATGATTTGCGAGTAGTCACGTTTGTTCCTGAGAACATGAGGGAAGTCTTGTTATAAGTAGTCATGTGAATTTGGTATTCGTTCGATATTTTGATGAGATGTATGTTATCTTTCCTCTAGTGGTGTTATGTGAATGTAGACTACATGAAACTTCACAATTGCTTGGGCCTAGGGGAAGGCATTGGGCAGTAATAAGTAGATGATGGGTTGCTAGAGTGACAGAAGCTTAAACCCTAGTTTATGCGTTGCTTCGTAAGGGGATGATTTGGATCCATATGTTTCATGCTATAGTTAGGTTCACCTTAATTCTTCTTTCGTAGTTGCGGATGCTTGCGAGAGGGGTTAATCATAAGTGTGATGCTTGTCCAAGGAAGGGTAGTACCCAAGCACCAGTCCACCCACATATCAAATTATCAAAGTAATGAACGTGAATCATATGAGCATGATGAAAACTAGCTTGACGATAATTCCCATGTGTCCTCGGGAGCGCTTTGCTTTATATAAGAGTTTGTCCAGGCTTGTCCTTTTCTACAAAAAGAATTGGGCCACCTTGCTGCACCTTAGTTACTTTTGTTACTTGTTACCCGTTACGAATTATCTTATCACAACACTATCTGTTACCGATAATTTCAGTGCTTGCAGAGAATACCTTACTGAAAACGGCTTGTCATTTCCTTCTGCTCCTCGTTGGGTTTGACACTCTTACTTATCGAAAGGACTATGATAGATCCCCTATACTTGTGGGTCATCAAGACTCTTTTTTGGCGCCATTGCCGGAGAGTGAAGCGCCTTTGGTAGGTGGAATTTGGTAAGGAAAAAATTTATATAGTGTGCTGAAATTTACTGTCACTTGTTACTATGGAAAATAATCCTTTGAGGGGCTTGTTCGGGGTATCTTCACCCCGACCAGAATATGAAGGAGTTTCTCCTAAACCTACTAAACCTACTGAAAATATTCACTTTGAAATTCCTTCGGGTATGATAGAGAAACTGCTAGCTAATCCCTATACAGGAGATGGAACATTACATCCCAATATTCACCTAATCTATGTGGATGAAGTCTGTGGATTATTTAAGCTTGCAGGTATGGCCTAGGATGTTATCAAGAAGAAGGTCCTCCCTTTATATTTGAAGGGAAAGGCATTGACATAGTTTAGGCTATGTGATGATATTGGATCATGGAACTACAACCGATTGAAATTGGAATTTCATCAGAAATTTTATCCTATGCATCTAGTTCATCGTGATTGTAATTATATATATAATTTTTGGCCTCACGAAGGAGAAAGTATCGCTCAAGCTTGGGGGAGGCTTAAGTCAATGTTATATTCATGCCCCAATCATGAGCTCTCAAGAGAAATTATTACTCAAAAATTTTATGCTCGACTTTCTCTCAATAATCGCTCCATGCTCGATACTTCTTGTACTGGTTCTTTAGGATGAAGACTATTGAATTCAGCTGGGATTTATTGGAAAGAATTAAACGCAACTCTGAAGATTGGGAACTCGACGAAGGTAAGGAGTCAGGTATAACACCTAAGTTTGATTGTGTTAAATCTTTTATGGATACTGATATTTTTCATGAATTTAGCACTAAATATGGACTTGACTCTGAGATAGTAGCTTCTTTCTGTGAATCGTTTGCTACTCATGTTGATCTCCCTAAAGAGAAGTGGTTTAAATATCATCCTCCCATTGAAGTGAAAGTAGTAGAACCTATTAAAGTTGAATAGAAAACTATTACTTATAATGTTGATCCTATTGTTCCTACTGCTTATATTGAGAAACCACCTTTTCCTGTTATAATAAAGGATCATGCTAAAGCTTCAACTATGGTTCGTAAGAGTAATGCTAGAACACCTACACCCCTCGAGCAAATTAAAGTTGAACCTAGTATTGCTATGGTTAAAGATCTCTTGGTCGATAATATTGAAGGGCATGTTATTTACTTTTGTGATGAAGATGCTAGAATTGCTAGACCTAATACTAAAAATAAACATAGACCTATTGTTGGCATGACTTTTGTTTCTGTTAAAATAGGAGATCATTGTTATCATGGCTTATATGATATGGGTGCTAGTGTGAGTGCAATACCTCATTCCTTATACAAAGTGCGATATTGCCCTGCTGAGATGGAAGATATTATGTTACAATTAAGCTTGCCAATAGAGATACTATTTCAACAATTGGGATTGTTAGAGATGTTGAAGTCTTGTGCGGGAAAATTAAATATCCTACTGATTTTCTTGTTCGGGGTTCCCCACAAGATGACTTTTGTCCCATTATATTTGGTAAACCCTTCTTGAATACTGTTAATGCTAGGATAGACTCCGAAAAGGATATTGTTACTGTTGGTTTAGGAGATATGTCTCATGATTTTAATTTTGCTAAATTCCATAGACAACCCCATGATAAAGAATTGCCTAGTAAAGATGAAATCATTGGTCTTGCTTCTATAGACGTGCCTCCTAATGATCCTTTCGAACAATATTTGCTAGACCATGAAAATGATATGTTTATGAATGAAAGAAGGGAAATAGATGAAGTATTCTCTAAACATGGACCTATTTTGAAACACTACTTGCCTATTGAGATCCTAGGGGATCCTCCTCCACCCAGAGGTAATCCCGTGTTTGAGCTTAAACATTTACTTGATACTTTGAAATATGCTTATCTCGATGAAAAGAAGATATATCTTGTTATTATTAGTGCTAATCTTTCAGATCATGAAGAAGAGAAATTATTGAAAACTCTGAAGAAGCACCATGCTGCTATTGGATATACTCTCGATGATCTTAAGAGCATTAGTCCCACTCTATGCCAGCACAAAATAAAGCTGGAGAAGGATGCTAAACCAGTTGTTGATCACCAACGACGGTTAAATCCTAAGATGAAAGAAGTGGTAAGAAATGAAATACTAAAGCTTCTGGAGGCAGGTATAATTTATCCTATTGCTGATAGCCAGTGGGTAAGTCATGTCCATTGTGTCCCTAAGAAGGGAGGTATTACTGTTGTCCCTAATGATAAAGATGAATTGATCCCACAAAGAATTGTTACAGGTTATAGAATGGTAATTGATTTCCGCAAATTAAATAAAGCTACTAGAAAAGATCATTACCCTCTACCTTTTATTGATCAAATAATAGAAAGACTATCTAAACATACACATTTTTGCTTTCTAGATGGTTATTCTGGTTTCTCTCAAATACCTGTGTCAAAACAGGATCGGGATAAGACCACTTTTACTTGCCCTTAAGGTACCTTTTCTTATAGACGTATGCCTTTTGGTTTATGTAACGCACCTGCTACCTTTCAAAGATGTATGACTGCTATATTCTCTGACTTTTGTGAAAAGATTGTTGAGGTTTTCATGGATGATTTTTCCGTGTATGAAACTTCTTTTGATGATTGCTTGAGCAACCTTGATCGAGTCTTGCAGAGATGTGAAGAACCTAATCTTGTCTTGAATTGGGAGAAGTGACACTTTATGGTTAATCAAGGTATTGTCTTGGGGCATAAAATTTCTGGAAGAGGTATTGAAGTTGAGAAAGCTAAAGTTGATGCTTTTGAAAAGATGTCGTGTCCTAAGGACATCAAAGGTATAAGAAGTTTTCTTGGTCATGCCAGTTTTTATAGGAGGTTCATTAAAGACTTCTCAAAAATTTCTAGGCCTCTGACTAATCTCTTACAAAAAGATGTTCCTTTTGTTTTTGATGATGATTGTGTAGAAGCATTTGAAATACTTAAGAAAGCCATGATCTCTGCACCCATTGTTCAGCCACCTGATTGGATTTATCCTTTGAAATTATGTGTGATGTCAGTGATTATGATGTAGGTGTTGTTCTAGGGCAAAGAGTTGATAAGAAATTAAATGTTATCCAATATGCTAGTAAAACTCTAGACAGTGCCTAGAGAAATTATGCTACTACTGAAAAAGAATTTTTGGCAGTTGTGTTCGCTTGTGATAAGTTCAGACCTTATATTGTTGATTCCAAAGTAACTATTCACACTGATCATGCTGCTATTAAATATCTTATGGAAAAGAAAGACGCCAAACCTAGACTTATTAGATGGGTTCTCTTGCTAGAAGAATTTTATTTGCATATTATTGATAGAAAGGGAGCTGAGAACCCCGTTGCAGACAACTTGTCTAGGTTAGAAGATGTTCTTGATGACCCACTTCCTATTGATGATAGCTTTCCTGATGAACAATTAGCTGTCATAAATGCCTCTCGTACTGCTCCATGGTATGCTGATTATGCTAATTACATTGTTGCTAAATTTATACCACCTAGTTTCACATACCAGCAAAAGAAAAAGTTTTTCTATGATTTAAGACATTACTTTTGGGATGACCCACACCTTTATAAAGAAGGAGTAGATGGTGTTATTAGACGTTGTGTACCTGAGCATGAACAGGAACAGATCATACGAAAGTGTCACTCCGAGGCATATGGAGGACACCACGCAGGAGATAGAACAACACATAAGGTATTGCAATCTGGTTTTTATTGGCCTACTCTCTTCAAAGATGCCCGTTGTCGGTGTCAAAACCGGCGGATCTCGGGTAGGGGGTCCCGAACTGTGCGTCTAAGGCTGATGGTAACAGGAGGCGGGGACACGATGTTACCAAGGTTCGGGCCCTCTCTATGGAGGTAATAGCCTACTTCCGGCTTGATTGATCTTGATGAATATGAGTATTACAAGAGTTGATCTACCATGAGATCATACTGGCTAAAACCCTAGAAGTCTAGCCTGTATGATTATGATTGCCTCCTGAAGGAAATATGCCCTAGAGGCAATAATAAAGTTATTATTTATTTCCTCATATCATGATAAATGTTTATTATTCATGCTAGAATTCTATTAACCGGAAACATGATACATGTGTGAATACATAGACAAACACATAGTCACTAGTATGCCTCTACTTGACTAGCTCATTAATCAAAGATGGTTATGTTTCCTGACCATAGACATGTGTTGTCATTTGATTAATGGGATCACATCATTAGGAGAATGATGTGATTGACATGACCCATTCCGTTAGCCTAGCACTTGATCGTTTAGTATACTGCTATTGCTTTCTTCATGACTTATACAAAGTTCCTATGACTATGAGATTGTGCAACTCCCGTTTACCGGAAGAACACTTTGTCTGCTACCAAACATCACAACGTAACTGGGTGATTATAAAGGTGCTCTACAGGTGTTTCCGAAGGTACATGTTGAGTTGGCATAATTCGAGATTAGGATTTGTCACTCCGATCATCGGAGAGGTATCTCTGGGCCCTCTCGGTAATACTCATCACCTAAGCCTTGCAAGAATGTAACTAATGAGTTAGTTATGAGATGACGTATTACGGAACGAGTAAAGAGACTTGCCGGTAACGAGATTGAACTATGTATTGGATACCGACGATCAAATCTCGGGCAAGTAACATACCGATGACAAAGGGAACAAAGTATGATGTTATGCGGTTTGACCGATAAAGATCTTCGTAGAATATGTAGGAACTAATATGGGCATCCAGGTCCCGCTATTGGTTATTGACCGAGAATGGTTTTAGGTCATGTCTACATAGTTCTCGAACCCGTAGGGTCCGCACGCTTAACGTTTCGATGAAGTTTTATTATGAGTTTATAAGTTTTGATGTACCGAAGTTTGTTCGGAGTCCCGAATGTGATCACGGACATGACGAGGAGTCTCGGAATGGTCGAGACATAAAGGTTGATATATTGGACGACTATATTCGGACACCGGAAGTGTTCCGGGTGATTTCGGAGAAAACCGGAGTGCCGGAGGGGTTACTGGAACCCCCCGGGGAAGTATTGGGCCTTAGTGGGCCTGAGGGGAGAGAGAGGGCAGCAGCCCAGGAGGTGGCGCGCCCCCTCCCAAGGGGAGTCCGAATTGGACTAGGGGAGGGGGGCGCGACCCCTCTTTCCCTCTCCCTCTCCCCCTCTTTCCTTCCCCCTTCCTCCTTCCTAGTTGGACTAGGAAAGGGGAGTCCTACTCCCAGTAGGAGGAGGACTCCCCCCTCCTTGGCGCGCCCCAAGGGCCGGCCAGCCTCCCCCCTTGCTCCTTTATATACGGGGGCAGGGGGGCACCCCAAAGACACACAAGTTGATCTACGGATCGTTCCTTAGCCGTGTGCGGTGCCCCCCTCCACCATATTCCACCTCGGTCATATCGTTGCGAAGCTTAGGCGAAGCCCTGCGCTGGTAGAACATCAAGATTGTCACCACGCCGTCGTGCTGACGGAACTCTCCCTCGACACTCGGCTGGATCAGAGTTCGAGGGACGTCATCGAGCTGAACGTGTGCTGAACTCGGAGGCTCCGTACGTTCGGTGCTTGGATCGGTCGATCGTGAAGACGTACGACTACATCAACGCGTTGTGCTAACGCTTCCGCTTACGGTCTACGAGGGTACGTGGACATACACTCTCCCCTCTCGTTGCTATATCATCACCATGATCTTGTGTGTGCGTAGGAATTTTTTTGAAATTACTACGTTCCCCAACAGTGGCATCCGAGCCTAGGTTTTATGCGTTGATGTTATATGAATGAGTAGAACACAAGTGAGTTATGGACGATATAAGTCATACTGCCTACCAGCATGTCATACTTTGGTTCAGTGGTATTGTGAGATGAAGCGGCCCGGACCGACATTACGCGTACGCTTACGCGAGACTGGTTTCACCGTTACGAGCACTTGTGCTTAAAGGTGGCTGGTGGGTGTCTGTCTCTCTCACTTTAGTTGAACCGAGTGTGGCTACGCCCGGTCCTTGTGAAGGTTAAAACGGAGTCTATTTGACAAACTATCGTTGTGGTTTTGATGCGTAGGTAAGAACAGTTCTTGCTAAGCCCGTAGCCGCCACGTAAAATTTGCAACAACAAAGTAGAGGACGTCTAACTTGTTTTTGCAGGGCATGTTGTGATGTGATATGGTCAAGACGTGATGCTATATTTTATTGTATGAGATGATCATGTTTTGTAACCGAAGTTATCGGCAACTGGCAGGAGCCATATGGTTGTCGCTTTATTGTATGAAATGCAAACGCCCTGTAATTGCTTTACTTTATCACTAAGCGGTAACGATAATCGTAGAAGCAATAGATGGCGTAACGACAACGATGCTACGATGGAGATCAATGTGTCGCGCCGGTGACGATGGTGATCACGACGGTGCTTCGAAGATGGAGATCACAAGCACAAGATGATGATGGCCATATCATATCACTTATATTGATTGCATGTGATGTTTATCCTTTATGCATCTTATCTTGCTTTGTTTGACGGTAGCATTTTAAGATGATCTCTCACTAAAATTATCAAGAAGTGTTCTCCCTGAGTATGCACCATTGCCAAAGTTCGTCGTGCCGAGACACCACGTGATGATCGGGTGTGATAAGCTCCACGTCCATCTACAACGGGTGCAAGCCAGTTTTGCACATGCAGAATACTCAGGTTAAACTTGACGAGCCTAGCATATGCAGATATGGCCTCGGAACACAGAGACCGAAAGGTCGAGTGTGAATCATATAGTAGATATGATCAACATAGTGATGTTCACCATTGAAAACTACTCCATCTCACGTGATGATCGGTTATGGTTTAGTTGATTTGGATCACGTGATCACTTAGATGACTAGAGAGATGTCTGTCTAAGTGGGAGTTCTTAAGTAATATGATTAATTGAACTTAAATTTATCATGAACTTAGTACCTGATAGTATCTTGCTTGTTTATGTTTGTTTGTAGATAGATGGCTCGTGCTGTTGTTCCGTTGAATTTTAATGCGTTCCTTGAGAAAGCAAAGTTGAAAGATGATGGTAGCAATTACACGGACTGGGTCCGTAACCTGAGGATTATCCTCATTGCTGCACAGAAGAGTTACGTCCTGGAAGCACCGCTGGGTGCCAGGCCTGCTGCTGATGCAACTGACGACGTTAAGAAGCAAAGCTGATGACTACTCTATAGTTCAGTGTGCCATGCTTTACGGCTTGGAACCGGGTCTTCAACGACGTTTTGAACGTCATGGAGCATATGAGATGTTCCAGGAGTTGAAGTTAATATTTCAAGCAAATGCCCGGATTGAGGGATATGAAGTCTCCAATAAGTTCTACAGCTGCAAGATGGAGGAGAATAGTTCTGTCAGTGAACATATACTCAGAATGTCTGGGTATAACAATCACTTGATTCAACTGGGAGTTAATCTTCCTGATGATAGTGTCATTGACAGAATTCTCCAATCACTGCCACCAAGCTACAAGAGCTTTGTGATGAACTATAATATGCAAGGGATGAACAAGACTATTCCCGAGCTCTTCGCGATGCTGAAAGCCGCGGAGGTAGAAATCAAAAGGAGCATCAAGTGTTGATGGTCAATAAGACCACTAGTTTCAAGAAGAAGGGCAAAGGGAAGAAGAAAGGGAACTTCAAGAAGAACGGCAAGCAAGTTGCTGCTCAAGAGAAGAAACCCAAGTCTGGACCTAAGCCTGAAACTGAGTGCTTCTACTGCAAGCAGACTGGACACTGGAAGCGGAACTGCCCCAAGTATTTGGCGGATAAGAAGGATGGCAAAGTGAGCAAAGGTATATGTGATATACATGTTATTGATGTGTACCTAACTAGAGCTCATAGTAGCACCTGGGTATTTGATACTGGTTCTGTTGCTAATATTTGCAACTCAAAACAGGGACTACGGAATAAGCGAGCACTGGCCAAGGACGAGGTGACGATGCGCGTGGGAAACGGTTCCAAAGTCGATGTGATCGCGGTCGGCACGCTACCTCTACATATACCTTCGGGATTAGTTTTAGACCTGAATAATTGTTATTTGGTGCCAGCGTTGAGCATGAACATTATATCTGGATCTTGTTTGATGCGAGACGGTTATTCATTTAAATCAGAGAATAATGGTTGTTCTATTTATATGAGTAATATCTTTTATGGTCATGCACCCTTGAAGAGTGGTCTGTTTTTATTAAATCTTGATAGTAGTGATACACATATTCATAATGTTGAAGCCAAAAGATGCAGAGTTGATAATGATAGTGCAACTTATTTGTGGCACTGCCGTTTAGGTCATATCGGTGTAAAACGCATGAAGAAACTCCATACTGATGGACTTCTGGAATCACTTGATTATGAATCACTTGGTACTTGCGAACCGTGCCTCATGGGCAAGATGACTAAAACACCGTTCTCCGGAACTATGGAGAGAGCAACAGATTTGTTGGAAATCATACATACAGATGTATGTGGACCGATGAATGTTGAGGCTCGTGGCGGATATCGTTATTTTCTCACCTTCACAGATGATTTGAGCAGATATGGGTATATCTACTTAATGAAGCACAAATCTGAAACATTTGAAAAGTTCAAAGAATTTCAGAGTGAAGTGGAAAATCATAGTAACAAGAAAATAAAGTTTCTACAATCTGATCGTGGAGGAGAATATTTGAGTTACGAGTTTGGTTTACATTTGAAACAATGCGGAATAGTTTCGCAACTCACACCACCTGGAACACCACAACGAAATGGTGTGTCCGAACGTCGTAATCGTACTTTACTTGATATGGTGCGATCTATGATGTCTCTTACCAATTTACCGCTATCGTTTTGGGGTTATGCTTTAGAGACGACCGCATTCACGTTAAATAGGGCACCATCTAAATCCGTTGAAACGACGCCTTATGAACTGTGGTTTGGCAAGAAACCAAAGTTGTCGTTTCTTAAAGTTTGGGGCTGCGATGCTTATGCGAAGAAACTTCAACCAGATAAGCTCGAACCCAAATCGGAGAAATGTGTCTTCATAGGGTACACCTTCTATCACAGATCCGAAGGCAAGACATTCGTTGCTAAGAATGGATCCTTTCTAGAGAAGGAGTTTCTCTCGAAAGAAGTGAGTGGGAGGAAAGTAGAACTTGATGAGATAACTGTATCTACTCCCTTATTGGAAAGTAGTTCATCACGAGAACCGGTTCCTGTGACGACTACACCAATTAGTGAGGAAGCTAATGATATTGATCATGAAACTTCAGATCAAGTTTGTACTGAACCTCGTAGGTCTACCAGAGTAAGAACCACACCAGAGTGGTACAGTAATCCTATTCTGGAAGTCATGTTACTTGACCATGATGAACCTACGAACTATGAGGAAGCGATGATGAGCCCAGATTCCGCAAAATGGTTAGAGGCCATGAAATCTGAGATGGGATCCATGTATGAAAACAAAGTATGGACTTTGGCTGACTTGCTCGATGATCGGCAAGCCATTGAGAATAAATGGATTTTTAAGAAGAAGACTGACGCTGATGGTAATGTTACTGTCTATAAAGCTCGACTTGTTGCGAAAGGTTTTCGACAAGTTCAAGGGGTTGACTACGATGAGACTTTCTCACCCGTAGCGATGCTTAAGTCTGTCCGAATCATGTTGGCTATTGCTGCATTTCATGATTATGAAATTTGGCAAATGGATGTCAAGACTGCATTCCTGAATGGATTTCTAGAAGAAGAGTTGTATATGATGCAGCCGGAAGGTTTTGTTGATCCAAAAGGTGCTGACAAAGTGTGCAAGCTCCAGCGTTCCATTTATGGACTGGTGCAAGCATCTCGGAGTTGGAATAAACGCTTTGATAGTGTGATCAAAGCATATGGTTTTATACAGACTTTTGGAGAAGCCTGTATTTACAAGAAAGTGAGTGGGAGCTCTGTAGCATTTCTAGTTTTATATGTTGATGACATATTATTAATTGGAAATGATATAGAATTTCTGGATAGCATAAAGGGATACTTGAATAAAAGTTTTTCAATGAAAGACCTCGGGGAAGCTGCTTACATATTGGGCATCAAGATCTATAGAGATAGATCAAGACGCTTGATAGGACTTTCACAAAGCACATACCTTGACAAAATTTTGAAAAAGTTCAAAATGGATCAGGCAAAGAAAGGATTCTTGCCTATACTACAAGGTGTGAAGTTGAGTCAAACTCAATGCCCGACCACAGCAAAAGATAGAGAGAAAATGAAAAATGTTCCCTATGCTTCAGCCATAGGCTCTATCATGTATGCAATGTTGTGTACCAGGCCTGACATATGCTTAGCAATAAGTTTGGCAGGAAGGTACCAAAGTAATCCAGGAGTGGATCACTGGACAGCGGTCAAGAACATCCTGAAATACCTGAAAAGGACTAAGGATATGTTTCTCGTATATGGAGGTGACAAAGAGCTAGTCGTAAATGGTTACGTCGATGCAAGCTTTGAAACTGATCCGGACGATTCTAAATCACAAACCGGATACGTGTTTTTATTAAATGGTGGAGCTGTAAGTTGGTACAGTTCTAAACAAAGCGTCGTGGCGGGATCTACATGTGAAGCGGAGTATATAGCTGCTTCTGAAGCAGCAAATGAAGGAGTCTGGATGAAGGAGTTCATTTCCGATCTAGGTGTCATACCTAGTGCATCGGGACCAATGAAGATCTTGTGTGACAATACTGGTGCAATTGCCTTGGCAAAGGAATCCAGATTTCACAAGAGGACCAAGCAGATCAAGAGACACTTCAATTCCATTCGGGACCAAGTCCAAGTGGGAGACATAGAGATTTGCAAGATACATACGGATATAAATGTTGCAGACCCGTTGACTAAGCCTCTCTCACAAGCAAAACATGATCAGCACCAAGACTCCATGGGTGTTAGAATCATTACTATGTAATCTAGATTATTGACTCTAGTGCAAGTGGGAGACTGAAGGAAATATGCCCTAGAGGCAATAATAAAGTTATTATTTATTTCCTCATATCATGATAAATGTTTATTATTCATGCTAGAATTGTATTAACCGGAAACATGATACATGTGTGAATACATAGACAAACACATAGTCACTAGTATGCCTCTACTTGACTAGCTCATTAATCAAAGATGGTTATGTTTCCTGACCATAGACATGTGTTGTCATTTGATTAATGGGATCACATCATTAGGAGAATGATGTGATTGACATGACCCATTCCGTTAGCCTAGCACTTGATCGTTTAGTATACTGCTATTGCTTTCTTCATGACTTATACAAAGTTCCTACGACTATGAGATTGTGCAACTCCCGTTTACTGGAAGAACACTTTGTGTGCTACCAAACGTCACAACGTAACTGGGTGATTATAAAGGTGCTCTACAGGTGTTTCCAAAGGTACATGTTGAGTTGGCATAATTCGAGATTAGGATTTGTCACTCCGATCGTCGGAGAGGTATCTCTGGGCCCTCTCGGTAATACTCATCACCTAAGCCTTGCAAGCATATAACTAATGAGTTAGTTATGAGATGACGTATTACAGAACGAGTAAAGAGACTTGCCGGTAACGAGATTGAACTAGGTATTGGATACCGACGATCAAATCTCGGGCAAGTAACATACCGATGACAAAGGGAACAAAGTATGACGTTATGAGGTTTGACCGATAAAGATCTTCATAGAATATGTAGGAACCAATATGGGCATCCAGGTCCCGCTATTGGTTATTGACTGAGAATGGTTTTAGGTCATGTCTACATAGTTCTCGAACCCGTAGGGTCCGCACGCTTAACGTTTCGATGACAGTTTTATTATGAGTTTATAAGTTTTGATGTACCGAAGTTTGTTCAGAGTCCCGGATGTGATCACGGACATGACGAGGAGTCTCGGAATGGTCGAGACATAAAGATTGATATATTGGACGACTATATTCGGACACCGGAAGTGTTCCGGGTGATTTCGGAGAAAACCGGAGTGCCGGAGGGGTTACCGGAACCCCCCGGGGAAGTATTGGGCCTTAGTGGGCCTGAGGGGAGAGAGAGGGCAGCAGCCCAGGAGGTGGCGCGCCCCCTCCCAAGGGGAGTCCGAATTGGACTAGGGGAGGGGGGCGCGGCCCCTCTTTCCCTCTCCCTCTCCCCCTCTTTCCTTCCCCCTTCCTCCTTCCTAGTTGGACTAGGAAAGGGGAGTCCTACTCCCAGTAGGAGGAGGACTCCCCCCTCCTTGGCGCGCCCCAAGGGCTGGCCGGCCTCCCCCCTTGCTCCTTTATATACGGGGGCAGGGGGGCACCCCAAAGACACACAAGTTGATCTACGGATCGTTCCTTAGCCGTGTGCGGTGCCCCCCTCCACCATATTCCACCTTGGTCATATCGTTGCGAAGCTTAGGCGAAGCCCTGCGCCGGTAGAACATCAAGATCGTCACCACGCCGTCGTGCTAACGGAACTCTCCCTCGACATTGACTGGATCGGAGTTCGAGGGACGTCATCGAGCTGAACGTGTGCTGAACTCGGAGGCTCCGTACGTTCGGTGCTTGGATCGGTCGATCGTGAAGACGTACGACTACATCAACCGCGTTGTGCTAACGCTTCCGCTTACGGTCTACGAGGGTACGTGGACATACACTCTCCCCTCTCGTTGCTATATCATCACCATGATCTTGCGTGTGCGTAGGAAATTTTTTGAAATTACTACGTTCCCCAACACCTCCATGGACTAAGCCCTACTGTTTATATAGACACGGGAGCAAACTAGGGTTGTACAAAGTCGGTTACAGAGAAAGGAATCTACATATCCGATCGCCAAGCTTGCCATTCATGCAAAGGAGAGTCCCATCCGGACACGGGTGAGAGTCTTCGGTCTTGTATCTTCATAGCCGATCAGTCCAGCCGTCAATAGATCGGACACCTGAGGACCCCTTAATCCAGGACTCCCTCACCCGTAAGTTTGTCTTGTATTGTGATGAATGTCAAAGAATTGGTAATATTAGTAGACATCAAGAAATACCTATGAACTATTCACTTGTTATTGAACCAATTGATGTTTGGGGCTTTGATTATATGGGACCCTTTCCTTCCTCTAATGGGTATACACATATTTTAGTTGCTGTTGATTACGTTACTAAGTGGGTAGAAGCTATTCCAACTAGTAGTGTTGATCATAAAACTTTTATTAAGATGCTTAAGGAAGTTATTTTTCCGAGGTTTGGAGTCCCCATATATTTAATGACAGATGGTGGTTCATATTTTATTCATGGTGCTTTTCGTAAAATGCTTGTTAAGTATGACGTTAATAATAGAATTGCATCCCCATACCATCCACAGTCTAGCGGTCAAGTAGAATTGAGTAATAGAGAGATTAAATTGATCTAGCATAAGACTGTTAATAGATCTAGAAAGAATTGGTCCAAGAAACTTGATGATGCATTATGGGCCTATAGAACTGCATATAAAAATTCTATGGGTATGTCTCCGTATAAAAAGGTATATGGAAAAGCATGTCACTTACCTCTCGAACTAGAACATAAGGCATATTGGGCTATTAAAGAGCTCAATTATGACTTCAAACTTGCTTGTGAGAAGAGGCTATTTGACATTAGCTCACTTGATGAATGGAGAACACAGGCCTATGAGAACGCCAAAATGTTTAAAGAAAAAGTTAAAAGATGGCATGACAAAAGGATACAAAATCATGAGTTTAATGTAGGTGATTATGTTTTGCTATACAACTCTCGTTTAAGACTTTTTGCAGGAAAACTTCTCTCTAAATGGGAAAGTCCTTACGTTATCGAGGAGGTCTATCATTCCGGTGCCATAAAAATCAACAACGCCGAAGGCACAAATCCGAAGGTGGTGAACGGTCAAAGAATCAAACATTATATCTTAGGTAATCTCATAAATGTTGAAACCAATGTTATTGACACCGTAACCCCAGAGGAGTACATAAGGGACACTTTCCAGAATGTTTTAGACTCCGAAAAGGAATAGGTATGTGGTACGGTAAGTAAACCGACTCCAAATCTGCTCAAATAGCAATTTTTCTCCGTTATGGAATATTTAAAAAATTGCGAAAATAGGAAGCAGTACGAAGGAGACACGGGGCATCCACGAGGGTGGAGGGCACACCCTACCCCTCGGGCGCACCCTCCTGCCTCGTGGACACCTCGTGTGCCCTCCGGACTCCGTTTTCTTGCATGATACTTCTTTTGGTCGGTAAAAATTCATTATATAATCTCCCAAAGGTTTTGACCACCGTACCACAATGAAACCCTCTATTTTTGTTTTGAGCTGTTTCTGCAGCAGATTTACAGCAAGATGTCCTCTCAAGAGTCAGTCGGGGAGAGTCGGGTATCTCATCCGACACCAGGGCCAAGAGCAAACAGCGATGCTGACCACTTTGGGCCATCAACGGAGGAAGAGATGGAGGCCGACTTGAAAAGGATATATGCCATGGAGGAAGACCAAGAAGTTACCTCTCGTCTCCAAGCCATATTCATGATGGAGGAACTTCAGAGCTCAGCAATTCCAAACTCGGTCATCCCTCCCAATGCTAGATTTCTTTCTTATGAAAATATGAAAATGAGTGTTACATGTTCTCCTGCAGCTATGCAACATCCATGGGTGAAAGGAGCTTTAGTCATCATAGGTAAACTCCGTAAGGAAACAATGGATCTTAAGTAGCAAGTCAATAAGCTCGAGGAAGAGAATCGTCTCCTAAAGGGCAACATCGCCAAGAATATCACATCACCACCTCCGAAGAAGGAGACATAAATACATGGGTATGGGCACTCCCCTTGACAACTGGCAAGCTTGGGGGAGGTGCCCCGGTATCGTATCACCATCACACTTCTATCTTTACCATTTTTCTTAGTTTGATCCTTTTGATTATATCTTGATCTAGCAGAATAAAGTTTTAGTTTGATCTAGCTTTGAGTTTTGTGTTGATCCCTACCTATGTAATCGAGTCCGTGAGGATATAGAATAAAGATTAGTTTTGAGTCGAGGGTTTTTCTATCTTTCTATGATCTTGTGACGCCCCCGATTCAATCGTACACTAATCATACACGCAAATGTGTACGATCAAGATCAGGGACTCACGGGAAGATATCACAACACAACTCTAGACACAAATTAAAATAATACAAGCTTTATATTACAAGCCAGGGGCCTCGAGGGATCGAATACATAAGCTCAAATACAAACGAGTCAGCGGAAGCAACATTATCTAAGAACAGACATGAGTTAAACAAGTTTGCCTTAAGAAGGTTAGCACAAAAGCAACATCGATCGAAAAGCAAGGCCTCCTGTCTGGGAGCCTCCTAACTACTCCTGGTCGTCGGCGTCCGTCATGTGGTAGAAGGCACCCTCGAGGTAGTAGTAGTCGGCGGCGGTGGCAGCGGTCTCAGGGGCTCCGTTATCTGGTTGCATCAAACGGATATGGGGAAAAAGAAAGCAAAGCAAATGTGGGTACTCATCCGAAGTACTCAGCAAGCAAGGATCTACACTACATATGCAACATTATTAAATGAAGGTTGTATATGTGGACTGGGCTGTAGAAATGCCAGAATAGAGGGGAGAGCCTAGTCCTATCGAAGACTAGCATCTTGAGCATCTTCAGTGGTCTTGCAGCATTAGAAGAGTGCATAGCATAAAGAAAAGTAGTTGTAGTGTCATCAACCTCACCCAGAGATTCTTCCTCGACTCCCTGGGAGAAAGCAATCCCAGAGCCATACTATCCATTTCTCATCTCAAGTATCCAGTTCTAGTTGTATCGATCGGGATACAAGTCCAAGTGTCCGTTACCATAGGACAGGCTATCGATAGATGTTTTCTTCCCTGTAGGGCTGCACCAACTTACCCACCACGCTTTCTTAACTCCGGTCGGACACACTTTACTGGGTCACTCCCGGCCTCGGCCAAACGATACGCCGCAACCTAACCTAGGCTTAATAGAGAGGTTAGCACGCCGGTCAACATCCTAAGTGTGCAGGGGTTACGGGCCCATCACGCTTTGCACTCCTGCACGTTGCGTACGCAGCCGGTGAGCAGACCTAGCTACCTCCTTAAAAAAGGCAGGTGCTTACGCAGTACAACCCGGCGTGCACCGCTCAGTCGCTGACGTCTATTAAGCTTCGGCTGATGTATACGACGAAGAACGCCCATACTATGCCCATGTGATGGTTAATGCTATCAGGCTAGAGGCCCCTCGGATCAAATATCCAAATTGTAGTGGATTAGTAGTGCACGGTAACGAGCAGAGACTCATGATCGATGTGACCCTGTCGCCCCATCTCGAGGACTTGCGGAAAGGGCTAAGGATGCACGGCCACGCCAAGTAGTTATCTCGCGGGCACCTTCTGGGTCAACCCGACTCCACATCACTCGCAATTAAGCTCGCGTGGGTACCCCTCAGGGCCGAACCGTCTTTAGTAACATGGTTCAGTGTAAAGTCATCGTAACCATAGTAATCGTGTGTCTAACACCAAGGGGAACCCTGAGGAATCACCCCCGATGGAATTCCACCTGACGTTATCGTCAAGGAGAACGAAGGAGGAATCACCCTTGAGGTCCACTCTTGTGGAGTTGCACAACAGTGTCGTTATCGGGAGTGGAGAAGGAGGAATCACCCTCAAGGTCCACTCTTGTGGAGTTGCACGACAGTGTCGTTATCGGGAGTGGAGAAGGCGGAATCACCCTCGATGTCCACTCTTGTGGAGTTGCACGACAGTCCCTTTATCAGGTGGAGAAGGAGGAATCACCCTTGATGACCATAACCAATGAACTAACCTTCAAGGTTAACATCAGATGTGCTGATGAGGTATCACCCTCGGCACTCGATAGTAACCCAGTAGTGTCGAGCAACTAAGGGGAAAGTGATGTGCGGTGCCGGAGCCTGGTCTTCGATCCCGTTGATCAGGTCTTCTGATAATCTAGCGGGGTAGTTGGGTCAACATGGGGTCTCTGATGGGTCTCTAACCAGCCTATACTAAGCAGTTAGGATAAACAGGTATGTAACAATAATACGGTACAAGATCAGGCTACGCATCAGAATAGGTAAAGCAGTAGTAGCAGTAATTTCTGATGCAAGCATAAGAGAGAAGAGAATAGGCGATATCCGTATGTTCAAAAGGGGGTTGCTTGTCTGGTTGCTCAGCAGCAAAGGCAGGTTTGTCAGTGGTGTCGTCGGTGACATAGTCGATCACAGGGCAACATCGATCTCAAGGTCTATCGGAGAGAAGAGGGGGGAGAAACAGATAAATACACATTAATCATATGCAACATAGACTATGCTATGCTAACGTGCAGCGCAGGGTTGCCTAAAGATATGTGTAAGTCATTTAGTTACATTAGGATTAAAGTTGGATTAAATAACTGGTGTATAGGCACTATTCATCTACCAGAAATGGGCTAAAAGTTACGGGTACACCTCCGTAGAGGGTTCCGACATAGAAACATACGACACGATCAGATTCGTCTTATCGTTCTGAGCAAATTTCATATATAAAGTTTTTCCATCTGAGCTACGGTTTATTTTCTATGATTTATCAAAGTTTTAACATTTTCTGGAATTTACTTATTTAACATAAAAGGGAATTATGACATCAGCATGATGCAATGCTGACGTTAGCAGGTCAACAGGTCGACTGACCAGTCAACCCAGACAGGTGGGGCTCATATGTCAGCCACTGTAATTAACAGAGTTTATATTAAACTAATGTGAGATTAAATAGCTACTGGGCCCCAAATGTCAATCTCTAATTAGTAACAAATAAGTTTTAATTATTAAAACATTTTAATTAATTAATATATGTGGTGGGGCACGCGTGTCAGTGGCACTGGGTTGCCCAGTCAGCATGTTGACTTGGTCAACCCAGTCAACAGGGCCCGTCGGGCCCGCTGGCAGCGACCCAGGGGTGGCCCCAGGTGTGCCAGCTCAGCGGAGCTGCCAGAGTAGCTCTAGCGAGCTCTCGCACAGCGGCCAAACGCCGGCGAGCATCGGGATTCGTCTATGGGACACCAAACCGAGTGTCGTTTCTTGCATTCGAACGAGGAGATTGCCCCGCGTCTATCTACGGCGCCGGAACGCGCGGGGGCGGCGGAAACAACGCCGGTGACAAGCGCGGCGAACGGCAGTTCGGGCACGGACGGGGATCGCGCTACGGAGCTCCGTTTGATGCGTGTTTTGGTCTGAACAGACGAGCGCGTCGAGGCGCGTCGAACTGTGGGGGGGGGGAGGGGCTTGGACGGAAACGGCCGGAGACAGCGGTGGCGAGCGGTGGAGAGGACGTTGGAGTTCGGGCATCGGCGGATCCAGCACTAGGGGGTACGGAGAAGCATGGGCCCGTGCTCGTTGGGCTCCTGGGAGCACCAGGAGTTCGACCATGGCCTCAGGCGGCCGTGAAATTGACAGCAGCGACGGCCACAAGCTCGTCGGCGGCTAGCCGAGCACGGACGCGGTGACAGCTAGCTACGACACGCGAAGAGGCTACGGAGGGGAGCAGGAGACGGAGAAGCTCACCGAGCGGCACACCGATGGCTGTTGGGAGTTTAGGAGCAGCAGAACGGAGCGGATTGGCGGAGAAGCGCCAGCGACCGAAGGCGTGGAAGAGCTCGATCCCCTCGCTGTGGTGGCTCCCGTCTCGCTCCGGTGGTTTTCAGACGATGTAGAGGACGGAGGCAGAGCGAGCTGGCACGATGGTGAGGCGAGGAGGTCACGGTGGCCGCGAGTTCTACGACGGCAAGGTCATGGCGGCGCTCAGATGCGGTGAGGAACGAGGGGGAGAGCGAGAAGGAAGGGGGGAATGGACGAGGAGGTCCAGGGGGTGTGGATGAGGGGGATCTAGGGCAAGGGGAGCCCGAGGCATCGCCCTTATCCACCTCAATGCCGGCGAGCGGGTGCGGTGGGCCACGCTCGGCGCGCGTACCGGGTCGGTGGAACAGGAGGGAGGGGAGAGCGACCGGGGAGGGGGCGTGGGCTGGCCTGCCGGGATGGGCCGAGGCCCAAGGGAAGGCCAGGGGCTCTCCCACCCCTTTGCTTTTCCTTTTTTTGTTTAATAAACAGAGAAAGAAAGGAAGTTAATTGGGCATCCAAACATCTTAAATAAATTATGGAACTGGGACCAGAAAATCCAAGGTATTTTTAGCCAGTGCCACAAATAGTTTGGAGGCCAGGGGATGTCATTTACAATTTTTACAATTAAAATGACATTCAAAAATGTTGAAGTTGCAATGAAATAATTGCTAGTGTCAATCTTAGCTCAATGGTGATGTTGTTTTCCTTAACAATCAAATGTTATGGAATTTTGGTAAATGATGAACACTTTTCTAGAAAGTTTTGTGCAACTTCAAATTTCACTTTGAATTTGAATAGAATTCAGAGAAGGGACTTGAGTTGAGATATTATCCCAACATGATTAAGCTTTGTAAATCAAGATGACTTGGCACTGATTATAAGGGATTACTGTAGTGTGATGCTGGAGATGTTACGAATCTCCTCCAGTACAAGAAATCTCGTCCCGAGATGTAAGTGGGGAATAGAAAACTAACTTCGGGAGAACTGACCCTTATAGTGTTAATTATCTGGTGAACAATTCAGGGAATGTGGCAGAACTATCTCTCGAGTTGAAACTTAAGAGCATCTCCAATAGATGGTCCAAATGTAAAAGTAACTAACTTTTGGACCGCCTAAGGGCAGCTCCAACAGACGGTCCATATGTAAAAAAAATTGGACTGCGGCCTCCTGGTGATGTAAAATGCAACACCTCGCGGTGCAAATATACATCACAAGGTGCATCTGGTCCAAAACCAGCCGTCGCCCGTGAACGCCGAACCGCCACTTCATTTACTTTCCTGCCCGCCCGCCCGCGACCTCCCGCTCGTCCGCCGCCGCCCCGCCACCCGCATCAGATGTGGCCCCACCCCGCCCCCCGCCGTTGTTTCCACACCGCCCCGCCGCCCGCCCGTCACGGATCCGGAGACGCCGCAGCGCATGCCGCCGCCCCGTCCGCCGCAACTCCGCCCGGCCCCGGCCCGCTCGCCGTAGCTCACACCCCGCCCTGGCTCCGTCCGCCATCGTCCAGCACGTCGCCTCCACCCCACATTTCTGCCCTGCCCGGCTCCGTCCACCATCGCCCCGCCCGGCTCCATCTGCCACCGCCCCGCCAGGCTCCGTCCACCACCGCCCCTTAGCTCCGCCCCGCCCGGCTCCATCCGCCACCGCCGCTCAGTTCCGCCTTGCCCGGCTCCGTCCGCCCCCGCCCCGGCCGCATGCCGCCGCCGCTCCATCGCTCACACCGCTCTCCGACAGCGCCGAAGAAGAGGCTAAAGGGCAAGTCGGGCTTCTTCGATGTCACGTCCCTAGCCTTGCTATGCACTTGGACTAGCTTGTTGCTGCATCATGTTTAAAATTTCATTTAAACCTGAAATGGGGATGTCCAAACCCTAGTACCAAATGGAATTCAAATAGGTTCAACCTAAAAATATTTTCAGTAAATCCAAATGGCTTTCAAAAATGTTCATCATTTCTGGAAAATGCTAGAAACCATAACCAGAGGTGTTGCACATTTTTCCATGATATATTTGGTCATTGAATTAATTCATATGTACTTTGCATTTGGGCATTTAAATGCTAGTAAATATTTTAAATGCTCAAATAATTCTGGAAATAAGTGTGGGCTGTTGGAATTAATCTAAACAGATCCTATGATTATTTTCAGGATTTTTGAAGGTGTCTAACTATTTTTAATAAAGCTACAAACTTACAGAAAAATAGAAAAACATAAATAAAAGAGAGAGAGAGACTAACCTGGGCCAACTTACCTGGCGCCCACCAAAGCCCACCTGGCCGGCCTACTACTGTGCGGCCCAGCCCACAGCGCCCTGCCAGTCACCACCAACCTCTCGCCAGAAGGACGAGAGGCGCGTGGCCGCCGCGTGCACGGCCACCGATGGCCACCTCCTGCTTACGCGCTCGCCGCTGGAGGCACCCAAGGGCGCCACGCACTCCCCCCTGGCCCCTCTCCTCTCTCCCTGGACCCTTCCCCCCCTCTGTTCCCTCTCTCGCACGCATCCGAGAGCGGCCCCGTCGCCGTCGTCCACCGCTCGCATAGCCACCGGCCTCCCCTATGCCCCTAGACACGCCCCTGTGATCCGCGAAGACTCCCTCGTCCTCTCCATCGAGTCACGCAACGTCGGGTGCCCGGGAACACCGCCACCACTGTCGTCTTCAACTCCGGCCTCCGAGATCGCCGGCAATGCCCCGACGTCGTCCGACCTTCCCCGAGCCCACTGAGATGCGTGCTGCAACCGCTGTGAGCTCACGAACCGACCCCCTCCTCTCCTGCTCGCGCTCATACTCTAGCTCCGTTCCCCAGCTCCGCCGAAACTTGCCGCCGCCGCGAATGTCGTCGTCATCGTTACGGTGGGCCAACGCCGCGTATGAGCACCTGGTTGAGCTCCTGCTGCCACGTAGCCTCTGCCCATGTTCTTCGTTCGCTCTAAATCAAGCTGCAGCCCCGCGCCCGTGCTGGCCCGAACTCCGACCATCGCCGCGAGCTTGCCTCCGGTGAGCTCGCTCCACCCTAGCTCCTCTCGCTCGCACCATTCGATGCGGACGAGTCTCCTCGTTCCGTAGATGGCCTCGGCCTTCGATTTGGTCGCCGTGGGACGAAACCCGAATGCCTCCGCCGTCTCTGGCCTCGCCGGCGACGAGCCGCGGGTTAACTCCAGCGAGTTGACCCGGATTTGACCCCTGTTTGACCCTCCCCTGGGTCATTGACATGTTGGGCCAGCCCCTGCTAATTACCAAGGTTTAGGATTAGTTTAGCGTTAACAAACTCTGTTAATTAGACTAGACACTGATACGCGGGACCCACTTGTCAGTTTGACCTGGACCGCCCCGTTGACCTGCTGACATCATCATGACGTAGTGCTGACGCAATAAACCCCTTTTCTGGATTATTTCTATTTTAGAAATAACTGAAAATTCCAGAAAATAGTATAAACTTCTAAAAATCATATAAATTCAACCGTAGCTCAGAATGAGATAAATTATATATGAAAAATGATCAGAAAAATCCAACCTATCCATCTGTACTGTTTTCATGCATGTTAGAACAACCTATAGTTGCTGAATTGGGCAAAACAAATAATGGCATTTGAATATCCACTTATGGAGTTTGAATTTGAACCTAGGGTTCAAACCAACTTCATTCAACCTGTTGCCAGCTGCATTATCTCAAACCACAGCATATTGCCATGTCACATTCATGCATCATATTGTTGCATTGCATTGATTGTGTTTTCTCTGTGTTGCCGGTATTTGTCCCCTCTCGATAGGCTCGGTTCCGACGATGAATTCGATGACACCGATGAAGAACTATATTATCTTCAGAAGTGCCAGGCAAGCAAAACCCCCTTGTTCATTCCGATACAATCCCACTCTCTCGCTCCTGCTCTATTTTACTGCATTAGGAAAACAACGATATAACTGTTACTTGCTGCGGTAGTTGAACCCCTTTATCCTCTGCATGACCTGTCATTGCCACAGTAAATAGATGAAACCCACTAGCTTGAGTAGGAGTTGTTTGAGCCCTGATGTGCCTACTCATTCATGCTTGTTTGTCATGCCTGCTATTGCTTAGAGTTGTGTCAGGTCTGATTCATCGGGAATGAATTGGAGGTGTGTGAACATGTCCTACTGTTGAGAGCTAAGTGTGTGAACACGATTTGGTAAAGGTAGCGGTGAGAGGCCATGTAGGAGTACATGGTGGGTTGTCTCATTGAAGCCGTCCTTAGGAACTGAGTTATGTGTTTGTGATCCATGAACAGTTACTACCACACATTGGGCTCCGGGCACTCCAAGCTCTCTCGACTTATTAATCAACTTGATCTCTGTCCAGGAGTTGCAACTAGTTTCTGGTGTTTGTAGGTAGTGTTAGTAGTCTACCAAGTGGCACCCGGTACAGGTGGGCTTGGGACAGACTAGGCACAGTGTCCCGGTGTAACAAGTAGCACCCGGATGGTGGACTTGGGAACCCTGCACACATCGTTTGGGGCTGTGAGCGACACCCCGGCCGGATCTCCTTGCGGATGGAACCCGAATAGGCGATAAACCTAGACTAGAGACTTGTGTGGTTAGTCAGGTCGTGGCCGACTCCCTCGCCCGGCTTCCACTTGAAGGTTGTCGAGGTACATGACGTGTATAGGGCGATAAGTGGCGAGAGCGTGTGTGAAGAAGTACACCCCTGCAGGGTTATCATTATCTATTCGAATAGCCGGATTCCTCGGATATGGAAACTTGGACCCCTTGCATAGTTCATAGACAAGTGAAAGTGGATACTCTAAAATACGCAAGATAAGTGTGAGTGCTATGGATGGCATTCTCGTAGGGAGACGGGAGCGGATCCATAGTGGTGTATTGGTATGGTGAATATGTGGACTCATGTGCGCCACCTCAAAAGAGTTACTTGCAGTCGTAGTTTAGGATAGCCACCGAGTCAAAGCTGGCTTGCTGCAGTCAAACTCCATCACCCCCTTTGTTGATACTGATGCATATGTAGTTAGTTCTGATGTAAGTCTTGCTGGGTACATTTGTACTCACGTTTGCCTATTTTATGTTTTTGCAGAGAGACTTCAGTCTCGCTAGTAGTTCCACGTGGACTTCGACGTTTAGCTTGTTACCTCAGCTACGATCTTGTGCCCTCGGCAGGATCTGGTAGATAGTCAGGCTTCTCAGCCTTTTTCATTTATAGTTGTCTGTACTCAGACATGTTAAGCTTCCGCGTGTGCTTTGACTTGTATGCTCTGAATGTTGGGTCATGAGACCCATGTTTGTAATATCTCGCTCCTCGGAGCCTATTGAATAAAATACTTGAGTTGTAGAGTCATGTTGTGATGCCATGTTGTATTTGCACATATCGAGCATATTGTGTGCATGTTATTGAAATGCTTGGTATGTGTGGGATCTGACTATCTAGTTGTTTATCCTTAGTAGCCTCTCTTACCGGGAAATGTCTCCTAGTGTTTCCACTGAGCCATGGTAGCTTGCTACTGCTCCGGAACACTTAGGCTGGCCAGCATGTGTCCTTCTTCGTTCCTGTGTCTGTCCCCTCGGGGAAATGTCACGCGATGAATACCGGCGTCCTGTTAGCCTGCTACAACCCGGTTCACCGGAGTCCTGCTAGCCCAGTGCTACAGCCTGGATTCACTCGTTGATGACCGACACGTTCGATGCTGGGTCATGGATGTCTGTCCCTGTAAGTTTGTGCCACTTTGGGTTTACGACTAGCCATGTCAGCCCGGGCTCCTTATCATATGGATGCTAGCGACACTATCATATACGTGTGCCAAAAGGCGCAAACGGTCCCGGGCAAAGGTAAGACGACACCCGTGGGGATACCGTGCGTGAGGCCGCAAAGTGATATGAGGTGTTACATGCTAGCTCGATGTGGCATTGAGTTGGGGTCCTGACAGCTTTGGTATCAGAGCTTGACTGCCTGTAGGTTTACCAAGCCAAACTGGTCGAAGTTGAGTCCAGAAATGCTTTAGTTATATGTAGGGGAATTGATTGTGGGATGGAACGTAAGGCTCTTTTTACTCCTTATACCTCATGGCCCTCTGATCTGAGTCAACCTCTTCTCTTCTACGGGGATTAAGAACTAGGCCTTCTCATCTATCTATCAGGATGACGTGTTACTAATCCATAGACTTATAGGATTGTTGGATTCAAGCCCCAGTTCAGTTCCTACTACTTCTGTGTGTTGTTAGTTGATCTCAGAACCTTGTTATTGTGATGTTGAGTGGTTATGCCACCATTTTTGCGTGATGTCTCAGAATCTTTTTCGAGCATTTACAGCCATTATGCTATCCGAGTCATCCCAGGTTTCTAAACAATCTGATGCACTTGCAAATCCTTTCCCTCTGGTGTTTATGTTCCTTTGGGCCAGGTTAACCACACTAATCGTCGAGTTGAGGTACTCTGTTGCCTCGACATATATGTTGGAACTATTATTATGACCCTAGATGTCTTAGAGTACCACCTAGTAATCTAGCCATGCTTTGTGTTCCCGGTGTAATGATTCTGGCCATCATTCTCGAAAGCATCCCGTGATGCCATTTAGTTAGTAGGCTTTCTATTCCTGGGTTTTTGAACCCGAGATTCACCCTATTTACCTCGTGTTGATAGTGTTGCTAATTCCTTTAGGATATTAGTAACCTTTTGTGTTAGTCCTTGAGGTTCATGGTATATCATTCTTCCAATACCATGAACCATTATGGCAGAAGTTCTTTGAACCAAAAGATCACAACCAGAGTGCTCTTGATGAGTTCTCCATTCCACATTGTGAATCTGCCTGTCTTTCCTCTTCAGCATGGGTTATCCGGAAGAAATATGCTGAATTTGCTCGGCATACTAGTCCATGCATCCACAACTCAGAAAATCATATGTTCTGTTGGGTTGTCCCTCTTTAGTTGTCTTCTGACTTCGTCTATCAATTGATAGTCAAGAGTATGTGTGCATCCAGTCATCGATGCCATTACTCTTGTGGTCCGTCAAGCCATCCTATTCCGGAATGACTAGGAGAAACAAACTCCAGTACCTCATCCACATCTAGGATTGGGTCAAAGTAGTTGTATTCCACAGATCAAAATGCCAATCCAGCTTTTGTTCTGTTCTACCTTGGAGTGTTACCATCTTTATGTCAAGAGTGTCATGAGAATTGCACCACCTATTATAAATTCTTGACGCAGCAATACTTCTTGCCATCATTGTTCATTCCTCGGTACCCGTGTTATTGTAACCGGAATACCGACAAGTGAATCATGATGTGCAAAATAAATACTCCTAGCAACTCCGTTGCTTGGTAGTTAATGGACAATACTCTCATTCTTAGCGTGCAGGTTATTGAATTGTCATTCTAAGACTGATCGTGCTACCTAGTCCATTTTTCCTGGTGCACCCTTCGATCAAGAGCTAGGATTGCATCAATCCCTCTCTTGTTTGGTCACATCGTCTTGCCCTGAAAAGAAAGATTGTTCTCGAGCTTAGTAACATATCCGTGGTTCGTGATGTTCCGAATATCTTCTCGGAAGTATGACCAGGTTTCACCTGACCGCTATGTTGAGTTCGTGATCATGTTGGTTTTCCTCCAAGCCACCCAGTCTCCAAGAATCTGTGTTGGATACCCCTCAGCTAGTTGGTTGAGCTAGACAACAACTTGGAGAGTTGGAAGATGAAAGCTTGTCCCGCTTAGTTCATTTCCAAAGGGATATCCTTGCGTTTGTGTGTTTGTTGTAGGAAGATGATTTCTTCATCGATTGTTCCTCGTGATCAATTAATGGACCTATCATCTTAACCAAACTTTGATTTGAGTATGGGCTATCATCGAATCAAATCAGTACCAACGATGTTCATAATGTTGTCTTACTCGTGGTTGATCCCGTGAGCATACACCATTACATCTTTTGGTCTGACCAATGCTATCACCGTGTTCACATGATGGAGGAAGTCCAGTGATATGGAAATTTTGATGAGTTGTTGTTGAGCCCATCAGCGGCATTTTGTCTCCCCCATGATTCATGTTGAACATCCAGCTAGTGTTGGAAACTTTGTAAGCAATGTCTTCATGTTCCGCTCATGAAGCTTATGCTTGGATGGAAGAAGTGACTTCCTCGAATTTATGTGCATTTGGTGCAAGTTGCCGCCGTGAGTTCGAGAAAGATTGTTTTGCTTCGTTTGGAATCGTCCCAAGTCAGTCATGCATGTGCAAGGTATACTATAGTTTGGTAGATTAATTACCTCCACTCCATATGTATTCTGTAGCACGCCAAGCCACTGATAGATTTTTTCAAGGAGAAGAAGCTCCTTCTTAAGAATCATGACTTATGTTAGGACTTCGTTATCCTCGATGATGGTTCCCAACCTGAACTCGGTAGTATTTTTATTATAGGACTTCTTTGTGGTCATGCTTGTCCGGGACAGCGTGTTCACATGTGTGTCGCAGGACCAGCTCATGTTTGGGAGCTTGCTATCGTAGTTCATTTCCTGAGAATCTCGCAACGTCATCTCTTCGGTTTGTGTTGCAAATTTTCTTTTCTAGACATGCTGTCTGAAATGTCCTGTTACCAACCAGATCTGAATCTCAGGCAGATATGATGGTTGGAACTATTCCAAGGTCTATGATGTAGGTCCTGACAAGGTTGATGTTGGCCGACACACCTAGTCGGAAGATCTATTATTGTAGTATCTTGAATGAGCAATTCGACCATCTTCTCCATGAGGATTTGGTATGACTTATTCCACAAGTTGTTCCTTATGGATTTTTGGTGTTCTCGAAGTCCGACCTTTACTTGATGTTCTAGATATCAAACCATATCTATGAATGGGTTACACTAGCACATCAAGGAGAACATTAGAAGCGGAGTGCTAAATGTCTCTCGGTCGATCATCCAGATTTTGTTTCCTTGGCCTTACTAAGGTGAAATCTGAGAGTGTTATCTTCCTTCGCATCTGCATCGTCCATCACTATTCATCATGATAGTATGTTGTGTTGCCAGGATCCCTGACATGGATGTTGGTAAGACCTTCATGAATATGGAAATGCTCAAGTTCTTGAGAGCACGCACAAGCGCTAGGTGTTATCATTGGCACTAATTGGGTTTTGCTCTCAGCTTCCTCGGTTATGCTATAACTTATCAAACAGTGGACTCACTTTCTACTGTTGAGCTTCTCCCTAGTTACTAAAATCATCCCTTGTGTTGTTTTCAATAAGGTAATCCACATCATCCATTCTAATCTGGGTATGCCATCCTATCGAACCCCTCTAAACGATTGCTCGAGAATTGCCTTAAGCTGGTATAAAGAGTTTCGATGATCTCTGAATCAAAGGTAATTCTTTTTGCCACTTAAGGGATATTCCTACGAGCCACCTTCCCTAAGGTGCCCCGTTATGGTATCATGGCAATTCAACTCCTCGCTACATTGACAACCGTTCACCACATTCTTAAGTCTGGAATTGTTATCTACCTAGCGAGCCCTCGTCATCTGTCTCACTCCATTTCCTCGGATGTATGCTTCGTGTCTCAACTCGAGAGATGTGTCAATGTCTCATCCCATGAGTTGATCCTGTGTTGTTTGGTCTTCGAGAAGATTGATTCTTCTAGAGTTTTCCTTTCCTCTTCTCGTCATGTTAGTTGGAGTTCTCAGAGCAAGACGTCGAGACAAGATGATGATCGAATCAAGGTTCTTATGAAGTGCAACCCTGGATCGTGAAGATTGTGCTAGCTTCGTGTCCCCTCTGTCTTCTTACCTCACGTCTTGAATCTCGGGTCGAGATTCTTGTTTAGTGGGGGTGAGTTATCACGTCCCTAGCCTTGCTATGCACTTGGACTAGCTTGTTGCTGCATCATGTTTAAAATTTCATTTAAACCTGAAATGGGGATGTCCAAACCCTAGTACCAAATGGAATTCAAATAGGTTCAACCTAAAAATATTTTCAGTAAATCCAAATGGCTTTCAAAAATGTTCATCATTTCTGGAAAATGCTAGAAACCATAACCAGAGGTGTTGCACATTTTTCCATGATATATTTGGTCACTGAATTAATTCATATGTACTTTGCATTTGGGCATTTAAATGCTAGTAAATATTTTAAATGCTCAAATAATTCTAGAAATAAGTGTGGGCTGTTGGAATTAATCTAAACAGATCCTATGATTATTTTCAGGATTTTTGAAGGTGTCTAACTATTTTTAATAAAGCTACAAACTTACAGAAAAATAGAAAAACATAAATAAAAGAGAGAGAGAGAGACTAACCTGGGCCAACTTACCTGGCGCCCACCAAAGCCCACCTGGCCGGCCTACTACTATGCGGCCCAGCCCACAGCGCCCTGCCAGTCACCACCAACCTCTCGCCAGAAGGACGAGAGGCGCGTGGCCGCCGCGTGCACGGCCACCGACGGCCACCTCCTGCATACCCGCTCGCCGCTGGAGGCACCCAAGGGCGCCACGCACTCCCCCCTGGCCCCTCTCCTCTCTCCCTGGACCCTTCCCCCTCCTCTATTCCCTCTCTCGCACGCATCCGAGAGCGGCCCCGTCGCCGCCATCCACCACTCGCATAGCCACCGGCCTCCCCTATGCCCATAGACACGCCCCTGTGATCCGCGAAGACTCCCTCGTTCTCTCCATCGAGTCACGCAACGCCGGGTGCCCGGGAACGCCGCCACAACCATCATCTTCAACTCCGGCCTCCGAGATCGCCGGCAATGCCCCGACGTCGTCCGACCTTCCCCGAGCCCACTGAGACGCGTGCTGCAACCGCTGTGAGCTCACGAACCGATCCCCCCCTCCTCTCCTGCTCGCGCTCATACTCTAGCTCCGTTCCCCACCTCCGCTGAAACTTGCCGCCGCCGCGAATGTCGCCGTCGTTGTTACGGTGGGCCAGCGCCGCGTATGAGCACCTGGTTGAGCTCCTGCTGCCCCGTAGCCTCTGCCCCATGTTCTTCGTTCGCTCTAAATCGAGCTGCAGCCCCGTGCCCGTGGTTGCCGGAACTCCGGCAACCACCGCGAGCTTGCCTTCGGTGAGCTCGCTCCACCCTAGCTCCTCCCGCTTGCACCATTCGATGCGGACGAGTCTCCTCGTTCCGTAGATGGCCTCAGCCTTCGATTTGGTCGCCGTGGGACGAAACCCGAATGCCTCCGCCGTCTCTGGCCTCGCCGGCGACGAGCCGCGGGTCAACTCCGGCGAGTTGACCCGGGTTTGACCCCTGTTTGACCCTCCCCTGGGTCATTGACATGTGGGGCCAGCCCCTGCTAATTACCAAGGTTTAGGATTAGTTTAGCATTAACAAACTCTGTTAATTAGACTAGACACTGATACGCGGGACCCAGTTGTCAGTTTGACCTGGACCGCCCCGTTGACCTGCTGACATCATCATGACGTAGTGCTGACACAATAAACCCCTTTTCTGGATTATTTCTATTTTAGAAATATCTGAAAATTCCAGAAAATAGTATAAACTTCTAAAAATCATATAAATTCAACCGTAGCTCAGAATGAGATAAATTATATATGAAAAATGATCAGAAAAATCCAACCTATCCATCTGTACTGTTTTCATGCATGTTAGAACAACTTATAGTTGCTGAATTGGGCAAAACAAATAATGGCATTTGAATATCCACATATGGAGTTTGAATTTGAACCTAGGGTTCAAACCAACTTCATTTAACCTGTTGCTAGCTGCATTAGCTCAAACCACAGCATATTGCCATGTCACATTCATGCATCATATTGTTGCATTGCATTGATTGTGTTTTCTCTGTGTTGCCGGTATTTGTCCCCTCTCGATAGGCTCGGTTCCGACGATGAATTCGATGACACCGATGAAGAACTATATTATCTTCAGAAGTGCCAGGCAAGCAAAACCCCCTTGTTCATTCCGATACAATCCCACTCTCTCGCTCCTGCTCTATTTTACTGCATTAGGACAACAACGATATAACTGTTACTTGCTGCGGTAGTTGAACCCCTTTATCCTCTGCATGACCTGTCATTGCCACAGTAAATAGATGAAACCCACTAGCTTGAGTAGGAGTTGTTGGAGCCCTGATGTGCCTACTCATTCATGCTTGTTTGTCATGCCTGCTATTGCTTAGAGTTGTGTCAGGTCTGATTCATCGGGAATGAATTGGAGGTGTGTGAACATGTCCTACTGTTGAGAGCTAAGTGTGTGAACACAATTTGGTAAAGGTAGCGGTGAGAGGCCATGTAGGAGTACATGGTGGGTTGTCTCATTGAAGCCGTCCTTAGGAACTGAGTTCTGTGTTTGTGATCCATGAACAGTTACTACCACACATTGGGCTCCGGGCACTCCAAGCTCTCTCGACTTATTAATCAACTTGATCTCTGTCCAGGAGTTGCAACTAGTTTCTGGTGTTTGTAGGTAGTGTTAGTAGTCTACCAAGTGGCACCCAGTATAGGTGGGCTTGGGACAGACTAGGCACAGTGGCCCGGTGTGCCAAGTAGCACCCGGATGGTGGACTTGGGAACCCTGCACACATTGTTTGGGGCCATGAGCGACACCCCGGCCGGATCTCCTTGCGGATGGAACCCGAATAGGCGATAAACCTGGACTAGAGACTTGTGTGGTTAGTCAGGTCATGGCCGACTCCCTCGCCCGGCTTCCGCTTGAAGGTTGTCGAGGTACATGACGTGTACAGGGCGATAAGTGGCGAGAGCGTGTGTGAAGAAGTACACCCCTGCAGGGTTATCATTATCTATTCGAATAGCCAGATTCCTCGGATATGGAAACTTGGACCCCTTGCATAGTTCATAGACAAGTGAAAGTGGATACTCTAAAATACGCAAGATAAGTGTGAGTGCTATGGATGGCGTTCTCGTAGGGAGACGGGAGCGGATCCATAGTGGTGTATTGGTATGGTGAATATGTGGACTCGTGTGCGCCACCTCAAAAGAGTTACTTGCAGTCGTAGTTTAGGATAGCCACCGAGTCAAAGCTGGCTTGCTGCAGTCAAACTCCATCACCCCCTTTGTTGATACTGATGCATATGTAGTTAGTTCTGATGTAAGTCTTGCTGGGTACATTTGTACTCACGTTTGCCTATTTTATGTTTTTGCAGAGAGACTTCAGTCTCGCTAGTAGTTCCACGTGGACTTCGACGTTTAGCTTGTTACCTCAGCTACGATCTTGTGCCCTCGGCAGGACCTGGCAGATAGTCAGGCTTCTCAGCCTTTTTCATTTATAGTTGTCTGTACTCAGACATGTTAAGCTTCCGCGTGTGCTTTGACTTGTATGCTCTGAATGTTGGGTCATGAGACCCATGTTTGTAATATCTCGCTCCTCGGAGCCTATTGAATAAAATACTTGAGTTGTAGAGTCATGTTGTGATGCCATGTTGTATTTGCACATATCGAGCATATTGTGTGCATGGTATTGAAATGCTTGGTATGTGTGGGATCTGACTATCTAGTTGTTTATCCTTAGTAGCCTCTCTTACCGGGAAATGTCTCCTAGTGTTTCCACTGAGCCATGGTAGCTTGCTACTGCTCCGGAACACTTAGGCTGGCCAGCATGTGTCCTGCTTCGTTCCTGTGTCTGTCCCCTCGTGGTAATGTCACGCGATGAATACCGGAGTCCTGTTAGCCCGCTACAGCCCGGTTCACCGGAGTCCTGCTAGCCCAGTGCTACAGCCTGGATTCACTCGCTGATGACCGACACGTTCAATGCTGGGTCATGGATGCCTGTCCCTGTAAGTTTGTGCCACTTTGGGTTTACGACTAGCCATGTCAGCCCGGGCTCCTTATCATATGGATGCTAGCGACACTATCATATACGTGTGCCAAAAGGCGCAAACGATCCCGGGCAAAGGTAAGACGACACCCGTGGGGATACCGTGCGTGAGGCCGCAAAGTGATATGAGGTGTTACATGCTAGATCGATGTGGCATTGAGTCGGGGTCCTGACATTCGACATGAGGCAGAAGCCCTCCGGTAACTGGCGAGTGGAGTTCTCCGACGCTGAGAGGTATTGGTGGATCGGCATGTACCCCTCCGCCCACGAGGCCGCGCGTGCCTCCGACGTGGCGGTGTGGCGTGCCGAGAGGCCTCGGGAGCACCTCAACTTCCTAGATATCGAGATTCAGGCGGAAGCGGAGATGCTTGTGTCGCAGGGCATCAAGATGAAGGAGATCACAACAAAGAAGAAGACGATGAAGAAGCCGTCGGTTGTCCTCAATGCCGGCGAGACCAACAAGGAGTCGATGGTGAGGTTTGCGCGGGAGCATCCGGAGTACATCCAGGCCAAGCTGGAGTACTACTGGAAGCGTTAGGCGGAGCAGAAGAAGAAGGAGGACGAGGCCGGTCCCTCAATGGTGATCCCCATCGAGTCCTCTTTCGAGGAGGACTGGGCAAACTTCTTGGAGGAGGAGGAGGAGGAGGGGTGCGACGACCCAGAGAAGGAGGAGTTCTGGGCGCAGTTCCGCAGCTCCGACGATGAGTAGTAGTTTATCTAGTAGTTTGAATAAGTAGTAGTTGAAGTTCATGTATGAAACTATGTTGAATTTGATGTTTGAACTATGTTGAATGGACTAGTAGTTTGTCATTTTAAGAAATTTACATCTTCATTTTGGACCATCTATTGGAGTTGCTCTTTTGGACCATCAATTTGGACCATCTGTTGGAGTTGAGGTTTTTTTGGAGCTCCAAAACACACTTTTTGGCGGTCCAAATTTTACATCTTCGGTTTTGGACCGCTAAATTTTGGACCATCTATTGGAGATGCTCTAAGAAAACATCGAGAGTAAAGTATGAAGGTACAATAAGAAGTTTCAAGCGAATGGACAACTGATCGATACCTTAACAGAGTGTGAGAAAGGGGTTCAGAGAATCGGGAATAGATCATCTCTCGGAAAGTGCCTCGCGAATTACATACAAAGTCAAGCGCGAGGAAATAAATTTGGAAACAGGGAGGTAAGAGAGAGTCAAGTTTCAATCCTGTGGAACTGCGGGTTATGGGCCCACCATGTGGGTTAAAAGTAGAAAGGGCGCTGACATCTTGCACGATAATCTAAGCAAGGCATGTCAGAGGATAGCCTGTCAGTTATGTCAGCAAAAACATCGGTACCAAGGGCGAGGGACAAAGAGAACCATTTCCTGCTCGTTGAACGAGGCGGGCCAATAGGCAAAGTTCTCGTCCATCTGTGGTTACCGGAATGTTTTCAACAATAGTAATAGGGTCTTACTGATAGAGTTGTACATCGAGGTGTTTACATAAGCAGGGAAATATTACTGCTTCTATCATATTGATCACAAGAAAGGTTAAACAAAACAATGGGAAGGAAAATGTGATTAATATGGACCAATGGAAAGGAAAATGTGTTTAAACACAAATACCAGGAGTATATCCTTCCAACGACAAGAAGATGGTGATATCCATGATAGGATAGTAAGTAGATTACCATTTAGGTAAAGGGGAGAGAAAATTCATGACGTTACCCATACAACAGTGTTTGGATAAGTGGGCAAGAAACATCTAGCATTGCACTTCCAGTGTTCTTATTGATGACGGAGTACCACAGTCGTGCTTCAGGATAGCATTGACATGGTTATCAGATAAAGGTTAGTCTTTGGATACACAAGGATCCATTGGAAACAACTTATAAAATAAGTCATATAACTTTATCAAAGAAAAGATGAGGATGGGGCCCACGGGCTCAGCAACAATTCATCGAGGGGCCAAGGATGGTATTTCTCATCATGAATTCGGTTGATATCCTAGAAAAGTTTGGAATGATGATGATGATCACGACACATTTGTCGAGAGGTTTCATGAAGATGTAATCGATCAACGAGGACATCAAGCAAAAGGAATGATGAAGCGAAGGCTATTGGAACCACGGATACCACACAAGCTCGGATTCAAGCTTGTTGTTCAAGGTGGAATGATAAGATGAGGAAGATCGACGTACGCTTAGCTCATCGTCAAAAATTGTGCTCCGGGAAGAAGGACCAGGTAGCACGATTAAAATTTAGCACAATAATGATAAAGTTGGTCAGGCTAGGAATGACTTGAAGGATTATTGAACTCATAAGCAACGAAAATTACTTAGAGTTATAGATTCGGAGTGTGAAAACGATTCACTTGTCGGTGTTCTCGAGTGATTAATAACTGGAAACCCGGGGAAATCTGATATCAGTGAGAAGCAATACTAGAAGAAGACTCATAGGAAGCAACACAACTCTTTGATATTCTCGAGATAACAGAGCGTAATACTCGAAGGTAGAGTAGAATAGATGCTTCATAGGTGAAATGATCTATTGAAGACAAGTACTTTATCTTGTCCAAGAAACGAGATCAAAGAAGAACAATATGGTCTGGACCACGATTGCAAAAGACCATATCCTAGATATAAGATGAACTTATACCAAGGGGATAATTAATTTTCACGAGAAGCTCCAATGGTAAGATCTGCATCGTGTCCATGGGCATGAACACAAATTCCAAGGTCGACTCCCATTTTCCAATGCATAACTTTTCATTCACTTCTCGCTTTCGATGAAGTTGTAGTGTTGATATTATATCTAGCAAAACACCAGAAGAGTATGACTCATGAAAACTCTCGGGTTCACACGGATTAGGGAAGGCATAGGTTCAACCCATCGGGGCATCTTAGGAATATGTACCACAAACTACAAGAGTAAATAACACAAGCTCAAAAGCAGAGCATGGTTGACAAAAGGAGAGGATACAATTTACCAAAGGCATTATGTATCTGGGGAAGAACTCACAAGGTGATTACACATGAAGTACATTGTCGAATAAAATCCAACAAAGGATCTGGTGGTCCACAAGGGATCTGATGTGAGCAACGGTACTCAACTAGAAGAAGAAGAAGAAGAATGCAAGGAGATCAGATTATATAATCAACTGACTAATCCAAGCTCAAATGCAAGGGAATTATGATTTCCAAAACAAGGGATCAGAAGCAAACACTCTGATAAAGGACGTATAAGTTTTATAGACTTAGGGGTACAATTGTCGGCAATTGATTGGTCGAGAACCAGCTCATGTTCAAAGTGATGTCTGAGCTGGAAAGATCATTTAAAAGGATCAATTGATGATTGCGTGCATTCGCTCACATGTTGAAATAATAGGAACAAAATGACGGTGTCAAAGGATACTAATGAATATTGCTAGACATATGGGAAGCATCCATAATGCAAGCAGACGAGTATTTGCAGAGCAATAGTTTGAAGAGGATTGTCGGAAGATCGGATAGTATTTCAGTGAATCTTATAAGGCATAAGAACAACTGGGGATGAACAGATACTCGATAAGTGTGAGGAATTATCCGTAGGGGTATTCATGTGATAAAGAACTGGAAGGCAGTAAGCTCAAAGGATTCTCGAGGCAACGGGGAGTACTAGGGGTATCTTGTAACAACAGGAGCAACGGGGGATGAAGGTAGAAGCGGCAAGGATGTTCTTCACGGGGATTATCGGTGGTCAAGAACTGCAAGGCAGTGGGCACAGGGTCTCAGGAAACATCTAGGAGTATCTGTAGAATCTTCTGGCGAAGCAAGCGATCATCGGTAATGTTGAGGCTCTCCGGGAGGAAGTGGGCACGAGAACCTAAGTGTCAGCGTTAGTGAATCCATTGTAACCCGAATAGAAGAGAGTTCAGAGTCCTAGAGTATAGGAAAGGAGTAAAAGATCCTAACACCACCCAATGGCGACATGGGCCCGTAAGCCGCACAACTATGTTAGTAAAAGTTTTGTAATGACTAGACTCAACTTTGGTCAAGGAGTTGGAAAGGGGGCTACCTATAGGCAGTCGACTCTGATACCAACTTATGACGCCCCCGATTCAATCGTACACTAATCATACACACAAATGTGTACGATCAAGATCAGGGACTCACGAGAAGATATCACAACACAAATCTAGACACAAATTAAAATAATACAAGATTCATATTACAAGCCAGGGGCCTCGAGGGATCGAATACATAAGCTCGAATACAAACGAGTCAGCGGAAGCAACATTATCTAAGGACAGACATGAGTTAAACAAGTTTGCCTTAAGAAGGCTAGCACAAAAGCAACATCGATCAAAAAAGGCAAGGCCTCCTTGAGGGAGTCCTGGATTAAGGGGTCCTCGGACAGCCAAACTATTAACTTGGGCCGGACTGTTGGGCTATGAAGATACAGGACAGAAGACTTCTTCCCGTGTCCGTATGGGACTCTCCTTTACGTGGATGGCAAGCTTGGTGATTTTGATATGTTGATTCCTTTCTCTGTAACCGACTTTGTATAACCCTAGCCCCCTCCGGTGTCTATATAAACCGGAGGGTTTAGTCCATAGCGAATAATCATAATCACATAGGCTAGACTTCTATGGTTTTAGCCATTACGATCTCATGGTAGATCAACTCTTGTAATACTCATATTCATCAAGATCAATCAAGCAGGAAGTAGGGCATTACCTCCATAGAGAGGGCCCGAACCTGGGTAAACATCGTGTCCCCTGCCTCCTGTTACCATCAGCCTTGGATGCACAGTTCGGGACCCCCAACCCGAGATCCGCTAGTTTGGTGCTTTCATTGATAGTTCTGTTGTCACGTCGAAGATAAGATTGATGGCTCGCCTTGTTATCAAGGACAACCTCACCTCCAGAGGAGCCCTGGCCTCAAGCCAAACCCTCCGGTTGGGCGGCTTCACTATGACCGCCCGTTTGGTCGGCGGGCCGACGATGACTTCTCGGGTCATCGAAAATCGCCTCCGCGTCAACTCAGAATACTCCAAACAGATGGATCCGACGGAGTTTCCATCCTTAAATGAACTCCTGGATCGCATCGCCGCCCTAGGAGTCGCTATAGACTACGATCGGATTGGGCTTAAACCCGATCAGAGAGAAATTGAATCGCCGCCGATCACCCATCAGATAGCTTTAGTGGAGGAGCAATACAACAACTCTTCCTCTATATTGAGGACAAACTATGTTCAAATTTCTGAGCTCACAAAGCCGGATACCCGCCCGCGGGAAGACATGCCCCGTACTCCGAACGTAGAGTCGGACCGTGGGCTTGAAAAATTGGTTGATATCCCGGAGCCTGAACTGTGAAGCTCGGAAGTTTCTCAAACTATGGATCCCAGGTTGGGTCAGGGTTCGGACTTAAATCCACCCACCCAGCCAGATACACGCGATCTTATCCACATCAGACAGCAGTCTCAAGAAACGGTCCATCACTTTTGGGCCAGATTCCTCCTTATCAAATACAAGATCAAAGACTGCCGCGATGAAGACGCAATCTCATTATTCTGCAAAAATTGCACGGACGAGGGAATCCTCAATGCCATCAACCGCCGTCATGTATCACACTTCGCTGACTTGGCAACCATAGTACAGAAGTACTACACAATGGAAAGCGCCTGGAAAACTCAGACAGCTTCTTGGGAGCCACCGGTTTCCACTCAACCCCTCGTCCGGACAAAAAGGATGCACCCTCGTCGGTCGCCTGATCCAATAGTAAAAAAATTGAAGCCCATTACAGGGCACAAAACCATTCTGGAGGGATGGCTCGATAGGCCATGTAAAATACACACAACACTGGATACCGTATCAACCCACAGCCTTAGAGCATGTTGGATACTTCGGCAAGTGGCCAAGAGCAGCGAGGATCTCCTCACCAAAATACCGCAGAGCAACATCCCACGGAAGACAACGACCCTACAGTATTGACAGTCTTCAAGACTTTCGCCTCAAACAATAGGCGCAAAAGGGCACTCCGCGGCCTTGCTGAAGTCTACCAAGTCGCAGCAATACACCCCTGGAACGACACTGTAACGCCCCGGATTCGATGCGCCAGGTGTCCGCCAGTTATTCGCCTTCATTGCCATGTCATTTGGTTGCGTGTTGCATTTTATCATGTCATCATGTGCATTTCATTTTGCATACGTGTTCGTCTCATGCATCCGAGCTTTTTCCCCGTTGTCCGTTTTGCAATCCGGCACTCCTATGTTCCCCGGCGTCCCCTTTTTGTCTCCTGTTGTGAGTGGGTGTTAAACTTTCTCGGAATGGCCCGAGGTTTACCAAGCGGCCTTGGTATAGCACCGGTAGACCGCCTGTCAAGTTTCGTGCCATTTGGAGGTCGTTTGATACTCCAACGATTAACCGGGTAACCGTAAAGGCCTCTTTTGTTGCAGCCCAACACCCCCTCCAAACTGGCCCAAAACCCATCTAACTCCCCTCCATGCTCTCGGTCGTTTGATCACGATCGCGTGGCCGAAAACCGCTCCTCATTTGGACTCTCCTAGCTCCCTCTACCTATATAAATGCCTCCCCCGTCCATTTTCGCAATCTAACCCTAATCCTCTTCCTCCCGCTGCCACCGGACATGTCCGCCCGCCGCCGGACACGCCCGCGCCGCCGCCCGCAGCCAATCTCCTCGCGCCACCTGTCCGCGCCGCCGCCCACCGCCGCCGGCCCGCGCGAGCCCGGATCGGGCCCGCCTGGCCCGCTCGCCGCCGCCCACGCCCCCGCGCGCCTCTGCCGCATCTCCGCCCGCCGGCGACCGCCGCCGCCCGGCCGCGCCCCTTCCTCCGCCGTCGGGGACTCGCCTCCGCCCGGACCCGCCTCTCTTCCGCCCGACGCCGCCATCGCGCTTTGCTCCTCCGCCGCCTGCCGCCTCCTGCGCCGGCCTCGGCACCGCCGCCGGCCGCCGCGCCGCGCCGCGCCTCCAGCGCCGCCCCGGCCTCCGCCGGTGCCGGATCCGGCGAGGGGCCGGCTGGATCCGTCGCCCCGCCTCCGATCCGTCCTCCCCGGGCCGTCCTTCGTCATCTCCGGCGACAAACTCCGGCGAGATCCCGGCACCGTGGATATTTTCCCCGAGGTCCAAATCCACTAAGTCCTAAAAATTATTGCATAATCATGCCATATTCATCGCATTGTATCTCTGCATCCGTAGCCCCGTTTCATGCGTATAATATGTCAAATTGTTTGCCTCGACGAGTACCTCATTTCATTCCATTGCATCATTTTCATTTGAGCTCAGCTTGATGCCCGAAATGCTGTTGTAAGAGTGCATGTTGATGTTGATCTGCTGGAACTGTTATAACTTGCTCATTTGTCATTTTTGCCATGATTGATGTGTGCATCCTATGAGGTTGATGTCTACATGTGTTTTGATCTATGATATGTCATCTTTCCAGAGGTGCAACCCATATATTTTTGTGAGTTGTGTGCTGAGTGCATCGAGCTTGTTAAGGAGGGTACTTGCTGTTGTTGTTTTCCTGACAGATTCTGTAATTTTGTGATGCCATGTTAACATGTTGCCACTAATAATTCTATGCATAATCTGGAGATGTTCTATAAATATGTTTTGATCTACATGTCTTGCTCTATCCATTCATGCCCTTGGTTGCAATTATAGCCTGAAGTAGCATGTTGTAATCTTGCTCCAAAGTTGCTTCATAATGTTGCTGTCAGCCTGTTAACATTAAGTTCACTAGTTCCCATGTGTTTTGCTAGTGTTCCATGCACCCTATGACCTTGCTATTGCCATTCTTAGCTTCATAAACATGTCTTCTTACTGTTGGTTGCCTTGCCATGCCATGTATTGCTCTGTAGTGAGTGGTTCAACCTCACCAACATGCCTACTTATTGTTGTTCCTGCCATGTATGAATCTGTAATATAACTTGCCAAGTTTACATGGGTGCCATCATATTTTATGATCCTTTTTGGCTCATGGTCAGTAAGGGACTTTTGATCTATGCTTTTAGTAGATTCATGCCATGCCTTTGTTTGCCATGTTAAGTTCCTGTAACATGTTGTTTGATAGCTCTAAACATTGCAACCTGATGTTATTTCTGCTAAAGTCTGAAACTGTTATTATTTGCAATATCTCCATGTCTTTTTGAGCATGTTCTTGTGATTTCTGGAGATAGCTCAGTGTTCATGTTTTGTTATGCTTTACCTGTACTTCATGCCCATGCCTTTTGTTATTATGTTGGGGTCCTGTAGCTTATTGTTTTGATGCTTGCAATATGCCTAGTTGCTGTTATGGACAGATTGTTGTTATGTCTTGTATAGAGTGTATGTGTTGAACCGTTGCTCCGTTTTGAGTGTGCTCTATATGAAACTTGCTTGATTTTGCATGTTGTTTCATATTACCATGTTGCATCCTTGTTTTGAGGTGTTTGCTTGATGTTTGGGTGCATTCTGCATCAATGCCATGTTTAACTTGTTTTTGCTCATATCTTCTAGGCCGTAGCTTCGAATCTAATGAACTTTATATGTAACTTGACTAGAATTTCATGTAGATCATCTTGGTGCATCTTAACTTTCTGTTTAACAACTTGAACATAAAGTTTATTCAGTTCTGGACCAATTTCGAAATATGCATATGAGGACTTACCGGAATTGTTATATGTTGTTCCCGGCCTCATTTAAACTTGCCTTGATGTGTTGTTCTTGTTTGCATCATCTCTTGCCATGAGTAGCTTCATGTAGACTTTTCATGCATCATGCTTGTTGTGCATCATGTCTTGTTCATGTGTGGTGTGTTTACTATGTTGTGTGCTTCTTCTCGATAGTTCCCGTTTCGTTGCGATCGTGAGGATGCGTTCGTCTACGTGTGGTTCGTCTTCGTGGCTTCATCTTCTTCATGGACTCGTTCTTATTCCTTGCGGGATTTCAGGCAAGATGACCGCCACCCTGAATCTCACTACTATCATTGTTATGCTAGTTGCTTCGTTCTATCGCTATGCTGTGTTACCTATCATTTGCTCTTCAAGCCTCCCAAATTGCCATGAACCTCTAACCTTTGACACCATTCCTAGCAAACCATTGTTTGGCTATGTTACCGCCTTGCTCAGCCTCTCTTATAGCGTTGCTAGTTGCAGGTGAAGTTGAAGATTTCTCCATGGTGGACAGGGTTTTGTTGGGATATCACAATATCTCTTATATATTATTAATGCATCTATATACTTGGTAAAGGGCAGAAGGCTCGGCCTTATGCCCGGTGTTTTGTTCCACTCTTGCCGCCCTAGTTTCCGTCATACCGGTGTTATGTTCCCGGATTTTGCGTTCCTTACGCGGTCGGGTGATTTATGGGACCCCCCTGACAGTTCGCTTTGAATAAAACTTGTCCAGCAAGGCCCAACATTGGTTTTACCATTTGCCTCACCAACACCTACTTTTCCCTTGGGAGTAATTAACCCAAGGGTCATCTTTATTATAGCCCCCCCCCCCCCCCCCGGGCCAATGCTTGTCTAAGTGTTGGTCCAAACCAGAGCCACTTGCGGTGCCGCCCCTAGGCAACTTGGGGTATCGTCGGTTGCCGTACGTAGTGTTCATCCGGTGTTGCCCTGAGAACGAGATATGTGCAGCTCCTATCGGGATTGTCGGTGCATCGGGCGGTCTTGCTGGTCTTGTTTTACCATTGTCGAAATGTCTTGTAAACCGGGATTCCGAGACTGATCGGGTCTTCCTGGGAGAAGGTCTATTCCTTCGTTGATCGCGAGAGCTTGTCATGGGCTAAGTTGGGACACCCCTGCAGGGTTTAAACTTTCGAGAGCCGTGCCCGCGGTTATGTGGCAGATGGGAATTTGTTAATGTCCGGTTGTAGATAACTTGACACCAGATCCGAATTAAAATGCATCAACCGCGTGTGTAGCCGTGATGGTCTCTTCTCGGCGAAGTCCGGGAAGTGAACACGGTTTCTGTGTTATGTTTGACGTAAGTAGGTGTTCAGGATCACCTCTTGATCATTGCTAGCTTCACGACCGTTCCGCTTGCTCTCTTCTCGCTCTTATTTGCGTATGTTAGCCACAATATCATGCTTAGTCGCTGCTGCAACCTCACCACTTTACCCCTTCCTTTCCCATTAAGCTTTGCTAGTCTTGATACCCATGGTAATGGGATTGCTGAGTCCTCGTGGCTCACAGATTACTACAACAACAGTTGCAGGTACAGGTTATGCGATGATCTTGACGCGAGAGCGATGTTTGCTCGTTTGGAGTTCTTCTTCTGCTTCTTCTTTGATCAGGGGATAGGTTCCAGGTCGGCAGCCTGGGCTAGCAGGGTGGATATTGTTTGAGTTTCTGTTTATGTATCATCCGTAGTCGGATGTTGATCTCTTGAATGATGATGTTGTATTCGTGTGGCATTGTATGCCTCTTGCATGTATCCCCACTATTATGTAATGTTGATGTAATGATATCCACCTTGCAAAAGCGTTCCAATATGCGGGTCTATCCTCGGTGGGACCTTCGAGTTCCTTTTGGATAGGTTCGCATATTGGGCGTGACAGACACGGCCATAACTTTCAATGACAGTGACAAACCAAAATTCAGAACAGCCCGGGCACCAGCCGCATTGGTCCTCAGTTTGATTGTGGACGAATTTCGGCTTACCAAAGTGCACATGGATGGCGACAGCGGACTAAACCTTATTTACTAGGAAACTCTCAACAAAATGGAAATAGACAGGAGCCGCATTGAGCAAAGTAGCACGACCTTCCGAGGAATCATTCCAAGTCGGGAGGCGCGATGCGCAGGAAAAATCACACTCGATGTGGTATTTGGCACGCCGGAGAATTACCAGTCCGAAGAGATAACCTTTCAAGTGGCCCCTTTCAACAGTGGATATCACGCCTTATTAGGGTGAGATGCATTTGCATGCTTCCAAGCTATACCCCATTACGGGTACATGAAGCTCAAGATGTCCGGGCCCAATGGTATTATCACTCTTGCTAGTGATCCGTACATAGCACTCCCCGCCGAAAACAAAACTACGGCCCTGGCCCTCCAGGCATTGTCTGAAGCCCTCGCGGCCGAAGAGTTAACCACATTGCGCTCCACGGTGGATAGGGATGACGTGATCCTGGACAAGCGACCCAAATCCACCTCCTTTAAACCAGCAGACGAAATAATCAAATTCCAAGTCCACCCGACGGACCCCAAGAAGACCGCATCCATCGGGGCACAGCTGGACCCAACGGTTGACGCTGCACTACAAGCGTTCCTACGCGAAAACTGGGACATATTCACCTGGCACCCTTCTGATATGCCAGGGATCCCACGCAGGCTGGCCGAACATAGCCTCAATATATTGAAGGGATATAAGCCAGTCAAGCAAACATTGCGGCGCTTTTAAGAACCCAAACGACAAGCTATGTGGGAGGAGGTAGACAAGTTACTCGAGGCCGGATTCATCAAAGAAATAAAACACCCGGACTGGCTAGCAAACCTGGTGATGGTACCAAAGAAGGATAAATCCTGGCGCCTATGTGTCGATTTCAAAGACCACAACAAGGCCTGCCCTAAAGATCCCTTCCCCCTACCCCGCATCGATCAGATTATCGATGCTACCGCAGGACATGACTCACTGTGTTTCCTTGAGGCATACTCCGGATACCATCAAATCAAGTTGAAGGAGTCCGATCAAGCCGCAACGGTATTTATCACCCCATACGGGCCTTTCTGCTTCAACACTATGCCCTTCGGGCTCAAAAACGCCGGTGCCACCTACCAACACATGATTCAAACATGCCTGGAGAAACAAATCAGCAAGACAGTTGAAGCATATGTCGATGACGTAGTCATCAAAACTAGGCACGTCGAGTCATTAATAGACGATCTGCGTCTCACATTCGATAACCTCCAAACATATGACATCAAGCTCAATCCGAAAAAGTGTGTTTTTAGCGTTCCGGCTGGAAAACTGTTGGGCTTCATCATTTCCAATCGGGGAATTGAGGCGAACCCAGCTAAAATCCGAGCTTTGTCACAGTTGGCTACGCCAACAGACCTCAAACAAGTCGAAAAACTATCCGGATATGTGGCAGCTTTAAGCCGCTTTATCTCCAGACTAGGAGAAAAGGCATTGCCACTCTATCGTCTTCTCCGACGCACCGATCACTTCGAGTGGACGGATGCGGCAATGGCCGGACTGGAAGAAATAAAGGCTCTTCTAGTAGGCAACCCAATCCTGGCTGTGCCGAACGTCGGCGAACCCATATTATTATACATATCGGCCACACACCAAGTCGTAAGTGCGGTCCTCATCGTCGAACGAGAGGAGGACGGACACAAATTCCCACTTCAGAAGCCGGTATACTACGTATCCACTGTCCTCACACCATGCAAATCCCGGTACCCTCATTACCAAAAAAATAGCATACACGGTCTTTATGAATCCCAGAAGCTACGACACTACTTTCAAGAGTGCTCAATAATGGTGGCCTCTGAGGTACCACTCAATGACATAATAAACAACCGCGACGCTACGGGCCGGACTACCAAGTGGGCCATTGAGCTCCTCCCATTCGACATAACATACAAACCGCGCCGGGCCATTAAATCTCAAGTATTGGCCGACTTCATCGCTGGATGGACAGAGGTCGAACTCCCTAAAGAGTATGGCACATATTCCAACTGGGTCATGCACTTCGACGGCTCCAAAATGTTGGCAGGCTTAGGAGCAGTCGTTGTCTTAACATCCCCCACTGGAGATACAGTTCAGTACGTACTCTAAATATTATACACAGACTCCAACAATGCAGCCGAATACGAGGCCTTGTTGCATGGTCTTCGGATGACTATCTCCATGGGCATACAACACCTAGAAGTGCACGGAGATTCAAACCTCGCAATATCCCAAATAAATGGAGATTTTGATGCCAAAGATCCGAAGATGGCGGCTTACCGTAATGCCGTTCTCAAAATGTCGGCTCGGTTCGAGGGGCTCGAGTTTCACCATGTGGCTCGAGAAAGTAATCAAGCGGCGGATGTCCTTGCTCGCATTGGCGCCAAGCACGACCCCGTCCCATCTAACATATTTTTGGAAAGGCTTTTCAAGCCATCCATGGTGTGGCATGGGGAGAGCGGTATCACCAATCCGGATCCGACTATACCCCCAGATTCTGAACACACTGACATCATCGGGGGCTCAGCCACCAAAATCACACCGTCGGCCCATCTCATCATGGCAGTCATTGCCCCATGGACTGAACCCTTCCTGGCCTACCTTAATAGGCGAGAACTCCCTGAGGATCATAATGAGGCGCGCTGCATTGTGCTGCGCTCTAAAGCCTACAAGGTTCACGAGGGAGAACTCTACAAGAAAAGCACTACCAGAGTACTTCAAAGATGTATCTCTGAGGAAGAAGGGCGGCAGCTCTTAGCTGAAATTCATGCCGGTCTCGGTGGTCACCACGCCGCGGCTCGGGCCCTTGTCAGCAAAGCCTTCTGTACAGGTTTCTATTGGCCGACGGCCTGAGCAAACGCACAGGACCTTGTTCAACATTGCGTCGGATGCTAGCTTTTTGCCAACCAAAGCCATATGCCACCCACCGCTCTATAAACAATCCCCATCACTTGGCCTTTTTGCGGTGTGGGGGCTTGATATGGTCGGACCCTTAAAGGAGGAAGCCATAAGAAAAAATATCTGTTGGTCATGGTGGATAAATTCACTAAGTGGATAGAAGCCAAACCAGTTAAAACAGCCAAAGCCGGACCAGTGATAGACTTTGTATCCGGCGTTGTGCACCGTTATGGTGTTCCGCACAGCATCATCACCGACAACGGCTCCAATTTCACAGCCGATGAGGTGAAAACCTAGTGTGCTAATCTGGGCATTAATCTCGATTACGGCTCCGTCTATCACCCACAAACCAACGGTCAAGTCGAATGAGCCAATGGTCTTATTATGAGCAGCATTAAACCCAGACTAGTGCAGTCTTTGAAAGAATCAGACAAGCACTAGGTCAAGGAGCTTGACTTCGTACTCTGGGGGCTGCGGACCATGCCCAATCGCTCTACCGGATATACACCTTTCTTCATGGTGTACGGCGCAGAGGATGTGTTACCCTGCGACATTATTCATGACTCACCTTGAGTGCGCATGTATGAAGAGAGAGAGGCCGAGCTTGGTCGGAAGGACAGCTTAGATGCCCTGGAGGAGGAGCGCAACGTTGCAAAAGCCCGTTCCGCATTTTATCAACAACAGGCCCGCGGATATCAAAGCAGAGAAGTACGGGCCAAGACTTATAATGTTGGTGAACTCGTTCTATGCTTGCCGGAGAAGAAAAAGGACAAACTCATGCCCAAGTGGGAGGGTCCCTTCATCATTGACTAAGTCCTCACCAAAGGATCGTACCGCCTGCGTGATGCATGAGACAATCGCCTAGAGCCGAACCCATGGAACGCGGCCAGACTCTGAAGATTCTATGCCTAGCGCCGGACTCTTCGTTCGTCTCCTTTTCCCCTTTTGTTTCCATTATTTATTTTCCTCTCCTTTCACATTTTCTTTTTTTAAGACTTAAAGCTCTCGTGCGGCTAAGTCGTACAACTACGATGCACACATTTTCAAATATGTACGTCAATTATACCTGGGGCTTCTTATATAGAAGCTTATTATTATTATTTTCCGGGCAACAAGCTCACCACATATGTGTATTTTCCGCGTATGTACCTTTTCTTCGCCATTATATGCATCGATATGACTTAAGTTTTGGCCAAGTTGGGTTGCCTGGCTCCTGTGCTTATGCCCTACATTCACGTTAGTTCGGCTAGGGCATAAAGGGAGCACCTCTGCGATTGTTACTGCCGGGTCATCCGGATGTGTACCTCCGACTGGGTGAAGCCGAAAGCTAGCATTCTTAAGGGAATATTTAGTCAGTGGACTAAAGATGTTTTTTACTCTTTACACTATGAACCCCCAGATGTTACGTATGTTGTGGTTTTTCAATCATAGTTCGGACATGCATGTTAACGAATGCAGACCCAGGGAAAGGAACCCTTAACAGAACTATTCTCTCTGGAAGATGTTTCTTATGATCAAAAAGTTAATATAGCATAGCTAGCCGGATACTTGTGTGTTCAAGCAACTATGACCCCTACGCCTGGTTTCCACGCATACCCCGATATATATTACTGAGCAGGTATTCGAAAACACTCCGCACCTTTGGGTCCAGAGGTCGAAGCAAAAAGGTCTACCATGACAATTGCTTTACAATCCGGCTAGGGACAAATTTGTCAATTGAAGTACATAGTCACTTGGACTCAAAAACTTCTTCCTCTATGCCATCCAATAGGCTATCTAGCCTACAATCCTATTGGGAATACTTGGCAGCTACTTGTACCTGGTCATATACCAAACTAACTAGAATTTCTTTTCCATCTGACGCTAAAGGTCCGACCCGGGCTATGTGATTCAGGTCAAGTTTGGTATACCATGTTTTCACCATGGCCCAGGCCTCTCGCACACCTTCCCGGCAGGCCAATATCTTCCATAGTCGGAAGCGCCGCCGCGCTCCTTTGAATAGCTGTACAAGCTCCTCCATACTTCCTGGAGGGGAGTCGAATGGCCATAAGGCCTTTGCAATACTTTGCATTGCCTGGTGAGCTCTCTCGTGCATTTGCGATAGCCCTTGTAGCAGATCGCCCGAAGATCCGGACATCTCCTCTTCGGGACGGCCGGTCAGCATACCTACAGACATAACTCTGTTAGTTCCTTTCCTCGCCGAACTACGTGAAGGTAAGTTTGAACACATACTAAATATGCCGCCTCGTAGCCTCTTATTTTCCTTCACGGAGTCAGCCAGCTGGGCCCGAACATCTTTTAGTTCCACGCCCAGCTCGGTGTTGGAATCCTGGAGTTTGTTCTTCTCCTCCCTGACCCGTGTCAGTATACGTTCGCTCGCGGCCAGTTGCCTTTGAGCTTATGGACCTCCCGCCTGTGCGACTTACGGTACCTCTCCCAGATGATCTGACGACTCTTCCATAAGATATGCACCTGTATTAATAATCCTGGTATATGATTTTGTTTTCTCGATGGAGGGTATCATTACCAGACACTTCCTTCTTGGATTTCTTCAGTTCGGCGGTAGCAGTGGCTAGCTTGGTCCGACACTTTTCCAGCTCCTGAGACAACAGGTTGTTCTTCTCTGTGAGCACCTAGATATATAACGATCCTCAGATCAGTTGCTTCAACTGCTTCAAGTTTCGGGGGCTACTGGTATATAATTATCAGAATTGTACAAGTGTGTACTTACCCGCATATCCTTCAAATACTGGTCAGTGGCTCTGGTAAGCCCATCTCGAGCAGCCCGGATGTATGCATCACCTGAGTTGAAGGCATTGAAAGCCTCTTCTGAAAAACCGGCGTCGCGAAGAGCGGCCCGTCGGCGCCGATGATTCATGGCCCTTTCCACTTCAGAGTTTGTGATGGATACATCATCTGAATCCTCTGATGAAGGACAATCCGGTGTCACTCCCGCGTCAGCCTCAGTCCTCGAGACAGGGTTCAGAATCTGGCTAGTGGAGGCATGACCGGCAGGATCTCCGGACATAGTCTGGCGAATGTTTTTCCTGATAAGACACAACGGATAGCGTCACACTTCAATATGACAGCCAAGGAGCATATTTAAAAAACCATACCTCTTTGATTAAGGCTCGGCCGTGTTTCTATTTGCCTTCCTCTTCGAAGGCTTGCCCGGCGTAGGCGCCTGTTTCTTGTGAGTCGCCTCAGGTGCAGCGTGGCGCGCCGATCGCCTCCCCTTTGGAACACGAGATAGTGCGGTGGGTGAGGCAGAATGAGGAAATTCTTTCGAAGGATAAGTCTCCTGATTACTTACATGTGAGGCAGGGAGGAGGTCGGGATAGTCAGCGTTGATGGCCACTTCTATGCCATCATGGCTCGCCTGGTAGAACACTCCATCCTCGAGCTCCACGAATATATCTGGATCCTCTTTGAATCTTGGGTCAAGGGCCCGGTTGGCTGTGGTGCAGGGTTGTGGAGCTCCTTGGTGATCTTCTGCCATTCCTATTACAAATGAACGGATTAATATTTGGAAAGTGACTCAGGGAGTAAATGGAGTGGAGTAGTGGGATAGAAACTCACCCAGCTGGGAGGATTGTACATGGAAAATCCATCTCGACGCTTAATGCGGATGAACTCATCTTTCTCCCCTTTGTATAGTCCGGCCAGTATTTTGGCCAAAGCAGCGAGGGTGTCCGGACCCTTTAGACCACAGCGGGTGGTGTCATCTTCTCCGTTATAGTGCCACATAGGGCGCCCTCTGTATTGGAGTGGCTGGACCCCCCGTACTAAGGATGTCGCCATAACCTCGACTATTGACAATCCGAATCGGGCTAGCGTCTTTATCTTGCTCATCAATTGATGGACTTCAGTGCTATCTTCCTCCCTGAGGCTCCGAGGGCGCCAGATGTAGTGTTTCTTCAATGGAGCACTTGAAAATTTGGGAAGACCCATTCAGACTGGGTCGGGAAGGGAGACGTCCTCAATATAGAACCATTCGGAAGGCCACTCTTCGGATGGCTTCTTCGGTGTGCCGAACAGGTATCCGGTCCCGGTGATGCGCCATACCTCGGCGCCGCCCACTTGAAATATTGATCCCTCTTGATTACGAGGGACGAGGCAAAATAGTTTCTTCCATAACACAAAATGGGCCTCGCAACCCAGGAATAGCTCACAAAGAGAAACGTAACCCGCAATGTGCAGGATGGAGGTAGGAGTGAAATTGTGCAGTTGGAGGCCATAATACTCCAGAAGCCCTCAGAGGAACGGATGGATTGCAAATCCGATGCCTCTCAATAAGTAGGGAACGAAGCATACTTGTTCCCCCTGGATGCGTTGGGAAAATTCTCCGCCTGCTCCCCAACATTGAAGGAAGCCAATCCGGCTCGAACGGGGACTAGATCTGCGGGGGAAGAAATCCCTGTGTGTGTAGATTCACTAGCTGATTGTGGGATACGGAACACCTTTCCCAATCGCCTTTTTTGGGGCCGTGGGAGCGGGAGGAAGAGCTGAGAGCGCTAGCCATTTTGGGGTGGTTTCCGCTGGCAAGCTCTGAGGATTCCTCGCTTGGTGCGGACTGGATCTGAAGATCCCCATCTCTTCAAATAGACAACTTTCTTACATGGTCAGGGTGGTATGTGCAAAAATGCCCCGACCTCTCGTATTCGCTCGACACGTCGAAGCTGAAATCATGAAGGTGCGGAAGCCGATGAGTCCGACATTAAATGAAAAGCCGAATAATGCCCTTTGAGTTAGGTACTTTGAAGTAATCAGAGGAGGAACCCGCCTTGCAATGTCGAAGACAATCTGCGCGCCGGACATCTCGTCATTGAAGCCTGGTTCGGGGGCTACTGAGGGAGTCCTCAATTAAGGGGTCCTCGGACAGCCGGGCTATTAACATGGGCCGGACTGTTGGGCTATGAAGATACAAGACAGAAGACTTCTTCCTATGTCCGGATGGGACTCTCCTTTGCGTGGATGGCAAGCTTGGTGACTCCGATATGTAGATTCCTTTCTCTGTAACCGACTTAGTATAACCTTAGCCCCCTCGGTGTCTATATAAACCGGAGGGTTTAGTCCATAAAGAATAATCATAATCACATAGGGTAGATGATACGTCTCCAACGTATCTATAATTTTTTATTGTTCCATGCTATTATATTACCCCTTTTGGATGTTTATGGGCTTTATTTTACACATTTATATCATTTTTTGGGCTAACCTACTAACCAGAGGCCCGACCCATATTGCTGTTTTATTGTCTGTTTCAGTATTTCGAAGAAAAGGAATATCAAAGGGAGTCCAAACGGAATGAAACCTTCGGCAAAGTTATTTTTGGAACAGAACCAATCCCATGAACTTGGAGTGCAAGCCAGGGGATCATCGCGGGAGCCACGAGACAGGAGGGCGCGCCCACCCCCTGGGCATGCCCTACCCTCTTGTGGGCCCCTCGAGGCACCCCAAACGACTTCTTTCGCCTATATAAGCCTACGTACCCTAAAAACATCGATAACGAAGATAGATCAGGAGTTCCGCCGCCGCAAGCCTCTGTAGCCACCAAAAACCTCTCGGGAGCCCGTTCCGGCACCCTACCAGAGGGGGAACCCATCACTGGTGGCCTTCTTCATCATCCCGGCGCTCTCCATGATGAGGAGGGAGTAGTTCACCCTCAGGGCTGAGGGTATGTACCAGTAGCTATGTGTTTGATCTCTCTCTCTCTCTCGTGTTCTCTCTATGGCACGATCTTGATGTATCGCAAGCTTTGCTATTATAGTTGGATCTTATAATGTTTCGCCCTCCTCTACTCTCTTGTGATGAATTGAGTTTTCCTCTTGAAGTTATCTTATCGGATTGAGTCTTTAAGGATTTGAGAACACTTGATGTATGTCTTGCCGTGCTTATATGTGGTGACAATGGGATTTCACGTGCCACTTGTTGTATGTTTTGGTGACCAACTTGCGGGTTCCGCCCATGAACCTACGCGTAGGGGTTGGCACATGTTTTCGTCTTGACTCTCCGGTAGAAACTTTGGGGCACTCTTTGAAGTACTTTGTGTTGGTTGGATGAATATGAGATTGTGTGATGCATATCGTACAATCATGCCCACGGATACTTGAGGTGACAATGGAGTATCTAGGTGACATTAGGTTTTTTGTTGATTTGTGTCTTAAGGTGTTATTCTAGTACGAACTCTTGAATAGATCGATCCGAAAGAATAACTTTGAGGTGGTTTCGTACCCTACCATAATCTCTTCTTTTGTTCTCCGCTATTAGTGGCTTTGGAGTGACTCTTTGTTGCATGTTGAGGGATTGTTATATGATCTATCTATGTTATTACTGTTGAGAGAACTTGCACTAGTGAAAGTATGAACCCTATGCCTTGTTTCCTATCATTGCAATTCCGTTTACGCTCACTTTTACCATTAGTTACCTTTCTGTTTTTATATTTTCAGATTACAAAAACCTATATCTACTATCCATATTGCACTTGTATCACTATCTCTTCGCCGAACTAGTGCACCTATACAATTTACCATTGTATTGGGTGTGTTGGGGACACAAGAGACTCTTTGTTATTTGGTTGCAGGGTTGTTTGAGAGAGACCATCTTCATCCTACGCCTCCCACGGATTGATAAACCTTAGGTCATCCACTTGAGGGAAATTTGCTACTGTCCTACAAACCTGTGCACTTGCAGGCCCAACAACGTCTACAAGAAGAAGGTTGTGTAGTAGACATCAAGCTCTTTTCTGGAGCCGTTGCCGGGGAGGTGAGTGCTTGAAGGTATATCTTTAGATCTTGCAATCGAATCTTTTCGTTTCTTGTTTTATCACTTGTTTAGTTTATAAAAGAAAACTACAAAAAATGAAGTTAAGCTTGTCTCATACGCTTCAACTTTTAAATATCTTTCGTGAGAATGATGGAAAGGAAAATTGTGCTCAAGTGCTAGAAGAAGAAGTCTATAAAATGTTTGGTACTAGATCTTTGTATGATGAGCATGATTGCAATGTTGTTAGTATGAATTCTTTCAATATCCATGATGCTAATGATATGCAAAGCCACAAGCTTGGGGATGCTATATTTGATGAAGATCGTATTTTTTGTCCCCCAAGTTTTGATGAGAATATTTATTATGATGAAAGCATGCCTCCTATTTATGATTATTATATTTATGAAAGTGGATTTGGAGAGGTCATGACTTTATTTAGTGATGATTCCACTATTTCGGAAGAGGTTCCAATTGATTATGAGAACGAAGTTGCTATCTGTGATGATTATTGTGATGACTTGTATTATATTAATGATAACCATGAAACTTGTCATCATGATTTTAGTTTTCAATTGGATTATGCCTCACATGATAATTATTTTGTTGAGTTTGCTCCCACTATTCCGAATGAGAAGAATTTTGCTTATGTGGAGAATAGTAAATTTTCTATGCAAGTAGTTCATGAAAAGAATGCTTTAGGTGCTGGTTATATTGTTGAATTCATTCATGATGCTACTAAAAATTATTATGAGGGAGGAACTTATGCTTGTAGGAATTGCAATAATATCAAGTTTCCTTCCCATGTGCTTAAAATCTTGAAGCTATGCTTGTTTTACCTTCCTATGCTAGTTGATTATTGTTCCCATAAGTTGTTTGCTCACAAAATACCTATGCATAGGAAGAGGGTTAGACTTAAATGTGCTAGTCATATGGTTCATGATGCTCCCGTTATGTTTCAATTCTTATCTTTTATGTGAGCATCATTGTTATCATCATGCCTAGCTAGAAAGGCATTAAAGAAAAGCGCTTGTTGGGAGACAACCCAATATTTATTCTTACTGTTTTTATGTGTTCACATGATTATGCTACTGTAGTAATCATGTTTTATAGCTTTTGTTTCAATAAAGTGCCAAGTAAGACCTTTAGGATAGCCTACGGTGATAGTTGTGTTGATCCTGCTGAGAATCAGAAACTTTTGCATCCAGTAAATTAGTTTTGTTAATTCACAGAAATGTTCTTATGATCTGATTCTTTTTGCTATGGATTGGTACACAAATTTCTTAGGACTTCCTAATTTGGTAGAATTTTTGGAGTTCCAGAAGTATATGTTTGATACAGATTACTACGGACTGGTCTGTTTTTGACAGATTCTGTTGTCTATGTGTCGTTTGCTTATTTTGATGAATCTGTGAGTAGTATTGGAGGGTATGAACCATAGATAAGTTTGAATACAGTAGATATTACATCAATATGAATTTATAATGAGTTCATTACGGTACCTAAGTGGTGGTTTATTTTCTTATACTAACGGAGCTTACGAGTTTTCTGTTGAGTTTTGTGTTATGGAGTTTTCAAGTTTTGGGTAAAGATTCGATGGACTATGGAATAAGGAGTTATAAGAGCCTAAGCTTGGGGATGCCCAAGGCACCCCAAGGTAGTATTCAAGGACAACCAAGAGCCTAAGCTTGGGGATGCCCCGGGAAGGCATCCCCTCTTTCGTCTTCATTCATCGGTAACTTTACTTGGAGCTATATTTTTATTCACCACATGATATGTGCTTTGCTTGGAGCGTCATTTTATTTTGTTAGTATTTGCTTGCGGTTATTTATAATAATGTTTTTCATCTTTAGTTTCAATAAAAAAATGTCAAGGATAGCCTTTACCATGCTTATTTTGCTAGTATACATGTTGCTGTTTGAAAACAGAAAGTTTACCGCTGTTGCAAAAATTCCCTAGAAAAGTCCGAGAATGATATAATGTTGAAACTTTTTGCATAATGAGATATGATAAATCTTCTACAGCGTAGTATTTTTATCATAATTTTTGGAGTTAGGGAAGTATTGATACTCTTGCATTCTTTACAGACTGTACTGTTTTGGCAGATTGCTGTTATGTTTGCATTGTTTGCATATGTTTGCTTGTTTAATGATTCTATTTGAAGATAGGAGTATTAAATATGCAGAGGAATTTAGTATAAAATGTTGAATAATAATTTTAGTGATTTGTTACTGTAGAAAATGATAAGGTTTTGCATTGGTTTATACTAACCTATCTCACGAGTTCTTGTTGAGTTTGGTGTGGATGAAGCTTTTTGATAAAAAGAGAAACCATGATATGAGAGGAATTAAGGAGACACAAAAGTTCAAGCTTGGGGATGCCCAAGGAACCCCAAGATAATATTTCAAGAAGTCTCAAGCATCTAAGCTTGGGGATGCCCCGTTAGGCACCCCCACCTTTCTTCTTCAACAACTATCGGTTAGTATCGGTTGAGCCTAAGTTTTTCGCTTCTTCACATGAGTTGTGCTATCCTTGCAATGTGATTTTATTTTGTTTTGTTTTCTGTTTGAATACAATACGAAGATCTGAAATTCCTTAATGTTAGAGAGTCTTCACATAGATGCACAATTATTCGACTACTCATTGATCTTCACTTATATCTTTCGGAGTAGTTTGTCATTTGCTCTAGTGCATCACTTATATCTTTTAGAGCATGGTGGTGGTTATATTTTGTATAAATTGCTAGTCTCTCATGCTTCACTTATATTATTTTGAGTCTTTTAGAACAGCATGGTATTTGCTATGGTTATAAAGTTGATCCTAGAATGGTAGGCATCCAAGTTGGGTATAATAAAAACTATCATAGAAAGTGAATTGGATGCTATGACCAATTTGATACTTGATAATTGTTTTGAGATATGGAGGTAGTGATATTAAAGTCATGCTAGTTGAGGTGATTATGAAAAATGCTTGTGTTGAGGTTTGTGATTCCCGTAGCATGCACGTATGGTGAACCGCTTTGTGATGAAGTTGGAGCACAATTTTATTTATTGATTGTCTTACTTATGAGTGGCGGTCGGGGACGAGCGATGGTCTTTTCCTACCAATCTATCCCCCTAGGAGCATGCACGTAATAATTTGTTTTTGATGACTTGAAGATTTTTGCAATAAGTATATGAGTTCTTTTGACTTATGTTGAGTCCATGGATTATAAGCACCCTCACCCTTCCACCTTTCATTATAGAACTTGGCTTGTATATTCCAAAGATGGGCTTCCTCAAAATTCCCTAGGTCTTCGTGAGCAAGCAAGTTGGATGCACACCCACTTAGTTTCTTTTGTTGGGCTTTCATATACTTATAGCTCTAGTGCATCCGTTGCATGGCAATCCCTACTCACTCACATTGATATATATTAATGGGCATATCCATAGCCCGTTGATACGCCCAGTTGATGTGAGACTATCTTCTCCTTTTTGTCTTCTCCACAACCACCATTCTATTCCACATATAGTGCTATGTCCATGGCTCACGCTCATGTATTGCGTGAAAGTTGAAAAAGTTTGAGATTATTAAAGTATGAAACAATTGCTTGGCTTGTCATCGGGGTTGTGCATGATTAAATACTTTGTGTGGTGAAGATAGAGAAACAGCCAGACTATATGATTTAGTAGGGATAACTTTCTTTGGCCATGTTATTTTGAGAAGACATGATTACTTTGATTAGTATGCTTGAAGTATCACTATTTCTTATGTCAATATGAACTTTTATTTTGAATCATTTGGATTTGAACATTCATGCCACAATAAAGAAAATTAAATTGAGAATTATGCTAGGTAGCATTCCACATCAAAAATTCTGTTTCTATCTTTTACCTACTCGAGGACGAGCAGGAATTAAGCTTGGGATGCTTGATACGTCTCCAACGTATCTATAATTTTTGATTGTTCCATGCTATTATATTACCACTTTTGGATGTTTATGGGCTTTATTTTACACATTTATATCATTTTTTGGGACTAACCTACTAATCGGAGGCCCAGCCCATATTGCTGTTTTATTGCCTGTTTCAATATTTCGAAGAAAAGGAATATCAAATGGAGTCCAAATGGAATGAAACCTTCGGCAAAGTTATTTTTGGAACAGAACCAATCCCAAGAACTTGGAGTGCAAGCCAGGGGATCAGTGAGGGAGCCATGAGACAGGGGGCGCGCCCACCCCCTGGGCGCACCCTACCCTGTCGTGGGCCCCTCGAGGCTCCCCCGACTGACTTCTTTTGCCTATATAAGCCTACGTACCCTAAAAACATCGATAACGAAGATAGATCGGGAGTTCCGCTGCCGCAAGCCTCTGTAGCCACCAAAAACCTCTCGGGAGCCCGTTCCGGCACCCTGCCGGAGGGGGAACCCATCACCAGTGGCCTTCTTCATCATCCTGACGCTCTCCATGACGAGGAGGGAGTAGTTCACCCTCGGGGCTGAGGGTATGTACCAGTAGCCATGTGTTTGATCTCTCTCTCTCGTGTTCTCTCTATGGCACGATCATGATGTATCGCGAGCTTTGCTATTATAGTTGGATCTTATGATGTTTCTCCCCCCCTCTACTCTCTTGTGATGAATTGAGTTTTCCTCTTGAAGTTATCTTATCAGATTGAGTAATTAAGGATTTGAGAACACTTGATGTATGTCTTGCCGTGCTTATCTGTGGTGACAATGGGATTTCACGTGCCACTTGATGTATGTTTTGGTGACCAACTTGTGGGTTCCGCCCATGAACCTATGCATAGGGGTTGGCACACATTTTCGTCTTGACTCTCCGGTAGAAACTTTGGGGCACTCTTTGAAGTACTTTGTGTTGGTTGGATGAATCTGAGATTGTGTGATGCATATCGTATAATCATGCCCACGGATACTTGAGGTGACAATGGAGTATCTAGGTGACATTAGGGTTTTGGTTGATTTGTGTCTTAAGGTGTTATTCTAATACGAACTATTGAATAGATCAATCTGAAAGAATAACTTTGAGGTGGTTTCGTACCCTACCATAATCTCTTCGTTTGTTCTCCGCTATTAGTGGCTTTGGAGTGACTCTTTGTTGCATGTTGAGGGATTGTTATATGATCTATCTATGTTATTATTGTTGAGAGAACTTGCACTAGTGAAATAATTAACCCTATGCCTTGTTTCCTATCATTGCAATTCCGTTTACGCTCACTTTTACCATTAGTTACCTTGCTGTTTTTATATTTTCAGATTACAAAAACCTATATCTACTATCCATATTGCACTTGTATCACTATCTCTTCGCCGAACTAGTGCACCTATACAATTTACCATTGTATTTGGGTGTGTTAGGGACAAGAGACTCTTTGTTATTTGGTTGCAGGGTTGTTTGAGAGAGACCATCTTCATCCTATGTCTCCCACGGATTGATAAACCTTAGGTCATACACTTGAGGGAAATTTGCTACTGTCCTACAAACCTGTGCACTTGCAGGCCCAACAACGTCTACAAGAAGAAGGTTGTGTAGTAGACATCAGTAGACTTCTATGGTTTTAGCCATTACAATCTCGTGGTAGATCAACTCTTGTAATACTCATATTCATCAAGATCAATCAAGCAGGAAGTAGGGTATTACCTCCATAGAGAGGGCCCGAACCTGGGTAAACATCGTGTCCCCCGCCTCCTGTTACCATCAGCCTTGGACGCACAGTTCGGGACCCCCTACCCGAGATCCGCTAGTTTTGACACCGACACTCCTACCTGGGAGCCTCCTAACTACTCCTGGTCATCGGCGTCCGTCACGTGGTAGAAGGTACCCTCGGGGTAGTAGTAATCGTCGGCGGTGGAAGCGGTCTCAGGGGCTCCGTCATCTGGTTGCATCAAACGGATATGGGAAAAAAGAAAGCAAAGTAAATGTGAGTACTCATCCAAAGTACTCAGCAAGCAAGGATGTACACTACATATGCTACATTATCAAAGGAAGGCTATATATGTGGACTGGGCTGCAAAAATGCCAGAATAGAGGGGAGAGCCTAGTCCTATCAAAGACTATCATCTTCAGAATCTTCAGTGATCTTGCACCATTAGAAGAGTGCATAGGATAAAGTAAAGTAGTAGTAGTGTCATCAACCTCGCAAAGAGATTCTTCCTCGACTCCCTGCGAGAAAGCAATCCCAAAGCCATACTATCCATTTCTCATCTCAAGTATCCAGTTCTAGTTGTATCGATCGGTATACAACTCCAAGTGTCCGTTGTCGTAAGACAGGCTAACGATAGATTTTTCTTCCCTGCAGGGGTGCACCAACTTAACCACCACGCTTGCTTAACTCCGGCTGGACACACTTTACTGGGTCATGCCTGGCCTCAGCCAAACGATACGCCGCAACCCGACCTAGGCTTAATAGAGAGGTCAGCACGTCGGTCTACATCCTAAGCGCGCAGGGGTCACGGGCCCATCGCCCTTTGCACTCCTGCACATTGCGTATGCAGTCGGTGAGCAGACCTAGCTACCTCCTTAAAAAACGCAGGTGCTTACTCAGTCCAACCCGGTGCGCACCGCTCAGTCGCTGACGTCTATTAAGCTTCAGCTGATGTATATGACGCAGACCACCCTAACTATGCCCATGTGATGGTTAGTGCTATCAGGCCAGAGGCCCCTCGGATCAAATATCCAAATCATAGTGGATTAGGAGCGCGTGGTAACGAGCAGAGACTCATGATCGATGTGACCCCGTCACCTCGTCTCGAGGACTTGTGGTAAGGGCTAAGAATGCAAGGCCACGCCAAGTAGTTATCTCGTGGGCACCTTCCAAGTCAACTCGACTCCACATCACTCGCAATTAAGCTCGCGCGGGTACCCCTCAGGGCCGACCCTTCTTTAGTAACATTGTTCAGTGTAAAGTCATCGTAACCATAGTAACCGTGTGTCTAACACCAAGGGGAACTGAGGGAGTCCCGGATTAGGGGGTGTTCGGATAGCCGATGTATCACCGTTGGCCGGACTCCTAGACTATGAAGATACAAGATTGAAGACTCCGTCCCGTGTCCGGATGGGAGTTTCCTTGGCGTGGAAGGCAAGCTTGGCAATACGGACATGTAGATCTCCTACCATTGTAACCGACTCTGTGTAACCCTAGCCCTCTCTGGTGTCTATTTAAACCGGTGGGTTTTACTCCATAGGACGAAGAACAATCATACCATAGGCTAGCTTCAAGGGTTTAGCCTCTTTGATCTCGTGGTAGATCTACTCTTGTACTACCCATATCATCAATATTAATCAAGAAGGAGTAGGGTTTTACCTCCATCGAGAGGGCTCGAACCTGGGTAAAAACATCGTGCCCCTTGTCTCCTATTACCATCCGCCTAGACGCACAGTTCGGGACCCCCTACCCGAGATCTGCCGGTTTTGACACCGACATTGGTGCTTTCATTGAGAGTTCCTCTGTGCCGTCGCCATCAGGAAGGATGCCTCGTCCCGTCTTTAAAGACGGCACCATTGCTAAAGGAGCTTTGGCCATCGGCCAAACTCTCCGACTAGGCAGTTTTCTTATGACCGCCTGTTCGGCCGTCGTGACGACGATGACTTCTCGGGTCATCAAAAGCAATCTTCATGTTAACTCGGAACTTGCCAAGTAGCTAGATCCGATGGAGCTCTCCTCCTTAAACGAGCTCTTGGATCGCATCGCCGCCCTGGGAGTCGCTACAGACTACAATCAGATTGGGCCTAAAACCGATCTGAGAGAGATCAACTCTTCCCAGGCTACCCACCTTGTTGCTGTGGTAGAGGAACAGTACGGCGACCCTTCTTCTATATTAAGGACTAGCTATGTCCGGATTCCTGACCCCTCCATGCCGGATTCTCGCGGAGGGACGAACGTCGATCAAGACCTGAACCTAAAGTCAGGCAGCGGGCTGGATTCATTGGACAATATCCAAAAACCCAAGCTTCCAAGTTCGGAAACTTTTCGGCCCTTGAGTCTTAGATTGGACGGGGTTCCGAATTTAATTCCACCCGCACACCCAAACATAAGCGATCTATCCTGAATCCGGCAAGAGCCCGCTGAAACAGTACACCATTACTGGGCCAGATTCCTCTTGGTTATGGACAGGATAAAGGACTACCGCGAGGAAGATGCAATTTCACTTTTCTGCAATAATTGCACGGACAAGGGAATCCTAAACGCCATAAGTCGTCGTGAAATTACACGCTTTGCCGACTTGGCGTCCATAGTACGAAAGTACTGTGCGATGGAGAGCGCCTGGAAAACCGAAACCAAATTTTGGGATAATCCGGCCCCGAATACAACCCTAGTCCAAAATAAAAGGGTGCATCATCGCCAGGCACCTGGGTTAAATACCAAAAAGCAAAAAAACCCTAAAGGGCACGGAACCGTACTGGAGGGATGGCTCAATGGACCCTGCAAAATTCATAGTACAGAGGGCGCCACTCCGACTCATAGCCTTCGAGCATGTTGGATACTACGGCAGGTGGCCAAAAGTGGCGAAGAGCTTCTAGCTCTAGAGAACCAGCCCAGCAACACTAGTATGGTATTAACAGTCTTCGAGACTTTTGCATCAAATAATATGCGGAAACGAACACTCCGCAGCCTTGCTGAAGTCTACCAAGTAGCAACGATAAATCCATGGAGTGACACGGCTATTACCTTTAACGCCAGTGACGAACCTAAATACCGAACAGCCCGAGCACCAGCCGCATTGGTCCTCAGTACAATAGTGGACGGCTTTCGCCTTACCAAGGTACTCATGGATGGTGGCAGTGGATTAAACCTCATTTATGAGGAAACCCTTCGAAAAATGGAAATAGACTGGAGCCGCATTGAGCGAAGCAGCACAACCTTTAGAGGAATAATCCCTAGTCGGGAAGCATGCTGCACAGGAAAAATTACACTGGATGTGGTGTTCGGCTCGCCGGACAATTACAGGTCCGAGGAGGTCACGTTCCAAGTGGCCCCGTTCAGCAGCGGATATCACGCTTTATTAGGGCGAGAGGCATTCACAATTTTTCAAGCTATACCCCATTACGGGTACATGAAGCTCAAAATGCCCGGGCCCAACGGAATCATCACTCTTGCCAGTGATCCGGCCCATTCTGCTTCAACATAATGCCCTTCGGGCTCAAAAACGCCGGTGCAACATATCAGCTCATGATTCAGACATGTCTGGCAAACCAGATCGGCAAAACAGTGGAGGCATACATAGACGATGTGGTTGTCAAATCCAAGCATGTCGAAACTCTAGTAGATGACTTGAGGCTCACATTCAACAATCTCCGAGCATACAACATTAAGCTCAACCCGGAAAAATGCGTTTTCGGCATACCAGCCGGAAAGCTCTTGGGCTTCATTGTATCCGGTAGAGGAATTGAAGCAAACCCAGCCAAGATCCGAGCGCTGTCACAATTGGATATCCCAAAAGACCTCAAACAAATACAAAAATTGACTGGATGCATGGTGGCTCAAAGCCGCTTTATCTCCCACTTAGGAGAAAAGGCATTACCCCTTTATCGCCTCCTGCGGTGCACCGAACACTTCGAGTGGACGGATGCCGCCATGGCCGGACTCGAAGAAATCAAAGCCATATTGGCAACAAATCTGGTCCTGGCCGCACCCAACATGGGCGAACCAATGCTATTATACATCGCGGCAACCCATCAAGTTGTAAGCGCGGTGCTCGTTGTCGAACGAGAAACGGACGGACACAAGTTCCCTCTTCAAAAACCAGTTTACTACGTGTCCACTGTCCTAACTCCATGCAAGTCCCAGTATCCGCATTATCAAAAGATAGCATACGTGGTGTTCATGGCATCCCGGAAGTTGCGACACTACTTTCAAGAGTGTTCGATAACGGTAGCCTCCGAAGTACCTCTTAATGACATTATAAACAAGCGCGACGCAACGGGCCGGATTGCCAAATGGGCCATCGAGCTCCTCCCATTCGACATAACCTATAAAGCACAGCGAGCTATCAAGTCGCAAGTCTTGGCTGACTTCGTCGCCGAATGGACTGAAGCCGAACTCCCTAAAGAGTACGGCGCATATTCCAATTGGATCACGCACTTCAACGGCTCCAAAATGTTGGCCGGCCTGGGGTCTGGCGTCGTCCTGACGTCCCCAACCGGAGACACAGTCCAATACGTACTCCAGATAATGTACACGGACTCCAACAACGCGGCCGAATACAAGGCCCTTCTACATGGCCTCCGGATGGCGGTCTCCATGGGCATTAAACGCCTAGAGGTGCGCGGGGATTCGAACCTCGCGATATCCCAAATAAATGGAGACTTCGACGCCAAGGATCCGAAAATGGCAGCCTACCATAACGCCGTCCTAAAAATGTCAGCTCGGTTTGAAGGGCTCGAATTTCACCATATAGCCCGGGATAATAACCAGGCGGCGGACGTATTGGCATGCATCGGCGCAAAGCGCGATGCCATCCCTCCCAGCATCTTCCTGGAGCGGCTTTTCAAGCCATCCGTACTATAGGAAGGGGAGTCCGGAAACAACAATCCGGACCCAACCGCACCGCCCGACACCGAACATTCTGACACAATCGGTGGTTCTGCCAATGAAATAACACCTTCAGCCCATGAAATAATGGTAGTCATTGCCCCGTGGACCGAACCATTCCAAGCCTACTTAACTAGGCAGGAACTTCCCGAGGACCAAAACAAGGCCCGCTGCATAGTACGGCGATCTAAAGCCTATAAGGTCCATGAGGGAGAGCTTTATAAGAAAAGTACAACCGGAGTCCTTCAAAGGTGTATCTCCGAAGAGGAAGGGCGAAATCTTCTGGCTGAAATTCATGCCGGACTCGGTGGGCACCACACCGCAGCCCGGGCCCTTGTAGGCAAGGCTTTCCGTACAGGATTTTATTGGCCAACGGCCCGGGCAGACGCTCAGGACTTAGTCCAACGATGCGTCGGTTGCCAGCTCTTTGCTAATCAAAGCCACATGCCACCCACCGCCCTGAAAACTATAACCATCACCTGGACGTTCGCGGTCTGGGGGCTTGACATGGTTGGACCCCTTAAAGGAGGAACCCACAAGAAAAAATACCTATTGGTCATGGTGGATAAATTCACCAAACGGATAGAGGCCAAGCCAGTTAAGACGGCCGAATCCGGACCCGTGATAGACTTCATATCAGGGGTAGTACACCGTTACGGCGTCCCCCATAGCATCATCACTGATAATGGCACGAACTTCATGGCCGATGAGGTTAAACTCTGGTGCAAAAACATGGGCATCAAGCTCGACTACGCTTCAGCCTATCACCCTCAAACTAACAGTCAAGTCGAGCGAGCAAATGGTCTAATCATGAGCGGCATTAAACCCAGACTAGTGCGGTCCCTCAAGGAATCTAACACGCACTGGGTAGAGGAGCTCGACTCCGTACTCTGGGGGCTGCGGACCATGCGAATCGCACTACCAGATTCACACCATTTTTTATGGTATACGGCGCAGAGGCAGTTTTGCCCTGCCACATAATTCATGACTCACCTCGCGTGCGCATGTACGAAGAAAGAGAAGCCGAGCTGGATCGGCAGGACAGTTTGGACGCCTTAGAGGAGGAGCGCGATGTGGCAAAAGCTTGTTCCGCATTCTATCAACAGCAGGCCCGAAGATATCAAAGCAGAGAAGTACGGGGCCAAACTTACAATGTTGGCGAACTAGTTCTACGCCTGCCGGACAAGAAAAAGGACAAACTCAAGCCCAAATGGGAAGGTCCCTTCATCATCGACCAAGTCCTGACCGGCGGAGCATACCGTCTGCGAAACGCATCGGATAGCCGACTCGAGCCGAACCCATGGAACGCAGCTCGTCTCCGAAGATTCTACGCCTAGCGCCGGACTCCGAGTTCGTCTCCTTCCTCCGTCTACATTTTATACTTTAGATATCTTTTATTTCTCTCCTTCTCCCTCCTTTTTTCTTGAAGCCTTTGGAGGCTCGTTTGTGCATTGTTCGCACACATTTGACGTGCTACTCGCACTCATTATACCTGGGGGCTTGTTTAACAGAAGCTTATTTATACGGGCTTTATGCCCAACACATGTGTCACACTTCCGCATGTACCTTTTATTCACCATTATATGCATCGATATGACTTAAGTTTTGGCCAAGCTGGGTTGCCTGGCTCATGTGCTTACCCCTACGTTCCCGATTGTTCGGCCAGGTGGTAAAGGGAACACCTCTGCGATTGTTACTGCCGGCTCAGCCGGATGTGTACCTCAGACTGGGTGAAGCCGAAAGCTAGCGTTCTTAAGGGAATATTCGGTCGGAGAACTAAAAGATGATTTCTTACCTATTTATTTATCTGCCCCCAGATGCTTTCCTGCTTTTTTCGCAGTCCGGACATGCACTTTAGGGCATGTCTCCCAGGGAAAGGAACCCCTAATGGAACTATTCTCCTTGGAAGATGTTTCTTAGTAACCATGTAATATAACATAACTAGTTGGGCACTTTTCTGATAAAGCACTAATGACCCCTACGCCTGGTCTCCACACATGCCCCGGTTTTTTATATAACCGCGAGGGTATTCGGACACACTCCAGACTGTCGGGTCCCGAAGTTGAAGCGAAAAGGTCCGCTATGACAAACGATCTACAATCCGGCTAGAAGGCATTTTACATGTCATTTTAAATTTCATAGTCAAATTGACTGATTGTATTCCTCTTCAATACCATCTAATATGTTGTCTAGTTTACAGTCCCGCTGGGAATACTTTGCGGCCAATTCTACTTGGCCGTACACTAAGCTCACAGGGATATCCTTCCCATTAGGCCCCACAGGTCCGACCTCGGCCATGTGGTTTGGGTCAGCCCTTGTGTACCGCATCTTCACCATGGCCCAGGCCTCCCTGGCGCCTTGATGGCAGGCCAATATCTTCCATAGCCGGAAGCGCCACCGTGCTCCCTGAAGCTTCTCTCCAAGCTCTCCAAGGCCTTCGGGTAGGGATATGGATGGCCACAAGGCCTGGGCGACGCCTCTCATCACCTGCCGAACTCGTTCGTGCAGTTGCAGCAGCTCGACAAGTAGGTCACCCGTTGAACCGGGCATTTCCTCTACAGGACGACCCGTGAGCATACCTACAGACATATTTCTGTTAGTCGACTTCCTCGCCGAACTCTTTTTTAAGGTTCGTTCAAGCACTTACTGAAAATGCCGCGACGAAGCCGCTTATTCTCCTTAACGGAGTCAGACAGCTGGGCACGAACATCTTTTAGTTCCTCGCCCAGCTGGGTGTTGGCATCTTGGAGGTTATTCTTCTGTTACCGCACCCTTGTAAGCACATTCTCGCCGGCTTTTAACCGGCGCAGGAGCTGTTGCTTGTCCGGATCTACCCCGGCACCATCTGCAATGTTATTGTCAGACTTAAACACACGCCGCACTTCGCAAACTACTTCTCTTTTAAAGCGTATATTACCAGAGGGGGTCTCTGTGGCTCCCCCTGTGGCGGCTAGTGCGGCCTCAAGTTGGGCCTTGCACTCTTGAAGCTCCTGGGACAGTTGGGTATTCTTTTCTGTAAGATCCTGCATAACAAATGATCCTTAAATCAGTTATTCTAACTATTTTAAGTCTCGGGGGCTACTGGCATATATAACTGTCAAAATTCCTCACCCATATGTCTTTCACATACTGCTCTGTGGCTCTGGCTAGACCATCTAGAGCGGCATGGAGGTGCGCATCTCCCGAATTAAAGGCATTCAATGCCTCTTGGGAAAAACATGCGTCACGAAGAATTGTCCGGCGGCGCCTATGATTCATGGCGATCTCCACCTTAGATTTGGTGGCGGACAATCTGTCGGCATCCTCCGTTGGAGGAGCATCTGACGCGCACCTTGTGTTTGCCTCCCCTTCCGGACCTGGCTTTGGAGCCTGGCTGGCGGAGCCTCGATTGGCAACCTCTCCGGACACAGTCCGGCGAGCGCTCTTTTTCCTGAAAAAATCACGAGCGTTAGTACACCTTCTAGGAATCTTTCCTTGAAACACAGTGGCGCACCATACCGTTGCGGCGATGTCTCGATCCGCACCGCACTTCTTTTCTGCCTGCGGGGCCGAGCTGCCCCTTGTTGGCCAGCCGCCGCGGGATTGGCTTCCCGCCTCAAGGGCACCTCCTGCGGAACACCATTGGTATGTGGTGATCAGAAATAAGCATGGATGGGTCATGGTATCAGGACTTCAGTCACAGTTACCTGGGAAGCTAGAAATATTCCGGGGTAGTCGGCCGTAATGGCGACCAAAGCATTGTCGATGCTAAGTTGGTGGAACACCCCATCGATCAGCTCCACATTTATGTCTGGATCCTCTTTGGAAGTCGGATCGAGGGACCGTTCCGGATCCTCGGATTGTGGAGGCGGGCTGTGTATATCCTCTACGGTCCGGCGCAGTTCCTGTGTCGAAATCACAAAATGGGGTACTTAACCATGGGAATGGGATCGGATAGGCAAAAGAAATGTTCGCTTACCCAGCTTCGAGGATTGTTCATAGAAAATCCGTTCAGTGGACTAACACGGAGAAAATCCTCCTTTTCCCCTTTGTACAGGCCGGACAAGATCTTCACCAGATCGGCGACCGATCCCTGCCCCTTACAGCCATGGCGGGTGGCATCATCCTCCCCGTTGAAATCCTACATGGGGTGGCCCCTATACTGGAGCGGCTGCACCCCCCGCATAATGCATGTGGCCATGACTCCGATCATAGTCAGGCCGGAATGAGCTAATAACCTTATTCGGCTCATCAGGTAGAGGACATCCCTATCATTTTCCCTCTGGGGCTCCGCGGGCGCCAGCTTAGGCACTTCTTCAAAGGAGCATTACTGAACTCCGGGAGGCCGATCCGAACAGGATCAGGCAGCGGGACGTCTTCCATGTAAAACCATTCCGAAGGCCAGTCTTTGGATGCCTTCTTCGGGGTTCCGGATAGATATCCGGTCCCGGCGATGCGCCATAGTTCGGCTCCACCCACTTGATATATTGACCCCTCATGAGAACGGGGTACGAGGTAGAATAACCTCTTCCACAGCACAAAATGAGCCTCGACGCCCAAGAATAGTTCGCAAAGGGCCACGAAGCCTGCGATGTGCAGAATGGAGGCAGGCGTAAGGTGGTCCAGCTGGAGGCCGTACAACTCCAGGAGCCCCCGAAGAAACGGATGTATTGGAAATCCGAGTCCTCTTATCAGATAAGGGACAAAGCATACCTGCTCTCCTTTGGAGGGATCGGGGATGCTCTCCGCCTGCTTTCCTCCCTTGTAGGTGGCGAGTCCGGCTCGAACCGGAACCATGAAGGCTGGGGGAAGAAATCCCTTGGTTTGGAGCGTCGCTAGCTTGCTGTGCGGGAACGAGCATCTCTCCCAATCTCCAGGCTGAGGGTTGGGAGCGCGGGAGGAGGAGCCGCGTCGACTGTCCATGATAGAATGGATTTTTGTCAGAGGCGCTCCGATGAATGCTCACGGAGGGACGATGGTGTGATTCGGATCTAGATCCTCGTCTCTTTTTATAGGCGTCTCATTTGCGCAGCTAGGGGGGAAAGTGTAAAAATACCCTGGCTTTTCGCATTCATTCGACACATGGAAGATGGCCATTATTGGGCGTGGAAGCCAAGGAGCACAGCATTTATAAGAAGCCGGACACTATTCGACAAGTATATGGAATTTGGAGAAGAACCCGCCTCGCAATGCCGAAGACAATCTACGCGCCGGACTCATCATCATTGAAGCCTGGTTCGGGGGCTACTGAGGGAGTCCCGGATTAGGGCGTGTCCGAATAGCCGAACTATCACCGCTGGCCGGACTCCTAGACTATGAAGATACAAGATTGAAGACTTCGTCCAGTGTCCGGATGGGACTTTCCTTGGCGTAGAAGGCAAGCTTGGCAATACAGATATGTAGATCTCCTACCATTGTAACCGTCTCTGTGTAACCCTAGCCCTCTCCGGTGTCTATATAAACCGGAGGGTTTTAGTCCGTAGGACGAAGAACAATCATACCATAGGCTAGCTTCTAGGGTTTAGCCTCTTCGATCTCGTGGTAGATCTACTCTTGTACTACCCATATCATCAATATTAATCAAGCAGGAGTAGGGTTTTACCTCCATCGAGAGGGCCCGAACCTGGGTAAAAACATCGTGCCCCTTGTCTCCTGTTACCATCCGCCAAGACGCACAGTTCAGGACCCCCTACCCGAGATCCGCCGATTTTGACACTGATAGGAACTGTCGTGGATTTGTCATGGCAGATGTCCTAGTGAAAGGACTTAGTCGTGGAGCCATCGCTACGGGTTAATTTGAAGGGGTTAAAGCGGACACAAAGACACAAGGGTTTATACTAGTTCGGCCCCTTCAATGAAGGTAAAAGCCTACGTCTAGTTGTGATGGAATTGATGTGGTCTCGATGGCTAGGGAGCAAACAAGCTTCGCCTAGGCTCGAGTTGTTGTTGTCTGTCCTTGAACCGCCGCCGGGTCGTCCCCTTATATACACGGGTGACGCCCGTCGGTCCGTAGAGTCCCAACCGGTTCATACTCATATCCCGGTTGGTATCTCTCTATTCCTAACTTACAATACAAGTTTACATATCATGCCGGTTTACGGCTACAGATTCTAAACCGACTACAGGCCTTGGGCCTTCATCTGCTTATACAACTAACGAAGTTAACCCGGCCCAGGTAGGCCGGTTCACGCCCAGTGGTAATATCCCCAACAGGAACCCTGAGGAATCACCCCGTTGAATTCCACCTGATGTTATCGTAAAGGTGAACGAAGGAGGAATCACCCTCGAGGTCCACTCTTGTGGAGTTCCATGACAGTGTCGTTATCGGGAGTGGATAAGGAGGAATCACCCTCGAGGTCCACTCTTGTGGAGTTGCACGACAGTGTCGTTATTGGGAGTGGAGAAGGAGGAATCACCCTTGATGACCATAACCGATGAACTAACCTACAAGGTTAACATCAGAAGTGTTGATGAGGTATCACCCTCGGCACTCGATAGTAACCCAGTAGTGTCGAGCAACTAAGGGGAAAGTGATGTGCAGTGCCGGAGCCTGGTCTTCGATCGCGTTGATCGGGTCTTCTGATAATCCAGCGGAGCAGTTGGGTCAGCATGGGGTCACTGATGGGTCTCTAACCAGCCTACACTAAGTAGTTTAGGATAAATAGGTATGTAACAATAGCAGGGTACAAGATCAGGCTATGCATTAGAATAGGTAAAGCAGTAGCAGCAGTAATTTCTAAGGCAAGCATAAGAGAGAAGAGAATAGGCGATATCAGAATGTTCAAAAGGGGGTTGCTTGCCTAGTTGCTTAGCGGCAAAGGCAGGGTCGTCAGTGGTGTCGTCGGTGACGTAGTCGATCACAGGGGCAACATCGGTCTTGGGGTCTATCAGAGAGAAGAGGAGGAAGAAACAGATAAATACACAGTAATCATATGCAACATAAAGTATGCTATGCTAACGTGCAATGCAGGGTTGCCTAAAGATATGTCTAAGTCATTTAGTTACATTAGGATTAAAGTTGGATTTAATAACCGGTGTATAGGCACTATTCATCTACCAGAAATGGGCTAAAAGTTACGGATTCACCTCCGTATAGGGTTCCGACATAGAAACAGATGACACAATTAGATTTATCTCATCATTCTGAGCAACTTTCATATATAAAGTTTTTCCATCTGAGCTATGGTTTATTTTCTATGATTTATCGAAGTTTTAACATTTTCTAGAATTTACTTTTTAACAGAAAAGGGCATTATGACATCAGCATGATGCAATGCTGACGTCAGCAGGTCAACAGGTCAGCTGACCAGTCAAACCAGACAGGTGGGGCCCATATGTCAGCCACTGTAATTAACAGAGTTTATATTAAACTAATCTGAGGTTAAATAGCTACTCGGCCCCCCGTGTCAATCTCTAATTAGTAACTAATAAGGTTTTAATATTAAAACATTTTAATTAATTAATATAGGCGGTGGGGCCCGCGTGTCAGTGGCACTGGGCTACCCAGTCAGCATGTTAACTGGGTCAACCTAGTCAACGGGGCCCATGGGGCCCGCTGGCAGTGACCCAGGGTGGCCCGAGGTGTGCCAGCTCAGTGGAGCCGCCGGAGTAGCTCCGGCGAGCTCACGCACAGTGGCCGAACGTCGCCGAGCGTCGGGATTCGTCTATGGGACACCAAATCGAGCATCGTTTCTTGCGTGCGAACGAGGAGAGTGCCCCGCGTCTATCTATGGCGCCGGAACACGCGGGGGTGGCCGGAAACAATGACGGTGACAAGCGCGATGGACGGCAGTTTGGGCGCGTACGGGGATCGCATTATGGGGCTCTATTCGATGCATGTTTTGGTCCGAACAGATGAGCGCGTTGAGGAGCGTCGAACTGTGAGGGGGGCTTGGTCGAAAACGGCCGGAGAGAGCGGTGGCGAGCAGCGGAGCACACGTCGGAGTTCAGGCGTCGATGGATCCAACGCTAGGGGGGTAGGAGGAAGCACGAGCTTGTGCTCGTTGGGCTCCTGGGAGCACCAGGAGTTCGACCATGGCCTCAGGCGGCGGTGAAATCGACCACAGCGCTGGACACAAGCTCGTCGGCGGTGAGCCAAGCACGGACGCAGCTGCAGCTAGCTACGGCACGCGAAGAGGCTACGGAGGGGAGCAGGAGACGAAGAAGCTCACCGAGCGGCACACCGATGGCCCTTGGGAGTATAGGAGCAGTAGAATGGAGCGGATAGGTGGAGAACCGCCGGCGTCCGAAGGCGTGGAAGAGCTAGATCCCCTCGATGTGGTGGCTTCCGTCTCGCTCTGGTGGTTGCAGACGACGTAGAGTATGGAGGCGGAGCGAGATGGCACTGTGGTGAGGCGAAAAGACCGTTGTGGCCGCGAGTTCTACGGCGACGAGGTCATGGCGGCGCTCGGATGCGGTGAGGAACGAGGGGGAGAGCAAGGAGGAAGGGGGGAATGGACGAGGAGGTCCAGGGGGAGTGGATGAGGGGGATCTAGGGCACGGGGAGCCCGAGGTGTCGCCCTTATCCACCTCGACGCCGGCGGCAGGGTGCGGTGGGGCGCGCTCGGCGCGCGCACCAGGTCGGTGGAACAGGAGGGAGGGGAGATCGACCGGGGAGGGGGCGTGGGCCGGCCTGCTGGGATGGGCCGATGCCCAAGGGAAGGCCAAGGGCTCTCCCACCCCTTTGCTTTTCCTTTTGTTTTTATACTTTGCCCTTTTTTTAATAAACAGAGAAAGAAAGGAAGTTAATTGGGCATCCAAATATCTTAAATAAATTATGGAACTGGGACCATAAAATCCAAGGCTTTTTAGCCAGTGCCACAAAAAGTTTGGAGGCCAGGGGATGTCATTTAAATTTTTCACAATTAAAATGACATTCAAAAATGCTGAAGTTGCTATGAAATAATTGCTACTGTCCATCTTAGCTCAATGGTGATGTTGTTTTCCAAAATAATTAAATGTTATGGAATTTTGGTAAGTGATGAACATTTTTCTAGCAAGTTTTGTGCAACTTCAAATTTCACTTTTTATTTGAATAGAATTCAAAGAAGGGACTTGAGTTGAGATATTATCCCAACATGATTAAGCTTTGTAAATCAAGATGACTTGGCACTGATCATAAGGGATTACTGTAGTGTGATTCTGGGGATGTTACAGATCTTGAGGTAATAAAAGAAAGAATAAAAAGATCATAATGATCTTATGGAGAGTAATGACTTCACACATAAAGAGTATGATGAATAAAAGTTGTTGGGAGTTGACAAGCATAGTTTTGGCCATCGTTGCAATTAATAGGAAAAGAAAGAGAGGTTTTCACATATAAATATACTATCTTGGACATCTTTTATGATTGTGAGCACTCATTAAAATATGACATGCTAAAAAGTTGATGTTGGACAAGGAAGACAACGTAATGAGTTGTGTTTTCTTATATCCAAAATAAATTATATTGTCATGGACCATCCAACATGTTGAGCTTGCCTTTCCCCCTCATGCTAGACAAATTCTTTGCACCAAGTAGAGATACTACTTGTGCTTCCAAACATCCCTAAACCCAGTTTTGCCATGAGAGTCCACCATACCTACCTATGGATTGAGTAAGATCCTTCAAGTGAGTTGTCATCGGTGCAAGCAATAAAATTTGCTCTCATAATATGTATGACTTATTAGTGTGAAGAAAATAAGCTTTATCCGAGCTTGTGATACAGAAGAAATAAAAGCAATGGACTGCATAATAAAGGTCTTTATCACAAGTGGCACTATAAAGTGACATTCTTTTGCATTAAGATTTTGTGCAACCAACCATAAAAGCGCATGACAACCTCTGCTTCCCTCCGCGAAGGGCCTATCTTTTATTTTTATCTTCTACCCTTATACAAGAGTCATGGTGATCTTCACCTTTCCTTTTTACACTTTATCCTTTGGCAAGCTCTGTGTGTTGGAAAGATCCTGATATATATATATATATATATATATATATATATATATATATATATATATATATATATCCAATTGGATGTAGGTTTTCATAAAGTATTGTTGTTGACATTAAACTTGAGGTAAAAGGTTGGGAGGCAAAACTATAAGCCCCTATCTTTCTCTGTGTCCGATTAAAACTTCATACCCATAAGTATTGCATGAGTGTTAGCAATTGTGAAAGACTAAACGATACTTGAGTATGTGGACTTGCTGAAAGGCTCTTATATTGACTCTTTCCGAAGTTATGATAAATTGCAATTGCTTCAGTGACTGAGATCATAGTTTGTTAGTTTTCAATGAAGTTTCTGATTCATACTTTACATTGTGAATAGATTGTTACTTTAGCATAAGAAATCAAATGACAATATATATATATATATATATATATATATATATATATATATATATATCTGTGTGTGTGTGTGTGTGTGCGTGTGTGTGTGTGTGTTGTTGTTGTTCTAAGAATGATCATGATGCCCTCATGTCCGTATTTTATTTTATCGACACCTCTATCTCTAAACATGTGGACATATTTTTTGATATCGGCTTTCGCTTGAGGACAAGCGAGGTCTAAGCTTGGGGGAGTTGATACGTCCATTTTGCATCATGCTTTTATATCAATATTTATTGCATTATGGGTTGTTACTATACATTATGTCACAATACTTATGCCTTTTCTCTCTTATTTTACAAGGTTTACATGAGGGAGAATGCCGACAGATGGAATTTTGGGCTGGAAAAGGAGCAAATATTAGAGACCTATTCTGCACAACTCCAAAAGTCCTGAAACTCCATGGAAGTTAGTTTTGGAATATATTAAAAATATTGGGCAAAGAAAGCACCAGAGGGGGGCCACCCAGCAGCCACGAGGGTGGAGGGCGCGCCCTACCCCCATGGGCACGCCCCCTGCCTCGTGGGCCACCAGGAAGGCCCCCGATGCCCATCTTCTGCTATATGGTGTCTTTTTCCCTGGAAAAAATCATAAGGAAGCTTTCGGGACGAAGCGCCGCCGTCTTGAGGAGGAACCTTGGCGGAACCAATCTAGGGCTCCGGCAGAGCTGTTTTGCCGGGGAAACATCCCTCCGGGAGGGGGAAATCGTCGCCATCATCATCACCATCGATCCTCTCATTGAGAGGGGGTCAATCTCCATTGACATCTTCACCAGCACCATCTCCTCGCAAACCCTAGTTCATCTCTTGTATCCGATCTTTGTCTCAAAACCTCAGATTGGTACCTGTGGGTTGCTAGTAGTGTTGATTACTCCTTGTAGTTGATGCTAGTTGGTTTATTCGGTGGAAGATCATATGTTCAGATCCTTTATGCTATTCAATACCCCTCTGATTATGAACATGAATATGGTTTGTGAGTAGTTACGTTTGTTCTTTAGGACATGGGAGAAGTCTTGTTATAAGTAGTCATGTGAATTTGGTATTCGTTCGATATTTTGATGATATGTATGTTGTCTTTCCTCTAGTGGTGTTATGTGAACGTCGACTACATGAAACTTCAGCATTGCTTGGGCCTAGGGGAAGGCATTGGGAAGTAATAAGTAAATGATGGGTTGCTAGAGTGATAGAATCTTAAACCCTAGTTTATGTGTTGCTTCGTAAGGGGCGGATTTGGATCCATATGTTTCATGCTATGGTTAGGTTTACCTTAATTCTTCTTTCGTAGTTGCGGATTCTTGCGAGAGGGGTTAATCATAAGTGGGATGCTTGTCCACGGAAGGGCAGTACCCAAGCACCGGTCTACCCACATATCAAATTATCAAAGTAATGAACGCGAATCATATGAGCATGATGAAAACTAGCTTGACGATAATTCCCATATATCCTCGGGAGCGCTTTGCTTTATATAAGAGTTTTTTCGGGCTTGGCCTTTGCTACAAAAAGGATTGGTCCACCTTGCTACACCTTAGTTACTTTTGTTACTTGTTACCCATTACGAATTATGTTATCACAAAACTATCTGTTACCGATAACTTCAGTGCTTGCATAGAATACCTTACTGAAAACCGCTTGTCATTTCCTTCTGCTCCTTGTTGGGTTCGACACTCTTACTTATCGAAAGGACTACGATAGATCCCCTATACTTGTGGGTCATCATATCCGCGCAGGGCTTTGCCTAAGCACCACGAGAATATAACCGGAAGTGTAAACTGTGGAGGGGGGCGCCCCACACGGCTTGGAGCAATTGGTGTGTCTCATAGCCCCCCCCCCCCCCCCCGTATAGAAAGGAGGGAGGGAGAGGAGGCATGCCTAGGCACGCCCCAAGTGGGGGGAGTCCCACTGGACTCCTAGTGGGATTCAGCCCGCCCCCCCCCCCCCCCCTCCTTTTTCCGAAGGGGGAAAGGGGGAAGGAGTAGGAGAGGAAGAAGGAAAGGGGGGCACCGCCCCCGCCCCTAGTCCAATACGGTTTCCCCCTAGTGGGGGGCGCGCCAGCCCCTTGTGGGCTAGTGTGCCTCCCTCCTATGGCCCATATCTTTCCCCGGGGGGGTTCCAGTAACCCCTCCAGTACTCCGGTATGTACCTGATACACTCCGGAACCCTTCCGGTGTACGAATACTACCTTCCAATATATCAATCTTTACCTATCGACCATTTCAAGACTCCTCATCATGTCCGTGATCTCATCCAGGACTCCGAACAACCTTCGATCACCAAACCACATAACTCATATAATACTATCGTCATTGAACGTTGAACGCGCGGACCCTGCGGGTTCGAGAACTATGTAGACATGACTGAGACACCACTCTGGTCAATAACCAATAGCGGAACCTGGATGCTCATATTGGTTCCCACATATTCTACGAAAATCTTTATCGGTCGAACCATTATGTCAACATACGTTACTCCCTTTATCATCGGTATGTTACTTGCCCGAGATTCGATCATTGGTATCTTCATACCTAGTTCAATCTCATTAGCAGCAAGTCTCTTTACTCATTCCATAATACATCATCCCACAAATAACTCAGTTGTCACATTGCTTGCAAGGCTTCATATGATGTGCATTACCGAGAGGGCCCGGAGATACGTCTCTGATACTCAGAGTGACAAATCCTAATCTTGATCTATGCCAACCCAACAGACAGCTTGAGATACCTGTAGAGCATCTTTATAATAACCTAGTTACGTTGTGACATTTGATAGCACACAAGGCATTCCTCCGGTGTCTGGGAGTTGCATAATATCATAGTCGGAGGAATATATATATGACATGAAGAAAGCAGTAGCAATAAAACTGAACGATCATTATGCTAAGCTAACGGATGGGTCTTGTCCATGACATCATTCTCCTAATGATGTGATCCTGTTCATCAAATGACAACACATGTCCATGGCTAGGGAACTTAACCATCTTTGATTAATGATCTAGTCAAGTAGAGGCATACTAGGGACACGGTGTTTTGTCTATGTATTCACACATGTATCAAGTTTCTGGTTAATACAATTCTAGCATGAATAATAAACATTTATCATGAATAAGGAAATATAAAATAACAACTTTATTATTGCCTCTAGGGCATATTTCCTTCAGTCTCCCACTTGCACTAGAGTCAATAATCTAGATTACATTGTAATGAATCTAACACCTAAAAGTGCTAGTTATCGACTAGAGGGAGGCTGAATAGGCGATTTTTATGAAAGTATTCAAAACATGGAAGTTTTGAAGACAAACAATAGAAATGACCTAATTGATATGCAGCGGAAGATAAACTACAACAAGCAAACCATAGTCAAGTATGCAATGATGTGAAAGTACAGGACTAATAGCAGCTAAGTAGTAAGGATCGGGATGGAAGATAGTATGAAGCCAATCAATGATAGTAGTCAAGCAATGAAGTCAAACAGGTATGATAGATAGGCAATGACTTCACGAAGACAAACTCTAAGTAAAGGAAGGGAGAGGATAGAACCAGTCACTTGTTGAAGGCACGGGATTTGTTGGACCAGTTCCAGTTGTTGTGACAACTGTACGTCTGGTTAGGGAGGTTGAGATTCAACTCAGAAGACCACGTCTTCACCTTATTCCCCTTGAGCTAAGGACACACAATCCTCGCCCAATCACTCTGGTAAGTCTTCAAGGTAGACTTCCGAACCTTCATAGACTTCGTTCACCGGCAATCCACAATGACTCTTGGATGCTCAGAACGCGACGCCTAACCGGCTGGAGGATTCACAGTCCTCAAGTGTAATAAGTCTTCAGGTCACACAGACAGAAAGACTTCAGTGATGCCTAACACTCTTTGGCTCTGGGTGTTTGGGCTTGGTCCTCGCAAGGATTTCTCTCTCTCAAAGGCTTCGAGGTGGGTTGCTCTCAAACGACAAAAGCCGTGCACTAACTCTGAGCAGCCACCAATTTATGGTGTAGGGGGTGGGCTATTTATAGCCACTGGGCAACCCAACCTGATATGTCCAAAATGACCCTGGGTCACTAAGGAACTGACACGTGTTCCAACGGTCAGATTTCAAACACACACGACAACTTTACTTGGGCTATAAGCAAAGCTGACTCATCCAGCTCTGGACAAGATTTGCTCTCATTGTCTTCGCTCGAAGACATAGGATTTGGGTTGAGCATCACTTTAGTCATTCTGACTTTGTTCACTTGGACCCCACTTAACAGTACGGTGGTTCCTATGACTCAACAAAGAAGAAAAAGGAAACAGCGAAACAACATAGTCTTCGCGCTCCATAGTCTTCACTCAATGTCTTCTCATGTCATAGTCTTCAATATGAATATCTTCACATACCACCATTGTCGTCAATGTCTTCATACATTTTTAGGGGTCATCTCTGGTAGGTAAACCGAATCAATGAGAGACACTACCTGCGTTATCCTGCAATTCTCACAAACGCATTAGTCCCTAAACCAACTTTGTCGTCAATACTCCAAAACCAACTAGGGGTGGCACTAGATGCACTTACAATCTCCCCCTTTTTGGTGATTGATGACAAACTGGTTGAAGTTTTCAACGGGGATAAAGTATGTGAAGTTGTAAAGGATAGGGTATTGTCTTCATAAGTAGCAAAGGCTCCCCCTGAAGATGTGCATATAAGTAATTTGCTTTTGGAATGCAAATGCACATGGCAGGTTGTACTTGTGGAGATCCTCTTCAACTTATGAAGATAATTCATCATGCATGAAATGATATAGCAGATAGAATGACATGCATAATGAAAAATGGACGTCTGCAGAATGATCTAAGTGCGGAAGTTATCATCGCACATGCGGAATTTATCATCGCATCACAGTGAAGCAAATAAGTAGCAGATGACCATCGAGTTTAAGTGTTACAACTCAAAGAACCAAATGTATCAAAAGAAAGAGTTGTAAACACTAGGCAAAATATAAAGCAACCGCCCATATGAACCCGCTTGAAGACTATCAAACTCATATGCTTCTCCCCCTTTTGTCAGTAAGGACCAAAAAGGTTTGAAGACATAGAGCATCTACTCGTCCTCATGAGTAGGTGAAGCAGCAGGGTTGTCGTTGTTGTTTGGCGGTGCAGATGTACTTGATGTAGTGTTGATGCGTGCAGAAGTAGGGGGCGGTGAAGTAGCATCGTCTTCATCATCGATCACTCTGGCATTCACAGTCGCCGTGGAGGAAGAATAGTCAGAGTCTTCAAGGGATGGAGTTCGACGTAGGACAGCAGTCCGTGGAGGAGTGGAGTCAAACTTGAATCTTTCAGTGAAGCCATCGTCTTGAAGATCTGCTTCAGCACTAAGCAGTGTCAAACTCTTCCATGATCGCCAACAGGTCTCGTGAGTGACAAAAGCATTCTTGGTGGCAAGATTTCGAATGCGATTGATGTCCACCAAGAGGCTTTGCATATGTCTCTTGAGCCAAAAGTGATGCTTATCTTGTTTCTTATGAAGTGCCACAAGAAGTTCTCGGTCATTTAGAACACGAGAGTGCTTCTTAGGCCTTTGGGCAATGGTGCTTTTAGTAGCTTCAGTTTGTGCACGATGAGGCAGACGAGTGTTCCCAGCCATTGGATAGATACGTGTTACTGCTTGGACGCCATCCCTGGGTTGAGTGAAGCTTTGGTGATCAGCATTTTGAAGACAAAGAGGCTTCTTGGCAGGCTCAAGGTATATGGCTTCAACTGACATATCCACCTCTGGTAGAAAGATAAGATGATTGCGAGCAGAGGGATGATAGTTGACAGAGGAGTGTAGCTTGATGAGGCGCATGACCCATGGAGCATAGAATTTCAGGACAAAAAGGTCAAAAGCAGACGCAGCCAATTGTCGGATGAAGAATTCTTGTGAATTGAAGCTGATGCCATTGAGGACGTAAAAGACCAATGTCTTCATGGCTCCTTCAAGTTTGGTCGCTGATGAATGCCCTTTGATAGGCCATAGAGTTCGCCTGATGATGTGATATATTGTGCGAGGCATATACTCTAGGTCATCAACAAAGAACTCCTTCGGGTATTCAGCGTTAGATGGCAGAGGCTTCATCATGCTCAACATCTGGCTCATGTTTGGTTCTGGCTTATGGAAGATGCTCTCCAGTGCATTGCGGTGGAGTTGACAATCAGGTTCATACAGTTCTCCGGGAGTGGGTAGGCCTGTAAGCTCAATGATGTCAAGAGCTTTGGCTTCATGATGAACATTTCCTATCATCCACTCAAGAACCCATGTCTTTATATCCCTGTTGTAGCCGCGAATGTGGAGGGTAGCATAGAATTGAACAAAAAGTTCCTCATTCTAATGTTCTTTGTCTATCACAAAGCTGAGCAGACTGGCATCATGAAAACAGTCAAGTGCTTCTTCTAAGCATGGCAGTCTAGCAATGGCTTCAGTGTCGAGGCGCATATGAGGGAAAATGCGCCCTTGATCATACAGAACGCAGGAGTAATAGCTTCGCTGCTGATAGCTCCAGAAACGATTAGATGATATTCTTGGCCTTGAGTAGGGGTTCTTTGCACTGTCAAAGAAGGTGTTGTGGCTTTTGAAGACATTTGCATTGAAGGACCCTGTAGAGTTTGCAGTACCTGGGAACCTTGGCAGTCTTGGCTTTGGTTTCTGGACTTGAGGCCTATGCTCAACATGATAATCAAATTGAGGACCAGAGGTAGTAGGCGGAGGGACCAGAACGGGCCATCGGACAGTGGTTAGCTGACCATGATTGTATTCTTGCTCAATTGTATAGGGCCTTGGTGGTGGAACAGGAGCAGTGGCAACAACTGCGGCTTTAGGCTGCACAGCAGACACTTGAGGAGCAGGTGCATCATTGGCTTTGGGCACATTGGTTGGTGCAGGCTCCACATTTACTTCAGCCATTATTATATCATTGGATTCATTTGTGTTGGTGGTGGCAGCCTCAAGATTTTCAACCTCCAGTTGATGAGCTGGAGGGTCGGGAACTGGCACGTTGACATCAGGAACAACTTCTTCAGTATTGGGGGGAGTAGGGACACGTACGTCTTCTTGATTGTCATCGGCTGATGCAGCCGGATTGTCTTCAGCAGCGTGGGCTTCAGACACGGAGACATTCACAGTTGGAGTGGCTTCAGGAAACACTTGATGTGCAACACATGGGTGGTGCACTTCTCCTTCTGGAATGCTCGAAAGAGGGACCTGAGGCCTTGTCCTTTGCGAAGCCTGTGTAATGCTGGCGACGCCTTTGGAGATGGAGTTGGCTGGGCCTCAAAGTCCTCTTGTTCTTCTTGCACAGGTAGTGTGACTTGTGGTTGTTGTTGGGGAGTACTTGGGGAGTCTTGTTGTTGTGGGTGATCAGCCCATGATGCATCCTGAGCAATTGGCGTCAGAGGACGACCAGTGCTGATGAGTTTGCTGTTCGTGAGAACAGGCGATGATACCAAGTTGTGTTCGATCTGAGGAAGAACTTCATCATCTTCAACATTGTCATTGTGACCAATGTCTTCAGCAGCGGTGGGTTCAGCTGCTGGAATGTCTTCAGCTTCATGAGCCTCTGTGGAAGCAGGCTCGTGAACTATCATTCGTCGTTCTTGGTGTTCAAATGCAGGGCGAACCACTGAGATAGCTTCAACAACTAAGGGCTCTGTGGGAGCAGCCCGATTCTTCTTGGTTTTGCGCTTCTTCTTGGAGGGAGCAGCATCAGAGGCTTCAGTATTTTTCCTTTTTCTGGCTTCAGCCTCGGCAGCCCTCGTCTTCTTCTGTTCTAAAGCGGTTGACATGACCTTTGGCTTCGAGCCAGTCATGCTGCTTGGGAAGATTATGCGCGGTGCTTCCTGCTTTGAAGGTGCAGATTGAGCGGTTGATAGCTTCTTCTTCTTTGCAGCCATTTTGGGGTCAATGCCAGGATGACCAAGAGACTTGCTGAAAGTGCTAGTATCGACTAGAGGGGGGATGAATAGGCGATTTTTATGAAAGTCTTCAAAACTTTGAAGTTTCGAAGACAAACAACAGAAACAACCTAATTGATATGCAGCGGAAGATAAACTACCCTAAACAAGCCATAGTCAAGTATGTAATGATGTGAAAGTACAGGACTAATAGCAGTAAGGTAGTAAGGATCAAGATGGAAGATAGTGTGAAGCCAATCAACAATAGTAGTCAAGCTATGAAGTCAAACAGATAAACTGATAAGCAATGACTTCATGAAGACAAACTTAAGGAAGGTTGGAAGAGATAGAACCAGTTGCTTGTTGAAGACACATGATTTGTTGGACCAGTTCCAGTTGCTGTGACAACTGTACTCTGGTTAGGGAGGCTGAGATTTAACTCAGAAGACCGTGTCTTCACCTTATTCCCCTTGAGCTAAGGACACCCAGTCCTCGTGCAATCACTCTGGGAAGTCTTCAAGGGAGACTTCCAAACCTTCACAGACTTCGTAAGCCGGCAATCCACAATGACTCTTGGATGCTTAGAACGTGACGCCTAACCGGCTGGAGGATTCACAGTCCTCAACTGTAATAAGTCTTCAGGTCACACAGACAGGAAGACTTCAGTGATGCCTAACACTCTTTGGCTCTGGGTGTTTGGGCTTTGTCCTCACAAGGATTTCTCTCTCTCAAATGCTTCGAGGTGGGTTGCTCTCAAACAACAAAAGCCGTGCACAAATTCTGAGCAGCCACCAATTTATGGTGTAGGGGGTGGGCTATTTATAGCCACTAGGCAACCCGACCTGATTTGTCCAAAATGACCCTGGGTCACTAAGGAACTGACACGTGTTCCAACGGTCATATTTCAAACACACGCGGCAACTTTACTTGGGCTACAAGCAAAGCTGACTCATCCAGCTCTGGATAAGATTTGCTCTCATTGTCTTCGCTCGAAGACATAGGATTTGGGTTGAGCATCACTTCAGTCACTCTGACTTAGTTCACTTGGACCCCATTTAACAGAATGGTGGTTCCTATGACTCAACAAAGAAGAAAAAAGGAAACAACGAAAACACACAGTCTTCACGCTCCAAAGTCTTCACACAATGTCTTCTCATGTCATAGTCTTCAATAAGAATGTCTTCTCTTACCACCATTGTCTTCAATGTCTTCATACATTTTTAGGGGTCATCTCCGGTAGGTAAACCGAATCAATGAGGGACACTACCTGCGTTATCCTGCAATTCTCACAAACGCATTAGTCCCTCAACCAACTTTGTCATCAATACTCCAAAACCAACTAGGGGTGGCACTACATGCACTTACAATCTCCCCCTTTTTGGTGATTGATGACAAACTGCTTGAAGTTTTCAACGGGGATAAAATATGTGAAATTGTAAGGATAGGAATTTGTCTTCATAAGTTGCAAGGGCTCCCCCTGAAGATGTGCATATAAGTAATTTGCTTTTGGAATGCAAATGCACATGGCAGGTTGTACTTGTGGAGATCCACTTCAACTTATGAAGATAATTCATCATGCATGAAATGATATAGCAATAAGAATGACATGCATAATGAAAAATGGACGTCTGCAGAATGATTTAAGTGTGGAAGTTATCATCGCACATGCCGAATTTATCATCGCAAAGCAAATAAGTAGCAGAAGTAGCAGACAACCATCAAGTTTAGGTGTTACAACTCAAAGAACCAAATGTTTCAAAACGCAAGAGTTGTAAGCACGCAGCAAAATATAATGCAACCGCCCATATGAACCCGCTTGAAGACTATCAACTCATACGCTTCTCCCCCTTTTTTCAGTAATGACCAAAAAGGTTTGAAGACATAGAGCATCTACTTGTCATCATGAGTAGGTGAAGCAGCAGGGTTGTCGTCGTTGGTTGGCGGTGCAGACGAGCTTGGTGCAGTGTCGATGCGCGCAGTAGTAGTTGGAGGTGGTGAAGTAGCGTCATCTTCATCATCGATCACTCTGGCATTAACTGTTGCCGCGAAAGAGGAATATTCAGATTCTTCAAGAGATGGAGTTTGATGCAGGGTAGCAGTCCTTGGAGGAGTGGAGTCGAACTGGAATCTTTCATTCAAGCCATCATCTTGAAGATCAGCTTCAGCACTGAGCAGGGTCAAACTCTTCCATGATCTTCGGCAAGTTTCATGAGCAACAAAGGCATTCTTGGTGGCAGGGTTGCGAATGCGATTGACATCCACCAAGAGGCTTTGCATTTGGCGCTTGAGCCAGAAATGATGCTTATCCTGCTTCTGATGAAGAGCCACAAGAAGCTCTCTGTCATTAAGAACACGAGAGCGCTTCCGAGGCCTTTGCGCAATGGTGCTTTCAGTGGCTTCAGTTGGCGCTCTGTGAGGCAGACGGGTGTTACCAGCTAGTGGGTAGAATCTTGTTGCTGCTTGAACACCTTCAATAGGCTGAGTGAAGCTTTGGTGCTCAATGTTCTGAAGACAAAGTGGCGTCTTGGCAGGGTCAGAGTATACAGCATCAACGGACATATCAACCTCGGGCAGAAATATTATGTGATTGCGAGCAGAGGGCTGATAATTGATAGATGAGTGTCGCTTGATGAGGCGCATGACCCAGGGAGCATAAAACTTCAGACCAAACAGGTCAGATCCGGAAGCAGCAAGTTGCCTGATTAAGAATTCCTGAGTGTTGAAGCTGATGCCATTGAGAATATAGAAGACCAAAGTCTTCATGGCTCCTTCAAGCTTGGCCGATGATGAGTGTCCCTTGACTGGCCATAGAGTTCGTTGATGATATGGTACATGGTGCGAGGCAGATACTCAAGGTCTTCAACAAAGAAATGTGTGGGATACTCAGCGTCAGATGGCAAAGGCTTCATCATGCTCAGCATCTGGCTCATATTGGGTTTTGGCTTGTGAAAGATGCTCTCCACAGCATTGCGGTGTAGCTGACAGTTAGGCTCATACAGTTCTCCAGGAGTGGCTAGCCCAATAAGCTCTATGATATCCATAGCTTTGGCTTCATGATGGACATTTCCAGTCATCCACTCGAGAACGCATGTCCTGATGTCTCTGTTGTAGCCGCGAATGTGTAGAGTGGCATAGAATTGAAGCAATAGCTCTTCATTCCAATGTTCCTTATCTGTCACAAAATGGAGTAGACCAGCATCGCGAAAGTAGTCAAGTGCTTCTTCCAAGCACGGCAGTCCAGCAATAGCTTCAGTGTCAAGGCGCATATGGGGGAAAATGCGCCCTTGATCATATAACACGCATGAGTAATAGCTTCTCTGCTGATAGCTCCAGAACCTATCTGATGAAATCCTTGGCTTGGAGTAGGGGTTCTTGGCACTGTCAAAGAAGGTATTGTGGCTCTTGAAGCCATTTGCATTGAAGGACCCAGGGGAGTTGGCAGTACCTGGAAACCTTGGCAATCTCGGCTTTGGCTTCTGGACCTGAGGCCGATGCTCAACATGATAGTCAAACTGGGGTCCTGAGGCAGCAGGCGAGGCACCAAAACGGGCCATCGGACAGTGACAAGCTGACCGTGATCGTATGCTTGCTCAATAGTGTGAGGCCTTGGTGGTGGAACAAGAGCAGGGGCAACATCAGAGGTTTCAGGCTGCACAACAGGTGCTTCAGGAGCAATTGTCATATTTGCTCCAGGTGCAGCCTCCTCATTGGCGTCAGGTGCAGCATTCTCATGAGCTTCAGGTGCTTCAGGATCAGTGGCCACATTTGCTTCAGGCATAGTGGCCTCATTGGTTTCAGGCACACTGGTTGGTGCAAGCTCCACATTGGCATCAGCCATGACTACGTCACTGGCTTCATGGGCGTTGGTTGTGCCAGCCTCAACATTTTCAACCTCCTCTCGACGAACAGGAGGGTCGGGCACAGGCACGTTCAAATCATGAACTGCTTCTTCTTCAATCGCTGGGGGTGTTGGTACACGAACTTCTTCTTCTTCAATAGCAGGGGGAGTTGGTACACGTACTTCTTCTTTTTCTTCGGCTGATGCAGCTGGAGTGTCTTCAGCAGCATGTGCTTCAGACACAGAGATGTTCACTGTTGGAGCTGGTTCAGAAAATACTTGCCGTGCAACAGGTGAATGTTGCACTTCTCCTTCAGGAACGCTCGACAGAGGGACTTCAGGCCTTTGTCCTCTTCGAAGCCTGCGAAGCGCTGGCTTCAAGTTAGGAGATGGACTTGGCTGAGCCTGAAAGTCTTCATCCTCTTCTTGCACTGGGGGTGTAGCTTGTTGTTGGTGTTGGGGAGTACTGGGGGAGTCTTGTTGTTGTTGTTGTGGGTGATCAGCCCATGAAGCATCCTGAGCAATTGGCGTCAATGGACGACCAATGCTGATGATTTCACTGTTCGTATGAACAGGCGATGATAGCACATTATGTTCGATCTGAGGAAGAACTTCATCATCATTTACATTGTCGTCTTGACCAATGTCTTCAGCAGCGTTGGGTTCAGCTGCTAGAATATCTTCAGTCTCATGAGCCTCTGTGGTAGCAGGCTCATGGACAACCATCCTTCTTTCTTGATGAACAGACACAGGGCGAACCACGGAAATGGGTTCAATGACTAAGGGCTCTGTGGAAGCAGCCCCGGTCTTCTTGGTCTTGCGCTTCTTCTTGGAGGGAGCGGCATCAGAGGCTTCAGTATGCTTTCTCTTTCTGGCGTCAGCCTCGGCAGCCTTTGTCTTCTTCCGTTCTGAAGCGGTTGTGGTGACCTTTGGCTTCGAGCCAGTCATGCTGCTCGGGAAGATAATGCGAGGGGCTTCTTGGCTTGAAGTCTCAGGCTGTTCAGCAGGGTGCTTCTTCTTCCTCTTTGCAGCCATCCTGGGGTCAATGCCTGGACGGCCAAGGGACTTGCGCTTCTCAGCCTCATTGTAGGCAAGCACACACTTATCAGCCAAAAGCTTCATGCGTTCTCGAGAGCCCTGAGCTTCTTGGCGTTTCTTCAGAAAAGCTTCTTTGAGCTCATGGAGCATGACCTTGAAGTTGCGGACATCTTGCACGCTCAGATTGGCCACATGCTTCTTGAATTGAGCGTTCTCAAAATCAATCTTGTTTTTGAGCTCAACGATGCGCTGAGCAAGAGCTAGCTCAGAAGCAATGGCGCCATTAAAGGCGACACTGAGGCCAATTGGGAGCTGTAAATCTTCAAAACTGACGTTGGGGGTGTCGAACCACTCATCAATGAAATTGTGAATGATGGCCACATCAAATAGAGGCAGGTTGCTGAAGATTTCTGCTTCTTCTTTGCTCTTGATCAGCTGCTCAAGGGCATCATCAGCAAGATCTTCATCACTTGATAGATCAATGGGTTCTTCATGCAGAATGGCAGCAGGAGTCAAAGCTCGTTGATCAGATGGTCTAACAAGATGCTTTTTCTTGTCCGTTCTCTTGGAGACACGGGATAGATCTTCAGATTGCACACTGGCTTCAGGAGGTGCAGTGGCCAGTGGCTTCGCACGCAAAGTCTTCGGAGGTGGCTTTGCAGCTGAGGTTGAAGCCTTTGACTTCTTTTGCTTCTGCGGCTTTGGAGGTGGAGGCGCAGGGGCTTCATCAGAGTCAGCACCATTGTCAGAATGATCTACTCTGGCGCCTTGGACCATGATGTAAGTGATGAGGCCGTCAAGGTTGGCATAGGGGCCAATGACATTGGGATTAGCTTCATGGGAGCGATCAGCACGGGGAGCAGAGGGACCTGGATTGAAATCCAAACCCAAGGACTTCTTGTTCTCCTTGGCCGAAGCCACAGCAAACTGATAGTTGCGCTTGAAGAGCGAATCTTCACGACACCATAGTAGTGAAGTGGGATCTGCATTTGCTGGCTGTGGCCCACAGACCATGCATGGATAGAAGCCTTGTTCAATGGCTTCAGCTCGGCCCTTGGGTTGAAGCCCTCGATAGAGGATATCACCCCATGGTCTGTTGATGGCATGCTTCTCTGCATATTCCTTTGTCACAAATCTGTACTTGAACCACTCCTCAGCTCAATAGCGTCGAATCCATTGGATTCACGTCTTCCTCTAATGATAATTCTCTTCAGGATCTGTCTTGTACAGTTCTGCTAAGTCATCAGGCAGATCTTTAGATGTGCCTCCTCTGCGCTGTCTGCCACCCTTCCTAGCTGATTTCTCCGTTGCCATGAACTTCAAGCTGAAAGGCTTCAGTACATTCAAAGGCTTCAGAGATTTGCGCTTACTGGTTAAGCAGGAACTGGCTTCAGGAGAATTTATATGATGCTGTAAGTATTCTGCAAATGAATGCAGACTATGAGAACCAAGGGATTCTCCCACGGACATGTACCTGTGACAGCATTAGAGATGCGAGGGAAGGAGAAGAGGTCATATGCATTCTCAGAAGATTTTGAAGATAAATCAGTTTGAAGACATTGACCTCATGTTGCGAAGACATTCACTTATATAGGTGAGTTGATTCCAGATTTGTACCAATCCGTGAATAAGTACAAGTGAGGAATCAAACTAGAAGAAATCTAAGTGAATCGACTAAGCAGTATGAGATGCAGACGGAATAGATCTCGCTTTGTATAGACAGAAACTACTTTCGGTAAACAGGATGAATCTTGAAGATCAAAAAGGTGGTAAAAATAGAGTTATAATTACCGCATGAAGAATTGCTAGATGGAGAAGAATAGGAGACCGAGCAGTTCAGCCCACCGTGCCCTAACTTGGCGACGGAGGACACCTACGGCGACGGCGGAGAGGACGATGTCCGCGGCCGGCGTGAGGACGGCGTCGGAGAAGTCGCGGCAGCTAAGCGCTTTGTCGCCGGCATCGTCTCGAGCTAGCGGTGGCGCTAGGGTTCTGACGGAGGTGGAGAGGTGTAAGAAGTATTTCTTTACCGCAGGGGGACAGGTATTTATAAGTAGGTGAGAGACACAGAGCAATTACGCTGGTGCCCCTGGCGGTTCACATCTGAGGGGCACGTGGCAAGCATGCAACACCCTCAGGGTTGTCCCACGTTCCCACGCCCGCTAGGCATGTCGGAGAGTTGTTTCGGCTTCTCCGGATTTCAACAGTAAAGATAAGCCATTAAAAACAGATTTAATGTTTATCTCTTTGCCTTCTGCTGACTAGGACACAGAGAAGACATTCGACAGTTTCAACAGAATGCATATGATTTGGAAAGATAGATGTTGAGATAGTAAGCATAGAGAGGTTAGGGTCCGATCACATTCACTTAGTTCAAAGGATCCAATCTAGAAGACATAGCTATAAGTGAATGCTGTAGAGGACAGAACACTAGTATATATATATCAGAAATCAATCAAATCATCATAGTGCAGAAAGTCGTGAAGACAAATTGAAACTAAAGACAAACCAAATGAGTCATTGCAATATAATGCCTTGAGAGAAACGCTTCAAACAAGAAAGGTTGGTGGTGGCGTTACCCACCATATAGGAAGTATTAGACCCAGAAACGGCGCACAATTATTGTGGCGCTCCGAAGTCAAATTCCATGTTAATGTATTCACACTCAGAGTGTAAATCTTCATTGATTGAAGATATACCTTACTTTGTGTGTTGCACATCTAAGTCATCAACATGCATAAGTGTTAGGATGTGTGCCTGATCATAGGACATTAGAGGATTCTAGGATATTTAGCTCACACCGTAACTTGCAAAACCTTTTCTCATCCAAGGGCTTTGTGAAGATATCTGCCAGTTGCTCATCAGTGTGGACATGAATCATATCGATATCTTTCTTCATAACATGATCTCTGAGAAAGTGATGACGAATTTCAATGTGCTTTGTCTTTGAGTGTTGGACTGGATTGTTGGCTATTTTGATGGCACTCTCGTTGTCGCAGAAGAGAGGTACTTGTTTCTGGTTGATGCCATAGTCCTTGAGAGTTTGCTTCATCCATAGAAGCTGAGCACAACAGGATCCAGCAGCAATGTATTCAGATTCAGCAGTTGAGAGTGATACACAGTTCTGCTTCTTCGAAGACCAACAGACAAGTGATCGACCAAGAAAATGACATGTGCCAGATGTAGACTTGCGATCCACCTTGTCACCAGCATAATCAGCATCCGAGAATCCAACCAAATCGAATCTTGAGCCCTTGGGATACCATAATCTGAGTGTTGGGGTGTAAGCCAAATATCAAAGAATTCGCTTCACAGCTAAGTGATGCAATTCCTTTGGTGCCGCTTGGTACCGAGCACACATGCAAACACTAAGCATAATATTTGGCCTAGATGCACATAAATAAAGCAAAGAACCAATCATGGAGTGGTATACCTTTTGATCGAACTCTTTACCATTGTCGTCGGGACCAAGATGGTGTTTGGCTGGCATTGGCGTCGTGTAGCCTTTGCAGTCTTCCATTCCAAACTTTTTCAGACAATCTTTGAGGTATTTCTCTTGAGATATGAAGATGCCATTTCTCTGCTGACGAATTTGAAGACCAAGGAAGAACTTCAGCTCACCCATCATGGACATTTGATATTGCTCTTGCATCATGTACCCAAACTCATCAATGTACTTCTGGTTGGTGCATCCGAAGATTATGTCATCCACATATATTTGGCACACAAACAGTTCACCATCATATGTCTTCGTGAAGAGAGTGGGATCGAGGGATCTAGGTTTGAAGCCTTTGCTCTTCAAGAAGTCTTTGATTGTATCATACTAGGCACGAGGGGCTTGTTTGAGGCCATACAGTGCCTTGTTTAGCTTGTACACCATATCAGGATGTTTTGGATCTTCAAAGCCAGGTGGTTGTGCGACATATACTTCTTCTTCAATCTTGCCATTGAGAAATGCACTCTTCACATCCATTTGATATAGCAAGATATTGTGATGATTAGCATAGGCTAGCAGTATGCGAACAGCTTCGAGCCTAGCAACAGGAGCAAATGTTTCATCAAAGTCTATTCCTTCAACTTGAGTATATCCTTGAGCCACAAGACGTGCTTTGTTTCTGACGACTTGACCATGCTCATCTTGCTTGTTTCGATATATCCATTTTGTTCCAATAATGTTATGATTGCGAGGATTAGGTCGCTTGACAAGTTCCCAGACATTATTCAGTATGAACTGTTGAAGTTCTTCATGCATGGCTTGAATCCATTCAGGTTCCATAAAAGCTTCAGCAACTTTCTTGCATTCTGATATTGACACAAATGAAAAGTGCCCACAGAAGTTTGCTAGCTGTGTTGCTCTTGATCGAGTGAGCGGACCAGGTGCATTGATGCTGTCAATTATCTTCTCTATTTGAACTTAATTTGCAACACGTGGATGAACAGACGAAGATTTTGCTCTGGCTGACCATTGTCATCATTGGGAGGATTGTCTTCGGACTGAGCATTGTCTTCAGGTTGACTTGGTGCAGAGATGATGAGTTCCTCTTCAGGTTGTGCTTCAGAGGGCATGATTTCACCAGTTCCCATCAGCTTGATTGCCTCGTTTGAAGGAGCTTCATCCAGTGTACTTGGCAGGATCTCTCTCTGTGAACCATTGGTTTCATCAAATCTCACATCCACAGTTTCAACGATTTTGTAGAGATAAAGGTTGAAGACTCTGTAGGAGTGTGAGTCCTTTCCATAGCCAAGCATGAAGCCTTCATGCGCCTTAGGTGCAAATTTTGACTTGTGATGGGGATCCTTGATCCAGCATCTTGCTCCAAATACTCTGAAGTAACTGACATTTGGCTTCTTGCCAGTAAGTAGCTCATATGATGTTTTGTTCAGAAGCTTATGAACGTACACATGGTTGATGATGTGACATGCTGTATCAATAGCTTCGGGCCAGAACTTTCTTGGTGTCTTGTACTCATCTAGCATTGTTCGAGCCATCTCAATGAGGGTTCTGTTCTTGCGCTCAACAATCCCGTTTTGCTGAGGTGTGTACGGAGCAGAGAACTCATGAGTGATTCCCATTGTATCCAGATACAGATCAAGTCCAGTGTTCTTGAATTCAGTGCCATTGTCACTTCTGATGTGCTTGATCTTCACACCATAATTGTTCATTGCTCGATTTGCAAAGCGTCTGAAGACATCTTGCACTTCAGTTTTGTACAGAATTATATGAACCCATGTGTATCTTGAGTAGTCATCAACAATGACGAAGCCATAGAGACAGGCAGTTATTGTGAGGGTGGAGTAGTGAGTAGGTCCAAATAAGTCCATGTGTAACAGCTCGAAGGGTTGAGATGTTGTCATGATTGTCTTCGATGGGTGCTTTGCCCTTGTCATCTTTCCAGCTTCACAGGCACCACACAGATGATCCTTCTTGAACTTGAAATCTTCGATGCCTATGACATGCTTCTTCTTGACGAGTGAGTGTAAGTTCCTCATGCCAGCATGTCCCAGCCTTCGATGCCAGTGCCAGCATTCTGAAGCTTTTGTGAGAAGACATACAGCAAGCTATGGACCTGCTGAGAAATCTACCATGTACAGATCATCTTTTCGATACCCTTCAAAGACTAGAGATTTGTCAGATTCCATTAGTACAAGGCATCAATATTTGCCAAATATCACAATCATGTTCAAGTCACAAAGCATTGAGACAGACATTAAGTTGAAACCAAGGGATTCAACAAGCATCACTTTATCCATGTGTTGATCCTTTGAGATTGCAACTCTACCTAGACCCAATACTTTGCTTTTACTAGTGTCAGAAAATGTGATGTGACTTTTGTCGGATGGACGTAAGGTTGAGTCCATGAGAAGACTTCGATCACCAGTCATATGATTTGTGCATCCACTGTCCATAATCCATTCTAAAGCTTTTGGTGATGAACCCTACAGTGCAGTCAGGAGGATAGGCTTCACACAAGTGTTGTGAAGCATATGCATTTGATACATATAGGGACAGTCACAGCTTATATCAAAGTTAGGACATTGACTGATGAGAAATTCAGATGTGAAGCATATAGAATTATATTTTAACGTGCGTCCTCAGTGAGTTTTAGGTCCCCAGCAATAGTATCGGACGCCATTGATTGCTGGCTGGAGACCATTTTCTGCAAAAGAGAGTTAGTTCTTCTTTGCCACCCACATTTTCAGTGGGGGCTTAGAAGCAATGAGTCTAAGTGCAGCATCTGAGAATTTTGGCTTTGAAGCCCTAGCAAATAGCCTTGCAGGAGATGAATGATACTCATATGAATAAGCAGAAAAGTTCTTAGTCCTATGAACATAGCGGTTCGAAGATACACGCTCATATTCATAAGTCTGAGCATGATTTCCCTGCAAAACATTGGCGTTAGGGTGACTTGTGTGAGTCGTGTATCTGTATGAAGCCTTTGGGCCATATGAAGCTATAGGTCCGGGGTTTGTCTTCTTCCTTGGTGGTGTCATGACGACATTCACAGGAAGATTCTCAATGTACCGCTTAGGTACCCAGATCTTATTCATAGGTGGTCCATTCCTGCAGTTAGTATCAATGTACCTGGCAAACACTTCACCATTCTAATTTTTGAACAGCTTATAGTTTGCATCAAAGGATTCATCAATGATAATAGGATTAGCACAGGTAAAGCCAGATAAGGTAGATGGATCTACTGAAGGTTCCTTTGCAGCAACCCATGTGGTTTTGGGGTACTGCTCAGGCTTCCAGTACGAGCCATCAACATTCATTTTCCTTTCGAACCCAACACCCTCTTTCCTAGGGTTTCGGTTCAGAATCTGCTTTTTGAGGACATCGCAGAGAGTCTGATGTCCCTTCAAACTTTTGTACATCCCTGTTTCAAGCAATGTCTTCAACATAGCATTTTCATCAGCAACAGCAGTGGTATCCTCCGCAGAGGGGTTAGTGACCACATCAGTAGGTGAAGACAATGAAACAGTAGCAGCAGTGGAACATTCAGCAACAGATGTAGCGTTATCACGCTCAATGCATTTTAGACATGGTGGTTCAAATCCTTCCTGAGCGGAACTGATCTGTTGGGCGCGAAGTGACTCATTCACCTTTTGAAGATCTTCATGAGCCGCTCTCAATTTCTCAAGCTCTTGTTTCCTTTGAAGATAATCATAGGAGAGCCTTTCATAAGTTGTTGAGAGCGATTCATGACGACCTTCAAGTTCTTGGTACTTAGCATGAAGATTTTTTATGTCATCAACTAAGGACTGTGAACGTGTCATTTCAGCGTCCAACAGGTCATCGCTTTTGTCTAACAGTTTTTGAGTATGTTCCATAGCATTTTGTTGTTCAGTTGCAATTTTAGCAAGTGTTTTATAGCTGGGTTTGGATTCACAATCAGAGTCATCTTCACTTGAAGTTTGAAAGTAAGCATCGTGTGATTTTACCTTGGCACCACGTGCCATGAAGCAGTAGGTGGGAGTGGGATCGTCTTCGTCATTAGCTTCAGCGTTGGTGTGGAAGTCGTTGTCTTCAGTGTTGAAGATGGACTTGGCAACATAGGCAGTGGCTAGAGCCAGACTTGCAACGCCAGGGTCAGACTCCTCTCCAGACTCCACCTCCGCCTCCTCGGAAGCAGACTCCTCCTCTGAATCCATTTCCTTGCCAACAAAAGCACGAGCCTTGCCAAATGAGTTCTTCTTGTATGATGAAGACTTGGAAGAAGACTTAGAAGACTTTGAGGATTTCTTCTTCTTCTTGTCATCGGAATCATATTCCTTGCTTTTCTTCTTCTTCTTCTCATTGTCCCACTGTGGACACTCAGATATGTAGTGACCAGGTTTCTTGCACTTGTGGCAGGTTCTCTTCTTGTGATCATGTGTGGAAGCTTCATCATTCCTTGAGCTAGACCATGAAGACTTTCTGAAGCCTTTCTTCTTTGTGAATTTCTGGAACTTCTTCACAAGCATAGCAAGTTCCCTTCCAATGTCTTCAGGATCTTCAGAACTACAGTCAGATTCTTCTTTAGATGAGGAAACAACTTTTGCCTTCAAAGCACGAGTTCGGCCATAGCTTGGACCATAGATATCTCTTTTCTCAGATAGCTAGAACTCATGTGTGTTGAGCCTTTCAAGTATATCAGATGGATCGAGTGTCTTGAAATCAGGACGTTCTTGTATCATGAGGGCAAGGGTGTCAAAGGAGCTGTCAAGTGATCTCAGCAGTGTCTTGACGATTTCATGCTTGGCAATCTCAGTTGCGCCAAGAACTTGAAGTTCATTTGTGATATCAGTGAGGCGATCAAACATGAGCTGGACATTCTCATTGTTGTTTCTCTTGAAGCGGTTGAAGAGGTTGCGGAGAACACTGATTCTTTGATCTCTCTGGGTTGAAACGCCTTCATCGACCTTGGATAGCCAGTCCCAGACTAGCTTCGACGTTTCCAGAGCACTCACACGACCATACTGTCCTTTGGTCAGATGACCACAGATGATGTTCTTGGTAGTAGAGTCTAGTTGAATGAACTTCTTGACATCAGTGGGGGTCACACCTTCACCAGTTTTGGGAACGCCATTCTTGACGACATACCAGTGGTCGACATCAATGGCTTCAAGATGCATGCGCATCTTATTCTTCCAGTAGGAATATTCAGTTCCATCGAACACGGGGCAAGCAGCGGAGACCTTGATTATCCCTGCAGTCAACATAGCTGAAACTCCAGTGGTTAAACCGAATCACACAGAACAAGGGAGTACCTTGCTCTGATACCAATTGAAAGTGCTAGTATCGACTAGAGGGGGGGTGAATAGGCGATTTTTATGAAAGTCTTCAAAACTTTGAAGTTTCAAAGACAAACAATAGAAACAACCTAATTGATATGCAGCGGAAGATAAACTACCCTAAACAAGCCATAGTCAAGTATGTAATGATGTGAAAGTACAAGACTAATAGCAGTAAGTTAGTAAGGATCAAGATGGAAGATAGTGTGAAGCCAATCAACAATAGTAGTCAAGCTATGAAGTCAAACAGATAAACTGATAAGCAATGACTTCATGAAGACAAACTTAAGTAAGGTTGGAAGAGATAGAACCAGTTGCTTGTTGAAGACACAGGATTTGTTGGACCAGTTCCAGTTGCTGTGACAACTGTACGTCTGGTTAGGGAGGCTGAGATTTAACTCAGAAGACCGTGTCTTCACCTTATTCCCCTTGAGCTAAGGACACCCAATCCTCGCCCAATCACTCTGGTAAGTCTTCAAGGGAGACTTCCAAACCTTCACAGACTTCGTTCACCGGCAATCCACAATGACTCTTGGATGCTCAGAACGCGACGCCTAACCGGCTGGAGGATTCACAGTCCTCAAGTGTAATAAGTCTTCAGGTCACACAGACAGAAAGACTTCAGTGATGCCTAACACTCTTTGGCTCTGGGTGTTTGGGCTTTGTCCTCGCAAGGATTTCTCTCTCTCAAATGCTTCGAGGTGGGTTGCTCTCAAACAACAAAAGCCGTGCACAAATTCTGAGCAGCCACCAATTTATGGTGTAGGGGGTGGGCTATTTATAGCCACTAGGCAACCCGACCTGATTTGTCCAGAATGACCCTGGGTCACTAAGGAACTGACACGTGTTCCAACGGTCAGATTTCAAACACACACGGCAACTTTACTTGGGCTACAAGCAAAGCTGACTCATCCAGCTCTGGATAAGATTTGCTCTCATTGTCTTCGCTCGAAGACATAGGATTTGGGTTGAGCATCACTTCAGTCACTCTGACTTAGTTCACTTGGACCCCACTTAACAGTACGGTGGTTCCTATGACTCAACAAAGAAGAAAAAAGGAAACAACGAAAACACACAGTCTTCGCGCTCCAAAGTTTTCATGCTATGTCTTCTCATGTCATAGTCTTCAATAAGAATGTCTTCTCTTACCACCATTGTCTTCAATGCCTTCATACATTTTTAGGGGTCATCTCCGGTAGGTAAACCGAATCAATGAGGGACACTACCTGCGTTATCCTGCAATTCTCACAAACGCATTAGTCCCTCAACCAACTTTGTCGTCAATACTCCAAAACCAACTAGGGGTGGCACTAGATGCACTTACACTTGCTCTTCTCAGCCTCATTGTAGGCTAGCACACATTTGTCAGCCAGACTCTTCATACGCTCACGAGAGCCCTGAGCTTATTCGCGCTTCTTGAGAAAGGCTTCTTTAAGCTCGTGCAGCATGATCTTGAAGTTTCTGACATCTTGCACGCTGAGCTTTGCCACATGCTTCTTGAACTGAGCTTTCTCATAATCAATCTTGTGCTTTAGTTCAATGATGCGCTGAGCGAGAGCTAGCTCAGAAGCAATGGCTCCATTGAAGGAGACGATGAGGCCAATGGGAAGCTGCAGATCTTCAAAGCTGAGATTTGGGGTGTCAAACCACTCATCAATGAAGTTATGGATGATTGCCACATCGAAGAGAGGCAAGTTATTGAAGATCTCTGCTTCTTCCTTGCTCTTGATCAGTTGCTCAAGGGCATCATCTGCAAGATCTTCATCGCTGGACAGATCAATGTGCTCTTCTCGCAGAATGGCAGCAGGAGTTAAGGTCTGATCAGTATGCTTGACGATTTTCTTTTTATTCTCCATCTTCTTAGAGATATGTGATAGATCTTCAGACTGCACACTATCTTCAGGAGGTGCAGTGGCCAGTGGCTTCGCACATGAAGCTTTTGGAGGAGCAGCTGATCTTGAAGCCTTAGGCTTCTTTAGCTTCTACGGCTTTGGAGGAGGAGTTGGGGCTTCATCAGTGTCAGCATCATTATCAGAATGATCCACTTTGGCACCTTGGACCAAGATGTAAGTGATGAGGCCATCAAGGTTGGAGAAGGGGCCAATGACATTGGGATCAGCATCACGTGAGCCATCAGCACGGGGAGCAGAGGGACCAGGGTTGAAGTCTAATCCCAATGACTTCTTGTTTTCCTTGGCCGATGCCTTTGCGTGCTGGAAGTTGGGCTTGAAGAGAGTATCGTCACGACACCAGAGCAATGATGATGGGTCGGCATTTTCAGGCTGAGGTCCACGGACCATACAGGGATAGAAACCCTGTGCAATAGCTTCAGCTCTGTTCTTGGGTTGAAGGCCTCGATAGAGAATATCACCCCAAGGACTCTTGATAGCATTCTTCTCAGCGTATTCCTGGGTCACGAACTTGTATTTGAACCATTGTTCAGCCCAATATCATCGAATCCATTGGATTCGTGTCTTGTGCTGATGATAATTCTCTTCAGGATCTGTCTTGTAAAGTTCTGCGAGGTCATCAGGCATATCTTTTGATGTTCCCCCACGACGCTGTCTGCCACCCTTCCTTACAGATTTCTCTGCAGCCATGAACTTCTGCTGCTGACTAGGATGCAGAGAAGACATTCGACAGTTTCACTAGAATGCATATGATTTGGACAGATGGAGTTTGAGATAGAAAGCATAGAGAGATTAGGGTCCGATCACATTCACTTAGTTCAAAAGATTCAACTAGGAAGACATAGCTATAAGTGAATGTTGTAGAGGACAGAACACTAGTATATATATATATATATATATATATATATATATATATATATATATATATATATATGTATATATATATATCAGAAAGCAATCAAATCATCATAGTGAAGAAAATCATGAAGATAAATTGAAATTGAAGTCAAACCAAATGCAAAGTCATTGCAAAAATAACGCCATGAGTGAAACACTTCAAACAGAGAAATTTGGTGGTGGCGTTACCCACCGTATAGGAAGTATTAGACCCACACACGGCGCACAATTATCATGGCGCTCCGAAGTCAAATTCCACATTAATGTATTCACACTCAGAATGTAAGTCTTCATTGATTGAAGATATACTTTACTTCGTGTGTTGCACATCTAAGTCATCAACATGCATAAGTGTTAGGATGTGTGCCTGTTCACAGGACATTTGAGGATTCCAAGATATTTAGCTCACACCGTAACTTGCAAAACCTTTTCTCATCCAAGGGCTTTGTGAAGATATCTGCCAGTTGCTCTTCAGTGTTGACATGAATGATGTCAATATCTTTCTTCATGACATGATCTCTGAGAAAGTCATGACGAATTTCAATTTAGCTCACACCGTAACTTGCAAAACCCAGAAAGTGACATGTGCCTGATGTAGACTTGTGATCCACCTTGTCACTAGCATAATCAGCATCCGAGAATCCAACCAAATCAAATTTTGAGCCCTTTGGATACCATAATCCGAGTGTTGGGGTGTAAGCCAAATATCGAAGAATTCGCTTCACCGCTAAGTGATGCGATTCCTTTGGTGCCGCTTGGAATCGAGCACACATGCAAACACTAAGCATAATATCTGGCCTAGATGCACATAGATAAAGTAAGGAACCAATCATGGAGCGGTATACCTTTTGATCGAACTCTTTACCATTGTCGTCGGGACCAAGATGGTGTTTGGCTGGCATTGGCGTCGTGTAACCTTTGCAATCTTCCATTCCAAACTTCTTCAGACAATCTTTGAGGTATTTTTCTTGAGATATGAAGATGCCATTGCTTTGCTGACGAATTTGAAGACCAAGGAAGAATTTCAGCTCACCCATCATGGACATCTGATATTGCTCTTGCATCATGTATCCAAACTCATCACTATACTTCTGGTTGGTGCAGCCGAAGATAATGTCATCCACATATATTTGGCACACAAACAGTTCACCATCATATGTCTTCGTGAAGAGTGTGGGATCGAGGGATCCAGGTTTGAAGCCTTTGCTCTTTAGGAAGTCTTTGATTGTATCATACCAAGCACGAGGAGCTTGTTTGAGACCATACAGTGCTTTGTTTAGCTTGTACACCATATCAGGATGTTTTGGATCTTCAAAGCCAGGTGGTTGAGCGACATATACTTCTTCTTCAATCTTGCCATTGAGAAATGCACTCTTCACATCCATTTGATGTAGCAGAATGTTGTGGTGATTAGCGTAGGCTAGCAGTATGCGAATAGCTTCAAGCCTAGCCACAGGAGCAAATGTTTCATCGAAGTCAATTCCTTCTACTTGAGTATATCCTTGAGCCACAAGACGAGCTTTGTTTCTGACGACTTGACCATGCTCATCTTGCTTGTTTCGATATATCCATTTTGTTCCAATAATGTTATGCTTGCGAGGGTCAGGACACTTGACAAGTTCCCAAACATTGTTCAGCTTGAACTGTTGAAGTTCCTCTTGCATAGCTTGTATCCATTCAGGTTCCATATAGGCTTCAGCAACTTTCTTGGGTTCTGATATTGACACAAATGAGAAGTGCCCACAGAAATTTGCTAACTGTGTTTCTCTTGAGCGAGTAAGTGGACCAGGTGCATTGATGCTATCAATTATCTTCTCAATTTGTACTTCATTTGCAACTCGAGGATGAACTGGACGAATACTTTGCTCTTGCTGGTCATTGTCATCATTGGGAGGATTGTCTTCAGTTTGAGCATTGTCTTCAGGTTGGTTCGGAGCAGAAATGATAAGTTCCTCTTTAGGCTGTCATTCAGAAGGCATGATTTCACCAGTTCCCATCAACTTGATAGATTCGCTGGGCGGAGCTTCGTCTAGTGTACTTGGCAGGAGTTCTCTTTGTGAACCATTTGTTTCATCAAATCGCACGTCCACAGTTTCAACGATTTTGTAGAGATAGAGGTTGAAGACTCTGTAGGAGTGCGAGTCCTTTCCGTAGCCAAGCATGAAGCCTTCGTGAGCTTTAGGTGCAAATTTTGACTTGTGATGGGGATCATTGATCCAGCACCTAGCTCGAAATACTCTGAAGTAGCTGACATTTGGCTTCTTGCCAGTAAGGAGCTCATAGGATGTTTTGTTCAGAAGCTTATGGATGTAAACACGGTTGATGATGTGACATGCTGTATCAATAGCTTCAGGCCAGAACTTTCTTGGTGTCTTGTATTCGTCAAGCATTGTTCGAGCCATCTCAATGAGGGTTCTGTTCTTGCGCTCAATGATGCCATTTTGCTGAGGTGTGTATGGAGCAGAGAACTCATGAGTGATTCCCATTGTATCCAGATAAAGATCAAGTCTGGTGTTCTTGAATTCAGTGCCATTGTCACTTCTAATATGCTTGATCTTCACGCCATAATTGTTCATTGCTCGATTGGCGAAGCGTCTGAAGACATCTTGCACTTCAGTCTTGTAGAGAATTATATGCACCCATGTGTATCTTGAGTAGTCATCAACAATGACGAAGCCATAGAGACAAGCAGTTGTTGTGAGGGTTGAGTAGTGAGTAGGTCCAAATAAGTCCATGTGTAGCATCTCGAAGGGTTGAGATGTCGTCATGATTGTCTTCGAGGGGTGCTTTGCCTTGGTCATCTTTCCAGCTTCGCAGGCACCACACAAATGATCCTTCTTGAACTTGACACCCTCGATGCCTATGACATGCTTCTTCTTGATGAGTGTGTGCAGGTTCCTCATACCAGCATGCCCCAGCCTCCGATGCCAGAGCCAGCATTCAAAAGCTTTTGCGAGAAGACATGCGGCAAGCTGTGGACCTGCTGAGAAATCTACCATGTATAGATCATCTTTCCGATACCCTTCAAAGACTAGAGACTTGTCAGATTCCATTAGTACAAGACAATGATATTTTCCGAATAGCACAATCATGTTCAAGTCACAAAGCATTGAGACAGACATTAAGTTGAAACCAAGGGATTCAACAAGCATCACTTTATCCATGTGTTGATCCTTTGAGATTGCAACTCTACCTAGACCCAATACCTTGCTTTTACCAGTGTCACCAAATGTGATGTGACTCTTACCTGATGGACGTAAGGTTGAGTCCATGAGAAGACTTCGATCACCAGTCATATGATTTGTGCATCCGCTGTCCATAATCCATTCTGAAGCTTTTGGTGTCATACCCTACAGTACAGTTAGGAGGTTGGGCTTCACGAAGAGCGTTGTGAAGCATAAGCATTTGACGCACACAAGGATTATCACAGCTTAGATCAGGGTTAGGACACATAGTATGACTGGTAAGCGATTCATATATGAAATACATAGTAAGATCATTTTATCATGTGTCCCTTTATGTGTTCTAGGTCCCCAGCAATAGCATAGGACGCCTTTGATTACAGGCTGGGGACATTTCCCTGCAAGGAAGGTTAATTCTTCTTCACCACCCACATCTTCACGGGTGGCTTAGAAGCAATGAGTCTAAGTGCAGCATCTGAAAATTTCGGCTTTGGAGCCCTAGCAAATAGCCTTGCAGGAGATGAATGATACTCATAGGAATAAGCAGAAAAGTTCTTAGTTCTATGAACATAGCAGTTTGAAGACACACGCTCATATTCATAAGTCTGAGTATGATTTCCCTCCAAAACATTGGCGTTAGGGTGACTCAGGTGAGTCTTGTATCTGTATGAAGCCTTTGGGCCATATGAAGCCATAGGTCTGGGGTTTGTCTTCTTCCTTGGTGGTGTCTTGACGACATTCATAGGAAGATTCTCAATGCACTGCTTAGGTACCCAGATCTTCTTCTTATATGGTCCATTCCTGCAGTTAGTATCAATATACCTGGCAAAAACTTCACCATTCTGATTCTTGAACAACTTATAGTTTGCATCAAAGGATTCATCAATGACAATAGGATTAGCACAGGTAAAGCCAGATAAGGTGGAGGGATCTACTGAAGGTTCCTTTGCAGCAACCCATGTGGTTTTGGGATACTGCTCAGGCTTCCAGTAGGAGCCATCAACATTCATTTTCCTCTCGAACCCAACACCCTCTTTCCTAGGGTTTCGGTTCAGAATCTGCTTTTTGAGGACATCGCACAGTGTCTGATGTCCTTTCAGACTTTTATACATCCCTGTTTCAAGCAATGTCTTCAACCTAGCATTTTCATCAGCAATAGTAGTGGTATCCTCCGCAGAGGGGTTAGTTACCACATCAGTAGTTGAAGACAATGCAACAGTAGCAGCAGTGGAACAATCGGCAACAGATGTAGCGTTATCACGCTCAATGCATTTTAGACATGGTGGTTCAAATCCATCCTGAACGGGACTGATCTGTTGAGCATGAAGTGACTCATTCTCTTTTTGAAGATCTTCATGAGCCGCTCTCAATTTCTCAAGCTCTTGCTTCCTTTGAAGATAATCATAGAAGAGCTTTTCATAAGTGGTTGAGAGCGTTTCATGATGACTTTCAAGTTCTTGGTACTTAGCATGAAGATTTTTTATATCTTCAACTAAGGACTGTGAACGTGTCATTTCCGCGTCCAACAGATCATCGCTTTTGTCTAACAGTTTTTGAGTATGTTCCATAGCCTTTTGATGTTCAGTTACAATTTTAGCAAGTGTTTTGTAGCTGGGTTTGGATTCACAATCAGAGTCATCTTCACTTGATGTTTGAAACTAAGCATCACGTGATTTTACCTTGGCACCACGTGCCATGAAGCAGTAGGTGGGAGTAGGATCGTCTTTGTTATCAGCTTCAGCGTTGGTGTGGAAGTCATTGTCTTCAGTGTTGAAGATGGACTTGGCAACATAGGCTGTGGCTAGAGCCAGACTTGCAACGCCAGGGTCGGACTCCTCTCCATACTCCACCTCCGCCTCCTCAGAAGCGGACTCCTCCTCTGAATCCATTTCCTTGCCAACAAAGGCATGAGCCTTGCCAGATGAGCTCTTCTTGTGTGATGAAGACTTGAAAGAAGACTTAGAAGAAGACTTTGAGGATTTCTTCTTCTTCTTGTCATCAGAATCATATTCCTTGCTCTTCTTCTTCTTCTTCTCATTGTCCCACTGTGGACACTCAGATATGTAGTGACCACGTTTCTTGCACTTGTGGCAGGTTCTCTTCTTGTGGTCATGGGTGGAAGCTTCATCATTCCTTGAGCTGGATCGTGAAGACTTTCTGAAGCCTTTCTTCTTGGTGAATTTCTGGAACTTCTTCACAAGCATAGCAAGTTCCTTTCCAATGTCTTCAGGATCATCAGAACTTCAGTCAGATTCTTCTCCAGATGAGGAAACAACTTTTGCCTTCAATGCGCGAGTTCAGCCATAGTTGGGACCATAGATATCTCTTTTCTCAGAAAGCTGGAACTCATGTGTGTTGAGCCTCTCAAGTATATCAGACGGATCGAGTGTCTTGAAGTCAAGATGTTCTTGTATCATGAGGACAAGGGTGTCAAAGGAGCTGTCAAGTGATCTCAGTAGTGTCTTGACGATTTCATGCTTGGTAATCTCAGTTGCGCCGAGAGCTTGAAGCTCATTTGTGATGTCAGTGAGGCGATCAAACGTGAGCTGGACATTTTCATTGTCGTTTCTCTTGAAGCGGTTGAAGAGGTTGCGAAGAACATTGATCCTTTGATCTCTCTGGGTTGAGACGCCTTCGTTGACCTTGGATAGCCAGTCCCAGACCAGCTTCGACGTTTCCAGAGCACTCACACGGCCATACTGTCCTTTGGTCAGATGACCACAGATAATGTTCTTGGCAGTAGAGTCCAGTTGAATGAACTTCTTGACATCAGCAGGGGTGACACCTTCACCAGTTTTGGGAACGCCGTTCTTGATGACATACCAGAGGTCGACATCAATGGCTTCAAGATGCATACGCATCTTATTCTTCCAGTAGGGATATTCAGTTCCATCGAACATGGGGCAAGCAGCAGAGACTTTGATTATCCCTGCAGTCGACATAGCTAAAATTCCAGGTGGTTAAACCGAATCACACAGAACAAGGGAGTACCTTGCTCTGATACCAATTGAAAGTGCTAGTTATCGACTAGAGGGGGGTGAATAGGCGATTTTTATGAAAGTATTCAAAACATGGAAGTTTTGAAGACAAACAATAGAAATGACCTAATTGATATGCAGCGGAAGATAAACTACAACAAGCAAACCATAGTCAAGTATGCAATGATGTGAAAGTACAGGGCTAGTAGCAGCTAAGTAGTAAGGATCAGGATGGAAGATAGTATGAAGCCAATCAACGATAGTAGTCAAGCAATGAAGTCAAACAGGTACGACAGATAGGCAATGACTTCACGAAGACAAACTCTAAGTTCAGGAAGGGAGAGGATAGAACCAGTCACTTGTTGAAGACACGGGATTTGTTGGACCAGTTACAGTTGCTGTGACAACTGTACGTCTAATTAGGGAGGCTGAGATTCAACTCAGAAGACCGCGTCTTCACCTAATTCCCCTTGAGATAAGGACACATAGTCCTCGCCCAATCACTCTGGTAAGTCTTCAAGGTAGATGTCCGAACCTTCACAGACTTCGTTCATCGGCAATCCACAATGACTCTTGGATGCTCAGAATGCGAGCCTAACCGGCTGGAGGATTCACAGTCCTCAAGTGTAATAAGTCTTCAGGTCACACAGACAGAAAGACTTCAGTGATGCCTAACACTCTTTGGCTCTGGGTGTTTGGGCTTTGTCCTCGCAAGGATTTCTCTCTCTCAAATGCTTCGAGGTAGGTTGCTCTCAAACGACAAAAGCCGTGCACAAATTCTGAGCAGCCACCAATTTATGGTGTAGGGGGTGGGCTATTTATAGCCACTAGGCAACCTGACCTAATTTGTCCAAAATGACCCTGGGTCACTAAGGAACTGACACGTGTTCCAACGGTTAGATTTCAAACACACACGGCAACTTTACTTGGGCTACAAGCAAAGCTGACTCATCCAGCTCTGGATAAGATTTGCTCTCATTGTCTTCGCTCGAAGACATAGGATTTGGGTTGAGCATCACTTCAGTCACTCTGACTTAGTTCACTTGGACCCCACTTAACAGTACGGTGGTTCCTATGACTCAATAAAGAAGAAAAAGGAAACAGCAAAACAACACAGTCTTCGCACTCCATAGTCTTCACTCAATGTCTTCTCATGTCATAGTCTTCAATATGAATATCTTCACATACCACCATTGTCGTCAATGTCTTCATACATTTTTAGGGGTCATCTCCGGTAGGTAAACCGAATTAATGAGGGACACTACCTGTGTTATCCTGCAATTCTCACAAACGCATTAGTCCCTCAACCAACTTTGTCGTCAATACTCCAAAACTAACTAGGGGTGGCACTAGATGCACTTACAACACCCATGGAGTCTTGGTGTCGATCATGTTTTTCTCATGGAAGAGGCTGAGTCAACGGGTCTGCCACATTCAGATCCGTATGTATTTTGCAAATCTCTATGTCTCCCTCCTTGACCAGATCATGGATGGAGTTGAAGCGTCTCTTTATGTGTTTGGTCTTTTTGTGAAATATGGATTCCTTCGCCAGGGCAATTGCTCCAGTATTGTCACAAAAGATTTTCATTGGACCCGATGCACTTGGTATTACACCTAGATCGGATATGAACTCCTTCATCCAGAATCCTTCTTGCTGCTCCCGAAGCAGCTATGTACTCCGCTTCACACGTATATCCCGCCATGACGCTTTGCTTGGAATTGTACATATCTGGTTTGTGACTTAGAGTCATCCAGATCAGTGTCAAAGCTAGCATAGATATAACCACTTACGGCAAGCTCTTTGTCACCTCCATAAACGAGAAACATATCCCTAGTCCTTTTCAGGTACTTCAGGATGTTCTCGACTAATGCCCAGTGATCAACTCCTGGATTACTTTGGTACCTCCCTGCTAAACTTATAGCAAGGCACACATCAGGTCTCGTACACAGCATATCATACATGATAGAACCTATGGACGAGGCATAGGTGTCGGTGTCAAAACCGGCGGATCTCGGGTAGGGGGTCCCGAACTGTGCATCTAGGCGGATGGTAACAGGAGACAAGGGACACGATGTTTTACCCAGGTTCGGGCCCTCTTGATGGAGGTAAAACCCTACGTCCTGCTTGATTAATATTGATGATATGGGTAGTACAAGAGTGGATCTACCACGAGATCAAGGAGGCTAAACCCTAGAAGCTAGCCTATGGTATGATTGTTGTAATGTATGTTGTGTCCTACGGACTAAAGCCCTCCGGTTTATATAGGCACCAGAGAGGGCTAGGGTTACACAGAGTCGGTTACAATGGTAGGATATCTACATATCCGTATCGCCAAGCTTGCCTTCCACGCCAAGGAAAGTCCCATTCGGACATGGGACGGAGTCTTCAACCTTGCATCTCCGTAGTCTTGGAGTCCGGCGGACGATGATAGTCCGGTTTTCCGGACACCCCCTAGTCCAGGACTCCCTCAGTAGCCCCTGAACCAGGCTTCAATGACGATAAGTCCGGCGCGCACAATGTTCAGCATTGCAAGGCGGGTTCCTCCTTTAAATAATCCGGAGAAGATCATGAACACCAGGATAGTGTCCGACTCTGCAAAATAAATTCCACGTTCCACCGTAGAGAGAATAAAATGCACACAAGTTCAATCTGCTGACGTATTTTGCGGCATGACGTCACACCACTACCAAGCCTTTACTTGAATCGTTTTTTATTATTCCACCTCAGCATGTTTAGCGAAGCGGTTTCCTTGGCACGTCTTGTCGAAGCAGAGATCGTGTTCCCCTTATTCCGGGATTCTCATCAATACGGACGTGGGTAACCCAACTGTGCCCGTCGCCACGCCTCCTCTATCGAAGGTGAATCCCGAACAGTCATGGAGATGGCTCTTGGTATTTTCCCCCTTTATAAGAGGACCAAGGCTCGTTTCTTTTCTTAAATCTTCCATCGAATCTTCTCCTTGCTCCAAGTTCCAACACCCAGAGCCCCAGATTCGAGCGCTTCGGACCTTCAACAATGTCCGGCCCTGACCTTCAGGGTCGGTGGATGCCTGACGTGCTAAAGCTGCGTGAGGCCAAGTACCTGTCTTACGAGATTACGCACAGGTTGCCCGCCCAAGGGCAGGCCGTACCTACTCCCGAGCCCGGTGAGTACGTCGTCTTCGTATCCCACCTCCGTCGGGGTTTAGGCTTCTTGACGGATCCCTTCGTGAGAGGGCTCATGTTCTACTACGGGCTGGATTTTCACGACTTGGATCCGGAGTCCATCCTCCATATTTCCGCATTTATTATCGTCTGCGAAGCCTTCCTCCGCGTCACCCCCCACTTCGGCCTGTGGCTGAAGACCTTCAATGTGGAGCCGAAGATGATCGGGGGGCGTCAAGCAGAGTGTGGCGGGGCGGCCATAAGCAGGAGGGCCGATGCCCCGTGGCCCGAGGGCTCCTTCCAAGAGGAGCTCGGCTTGTGGTAGCAGGAGTGGTTCTATATCACCGCTCCGAAGGGCAGCAAGCAAAAGCGGCCGCCTTCATTCCGCCCGGGACCTCCACGACGGTTGATGTCGTGGGTCAACCAAGGACTCAATTGGGGGCCGTCAGAAGACGTGCCCCTACTGCAGGGCCGGATTCGAGACCTCCAAGCGAGGGAGATCAATCTGGTTGTGGTGATGCAGGTCATGCTAATCAGGCGTCTTCTACCCTGCAAACGCCGTCTTCTCCGGTTATGGGAGTTCAATCTAGAGGGACCACGAATTCTCCAACACTTCATGGGTATGACACCCGTGGAGATGTACAAGTTGTTCTTCGGACCGCAGGTGGCATGTCCGGAATTGACCGAGGATGCAGGCCTAAGCTGCAATTGCCCGGATACTCAGGTAAGTAGCTCAGAGTCCGGACGTTCTGTTTGTTTTCTTTTCTAAAATTCTCCTTCTAACCCATTATCCTTCATCAGGAGTGGGTAGCGCGATCGAAGCTGATAAGGTGTCCAGCCCCCCTCCCAGAGACCGCATCGGAGCCCGTGCTAGTCAGAATGTTGGAGGTCGCGCCCGTAGAAGAAGGCGATGGGGAAAATAGAGGAGCTATCACCTCGTCCAAGGGGGCGCCTGAAGAGGGGGGAATCGAAAATCCCTCCTTCCAGGGGAGAAGAGGACCGCCTCTGAAGACCCGGAGGCCAAAGCCCCTAAGCGGGGGAAGAAATCTTCACCGAAGGGTCCTGCGTCCGGGGAGACCCCGGGCGTACAATCGTCTCTAAAGGATCAGCCCTCCAGCGAGCCGTGAGTAGGAAAAGGGGAGTTCATTAATAAGAAAATACCCCTATTTGTGCTTCTGTTGATAACCGAAATTTTTACCTTACAGTTCGGATCTGCGGCCTTCTCAGATGAGTTCGTCTTCGGGGGATCTTCGTCCGGAGATGATGGAGAGCGAAACGCCTCCATCTGCTGCGCCGTCGGACAGGGAAGACGAGCCTGAAGTATCGTCACGGAGGGTATCCCAGAGCCTGGTGGAGCCGGAGAGTTCGGCGCCGACTAGTGTTCGGCCGGGGGAGCTGAAGGATCTGCTTGAGAGGGCATCCATCTCAGAAGATCACCGTGCATTGATGAGCATGGTGATTGGAAGGATTTCGTCCGCCGAAAGCGGATTGCATAATGCCGTCAGGAGTTTGCTGGCGGGATTTGAGGTACGCAAGAACGACGCACCTTTTTGATAGTTTTGCACATAGAAGTGCGCCCTGTATAGATAGTAGCCCCTGAGACTCGGTAGTTTGTCGAAAGCGACAGCGTGCCGAGGATCAAAATCGCAGGTATTGAATGTCGCCTTTCCTATGCAGGTGGCGGATAGTTCGGGGGCTAGCCGGACTGGTGGAGTTGTCGAGTTAATGCGGCAACTTGATGTGGCGGATGCGGACATCGCGCCTGTCAACCGGCGACTTGACGAGTCGCAAGGTAAATGAATTCTCCGCAGTCACTTATTTTAAGGGAGCCAAAGCCCGCCTTGTACAATATTTATGCTGTGATGCAGACGGTGCTGCTGCTGTGGAGAGCCTTCAGGCCGAGCTTGCTCAAGCCAAGGAGCAAGCCAGAAGGAGTGATGCGGCTGCCTCGAGGGCGGCCGAGGAGTTAAAAGCCGAAAAGGCTGCACACTGCCTAAGCAGGGAAGAGATGGCCGAATTGGCCGTGAAATTGAAGGATGCTACCGACCGCAATGAGGCTCTTGAAAAGGAGCGCCTATCGGAGCGAGAAGACCTGGGGAAGGCCACTGTCGAGGCCAAGGATGCCCGTTCTGCAATGCAGGCTATGAAGGAGGAGCTGCGCCAGGCCGGAGATATTGTGGCTGGCAAGCCTTTTCTGCTGCGTCGCCGGTTTACGGATCCAAAGTATGCCCAGCTTGGCCAGCTGTGGGGTCCGGAGGATCCATATATGGACTTAGCGGCAACTGCGGCGGATGCCGTTGTGCACTTCCGGAGTCAGAAGGATCACAAGACGGAAGAGCTATTTTGGTCTCAATTCCATAGTCCGGATCGTTCACTTCCGCTGACCGATCGGTTGGCCGAATGGGCTGAGCTGAACAGGTTGTCCGGACTTGCCATGACTGATATCGTGGCTCATGTCTGGCCAGAGAGGCCCAAGGCGACGAGCTATTTTGGCTTATTGCAGCAATTTCTTGGAGCGGTGCCGCATATCAAGGAGATGAAGCGGTCGGCCTGCATAGAAGGTGCGCGGATGGCCCTTGCCCGTGTGAAGAAACATTGGACAGAGATGGATGCCACCGCTATTGCAGCCCAGGGTTCGGACAAAATCCGGTTACCCGCCGAGCACTATTTTGGGCGAAGTTATGCGTGGCGCTCGTGTAATAGAGTCGCAGTGCTCGAAAAATGTCACGTTCAAATGAACGTTTTATCTTGTAAAACAATGATTATGATGTAACCGCTTTTTATACTTGTGCGTTCCAAGTATTAAAATATCTCCTATGCGGCCGTTTATGTATACGTTTGTATAACCTGAAAGATGGCAGTCTTCGGCTTCAGCCCCCACGCACAAGGTGCAGGGGTGTTCGCAAAAAATAGTGTGTTTTCACACTTAATCCGACGTCTCGGTCCTGTTAAGGAGGTGGTAGCGTAGCAAACGAGGCAATCCGGACTATGATGCTTTATCACTTTCACTTAGCCATTGGAGTTCGAGGGTGGGGCTACGATATAGCCCCTGGGGGCACCGCGCTTCTCCGGATTCGGGGCGCGTGTGTGCCTGACCGAGAAACGGTCCTTCGTCAAAGCGGGGAATTCTAAACATTCCGGTAGTCGATCGAGTGGTTGACTAGTCTCTCGTTGTATCATGACAGTCAGTTTTCGGCTTTCTCTACTGAGGTGCTCGCCCAGCCGAACTGGGGCACAATCGCAGTAGTTCTCCTGGTGCCGCGTTAGCCGATGATACGAAACGTAAGGCAGCAAAACACAGGAGCCGGGCAAACCCAACATTTGACCAAAGACATGATTCGGAGCTGATGCATATAAGGCCTAACTCGAGACGCCGAACACTCCCTAAGGTGTTCGGTCTTTATAAAAATGGGCAGAACAATGCCCTAAGCCCCTAGTGTCCAGGTACAGGCAAGGTCATCTGACGCGGCCGATGCCAAAACGTCAGGCTCCACTTTGGTTATAATGGGAAACCAGGGGATTATAACAACAAGAGACAGTAAAAAAGGTTTACGCAGGGTCTTAATCTGAAAAGAATCCTTGCGACGGGTCCCTACTGCACGTCTGCGCCTGTGTCTCCGTTGTGCCGTTATCCTGGACGGGTGTGCACGTTGTTCATCTGAAAAAGGACAGGAACTTAGTTTGGAAGGAAATCGTGCGAAAAATATATACGAAGGAAAAAATATAAATAAGTAAAGCGGAGTCTATATGAGCTCGCTGTTGCTTGTTCGCGCAGCCCCTTGTGAAGGGGTGTGCGGCTAGGGAGCCCCTAGCTTATTTATGCCGGACTCGTCTAGCCATGTCTGGGGTCTTTAAATGACCCTCGCACTGAAATGATGCCACGTGGACCGGGCATCTTAAGTGTAAGAGACGCGTAATGTGGTATGGCGTTGAAGCGGACAAAAGCTTCTCGTCCCAAGAGTGCTTGATAGCTACTTTTAAATGGGACGATATGAAAAATTAGTTTTTCGCGTCGAAAGTTGTTCGGTGACCCGAACACAACTTCTAGTAATAAGGAGCCTGTGCACTTGGCGTAAGGGCCTGGCGTCACTCCTTTAAAGGAAGTGCGGCTATGTCGAATTTTAGTAAGGTCTATCCCCAACTTGCGGATTGTGTTTGGATACAGCAGGTTTAAGTCGCTGCCTCTGTCCATCAGGACTTGTGTAAATTGCAGTCCGTCGATTATAGGATCCAATATCAGGGCAGTCCATCCTGCATTTCGAACGCTTCTGGAATAATCCAGGTGGTCGAAAGTGATTGGTTTTGATATCCAATCTCTATGTTCCGCTGGGTTGGACCGTGCGAGACCCATTTTAGCGGGTGCCGCATTGTTTTTCCGTATTATCACATGAAGTGAATTTACTATTTTGACCTCTTGTGGGAAAGTCTTTTGTTTTCCGGTGCTCTGCTGGTGGGGTTTATCATCATCCTCGCTTGACGTGTCGAGCCCCTTGTGTTCGGCTTAATCGGCCGGACTGTTTGAAAACCCAACAATCTCGGTGGGTGTGGTTTGCAGGCCTTCCGGGGGTGCTATGGATTTGACATATCCGACCCAAAATTTTGTTTAAGTTGGATAGCTCATCACTGTTATCCTTAAGGGGCGGTGTTTTGTTGTTTGGCCGCGAACTTTTGAATCCGGCGTTGACCGCCGTGTTCTTTGTGCTTTTCTCTTTATTCTGGCACTGATCTTTTCTGCGCCGTGATTTTCTATTTCCATCTCTGATCTCGGATGTACTTGGGTCGCTGGTGCTGCATCTTGCTAGCCAGCTGTCCTCTCCCGCGCAAAAGCGGGTCATGAGGCTTGTTAGCGCGGACATTGTCCTTGGCTTCTCTTGGCCGAGGTGTCTGGCGAGCCATTCGTCTCGGACATTGTGTTTAAAAGCTGCTAAGGCTTCGGCGTCCGGACAGTCGACTATTTGGTTCTTTTTGGTGAGGAACCTATTCCAGAATTTGCACGCTGACTCTCTGGGCTGTTGAGTTATATGACTTAGATCGTCTGCATCCGGAGGGCGGACATAAGTTCCTTGAAAATTTGCCCTAAACGCGTCCTCGAGCTCTTCCCAACTTCCAATAGTGTTTTCTGGGAGGCTTTTGAGCCAATGACGGGCTGGCCCTTTGAGCTTGAGGGGTAAGTATTTTATGGCGTGGAGATCATCTCCTCTAGCCATGTGTATGTGTAGTATATAATCCTCTATCCAGACTCCAGGGTCTGTTGTTCCGTCGTAGGCCTCTATGTTTATGGGTTTAAACCCTGCTGGGAATTCATGATCCAGCACCTCGTTGGTGAAACATAGTGGGTGTGCGGCGCCCCTGTATTTGGGTGTACCGCTGTCTTCGGACACTTGACGTGTTGCGTTGCTTCCTGGGGCCCTCTTCTTTGGCCCGTAAATGGACCTAGCTGGGCCATCTGTTTTTCTGGGGTTATTAGTCGGCTTATGTGCGGCGCCGCTTTTAGATTTTGGCCTATCATCTGGCCGTCTATCCGACCAGGTGGCCTCTTTGTTTTTTGACTGTGGGGGCTCTATGGCCTCCTCGTCAAACTCTGGCAGCAGCTTGCGCTTCGGGTAGCTCTTTGATTGATGGCCATTGCCGTATTTGTCTGCGGTTTTGAGCACTTTGCTCCACCTCATTTTGAGTGTATCTTCCGCTATTTTGAGCTTCCGTTTTTCCTTCTTCAAGCTTCTTGCGGTGGCGGCGAGTCTTTTCCGAAGGTTTTTATTCTCCGGCGGTGTGTCCGGCGTGAGGTCGTCTGGACTGTTGTTTTCGCCGGGCCTGGAGTGATCATCTGACTCGTCCTGTTCGGACGGTTGCTTGTCTGCGTGTTCGTCGTCCACTGGTTTGCCCTGCTGTATTGCTGGGTCATTAGGAGCGTTGTTTTTGTCGAGGCGGGACTTAGGGCGGTGTTTGCGTCGCCGTTTTGGTTGTTTGTCGGCGGGATTATCTTCTGCCGCGCCCCGTTGGTCCTCGTTATCGCTTCCTTTTGGGGTATCCACCATGTATACGTCGTGTGACGAGGTAGTCTTCCAGTGCCCTGTAGGCGCTGGTTCTTGTTTGTCTCCGGCATCGTCGTCCATACCGTCGATGTCCTCGGAATCGTAGACTAGCATGTCTGTTAGATCGTCGACAGTGGCTACAAAGTGGGCGGTGGGTGGGCTTTGAATTTCTTCGTCGTCCGTATCCCAACCGTCCTGGCCATAGTCCGTCCAGGTCTCTCCGGATAGCGAGAGATGTTTTAGTGAATTTAGGATGTCGCCAAAGGGCGAGTGTTGGAAGATGTCCGCGGCGGTGAATTCCATAACTGGCGCCCAATCAGATTCGATTGGCAGGGGCACGGGAGGTCCGGAGTCCGGCAGGGAGTCCGGCACCTCGGAGTCACGAGCTTCGCAAGGGACAAGGTTAGTGTTCGGCTCCATCGCCGTGGAAGTTGCAGCCCCCGAGGCGGTGTCCAACCACCGGTCCTCGATCTGGGCGATCGGCTCCGGACTAAGGGCCGGAGCGGATTCTTGTGCGGCCACCAAGGCACTGTTCAGCGGCAGAGCTAGAACATGCCCATCGTAACAGTGCGGCACGCTTGGCTGTGGCTCGAGCCCGTCGGAGATGAAGTCCCCGTGGATGTCGGCCGTGAAGTTTAGGCTCCCGAACCTGACCTGATGGCCAGGGGCGTAGCTTTCGATCTGCTCCAGATGGCCAAGTGAATTAGCCCGCAGTGCGAAGCCGCCGAATACGAAGATCTGTCCGGGGAAAAAAGTCTCACCCTGGACAGCGTTGTTGATTGAAGAAACCATCGAGCCTATCGGTGACGACACAGAGGAACTCTCAATGAAAGCACCAATGTCGGTTTCAAAACCGGCGGATCTCGGGTAGGGGGTCCCGAACTGTGCGTCTAGGCGGATGGTAATAGGAGACAAGGGACACGATGTTTTACCCAGGTTCGGGCCCTCTTGATGGAGGTAAAACCCTACGTCCTGCTTGATTAATATTGATGATATGGGTAGTACAAGAGTGGATCTACCACGAGATCAAGGAGGCTAAACCCTAAAGCTAGCCTATGGTATGATTGTTGTAATGTATGTTGTGTCCTACGGACTAAAGCCCTCCGGTTTATATATACACCAGAGGAGGCTAGGGTTACACAGAGTCGGTTACAATGGTAGGAGATCTACATATCCGTATCGCCAAGCTTGCCTTCCACGCCAAGGAAAGTCCCATCCGGACACGGGACGGAGTCTTCAATCTTGCATCTTCATAGTCTTGGAGTCCGGCGGACGATGATAGTCCGGCTGTCCGGACACCCCCTAGTCCAGGACTCCCTCAATAGGGAATGACTTTAATTTTCTCTCTATCTTCTACAGTGGTCGGGCATTGAGTCTGACTCAACTTCAGACCTTGTAACACATGGAAGAACCTTTTCTTTGACTGATCCATTTTGAACTTCTTCAAAACTTTATCAAGGTATGTGCTTTGTGAAAGTCCTATGAAGCATCTTGATATATCTCTATAGGTCTTGATGCCCAATATGTAAGCAGCTTCACCGATGTCTTTCATTGAAAAACTCTTATTAAAGTATCCTTTTATGCTATCCAGAAATTCTACATCATTTCCAATCATAAATATGTCATCCACATATAATATTAGAAATGCTATAGAGCTCCCACTCACTTTCTTGTAAATACAGGCTTTTCCAAAAGTCTGTATAAAACCATATGCTTTGATCACCTCATCAAAGCGTATATTCCAACTCAAAGATGCTTGCACCAGTCAATAAATGGATCGCTGGAGCTTGCACACTTTGCTAGCACCTTTAGGATCGACAAAACCTTCTGGTTGCATCATATACAACTCTTCTTTAAGAAATCCATTACAGAATGCAATTTTGACTTCCATTTGCCAGATTTCATAATCATAAAATGCGGCAATTGCTAACATGATTTGGACAGACTTAAGCATCGCTACGGATGAGAAAGTCTCATCGTAGTCAACTCCTTGAACTTGTCGAAAACCTTTTGCGACAAGTCGAGCTTTATAAAAAGTACCATCACCATCAGTGTCAGTCTTCTTCTTGAAGATCCATTTATTCTCTATGGGTCGCCGATCATCGGGCAAATCCACCAAAGTCCACACTTTGTTCTCATACATAATCCTATCTCAGATTTCATAACCTCGGGCCATTTATCGCAATTTGGGCTCATCATAGCTTCTTCATAGTTCGTAGGTTCGTCATGGTCAAGTAACATGACTTCTAGAACAGGATTACCATACCACTCTGTTGCGGATCGTGCTCTAGATGACCTACGAGGTTATGTAGCAACTTGATCTGAAGTTTCATGATCATTATCATTAGCTTCCTATCCAGTTGGTGTAGGCATCATGGGAACAGATTTCTCGGATGAGCTACTTTCCAAATTGAGAGAAGGTACAATTACCTCATCAAGTTCTACTTTCCTCCCACTCACTTCTTTCGAGAGAAACTCCTTCTCTAGAAAGGTTCCGTTCTTAGCAACAAAGATCTTGCCTTCGGATCTGTGGTAGAAGGTGTACCCTATTGTTTCCTTAGGGTATCCTATGAAGACGAACTTCTCCGATTTGGGTTCGAGCTTATCAGGCTGAAGCCTTTTAACATAAGCATCGCATCCCCAAACTTTAAGAAATGACAGCTTAGGTTTGTTGCCAAACCGCAGTTCATACGGTGTCGTCTCAATAGATTTTGACGGTGCCCTGTTTAATGTGAATGCAGCTGTCTCTAATTCATAACCCCAAAACGATAGTGGTAAATCGATAAGAGAAATCATAGATCGCACCATATCTAATAAAGTGTGGTTACGACGTTCGGACACACCATTACGCTATGGTGTTCCAGGTGGCATGAGTTGTGAAACTATTCCACATTGTTTTAAATGAACGCCAAAATCATAACTCAAATATTCAACTCCATGATCAGATCGTACAAACTTTATTTTCTTGTTACGATGATTCTCCACTTCACTCTGAAATTCTTTGAACTTTTCAAATGTTTCAGACTTGTGTTTCATTAAGTAGATATACCCATATCTGCTCCAATCATTTGTGAAGGTCAGAAAATAACAATACCCGCCACGAACTTCAACACTCATCGGACCGCATACATTGGTATGTATTGATGAAGTCATGTACCTAGGGTAGGGTCATGGACCTGTCCAAGGTACCCTCCCCAAAGACATCTTTAGAAGAAACTGTCTTCCAGTCGACCTGGAAGGATTCCACTCGACAGACTCGAAGACACTCGACCATGAAGACTCACTCGACAACCAGGAGGTCTAGGGTCATTCTGCATGTAAACGGTCTGTTATTAAGTAGTCTTTATGGCCATGATAGTACTTTATGTAGGGCGTTACCAGTAACGCCAGGCCTTTATGTACATTGAACTCTCCGCTACGTCGGCTGGCTGGGGTCCTGGCGCACTCTATATAAGCCACTCTCCTCCACAGGCAGAAGGGTTCGCACCCCTATAACTCATACGCATATAATCCAGTCGACCGCCTCCGGGCTTCGAGACGTAGGGCTGTTACTTCCTCCGAGAAGGGCCTGAACTCGTAAATCCCTTGCATATACAACTACTCCATAGCTAGGATCTTGCCTCTCCATACCTACCCCCTATTCTACTGTCAGACTTAGAAACACGACAGTTGGCGCCCACCGTGGGGCAGGTGTCTTAGCGACTTATTGGAGAAGTTGCGATTGTTCCGATCGCCTTCACCATGGTTTCTGGTGGAGTTTTAGTGGAGAACCGCGAGATCCGTCTCGGCGCACTCACGTTCATCGCCGACGACTCCGCTTGGCTCCAGGAGGCTCCACTCGACATCAACGCGCTCCCAGTCCGCGGGGTGACACACTTTCGCGCATGTGTCCATGGCGTCCTGCTGCGGCAACCGTCGGCCCCGTATCGGTCGACCCCTGCGTCGTCCTCCCTCCCTGTCTCCCGCCAGCGCAAGCGCTCTGGTCGGTCGAGGCTTCAGCGGTGGGTGAGACATGCACTGGCTCGCTAATCGGCCACCACCCAAGTCGCGGCGATCGAGCCCGACGAATCTCTCTATGGCCTGTTCGATCTGTCGACTGGCTCCGTAGAGACTGCATCCGAGTGCGACAGCAGTGATCCAGCGGCGGAGGTCCTGATGGTCAATGGACCGCATAGTCCTCCTGGCTTCCCCCGCACCGACGGGGGAGACAGCGGAGGTGACCCAGCGCAGGTCCACGAGGAGTATCAGCCCGAGCCACTCACTTCGCTGCAAAGGGAAGATCTACGTCACTGGAACATGGATGCTCTGCATACTCCTATCGTAGGAGAAACCCCCGAGGCTCGTGCCTTAGAGGACGCGCGTTTGGCCAACTTGGCTGAACGCACTCGACTGGAGAACCTCCAGCAAGCACTCGACGAGCGCGCGTGGCAACGAGTTCCAGACTCCAGTCGACGTCAACTCTTTCCGCCACCGACTCAGGTATATCGAACCCCAATTCAGAATCTAGCAGCTGTAGCCCGTATAGCGGAGTCGATTCAGCCCTCTCAGTCAGAGGCTGGCAGAGGCTTGATGCAAATCAGAGATTTTCTCCGGGCAGCAGGAGATCAAAATTTAGCTGTATCGTAGTCGCGTAATAGGATTCATAGTCGATCCGTCGCTGCGAATACAGTCCAGTCGGCCCATAGCCCAAGATCACCTCCGCGGTGTGAGGGACGTGGAGGTCGACGTGATCAGTATGATGACCGATTCGATCGTGATGTTTGGCGTCGAGTGCCCACTCCTCCCCCGAGGGGTGGGTCGTATGCCCCTCGACAGCAAGAAGACAGACGCTAGCACAGTGTTGGGCGAAGGGTTCCAGTCGACCCCAGAGAACCAGGTTTGATGTGAGATCCATTATCGTTCAGGGCTTGGTCGACCGGAACAGAGCTCACCGAGAAGGCCATGACAGAGATGTGCCTACCAGCAGCAGAGTTCATGTTTCAGGACCAGAGTGTTTTAGCAGAGCCATCAGAGCCGCAGTGATTCCTCCCAACTTCAGGTTGGCAACTGGGGTGAGTAAGTTCACTGGTGAGTCCAAGCCCGATACTTGGCTTGAGGACTACCGAGTGGCTGTTCAGATTGGCGGTGGCAATGATGACGTGGCCATGAAACACCTACCGCTTGTGTTGGAGGGCTCGGCCAGAGCCTGGCTGAATCAGTTGGAGCCTAGCAGTATTTACACTTGGGAAGATCTTGCCTGAGTGTTTGTCAGGACATTTGAAGGAACTTGCAAGCGACCAGCAGGTTTGACAAAGCTGCAGGTTTGCGTGCAAAAGTCGAATGAGACCTTGAGAGATTACATCCAGAGGTGGATCACATTGCATCATACGGTGGAGAACGTATCTGATCACCAAGCAGTCTGTGCCTTCAAGGAAGGCGTTAAGAACAGGGAGTTAAGTTTGAAGTTTGGTCGGACCGGAGACATGACCCTGAGTCGAATGATGGAGATTGCCACCAAATATGTCAATGGTGAAGAAGAGGATCGGCTCCGGAGTGGCAAGTACAGGTCGAGCCAGTCGGAAAAAGGAAACTCCAGTCGGAAGCAGAAGCGGAAAGCCGAGCCAGCTGCTCCTGGAGAAGCCTTCGCCGTGACTCAGGGCAAGTTTATAGGGAAGCCCAAAGGATCTTCGAACCCCAAGAAGGTGAAGGACAAGGAAGGAAACGATGTGGTGGATTTGCCATGCCACATACACATGAAGAAAGATGAAGAGGGTAACTTCATTTACCCGAAGCATACCACTCGCCAGTGATGGCTCTTAATCCAGCAGTTTCAAGGGAAACAGCCCAAGGATAAAGGAAAGGAGTCGGACAAGGTTGAGGACAAAGAGGACAGTGATGGAGGATACCCCATTTCAATTCCACCCTGATGATTTTTGCTGATGTTGAGAGCAAAAGTCAATTGAAAGTTATCAACCGTGAGGTGAATATGGTTGCTCCGGCGACACCCAGTTACCTGAAATGGTCTCAGACCGCCATCACATTCAACCAGTCTGATCATCCGACGCACATAGCCACCCCTGGGAGGCAAGCTTTGGTGGTTGACCCGGTCGTCGAAGGCACTCGACTGACTAAGGTTCTGATGGATGGTGGCAGCGGGCTAAATATATTGTATGCAGAGACGCTGAAGGGAATGGGCATTCCGATGTCCAGACTCAGTTCCAGCAACATGAGCTTCCATGGAGTCATTCCTAGGAAGAAGGCTGAGTCACTCGGCCAAATTGCTCTTGATGTGGTTTTCGGCGATTCAAAGCATTTCCGCAAAGAAAAGTTAACATTTGAAGTTGTGGATTTCCAGAGTGCTTATCACGCTATTTTGGGCAGGCCAGCTTATGCACGATTCATGGCTCGACCATGTTATGTGTACCTCAAATTGAAGATGCCTGGTCCCAAAGGTGTGATCACCATCACTGGCAATCGGAAAAAGGCAGAAGAGTGCTTTCAGAAGGGCTCAAAGATTGCCGATGCTAAGATAACAGTGGTGGAGCTGCAAGAATATCAGAAAAATGCAGATCCAAGTGATTTATTGTGGGCCAAGAAGTCCGCCACGGAGTCAGCGTTCCAGTCGTCTGGTGAGACGAAGCCCGTTCACATTCACCCGACCGACCCCAGTGCTGCTCCGACTCATATTTCCACAACACTTGACTCTAAATAGGAAGAAGCGCTCATCCAGTTCCTCCATGAGAACTGGGACATCTTCGCATGGAAGCCTGCTGACATGCCGGGTGTTCCCAGGGGGCTGGCTGAGCATCGTTTATGAGTCGACTCAAAAGTGAAACCTGTCAAAGAACATCTTCGATGGTCCGCCGTCCAGAAGAGAAAGGCCATTGGCGAGGAGGTGGCTCGGCTCCTGGCAGCAGAGTTTATCCAAGAGATTTACCACTCCGAGTGGCTCGCCAATGTTGTCATGGTCCCCAAGAAGGACAAGGCACTTCGCATGTGCATTGATTTCAAACATATCAATTGGGCCTGCCCGAAAGATCATTTTCCTCTCCCCCGCATCGACCAAATAGTTGACTCTACTGCGAGATGTGAGCGCCTATCTTTTTTAGACGCTTATTCCGGTTACCATCATATCCGTCTGTATGGACCCGACGAGATCAAAACAGCTTTCATCACTCCATTCGGGTGCTTCTGCTATGTCACCATGCCATTCGGCTTCAAGAATGTCGGAGCCACGTTCATGAGAATGATTCAGAAGTGTTTACTCACTCAAATCAGTCGGAACATGGAAGCATACATGGATGATATTGTGGTCAAATCACGGAAGGGTTCCGACCTGTTGACTGACCTCGCTAAAACATTTGCCAATATCAGGAGGTATGATATCAAGCTTAATCCATCAAAGTGCACATTCGGAGTTCCTGGCGGAAAGTTACTCGGTTTCCTCGTTTCCGAACGAGGAATCGATGCCAACCCAGAAAAAGTTGGCACTATACTCCGAATGAAACGCCCCGTGCGTGTGCACGATGTCCAGAAGCTTACTGGATGCTTGGCCGTGTTAAGTCGATTCATCTCTCGCCTCGGTGAAAAGGCATTGCCTCTTTACCGACTGATGAAGAAGTCAGACAAGTTCGAGTGGACTCCAGAAGCTGATGCAGCATTTGCAGAGCAAAAAGCTCTGCTCTCCACCCAGCCGGTGCTTGCTGCTCCAATCAGCAAAGAGCCTTTGTTGCTTTACATTGCAGCCACAGGACAAGTCGTCAGTACAGTACTTACGGTCGAGCGGGAAGAAGAAGGGAAAGCCTTCAAAGTTCAGCGCCCTATATATTATCTTTCCGAAGTGTTGACCCCATCGAAGCAAAGATACCCTCATTATCAGAAGCTTGTATATGGGATTTACATGACCATGAAGAAGGTTGCTCATTATTTCTCTGATCATTCCATTACAATCGTCAACGACGCCCCATTGTCAGAGATTCTACACAACAGAGATGCAACTGGTCGAGTGGCAAAATGGGCGATTGAACTCCTTCCCCTTGATATCAAGTTTGAGGCAAAGAAAGCCATTAAGTCCCAAGCAGTAGCAGATTTCATCGCCGAGTGAATTGAACAACAACAGCCGACTCAAGTTCACTCGGAGCACTGGACCATGTTCTTTGACGGTTCTAAGATGTTGAATGGTTCCGGTGTTGGGGTAGTATTGGTTTCCCCCCGAGGAGATAAGCTCATATATGTGCTCCAGATCCACTTTGATTCCTCCAACAATGAAGCAAAATACGAGGCACTTTTGTATGGGTTGCGCATGGCCATTTCACTCGGTGTCCGTCGCCTTATGGTTTATGGCGACTCAGATTTGGTGGTCAATCAGGTGATGAAGGAGTGAGACGTTAGAAGCCCAGCCATGACTGGTTACTGCAATGCAGTGAGAAAGCTTGAGAAGAAATTTGAAGGGTTAGAGCTCCATCATATACCCCGACTGAAGAATCAAGCGGCTGATGATTTGGCAAAGATAGGTTCCAAGAGAGAAGCCATTCCCAGTGATGTGTTCTTGGAACATATCCATACTCCATCAGTTCAGGAAGATCCTTTTACCGAAGAAGCTCCGCAGCCTAAAAGTGTCACAGATCCGACTGAAGTTGAAGTTCCAGCAGTGGTCGACCTGATCATGGAAGCGTTGGTCATCACTCCCGATTGGACAGTGCCGTACATCACGTATATCTTAAGGAAAGAGCTCTGAGAGGATGAAGAAGAGGCTCGATAGATCGTCCGCCGATCCAAAGCCTTTACCATAATAAAGGGACGGTTGTACAGAGAAAGCGCGACTGGAGTCGGTCAGAAGTGTATAACGCCAGAAGAAGGTCGGATAATCCTTGACGATATCCATTCGGGGACCTATGGCCATCATGCGTCCTCTCGGACCATTGTGGCTAAAGCATACCGAGCGGGATTTTACTGGCCAAGAGCAAATGAAATGGCAAAGGAGATCATCGACAAGTGTGAAGGATGTCAATTTTACTCCAATATGTCACACAAGCCCGCCTCAGCCTTGAAGACCATCCCACTCGTCTGGCCTTTCGCTGTATGGGGATTGGATATGGTTGGACCACTGAGAATAGGCAGAAGCAGCTTCACCCATGTGCTGGTGGTAGTCGACAAGTTTACTAAGTGGATCGAAGCTAAACCCATCAAGAATATTGATGTCGGCACTGCTGTCAGCTTCATCAGGGAGTTGATATTCAGATATGGAGTTCCACATAGCATCATCACTGACAATGGGTCGAACTTCGATTCCAAGGAATTCAGAGCCTTTTGCACATCTCAGGGCACACGAGTCGACTATGCTTCAGCTCACCCCCAGTCGAATGGACAGGCAGAACGAGCAAATGGTTTAATTCTCAAAGGGCTGAAACCCCGACTGATGCGCAATCTCAAGCACGCAGCTGGTGCATGGGTCGACGAACTTCCGTCAGTACTTTGGGGATTAAGGACCACACCTAATCGGTCGACTGGGAGAACTCCGTTCTTCTTGGTCTACGGAGCTGAAGCAGTCTTGCCGAGTGACCTGCTTCACAATGCACCCCGAGTCGAACTCTACACTGAAGCTGAAGCAGAGCAAGCCCGACAGGACGCGGTCGAACTTCTAGAAGTAGAAAGAGATATGGCCTTGATCCGGTCGACCATTTATCAGCAGGACTTGCGTCGCTTCCATGCCAAAAACATGAAGAGTCGAGCCTTCCAAGAAGGAGATTTGGTTCTCTGAGTGGATTAGCAGAAGCCACACAAGCATGCTCCTACTTGGGAAGGTCCCTTCATCGTCACCAAGGTTCTCCACAATGGGGCGTACCGCCTTTACAATGCCGAGCACCAGATTGACGGGCCCCGAGCTTTGAACGCGGAGCTACTCTGCCCCTTTTATACTTAAGTATTCACTCGGATGAGATGTAATAAAAATACTTCTGTAGTTTATTTATCAAAGACAAGAGTGTTATAATTTTCCCAGTGATTGTTGTTACTTTTGTTCACATAAAGCAGTCCCCCAGTGGGTGGCTTAGCTGCGAATCTGTTTCGCCTAAGTTTGTAAAAAAAATCCTGGGCGAGTGGTGAGCCAGCCTCCCACTCGGGGGCTTAGCTGTGAATCCGTTTCGCCTAAGTTTAACAAAATCCTACCGAGTGGTGAGCCAGCCTCCCACTCGGGGGCTTAGCTGCAGTCCAAGTACTCGCCTAAGTTTGACAAAATCCTACCGAGTGGTGAGCCAGCCTCCCACTCGGGGGCTTAGCTGCAGTCCAAGTATTCGCCTAAGTTTAACAAAATCCTGCCGAGTGGTGAGCCAGCCTCCCACTCAGGGGCTTAGCTGCAGTCCAAGTACTCGCCTAAGTTTAACAAAATCCTGCCGAGTGGTGAGCCAGCCTCCCACTCGGGGGCTTAGCTGCAGCCTAGCGCTCGCCTAAGTATAAATACAATGTGCGCTCCGCAAGGAGGACGAGGTGCGGGTCGACTGCTACCTTCTTCTTCCGAGCTACACCACAAATACAATGTGCGCTCCGCAAGGAGGACAAGGTGCAGGTCGAGTGCTACCTTCTCCTTGCGAGCTACGCCACAAATACAATGTGCGCCCCGCAAGGAGGACGAGGTGCAGGTCGACTGCTACCTTCTCCTTCCGAGCTATGCCACAAATACAACATGCGCTCTGCAAGGAGGACGAGGTGCGGGTCGACTGCTACCTTCTCCTTCCAAGCTACGCCACAAATACAACGTGTGACCCGCAAGGAGGACGAGGCGCAGGTCGACTATCACCTTCTCCTTCAGAGGTACGCCACAAAAATCCTACCGAGTGGAGAGCAAACCTCCCACTTGGGGGCTTAGCTGCAGCCCAGTGCTCGCCTAAGTTTTTGAAAATCCTACCGAGTGGAGAGCAAACCTCCCACTCGGAGGGTTAGCTGCAGCCCAGTGCTCGCCTAAGTTTTTGAAAATCCTACCGAGTGGAGAGCAAACCTCTCACTCGGGGGCTTAGCTGCAGCCCAGTGCTCGCCTAAGTTTTTGAAAATCCTACCGAGTGGAGAGAAAACCTCCCACTCGGGGGCTTAGCTGCAGCCCAGTGCTCGCCTAAGTTTTTGAAAATCCTACCGAGTGGAGGGCAAACCACGCACTCGGGGGCTTAGCTGCAGCCCAGTGCTCGCCTAAGTTTTTGAAAATCCTACCGAGTGGAGAGCAAACTTTCCACTCGGGGGCTTAGCTGCAGCCCAGTGCCATCCTAAGTATGAGATTCATTCCACTCTGCAAGGATGATGAGGTACAAGTCGAAGACAAATGCAAACATATTCAACGGCAAACTCAAGTTTAGATAGCGTCCTACGGATCCAGAAGTGCTCAGGCACCAAGCCTGTTAAAGTTTACCAGTTACAAAAACCACTCGGCATTCCGAGGCAAATTTAAGGCATCAAGCATAGAAGTTTTTTACTCCTCCTGCGGAGGACTGGAAGGCGCGACAAACTCGTCCAGGTCGATTCCATCTGCGATCCGAGTGGCAGCAGCAATGAAGGTCTCCATGAAAGATCGGAAGTCATGCTTCTTGGTATTGGCCACCTTGAGAGACGCCAGCTTGTCCTCTCGTGCGTCCTTGCAGTGAACACGGACCAGAGACAGAGCAACATCGGCACCACACCTGGCATAAGACTTCTTCCATTCTTGCACTCGACTTGGAACTTTGTTCAGTCGAGTCATCAGAGACTCGAGGTCATTCTAAAGTGTTTCTCCTGGCCAGAGTGCTGTGTCGATGCGCGATGTTGCAACCTTCAGTCTAGCAAGATAGTCGACCACAGCAGCAACACGAGACTCCAGTCGGAGCACGTTCATGGCGGCTTCATCCTTCACAGGAGAGTTGATGGGATCCAGGCTTGTCTCCAATCGACCAGTCTCTTCCTCAAAGTTTTGGCAGAACTCTGTAGACACAACCCAAAGATAAGGCAGCAGTTTTGTGGTAAGTCCATAATTACAAACCTGTCGGATACAAGGGATTACCTTCAAGCATGAGGAATAGCTTCTTGGTGAGTCCTCCCAGATAAACCTCCAGATCATTCTTCTTTCCCGCCAGTTTGCTGGCCTTGTCACTCAGGGCTATCTTCTCATTCTTCAGTCGACTGACCTCTTTGTTGGCCGCGTCAAGAGCAGCTTTCAGATTGGTATTCTCCTCTTCAAGTTTGCTGATTGAAGCCAGCTTTTCTTCTGCGAGTTTGGTCTTCTCCGAAGCTGCTTTCTGCGCCTCAGCGAGGTCAAGGTCCTTCTTCTTCAGAGAATCCCTCAGTTTATCTGCAAAATCACAGTGAGATCAGACTCAGGAGTGGACAAGAAATAAGGGCAGTCGTCAAGGTTCCCACCAAACATACCTTTTGCCTCCTCCTTCGCCTTCGTGAAGTTCTCCTGGACAAGCTTCAGATCAAGTTCGAGCTGGATATGCTTGTTCTCCAACTCAGTATAATGAGCCACAAGCTCGCAAGATTTCTGCGAAAGATCAATCGACAGACATCAAAGATAGGTCACTTCCGAGTCACTAAGAGAAAGATCGTAGTATTTCTAAGACTACAGCCGAATCAAAGTATTCAACTGTAGTCTTGGGGACTACACCCAGTGGGTGCACTCAGCGTGCCCCCACTGGTTCTACCGACTCGGTTCGATCAGTCGACCGAAAGAGACAAAAAGGTTTTGATCCTAAAACATAACTAACTGCCAGTAGTTAACTTAAAAAAAGAGAGTTCTTAAGACCATAGTCGACTGCCAGCAGTCGACCACGGTCTCGAGGACTACACCCAGTGGGTGCACTCAGCGTGCCCCCACTAGTTCCATGATTCCATTCGACCAGATCGAGTGGAGAAAGTAAACAGAAAAAGTTCAACGTATAAAGACTATGGTCGACTGCCAGCAGTCCACCATAGCCTCGGGGACTACACCCAGTGGGTGCACTCAGTGTGCCCCCACCCATCCAGATATTCAATCGACACACCCAGTGGGTGTACAGATACTAAGATCTTCAGAAAGAAAAGTTTTCAGATACCATATCCTAACAGAACAGGCAGTGATCAACTAACCTGGACATTGCTCTGAAGGGCCGAACTTGCATCATAAGCTGCCTGGCTGGCGTCTCGGATCGCCTTCACCTGCTCCATCATGACCCCCGCCTGGCGTATAGCTTCTTTAGCAGTGCCTGCTTGGTCCTTCGGGACATGGTGGGTGGAGAAAAGGGAAGGCGGATCAGCACTCGACGACAAAGGGTGAACACTCGTCAGCGGCACGGCAAAGGATACGGTAGCCCGAGTGACGTTGCCCCTTTTCGGATCTAGCGTCTCAGGTGCTGATACAACCTGAGTAGTCTTGCCAGCTGACGTCTTCCTGTTCCTCCTATGCCTCAGTGGCTCCTCATCGTCATCATCAGGGAGATCAATGATGATATTGGGAGGAGCTACAGAAAAGATTCAAAGTTAAAAATGAAGATCATGTCGACCGAAAGCAAAACTACAGAGATCGTACCAGGGTTGGAAGTGACAGCATCCTCCATTTCTTGATCGTCATGTTTGATTGAAATCTCAGAAGTAGCAGCATTGCAATTTCAGAAATCAGTCGGTCAGCGAACGAGTCGACCAAGAGTGTATCCATGTTAAACAACAAAACACAAGTTAAGATATTGCCCGGAAATAGTGGGAATCACCATCCTCATCTTCGGCAGGGCCTTCGTCGGTTTTGATGACGCTTCTCGGGGTTGCTTTGGTGCTTTCTCAGTCGGCGCCGGAGAGGTCGTCCGAGGACGTTTGGTCGATTGCGCAATAGGCACGACCCCCTTGCCGCGCTCGACTACAGGGTCATGGACAAGCTTGGATCGTCTTTTAGTACGGGGAGGCTAGACTTCCTCCTCCTCTTCCTCCTCCTCTTCCTCGTCAGAGCCAGCGTCTTCTTCACCCTCCTCGCCATCCGATTCCCACTCCTCCTGACTTTCGTCTCCGCTCCCTTCCTCCTCTTTGGTCTGTACTTGCACCCCGTTGGGCATCGAATACATCTCAGTAGTGATCTGGAAGACAGCAAAACAAGACAAAAGTCAATCGACCGATTTGCAGCAAAACGGAATGAAAGAAACAGAGTCACAGTCAGAGAAATATGGTCAGACCTTGTCTGGTTCGTATGACTGGTCGAGTGGCGGGATCCTCCTAGCTCCACAGGGATTATGTTTGTTCCATGTGATGGCAGTCATCCACCTCTCCAGAGTGGCATCATCGACTTCCTCCGGGTGGACCCGACTGGTGTCTTCAGTACCAGAGTACAACCACATCGGATGGCCCCGATATTGAAGTGGCTGAATGCGCCGTCGAAGGAAAACCTCCAGAAGATCCATGCCAGTCACTCCGTCGCGAATGAGCTGGACTACACGCTCCACCAACATCCTAACCTGAGCCTTCTCCTCCGGAAGCACCTTCAGAGAAGATGGCTTGTTCACTCGACCCATGGATAAAGGAGGGAGTCCAGTCGACTACCCTAGCGTCGGCTGGTCTTGGTAGTAGAACCAGGTCGACTGCCACCCTCTAACTGACTCGGGAAGGGTCATGGCTAGAAAGGCACTCTTACTCCTCATCTGAACCCCAAGACCCCCACACATCTGGATTACTTGGGTTCTCTCGTCATTCGGACTAGCCTTTTTCACCGTCTGAGAGCGACAGGTGAATATGTGTTTGAAAAGGCCCTAGTGCGGCCGACAACCCAAGAAGTTCTCACACAAGGATACGAAAGCGGCGAGATAGGCAATGGAGTTGGGTGTGAAGTGATGGAGTTGTGCCCCAAAGAAGTTCAGAAACCCCCGAAAGAAAAGATTCGGCGGTAGAGAAAACCCGTGACCAACATGGGTGGCTAAGAGGACACACTCACCCTCCTGAGGTTGCGGCTGCCACTCCATCCCCGGAAGCCTTGCTGACCCATGGGGGATCAGTCCTTCGTTGGCCAGGTCGTCGAGGTCCTTCTGGGTGATGGTCGAGCGGATCTAGTCTCCCTGGATCCAGCCTTACGGCAGGCCGGACCGCGACGAGGATCCGCCCCGAATGGTCACTCTCCCCTTCGCCTTCGTCGTCGCCTTCTTCGCCCGCTCCAAAGCCGCCGTCTTCTCCTTCACCATTGTCGCCGGTGAAGCAGGCATAGAGCAGCAGCACTGAGAAGGTGGCAAGCGCAGCAGATGAATCTGAGGAAGAGGGAGGAGAAAACGAGGGCGCACTGTTCAAAAAATCCCCGTCCGGCGCCTTATATGAAGTCGCTTCCGAGTGGCTGACTGGTACGCCCGGGCGATCCTATCAAATCCCGCAACAGTCACGCGCGCGATACATGGCGAAAAAGGTGGCACGGAGATCGAGGCGTCTTTGCCTTATCCCATCCGAGTACCGCGGTCTTCTCCGCTTCACGCGCTTCCCGAAATTCGGATCCCGCTAAATCCGCTAACAGCAGAGCAACTTGTCAGACGGCAGGTTTCCTTCGATCCGTCGCTCAGAAATCTCCAAGTTCATAAAGTTCACTCGACAGATGTAAAGAATGGATCAAGGCGACTGAAAGAGAAGTTGACACCATCACTAAAAAGTCATTGATCCAGAGTAAGACACACTCGCAACACGAAAAATAGGTCAGAAAAATTCTCAACTCCTTCCTCACTCAAACCTCGATCCATTCGGGGGCTAATGATGAAGTCATGTACCTAGGGTAGGGTCATGGACCTGTTATTAAGTAGTCTTTATGGCCATGATAGCACTTTATGTAGGGTGTTACCAGTAACGCCAGGCCTTTATGTACATTGAACTCTCCGCTACGTGGGCTGGCTGGGGTCCTGGCGCACTCTATATAAGCCACCCCCCCCCCCTCCACAGGCAGAAAGGTTCGCACCCCTGTAACTCATACACATATAATCCAGTCGACCGCCTCCGGGCTCCGAGACGTAGGGCTGTTACTTCCTCCGAGAAGGGCCTGAACTCGTAAATCCCTTGCGTATACAACTACTCCATAGCTAGGATCTTGCCTCTCCATACCTACCCCCTATTCTACTGTCAGACTTAGAACCACGACATGTATTATTTCCAATAAGTCATTAGCTCATTCCATTGTTTCGGTGATCGGTGTTTTAGTCATCTTGCCCATAAGGCACGGTTCACAAGTATCAAATGATTCATAATCAAGTGATTCAAAAAGTCCATTTTTATGGAGTTTCTTCATGTGCTTTACACCGATATGACCCAAATGGCAATGCCACAAATAAGTTGCACTATCATTATCAACTTTGCATCTTTTGGCATCAATATTATGAATATGTGTATCATCACGATCGAGATTCAACAGAAATAGACCACTCTTCAAGGGTGCATGACCATAAAAGATATTACCCATATAAATAGAACAACCATTATTCTCTGATTTAAATGAATAACTGTCTCGCACTAAACAAGATCCAGATATAATGTTCATGATCAACGCTGGCACCAAATAACAATTATTCATGTCTAAAACTAATCTCGAAGGTAGATGTAGAGGTAGTGTGCCGACGGTGATCACATCGACCTTGGAACCATTCCCGACGCGCATCGTCACCTCATCCTTAGCCAATCTTCGTTTAATCCATAGTCCCTGTTTCGAGTTACAATTATGAGCAACCGAACCGGTATGAAATACACAGACACTACTACGAGAATTAGTAAGGTACACATCAATAACATGTATATCAAATATACCTTTGTTCACTTTGTCATCCTTCTTATCCGCCAAATACTTGGGGCAGTTCCGCTTCCAGTGACCAGTCCCTTTGTAGTACAAGCACTCAGTTTCAAGCTTGGGTCCAGCTTTGGGTTTCTTCCCGGGAGTGACAACTTGCTTGTCATTCTTCTTGAATTTCCCCTTCTTACCCTTGCCTTTCTTCTTGAAACTAGTGGTCTTGTTAACCAGCAGCACTTGATGCTCCTTATTGATTCCTACCTTTGCAGCCTTTAGCATTGTGAAGAGCTCGGGAATAATCTTTTCCATCCCTTGCATATTGTAGTTCATCATGAAGCCTTTGTAGCTTGGTGGCAGTGATTGAAGAACTCTGTCACTGACAGAATCATCTGGAAGATTAACTCCCGGCTGAGTCAAGTGATTATGGTACCCAGACATTCTGAGTATGTGCCCACTAACAGAATTTTCTCCTCCATCTTGCAGCTATAGAACTTGTTGGAGACTTCATATCTCTCAACTCGGGCATTTGCTTGAAATATTAACTTCAACTCCTGGAACATCTCATATGGTCCATGACATTCAAAACTTCTTTGAAGTCCCAATTCTAAGCCGTAAAGCATGGCACACTGAACTAACGAGTAGTCATCAACACGCGACTGCCAGGCAGTCACAATGTCTGTAGTTGCTGGGCAGGTGGTACACCTAGCGGTGCATCAAGGACATAATTCTTCTGTGCAGCAACGAGGATAATCCTCAAGTTATGGACCCAGTCCGTGTACTTGCTACCATCATCTTTCAACTTAGCTTTCTCTAGGAACGCGTTAAAATTCAAGGGAACGGTAGCACGGGCCATTGATATACAACATAGATATGCAAAAACTATCAGGACTAAGTTCATGATAAATTAAGTTCAATTAATCATATTACTTAAGAACTCCCACTTAGATAGACATCCCTCAAGTCATCTAAATGATATGTGATCCAAATCAACTAAACCATGTCCGATCATCACGTGAGATGGTGTAGTCATCAATGGTGAACATCTCTATGTTGATCATATCCACTATATGATTCACATTCGACCTTTCGGTCTCCAGTGTTCCGAAGCCATGTCTGTACATGCTAGGCTCGTCAAGTTTAACCCGAATATTCTGCATGTGCAAAACTGGCTTGCACCCATTGTATTTGAACATAGAGATTATCACACCCGGTCATCACGTGGTGTCAGAGCACGAAGAACTTTCGCAATGGTGCATACTCAGGGAGAACACTTATACCTTGAAATTTAGTTAAGGGATCATCTTATAATGCTACCTCCGTACTAAGGAAAATAAGATGCAAAAAGATAAACATCACATGCAATCAAAATATGTGACATGATATGGCCATCGTCATCTTGTTCTTTTGATCTCCATCGTCACTGACTTGACACCTTGATCTCCATCGCACTGTCGTGGTCGTATCGCCAACTATGGCTTCTACAACTATCACTACAGCTTAGTGATAAAGTAAAGCAATTACATGGCATTTGAATTTCATACAGTAAAGCGAAAACCATATGGCTCTTGCCAGTTGCCAATAACTTTTACAAAACATGATCATCTCATACAACAACGTATATCATATCACGTCTTGACCATATCACATCACAACATGCCCTGCAAAAACAAGTTAGACGTCTCTACTTTGTTGTTCCAAGTTTTACATGGCTGCTACGGGCTTCTAGCAAGAATCGTACTTACCTACGGCACAAAAACCACAATGGTGATTTATCAAGTTTGCTGTTTTAACCTTCACAAGGACTGGCCACAATCAAATTCGATTCAACTAAAGTAGGAGAAACAGACACCTGCCAGCCACCTTTATGCAGAACTAGTTGCATGTCTGTCGGTGGAACCGGTCTCATGAACGTGGTCATGTAAGGTTGTTCCAGGTCGCTTCATCCAACAATACCGCCGAATCAAAATAATATATTGGTGGTATGCAGTATGACGATCACCGCCCACAACTCTTAGTGTTCTACTCAGGCATATCATCCACACATAGACCTGGCTCAGATGCCACTGTTCGGAAAAGTAGCATGCAATTTTGAAAAAAATTCCTACACTCACGCAAGATCTATCTAGGATATGCATAGCAACGAGAGGGGGAGAGTGTGTCCACGTACCCTCGTAGACTGAAAGCGGAAGCATTTTCTCAACGCGGTTGATGTAGTCGAATGTGTTCTCCTTTCGAACGATCGAGTACCGAACATACGGCTCCTCCGAGTTCTGCACACGTTCAGTGCGATGACGTCCCTCGAGCTCTTGATCCAGTAGAGGGTCGAAGGAGTAGATGAGTTCCGTCAGCATGACAGCGTGGTGACGGTGATGGTGATGTGATCCGCGCAGGGCTTCGCCTAAGCACCGCGAGAATATGACCGGAGGCGTAAACTATGGAGGAGGGCACCGCACACAGCTTGGAGCAATTGGTGTGTCTCTTAGCCCCCCCCCCCCCTCGCGTATAAAGAAGGGAGGGAGAGGAGGCCGGCCTAGGTGCGCCCCAAGTGGGGGGAGTCCCACTTGGACTACTAGTGCGATTCCCCCCCCCCTTCCTTTTACAAGAGGGTGAAAGGGGGGAGGAGTAGGAGAGGGAGAAGGAAAGGGGGGAGCCCCCCACCCACCCCTTGTCCAATTCGGTTTCCCCCTAGTGGGGCGCGTGCCAGGACCTTGTGGGCTGGTGTGCCTCCCTCCTATGGCCGATATGGCTCATACCTTTCCCGGGGGGGTCCGGTAACCCCTCTGTTGCTCCAGTATGTACCCGATACACTCCGGAACCCTTCTGGGTGTCCGAATACTATCTTCCAATATATCAATCTTTACCTCTCGACCATTCTGAGACTCTTCGTCATGTCTGTGATCTCATCTGGGACTCCGAACTACCTTCGGTCACCAAAGCACATAACTCATATAATACATATCGTCATCGAACGTTAAGCGTGCGGACCCTACGGGTTCAAGAACTATGTAGACATGACCGAGACACCTCTCTAGTAAATAACCAATAGCAGAACCTGGATGCTCATATTGGTTCCCACATATTCTACGAAGATCTTTATCGGTCGAACCGTTATGTCAACACACGTTATTCCCTTTGTCATCGGTATGTTACTTGCCCGAGATTCGATCATTGGTATCTTCATACCTAGTTCAATCTCATTACCGGCAAGTCTCTTTACTCGTTCCCTAATACATCATCCCGCAACTAACTCATTAGGCACATTGCTTGCAAGGCTTCATATGATGTGCATTACCGAGAGGGCCCAGAGATACCTCCCCGATACTCGGAGTGACAAATCCTAATCTCGATCTATGCCAACCCAACAAACACCTTCGGAGATACCTGTAGAGCATCTTTATAATCACCCAGTTATGTTGTGACGTTTGATAGCACAAAAGGCATTCCTCAAGTGTCCGGGAGTTGCATAATATCATAGTCAGAGGAATATATATATGACATGAAGAAATCAATAGAAATAAAACTGAACGATCATTATGCTAAGCTAACGGATGGGTCTTGTCCATAACATCATTCTCCTAATGATGTGATCCCGTTCATCAAATGACAACACATGTCCATAGCTAGGAAACTTAACCATCTTTGATTAACGAGCTAGTCAAGTAGAGGCATACTAGGGACACGGTGTTTTGTCTATGTATTCACACATGTATCAAGTTTTCGGTTAATACAATTCTAGCATGAATAATAAACATTTATCATGAATAAGGAAATATAAAATAACAACTTTATTATTGCCTCTAGGGCATATTGCCTCCAGTATCATCATCTCAAAGCTTAATCCCTGCTCATTCTCGAGTGGGTAGATGATAAAATAAAGTTAGTTTTTGATGTGGAATGCTATCTGGCATAATCTTGATCAAATGATGAAGTGTTGTGACCTCAGGATAAAAGTGATTCAAAGAAATAGTCTACAATTAATAACAAGCAAGTAACATCAAAATGTGAAAATAAAATTACTCTTCCTTTTCATGGTTCCAATCAATACTCACATGTATTAAATTCATTGTTCCAATCGCTCAAGACTTTATCATATCCAAACACCTTACTGATACGTCTCCAACTATCTATATTTTTTTGTTTCATGCTAATATAGTATCAATCTTGGATGTTTTATATACAATTATATGCTATTTTATACTCCATCCGTCCCAAAATAAGTGACTCAACTTTGTATTGACTTTAGTACAAAGTTAGTACAAAGTTGAGTCCCTTATTTTGGGACGGAGGGGGTATCATTTTCTAGGACTAACCTATTAACCCAGTGCCTAGTGTGAGTTGTTGTTTTTTGCCTGTTTTTGGTTTTCCGGGAAATCAGTACCAAACGGAGTCTAAACGGTATGAAACTTTTTGACAATTTTTTCTAGACAAGAGAGACCTTAGAAGCTTCAGGAGGAGACAAAAAGACAAACGAGGAGATGGCAAGGCAACAGAGCATGCCCTAGGGGGATAGGCGCGCCCTAATGCCTTGTGGAACCCTCGTGGTCCCATCTATCCTAATTCCACCTCTATAAAATCTCAAATATTGGGAAACCAACAGAGAGCCACCCGAAACACTTTTTTCGCCGCCGCAAACTTCTGTTCTTCTGTGAACCCATCTGGAGGCCTTTTCCGGTATTCTGTCGGAGGGGGAATTGATCACGGAGGGCTTCTACATCATCCTTGCTACCTTCCGATGATGCATGAGTAGATCACCACAAACCTACGGGTCGATAGCTAGTAGCTAGATGACTTTCCTCTCTCTTTGATCTTCAATATAATGTTCTCAATGTTCTTGGAATTCTATCTGATGTAATCTTCTTTTGCGGTGTGTTTGGTGGGATCTTATGAATTGTGGGTTTATGATTAGATTATTCATGAATATTAATTGAGTCTTCTCTGAACTTTATTATGCATGACTGTTATAGCTTTGTATTTCTCTTCGTTCTATCCATTTGGTTTGGCCAGCTAGATTGATTTATCTTGCAATGGTAGTGGTGCTTTGTGATGGGTTTAATCTTGTGGTACTCTATATCGTGACAGAAAGGGACAAGACATGTATTTGTATTGTTACCATTAAGGATAAAACGACGTGGTTTATTCATATTGATTGGGTTTACTTTGTCTATATCATGCTATCTTTCTTAATGTGTTGCTCTGTTTTATACTTAATACCATAGATGCATACTGGATAGCGGTCGATGGGTGGAGTAATAGTAGTAGATTTAGGCAGGAGTTGGTCTACTTGTCTCGGACATGATGCCTATATACATGATCATTGCCTTGAATATCATCATAACTATGTGCTTTTCTATCAATTGCCCAACAACAATTTGTTCACCCACCGTATGCTATGTGTTCGAGAGAGAAGGCTCTAGTGAAAACTATGGCCCCGGGTGTACTTTATAATATATAAAAACACAATAATACCTTGCTGCAATTTTATTTGTTTTGTTTTGTTTTCCAATTTACTTCATTATCTACCACTACGATAATTAATCCTTGCAAGTAACCGCCAAAGGGATTGACAACCCTCTTGTTCGCGTTGGGTACAAGTATTTGCTTTTGTGTGTGCAGGTGTTGTTAACAAGGTTATGTGTCGTTCTCCTACTGGATTGATAGCCTTGGTTCTTAACTGAGGGAAATGCTTATGTCTACTATATTGCATCATCCTCTCCTCTTCGGGAAAATCTCAACGCAACTCACAAGTAGCATTTACCATAACTAGTCAGCACTTCGCTCAGTGCCCAAGTCATAAGCTTTGATCTTTGCACTTAAATGGAAAATAGAATGGTGATGGAGGTTTAATAGAATTCAAAAGCTAAGAAGTTTCACCCCAATGCAGCTGACCGTTCGACAATGAAGAGGCCTTACAATCAATATTGGTGTGAGGAGTAGGGATTGCCATGCAACGGATGTACTAGAGCTATAAGTGTGTGAAAGCTCTTCAAATAAACTAGTGGGGTGTGCATCCAATTTGCTTGCTCATGAAAACATCAAACATTCTGAGGAAGAATATGCAAGCCAAGTTCTATAATATAAAAGATCCCACTAGAATGATTATGAAATATATGAGAGCTCTCTATATAACTTGTCGTACTCACTATTGCTTCCTCTATTTTTTTGTATATGAAGACATTGATTAATTAAGCACGCGCTAAAGAAGCTCCTTCGAGAATAGGCCGGATCAGTTGAGTGGGATGTGACCACAGAATTTGATTATCAAGCTATCTATAAATGTAAATAAATTTGTAAAGTAAATACTCCCTCCATTCCTAAATATAGGGTGTATAGTTTCTGGCACGGAAATTAAAGAATGCACGTGGAGGGAAAATTTCACAAGTTTTGGGCGAGATTGCACATGACTAATTGACATGAGAAAACAGAGGAGCTTGCCCTTTTATAAGGAAATGTAATCAAATCCCTTAAAAAATTATTCAAACGAGTGGTGAAACGCAATACACCTTATATTTTGGACTTTTTCTTAAAAATCTATACACCTTATATCAAGGAACGGAGGGAGTATATGATTTTTTATGATCCACTGTTGGTTTAAGCCTGCTTAATCATGTCTTGCGTGACTATAGGCCTCCTGCTCTATAGGCGCGCGATGGATGTCTTGCCTGGGCTTAGTCCTGGTATATAAAAACAGACCACTGCCACGCACGCGTCCGATAACCTGGTCCTACCCAAAACCCTTTCCCTCGTTTGCGCCCTTTCCTGTCTGAAATGGTTGTCTCGCGCACATTCATGCCGCTCTAGAGCGCCAGCTTCGCATTGATGCTAGCTTAGAGTGGACGTGACCTGACATTGAAGCGGCTCACCGACAGAGAGCGCCGCCCACGCTTGCGTCCTGGGTTCCCATGCCTGTTTAATGTCGGAGAGACATTATTGGATGGGACTAGACAGATATCTACCACATTCAAATGGGCACGCCTGCTAAGAAACCAACTCTGGTGCTCGCAGTGACACACCCCACCACTTGGCCTCATCAGCATCCGTTATTTAAACGAGGTCACTCTAGGAAAAAATGCACCACAGCAAGTCTGCCCCACATCCTCCTCCCATGCACCACTTCCTCCATGACCGCGAGCGGTAATGCAATGTGAGAGAGCATCTCGACATAGCAGAAGCACAAGGTAGTTGCCTTTGCGGCTAGCTGGCAGGGCCATCATGCCAGGCGGATAGAGGCCGACATGTCGGCCAGCTCCCTGGAGGTCTCCGACAATGACCCGACAATGGAGACGGGCTCTGATAATGACTTGGTGTCGGAGCCCGCACCGGTCCATTCCGACTTGACCATGGAGCAGACGCAGGAGCACTTCAAGGACGCCTTGGTGGAGGAGCAGCCGGTGCCGCCACCATTGTCGGCATTTCGGCAGGCGAATAAGGAACATCGGAACAACCTTTCCCTTCTTGAGCAGCACCGATAGGCGGAGGGCCAAATCTACGGTGTGCGTGCGGGCGAGGAGACCATGGTGGCCATGGTGGCGGAGAACCCTAGCTTCATCGTTGAGCAGCGGGCGCTCTACAAGGCCGCGCGTGCTCACGTCGCTCGCAACGTGACCGCCACGCAGGTAGACACGGAGGAGGCGCTGGTGAACACAGACGTGAATGGCTACAGATGCACATCCTTTGCGCCGCCAATGACGCTTCGTTGGGTTGGTGGCATGAAGAGCGTGTTGCCCCATCCACATCCATCGTTGACCCCACGTCCACCAGCGACAAATAGGTCACGGTCTTCAACGAGGAGTTGTGCATGAGATGCATCGGGGAGTTGAGTCCCTAGTGAACTCGGTTGCGGGGAACGCAAATCCGGCCAACCATGGATCTGCAGTGTTTTTTTCTTCGTCCCCTTCTCAAATTCATCCACGAGATGCAATAACACTAGGTTGTCGACATCATCATCCAAGATTATCTCTTCTATGTCTGAATCATCCGACGAAGACAACGACGACGAACTCCAGTCCATCTAAAAAAAATGCACGCCCGTGAATTACTCCTGAATCTCACCGCTTGAAATTGAATACAAATAGTCGCTGGGAAGTGAACATACCTTGCCCCAAAGCAAAGCTGGTTGCCCCTTTCTTCTCCCCCGCCGGCCATCCCTTTCTTCACCCCCTCCGGCCGAAGCTAAGCCGGCCGAAACCCCTTCCTCCGGCGCGCGTGGATGTCCCTTGGGCGATTCTGAGGCTCACCGGCGTCGGAAACAACCGGATCTGCCGGCTACAAGGTCGCGCGCCAAGCTCCCGGACGAATCCCTAACGGCGGCTAGCCGGCGGACACAAATGGGATCTGCTAGTGATGCTCTCATAAAAGATAACCACTATGGTCTTCCTTTGGAAAATGATCGAAGCGTACCCCTCCATTTTGTTTTTTTTTCTGAGGACGACAATTACCACGTACGAGGAGACAGCTACAGCCTACAGCAACATCCAAAGTGCGGTGCAGGTGCAGCAGGAGTGTTTCGCCAACGTAAACCACTGCAGTAAAGGGCAACGAATCCCGTCTCCGTCACGTTAGTACATGGGATCGATCGACTCCACATGATTTTGCAAGTCAATACCGTGCTAGACTGTACTTTACATGAATCTTCGTTTCTTGCGGGGAGTGCTTTACATAAATCCACAAAGAGCCACACGTGCATCTTTATAGAAAAATATAGATAGATAAATCGCTGCACGAGCTAAGTAAACATCGTGTACGAGCTGAGTAAACAACCCATCAAGTTTGAAGTTAACCTGTGGTGCCACGTCACGGTGCGGAATGTCTCAGCGGTTCCCGCGTTAAGTTTCGTGCAGTTGTGCGTTGAACTGAGCTACTCCGTATCGTCTATCACTCAATCATCTATACCTGCCCACGCGCCCGTCGCAATCTACGAATTAGCTAGCCTAATCCGATCGGGCCAGTCGCTTATCCCAACATACACCTGTCGTACCGACCAAGCACTAAAAAAATACTTTTAAATGTGTTAGAACTATTCAGTACTCCCTCTGTAAACTAATATTCTTCCCTCAATAAAGAAATTAGTCCAAGAGCATCTACAACTGGACATAGTAAATATGACCCTTTGAACGCCTGCGGACACGCCAGGTCACTAACTGGGCGTGTCCGTTTTGAACTCTCATTTATCGGTCTGCGCAGCCACACTCTTCATTTTTTTCTCATATGTCCGGTCACTTGCACGTGATTGATGAAGATGAAGAGAGAGAAATAAAAGAATGAATAAAAAAAAGGTGGTCCGGAGGGGCCACGTCCTACGTGGCGGACTGCCCGGGCGTGCCCGGACGCATCCACGAGCCCTCATATCCTCCCTTGAGATGGATACGAGGGTTCACAGACAGCCCGAACGTATAAAGATGATACGAGGGGTTCGGTTGGGTCACATTTTTTCTTTCTCTCTTCTGTCCGGACGTATGTGGGATGGTTTGAGGTGTCCGGTTGTAGATGCTTTAAAGCTTCATAAGTGTAAATTGGGACCCTACAAGATTTTAAGTAATTTGTTGCCCCTCCACTGTTCAAGTTGCCGAGCTCCTCCCTTCCTCGTTGCCGCCAGAGGGCGTGACCGGGCGAATTGAAGCTTGGATGGCGCCGCCGACGATGGCGAGTTCTCGTTTCCTTGCGCGGGAGGTTCGGCTCGGGCCTGGCTGTTGGGCTAGGTGGTGGGCGTGGCAACGTAACTTCGTGCCGGAGCTAGTTGGCGGCTGTATGACGGGCAACGTTGAGGTGGTGCTTGCCTGAGGCAAGATTCGATGTCTTCTGTGGGATGTGCCGTGCATTCAGGTCTGGCCTCCGAGCGGGGCAGGTTGTGGGTGGCGCTGGCCACGGGTGGCGGCCCCTCCCCTACTGAGGCTTTTGGTTGGTGGGGGTGTCAGCGCAGCAGTGCTACACATCCTCTCCCTCCTCTTCTCGTTTGGATGGGAACGTCGTTGGCCCTGTTGGGTGGCGTCGGCGCCCCGGTGTGTGTCGTTGATGGTTGGTCGATGGTGGCAGAGGTGAACCAGGGAGGGAGGCAGGGAGCCTCCCGGTCGTGCCGACGCCGAGATCTAGAGAAGCCAAAAGGGTCGTGTCGGTGGCCCTGGCGCTCGGTATAGCACTGGGGCGGCTGCGGCAAGGCTAGCAGCTGTTGACGACCCTCCCATGCTTAGATCTAGCTGGCTAGGGCACATTCCTGCAAAAGGGTTTGTTTGTGGGTTCGAAGGAGGAACCTTCAGCCCTTCATCGGTCATCGGTGTATGTGTGTCATGGTGGCGGTTGAGGAATGGTCTTGGTTGCCGGGACGACACCCATGGCAGATGGAGTCATGTTGCTCGTGAGCGGGGCGTGCGGCTCAGGTGCAAGTTGGCTGCCATGGCCGTTCTGGCGGTGTGGTGGAGTTTTAGAGGATCGAGCGTATGTGCCGGGGGGTAATCCCTGTCAGACTTTGGTCGGATTGAAGGCAGTGACGCCTGTGGATGTTGCCTCCTCTTCCTGAAGGCACAGTCGTAGGAACTCTCCTCCTTTGGATTGCTCCGGATGAAAACCATGATCCTTTGACTCGGGCGTTGGTTGTGCTCCAATGTCGGTACATTCCTGAAGGCGCCTACACTACTAAGTACTACCGCCGCTTCGGATACCACAGGGGAAGGGGCCCGCGAGGAAGTGGTGAAGTTTGATGCCCTCTCGCTGTATCTTATCTATCATAGGATGAACTTTGTGAATTTGGCATCCTATGTTTGGTTAGACTTCCTATGTTCGATCTTTTGTGAATTACATATGTGTTGACGTACGACAAACTTCAGGACCACTAATGCCCCTTGGTGGTTCGCCTATGGGAATCGCAATGCACAAAGAGCAAATCCAGCAGGTAAACACACAAAGATTTACCCAGGTTCGGGCTGCTGTGAAGCGTAAACCCCACTCCTGCTTTAGTGGATTGATATATGGAAAATGACCAAGTTGCAAGAGAGTGCAAGCTTGTCGGCAAAGTGCTCGGAAGTGCAGCTACGTAGTGCAATTGGGCAGGGTGTCGACCCTTCTAATGGTTGCCATGGGCCTCCCTTTATCGATGAAAGGGGCTACCACAGTGGCAAAATGGTAAATACAGAGATGGATAGTGGCTACAGTAAGCTGCAACGCCAAATACCAAATTCTGATGGACTAGGACAAAAGCATTAAATGCTTTGTTAGGTGTCACGCTGAGGAGAAATGCCGGCAAGGTCGTCCATGTCCACCTGTATCGCTCGCCCAGCTACCTTCTATTTCGTCGACACGCCACTTGGACGGTTGTCAATAAAGTTGTTCATTAGCCATGGCGTTGCCATGTGCCCCGGCAAACTTCACCTGACCACCTGCCCGCTCGACACCTGTCGGCAAGTTCTTGCCTGTTTCCACCATGGAGCGGTGGGGAAGAGCTTGTCGTCCCGAAGCTTGCCGGTGCCTTGAATCTTGATCTTAAGTACTTCTTTAGTACTTCTCGATCACCTGCGTGGAGGTTTTCTTCGTGGCATTGATCACCAAGTCTTGAGTATTGTTAAGAACCATCCTCCGACAAGCCCTTGCCCTTGCCGTCGAAAAAATGCAACTATCTGTGCATAAGTTAGGGTAAACCCGCGCAAACATCGGGCTGGGCTTGTAAAAGCCTGACCTTCATGTCTCAAGCCCGAGCCCGGCCTGAAGCCCGAAATACTTCCTATTTTCAAGCCCGAGCCCGGCCTAAAATCAAGTCTGAAGCCTGAAAGCCCGGTCCGAATGCTATTTTTTAGTACGCGCACGTGCAAGCCCGGCCTGAAGCCCGAAAGCCCGGCCCGAAATATGGAAAAATTGAAGCCCAAGCCCGGCCCGAACTATCTTTCGGGCTACAAAACAAAGCCCGAGCCCGACCCGAATGTCAAGCCCGGCCCGGGTTTTTCAGGCCGGGTCGTCGGGCCGGGCTGCCCATACCCGGGTTTAAGTTAGGATGTAAACACCCGTGTTAATACATGGACAGTATGCTATGTCCAGTTGTAAACTTTGCTATGTCCAGTTGTAAATAAATTTGCTATGTCTGATCTATGATCTATGCTATACTTTGATCTCTTTTTTTGTTGACATTTGCTGTACTTTGATCTTGTTGTGTGGAGTTATATGAGTTTGGAGTACAAAGGAACGACTGTTGTCGACGGACATGTCTGGATGCGTAAGAGCAACTCCAATGGGGCGACCCATTTTGTCCGGTTGCATCCGTTTGTGTCGCTGCGGACAAAACCGGTGGCCCAAAGCCGCGGGCCATTTCTATTTTGTGTCTGCTTTGTGTCCGCACGGACCCATTTCCGTCCCAAATTTGAGCCCCATTTGGGTCGCGGGCGGACACAAAGCGGAAGCTTTCTCTGTCCCTCTCGTCTGTCTGCGTCCGGGCCTGGCCCGCTTATCACCCACCCATATCCATCCCTCTCTGTATTTTTATCAGCTGGTCCACCCCCACCGGTCGATGCGCCCCTACTCCGCCGCGCTCGCAGCCGAGCACGAGCGTCCCTTGTCTGCTCCGTTTGCCGTCGAGCTCGCCCGTCCCTGCTCCGCCCCGCTCGCCGCCCTTGCCGCGTCGCGCCGCTCGCCGCTCTCTCGGCACTAGCCACTGGTCACCCTGTTCGGCGGAGCTGGCCACCCCGTTCGGCACCTCCACGCAGCTCCTGCCTCGGCCTCTACGCGCCGTTCCCCAACGCGTCGTCTCCCGCCGCGTCCCGCCTCGTCAACTTGCGCATCGCCACGGCGTTCCAGGTGTTCAACGGCATCAGCCCCTTCGTCAAGTTCTCCCACTTCACGGCGAACCAGGCTATCCAGGAGGCATTCGAGCGGGAGGACCACGTCCACATCGTGGACCTCGACATCATACAGGGGCTCCAGTGGCCGGGACTGTTCCACATCCTCGCCTCCCGCCCGGGCGGCCCGCCCAGGGTGAGGCTCACCGAACTCGGTGCGTCCATGGAGGCGCTCGAGGCCACTGGAAAGGCTTGGGACGTTGATCCGGAGAAGCTCGGCGTCGACACGCGGCGGCGCGAGGCTGTTGCCGTCCACTGGCTCCGTGCGCGACGGCCACGAGGTGCGGCGGGCGGAGCGAGCTAGTGCAGCGGCCGCGGCTAGCTGTGGGAGGCGGGGCGCATGAGCGGCGGCGGGCGCGGCGTGCTGCAGCGTGAGGCGGGCAGGCACAGGTGGTGCGGGGTTCACGGCGAGCGGCGGGTGTTGGGTTCTACGGTAGGGTGCGTCGACTGCAAATTAAAATTTCCTACGCGCAAAACAACCAAGAACATGCTACGGGAAGATGGATCACAGTTCGTTACCACTAGACGCATAGTGTCATGCAGCGGAAGAAGAGTTGGGGCAGCGCGTCCGCGTGGATCGTCTCCTCCTCGTCCGATCTCCCTCGAACTGCCGGTCGTCCGATCCCACGTACAAGTTCGCCTGAGCGGCGCAAGTGCACCGCCTCTAATGGTATCCGCGCGTGCAGGAGGAACACCGTGCGGCGGACTGCTAGGTCCGATCACACGGTCGGCAGCGAGTGGAGGTGGCTATTCGCAACACATGCAAACCCTAGTCGCAGCGCCGAAGCGATCAACCGCATGAGTGTGCCGCACCTCCGCTTTATATAGGCGTCCATCGCGGGCTCAACACTTGGGCCTCGCACGGACCCTAAAGCCCAAAGTCTACTCGGTCACGTTCCTAGTCCAGTTCGGATCACATCCGACCAGTGTCCTATGAACCGACCTCGTAGGTTCCTTCCCTTAAGCGCGTGACCCCTTAGGTTCAAGTCAGCTTGGTCGCAGTTCGGATCACCTCCGACCTGCACGGTTGGTAGCGGCCTCTAGCAAGGCATGTCGACCACCAAGCAGACTATGAAGCTGGTTAGGCGAACCTGTATAACGTGTCACACTTCTGTTCCCTTTGCCTCACGGTATATGTTGTCGGGCTCAAGGCGATACTGTCATCCTTGTGCTAGCCCGACCTCTTTCTCGTTCCAGTGATACCGACCACAAACCAAATTATCTCATAATCCCTGTCGCATGGCCATGCTTATCCTGGTCAGACCGCACGAGGGGCCCAGAGTATATCTCTCCTGATCGGAGGGGCAAATCCCATCTTGCTCGACCATGTCTCGCAGCATGGGACTGGACAAACCCAAAACCTACCTTTGTAACTACCCAGCCACTGAGTAGCGTTTGGTCGCCCAAAGCAAGTCTGTCACCATCCTGAGTACATGCGTCAGCTCAGGTCTTAGGACATAGAACGTATGTTGTACTAGAGACTCACACATGACATATCGCTGCGTCTCATAGTTAGTTCTGTCCGACTCGGACCTTATCTCGACTCGGATCCGACTACGTCGAATCCGACCAGACCTTTCCAAGTCCATATTATCCGGTTAGCATCCAATGCTCCGTGGCTAGTGAGACCAAGCCATCGACTGTGTCATATGCTAGTCTAGTCGGCTGCGCGTCCACACAGCCCTTTCGACTGGGGACCTTTTAGGACAGTCATCATATAATGCATAGTCCCACAAACAAGTCACGTACTTGCTGATACACATCATTGATAATGTCCAAGGACTATCTTTATTCATAAACACATAGGAAATATCATCATACATGATTGCCTCTAGGGCATATCTCCAACAGTCTCCCACTTGCACTAGAGTCAATCAAATAGACATCGAATGCCCATAGCTCTAACGTGCCCCTCATGCTTGGGTTGTGGAAGCGGCTTAGTTAACGGATCTGCAACATTTGCATCCGTGTGAATCTCGCATAACTCTACATCACCATTCTTTACAAGCTTTCGTATCAGGTGATATTTCCGGTCTATGTGTCTGACCTTGTGGTGATTCCTCGGCTCCTTGGCTTCTGCGATGGCACCAGAATTATCACAATAAAGGTCCAACGGTTACACCGAGGCTGGGAAAATACCAAGATCATCCAGAAAATGCCGGATCCAAACACCTTCTTTTGCAGCTTCACAAGCTGCAATGTATTCGGCTTCTGTGGTAGAATTGGCCACCGTATCCTGCTTGGAACTCATCCAGTGCACTGCCCCTCCGTTCAGGACGTACACGAATCCGGACTGTGATCGACAATCATCTCTGTCGGTTTGGAAACTTGCATCGGCGTAACCCCTTACGACGAGCTCTTCCTCACCTCCATAAACTAGGAACATCTCTTTAGTCCTTTTTAGGTACTTCAAAATAGTCTTTACCGCTGCCCAGTGACTCTCACCTGGGTTGGCCTGGTATCTACTTGTTAGGCTTATTGCGAAAGCAACATCAGGCCTTGTACATATCATGGCATACATGATGGATCCAATTGCCGAGGCATACGGAATCCTACTCATCCTGCTTCGCTCATCAGATGTCGAAGGACTCTGAGTCTCGCTTAGCCTTATACCATGTGAGAGTGGCAAGAAACCTTTCTTCGCCTCACACATGTTGAACCGCTTCAACACTTTATCTATGTACGTGCTCTGGCTTAAGCCGAGCAGCCTCCTCGATCTATCTCTATAGATCTTAATGCCTAAAATATAGACTGCCTCACCAAGGTCCTTCATCGAAAACTTGCCATCCAATGATTCCTTGACCGAGTTTAGCATTGGAACATTATTTCCGATTAGTAGTATGTCGTACACATACAAGATCAAAAACACTATCGAGCTCCCACTTAACTTCTTGTATAAAAAAGAGTCCTCTTCGCTTTTGATGAAACCGAGACCAGTGACGACCTCATCAAAACGAATGTTCCAACTCCGAGATGCTTGCTTCAACCCATAAATGGATCTCTTGAGCTTGCATACCTTACTAGTGCTAGTCAGATCGACAAAACCCTTAGGCTGTATCATATACACGTCCTCGGTTAAATTTCCATGTAGGAAAGCCGTTTTGACATCCATCTGCCATATCTCGTAATCGAAATATGCAGCTATAGCTAGTATGATCCTCACCGATTTTAGCATCGCTACCGGCGAGTAAGTCTCATCATAGTCAATTCCTTGAACTTGTCCATAACCCTTAGCGACAAGCCGAGCTTTGTGGATCTGAACATTTCCATCCACATCGGTTTTCTTCTTAAAGACCCATTTGCAACCAATGGCCATTACGCCAGGCGGCGGATCAACCAAGTCCTAGACTTGATTCTTATCCATGGACTTTAACTCGGATCTCATGGCCTCCAACCATGCCTCGGAATCTGGGCTCACCATCGCTTCCGCATACCTGGCTGGCTCGTCGCTTTCTAGCAACAATACATCATGCACTCTGCGCAATCTTTCCGACCTCCGTGGTTCCGGTGCCGCTTCCACTACGAGTTCCCTGACTGACTCCGGTATGATCACATCACTAGCCGAGCCGTCCCCGAGTGGTCCTCGAATTGCTTCGAGTCGAACCGTCCTCCCACTGGCCTCTCGAATGAGAAACTCTTTCTCAAGGAAAACCCCATTCCGAGCAACAAACACTTTTTTCTCTTCCCGGTTGTAGAAGCTATATCCCAAGGTTTCCCTCGGATATCCCATGAATATGCATTTATCCGACTTAGGTGTAAGCTTGTCTGACACAAGTCGCTTGACAAATGCTTCACAGCCCCAAATCTTTAGAAAAGACAAACTGGGACTCTTCCCGGTCCACATCTCATGTGGTGTCTTGTCTACGGATTTTGATGGTACCCTGTTAAGTGTGAAAGCTGCAGTTTCTAGAGTGTATCCCCAAAATGACAAGGGTAAATCCGATTTGCTCATCATAGACCGGACCATGTCAGACAAGGTCCTATTCCTCCGTTCCGACACGCCGTTTCTCTGTGGCGTACCCGGAGGTGTGAGCTGAGGTACTATACCTCGACTTTTCAGATGATCATCAAACTCCTGGCTCATGTACTCATCTCCACGATTAGATTGTAGAAGCTTTATAGTCTTGCCGAGCTGATTTTCAACCTCGTTTTGAAACTCTTTGAACTTTTCAAAAGTCTCCAACTTGTGCCTCATCAAATAGATATATCCATATCTACTCAAGTCATCGGTAAAAGTCACGAAGTATTGATAGCCACCTCTGGCAGTTGTGCTCATTGGACCACACACATCACTATGTATAAGTTCCAACAGCTCGGACGCCCTCTCGCAACTCTTTGTGAAAGGAGACTTAGTCATCTTGCCAAGCAAGCATGATTCACATGTCTCGAACGACCCGAACTCGGACGAAGTTAGGAGCCCATCATCATGGAGCTTCTTCATGCGTTTCAGACTAATGTGTCCAAGCCGGCAATGCCAGAAGTATGTCGGATTTATCTCATTAGGCTTATGCCTCTTGACATTCATGTTATAGACCGGTCCTGTTCTAGATTCAATATAAATAGCCCATCAACAATGGGTACATAGCCGTGGAACATACCATTCAAAAATATCGAACAACCATTGTCCTTTAAATTGAATTCATAACCTTGACTCATCAAACATGAGGCAGAAATAATGTTCGGACTAAGTGCAGGAATGTAATAACAATTATTCAATTCCATTATGAATCCAGAAGGAAGCTGGAGTTGCATCGTGCCGACTTCCAACGCAGCAACTCTTGCTTTGTTGCCGACCCTGATGTCAATCTCCCCTTGTGCCACACGCCTAGTTCTTACCAGACCCTGCATCGAGTTGCAAATATGAACAACCGATCCGGTATCAAATACCCAAGAGCTACTAGGTATGTCAGCAAGGTAAATGTCTATAACATATGCAACAAGTGTACCTTTGCCTGAAGAAGCATTTCCGGCCTTCTTGCCATGCTCTGCAAGCCACTTGCTACAGTTCCTCTTCCAGTGACCGGTCTTCTTGCAGTGAAAGCAAACGGTCTTCAAGTCCGGTCCAGACTTCGGCGCAGCGGCAGAGGTTACCGTCTCCGTGCCCTTTGCCTTAGCCTTTTTCTTGAACCAACTCTTCTTGAACTTAGCCGATTTCTGCACCATCAACACTTGATGCGTGCCTTTCTTAATATCCTGCTCTGCCACTTTGAGCATCCCATGCAATTCAGTGAGCTTATTATCCATGTGATGCATATGATAGTTCGAGATGAACGTCCCATAGCTGGGCAGAAGAGAACCCAGAACAGCAGCAGTAGCCAGCTCATCCAAGAGCGGGAAGCCCAAACGATCTAAAGCTTGCACATACCCGATCATCTTGATCACATGTGGGCTCAGTGGATCACCTTCCTTCAGCTTGCAATCCATCAAGGACCGCCAGACGTTAAACCTTTCAGTCCTAGCCTGTGTATGAAACATGCTCTTGAGACTCTCGATCATATCGTAAGCCTCAACATTTTCGAAATGCTGTTGCAAATCGGGATCCATACAAGCCAGCATCAGACAGCTGATCTCCGTTGATTCATCAACGAGTTTCTGGTAGGCATTCTTAGTTGTGGCATTAGCATTATCAGCAGGTTCCTCTGGATGTGGATCCTTTAGAACATGTTCCTTTTTATCGTGCTTGAGAACAATTCTCAGATTTCTATACCAGGTGGTAAAGTTTGTTCCATTCAGTTTATCCTTTTCCAGAATTGATTTCAATGCAAGGTTGGGTTGAGCAGGTGGTGCCATTGATCTACAACAGAAAATATGCAATCACTAAGCAATGTGTTTATGTAGAGTAATTCTAGCCTAAACAGAAATACTCCCACTGAAGTCAGCATCCCTCCGCAAACTCTCAATGATTCAGGATCCGACTAGCGCATGCGATTAGTGAGCTTTAGCATCACTGCTAGCGAACATACCTATCCGGTAAGCAACTCCTTGCTAATCGTATCTCTATACGACTCCTGTCGGTTGGGAAGGTATCTCATACACCGGCTCCCAACACTACTAGAAAAACCTCTACTAATGGCGCACCTAATATGGCCATTAATGGCGCATCTGTGGTGCGCCATTAACAGCACGCCATTAGTAATTTTTACTAATGGCGCACCACCTGGTGCGCAATTAGTATCTGGTATACTAATGGCGCACCGCGGGTGCGCCATTAGTATAGGCCAGCGTGCGCCATTAGTATGCCTCCCAGGGGCCATGTATACCTAGGTGCTTTGGCATACTAATGGCGCACCACCACTGGATGCGCCATTAGTAACCGCGGCATACTAATGGCGCACTGCCCTGTGATGCGCCATTAGTATGCACTGTCGTACTAATGGCGCACTGTCATGTGATGCGCCATTAGTATGAATATTAGGTTTTTTTTATTTTTTTATTTTCTATTTTTTGCACAGGTTACAAAATGTATAATTTGACAAAATATAGACAGCACACATCAACAACAGATTCATCGAATACAATAGAAGATTAGTCTTTGAATACAATTCATCATATTAGTCTCCGAATACAATTCATCATATTAGTCTCCGAATTAAAAAGACCGAACAAAGATAGAACATTATATTACAAGTCTCGAGACCGCGAGTAGCGAGTTTGTCTTCACATTACAAGTCGATATCGATCATCTAAAGTACCATCACATAGAAGAGAGCTGCGGTCATCACGATGAGCATCATCACGATGAAACTCGTCTTCATCCAGTTCCTCCAACGCTCCCTCCCCTCTCCCGCTAGATAGCGGGCGTATCTAGATTCGGCCTCGGCCCTAGTGGTGTACCCTTTGTAACTGTTACCGCTGAATCGGTGAACCTGTCTCCGACACTCCTCCCAGTCATCGTAGACTCCGGGAACCTTACCCTTGTACACGACATACATCGGCATCACTATGCACTAGCCAAACGAAACGTTAGTACCAATTCACAGACAATACATAAGCTCAAGTTGGATGATATCCTCCACTATATGGATGATATCCTCCACTATATGGACCAGCAGATGCACCATAACGTCGAAGAATGCGGGCGGGAAGTACATCTCAAGCTCGCATAGTATCACCACGATCTCTTCCTGTAGCCTTCTGAGTTGCCTCACGCCAATCGACTTCCGAGAGATGACGTCGAAGAAGTTGCATAGGCCAAATAGCGTTTCACGGACGTGCGCGTCCATGATCCCACGGATTGCAACTGGAAGTATCTGCGTCATCAGCACGTGACAGTCGTGAGACTTCATCCCGCTGAACTTCTGCTTCGCTGGGTCTAGGTATCTGCTTATCTTCCCCGCGTAACCGTAAGGAAGTTTTACTCCTAGGAGGCAGGTGAAAAACTGCTCGATCTCCTCCTGACTTAGAGTGAAGCACGCGGGAGGGTAGTCATTTCCGGTCTTCTTGGCCTTTTTGCCTTTGCGACGACTTTCTGTGTCCTGCTTCGCCTCATCATCATCATATATAGCGTGAAGCTCCTGCCTGATGCCCATTGATTTCAAGTCTGCCCTTGCTTTCGGCCCATCTTTGGTCCTCTCTGGCATGTTGAGCAGGGTACCAAGCAGACTCTCGCACACGTTCTTCGTGATATGCATGACATCAAGGCTGTGAGGCACACGGTGGATCTTCCAGTACGGCAAGTCCCAGAAAACAGACCTCGTTTTCCATACCTTCAGCAGTGGCTCTGGCGCCTTTTGCTTCTTTCCCGGCAGTGGGCAGTCTTTCCAATTTTTCAACAGCTTGTCTATTTCCTCGCCGCTCCTCGTACACGGGCGTTTTCGGGGTTCGGTTTCACCATCGAACAGATCCTTGCGTTTCCTCCACGGGTCATCGTCGCGAAGCCACCTTCGATGTCCCATGAACACGGTTTTCGAAGACCCGGGATCTCTATCTAGCTGGCGATACGTTGTGTCATCCATGCACCTTACGCATCCAGAAAATCCGTGGACTACCTGCCCCGCAAAATATCCGTAACCGAGATAGTCGTGCACCGTCGTGAGCAGTGCGGCTCTCATAGGGAAATATTCTTTCTCTGCGGTGTCCCACGTATTGGCTGGCGTTTTCCACAGCGTGTCAATCTCCTCTTTCAGCAGCCCCAGATACAGATTGATGTCGTTCCCTGGTTGTTTCGGCCCTTCAATTAGCATACTCATGTGAATGTACTTCCTCTTCATGCACAACCAGGGGGGAAGGTTGTACATCCACACGAACACAGGCCAGGTGCTATGTGTGCTTCTCTGGCTGCCAAACGGATTGACTCCATCGGTGCTCGCGCACAGCATGATGTTCCTTGGATCGTTCCCAAATTCTGGGTATTCGAAGTTCAACGCTTGCCACTGGCTCGCATCCTTAGGGTGACTCAGCATCTTGTCTTTTTTATCTATCTCCGGATCATTTGCGTCATCTTCTCGCTTCTTCTCCTCCCTATCCGCGTGCCAACGCAAGAGCTTTGCTACCTTAGGGTCCGCGAAATACCGCTGCAGACGAGGAGTGATCGGAAAGTACCACACCACTTTTCGAGGAGCTTTCTTCCTCTTCTTGTATCGAGTGACACCGCACACCGGACATATGGTAGACTCCGCGTGCTCGTCCCGATAAATGATGCAATTGTTCATGCACACATGGTATTTCACGTGCGGTAAATCCAGAGGACACACGATTTTCTTCGCCTCCTCCAAACTGGTCGGGCACTTGTTCCCCTTGGGAAGACGTTCGTGCCAGAATGACATGTTCTCGTCGAAGCATGCGTCGGTCATTTTGTGTTTTACCTTCATCTCCAGAGCCATGAGCGTTACTTTCAGGCGGGTATCCTCGGGCCTGCATCCTTCATACAATGGAGTAACCGCGTCTAACTCAAGTTGATCCATCTTGGCTTTCTCTCGGGCGGCAGCTCTTGCGTTATCCGTCTGCTTGAGAAGCAGCTCTTGAATATGAGGGTCGTGCACCCAGCCCATCGATGGTCCAGCGTCGTCTGCTCCGCCGGCATCATCATCATGTCCTGCATCTTCTACATGATGACTGTGTACAGCATCACCGTCGTGATCATCTCCTGGGAATTCTTCGTCTTCTCGCCCCCCCCCCCCCCCCCGAGCCGCGGTGGTTGTCTTGCTGCCCTTCCTCATTTCTTGCCCGGCCCCCATGGACGACTTCGTAGTCATCTTCATCACCTTGCCACCGATAGCCATCCATGAAACCACGCAAGAGCAGGTGGTCCCGCACCTGCCCGGAATCCGGGTCCGCAATAAGGCTATTCAGCTTGCATCTTCGACACGGACATCTTATCTCTGTCTCGTTCTTTTGAAGCATCTCGGCCTTCGCGGACCTCAAAAACCTATTCACGATGCCTTCGGTCATCGTGCGGACCATGGTCGCCTGCGGGGTAGAGCAAAACGATATTTTAGAACCAAGAAAAAAATTTGGCATGACTTTCCCTAAAAATAGGACCAAAAAGAATGCTTAATGCCAAAATTCTCGCCGAAACGGAAATGAATCAACATTCCGGCAAAATATTGGCAACTATCGCATTTCAAATACCGGTACACCTCCAAACACAAACACATATGCAACACCACAAACATATGCAACACCACGAACATACATAGATCTAGCTAGGCCATAAAAAGTGCATGTGCACATTGTTGTAGGGAGAACAACATAAATATAGCTTCCCCCCTTACTTACCTAGCAAAACAAGGTAACTTAACCACTTAATTTGAATGAATCTATGGTGGAAATGAGGTGAAAAAGAGGAGGCACCCGAGACAAGGAGGAGGCGGTGGAGAGAATGAAGTGGGGAGAAAGTGAGTGTGGGAGGAGAGGCTGTCCAAAATATCTTGTTGCTGCCCACTTACTAATGGCGCACCAGCAACAAATGCGCCATTAGTAATCCAGGTTACTAATGGCGCACCCACTGGTGGTGCGCCATTAGAACCTTTGCAAAAAAAGGAATAAAAGCAATAATAAAAAAAATAACATTAGTGGCGCACCTTCTAGCTGGTGCGCCATTACTAGTTACAACTAGTAATGGCGCACCACCAGGGGATGCGACATTAGTATGTTTGGACAGGCGCACTAGTTCAAAAAAAAATTGGTACTAATGGCGCACCGTGGTCAAGGTGCGCCATTAGTAGTTTCAACACGAATGGCGCTTCAGAAGGTGGTGCGCCATTAGTATATAATAATGGCGCACCACTTGTCTGGTGCGTCATTAGTGTCATTTCCATCTATAGCCCTTTTCCTAGTAGTGCAACCTTCTTTGCCACAAGGCCCAAAACCGTTTTGATAGCCTTGCCAAGTTAACCTGATGCAGTGCATGTCTGTGTCCGACACGAACCCTTCAGTTCAAGGACATCCAGCAGCACCCCAATTTTATGAGCCCACTACTAGACGTACTTGATGTGCGAAGGTGCAACATCGGGGATGGAAATTCGCTTGATATTCATGAGGGATCTTTCTACCATTCTAACATGCATAGAAACTAAGAAGCATAACAATAACAAATAAACACATATTGTGAAATAGTATGGCTTCTTCATGGACGTTCTTTCAGGTCGGCTCCGACTCCGATGACCATCTAGGAACTCCATCTTATTTGTCACGCCGGGATGCCAAGCCATCAACCTGATCTCTATTATCCAACTACTACAACTAGTAATGAATTTTACATAGAGAATCACAAGTCGACACGCAGGTTGTTATACAATATAATGACAGCACTTTGGCTCCTGCCGGCTGACAAACATGACACGCAGGCCACGTATAAATTACACACATGCATCACATACACATGAGCCATACTATTCACATCAAACCTGCAAAACGAAGTTGTGCATAGAATCGCATTCTACCGGTTTGTGTGTCGGGTACGAAATACACGGCGCTACGCACACGGCGGTCCCGCTAGCCGGTTAGCGGGTGGGGTTCGAAGGGGAAGCGCCCCTCGCGGGTGCGGGAAGCGCCCGACATTTTTGGAAATCACAGATCACATCTGAACTCCGATCACGCCGAATTTTCTAATCTGACCGATCATATCGATCATCGCGAATCCGATTCGGATTTACGTTTCACTGTTAACCCCGATGGCGGATGACCGACCGGTAGGGGTAGATCGTGTCACGACCTCATCGATCCCGATTGACAGAAAACATAGCCTCAACGATCCCCATGTGCAGTTGATCACATCAACCGTGCACATAGCTGATCTGATCAAGAACAACAGATCTCATCTGCTGCCTCCACATATCTAATATGCATACGATCTGAATCCAAATCCTATAGCAGAGGCTCTGATACCACTGTTGGGTTCTACGGTAGGGTGCGTCGACTGCAAATTAAAATTTCCTACACGCAGAACAACCAAGAACATGCTACAGGAAGATGGATCACAGTTCGTTACCACTAGACGCGCAGTGCCGTGCAGCGGAAGAAGAGTTGGGGCAGCGCGTCCGCGTGGATCGTCTCCTTCTCGCCCGATCTCCCTCGAACAGCCGGTCGTCCGATCCCACGTACAAGTTCGCCTGAGCGGCGCAAGTGCACCGACTCTAACGGTATCCGCGCGTGCAAGAGGAACACCGTGCGGCGGACTGCTAGGTCCGATCACACAGTCGGCAGTGAGTGGAGGTGGCTATTCGCAACACATGCAAACCCTAGTCGCAGCGCCGAAGCGATCAACCGCATGAGTGTGCCGCACCTCCACTTTATATAGGCGTCCATCGCAGGCTCAACACTTGGGCCTCGCACGGACCCTAAAGCCCAAAGTCTACTCGGTCACGTTCCTAGTCCAGTTCGGATCATACAATGCATAGTCCCACAAACAAATCACGTACTTGCTGATACACATCATTGATAATGTCCAAGGACTATCTTTATTCATAAACACACAGGAAATATCATCATACATGATTGCCTCTAGGCATATCTCCAACAGCGGGCCCTTGGCCGGGGCGACCTGCGGCACGTGCGAGCGGACGCCGGGGCACGGCAGGACGCGGGCGGGGCCAGAGCTGCAGCGCGGAAGCGGGGCGGGGCGACACGGGAGCTCGCACACCAGGTGTTCGACTTAATGCCGATGCGGACATGAACAAAATGCGTGTGTCTCCTATTGGGCGTACGGGCCGACCCAAACGAAAAAGCAAACACGGACGCGCGGACGGGCGACCCAAACGGACAAAAACGGTGTCTGTTTGGGTCTCCCTGTTGGAGTTGCTCTAAATGACATATAGGTTGTATATACGCTCTTGATACTTGAGAAATGAACGCCCGAACCATCCCGACGACGCAAAAGAGTCAACAGCCCCGAAGTTGACGCGCGGGACGAGGCAGGGACACACCGCTCGCACGGCACCCGGTTGGAAGAAAGAAGAAGAGTCCGCGAGGATCCGCCCCGGCCGCGTGGGCGGGCACGCCACGATCCGACGGCTCGCGCCGACGATTTTTGGCACGGCACCGGCAAACGCAAAGCAAGCAATCGGGCTGGCAGGAAAAAGGATCGAGGAGGAGGTGGACGACTCCGCCCGCACACCCCCGCGCCACGGACAAAACCACTGGTACTAGTACCACCGGAGAAGGGGGCAAGGCGCGCGCGACGCGACGCACGCGGGAGAACGAAGCCCCCACTCCCTTCCCCTCCTCCTCCCCGCCCCGGCGTCGACGCTCCCGGCGGGATGGGCGCGGGGAATGGCCTGAGCAACGGCGCCGCGGCCGCGGCCGAGGCGGCGGCCGATGGGACCACGGTGTTCCGGGCCACGGCCTACTCGCCGCTGCGCACCACGCTGGCGCTGGCGCTCTGGCTGGGGGCCATCCACTTCAACGTCCTCCTCGTCATCGCCTCCCTCTTCCTCCTCCCCCGCCGCGTCGCCGCCATGTCCGTCCACTCATCCACTCCCCCCATCCCCCTTCTTTTGCCGTAATCAGCCCTCTTAGCTCATCCTCGTGCTCCTTTCGACGGTGCAGGGTGCTCGGCACGCAGCTCTTCTTCATGCTCCTGCCCCTCAATGACAAGAGCAGGCTGGGACGCAAGATCGCCAGGTTCGCCCCCCTTCCCTTCCCCCTCCTCTCCCCCTTACGATTCCTCATCCGTGTATTGCCATTGCTGCCTGGATCTCACATTCGGTGGACGCCTCTGCAGATTCATAAGCAAGTACGTCGTTGGGTACTTCCCCGTCACTCTACATGTGGAGGACTACAAGGCCTTTGACCCCAAAAGAGCTTACGGTGAGCTTCCTTCCCTGGAGCATGCTTGGATCAGCGTATCTACCCCCTTTTTTGGGTCTACTCAAACAAAAGGGTGAAGTAAAAGATGAGCACGAAAGATTAGAGCCTGCCTTTTTTGTGCAGAGCCGCCCGATTTGTAATTTTACTCTTGTGTGTTTGCAGTGTTCGGTTATGAACCGCATTCTGTTCTGCCCATCGGCCTTGGGGCCCTCGTGGACCTTGTTGGATTCATGCCATTGCCGAAGACCAAGGTTCTTGCAAGCACTGCGGTGAGGAACCCACTCATTACCTTCCTAAATGTGCATTGTCGGTGTCTGATTGAATTCAGTCTTTCGGTAAGCTGTTGGTAGGCGTGCTCTTAATTGGTGAATTTCTGGTTGGCGTTAGGTGTTCTACACTCCGTTCTTGAGGCAGATATGGACGTGGTTGGGCTTGGTTCCTGCTTCAAGAAAGAATTTCTACTCCTACCTTCGAGCTGGTTATACCTGCATCGTAGTGCCTGGAGGTGTACAGGAGATGCTTCACATGGATCATGATTCGGAGGTTTGCGGCGTTCTTCTTCTTGCATAGTCATTGATGACATGTTGTTATCAGTCAATTTATGTGGTAATGACGAACAATTCTTGCAATTGTCAGGTTGCTTTTCTGAAATCAAGAAAAGGTTTTGTTAAGATCGCTATGGAGACAGGTTCTCCTTTAGTCCCGGTTTTCTGCTTCGGACAGGTAACGGCACCTCTTCTGCCACATGATGATATGCAATATTGCAGTATCCTTGATTTCATGCATGGGTGCATAATAAATGTTGATGGAAGTGGATGGGTTGCTGACTTGAACAGGCCACCTAACTTTGAAATGAATATTTGTGCTATTGTCTATTAGAGCCTTGTGTACAAGTGGTGGAGGCCAGGTGGCAAGTTGATTGTGAAGATTGCTAGAGCAATTAAATTTACTCCAATTATTTTCTTTGGGAAATACGGGTAATGCTCTTGAGCGCATATATCTTCTTTTTGGTATATTTCCACCGAACTGATTTGCGTAAATGCCAAATAATTTCGATTCAGTATTCACATGTGTAAATTTGTAATACAGGACTCCCATCCCTTTCGCGACACCACTTGATCTGGTTGTTGGAAGACCAATCGAGGTTCAGAAAAATCCTCAGCCTACATATGATGAGGTGAGAATCATTCTGGGCGTTTTAGCATCCGACCAAAAAAGATTGAGCAAATGTTAGATGTGATTTTTGCTATTAAACAGAACTGGAAAACAGATAGTTAAGCACATTAGGCCAAAATCCGGTATGCTTTTCTGTCATTCTGGACCAAATCCTCAGTTGCTCATTAGGGACATCATTTTCTAGATCTGTTTAAAGTATGAATGTATGATTTTATCATATCTGTTTCTTTGCAACTGTGGAAACAAGTTTTGGAACTATGTTCTTGTTTAAGATCCTAACGTGCCTTCTCTTCTTTCTTTTCTTTTTTTTGAAACGGAGGCAAAATCCTAACATGCCTTGGTGTTGACAGATAAATGAGGTACATGAACAATTTGTGGTTGCGATGCAAGAACTATTCGAGAAGTACAAGACAAAAGCTGGATATGACAAACTCGAATTGAGAGTTCTATGATGGCCGTTCCAACATCCAGCCATAGGATCTTTCAAAGTTGTGTTTACAGGGTTCAGTAGCATTCAAACTGGGGTGTGTTTATGTCAAGCCTTCGCCAGGATTTAGTAGCTCTGAATGTGTAGGAAATCCCAGCAGCTGGAATGACATGCTCACCTGGCCTTGCAAAACACATAAAATGTAAAAATTGTATACATTTGCGTGCTCATAAAGCGCTCAAGGGCTAAGACACATAGGATGTACCGATTGTATATTTGTTTGCTCATAAAGCACTGAGTAGTTTCTTCACATTCATGTAAGATATGTTGCTTCCATTCAGGCGAAGCAGAAAAGATCAAACTTGACAACATGTATACAAGTCGGCAGGGCTATTAACCCCATCTAGAGGGCACACATACCACATGGACATTGTTCACAAACCATTATTCTTGAGTTAACACACAGCTCAATTGTACCAACAGTACATCTTTTCATGCCACCAAGTTCATGAAAATCCATGATGAGAGGCGCCGCATCACTGGACTCGCAGCAGATGGATTTATTATTATTCAAGTACAACAAGACTCCGATCTTGGAACTACCAAGCTCAGAGCATCATGAATGTAAATTAGAACTTCTGGGACATATTACAAAACAGCAACGATTCTAGAACTGACACCAACTGTAACACGGATCAATATGCACCTTGATCTGATCACCAGTTGTGTAATAACGCAGAGAAGTTCTAACAGGAAGTTGGTACAGACGCAGGACCATCTCCGGCCACCCTTTGGGAAAACTGAACATCCTGCTTACACTCGAGCGGAGCATCGTAAATCCATAATGTGGCTATCAATAGGCCTAGTGCGAAACCAGAGTGATAGATCATGACACTGACTTTTTGCTTGTGCAAGACTCAAACTTTGCGACACTAAAGAACACTAACTTGGTGACTCTTCAGATGGATACTCATCTCAGTGCCATCAAATCATGACTCATCCCTGATTCTTAAGAGTGCCATCATGACTAATCCCCTTGGATTAGTCAAACTTACAGGGTGCTGGACTCCATTCCAGCATCCACCATATATCCATGACTTGTCAGATACAAAATCAATAATGCTGTACCTAGACAACAACGATCACAGTCCCCCACCAGGACAGGATATGAACCAAGCCAAACTGATAAGAGCAGCCGTCGCTCTTGAGATACTGCCCCATCCATCGGGGCAGTTCATGATCTCCAGGTACATATGTCGACCATGATAAGGACAACCTGCAGAGTTACATCCCAACAGTTACTATCAATGAGTAAGAATCAAGTTGCAGGAGCTAAACCAGCATCAACAAAACTAGAATCTGTGTAACAGTTGTATTGATGAACAGACCAAAATCACGCAAGCATGCTCAAATGGGCCCAGTTAGGAGACCATTATCCAAGTGCACTTACGCACTAATCGATGAATGCAAGGATGATTGCTTGATACAATGCATACCTTATGAATACAAGGATGATTTTTTTCCAGGTAAGAACAAGTGCTGCAAATACAGCAGCACTGTTCTTTTAGTCCTGCTGCAAACTAAAGTTACCTGGCACGAACAAAAAAAATCTAGTGTCAGTTACAGCTAGACAGTCAACACACAAACAAGATAACAACAATCCAGAGAAAGCAAACCTCAAGGTATAAATGGTTGGGTGCATAGTTCAGCTTGCTTTTTAGTCTGAACCACTAGCTTGTGTAAACTGAGGTGAGTGGGCTGTTACAACTAAGTGTGGATGGGAGGGAACCGGTGCTGCTACAAAAGCCAAATAAAACATATATTTTCATAAGGGCAAATAACATGCCAGAAAAGATTCAGGAAGAAAAATGGAAAATTATATTTATGTTAGCATAATAATTCAGAGTGGAAGCATATGTTGCTTAGTGAATGCAGTTGGATCTTGAAACCATGTCTGAGTTTATTTGGAAGGCTCTTTCTTTATGACGTTAAAGAAGGCCCAACAAATAGTGGAAATGTGATCTGGAGAAAGCTTACCCACTAAAAAGGGAGCCTGAATGGTGGGACGATTTGTTGGGGATGAACTAATTAAGTTTGACCCAGTGAGATGCACAAATTGATTTCCTGGCATACTGTAACCATGCATCATCGGATAGCCGTTGCCCCCACCAGAAATGGATGGGCTCAATTGGCTAAATGGTTGGTTAGCAGTATTTGCTGCAGCTGAGACACCATAAACTGGAACATATTGCTGACCAACATATGGGTTTAACGTACCCTGCAAAGAGACATTTTTTTAGAATATGTTAATCCTTAGTATGACTTATGTTCCACAAGAATATTTAAGTTTATATGTTCACACTTTAACCTGTGGATAGATGTATTCAGTCCCATATGTGGAGTAACTGCAAAAAAGAAGAAAATGAACTGAATGTACTTCTTATGGCTTCCAAACAGTGATACTTTGCTCCATGAACTCAAGCAGTTTGATGATTTGATCATTCTCAAAGGAACAGGGGAAAGAGTGGGAGTGGGGTGGATGATAGATGGCCAACGATGGACAATCGTATGCATAATCTACACAGTGTGGGCAAATCAAATACATCTGATCATATTTTTGCGCCCAAGTGATACATGGTGATGGGGAATTGGGGAAAAAAAACTAGACAAAATATCTTGCAGAGTATGGTTGCATTCTAAATTCTAATTTGATCGTTTACATCTTATTAAATCAAGTACGCCCTCTGTAAAGAAATATAAGAGCGTAGTGATCTAAACGCTCTTATATTTCTTTACAGAGGGATTATATTGAAAAATGGTGAAGAATCGGCCTAAAAAGAACATGAAAGTCGTGAACAGACAATCAAGGAAAAAGATGGAACTTCTAAATACGTCGTCTTATATGCCAGTTTGATAGCATCATTTGAAACAACATCAACCGACTGAATTTTCTTAAAGCTTGCAAAGAAGTTGTAATGTATGTTTTGGAAATCATCTTACCTGTATTGTGGAACCGGGAATCCCTGGTACTGGTAGTACCCAATCGGAAGTGGTCGTTGCTGACCATAACCCCCTACATAAATGCCCCTTGGAACGGGAACACCAAAGTAGGAGCCAGCTGATCTTGGCCGCCCTATATAGAATGCATGTTTTAGAACACATGCATATAGAAAGGACACTATTATTACCACATAAACAACCTTTTGATAAGCAAACCCTAGCCCTTTCCTACCCATAGTTGAATTCTTGATTTACTGAACTCCAGAGTAAGTAACTAAGCACCATGGACTCATGTACTAGTCATGTTACAACTTTTGTTAGGGAGACTCGTGGTAGAACTAATTGATTTAGATTGCACAAGACAACATCGATAAGCAACAACTATGCTGCATTAAATTGCAAACAATAGTAACTACTTTGATGAAATGGCCTCAAAATGTGCGTACAAGCTATTCCAAATAGGTAGTAGTAGAAGAGAATAATACCGAGGGGTGTGGAAGGCTGGGCACGCCCTAGCGACGCCAGGTTACAGTTGGCCCGCCTGCCATCGATGACCGGCGACGGTTCCTCGCAGGCCTTGGTGGCCGCCTCAGCATCGCGGAACGTCACCTGCGGAGACGAGCATGAAAGTCGTACACAATCCAGCACTGCTACAGCGTTTCCAGAAAGACTAACAGGTGGAAGCAGAATTAGGAGGAGGAGCGGGCACTGACGAAGCCGTATCCTTTGGAGCGGCCGGAGTGGCGGTCGGTGATGACGACGGCCTCGAGGATGTCCCCGAAGCGCTCGTAGAAGCGGCGGAGCCTCTCGCTGGTGGTCTCCCAGGCGAGGCCCCCGACGAAGAGCTTGGTGTGGGTGGTGTCCCCGAAGGGCGAGGCGGGCAGGTGCAGCCCCGAGCTGGAGCTGGACGCCGACGCCGACCCGGACGCCGACCCCGCGTGGTGCTGGTGCAGGGCCATCCGGGAGGCGCGAGCGGATCGGCGGGATTCCTTGGCGCGGGTCGGAGGGGATCTTCGGTCGCCGCGATTCCGGTGCTGCCTCCTGGCGGCGGCGAGAGGGGATTGGGGAGAATCGGGGGCGGAGTGGGAGAAAAAAGGTGGGGGCGGCGAGGGGAAAGGGGGGTGTGATTGGGGCGGGGGCGGGGTTTTGGCGTCCGGTTGGCGCCTCCGCCTGCTACTGCTCCGGGGACCCACAGCTCACAAAGATGAGCCAACGACTCGACTTTTTCGAATGGAAAACGCGGCTCGGCTGACCGCGAAATCCAGCTGTGGCAGTACAAGAGTTGTTCGGAAACAATTGCAACGAAATTTGAGTCTCGTGGCGCTCGTACACTCACCTCTGTGAAAGTCATGTACCCACGACCTACCCTATGAGCATTTTCGAAAGATTAAATCGACACATTATTTTGAGATTAACGAATCATCACAGACGTCTTCATAGTTGATGGAAACATCACCTTCCACTGAACACACATCGCAGAAAAGCTTGAAATAAATGCAGAAAAATCCGATCATTAGTGTCAAGTCTAGAACTTGAACTCCGACGGGGATATCGCAGTCTTCCTAACCATCCAACCACAGTTAGTTCATGAGTCTTGTGGATTGTGTTGGTTCTATCTGATCGGTCAATACAGATCAAGGGCAGTCAAAAAGAATGTAGGCAAACCACCATGGTCAACATTCATGTTGGGGATGCTCCTGTACCTGTGCATCAGCCCATTTTGCATATCAAGGTCAATTTTCTAGTGTGGATGTTCTTATTTGTGGTTTGTTTGTGGAATGGACAATGGGATTATCGTCGTTGGAGTATGATGAATTGGAGGAAAAGTTGTGTGGGCCAATATTTTGATGTTGTGTTTTTAATACTAGTATATTGAGTTGCATTTTCAGATATTACGGTGTTATGGGTGTTACGATATTCTCCTCATACTAGAACGAGTGAGAAACCATCTTATTCTTATACACAAATTGAAAGCACAAATCCTTAACCTTTTTATTTGCAGGAATCCAAAACATAGGATTCTAATGTTATTGCTCATTTTAATCTAACATGATTTGATTTTGATTTGGTTGATAGTATCACGGGAAAATAAAAATAATTAAAAAATAATTGTGTGGATGCTCAATTTTCTATAGGAATCTTTCGAAAACTTCTGGTATTCAATCTTACAACCCGATCAAGAGGTAAAATTCCTAAGGATTCCAATCCACTAAAATTCTTATGAAAATCCTTCAGTCAAAGAGGGGAGGGATTGGTGGAATCCTGGGCGAGCGGATCAGTGGGATTCCTAGGCAAGGGTCGTAGGAGATCTTCGCTCATTGCAACCCTGATGGTTCTTGGTGGCGGTGGCGTGAGGGAATTGGGGTGAAGGAAGTGGGGAGAATCGCGGGCAAGGAAGAAGAGAAAAGGTGGGGGCGAGGGGAAATGAGATTTTGATTGGGGCGGGGCGGAGGGTTGGTGTCGGGTTGATGCCTGCTCGCTTATACTGCTAGGGGACCCCCGGCTCACAACTCAACAAAGATCAGTGGTCGATCTATCATCCACCATTGTTCTGAAGGAAATATGCCCTAGAGGCAATAATAAAGTTGTTATTTTATATTTCCTTATTCATGATAAATGTTTATTATTCATGCTAGAATTGTATTAACCGGAAACTTGATACATGTGTGGATACATAGACAAAACACCGTGTCCCTAGTAAGCCTCTACTAGACTAGCTCGTTAATCAAAGATGGTTAAGTTTCCTAACCATAGACATGTGTTGTCATTTGATAACGGGATCACATCATTAGGAGAATGATGTGATGGACAAGACCCATCCGTTAGCTTAGCATATTGATCATTAAGTTTTATTGCTATTACTTTCTTCATGTGAAATACATATTCCTTCAACTATGAGATTATGCAACTACCAAATACCGGAGGAAAGCCTTGTGTGCTATCAAACGTCACAACGTAACTAGATGATCATAAATATGCTCTACAGGTATCTCCGAAGGTGTTTGTTGGGTTAGCATAGATCGAGATTAGGATTTATTAGTCCGAGTATCGGAGAGGTATCTCTGGGCCCTCTCGGTAATACACATCATAAGCTTGCAAGCAAATGACTAAGGAGTTAGTCGCGAGGTGATGTATTACAGAACGAGTAAAGAGACTTGTCGGTAACGAGATTGAACTTTGTATGTGGATACCGATGATCGAATCTCGGGCAAGCAACATACCGATGGACGAAGGGAATAATATATGTTGTCATAACGGTTCGACCGATAAAGATCTTCGTAGACTATGTAGGAGCCAATATGAGCATCCAGGTTCCGCTATTGGTTATTGACTGGAGAGGTGTCTCAGTCATGTCTGCGTAGTTCTCGAACCCATAGGGTCCGCACGCTTAACGTTCGATGACGACATAGTATTATATGAGTTATGTGATTTGGTGACTGAATGTTGTTCGGAGTCTCGGATGAAATCACGGACATGACAAGGAGTCACGAAATGGTCGAGAGATAAAAATTGACATATAGGACGATGGTATTCGGACACCGGAAGTGTTCCAGAGGGTATCGGGAACTTATTGGGTCACCGGAAGGTGTTCTGGGTACCCCCGGCAATCCTATGGGCCATATGGACCTTGTGAAGGAACACACCAGCCCATAAGGGGCTGGTGCGCCCTATAAGGCCATAGGAGGAGGAGAAGGAAAGGGGGGAAGGGAAAGGAAAGTGTGGATTAGGATTCTCACTTCCTTCCCTCACCCCCCTCTTTCCTTCCCCTTCATGCATTCATGGAAAGGGGGGCGCAGGGCAAGGCAGGCCCCCTAGGGGGCGACGACCAACCCTAGGGCGCACCCTCGCTGCCTCCCCTCCCCCTCCCACCTATATTTACGTGGGGGGCACCCCTAGCACACCCCAGACTATTGCATAGCCGTGTGCGGCGCCCCCTCCACCTTTACTCCCATGGTCATATCTTCGTAGTGCTTAGGCGAAGCCCTGCGCGAATCACTTCACCATCACCGTCACCACACCGCCGTGCTGATGGAACTCATGTACTACCTCGAGGCCTTGCTGGATCAAGAAGACGAGGGACGTCACTGAGTTGAACATGTGCAGAACTCGGAGGTGTCATACGTTCGATAATTGATTGGTCGGAGCTAGAGGAAGTTCAACTACATCAAACGCGTTGTCAAACGCTTCTGCTTATGGTCTACGAGGGTACGTAGACACACTCTCCCCCTCGTTGCTCAGAGCCATGTGGCACCCCTGCTCAGAGCTACCAGTTTACCTTGCATTGCCAGCCCAGAGATCAAGTCTTCTAGCAATACACAACAACATGGTACAGAAACAATCGCTTTATTGATGCTAGAGTATTACATAAGTCCGATATTACATCGAGATACGAGGCCAAGCGGCACACTCAGTGCGGCTGAACAGTATGTACATTATTTAATGAACATGACGAGGGCCTTGATCACACGAACTACGCGACAGCGGAAGAATGACGAAGTGGAACTCCATAGCACAGGGACACCGACGTGGACACGACCTAGACGCGAGATGCGCTCCGATGTGAACCGCCTTGCCTGAAAACTGGCATGACATGCCAGGTCAGTACATTGAATGTACTTGCAAGCTCACAACAAACATAAGCACGATGACAGACAATATCATGATAATTACTCAAATTAATGCAAAGCAAGAACTACTAAATATGCAATAAAACTACTACGCGCACCGAGTCTCACAGACTCGCTTACCAGACGGTTACCTCTTAACCAAATGGTGACCATACGGGATCACACTGAAATCAAGCGCTCCTGAACAACTCAAGAGTTCAGGAATCACCACGAAACACAATGCATCACAACAATCATTTAGTTTGCAAGGTTAATTATAAAAGTTGATCCATGGTGTGACTTACTTCCGAGCTATGCCCATAACCGAGGACGCGGCTATCGATAGATTAAATACACTCTGCAGAGGTAGCGCACTTTACCCACATTACGAAACCCTGGCCTTGCACTCCCATTCGGGTGGACCAAAGCGTTCCGACGAAACCCTTCCTTTATCAAGGCACTCTCCCGGCCACTCCGACCAACTCCCTCTCAGGGCTAGGTCTTGGATGGCCCCATGCCTACCAAAGGCACCAACGGCCACCGTCGTGGCAAAACGGTCCCAAACAGGGACAAGGTACCATAAAAACAAAAATGAGCACACAAGGTTATGTCTGCTTACCGGGCCAGGGTATGCACGCACATAACCTTTCCTCGCGGGAGGCACTGGTGAGAGGCACAACAAAGGACCAAATTAAGACCTTCCCACAAGGTAAATGTGGTCGCACTGAATAAATACCCGATTCAGCGGCACCATGATGTGATCAACATCATATTCAAGTTAAACTTAATCAAGTTTAACTTTTTATAAATAACAATGGTATTTTGACATTATCAAGCAACTAACCGTCATGCAAAGCAAACAACACATGGATATGGATCAAACTTATCAACATAATTATCTTGCAATACTCAGGATTAAAAGCCTCACTGGTTCTAATCATTTTTATTAACTAGCAATATTTTATTTAGCCCATCATTTATATGAGAATATCACTTAATAAAAGAACTATCATTTTCTACCATAGCAATACAACTAATGCAGAATTTTATTCTACTTGCCAACAAGTTCATGCAATCTACCAGTAACTAAAACAAGCATATCAAGCATGATAAAGTAACTAGCAATTAACCAAACTTATTTATCAAATTTTAAATGCAAGCAAAACTCATATTCAAGTAGAAAATCATAGATATTGAAATAACACCATCCTAATGCTGGTGTGGCTTTCCTTAGTGCGGAGGAGGATCACACTCCTCCTGGTTGGCTTCAAGACAAGTCTCTCCTTCTGAAAATATTTAAAACCCACAAAAACAATTATCAAAACCACTCTGAAAATCACCAGAAAATCTAGGCAGCAAGGAAAAATCCACACTTTGGTGTGCTGCTAGAGTTTTCTGTAACAAACCAAATGCAAAAAGGATCAACTCATTTGTACTTATAGGCTAGGAGATATATGTGGTCAAAGTTTTGGTCAAAATATTTGAATTTAAATGAAATAACAGAAAATCCTGGGGGGTGACGTCGAAGGCGTAAAGAGGGAGTAGGGCTCCACTCGTACCGCTTCGGGCGCGAGTGGTGAGGCTGACACTGGGCCCCACCGGTCAGGAGAGAGGGGGAGGGGAAGAGAAATAGAATGCGGCGGCATTCCGCCGGAGCTCACGCCGGCGAGGAGGACTCCTTGGGCTAGATAGGAGGGATAGGAATGGAGAGGGGGCTACGGCAAACCTGCCTGTACCCGTGGCATGGTGAGGTTTGGCCGAAATTGCTCGCAATCAACCTTGCAAGCGGCGTAGCCGGTCAGGACTTGTCGTAGAGGAAGAAGGCGACAACGAGAGGCAGCTCTGAGGGCTCAACAGTGTCCATGCGGCACCAGAGGACCCCCAATGACACGCCCGAGAGGTTGCTCGAGCTCGAGGGGTACCAGAGCGAGGTGGCTGGGCTACGGAGGTCGCCGGAGCTCTCTGGTCGGGGTCGACGGCCAGGGGCCTGCCCGACCAGGCTACGGTGTTCCTACGTGCTCGCGGAGGTTGGTTGGTGCGGTGTGTGGCTTCGGGACGGAGGGGAGGGCTCAATTTATAGCCGGAGGGGGAAGGGGCAACGTGTCGCCGCCGGAGCTCTCTGGAAGGCGGCGAGAGGCGACGAGGGGCGTCAGCTAGGGCGTGGGAGGCTCAACGATCATGTGGAGGTTGTCCACGCTCGCGGACGAGCCCAGGGAGGAGGGGGAGAAGAATACAGGGGCACGGGTGCACTGTGGCTTTTGGCCGCGACATGCCCGTGCTTGCTATGGCGTCTCCCGCATAGGCGAGCGCCAGGGAGGGGTCAAGGGCAAAGAGACAAAGGTGGTGGCGCGGTGCAGCAGTCATCGGCGAGCTCTGGCGCGAGCACTCGCTGAACAGAGGCGCTAGCGCGACGCAGAGCGCGTCGAACGCATGCCAGGCCCCGTGTCCACACGCGGTCACCGCCCTGGCATGGCCAAAACGACGCCCAAACACTGCCAAACCATGTCTGGGCTAGAGTCCATGCAGTGTTTAGTCTAGAGGAGCTGAGGACACATCACCAGGCCGACCAGATGTGACTCTAGCTTGATGGAAAGTTTCTGGACGGAAACTTGGTCGCCAAGTTTGGTTAGGTTCTAGAAGGTCATTAGGGCTGAGCTCCTAGGGTTAAGGGTTTCTTAGGAGGGTAGTTAATCTCAAGAAAGCTCAGCTCCAAAAGGTTTAGGAAAAATGCACTTGCTGTACAAAGTGCATTTTTGGGCCAGAACAGAAATGATTTTCTGTAGCAAAAATATTACAAAAATTCATGCAATATTTTTGCTTGGGAAGGTGTGCCAAGGTCCAAAGAATATTCAGGAATTATCTCAGGATTTTTGGAGCTATAAAAATTGGGGTTGCTTTGGAGCACAAGTTTCTGAAAAGGGTTTCAGAGAGGAAAATGAATATTTTTCTTTTATGAAAAATATTCATTTGATTGTTTTGGGGATTTATCAGAGAAATAAGGTTGAATGAAGAGTAGATAGGTCACTTGGGTGAAAGTCAAGGGTATGCCCAAGTGACAAGTCCAAAATAAATGACTCAAAAATCCAAATCAAAGCAAGGCAAAAACCAAGTCCGGAAACAGAGAGAAGGCAAGTCCGGAAAAAGAGAGAAGGCAAAATCCAGGCTATCGCAAGCTAGGTCTATGCATAGATGATATGCACGAGTAGAACACTAAGAGTTTTAGGCGATGATCGTCATACTTCTTACCACCAATGTCTTATTTTGATTCGATGGAATTGTTGGATGAAGAAGCCCGGACCAATCTTACATGACCACGTTCATGAGACCGGTTCCACCGACAGACATGCAACTAGTTTTGCATAAAGGTGGCTGACAGATGTCTGTTTCTCCTACTTTAGTTGAATTGAATTTGACTGTGACCGGTCCTTGTTGAAGGTTAAAACAGCAAACTTGATAAATCACCGTTGTGGTTTTGATGCGTATAGGTAAGAATCGTTCTTGCTAGAAGCCCATATAACAACCACCTAAAACTTGCAACAACAAAGTAGAGGATGTCTAACTTGTTTTTGCAGGGCATGTTGTGATGTGATATGGTCAAGACATGATGTGATATACGTTGTTGTATGAGATGATCATGTTTTGTAAAAGTTATCGGCAACCGGCAGGAGCCTTATGGTTGTCTCTTTATGTATGAAATGCAAATGCCATGTAATTTCTTTACTTTATCACTATGCGTTATCGATAGTTATAGAACCAATAGTTGGCGAGACGATCATGATGCAACGATGGAGATCAAGGTGTCGAGCCGGTGACGATGGAGATCATGACAATGCTTTGGAGATGGATATCAAAAGCACAAGATGATGATGGCCATATCATGTCACATATTTTGATTGCATGTGATGTTTATCTTTTATGCATCTTATTTTGCTTAGTACGGCGGTAGCATTATAAGATGATCCCTTAACTAAATTTCAAGGTATAAGTGTTCTCCCTGAGTATACACCATTGCGACAGTTCGTCATGTTGAGACACCACGTGATGATCGGGTGTTATAGACTCCACGTTCAAATACAACGGGTGCAAGACAGTTTTGCACATGTGGAATACTCGGGTTAAACTGGACGAGCCTGGCATGTACAAACATGGCCTCGGAACACTGGAGACCGAAAGGTCGAACGTGAATCATATAGTAGATATGATCAACATAGAGATGTTCACCATTGATGACTACTCCATCTCACGTGATGAATGGACATGGTTTAGTTGATTTGGATCACATATCATTTAGATGACTTAAGGGATGTCTATCTAAGTGGGAGTTCTTAACTAATTTGATTAATTGAACTTAATTTATCATGAACTTAGTCCTGATAGTATTTGCATATCTATGTTGTAGATCAATAGCTCGCGATATAGCTCCTATATATTTTTGATGTGTTCCTAGAGAAAAGTTGAAAGATGATAGTACCAATGATGCGGACTCGGTCCGCGATCTAAGGATTATCCTCATTGCTGCATAGAAGAATTATGTCCTTGATGCACCGCTAGGTGACAAACCTGTTGCAGGAGCAGATACAGACGTTATGAACATTTTGCAAGCTCGATATGATGACTACTTGATAGTTTAGTGTGCCATGCTTTACGTCTTAGACCGGGACTTAAAAAACTTTTTGAACACCGCGGAGAATATGAGATGTTCCAAGAGCTAAAATTGGTATTTCATACTCATGCCCGTTTCGAGGGGTATGAGACCTCTGACAAGTACTTTGCCTACAAGATGGAGGAGAATAGCTCAACCAGTGAGCATGTGCTCATAATGTCTAGGTACTACAATCACTTGAATTAAGTAGGAGTTAATCTTCTAGATAAGACAGTGATTGACAGAGTTCTCTAGTCACTATCACCAAGCTACTAGAACTTCGTGATGAACTATAGTGTGCAAGGGATAACAAAAAAGATTCCCGAGCTCTTCGCGATGCTGAAATCGGCGAAGGTAGAAATCAAGAAAGAGCATCAAGTGTTGATGGTTAACAAGACCACTAGTTTCAAATAAGGGCAAAGAAAAAGAAAGGGAACTTCAAGAAGAATGACAAGCAAGTTGCCACTGATGTCTAGTACGCAACTTTATTCTTGTAGACACGTGTTGGGCCTCCAAGCGCAGAGTTTTGTAGGACAGTAGCAATTTTCCCTCAAGTGGATGACATAAGGTTTATCAATCCGTGGGAGGCGTAGGATGAAGATAGTATCTCTCAAATGACCCTACAACCAAATACAAGAAATCTCTTGTGTCCCCAACGCACCCAATACAATGGAAAATTGTATAGGTGCACTAGTTCGGTGAAGAGATGGTGATAAAAGTGTAATATTGATGGTAGAAATATATTTTTATAATCTGAATAAATAAAAACAGCAAGGTAGCAAATAGTAAACATGCACAAAAACGGTATTGCAATGCTTGGAAATGAGGTCTAGGGTCCGTACTTTTGCTAGTGCAAGCTCTCAACAATGCTAATATAATTGGATCATATAACTACCCTCAACGTGCGATGAAGAATCACTCCAAGGTTCTTATCTAGCAGAGAACATAAGAAGAAATTGTTTGTAGGGTACGAAACCACCTCAAAGCTATTCTTTCCGATCAATCTATCATAGAGTTCGTACTAAAATAACACCAAGCTATTCTTTCCGATCGATCTAACCAAGAGGTAGTACTAGAATAACACCATATGATACGCATCAACCAACTCTAATGTCACCTAGATACTCCAATGTCACCACAAGTATCCATGATTTAATTATACGATACGCATCAAACAATTTCAGATTCATAATACTCAATCCAACACAAAGAACCTCAAAGAGTGCCCCAAGATTTCTACCAGAGAAACAAAGACAAGAACGTGCATCAACCCCTATGCATAGATTACCCCAATGTCGCCTTGGGAATCCGCGGGTTGAGTGCCAAAACACATATCAAGTGAATCAATATGATACCCCATTGTCACCACGGGTATTCATAGCAAGACATATATCAAGTGCTCTCAAATCCATAAAAGTATTCAATCTGATAAAACGAAATCTCAAAGGGAAAACTCAATTCATCACAAGATAGAGAGGAGTAAACACCATATGATCCAACTATATTAACAAAGCTCGCAATACATCAAGATAGTGACATCTCAAGAACACGAAAGGGAGAGAGAGATTATACACATAGCTACTGGTACAAACCCTCAGCCCCGAGGGTGGACTACTCCCTCCTCATCGTGGTGGCCGAAGGGATGATGAAGATGGCCACCGGAGATGATTCCCCCCTCCGGTAGGGTGCCAGAATGGGTCTAGATTGGTTTTCGATGGCTATAGAGGCCTGCGGCGATGAAACTTCTGATCTAGGGTAACCCCGAGGGTTTTTGGAATTTTTTGGGAATTTATAGGGTAAAGAGGGGGTGTGGAAGGCCACCAAGGTGGGCACAACACACTCGGGCGCGCTTGGGCCCCCAGGCGCGCCCTGGTGGGTTGTGCCCCCCTCGAGGCACCCCCCCAGGTGCTGCTCTGGCCCATTGGAAGTGTCACGGTCCATAAAAAATCCTCCAAAAGTTTCGCGGTGTTTGGACTCCATTTGATATTGATTTCCTGTGATGTAAAAAACATGCAAAAAACAACAACTGGCACTTGGCACTATGTCAATAGGTTAGTACCAAAAATGATATAAAATGACTATAAAATGATTGTAAAACATCCAAGAATGATAATACAATAGCATGGAACAATAAAAAGATATAGATACGCTGGAGACGTATCAGCCACTCTTGTGAAGAAGCCCAAAGCTAGACCTAAGCGAAACTGAGTGCTTCTACTACAAAGGGAATGGTCACTGGAAGCGGAACTACCCCAAATACTTGGTGGATAAGAAGGATGTGAACAAAGGTATATTTGATATACATGTTATTGATCTGTACTTACTAGTGTTCATAGTAACCCTAGGGTATTTGATACCGGTTTAGTTGCTAAGATTAGTAACTCAAAACAGGAGTTGCAAAATGAACAGAGACTAGTTAAGGGCGAGGTGACGATGTGTGTTGGAAGTGATTCCAAGGTTGATAAGATCACCATCGCACACTCTCTCTACCTTCGAGGATTAGTGTTGGACCTAAATAAATGTTATTTGGTGTTTGCGTTGAGCATGAATATGATTTGATCATGTTTATTGCGATACAGTTATTCATTTAAGTCAGAGAATAATTGTTGTTCTGTTTACATGAATAAAACCTTCTATGGTCATACACCCAATGTAAATGGTTTATTGAATCTCGATCGTAGTGATACACATATTCATGATATTGACGCCAAAAGACGCAAAGTTGATAATGATAGTGCAACATATTTGTGGCACTACCGTTTAGGTCATATTGGTGTAAAGCGCATGAAGAAACTCCATACGGATGGATTTTTGGAATCACTTGATTATGAATCATTTGATACTTGCGAACCATGCCTCATGGGCAAGATGACTAAAACTCCGTTCTCCAGAACAATGGAGCGAGCCAATGACTTATTGGAAATAATACATACCGATGTATGTGGTCCGATGAGTGCTGAGGCACGCCGAGGGTTTCATTATTTTCTGACTTTCATAGATGATTTGAGCAGATATGGGTATATCTACTTAATGAAACACAAGTCTGAAACATTTGAAAAGTTCAAGGAATTTCAGAGTGAAGTGAAGAATCATTGTAACAAGAAAATAAAGTTTCTACGATCTGATCGTGGAGGTGAATATTTGAGTTACGAGTTTGGCCTTCATTTTAAACAATGTGTAATAGTTTCACAACTGACGCCACCTGGAACACCACAGCATAATGGCGTGTCTGAATATCGTAACCGTACTTTATTAGATATGGTGCAATCTATGATGTCTCTTATCGATTTACCACTATCATTATGGGGTTATGCATTAGAGACAACTGCATTCACGTTAAATAGGGCACCGTCTAAATTCGTTGAGACGATACCGTATGAACTTTGGTTTGGCAAGAAACCTAAGCTGTTGTTTCTTAAAGTTTGGGGTTGTGACACTTATGTCAAAAGGCTTCAGCCTGATAAGCTCGAACCCAAATCGGAGAAGTGCATCTTCATAGGATACCCTAAGGAAACAATTGGGTACACCTTCTACCACAGATCCAAAGGCAAGATCTTTGTTGCCAAGAATGGAAACTTTCTAGAGAAGGAGTTTCTCTCAAAAGAAGTGAGTGGGAGGAAAGTTGAACTTGATGAGGTAATTGTACCTTCTCTCGAATTGGAAAATAGCTCATCATAGAAAACCGTTCCCGTGATGCCTACACCAACTAGAGAGGAAGCTAATAATGATGATCATGAAACTTCAGATCAAGTTACTACCGAACCTCGTAGGTCAACCAGAGCATGTTCCACACCAGAGTGGTACGGTAATCCTGTACTGGAAGTCATGTTACTAGACCATGATGAACCTGCGAACTATGAAGAAGCTATGATGAGCCTAGATTTCAATAAATGGCTTGAGGCCATGAAATCTGAGATAGGATCCATGTATGAGAATAAAGTGTGGACTTTGGTTGAGTTGCCCGATGATCGGCGAGCCATCGAGAATAAATGGATCTTCAAGAGGAAGACGGACGCTGATGGTAGCGTTACTATCTACAAAGATTGAATTGTCGCAATAGGTTTTTGACAATTTCGAGTTGTTGACTACGATGAGATTTTCTCACTCGTATCGATGCTTAAAGTCTGTCCGAATTATGTTAGCAATTGCCGCATTTTATGAAATCTGGCAAATGGATGTCAAAACTACATTCCTTAATGGATTTATTAAAGAAGAGTTGTATATGATGCAACCAGAAGGTTTTGTCAATCCTAAAGGTGCTAACAAAGTGTGCAAGCTCCAGTGATCCATCTATAGACTAGTGCAAGCATCTCGGAGTTGGAATATACGCTTTGATGAGTTGATCAAAGCATATAGTTTTATACAGACTTGCGGTGAAGCCTGTATTTACAAGAAAGTGAGTGGGAGCACTGTAGCCTTTCTGAGAAGTATATGTGAATGACATATTGTTGATCAGAAATGATGTAGAATTTTCTTGAAAGCATAAAGGAGTGTTTGAAAGGAGTTTTTCAAAGAAAGACCTCGGTGAAGCTGCTTACAAATTGGGCATCAAGATCTATAGAGATAGATCAAGACGCTTGATAAGACTTTTGATGAGTACATACCTTGATAAGATTTTGAAGGTTCAAAATGGATCAGTCAAAGAAGGAGTTCTTGCCTGAGTTGTAAGGTATGAAGTTGAGTAAAACTCAAAACCCGACCACGGCAGAATATAGAGAGAGAATGAAAGTCATTCCCTATGCCTCAGCCATATGTTCTATAAAGTATGCCATGTTGTATACCAGACCTATTGTATACCTTACCATGAGTTTGGCAAGGGGGTACAATAGTGATCCAGGAGTAGATCACTGGACAGTGGTCAAAATTATCCTTAGGTACCTAAAGAGGACTAAGGAATGTTTCTCGGTTATGGAGGTGACAAAGAGTTCGAAGTAAAGGGTTACGTCGATGCAAGCTTTGACACTGATCCGGATGACTCTGAGTCTCAATCTGGATACATATTAAAAGTGGGAGCAATTAGCTAGAGTAGCTCAGTGCAGAGCAATGTAGACATAGAAATTTGCAAAATACATACGGATCTAAATGTGGCACACCCGTTGACTAAACCTCTCTCACAAGCAAAACATGATCACACCTTAGTACTCTTTGGGTGTTAATCACATAGCGATGTGAACTAGATTAATTACTCTAGTAAACTCTTTGGGTATTGGTCACATGGCGATGTGAACTATGGGTGTTAATCACATGACGATGTGAACTAGATTATTGACTCTAGTGCAAGTGGGAGACTGAAGGAAATATGCCCTAGAGGCAATAATAAAGTTGTTATTTTATATTTCCTTATTCATGTACATGTGTGGATACATAGACAAAACACCGTGTCCCTAGTAAGCCTCTACTAGACTAGCTCGTTAATCAAAGATGGTTAAGTTTCCTAACCATAGACATGTGTTGTCATTTGATAACGGGATCACATCATTAGGAGAATGATGTGATGGACAAGACCCATCCGTTAGCTTAGCATATTGATCGTTAAGTTTTATTGCTATTGCTTTCTTCATGTGAAATACATATTCCTTCGACTATGAGATTATGCAACTACCGAATACCGAAGGAAAGCCTTGTGTGCTATCAAACGTCACAACGTAACTGGGTGATCATAAAGATTCTCTACAGGTATCTCCGAAGGTGTTTGTTGGGTTGGCATAGGTCGAGATTAGGATTTATCAGTTCGAGTATCGGAGAGGTATCTCTGGGCCCTCTCGATAATACACATGATAAGCTTGCAAGCAAATGACTAAGGAGTTAGTCGTGAGGTGATGTATTACAGAACGAGTAAAGAGACTTGCCGGCAACGAGATTGAACTAGGTATGTGGATACCAACGATCGAATCTCGGGCAAGTAACATACCGATGGACAAAGGGAATAATGTATGTTGTCATAACGGTTCAACCGATAAATATCTTTGTAGAATATGTAGGAGCCAATATGAGCATCCAGGTTCCGCTATTGATTATTGACTGGAGAGGTGTCTCAGTCATGTCTACATAGTTCTCGAACCCGTAGGGTCCGCACGCTTAACGTTCGTGTATTATATGAGTTATGTGAATTGGTGACTGAATGTTGTTCGTAGTCCGGGATGAGATCACAGACATGACAAGGAGTCTCGAAATGGTCTAGAGGTAAAAATTTATATATAGGACGATGGTGTTCGGACGTCGGAAGTGTTCCCGAGGGTATCGGGTACTTATCGAGTCACCGGAAGGTGTTTCGGGTACCCCCGGCAATCCTATGGGCCATACAGGCCTTGTGAAGGAACACACCAGCCCACAAGGGGCTCGTGTAGGGCCTAGGCTCGTGCGACCTATAAGGCCATAGGAGGAGGAGAATGAAAGGGGGAAGGGAAAGGAAAGTGTGAATTAGGATTCCCACTTCCTTCCCTCACCCCCGTCTTTCCTTCCCCTTCATGCATACATGGAAGGGGGGTGCACAGGGCAAGGCAGGTCCCCTAGGGGGAGGCGGCCAACCCTAGAGTGCGCCCTGGCTGCCTCCCCCCTCCCACCTATATATGTGTGGGGGGCACCCCTAGCACACCCCAGACTATTGCATAGCCGTGTGCGGCGCCCCCCTCCACCGTTTACTCCCATGGTCATATCTTCATAGTGCTTAGGCGAAGCCCTGCGCGGATGACTTCGCCATCACCGTCACCACACCTTCGTGCTAACAGAACTCATCTACTACCTCGATGCCTTGCTGGATCAAGAAGACGAGGGACATCACCGAGCTGAATGTGTGCAGAACTCGGAGGTGCCGTACGTTCGGTACTCGATCGGTCGGAGCTAGAAGAAGTTCGACTACATCGCCCGCGTTGTCAAACGCTTCCGCTTACGGTCTATGAGGGTACGTAGACACACTCTCCCCCTCGTTGCTATGCATATCCTAGATAGATCTTGCGTGAGCGTAGGATTTTTTTAAAATTACATGCTACGTTTCCCAACATGTTTTACCTTTACCTTTTCCTTCTCTTTTGTTCTTATTCTTCCTCGTTCTCGTTTGTTCTTCCTGTTGGAGGGCAATGATCCACAAGGCCCTAGGGGTGATCAGGTCGACCTAGGGCAGTCCATAGCCCCCGAGAACCTTGACGGGGTCGCTCCTAGGCGTGTGAGATTTCCGTTCCTCAAAAGACCTCGTCGGCGTGTCTTGCATATCATGCTCCGGCGAGGCTCCTCTTGCAACGTGTCCTGTGTACCGCGCTCGACGTTGGAGCACTAGTAGAAAAAGGGTCAAACGTGAAGCATATTAGTGCCGGTTTGTATTAGAGCCGGCACAAATGTATACATTAGTGCCGGTTCCAACGGCTAGCCGGGCCGCTCTCATTAGTACCAGTTCGTGGCTAACCTTTAGCACTGGTTCATGCCATGAACTGGTACTAATGAGAGTGGTGGCAGGATGTTGTCAGTCTGGGCCCCCTCCAACACCTTTAGTACCAGTTCTTGGCACGAACCGGTACTAAAGGTCGTCCTACATAAACCCTTCGTCCACCCGAGCTCGCTCTGTTCTTCCCCTTTCCCCTCTCCTCTCTGTTCTTCCCCTCTTCCTCTCGAGCTCATCACACATTTTGCCCAAAATTTGTCAAGATTTGAAGGCCCCCATCCATTCAAATGATCACAAAGGTTAGCAACTTTGTCCTTTCATCTCTCATTGCTAGATTAGCTCTTGCAATGCTTTATATAGTTATTAATTTGTGAGTTTAGTAATTTGGGAGGAAATATATATATGTGCTAGTATTTGATTTATATGCAATTTGAGGTCAAAAATAACAGTTAGTTTGCATATGTAGGTGTGGTTTACTTAGTGCCTTCTAAATCTCCGTCGTAACCACCGTCGATCGCCCGCACCGTCCCGTCGCCGGCACCACCTTGTGGTGAGCCTCTTGTTCATGAAATTTTATATAAAAAATTGATGTTTGTGTGATTTGGATATATAGTTACTCGTATAATAATTATCTTACTCGTACGTTGTTTGTTATACATAGTGCCATGGTTTTGATATCCGTCCCCGTCGGCCCTCGTCCTTGTTATGATTCGGATGTGGTATATTCTCTTTTAAAACTATTTGTTGCATTTTGTGTTTATGACAAATTATGCCCATCAAGTTGACATAGATATTTTTATCTAGGAGGTATGTGAACCGGAAATTCCAACCGACCCTATTGTCGAGAGGTTAAATTTAGTTGAAAGAGAAAACGAGTACTTGAAAGAAAAATTGAAAAGAATTGAGGGGGAGAAGATGGAATTGGAGTTGCATGTTGCCGATGTCATCGATGATCACAAGATCAAAATGGAGAAAATGCGCTTGAAGATTAGAAAGATTAGAAAATATGCCATCGATAGTGAGGCTTGGTATCATTATGCTGTTGGATCAATTGTTACCTTAGTTGCGATCTTGATCGCATTTGTTGTTGCATTTAAATGCTTTAGCTAGAGAGTTATTTGTTTGTTGCATTTAAGTGTTGTATGAACTTTATGTATGAACTTGTATTAATTTGGTCTATTCGGTGTTGTGTAATGAAGATGAGCCGGCAATGGATGTACGATGACCGATGCTCTCCCCAGTTCATTGAGGGCGTGCATACTTTTCTGCTTGCGGCTGAGGCAAACAAGCGGGCGGATGGTTTTATGCCTTGTCCATGTGCTGGCTGTAAGAATGGTCGCAATTACTCTACGTCAAGAACCATTCACGTCCACCTGTTTGAGTCCGGTTTCATGCCCCACTATAATGTTTGGACCAAGCACGGAGAAAGAGGGGTTATGATGGAAGACAATGAAGAAGAAGAGGACGACGACAGCTATCCTGGCCATGGGTTCCCTGAATATGATGATACAACAATGGGGGAAGAAGCTGAGCCGGTAATGCGGGAAGAAGCCGAGCCGGCAATGCGGGAAGAAGCTGAAGAAGAGGCATTAGATGAGCCCGTTGATGATCTAGGTCGGGCCATTGCTGATGCAAAGAGAAACTGCGCAAGTGATTTGGAGAAGAAGAAGTTGCAGCGCATGTTAGAGGATCACAAAAAATTGTTGTACCCGAATTGCGTAGGTGACAAGAAAAAGCTGGGCACCACACTGGAATTGCTGCAATGGAAGGCAGAGAATGGTGTATCTGACAAGGGATTTGGAAAGTTGCTGGTAATGATAAAGGATATGCTTCCAAAGGACAACGAATTGCCCGAGAGTACGTACGAAGCAAAGAAGGCTGTCTACCCTCTAGGGTTAGAGGTGCAGAAGATACATGCATGCCCTAATGATTGCATCCTCTACCGCGGTGAGTACGAGGATTTGAACGCTTGCCCGGTATGTGGTGCATTGCGCTATAAGATCAGCCGCGATGAGCATGGTGATGTCGAGGGCGAGCGCCCCAGGAAGAAGATTCCTGCCAAGGTGATGTGGTATTCTCCTATAATACCACGGTTGAAACGTTTGTTCAAAAACAAAGAGCATGCCAAGGCGATGCGATGGCATAGAGAAGACCATAAGAAAGACGGAAAGTTGAGAGTACCCGCTGACGGGTCGCAGTGGAGAAAAATCAAAAGAAAGTACGGGAAGGAGTTTGCAGATGACGCAAGGAGCGTATGGTTTGGTCTAAGTGCAGATGGCATTAATCCTTTTGGGGAGCAGAGCAGCAACCATAGCACCTGGCCTGTGACTCTATGTTTGTATAACCTTCCTCCTTGGTTGTGCATGAAGCGGAAGTTCATTATGATGCCAGTGCTCATCCAAGGCCCTAAGCAACCCGGCAACGACATTGATGTGTACCTAAGGCCATTAGTTGAAGAACTCTTACAACTGTGGAATGGAACAGGTGTACGTGCGTGGGATGAGCACATGGGGGAAGAATTTGACCTAAAGGCGTTGCTGTTCGTGACCATCAATGATTGGCCTGCTCTCAGTAACCTTTCAGGACAGACAAACAAGGGATACCGCGGATGCACGCACTGTTTGGATGATACCGACAGTATATATTTGAATAGTTGTAAGAAGAATGTGTACCTGGGACATCGTCGATTTCTTCCGAGCAGGCATCCCGTAAGAAAGAAAGGCAAGCATTTCAAAGGTGAGGCGGATCACCGGACGAAGCCTCGCCACCGTACTGGTGCTGATGTACATGATATGGTCAAGGATTTGAAGGTGATATTTGGAAAGGGTCCTGGCGGACAACCTGTTCCGAAGGACGCTGACGGACGCGCACCCATGTGGAAGAAGAAATCTATATTTTGGGACCTGCCATATTGGAAAGACCTAGAGGTCCGCTCTGCAATCGACGTGATGCACGTGACAAAGAATCTTTGCGTGACCCTGCTTGGCTTCTTGGGCGTGTATGGGAAGACAAAAGATACACCCGAGGCACAGGAGGACCAGCAACGTATGCACGGAGAAGACGGCATACATCAGGGTCATGCAAGCTACGCTCTTACCAAAGAAGAGAAGGAAATCTTCTTTGAATGCCTGCTCAGTATTAAGGTACCGTCTGGCTTCTCGTCGAATATAAAGGGAATAATAAACATGGCAGAGAAAAAGTTCTAGAACCTAAAGTCTCATGACTGCCACGTGATTATGACGCAACTGCTTCTGGTTGCATTGAGGGGGCTTCTACCGAAAAACGTTCGATTAGCCATTGTGAAGCTATGTGCATTTCTCAATGCAATCTCTTAGAAGGTAATCGATCTAGAAATCATACCAAGGTTACAGAATGATTTGGTGCAATGTCTTGTCAGTTTCGAGTTGGTGTTCCCACCATCCTTCTTCAACATCATGACACACGTCCTAGTTCACCTATGCGAAGAGATTAACGTTTTGGATCCTGTATTTCTACACAATATGTTCCCCTTTGAGAGGTTCATGGGAGTCTTAAAGAAATATGTTCATAACCGTGCTAGGCCAGAAGGAAGCATCTCCAAGGGCCATCAAAATGAGGAGGTCATTGAGTTTTGATTGACTTTATTCCTGACCTTAAGCCGATTGGTGTTCCTGAATCGCGGCATAAGGGCAGACTGGATGGAAAAGGCACGCTAGGAGGGGAACAAATAATATGTATGGACGGACATTCTCTCACTGAAGCACACTACACAGTTCTAAAGAATTCCACCTTGGTGGCTCCGTATATGGATGAACACAAGAATTTGCTATGCTCCAAACACCCGGAGCGTTCTGATGACTGGATTACACGTGAACAAACCAGGAGTTTCGCCAGCTGGTTGCAGACACGTACCATGCATGACACCTCTATTGAAGATGACCTGTACTTGCTGTCCCAGTTACCATCTTCGAATATAATGACTTTCAAAGGGTACGAGATAAATGGTAATACATTTTACACGATCGCCCAAGATAAGAAGAGCACCAACCAAAACAGTGGTGTCTGCTTTGATGCAGAAACCAAGACGGGAAAGGAAACATATTATGGTTATATACAGGACATATGGGAACTTGACTATCGACGTGGTTTAAAGGTCCCTTTGTTTCGGTGCAAATGGGTCAATATGACACGAGGCGGGGTAACGGAAGACCCGCAATACGTAATGACAACAGTGGATCTCAACAATCTTGCGTATGCAAACGAACCATTCGTCCTAGCCAATGATGTGGCACAGGTTTTCTATGTGAAGGACATGTCTACCAAGCCAAGAAAAAGAAAAGATAAGGAAGCGAATGCATCATACGATGAGCCAAAGTGGCACATAGTTCTTTCTAGGAAGAGAAACATCGTGGGAGTGGATGACAAGACAGACAAGTCAGAAGATTATGAAAAGTTTGACGAGATTGCTCCATTCACAGTGAATATTGACCCGAGCATCCCGTTAAACGATGAAGATTTTCCATGGTTACGACGCAAAGGGACACACGCGAAGAAAAAGTTTCACACCAAAGATCTGGGATGTGATCGGCTTCACTATCATCACTTTCTTCTGTGTTTCACACCCAGGAGGGAATGTCTGTAATAGTTAGGGTAGTTATGTGTTTTGGCATTTGAAACACGAAGAAATTTTATGTGCAAACAAATTCTTTTCATGCATTTACTGATTTTTTTCCAGCTAAATGACCCTAAAATTGAAAAGCATTTCAAATGAACTCAGAAAATGTTGAAAGTTGGCATGGTATCATAATTTCATACAAATAGCATGTGCAAGAAAGTAGAGAGGGTTACGGCAAAAACTGGATGCACTTCGTGTACAAAATGGACAATCTCTTTCGAAGTATCAGGGTTTCCGATGAAAACTGAACTGTTACAAAGGCATTTCATTTTTTAAATAACCTAAGCATTACTAAATTGAATATAATGATAAAACACACATCTCCGCCCGTCGCCACCGCGGGACCGTGCCACCGCCTGACCCGCGCACCGCCCGAGTCCCCACCGCCCGTTCCGGATCGCACCGCCATCCGAGCTCCGCCTCCTCGCGCCTCCTGCCGGCGACCTGCCGCCGCCGCCGACTATCACCAGGCGCGCGGCCCTCCATGGCCCGATCTCGCCAAGCTCCACTGCTGGCCGGACCCCGCTGCCAGCGCCCGCCTCCCGGCTCTTCGCCGCCCGCGTCGGCTAGAGCCGCCGTCGGACGCCGCCCCGACCTCGCCGCTGCGTCGCCTTGCCTTCCGCGCGCTTGCCGGAGCCGGATCCACTGCTACGGTGATGAGATCCACCAGCACCCCCATCCAAATAGGCGCCCGCGTCCCGGATCCCTCCGTCCTGGGGCGAGCCCGTCCCGCGTTGACTTTTCGCGGAGGTGAAATTCCACTAAGTCCCTAAAATATTTGCATTCTGTTGCTATGTTCATCATGCCATAAGTCTTGTGTGCTGCACTGATTTGTGCATATGATATGTCAAAATGTTTATTGAGAGATGCTCTTCATTTCATTCCATTGTGCTATGCTCGTTTGAGTTCAACTTGATGCCCAAATCATTGTTTCAAGAGTGCTATATAATGTTAATCTGCTGTCAGTTAACAGAACTTGGTGATTTGTCTTTTTCATTGCATTTTGTGTGTGCATCCTTTGAGCTTGATGTCTACATAAGTTTTGATCTACGTCATGCCATCTTTACAGTGGTGCAATCCATGTATTTTTGTGAGCCTTGTAGTGAGTGCATCGAGCTCGTGAAGTAGGCTACTTGCTGTTGCTGTTTTGCTAGGTTGAATCTGCTATATCATGATGCTATGTAAACCTGCTGCTATAAGTCATTTTGTGCATAATCTGGAGATGTTCACTAAGGATTTTTTGTTATACATGTCATTCTCTATCCATCCATGCCCTTGATTGCATTTATAGCCTGCTATAGCTTGTTGTAATCTTGCTCTCAAACCACTAAATAATATTGCTGTCAGCCTGTTAACATTAAGTTCAGTTTTGCCATGTGTTTTGCTAGTGATCCATGTACTCTATGAACTTGCTCTTGCCATTTTTATCTTCCTAAACATGTCTTGTTACTGTTGGTCACCTTGTCATGCCATGTATTGCTCTATGGTGAGTTGTACAAGCTCACCAACATGCCTACTTATCATTGTTCCTGCCATGTACTGTTATTCTGAATCTGTCATATCACTTAACATGTTTGTATGGATGCTACCATCTTTTCTGTTGATCTTTGGAATAAGTTCGGTAAGGAAGTTTTGTTCTTTGTCTTTATTATTAGCATTCCATGCCTTTGGTTGCCATGTTAAGTTCCTGTAACATGTTGTTTGATAGCTCTAAACATTGCAACCTGATGTTATTTCTGCCAAGTCTGAAACTGTTATAATTTGCAATCTTGCCATGTCCTTTTGAGCATGTTATAGTGTTTTCTGGAGATAGCTCAGTGTTCATGTTTTGTAATGCTTTACCTGTACATCACGTCCATGCCTTTTGTTTTCATGTTAGGGTGTTGTAGCATATTGTTTTGATGCTTGCTAGATCCCTAGTTGCTGTTTTGGACAGCTTGTCCTTTAAACTTGTTTCATGTGTATGTGTTGAACCGTTGCTCCGTTTTGAGTGTGCTCTATATGAAACTTGCTTAGGGTTGCATGTAGTTTCATACTATCATGTTGCATCCTTGTGTTGAGGTGTTTGCTTGATGTTTGGGTGCATTTTGCATCAATGCCATGTTTAACTTGTTTTGCTCATATCTTCTAGGCCGTAGCTCCGAATTAAATGAACTTTATATGTAACTTGACTAGAATCTCGTGTAGATCATCTTGGTGCATCTTAACTTGCTGTTTAACAACTTGAACATAATGTTTATTCAGTTCTGGACCAATTTCTAAATTTGCATATGAGGACTTACCGGAATTGTTATATATTATTTCCGGCCTCATTTAAACTTGCTTTGATGTGTTGCTCTTGTATGCATCATCTCTTGCCATGAGTAGCTTTATGTAGCTTTGTCATGCATCATGCTTGGTTGTGCATCATGTCATGTATATGTGTGGTGTGTTTACCATGTTGTGTGCTTCTTCTCGATAGTTCCTGTTTTATTGCGATCGTGAGGATTCGTTCGTCTACGCTTGGTTCGGCTTCATCCGTTCGTCTTCTTCATGGACTTGTTCTTCTTCCTAGAGGGATTTCAGGCAAGATGACCGTCACCTTGGATCTCATTACTATCATTGCTATGCTAGATGCTTCGTTCTATCGCTATGCTGTGCTTCCTATCACTTGTTCTTCAAGCCTCCCCAAATTGCCATGTCAGCCTCTAACCTTTTCACCCTTCCTAGCAAACCGTTGCTTGGCTATGTTACCGCTTTTGCTCAGCCCCTCTTATAGCGTTGTTAGTTGCAGGTGAAGTTGAAGATTGCTTCATGGTGGATAGGATTATGGTTGGGATATCACATCATCTCTTATTTAATTAATGCATCTATATACTTGGTAAAGGGTGGAAGACTGGGCCTTATGCCTGGTGTTTTGTTCCACTCTTGCCGCCCTAGTTTCTGTCATACCGGTGTTATGTTCCTTGATTTTGCGTTCCTTACGCGGTTGGGTGATTTATGTGACCCCCTTGACAGTTTGCTTTGAATAAAACTCCTCCAGCAAGGCCCAACCTTGGTTTTACATTTGCCTAACAACCTATTACCTTTCCCTTGGGTCGGCCAACCCGAGGGTCATCTTTCTTTTAGCCCCCCCGGGCCAGTGCTTCTCTAAGTGCTGGTCCGAACCGAGCAACCTGCGGGGCCACCTCGGGGAAACTTGAGGGCTGGTTTTACTCGTAGCTTGACTTATCCGGTGTTGCCCTGAGAACGAGATATGTGTAGCTCCTATCGGGATTGTCGGCACATCGGGCAGCTTTGCTGGTCTTGTTTTACCATTGTCGAAATGTCTTGTAAACTGGGATTCCGAGACTGATCAGGTCTTCCTGGGAGAAGGAATATCCTTCGTTGACCATGAGAGCTTATAATGGGCTAAGTTGGGACACCCCTGTAGGGTATAAACTTTCGAGAGCCGTGCCCGTGGTTATGTGGTAGATGGGAATTTGTTAATGTCCGGTTGTAGATAACTTGACACCAGATATGAATTAAAATGCATCAACCGCATGTGTAGCCGTGATGGTCTCTTCTTGGCGGAGTCCGGGAAGTGAACATGGTTTTGGGTTATGTTTGAACGTAAGTAGTTTCAGGATCACTTCTTGATCATTGCTAGCTTCACGACCGTTCCGTTGTTTCTCTTCCCGCTCTCATTTGCGTATGTTAGCCACCATATATGCTTAGTCGCTGCTGCAACCTCACCACTTATCCTTTCCTTACCCATTATGCTTTGATAGTCTTGATACCCATGGTAATGGGATTGCTGAGTCCTCGTGGCTCACAGATTACTACAACAACAGTTGCAGGTACAGGTTATGCGATGATCATGACGCGAGAGTGATGTTTGCTTGTTTTTGAGTTCTTCTTCTGCTTCTTCTTCAATCAGGGGATAGGTTCCAGGTCGGCAGCCTGGGCTAGCAGGGTGTATGTCGTTTGAGTTTCTGTTTGTGTTTCATCCGTAGTCGGATGGTGCTCTTATGTAAGATGTTGTTGTATTCGTGTGGCATTGTATGCCTTTTGTATGTATCCCCATCTATTATGTAATGTTGATGTAATGATATCCACCTTGCAAAAGCGTATCAATATACGGTTCTATCCTTGGTGGGACGTTCGTGTCTCTTTAGGATAGTATCGCATATTGGGCGTGACACTGTTGCTCTCTCTTCCAAAAGGAAGAATCACGCCAGAAGCATATACCTAAGGTACAGTAAAATCTGCGGTTGTCTAAATTAACAAGGTAAAACACACAATTGTCAGAGATCTCAACCTATTACCATTTCAATTCACAATTGTCGGATTTAGGGATCTGCAAACCCTTGAGAGGTTTGAACTCTGGGGTGCGTGCGGAGATCTCAACCTGCCCAGCCTGCCTACTCACGATCCTCCTAAGCCTAGCGCGTCGAGCTCAAAGAGACACAAAGACACAACAATTTATACTGGTTTGGGCCATCGTTATGGTGTAATACCCTAATCTAGTGTGGTATTGTGGATTGCCTCAAAGGGCTATGGACGAACTGGTACAGTGGATGAACAAGCCTCAGGAGGTGAGGTGTTCTTGAGCTGGTATGGTGCTCTACTTGTTCTTCTCTCATCCCCTTCTATGGTGGTGGCTAGTCCTATTTATAGTGGCCTTGGTCCTCTTCCCAAATATGAGCGGGAAGGGATCCCACAACGGCCGGATTTGAAAGGGGACAAGTAGTACAGTCTATCCTGACAAAAGTAGTCTTCGCCTGCGAAAAGCTTCTGGTCGTGACACTGCGTGGGCTCGTCGATGACCTCCGTATTGCTGTCCTGGCGGTCTTGGTCTCGTTGCACCAGAATGGAAACCTTTGGCTGATTCCTCGGGACTCCGCGCCTGTGCCCCGCTTCCTTTGCATCAAAGAGGAAACCTGCGCTCTGCGCCCGCCTGGCCTTGGTTGTCATGGCTCACGTCAGCTGAGCCCCGTGAGGTAGTTGCATAGAACTCTCCGCCCCTCAGGAGCCAGCCTGAGGGGGGGGGGCGATTCCTTCGAGGGTCTTGGCGTTGCCCGCCTCGTGAGGTTTGGCCCCTCGCGAGGATCTTGTGGTGTTGGTGTTGAAGCTGGGCCATACCAGGCCATCGATGAAGCAACATGGTGGGCCGCAGGCAGGCAGGGCTGGATACCCCCAAATCTAGGACGCCGACAATAGCCCCCGGGCCCAAGGCGCGCTCGGACTTGGCTTCCAGGCGAAGCCAAAAGGCAAGTGCGGAGCACCGCAGGCCCTAACCGCCTGCGGCCTTGATGACGTGTGGCGATTGATGGGACGTGGGCAACTCCGTTTCCCCATGCTGCCTCGACAACTGTTTTCGTCTAACAAAAGGGGTGCCGCCTGCTGCCGGGCTTTCATTGCTCCTTCTTTGTCTTGCTCCAGATCCCTTTCTCACCGTAGCGGAAGAACTCGCCAGATCTGCTGATTTCCCCCATATCCTCTACTCGATGGCCGCCGAGAAGACTGTGGTTCCTGCCCCTGCTGCCGGCCCCGCCTGGTATGAGCCGGGGCTGCTGATGCCCTGCGTGACCGGGGAGAAGCTCCAGACCACGCTCCTCCTGACGGCGAGCGACGACAATGAGTGGAAGGCGACAGCATTCCGGGTCGCCACCGCTACACCGGAGCCTGCGAGCAGCACCTTCTTCCCCTTCATGCACAACATCTACAGGAGGCTGGTACCTCCATTCTCCCGCTTCTTCTTTGCCGTCCTCCAGCACTATGGCCTTCACGCGCTCCACATCCATGCCAACTCCATCCTCCTCCTGTTCATTTTGCCTTCTATTGCGAGGTGTTCGTGGGGGTGATGCCCTTTGTTGCCCTGCTCCGCCATTTCTTATTTCTTCACATGACGGGCAACAATCCGATCGGGTGCATCGGCTTCGTTGCGGCGCGGGGTGGTAACGCAATCTCCCTCGCTAGGAAGAAGGTGGAGGATGCCGTGAAGTGGTGGGTTCTGATGGATGCCAAGTGCTCCCAGAGCTCGCTGAAGCTGCCGACCGCATTCCCCGTCTCCGAGAAGTGGTGGCGTTCTGAGAAGATCACCAACCCTTCCCTGACGCCGTGGGTGAAGAAGATGGAGAAGGAGCTGAAGAGCGAGAAGCTGATGGGGGCCATGCTCATCAAGGAGTTCCTGAGGCAGCGCATCGCGCCACTCCAAGACCACTCCCGCCCCCTGTGGAAGCTTGGTAGTGAAGACGACAAAATCCGCCTGCGCCAAGACGTCCTTCCCGAGGAGGAGCTGAGCAAGGTGTTGCTCTACTTGACGGGGAAGGACCCGAGCGATCCTCCAGAAGATTGGCTTCCGTTGTACTGCCGTGATGACACCGAGGAGGTTGTCGCGGCCATGCCTGTCTTCGACGAGCTTGGGTTCGTGTGGCCAGAGCCTTCCCCGCTGCCTACTGCTATGGTGCACCTATCCTCCGACGACCAATCCTCCGAGGCCACCGAAGACGGGGTTGTGGAAGAATCCTCTGCCCTGGAGCGAAGGGAGCTCCTGCGTGACCTTCCTGACGATGATGATGATGACGAACCCCCGGTGGTGGAGGTGCCGCACCCTTCTGGAGTCACCACGAGGTCCGGGGTGGCCTCTTCGAAGCAGCCCGAGCAGGCGGCCATGAAGAAGAGCAGGACCGCGCTGATTCCTCTGGGCAGCAGCCCGCCTTCGTCGACGCCGTCCCGATCGGCTCCAACCGCAGGTTCTCCCGCTCCCAATAGCTTGGCTCCAGACGCTCCACCTCTGCGCCCGCTGCTGTAGTTAGGTAGCAGTCGTCGAAGAAGCAGAAGGAGGGCACGGAGGTTGCCGCGGCCACAGGTGCTGAAGTGGCTACCGCGACCCTGGTGAAGAAGAGTGTCGCTGCCCCCGCGGCCCCGGAGGTGATGTCGTCTCCCGAGAGCGTGGATGCCCGTCCTCAGGAGGTTCTGGTGCCCTCGGCAGGCCTGACCCCTCCGGGCCCAGCCTTGCCGCGACTGCTGAGGTCAACTAGCCTTCGGAGCCCCCGGTCCTTCCTGAGGCTGAGGTTTCTTTTGCCTTGGTGCCGAGGGTGTCTCCTCCCTTGCCCAGCGCATGGCCGAGTCATGGCGCTCCTGCCCCCTCCGGGACCCTGGAAGAGGAAAGGGCGGCGCTGGACCTCCTCCAGGGTGAGGTTCAGGGCCCAGATCGTCGTTCGGTGCAGGGACGCCTGGGGCTGATCTCTGGTTGGCTCAAGGCTGACGCGTTTGTTCGCGCAGCCTGGGGCTCTGTGGAGGAAGCCCAGAAGGTGCTCGGGGTGATCGCCACCGAGCACGACCTGGCGCAGAAGGAGGCCGCAGAAGTTGAGGACCGGTGCCGCATGGCGGAGGCTGATCTGAAGGCTCTCCAGGACCGGCAGGCCGCCTAGGCCAGCCGGCTCCAGGAGCATGAGGAGAAGCTGAAGGCCCAGGAAGCTCTCGTCGCCAACCAAGACACCGAGATGAAGAAGGCGGCCTTAGAGCAGGCTGGAGAGCGCGACCGCCTGACGAAGCTGAAGGAGGAGGCGGAGGCAGCCCAAGCGGCCCTCGCCGAGGCCAAGAAGGTGGCCGCCATGGAGCGCAACACTCTTACCTCCCTCGAGGCACATTTCCACAAGGCGCTCTTTGGAGATGAGCCCTCGAAGAAGGCGGTGGTGACGACCCCGAGGTAGAGCCCTGCTGCTCTGCTTCCTGAAGTCATGGCGGTGCTTGAAGATGTTGTCGACGGCTTTGCCTCCTTGGTGGAAAGCGAGGCCCACTCACTTTCTTCCTCAGCTCTGACGTGCATCTTCAGCCATCTTGATCTCCAGGATGCCAGCTTCGACCTCTCCTCCTTCCTTACTCCGGTGGACTCCAACTCCCAGGATGCTGCTGTTGCCGCCGTGAAGAGCTTCGTGGACGCCATGCCGAGCAAGTACCTGGTCGTTGGTCCTCCGACTGAAGCCGGTGGAACGGGCAAAGCGCCTGGTGATGAGGCTCTGCTGGCAGGCAATGGTGACGCCCAAGTCTGAAGAGATGGCTCGGCGATTCTGCTTTTTCCTTGTTCGTCCTGTATCATGCAACATGCCTTGGGGAGGCGTTTTAAAACTATTTTCTTGGAACAATATGTCTTGTGATAACTAGATTATGATCCTTCAGCTTTTCCGTTTGCTTTGTTGTTCTGTGTCGGCAGAGCCCGGCCTCGCGCGTACCTCAGCCGCGGGTCGTCCGGATCACTAGGACGAGCCCAAGAGGTGAGGGGCTACGTGACCAGTTAGGCTCCTGAGATGCGATGCTCAGGAGTCCTCCTTGACTTGTGAACAACTTAGGAAAAGGTGCAGGGGCAAGCCTTGGTGTTCTGCATCGGCAGGGCCCGGCCCCGCGCATGCCTCAACCGTCGTTGAGTCATCCGGATCACCAGGACGAGCCCAAGAGGTGAGGGGCTACGTGACCAGTTAGGCTCCTGAGACGCGATGCTCAGGAGTCCCCCTTGATGTACGAATAGACCATCATACCTTTTCCTCGCTGAGCTCTCGCTTGGGAGGGGTGCACGAAGACCAGGCCCGTGAGGCCTGGCGAGGTGGGGTACGCCAGGCGTGACCTGAGCATAGCCCCCATGCCCAGCCCCCTCGCGCTACCTTCCCGAGGGAGAGCAGTGTGGTGAGGCTAGTCACTGAGCCCGGAGGCTCCCTGAGGTTAATGTGGCCATGAAGCCACTGAGGGAGTCCAGGATTAAGGGGTCCTCGGACAACCGGATTATATGCTTTGGCCGGACTGTTGGACTATGAAGATACAAGATTGGAGACATCATCCCGTGTCCGGATGGGACTCTCTTTTGCGTGGAAGGCAAGCTTGGCGATTTGGATATGGAGATTCCTTTCCCTGTAACCGAGTCTGTGTAACCCTAGCCCCCTCCAGTGTATATATAAACTGGAGGATTTAGTCCGTAGGACAACAACAATCATAACCATAGGCTAGCTCCTAGGGTTTAGCCTCTTCGATCTCGTGGTAGCTCAACTCTTTTAATACTCATATCATCAAGATCAATCAAGCAGGAAGTAGGGTATTACCTCCATCGAGAGGGCCCGAACTTGGGTAAACATTGTGTCCCCTGCCTCCTGTTACCATTAGCCTTAGACGCACAGTTCGAGACCCCCTACCCGATATCTGCCGGTTTTGACACCGACATTGGTGCTTTCATTGAGAGTTCCACTGTGTCGTCACCGTAAGGGTTGATGGCTCCTTTGATCATCAACAACGCAGTCCAGGGTGAAAATTTTCTCCCCGGACAGATCTTCGTATTCGGTAGCTTCGCACTGCGGGCCAACTTGCTTGGCCATCTGGAGCAGATCGACAGCTACGCCCCTGGCCACCAGGTCAGGTTTGGAAACTTGAACTACACCACCGACATCCGTGGACACTTGATCTTTGACGGATTCGAGCCTATGATGGCTGCGCCCCGCCACCGTGATGAACATGACCTAAATCTGTCATCGGATGGTGTGCGGGAGATTGCACCTGTAACCGCACTAGCCCTAGATCCAGAGCAAAGCACGCCATCCAAGGGCGGGAGGCTCAACCCCGCCACGGAAGCCGCGGACTCAAAGGTGCTAGAGCCAAACACAGAGCTGACATCCAATGAGGCCTGTGTCATCAGAACCTCTGACTGGGCGCCGATCTTAGAGTTCAGCTCCACAGACATCTCCCAACACTCACCCCTAGGCGACGTGTTGAACTAATTAAAATCCCTCTCCTTGTCAGGGGATTCTTGGCCAAACTATGTCCGGCTTGAATGGGAAGCGGACGACGAAGAACTTCGTTGCCCACCCACCACCCACCTGATAGCCACTGTCAAGGATTTAACAGACATGCTTGATTTCGACTCCAAAGACATCGAAAGTATGGACGACGATGCTGGAGAAGAACAGGAACCACCGCCCACAGGTCGCTGGACAGCCGCCTCCTCATACGACATATACATGGTGGATACACCCAAGGAAGACAACGGTGATGACAAGGAGGACCTGATACGTCTCCAACGTATCTATAAATTTTGATTGTTCCATGCTATTATATTACCCCTTTTGGATGTTTATGGGCTTTATTTTACACATTTATATCATTTTTGGGACTAACCTACTAACCGGAGGCCCAACCCGTATTGCTGTTTTTTTTGCCTATTTCAGTATTTCGAAGAAAAGAAATATCAAACGGAGTCCAAACGGAATGAAACCTTCGGGAGCGTGATTTTTGGAACGAACGTGATCTGGAGAACTTGGAGTGCAAGTCAAGAAGCTTGCGAGGCGGCCAGGAGACAGGAGGACACGCCCACCCCCTCTGGGCGCGCCCCTATCTCCTGGGCCCCACAGGCGGCCACCGACGTACTTCTTCCTCCTATATATACCTACGTACCCCGATAACATCCAGGGAGCCGACGAAACACAATTTCCACCGCCGTAACCTCCTGCATCCGTGAGATCCCACCTTGGAGCCTTTGCCAGCGCTCCGCCGGAGAGGGAATCGACCACGGAGGGCCTCTACATCAACACCATAGCCCCTCCGATGAGTTGTGAGTAGTTTAGCACAGACCTTCGGGTCCATAGTTATTAGCTAGATGGCTTCTTCTCTCTTTTTGGATCTCAATAAAATGTTCTCCCCCTCTCTTGTGGAGATCTATTCGATGTGAACTCTTTTTGCGGTGTGTTTGTTGAGATCCGATGAATTGTGGGTTTATGATCAAGTTTATCTATGAGAAATATTTGAATCTCCTCTGAATTCTTTTATGTATGATTGAGTTATCTTTGCAAGTCTCTTCGAATTATCAGTTTGGTTTGGCCTACTAGATTGATCTTTCTTGCCATGGGAGAAGTGCTTAGCTTTGGGTTCAATCTTGCGGTGTCCTTTCCCAGTGACAGCAGGGGCAGCAAGGCACGTATTGTATTGTTGCCATCGAGGATAAAAAGATGGGGTTTATATCATATTGCTTGAGTTTATCCCTCTACATCATGTCATCTTTCTTAATGCTTACTTTGTTCTTTATGAACTTAATACTCTAGATGCAGGCAGGAGTCGGTCGATGTGTGGAGTAATAGTAGTAGATGCAGGCAGGAGTCGGTCTACTTGTCACGGATGTGATGCCTATATACATGATCATGCCTAGATAATCTCATAATTATTCGCTTTTCTATCAATTGCTCGACAGTAATTTGTTCACCCACCGTAATACTTATACTATCTTGAGAGAAGCCACTAGTGAAACCAATGGCCCCCGGGTCTATCTTTTATCATATAAACTTTCAATCTACTTTTATTTGCATCTTTACTTTTTGCATCTATATTATAAAATACCAAAAATATATTCACCTTATCATATTATCTCTATCAGATCTCACTTTCGCAAGTGGCCGCGAAGGGATTGACAACCCCTTTATTGCGTTGGCTGCGAGTTCTTTGTTTGTTTGTGTAGGTGCGTGGGACTTTTGAGGAGCCTCCTACTGGATTGATACCCTGGTTCTCAAAAACTAAGCGAAATACTTACGCTACTATTGCTGCATCACCCTTTCCTCTTCAAGGAAAACCAACGCAAGCTCAAGACGTAGCAAGAAGGATTTCTGGCGCCGTTGCCGGGGAGGTCTTCGCTCAAGTCAAGACATACCAAGTACCCATCACAAACTCATCTCCCTCGCATTTACATTATTTGCCATTTGCCTCTCGTTTTCCTCTCCCCCACTTCACCCTTGCCATTTTATTTGCCCTCTCTTCCCCAATCTTCTCCTCTCTTTCGCTTGCCTTTTGTTTGCTTGTCGTTATGTCTAGTTCCTTATCCGCTCCTATGTCTCCCGAGTTTGAAGTTCTTCACTTCAAGCAAAGGCAAGGAGAAAACTTAAAAGATGCTTGGTATAGGATGATGGAATCTTATCGCAAATACACCCTAGAGGTGAACTTTAGAATTCTTCTTCGCAATTTTTATGTTGGGTTAAATATGACGCATAGAGAACTCTTGGATTGCATTGCCAAGGGAAATTTTATTGAAATTGATCCTAGTATTGCGCATGAAATTATAGAGGGAATAGTGGGAACACCACCCCAAAAGGGAGGATCTCATCCTACCCAGGAAGAAACCCAAGTGTTTGAGAAGATTTGCGAAGTAACAAATATTTTACAAAAGTCTCTTGAGCCTCTTAAAAATGTTAGCGGAAATCTTGGATTGCATTGCCAAGGGAAATTTTATTGAAATTGATCCTAGTATTGCGCATGAATATGTTGATTACTCTTTGCAATAAGCGGTTGGATTCTTTAGATCTAAATATTTCCGAGTATGAAGGGAAGTGGAAAGAACCTCCCGGATTCGAGCATGACTCCGCTAAAAAACTGAAAATCAAAGATGACACTACTTAGATCTATCTTCGCTTTTATGCCTAGCTAGGGGCGTTAAACGATAGCGCTAGTTGGGAGGCAACCCAATTTTATTTGTGTTTTTTGTTTTTGTTCCTGTTTAGTAATAAATTTTGCAACTACCTTCTGTTTAGATGTGTTTTTATCTTTTAATTAGTGTTTGTGCCAAGTAGAACCTATAGGATAACCTATGATGATAGTTGATTTGATTCTGCTGAAATACAGAAACTTTGCACACACGAATTTAGTTTTGTTAAATCAAAGAAACGTGATTTTGCGTTGATTCGTTTTGCTGCTGATCAACAGAAACATTGTCCAAGACTTCCTATTTTGGTAGGAGTTTTAGAGTTCCAGAAATTTGCGTTAGTTACAGATTACTACAGACTGTTCTATTTTTGACAGATATTGTTTTTCGTGTGTTGTTCGCTTATTTTGATGCATCTATGGCTAGTAAAATAGTTTATAAACCATTGGAAGTTGGAATACAGTAGGTTTAACACCAAAATAAATAAAGAATGAGTTCATTACAGTACCTTATGTGGTGGTTTTGTTTTCTTTCACTAACGGAGCTTATAAGATTTAATGTTGAGTTTTGTGTTGTGAAGTTTTCAAGTTTTGGGTAAAGTTTTGATGGACTATGGAATAAGGAGTGGCAAGAGCCTAAGCTTGGGGATGCCATGGCACCCCAAGATATTCAAGGATAGCCAAAAGCCTAAGCTTGGGGATGCCCCGGGAAGGCATCCCCTCTTTCGTCTTCGTTCATTGGTAACTTTACTTGGAGCTATATTTTTATTCGCCACATGATATGTGTTTTGCTTGGAGCGTCATGTATTATATTAGTATTTGCTTTTTAGTTTACCACAATCATCCTTGCTGTACACACCTTTTGGGAGAAGTCCACTTGATTAGAATTTACTAGAATATGCTATGTGCTTCACTTAAATCTTTTGAGCTTGATAGTTTTTGCTCTAGTGCTTCACTTATATCTTTTAGAGCATGACGGTGGCTTACTTTTGTAGAAATTGCTAGTCTCTTATGCTTCACTTATATTATTTTGAGAGTCTTTTAGAACAGCATGGTATTTGCTATGGTTATAAATTGGTCCTAGAATGGTAGGCATCCAAGTTGGGTATAATAAAAACTATCATAGGTAGTGAATTGGATGCTATGATCAATTTGATACTTGATAATTGTTTTGAGATATGGAGGTACTAATATTAAAGTCATGCTAGTTGGGTGATTATGAATTTAAAGAATGCTTGTGTTGAAGTTAGCAAGTCCTGTAGCATGCACGTATGGTTAAAGTTGTGTAACAAATTTGAAACATGAAGTGTACCTGGCTTGTGCATCCTTATGGGTGGTGGTCGGGGACGAGCGATGGTCTTTTCCTACCAATCTATCCCTCTAGGAGAATGCGCGTAGTGCTTGATTTTTGATGACTTCTAAACTTTTTCAATAAGTATATGAGTTCTTTTGACTAATGTTGAGTCCATGGATTATACGCACTTTTACCTTTCCACCATTTCTAGCCTCTTCGGTACCATGCATTGCCCTTTCTCACCTTGAGAGTTGGTGCAAACTTTGACGGTGCATCCAAACCCCGTGATACGATACGCTCTATCACACATAAACCTCCTTATATCTTCCTCAAAACAGCCACCATACCTACCTATCATGGCATTTCCATAGCCATTCCGAGATATATTGCCATGCAACTTTCCACCGTTCCGTTCATCATCATCATGACATACATTACTTTTGTCATATTGCCATTGCATGATCATGTCGTTGACATCGTATTTGTGGCAAAGTCACCATGCATAATTTTTCATACATGCCACTCTTGATTAATTGCACCATCCCGGTACACCGCCGGAGGCATTCATATAGAGTCATATCTTGTTCTAGTTTCGAGTTGTAATTCATATGTTGTAATCAATAAAAGTGTGATGATCATCATTATTAGAGCACTGCCCAAAAAGAAAAAAAAGAAAGGCCAAAAGAAAAAAAGGGCCAAAGAAAAAAAAGAAAAAAAAGGAAAAAAAAGGAAAATAAATAAAAAGGGCAATGTTACTATCTCCTTTTCCACACTTGTGCTTCAAAGTAGCACCTTGTTCTTCATGTAGTGAGTCTCATATCTTGTGCTTCAAAGTAGCACCATGTTTTTCATATAGTGAGTCTCATATGTTGTCTTTTTCATATACTAGTGGGAATTTTTCATTATAGAACTTGGCCTGTATATTCCTACGATGGGCTTCCTCAAATGCCCTAGGTCTTAGTGAGCAAGCAAGTTGGATGCACACCCACTAGTTTTCTTTTGTTGAGCTTTCATTCATTTATAGTTCTAGTGCATCCGTTGCATGGCAATCCCTACTACTCATGTTGACATCAATTGATGGGCATCTCCATAGCCCGTTGATTATCCTCGTCAATGTGAGACTTTCTCCTTTTTTGTCTTCTCCACACAATCCCCATCATCATATTCTATTCCACCCATAGTGCTATATCCATGGCTCACGCTCATGTATTGCATGAAGGATGAAAAAGTTTGAGATTATTTAAGTACGAAACAATTGCTTGGCTTGTCGTCGGGGGTATAGAATCTGGGAACATCTTTGTGTGACAAAAATGAAGCATAGCCTAACTATATGATTTTGTAGGGATGAACTTTCTTTTGCCATGTTATTTTGAGAAGACATGATTGCTTTGATTAGTATGCTTGAAGTGTTACTATTTCTTTTATCAATATGAACTTTTATTTTGAATCATTTGGATCTGAACATTCATGCCACAATAAAGAAAATTACATTGAGAATTATGCTAGGTAGCATTCCACATCAAAAATTCTGTTTTTATCATTTACCTACTCGAGGACGAGCATGAATTAAGCTTGGGATGCTTGATACGTCTCCAACGTATCTATAATTTTTGATTGTTCCATGCTATTACATTACCCCTTTTGGATGTTTATGGGCTTTATTTTACACATTTATATCATTTTTGGGACTAACCTACAAACCGGAGGCCCAGCCCATATTGCTGTTTTTTTTGCCTATTTCAGTATTTCGAAGAAAAGGAATATCAAGCGGAGTCCAAACGGAATGAAACCTTCGGGAGCGTGATTTTTGGAACGAACGTGATCCGGAGAACTTGGAGTGCAAGTCAAGAAGCTCGCGAGGCGGCCAGGACACAGGAGGGCGCGCCCACCCCCTCTGGGCACGCCCCCTATCTCCTAGGCCCCACAGGCGGCCACCAACGTACTTCTTCCTCCTATATATACCTACGTACCACGAAAACATCCAGGGAGCCAACGAAACACAATTTCCACCGCCGTAACCTTCTGTATCCGCGAGATCCCATCTTGGAGCCTTCGCCGGCGCACCGTCGGAGGGGGAATCGACCATGGAGGGCTTCTACATCAACACCATAGCCCCTCCGATGAGTTGTGAGTGGTTTAGCACAGACCTTCGGGTCCATTGTTATTAGCTAGATGTCTTCTTGTCTCTTTTTGGATCTGAATACAATGTTCTCCCCCTCTCCTGTGGAGATCTATTCGATGTAAACTCTTTTTGCGGTGTGTTTGTCGAGATCCGATGAATTGTGGGTTTATGATCAAGTTTATCTATGAGAAATATTTGAATCTCCTCTGAATTCTTTTATGTATGATTGAGTTATCTTTGCAAGTCCCTTCGAATTATCAGTTTGGTTTGGCCTACTAGATTAATCTTTCTTGCCATGGGAGAAGTGCTTACCTTTGGGTTCAATCTTGCGGTGTCCTTTCCCAGTGACAGCAGGGGCAGCAAGGCACATATTGTATTGTTGCCATCGAGGATAAAAAGATGGGGTTTATATCATATTGCTTGAGTTTATCCCTCTACATCATGTCATCTTTCTTAACGTGTTACTCTGTTCTTTATGAACTTAATACTCTAGATGCAGGCAGGAGTCGGTCAATGTGTGGAGTAATAGTAGTAGATGCAGGCAGGAGTCGGTCTACTTGTCACGGACGTGATGCCTATATACATGATCATGCCTAGATAATCTCATAATTATTCGCTTTTCTATCAATTGCTCGACAGTAATTTGTTCACCCACCGTAATACTTACGCTAGCTTGAGAGAAGCCACTAGTAAAACCTATGGCCCCTGGGTCTATCTTTTATCATATAAACTTTCAATCTACTTTTATTTGCATCTTTACTTTTTGCATCTATATTAAATACCAAAAATATATTTACCTTATCATATTATCTCTATCAGATCTCACTTTCGCAAGTGGCCATGAAGGAATTGACAACCCCTTTATTGTGTTGGTTGCGAGTTCTTTGTTTGTTTGTGTAGGTGCGTGGGACTTTTGAGGAGCCTCCTACTGGATTGATACCTTGGTTCTCAAAAACTGAGGGAAATACTTACGCTACTATTGCTGCATTACCCTTTCCTCTTCAAAGAAAACCAACGCAAGCTCAAGACGTAGCGGACCCAGCTGAGGATAAAACTCCTGGAAAGCAGGCAAAGCACCGACGTCCACGGCGCCGCTCGAAACCACGCCATGGTAAAAACAGCGATACCGGCACAAGAGGGAATAACACCCCGGACGACGTCGAAGGCAATAAAAAAGCTGCGGACCCAGCAATGGAGCTGGACGAGCAAGGTGATGGCGAACACAGTCCGGGGCCCCTGTCCGATCACAGCGATGCCGAAGACCCCAATTATCAACCCGCCTCTGAAGAGGAGAGCAGTCGAGATGACAACACATTCATCGTCCCGGAAGAACAATTGGAACAAGAGCCCCTCCACCAGAGACTCATCGCCACCACGATGAGCTTGAAGAAGCAGAAGCAGCGGCTTAAAGCACATGAGATGCTCAATAATAAATGGAACGAAGTGCTCGACATTGAGGAAAAATTTGGTGGTAATAGCTACCCCAAACGCAAAATGCTGCCCGAATTTGACGATGATGCTATCACGCCCATACCGCCGCATAACAATACAGCCGATCAGCCAGGCCGACCACGTCATAATCGAGGCAGAGCGGCCAACAACGCCGCACACAAAACCGCACCCCTTACCCATAAAGGAAAGGAGGTCGCAACCCAGCACCAGAAACACAATTTACGTGAGGACCTGGACAAAAGAGCTGGCAAAACCAGGTCCATTTATGGATCCAGGGAACGCATTCCCACGCAGGATCAGGACCATTAAATCAAATATGCAGGTAACTTACCAGTTTGGAACCAACATCGAACACTGCAACCGTCGGGCCCATACCGCGACACAGCCAAATACAGGGGTGCTGCACACCCCTTGTGCTTCACCGATGAGGTGCTGGATCACAAATTTCCAGAAGGGTTTAAACCCGTGAACATCGAGGCATACGACGGAATGACCGACCTAGAAGTATGGATAGAAGACTTTATTCTTCACATCCATATGGCCCGCAGAGACGATCTCCACGCCATCAAATACCCACCCCTCAAGCTAAAAGGACCAGCTCGGCATTGGCTGAAATGCCTCCCCGAAAATTCCACTGGAAGCTGGGAAGAACTTGAGGACGCTTTCAGGGCTAATTTCCAAGGGACCTATGTCCGACATCCAGATGCAGACGATCTAAGTCACATAACCCAACAACCCGGAGAGTCAGCCCGTAAGCTTTGGAACTGGTTTCTCACTAAGAAGAACCAAATCGTCGATTATCTGGACGCCGAAGCCTTAGCAGCTTTCAAACACAGTGTTTGGGACGAATGGCTGGCCAGACACCTAGGCCAGGAAAAGCCAAGGACAATGGCAGCCTTAACTACACTAATGACCCGCTTCTGCGCGGGAGAGGACAGCTGGTTGGCCCGTAGCAGCACCAGCGACTCCGTGTCGGTGTCAAAACCGGGGGATCTCGGGTAGGGGGTCCCGATCTGTGCGTCAAGGTTGATGGTAACAAGAAGTAAGGGACACATGTGTTTATCCAGGTTCGGGCCCTCTCGATGGAGGTAAAACCCTACTTCATGCTTGATTAATATTGATGATATGGGTAGTACAAGAGTAGATCTACCACGAGATCGTAGAGGCTAAACCCTAGGAGCTAGCCTATGATGGTATGAATGTAATTGTGATCGGCCTTCTAAGGACCAACCTCTCTGGTTTATATAGACACCGGAGAGGGCTAGGGTTTACATGGAGTCGGTTACAAGGAAGGAAATATAATATCCGGATTGCCAAGCTTGCCTTCCACGCCAAGGAAAGTCCCATCCGGACATGGGCCGAAGTCTTGAGTCTTGTATCTTCACGCTTCAATAGTCCGGACGTTGTACATAGTCTGGCTGTCCGGATACCCCCTAATCCAGGACTCCCTCAGTAGCCCCTGAACCAGGCTTCAATGACGATGAGTCCGGCGCGCAGTATTGTTTTCGGCATTGCAAGGCGGGTTCTTCCTCCGAATACTCCAAAGTACCTGTTACGACGAATAGTGTCTGGTCTTCAATCGATGTTGTGCTCCTTGGCTTCAGCACCTCAGTAATGACCATCTCCACGTGTCGAGCGAATGCGAGGAGTCAAGGTATTTTTGCATTTACCACCCTCGATCCTCCGAGCCAACCGTCTATTTGAAGGGACAGGGGTTCTCAGATCCAAACCTCACTCTCCTCCCTTGAGCTAGCATCCTAGAGCGCTTCGCGAAAAGCCATTCCAGCATGGCCGGCCGTCGCAGCTCTTCTGCTTGCCCTCCTCGCTATAAGTCAGGGGATTGGGGAGAGTGCTCAGTTCCCCATAGCCGTTTGGTGAAGTTACAATCTCAAGGGTTTCTTCCACCGGCATTCATGGTCTCCGTCCGAGCTAGAATAGCTACTTACGACGGAGGGGAACAAGCGGAAGGATTTCCTAACCCGTCTCCGGAGGAGCGAATATGCCTCATTTCGCATCTGCTGAGGGGCGTCGGGTTCCCTATCCACCAGTTTTTCCGCAGGCTCCTGGAGTTCTATGGCCTCCAGCTACACAATCTTACCCCAGCCTCCATTCTGCACATAGCAGGGTATGTCGCCCTTTGCGAGCTATTTTTAGGCTGCGAACCACACTTCGGATTGTGGAGGAAGTTGTTCTGCCTTGTCCCCCACACCCAGGGGGAGCCCCTGTATCAAGTGGGCGGGGCCGAAGTATGGCGTATTGCCGAGACCGGATACCTGTCCGGCACTCCTGAGAATGCACCAGAAAACTGGCCTTCAGAGTGGTTCTATATAAATGACGTTCCCCTTCCGGATCCAGTCCGGAGGGGTCTCCCCAAGTTCAGCAACGCCCCGCCGAGGGCATGCCTAAGCTGGCATCCCCGGGGCCCTCAATAAGAGGACACAAGGGAGATATTCCTCCTGATGAACAGGATAAAGCTGTTGGCCAAGTCCGGACTGACGATTGTTGAGGTCATGGCAATATGCATAAAGCGAGGAGTGCAGCCGCTCCAATATCGGGGGAAGGCCATGTGGCATTACAAGCTTCATGATGCCAATATTCGTCTGGACGTGGAATTAAAGGACGTCCGCGCACAACTGGCGGACTGAAGGAGAACAAAAAACTTCGTCGCAGCATTTATGGTAAGAACGCAAGCGAACTGTTTGATAGTTCGGCGAGGAAGTTTATTAAAAATATTTTTCCTTGCAGGAATGTTAATGGGTTGCCCTGAAGAGGAGATGCCCTCATCTGCAGGTGATTTGCTGCAAGAACTGTCGCAGATGCACGAGCGTGCCCGGAGGTGATGCACGGCGTTGCTCAGGCCTTGTGGCCATCAAGCCTACTGCCGAATGGCATGGGAGAGCTTGCGGACCTGCTCCAAGGAGCCCGGCGGCGCTTCCCTCTGTGGAAGATATCAGCCTGCCGGCAAGGAGCAAGAGAAGCCTGGGCGATGGTGAAGACGCGCTACACCAAGCTGGACCCTAACCATATGGCCGAAGTGGGACCGGCGGGGCCCGATGGGCAAGAAATTCCCGTGAGCCTGGTGTATGACCTGGTAGCATTAGCCGCTAAGTATTCTCAGTAGGATTGTATGCTAGATAACCCGTTAGATGGTATAGAGGAGGAATATAGTCATTCTCAGTGACTGTGTAAATTGATTGGCATAAGTAGCCTCTAGCCGGATTGAAATCATTTGTCATGGCAGACCTTTTCGCTTCAGCCCCTGGACCCTATAGTCCAGGGTGTGTCTGAATACCTGCTCGGTTATGCGAAAACCGGGGCATGCTTGGAGGCCAGGCGTAGGGGTCATAGGTGCTTGAACAGACAAGTACCAACTAGTTATGTTATATTGTATGGATAGCAAGAAACATCTTCTAGGGAGAATAGTTCCGCTAGGGGTGCCTTTCCCTAGGTATCCATGTGTCGACGCACATGTCCGGACTACGCGCGATGGCGCAGGATACAAAGCTTCTGGTTTTTTTTGTTGTTGTAACCAACGAATACATCCTTTGTTCACCGATCGAATATTCTCTTAAGGAAACTAGCTTCCGGCTTCACCCAGTCTGAGGTACACATCCGGCTCAACCGGCAGTAACAATCGCAGAGGTGCTCCCCATATGCCCTAGCCGAATGAACGGGAACGTAGGGCATAAATACAAGAGCTAGGCAACCCAGCTTGGCCACATCTTAAGTCATATCGATGCATATAATGGTGAAGAAAAGGCACATATGGAGAAAGAACGCATATGTGATGGGCAAAAAGCCATTAAAGTAATTATGTCTAGCTTTCGAATAGGAAGCCCCCAGATACAGCTTGCACACATGGTACGACCGGGATAATCTGGAAATCCGCACTGTATTAAACACTTTGTGTGAATGGAAAGAGGGTTGAGAAAGGAGAGAAACAGTGGTGGAGCATAATTTAAAAAGGAGGGGTGAGGAGACGAACACTGCATTCGGCGTTAGGCGTAGAATCTCCGGAGTCTAGCCGCGTTCCATGGGTTCGGCTCGAGTCTGTTGTCAGATGCATTACATAGGCGGTACGCTCCTCCGGTGAGAACTTTGTCGATGACGAAGGGACCTTCCCATCTGGGTTTCAGTTTGTCCTTCTTCTTCTCTGGTAGGCGTAGAACGAGCTCGCCAATATTGTAGGTTTTGGCCCGCACTTCTCTGCTTTGATATCGCCGAGCCTGCTGTTGATAGAATGCGGAACGGGCTTTTGCGACATCGCGCTCCTCCTCTAGGGCGTCCAAGTTATCCTGCCGATCTAGCTCGGCTTCCTTCTTTTCGTACATGCGTACGCGTGGCGAATCATGTATTATGTCGCAGGGTAGTACTGCTTCTGCACCGTACACCATAAAGAATGGTGTGTATCCGGTGGTTCGATTTGGTGTGGTCAGCAGTCCCCAGAGTATGGAGTCGAGCTCCTCTACCCAGTGCGTATCCGATTCTGTTAAAGATCGCACTAATCTGGGTTTTATGCCGCTCATAATAAGACCATTTGCCCGTTCGACCTGGCCGTTTGTTTGCGGGTGGTAGACGGAAGCGTAGTCGAGCTTAATGCCCATTTTGCTGCACCAAGTTTTCACTTCATCGGCTGTGAAATTTGAGCCATTATTAGTGATGATGCTGTGGGGGACACCGTAACGGTGTAAAACCCCGGATATGAAGTCTATTACTGGTCCGGATTCGGCCATTTTAACTGGTTTGGCTTCGATCCATTTGGTGAATTTGTCCACCTTGACCAATCGATATTTTTTCTTATGGCTTCCCCCTTTAAGGGGCCCGACCATATCTAGCCCCCAGACCGCGAAGGGCCAACTTATGGGGATTGTTTGGACCTTGTAAGCTTTAGAACGCCGGACTATGCAGCGTGCTTCATTTTGGTCTTCGGGGAGCTCCTGCCTATTTAGGTAGGCCAAGAATAGCTCGGTCCACGGGGCGATTACGGCCATGATTTCGTGGGCCGAAGGTGTTATTTCGGTGGCAGAGCCTCCGATTGTGTCAGATAGTTTGGAATCTGGGGGTATATTCGGATCCGTGCTGGTATTGCCGGATTCCCCTTCCCATAGTATGGATGGCTTGAACAACCTTTCTAGGAATATATTAGGTGGGACAGGGTCGTGTTTGGCGCCGATGCGGGCAAGGACGTCCGCCGCTTGATTGTTTTCTCAAGCCACGTGGTGGAATTCGAGCCCCTCAAACCGAGCTGACATTTTGAGGATGGCATTACGATAGGCCGCCATTTTCGGATCCTTGGCATCAAAGTCTCCGTTTATTTGTGATATTGCGAGGTTCGAATCCCCGTGCACTTCCAGGCGTTGGATGCCCATAGAGACTGCCATCCGAAGACCATGTAACAAGGCCTCATATTTGGCCGCATTGTTGGAGTCTGTGTATAATATTTGTAAGACATACTGGACCGTGTCCCTAGTGGGAGACGTCAGGACTACCCCTGCTCCCAGTCCGGCCAGCATGTTGGAGCCGTCAAAGTGCATGATCCAGTTGGAGTACGCACCGTACTCTTTAGGGAGTTCGGCTTCTGTCCATTCGGTGACAAAGTCAGCCAATACTTGCGGCTTAATGGCTCGCCGCGGTTTGTATGTTATGTCGAACGGCAGGAGCTCGATGGCCCATTTAGCAATTCGGCCCGTAGCATCACGATTGTTAATTATGTTGTTGAGTGGTACTTTGGAGGCGACGGTAATCGAACACTCTTGAAAGTAGTGTCTTAGCTTCCGAGATGCCATGAAGACTGCGTATGCTATTTTTTGATAGTGTGGGTATCGGGATTTACATGGGGTGAGCACCGTGGATACGTAGTAAACCGGCTTTTGAAGCGGGAATTTGTATCCGTCCACCTCTCATTCGATGACGAGCACTGCGCTTACCACTTGATGTGTTGCAGCTATGTATAGCAGCATAGGTTTGCCGATGTTTGGCGCTGTTAGGACCGGATTACTGGCCAATAAGGTCTATATCTCATCGAGTCCGGCCGCGGCTGTGTCCATCCATACAAAGTGTTCGGTGCGCCGAAGGAGGCGGTAAAGAGGCAACGCCTTTTCCCGTAGCCTGGGTATAAAACGGCTCAAAGCGGCCACGCATCCTACTAGTTTCTGGATGTTCTTGAGGTCTGTTGGTATGGCCAACTGCGACATGGCTCGGATTTTTGCTGGATTCGCTTCCATTCCTCTATTGGAAACAATGAAGCCCAGGAGCTTCCCCGAAGGGACACCAAAAACACATTTTTCCGGATTCAACTTGATGTCGTATGTCCGGAGGTTATCGAATGTGAGCCTCAAGTCATCTATTAGGGTTTCGACGTGTCTGGTTTTTATGACAACATCGTCCACATATGCTTCCACTATTTTGCCGATTTGTTTCTCCAAGCATGTTTGAATCATGCGTTGATAGGTTGCATTGGCATTCTTGAGCCCGAAGGGCATAGTGTTGAAGCAAAAAGGGCCATATGGCGTTATAAAAGCTATTGCAGCTTGGTCAGACTCTGCCATCTTTATTTGATGGTATCCAGAGTATGCGTCGAGAAAACACAGCGAGTCGTGTCCAGCTGTGGCATCGATGATTTGATCGATGCGAGGGAGGGAAAAGGGATCCTTGGGGCAAGCCTTGTTGAGGTCTTTGAAGTTGACGCATAGGCGCCATTGTCCTTTTTTGGTACCATTACCAAATTCGCCAGCCAATCCGGATGTTTAATATCTCTGATGAATCCGGCCTCAAGCAGCTTGGCTAGCTCTTCCCCCATGGCTTGCCGTTTGGGTTCTGAAAACCGCCTTAGGGTCTGTTTGACCGGTTTGTATCCCTTTAGTATATTGAGGCTGTGTTCGGCCAGCCGGCGTGGGATGCCTGGCATGTCCGAAGGGTGCCAGGCAAAAATGTCCCAATTCTCGCGTAAGAAATCTCGCAGTTCGGCATCCATTATGGGGATCAATTGTGTTCCGATGGATGCTGTCTTCGTGGGATCCGTTGGGTGGACCTGGAATTTGACTATCTCGTCTGCAGGTTTAAATGAGGTGGACTTGGGTCGTTTGTCGAGTATCACGTCGTCTCTATCCACGGTGGCCCGCAGTGTTGTTAACTCTTCGGCTGCTAGGGCTTCGGATAATGCTTCCAGGGCTAGTGCTGCGGTTTTGTTTTCGACGCGGAGTGCGACGTCCGGATCACTGGCTAGAGTGATGATTCCGTTGGGCCCGGGCATTTTAAGCTTCATGTACCCGTAATGGGGTACAACTTGAAAGCTTGTAAACGCGTCCCGCCCTAGAAGGGCGTGGTATCCGTTGCTGAAAGGAGCCACCTGGAATGTGATTTCTTCAGACCTATAATTCTCCTGGGTGCCGAATACCACATCGAGTGTGATTTTTCCCGCGCACCGTGCTTCCTGAGTAGGGATGATTCCCCTGAAGGTGGTGTTGCTTTGCTCAATGCGGCCTTTATCAATCTCCATTTTGTCGAGCGTTTCTTCATAGATCAAGTTTAACCCGCTTCCGCCGTCCATGAGTACTTTGGTTAGCCGAAAGCCGTCCACGATTGGGCTAAGGACCAGAGCGGCCGGTGCCCGGACAGTCTGGAATCGAGGTTCGTCACTGGCATTGAAAGTTATAGCTGTGTCATTCCAGGGGTTTATCTTTGCCACATGGCAAATTTCCGCAGAGCTTCGGTGAGCCCGCTTGCGCCTGTTGTTCGAGGCGAAAGTCTCGAAGATTGTTAGTACCGTATTGTGTCGGCAGGCAGGATATTGTTCCGCTTTATGGCTCGCAAGAAGACCCTCGCCACTTTTTGCCACCTGCCGGAGTATCCAACAGGCCCTAAGGCTATGAGTTGGCATTGTATCCGGCGTACTATGGAGCTTCATGGCCCGTTGAGCCATTCTTCCAATATGGATCCCCGCCCTGGGGTGGGCTTCAGTTTCTTGGGGATTGGATCGAACGTTTTACGAGAGTTCGTCCGCAGACAAAGGTCTTGGTGAGAGCGGTACTATCCCAAAATTCTGTTTGGGTCTTCCAAGCGCTCTCCATCGCACAATACTTACGTACTATGACTTCCAAGTCCGCGAAACATATTATTTCGCGGCGGCCTAAAGCATTGAGGAGCCCTTCGTCCGTACAGTTTTTGCAGAAGAGTGAGACCATGTTCTCCTCGCGGCAGTCCTCAACCTTTTTAAGCGCAAGGAGGAATCTGGCCCAGTAATGATGCACCGTCTCCTGGGGCTTTTTCCTGATGCGGGAGAGACAGTTTAAGTCAAAATAGGTATTGTTGGCGGAATCTGGGTTATGATACGATTTAACGCCCAAGGGCGCGGGCGGTTCCAAGCCCAACAACTCGGAATCCGGAGTGTTACCCAATTCCTTTGGCCCAATGCCCGATTCTAAGTCCGGGACTTGGGGCAGGTTGTCCTCTGAGCAAATTTTCGGCTCAAGGAGTTCGGCGATCCGAATATAATTCGTCCTCAAAGGTGGGGGACGATCCGCGTGTGGTTCTTCCACAATTGCCATCTCATGGGTGGCCGGTGGGGATCTGATGTCCCTTCGGTCGGGTTTAAGCCCAATCCGGTCATAATTCGTAGCGACTCCCAGAGCCGCGATGCGATCCAAGAGTTCATTAAAGGAGGAGATCTCCATTGGATCCATCTGTTCGGCAAGTTCCGAACTGACCCGAAGGTTATGATTGATGACCCGAGAGGCCATCGTCGGCTCCGTCGCCGATGAGGTGGCCATGATAAAGCCGCTGAGCCGGAGCGTCTAGCCTACAACCAGAGCTCCCTCCGAAGTAATGTCGTCCTTGAAGACGAGTCGAGCCATCAAGTCTTGCGGCGATGTCACAGAGGAACTCTCAATGAAAGCACCAATGTCGGTGTCAAAACTGGCGGATCTCGGGTAGGGGGTCCTGATCTATGCGTCAAGGCTAATGGTAACAAGAAGTAAGGGACACAGGTGTTTATCCAGGTTCGGGCCCTCTCGATGGAGTTAAAACCCTACTTCCTGCTTGATTAATATTGATGATATGGGTAGTACAAGAGTAGATCTACCACGAGATCGTAGAGGCTAAACCCTAGGAGCTAGCCTATGATGGTATGAATGTAATTGTGATCGGCCTTCTAAGGACCAACCTCTCCAGTTTATATAAACACCGGAGAGGGCTAGGGTTTACATGGAGTTGGTTACAAGGAAGAAAATATAATATCCGGATCGCCAAGCTTGCCTTCCATGCCAAGGAAAGTCCCATCCGGACACGGGCCGAAGTCTTGAGTCTTCTATCTTCACGCTTCAATAGTCCGGACGTTGAACACAGTCCGGCTGTCCGGATACCCCCTAATCCAGCACTCCCTCACCCGGCACATCTGAAGTCAGGGATGGCAATGGAAAGCCACGACGAAATAAAAACAAACGTCGGAACAACGGAGAAAGCCCGGACAATACAACGGTAAACGCCGGATTCAGGGGCTCCAGACCCGGTCAACGGAAAAAGTCATTTAAAGGAAGCACAGATGGTCCGTCTAGCCTAGATAAAATCCTCGAAAGATCCTGCCAAATTCATGGAACCCCCGACAAACCAGCTAATCATACCAATAGAGAGTGTTGGGTCTTCAAGCAGGCCGGCAAGCTCAACGCCGAACACAAGGGGAAGGGACCACAAAACGAAGACGAGGACGAATCTCGCCAACCGAACATTGGGGGACAAAAGAAATTTCCACCAGAGGTCAAAACAGTGAACATGATTTATGCCCTCATATCCCAAAGAGGGAGCGCAGGCGCGCACTCCGAGACGTATACGCTATAGATCCTGTCACCCCGAAATTCAACCCGTGGTCGGCCTGTCCGATCACTTTCGATCGCAGGGATCATCCGACTAGTATCCGTCACAGGGGCTCGGCTGCCTTAGTGCTCGACCCAATAATCGACGGATACCACCTCACCCGAGTCCTCATGGACGGCGGCAGTAGCCTCGATCTGATATATCAGGACACTGTCCGCAAAGATGGGGATAGACCCGTCAAGAATCAAGCAAAGCAGCTCTACATTTAAAGGAGTAATACTAGGTGTAGAGGCCCGTTGCACGGGCACCCTAACACTGGACGCCATCTTCGGCTCCCCCGACAACATTCGAAGCGAGGAGCTAATCTTTGACATTGCTCCATTCCGAAGTGGCTATCACGCACTACTCGGATGAACGGCCTTCGCCCATTTTAATGCAGTTCCGCACTATGCTTATATTAAGCTCAAGATGCCTGGACCACATGGCGTTATCACGGTGAGTGGAAGCACATAGCGTTCTCTTCATACAGAAGAATACGTGGCGGCTCTAGTAGTCGAAGCACAAAGCGGCCCTTTTAAGCCGAACAGCTCATCGGTCCTCAAGACCACGGACACAGCCAAACGTGTTCGATGTACACCTACGTGTAAAAGCTCAGATAAACCTACGCTTGTTTAGCAGCACTGCCCCTATAGATCGCCCCATAAGATGACCATATATACTTTCCTGTATACATAAATATACACTCAAAATTCCTTGGATAGTGCTAGGGGCACCCTGCACATAATAAGTCCATAGTTCGGCTTGACCCTATTCAGACTCAAGAAGCTACAGTTCACGGTTCATCGAAACCAACAAATTATACCCACGGCCGTACTAGATTTTTTTCACCTGGTTCTTTCTTTCCACAGATAGGCCATCATGATATACCCTTCAAGGACACGGCACAACGAAGATAAAGGCGCAGACGTGCAGCAGGGCCCCGTTTCAAGGTTTCTGTTTAGATTAAGACCCTGTGTAAACCTTTTTCTCATTTTCATCTCTTATTGTTATACACCCTCTTGGCATATAAAACGCCCTGGATATGGGCAGTACTTGCGAACTTACGATTCACTGTACTAAAATGGATGTGATAGAAGCAGCCAAGCAGTGTGCTTTGAGAACTATATTCTCACCACATGCGCTCTCTCCTCATGCCGGGTCGTTGCACGTGCCTTGAATTTAGGGTTCATTACCGGGGGCTGTACCCAGCCCGGTACATATTGAAAAGTCCAAATACCCTCGGGAGTGTTCGGCGTCACGAGTTTTGGCCTTATATGCATTAGCTCCGAATCATGTCTTGGGTCAATAGTTGGGTTTGCCCGGCTCCTGTGTTTGCTACCTTACGTTCCGTTCTGTTGGCTAAGGCGACCAAGGGAGAACTACTGCGACTGTGCCCTGGTTCATCCGGATGAGCACTTCGGTAGAGAATGCCGAAAACTGACTGTCATGATAAGGCGAGAGCTGGTCAACCACTCGATGACTCAGCGGAATCTTCACGATTTCTCCGCATTAATGAAGGACCGGTTTCCTGGTCATGTATGTAAACGCTCCATATTCGGTTAAACACGAACATACCAGGGGCTATATAGTAGCCCCACCGTCAAACTCCTATGGCTAAGTGAAAGTGTTAAAGCTCTATAGTCCGATTGCCTAGTTCGACGCACTAACACCTCCTTAAAACGGACCAAGACGTTGGGTCAAGTGTGATAAAGTGCTTTTCTGAACACCCCCGTGTCATACGCGAGGGGGCTGAAGCCGATGACTACAAACTTTCAGGTTACATACATATATACATAAACGGCCACCCAGGAGGCACTAAAATACTTCACGGGCAAAAGTATAAACACAACCTTCGTTATCATAAGCATTGCTTTTGCAATTCGGATACATGTTACTCAAACATAACATTCTTCGAGCACTGACCCTCTATCAAGCGGGCACCCTCTAGTACTTCTTCAAAATATTGATTAGGCGTGTCCTTACCCCTGGGCGGACCCCCCGTTGCAATATCGGTGGCCTTCATCTTCGCCCAATACATCTTCACACGGGCAAGGGCCATCCGTGCACCTTCTATGCACGTTGATCGCTTGACAACGTCAATATGCGACACCGCACAAACAAGTTGTTGCACTAAACCAAAATAACTGTTTTGCAGTTGCTCCCCCAGGCCACAGACGGTCCACGACAGCCTTCATGGCAAGTTCGGATATCCTGTGGAGCTCGGCCCATTCGGCCATCTGCTCATTCAACAGCAGCGGACGCTTTGGCATGCTAAACTGTGACCAGAAAAGCCGTTCCTCTTCATGGCCTTCTTGGGCATGGAAAAACTGCGTCGCATCAGAAGCACTCTTTGACAAGTTCAAATATGCATCCGGAGAACTCCACATTTGATCAAGCGGGGAATACTTCGGATCGCCGAACTTAGTTCGTAATAAAAAAAGGCTTTCCAGCCACGATCTCCCCAGCTTGCCGGATCTCCTCCCGTGCCGCCCTGGCCTTCGACCGGGTTTCCTTTGCTGCTTGTAAGGCCTTCTCAAGGCTAGCCGCTTTTTCTTTGGTCTCTTTCTCGAGCAGCGCATATTTGTTAGTAGCGTCCCCTAGCTCAAGCGCCATGTTGGAAATTTTCTCCTTGCTCAAGGGATGAGCAGCATGTTCGGCCTTTAATTCACCAACCGCCTTCTCTGCAGCCGCATTGCTTATCCTGGCTTGCTCCTTGGCCCGAGCAAGCTCGGCCCGAAGGGTCTCCACGGCGGCAACTCCATCTGCAGTCAAGCACACTATAAATTCCAGCATCATGCTCTAATTTATATGCACTGACCACCCAAAATACATACCTTGCACCTCATCAAGCCGCTTGTTCATGAGCGTGATGTCATCATCCGCCACATCAAGTTGCCACTTCAGTTCAGCAAATTGAGTAGCCCGGGCAGCGTCCGAGGCTACAGCCGCCTGTGTACAATTTGGCAAAATTATTACCTGAGCATATTCATTTGATCCTCCGATCATCCCATTCGGAAGACAACTAGAGTCTCAGGGAATACTATCTACACACAGTGCACATTGCATTTACGGGGCAAAAAAAGGCTAAATTACATACCTCAAAGCCTCTTAGCAGGCTCGTAAAGGGTTCATTCAATCCGCTTTTTGCGGATGAAATTCTTTCAATCACCGTACCCATTAAGGTACGATGTTTCTCTGAGATAGGCGCTCGCTGCAGGAGACCCATCCATATGTCCGGCTGTACATCGGACGATCTGGGATTTTTGTTGTCGGTCTCTCTAGGAGCCGAACACCCCGGACCTCAGGCAGCTGAAGAGTCATCTTCTGGCCTGGAGCTCCTTCGCGGGTCGGGGGAGGTCCTCCGGGATGACACCTCGGGGTCGTCCGCCTTATGGGGCGGGGAAGTATGAGGCGGCGTCTCGCTCTCCATCATCTCTGGAAGAAGATCCCTCGAAGACGAAGATTGTTGAGGGAGGCTATAGGCCGGACTGCAAAACATATGTTTAAAAACATTGCCCTTACAAACGGGAAAAGAACGGGGTATGCTTATTAAACACCTTTTGCTCACTTACGGTAAGGCTAGAGGTTGGTCCCCTTGCGGGCACTGTGCGGCAATATCGCCTCCCAAACTCGGGCCCCCTGATAGGGATTTCTTCCCTCGCTTGGAAGCCTCTGCCTCCAGGTCTTCGGGAGCAGCTCTTTTATTCTTGCGGGGAGAGGGAATGTTAGATTCTCCTCCCCGTTCACCCTCTGGCACGGGAGTTATGACTTCCTCGGATACGGTGCGTGATGCACCTCCGGTATGAAGGCTGCTTTGGGCCTCTCCACTCCTCTCCTTTCCTTCCCTCAACAGCACTTGATATGGGTCCAAAGCCAACATCCTGGTTGACACTGGGTCCATTGAGTTTTTGGGAAGAGGGGCCGAACACCGGATCCTCTCCGCCTTCCTAACCCAGCCCTGGCAGAGTATGGTTTTTCCAATTTTGTTATGAGAAACTTAAAACTAAAAATGTGTTCAGCAATTGAGTACTTACCAGGGAATCCGGGTGGTTGGATTCGAGGCCTGCGTCCTCTGTGGTGTCCGGATACCTTTTTCGTGACCCGAAGACTAATTCATACATCCCTTCAAGCATTGTGCCGAAGAAACGCTGAATGGTTTGCGGTCCTTCTGGATTAAATTCCCACATAAGGAGAGGTCGGCGCTGGCATGGCAAGGCCCGACGGACTAACATAATTTGGATTACCTTTACAAGATCGGTGTCCTTCTTAATAAGGTCTCAAATGTGGCATTGCAGTATTTGAACTTCGTCCGGCGATCCCCAGTCCAACCCCTTGTTGACCCATGATGCAAGTTGTGGCGGAGGGCCGGGTCGGAAGGCTGGTGAAGCTACCCACTTGGTACCACAGGGCTCCATGATATAAAACCACTCCCGTTGCCATAGACCGGAAGTTGTGCTAAAGGAACCCTTTGGCCAGACGGCACCGGCCGATTTGCTTATTAGAGCACCTCTGCACTCTGCGTGCTCCCCGTCTATTGTCCTTGGCCTTACATTGAAGGTCTTGAGCCACAAGCCGAAGTGTGGGGAGATACGGAGGAAAGCCTCACATATGATAATAAACAATGAGATGTGAAGGAGTGAGTCTAGAGCTAGATCATGGAAATCTAGTCCGTAGTAGAACAGGAGCCCTCGAACGAAGGGATTGAGGGAGAAACCTAACCCCCGAAGGAAGTGAGGGATGAATACGACCATCTCATTAGATCTAGGAGCAGGGATAGCCTCCCTTGGTGCATGAAGCTTGTAAAGGATTTCCGCAGTCAAGTACCTCGCCTCCCTAAGCTTCTTAATATCCTCCTCGGTGACAGAGGAAGCCGTCCACCGGCCCTGAAAGCTAGATCCGGACATGGTCTGAGGTTTGAAGCGACTGGTTAAGCCTTCGGTGTTGGAGCTCGAGGTGAGAGGAGGTGGGAGTAGCGTAGAAGGGAAAAGGCGGGTCTCGGCCTCCTTATAAAGATGACGAATATCAAACATCCCCTACGTGGCCTTAAAACATGCCTATTCCCAAGGAATCATACCAACGGGACGGTTGGTTTACCCACGTCCGTGTTGATGAGAATCCCGTGATAAGGGGACACGATCTCTGCTTCGACAAGACATGCCGATAAAACCGCCTCACAAAGCGTGAAGCAGCAGGCCTAAAAAACGATTCGAATTAACGGCAGGACAAGGACGTAATGTCGTGTTGTAACAGTTGTCAGCGGATTGGACTCATGAAAACATTGTGCTCTCCACGGGGGGTATATGGAATTTATTTTGCAGAGCCAGACACGGTTCTTTTGTTCAAGATCTACTTTGAAGTATTCGGAGAAGGAACCCGCCTTGCAATGCCGAAGACAATCTGCGCGCCGGACTCATTGTCATTGAAGCCTGGATCAGGGGCTACTGAGGGAGTCCGGGATTAAGGGGTCCTCAGACAGCCGGATTATATGCTTTGGCCGGACTGTTGGGCTATGAAGATACAAGATTGAAGACTTTGTCCCGTGTCCGGATGGGACTCTCTTTTGCGTGGAAGGAAAGCTTGGCGATTTGGATATGAAGATTCCTTTCCCTGTAACCGACTCTATGTAACCCTAGCCCCCTCCAATGTTTATATAAACCAGAGGGTTTAGTCCGTAGGACAACAACAATCATAACCATAGGCTAGCTTCTAGGGTTTAGCCTCTTCAATCTCATGGTATATCAACTCTTGTAATACTCATATCATCAAGATCAATCAAGCAGGAAGTAGGGTATTACCTCCATCGAGAGGGCCCGAACATGGGTAAACATTGTGTCCCCTTCCTCCTGTTACCATTAGCCTTAGACGCACAGTTCGGGACCCCCTACCCGAGATCCGCCGGTTTTGACACCGACAGCCACCCCTAGTTGTTTATCACCAGTGTGGAGTATAGCGCTTCCGCTCTTCCATGGGAATAGCCGCTCCTCGGCAGTGTCGACCGCCAGCGCAGAGCATGGTGCTTCCACTGGTGCGTGGGAGGGGGCTCCCTCTAAGGAGAGCCCTCGGGGCGTGTACAGCCCCGCCCTGACACGGGGCTTGCATGGCAGCGCCGGAGGAGGTGTATATGGGCACCTGTGAGCCTGCACGGGACTCACGAGGCCCTACCTCAAGGCGGGTTGCGCCTGGTCTTGATTGTAGATGCTTGAATTGGTCCTGCGAGATGGTTAGGCAGCCTGCACCGAATGAGTTTCCTGAGGTTATTGCATGAGAAGGGCAGACACCAACTACCCCAGGAGGTGACATGAACGTGACCGACCTGCCAGACAGAGCTCCGCCGTTGGATTTATCGACGCTGCAGGGACGGACCCGAGCATAGACGCCATGCCCAGTCTTCCCATGCAAAGATCCTGAAGAAAAACAACCAGCGCACGGTTCCCGTGGCCACGGGGGCACCAGGTCGCGTGCCCTCACTCATCGACCCGCGATTAGCTCATGCGAGAACAAGGCACTAATAACCCGCAAGTATACGGGATAGTTGTAGCCTCTTTTGATAAGTAAGAGTGTCGAACCCACGAGGAGCTAAATGTAGAACAAATACTCTCTCAAGTCCTATCGGCCACTGATACGACTCTACGCACGCTTGACGTTCGCTTTACCTAGAACAAGTATGAAACTAGAAGTACTTTGTAGGTGTGATAGGATAGGTTTGCAAGATAATAAAGAATGCGTAAATAAAAACTTGGGGCTGTTTAGATAAAGATGCAATAAAGTAAGTATTAGTAGAGAGATTTTTGTTACGAGAAAGCTATTTGTCCAAGGCAATCAATAACTTGACCAGTAATCACTATTGCAATTTTATTTGAGGGAGAGGCATAAGCTAACATACTTTCTCTACTTGGATCATATGCACTTATGATTGGAACTCTAGCAAGCAATCCGCAACTACTAAATATTCATTAAGGTAAAACCCAACCATAGCATTAAAGCATCAAGTCCCCTTTATCCCATACGCAACAATCCCCTTACTCGGGTTTAAGCTTCTGTCACTCTAGCAACCCACTATAAGCGAATCATGAACGTATTGCAACACCCTACAGCGGGAATCCCTCACGCTTGCGTGACACGGAGAGCACCATAGGACAGCACCAATAATAAAACATGCAACTCAAACCAATCACAATCATCAATTAACCCATAGGACAAAACGGATCTACTCAAACATCATAAGATAGCCATACATCATTGGGAAATAATATATAGCGTTGAGCACCATGTTTAAGTAGAGATTACAGCGGGTAAGAGAGAGGTTACACCGCTGCATAGAGGGAGAGTCCAGGGCGCGCCTGCCTCCCTGGGGCGCCCCCCTATCTCCTAGCCCCCTCGGGCACCGTCTCGCGTTGATTTTACTTCCCAAAAGTCACAAATATTCGAAAATAATTCTCCATCCATTTTTATCCCATTTGGACTCCGTTTGATATTGGGTTTCTGCGAAACAAAAAACATGCAACAGACAGGAACTGGCACTGGGCACTGGATCAATATGTTAGTCCCAAAAATAGTATAAAAAGTTGCCAAAAGTATATAAAAGTTGAATAATATTGGCATGGAACAATCAAAAATTATAGATACGACGGAGACGTATCAGCATCCCCAAGCTTAATTCCTGCTCGTCCTCGAGTAGGTAAATGATAAAAAAGATAATTTTTGATGCCCTTCCCCAGCCGCCCGAAGCCCTCACTCCTCCCTCCTCCTCCTCCTCCCACTGCCCTCCTCTCTTTGTATAAAAAATTAGGTATAAATTTTTTTAGTAGAAGAATTTAGTAATAGAAATTGTTAGGTAGAGAAATTGTTAGGTATAAATTTTTTAGTAAAATAATTTAGTAATAGAAATTGTTAGGTAGAGAAATATATTATGCTATGTGAGATTATTTTAGTAAATATATGATTTCTGAATAGAATTGAATATAAGTAAATGTAGGTCTTTTGAATAGAATAGGAATTTTTCTAAGTTATGTGAAATTAGGGCATTTTTCTATGGTTCAAGAAGTAGACAATAGGTAAAAAATGAGGATAATAATGTTCTTAGGGTTTAGGAAACAAATTGCAGACAACTGAAAATTTTATTTGGAATCAAAATGAATATTTACTTGATACCTTATGGAGTTTCACTAAGTCCTAAGATGACGATAATAATGTTTTTTTATATTTTGTTTTTGCAGAAATAAAGGAGCCCCTGCATCATCCCCGCTGTCGTCCCCGTTACTGACCCCTCCAACCTCGAGGTGAGACCAGCCACCCCATGTTGTTAATTTAATTTAGGTACTTTAGGTGTTCAATCTTAGAATAATGTAGAATGAACCCTAGGTATGATCGAATCATGTTCAAAATGTAGGTTTTTAACTAGGTGTAGTTAATAGAATTTAGGTGTTTTAGGTGTATTTAACTAGGTGTAGTTAATAGAATTTGTTGTTATTTTTTAGTTAAAGCATTTATTCCCGCATCAACATCGACGATGCCTATCCCGCATCCTCATCGTCGAATCGGCGGAGGAAACCTGCTTGATCAGAGGGGCCATTTTTTACTATTACGACATCCGTGCATCTTTTGCATAAATTCTTCTAAAAATGAACTACATTGCTAACTACAAAGTTATTACTATGTTTTTCAACAGAAAATCCCCAATGATTGTGTGCCTCATCTGATGTATGAGAATGGTCGCCTTGATGTTTTGAACATACAGCCAGGTCATCCTACAAATCACACCTGTCCATATCAGATTTCTAAAACCAATGAAGACATGATAATCAAAGAATGGAAAAATTTATGGTCAGTCGTAGGGAGGTTCTTGGAAGCAACATTGTGCAAAAGGCAAGAATTGGAGAAAGGATAATCTCCATTTTCCATAATGGAGAGTCAGGGGCTATCTTGTTTTATGCTATTTTACCTAAGAGAAGGTAGTAGGTGCTAGATAATACTCATGATCATGTGCTAAGAACAACTAAGTAGGATTGGTTAGATGACTATGATGATGATGTGGTATCGAGTAGAAGTTGTATGATCGATGAGATGAGTAGGACTTGTTATTATGATACCAATGATGAGTTATTTATTATTATGATCGATGATGCATGATGCTAAGTTGTTATATGAGCATGATGAGTTATTATACACACACACATATATATATACACACACATGCCGTCTATTCTACAATCAATGATAGAACAATATTCTGCAATAATCTTGTACTTCCGTGTATACCTATATTGTTCTTCTTTATGCTTTCCCCACTGTACTTCTTGTTTAAAGAAACTGTACTTCTTTTTATATAACAGAACTTTACCATTGTAGTTTCCTTCTATAAATTTCTTTCACAGGTAGGTTAGCGTATTAGCTTGCTGCTATTTCCAGGGTAAATTGTTGTGTTGCATTGTTTCTAATTAACTGTTTTCATATTGCTTTTGGAATATGTGTATTTGTTTTCCTATAAATTTTTTTAGGTATCATTTTTTAATTTTATTCTATGAATACTCTCTTATTCCTATGTGTTTTCGAAATGCTATGGTTGTCTTAGTTTTTCAAAATCGGAAACGAATCGTGTCGTGAGGACAATTTAACTGCTGGCCATAACTACAGAGAGTTGGCATTTACTCTGTCCATCCGTCCGCTCGGCCCAAATCTCTCTCCCTTTCTCTTATCTCACGCGCGAACGCTCCTCCTCTCTCTCTCAAGTGCTCCTCGGCGACGAATCCGGTGCATGATCCCCCGCCGGGCAACCGCTGCTAGGAGCAACCGCCGCCCGCTGCAACTGCACGCACGACCCCCCTCCCTCTTATCCAGGTCCGTTTCCTTTCTCTTTCTCCCCCACACTCCTGTCCGCTGCGTTGCTGGGTACAGCACTCTGCGACTCTGCCGCAGATCTCGTGAAGTGGAGTTCGGTATCGCCGCCGCAGCAGCCGCAGTTCCGATTTGTTGCTCTTTTTTCGCCTCTCCCTTTGTCTCTAATGCTTTGCTCTGCTTTTGCCCGTAGCCGTTTTCGTCCACAGCAGAGCGGAAGCTTGGTGGTGGTCGATTTTGGTAGGGTTTTGATACTTGGTGAAGCAAGGATTCTTCCTGTAGATCGATTTGGTTGGTGTATCCGCAGGCATGTTGTCTCCACCTAAGAGCCCGATGGCCGAATCGGCGCAAGGTTCGTCCTGCAAATGTTGTGCTTGGGATTGTGATGTTCTGTTGATGTAGTACATTTTTTAATTTTGTTCCTAGGATTGATTTGCTCATCTGTGGTCTTGGCATGGATTGGCAATGTTTTTATTTATTATATATTTGGTTGTGGATGTGAAAATATTTATTTCTCAGGTGTAGTATATATGTTTGATGTTTCAACAAGTCTATTTGTATGACATGCACTGATTTGATGTTTTGTTTTTGGTGAAATGTTTTTCTGTACTTCACTGAGTTGTAGTTTTGTATTGCTCCTCCATGCTGTTGTTGTACTTCACTTGTGTAGTACATGTGTACTTCTTATTTATTTCACAATTTTTCCTTATGTTGTAGTGTGGTGAGTTTTATTTGTATATTTTCTATAACTGTTGTGATTTTAGGGTTTTTAGAATTGGCCACATGTATTTCTTTTACACATATGCTTTACACTGCTCATGATAATACATTGCTATTTATTTTTCCCATATTGCATTGTAGTGCTAGCAGAATTGTTTTATTGCTTTAGTAGTTTCCTTTGTACTTCTTATTGCAATTGTTCCAATCTTTTGTTTTCTGTATTGTTGTACTGCTTTCTAGCATTGGTGTAGTACTTCTGTTGTTCTTGTGTTTATTATATCAATTATATTTATTTCTTTTTGTGCATCGAAGACAGTTGACAGTGTTGCAGCGTCTGAAACTTATTCATTGTCTTCTTTGATTTTGTTTGCAAAAGATTCGGTTTCCCGATCAGAAAATGATATATCAGATGTTCTATCTGATCTTTGCTTAGAGCTTTATGGAGAAGATGGTAATAAGGTTGATGAGGCTGCAAATACGCCTGAGGACATCCCTGCTGTGAATACGCCTGAGGTCCTGCTCGCAACCGGAGGTCTAAGGCATTGAATGATAGGCAAAGTCATCCTGCCAGCAATCCTTCTAGCCCTGTTGGAAGGGGTGAGCATGATATTGGCTCTTTGGAACTTTCAGAGACGCAGTCACAATCCGTTGATGGTACAGAGGCTGTGACTCATCCTGAGGATGTTGCCGATCAGCTGGAGGCTGAGAAGTTAAGGGTGGCGGAGAAAATACCAGCTTCCCGAAATCGCATGTCAAAGGCATTGCATGATATTTCATCTCAATGCACGGATATAGTTGTTCACGATAGTGCTGGTGTTTCTGATGGCCCTCCGAGTCCTGTAAACCCTGTCCCTGTAAAAAAGATTAGGACAACTTGTAGGAAGGTAAAGTCACCTCCTGATGCTCCAGTACACAGAAGCTCGCGTGTTCTGCCTAGACAATCACCTGATGTCGATGGTAAACGACAAAGTCCTAAAGTTATTCAGAGAGGCAGCTCTGCAAATCTTAATCCTGCTGTTGCAAAAAAGGTGAAGGCAGCTAACCAGGCTGTGTCCAAGGCTAAGGCACCTATTGATAAGAAGAAGAATGATGTTGTTAAGCGTAAGGAGAAGGTTTTGTCCAAGGGCCAGCAAACTAGAGGTAGCACAAAGAAGCTACGTCGTGCTACTCACAAATCTGTGCGTTTTGCAAAGGATGATGATTTTGAGCCCGATGATGGTGATGATGGTGATGAAGAAGGTGACGATGACGAACCTTATGTTTCTGAAGAGGTTTCTGATTCCGGAGATGATATCGGGAAGGTGAATTTTTATTTCATTATTTCTTGTCAAGTGTTTCTTGCATAATATATTCTATACTTCCCTTTGATGTTACGATTGAACTGCCAATTGTGTAGTTACTGTACTTCTTATACTCTTCACTGAAATTTCTCAGTCTAGTTTTTTTTGTAATTTCATTTTTTGTGTATAGTTATTTTTCATATTTATTAATTTGTGTTATTTTTTAATGTTTTTAGTATGAGTTTGTGGAGAGGCCTTTCAAGAGGAAGAGAGGCGAGGAAGGTGAGCCTAGCAACAAAGTTGAAAAGGTGGCGAAAAAGCGCTTCAACACCATGATTAGGTGCTCTTTGAAGGAGGTCGCTCTTTGTGTTGCGTTGTTGAAGGAACGTCACCTGAATGTTCTTCATACTGCTGATCTTGTTCATATCAGACTTCAAGATCAAATCCAACATTAATTGCCGTCTTGCTTGTTTTCTGATGTATAATATTGATCCTAGGACCATGATCCTTGATCTTGGTGGAAACAAAGTCCTGGAGATCAATGCAACTGTCATTGAGAAGCTTTTTGCACTGCCTAATGGTGACGACTCTCCTCCAAGGCCTTCAGAGGATTATGGTGCTGCTTTGATGAAGTTAAAGGATGAGCTTAGGATTCCAAGGAATAAAGATATAAAAACTGATGAGCTTCGGAATATTCTGTCGTAGCTTGTCGATGATCCTCTTAGGGATGGCCTTGCTCTGAAGGTGTTTGGTCTGATTTTGTACAACAAGTTTTTCTGCCCAGGGTATTCTCTTCGTGTGAAGAAGGAGGCGACAATGGTTGAAGACTTTGACATTGTCAAGTTGAAAAACATGCAGATTTGTCAGCTGATTGTTGACGAGCTGAGACTTGCTATTGAAGCCTGGCAGAAAGCAAGTGCAGACTGGAGAGCTCTTCCTGGTTGTGTTATTGCACCTGTTCTAGCTTATTTGGATTGTCTGGACCACCGCTCCATTAACCGTAAAGATAAGAGGACCCCCGTGCCATCTACATGGATCCTAGGAAGCTTATGAAACTTGCCAATCTGGATATTTTGAAGAAAGGTGGCCCGGACCCTAGATCTTGGATCTTTGGCAAGTTGCCGGTGAGTTCTTTAGTACCATCCTTTGTAGTGCAATTCTTTTAGTTGTAAGTATTATGCTTTTTGGTGATGTCCTATTTTCTTAATTAGTAATTAATCTTATGTGAAGTTTGGAGGTCGGTGTTGTGGTAAGAGGTTAGGGGGTGTTGGGGGGGGGGGGGGCGGGGGTCTCCCCCCACATATTTGGCTAACAAAAATACAATATATAAATACTGTCACCACATCCCACTCACACAAATTATTATGTATGCATCTGTTTGTACTGCTTTGCATATATTGTTTGTACTGCTTTAGTCTTCATCTCAGCACACTCACATAAAGTTATTATGTTTTGCATCTGTTCGTACTGCTTTGCATACATTGTTTGTTCTGCTTTAGTGTTCATCTCAGCACTTCTTGTTCATTTAGTACTACTTTATACTTCTTTTTTATACAAATTATTATGTATGCATCTGCTTGTACTGCTTTGCATATAATGTTTGTACTGCTTTAGTGTTCATCTCAGCACACTCATACAAAGTTATTATGTTTTGCATCTGTTCGTACTGCTTTGCATACATTGTTTGTACTACTTTAGTGTTCATCTCAGTACTTCTTGTTCATTTAGTACTGCTTTATACTTCTTTTTTATATTTGTTAGGTTATTATACTTTTTATTTTATTTAACTTTTGTCTATTAGTGTATTATTTTGTTGTATAACATTTTTGCACTCTCTTTTTGCAGTGGAAGGGGCGAACGATATTATCTATTTTGATGAAAGCGTTGAAGTGAGTGGTACCAATTATTGTGTGTATCCCAAGAAGAGGAAGTTTGAACCGTCCTCAGGAATTGTTCACGCTAGTAGCGTAAGTTTGCAGGAAGCAGTAGTGTTGCAGGTGTTTCATCGAAAGGAGTGGGTACTTTGTTTGATTCCACTTTCCAAGAGCTTGATGCTGCAATAGCAAAGGCAGTTCAGTTGTCACTTCAGCTGCCTACCACCAGCAGCCGTCTGAGCAGCACTGCTGGAGTTTTGCCCCCTGAGCTTGCATTTAATGAAGATGCTCACAGGATTGTGTTGGATGCTGAGGCTGTCAATCTTGATCATTTGCAAAAATCTTTATCCCAGATCAAGAATGGTTTTGTAATGTACAAGACCATGCAAGATGGTAGCTGCAAGCCTTTCGAAGAGCACGCACAAAAGTATCTCACGGAGATTTCAAAGGGATATTGTCCTACTTCCGGCGGAGATGCTGGTGCTGCTGCTGCCGGAGTGCATACATGTGCTGGTGGGGAAGGGGAACACATTGATTCTACTGTTCCTCATGTAGATAAGGTGAGATATCTTTTGTACAAGTATGTTTCTTCTTTGCTATGATTTCTTAATTTTGTGTGTTTTGTTAGGTGAGTACTGGTGGGCCAACATTATCTCAATTTTGTGCCCCTGAGCATCATGTGGCGTCCAGTGTTTCGACGCGAGAAGATCATCATGAAGAGACAGATGTACAACTTACTGGTGATGTTGGAGTTGTGAAGAAACCAGAAGCTGGTGTTGCTAAAGCTGCTCATGAAGATCCAGTTGAAGTTGCCGCCGGTCATAGTGATTCTAGTACAGTCACAACTGCTCTTGAGAAGACATCCGCTATTGTTGATGCTGGCATTGAGCGCGAAGCTGTTCCCGTATCGGATGCAGATGAGATCCCATCTGTTGCTGTGCTGGATCTTGTTGTTAAAGCTATGCCATCTTCTGCAGGCAAAGACATAAGCAAGAACAAATAATGTCCACACCCATCTCTAAGCTTTAAACCTTTTTGCTATTGCGGTGATCTTTGAGTGTGTGATGTATGTTTATGGGAAGTGGGTTTCTTTTGTGAAAAAAAAATGTACAATATGTGTTTTGGGAAACATTTGTGATACTTGTAATATGTTTATATCGGTGTAATCGATGCTATGCTTTTGTGTCCTGATGCCTTTTGTGCTTTACATTGTGTATGTATGTTTGTACTGCCTTTCCCCTTGTTGAAGGTATATTTGTACTACTTTTTAGTGCTGTACTTCTTGTTAGCTACAGTAGCTCAGCACATCTTGATTTCAGAACTGCATTTGTAGTTGTTTCTGTACTATTTTAGTTCGGCACTGCTTTATATCTTTACTTCTTGTGTATCTACAGTAGCTACACTTTTCATTATGTCATGAGGTTCTGTACTTCTCCTAAAGTTGTTTATGTACTTCTTGTTAGATACAGTAGCTCAACTGACTAGCACATCTTGATTTCAGAACTGCATTTGAAGTTGTTTCTGTACAGTTTTAGTTCGGCACTGCTTTATATCTATACTTCTTGTGTATCTACAGTAGCTACACTTTTCATTATGTCATGAGGTTTTGTACCTCTCCTAAAGTTGTTTATGTACTTCCTCTACCTGTATATTTTGTACTTATTTTAATGTACTTCTTTTTCTGCAGGTGTTGATTATTTTGATCATTTGATACAAGATGAGGTTAAGATTCCAGATTCTGTTGAAAGGTTTTACAATGCAGTTACTTCTATTGAAGAAAAGGACAAGATTGCATATGTTTTGTATTCTTATTTCCTCTGTTCTATCTTTTATCATGCCTTTATAATTTTGTTATTTCACCTGTGTCCTTCTGATTAGTATGCGGTACATAATAATTCTCAGTGTAGAAGTTATGTTTGAGAATATCGATTGCAAAGCTACCGTATTGGATATTGCTAGAGCGTTTCACCCTGATGGCATGCTTGGCACAGAAGTAGCGTCTGTTGGGATGTACATTTTATCAGAGAGGTATAAAGAATCTGAAAAGTTGGTTGTGCCCTACTGGATCGCTGCAAGTTTGTTTCTTATATTTTAATCTTTTGCCTATCTTTTTTTGCTTGCTACTTTATTTTTGTGAGCGTACCTTTTGTTTATGCTTTCTTTATTTAATATTTTTGTGCAGTCTATGTTGTATGGTGGAGATATATCTGCTCCCGTGATTAAATGGTTTTCTAAGAGAGTCGGAGACGAGCATATTGACAAGAAGGATATTGTGAGTAAATTATAATTTTGGTTATCTTTGTGTGTGTGTGTGGTTTTGTTTTTTGTATTTTTAGTGACTTTTTGTTATTTTGCTTGTGCTTTCTATTGTTTTCGCAGATTGTGTTCCCAACGTTAGATCCTCCTCCTCCCAAAAGGTATCCAGCTGAGTCAGCTCGTATTGGTCACTGGGTGACCATCAGCATAGACATGAAAAGACATTGCTTCCAGTACATTGATTCTCTGTACGACAAGGATGACCAGGATGGGTGGACCCTTTTCCCGAAAATGGTGAAGAATGTTAAGATTCTCTGGAGGGCTGTTAGCAATAAAATGAATATCCATCTAAAACCTGATAACATCGACAGTTTTGAGACCAGATATATGAGCACAGAGAAACAAGAAGATGGGTGAGACATGCACACATTTTTTCTTATCACACACTTCTTTTTGCTAGATGGATAACACTTTTTTTTAATTCATTCACATTAGTGTTTTTTTCCTTTTGTTGTGTATGAAGGTGTTCTTGTGGGTTTTTCATGCTGCCGACTGTTCAGTCGTGGGATGGTAAAGAACTTATGAACTTTTCACATGCTGACATTGCCAACATGAAGAAGACCATGCTTTTTAGTTGGGCTATGTCTGGCCATTTCAATATTGATTTTAACAAGCTGTTCGGCTATCATCCAGGTTAGTATTTACTAGTTTTGTGTTTTGTTCTAATCAGCCTGTTATATAAAACTTTTACCTGCACTTCCAGTTGCATCATTATTGTACTTCTTGTAGCTTGATATAGCCATCATAGCAGCAGTGTTATCTGTACATCTTTTTGCTACTTTTTGTTATGCAAGTTTTGTGCTAGACCACTCTCTTTTATGGTTTCACATGTCTCTCATGATATTTTGTACTTCATTTTTTATTTTAAATTTTTGTCTTTGTCAATTTAATGCAGGTGAATGTATGAACGTTGGGGATGAAAGCTTTTCACTGTTTGAGACCCAAATGGTTAAGCCTTCTCATGAAGTTATTACTATTAGTGGCCAAGAAGATGTCGAGGTTTTGAAAGAGAAGCCCGTCGTTACGAAAACGCCGTCCAGCAAGAAGAAGCCGGCTATAGAGTCTGATTCAGATTTCGAGAAAATTGCTGTTGGACATGAATCTACTGACACCGATGACTTTGTCAGGCCAATAATAACCACAAGGTCCGACAGGCTGGCTCATGGTAAGCAGGGGGCAATTTTCCCTGCAAAGAAGAATGAGAAAGCTCCGGGATCGACTCTGCGAATTTATTGTCCAATGAGTGTGCGCTAAAGAGAGCAAAGAAGTGGAGTCAGTCGGTTGAGCAGCTAAGTCCTGTCGAGTACAGTAATATCCAAAAGGGATAATTGCATTTGAGCCCTTAGTTGGGTCACACTCGACAGGTTTACCCTTATTTTTCGAAAATCCGTGGTCTTGCCAAAGTGAGTCGGGTTCCCTTGTGCTTTTGCCCTTCCCTCCCTATTCCGTCCGGTCAAAGATGTTTGACCGTTAAGGAGACAATTTTTTGGACCAGTTTACCCTTCGTATGTGTTGGCAAAGACCTGTCAAATAAGACAACAAGATCAGCAGGTCCACCTGTCATAGATTGGAATGTTTTTTCTTCTAAATGTCTCACTGCTATGTATGACCCACATGTCATATTAAAAAAAAGATGTTTATTTCCCAGCCCGTCCGAGCTCGACACCATCTCGGCGCTCATCTCGCGGCTCATCTCCGAGGGCCAGGTCCCCGCCGCCGGCCGCCTCCTCTCCGCGGCGCTCATCCTGCCCGGCTCCACGGAGCGCCTCCGGTTCCCCCCCGCTCGCCGAGCACCTCGCCTCCCTGCCCACGCTCACCCCAGCCTTCGCCCTCCTCACCGTGCTCTGCCACCACCTCGTCCGCCCCTTGCCGTTCCCGCTCGCCACCCCGCTCCTCGGCCACCTCCTCGCGATGCGCCGCGCCCGCGAGGCCGCCTCCGTGCTCTGCTGGCTCTGCCGCCCCGACTCCCCGTGCCGGCCCGACGCCGCCACCTACGGCATCGCCATCACCGGGTTCTGTCGGCTCAAGGACCCCAAGAGCGCGCTCGTCGCACTCGGGGAGATAGCCTCCGATGGGGTGCGGCTCTCGCAGGAGCTGCAGGAGGCGGTGCGGGATGCGATGCTGCAGGATGCTGCAGGACGCGTGCAACAGGAGACCGTCGCTGCCTGGTAGTTCTTTGCCGCCGGCAAATTCGAGCATGACCGCGAGCAGCCGCACCAGATCCGTTGTCCCAGCACTGGATCTGCGCAACCCACACCATCTTGCCTCGCCTGGCGGATTCCAGCGCCCGCTGACCTCCGGCGCCACCCTGTTCCCCGCTCGTGTCCGTGCGTAGGAGACACGCTGGGGCCTCGCGCCGCCCCGATCCGTCGCGTGTGTGGGTGACCACGCCCAGCGCGGCCCATCAGTGCCGCAGCTCAGCACCAACGCTGCTATGGCTGTAGCGGCGGTTTCCAATTGCTCGCCGGCGCTGTTGCCGCTTGCCTGACGGCAGAGAGAGAAGAGAGAGGCGGCGTTGGTCGGCTGAGCGGGGCGACGCCTGCGATAGGAGAGGGAGGTGGCTACGGGGGGCACCAAAGGTAGGGCGTGCGCCGCAGGCGGCGCGGGAGGCGACGCAGGTGGCGTATGGCCAGGGTGGCGACGCCAGGATGGGAAAGGGGGGAGCGAGAGTTTTTTCTATTTATTTTTTCTTTTGTATTTAGTTGGGTCCCACATGTAAGCGAACATTGATTTTCTTTGATTTTTAACAGAAGTTGTGAGGAGGGGCAAAATAGTCCAGAAAAATGTCTCCCTAACGGTCAAATGCCTTTGACCGGACGGAATTGGGACGGAAGGGCAAAAGCACAAGGGTACCGAACACACTTGGGCAAGACCACAGATTTTCGAAAACTAGGGGTAAACCTGTCGAGTGTGACCCAACTAAAGGCTCAAATGCAATTATCCCTATCCAAAATGCTAGGCTTTTGAAGGATTTCATGCTAAGCAAGCATGCAATTCAGAAGTATAAACTGTGCGTTCTTCTTGATTACTAGTTTTGCTAATATTTTAGATGTTTAGTTAATCTTGTGCTTTGCAATACTATATTCTTATTCTTTTCTATTTTTTCTTATTTTTCTTGCTGCCATGTTTTTTGTTCTTTTAAAAGCAAGTACCCTGCTTTTGGTTAAACAAGTTTGTACTAAATTCTGATAATGATTCTAGTACTTCTCAAAGTTTTTTTTATTGAACTTCTTGGTTTTGTATTTTTGTACTTCCCTAATTTCAACCTTTGTACTGCCATGTATTGCTTAAACATGTACTGCCTTCATTAGCTTCTTCAAAATTGTAGATGTAATCATTTTAATAACTTATGTTAATTTAGTTCGTTTTATCTTCAGTTTTGCCAATTTCAGAACAACTTTTGCTAGGTTCGTTCACGGTGTTGATGACACTGGTTTTGAGGTTGAGACCACTTTCACCGGTGAAGATTTCGTAAGGAATTTTGCTCAATATGGGCAGATCGAAGGCGAGATGATGGACTTTGTCATTTCTAGGTTTAACTCTGATGCAACCATGAGTCGTGTTTTTGCTTCTAGGAAGCGTGTACTTTTGAGCTCGTACTTCGTTGCGGTAATGTTTTTGATTCTATTAGCAAGTTTCTCTTATTTTCATGTGTATGTTATTTTTCTTTTTGTATTTTGATGTGTACCCTGTATTTTCTGATCTTAAAGCACTTTTTCTTTGATGTGCAGTATGTTCTTGGACTGGATAATTTGACAAACACCACAAATTTTGATCTCGAGGAAGCAGTTAGGTCGTCCCACAATTTGCTGAAGCCTTCACAAAATCTTTTGTTGGCAGACTTGCTTAGTATAGTTTGTTAAAATTTTCATTTACGTGTTAGCATGTTCTATTTTCTGCTTGTTTTTACAGTGTACACAGTTGTTTTATCTGTATATGTAACTACTTCTTACACATCTGCAGATCTTGCTCCCCAACTGCAAACCTGTTGGTACTTCAGATACTTTCCACCATTTGCTGTACATTCTGAACAAATCGCGTAAGACATTTGATGTCCTGGATTCATTAAATTGGCCGACAAGAAGCAGCACTCAAATAACAAGGAGCGAGTTCCACAAACGTGATGTAAAAGAAATTGTGAGTTTATGCTTCTTTACTTTTATGTTTATAATTTTTTCTTGTTCCATTTTGATATTTTAGTAAACAGTTTCTTACACTTCAAGGATTGAGTTCACCTCTGTTTTTACAGGGCAAAAGGTTTGATGCTGTTATGCAAGCTGTTTATGGCAAAGAAGCTAGCAAGAAAAACAATATACCGTGCTGGAGCAAGATTGCAGATAAACCCCACTACTTGATGCCTGCTCAACAGGGAGTTAATGAGTGTGGTATCTATTGCCTCAAGTTTGCATGCACGTATGATGGGGATCGATGCGTCGAGCATATCAAGAACTACGATGTTTGTCCCTGCAGACTACCTAGTTTTTGTTTTATGAAGCAAAAAATATTTTCTTCATATTTGTTTTTTTGCCGCTCATTGTGCTGACATTTTTATTTTTTGTCGCGGGACCGTTCTGAGGACTGGAAGGCTGAGTACATGTTCAGAGTTCTTTTCCATGAGGATAACAAGGTGCCTCTTGAGGACCTTCTGGAGGAAATCCAGTGCCTCTCCCCTACTTCTACGTTGTCAACACAGGGTGAAGAACTGCTGCTGATGTTAACTCAGCCCCCAGCTGAATGATTTGATGACGCACAATATGTAGTGCGACTAGGATATGTGCTAGACAACGTGTCCTTTTTGTAATCTAGATGATTTGTTGTGTGAAGAACTACTTTATTTGTGGGAATATTGTTGCCTTATCAGCATGCAAAACATCTCTGCTGGATGTTGTGTATTTAGTGTGAATTATGCTGAAACATTTGGCATCAATTTTTAAATTTATTTAAAATATATTCTTGTACTTCCACTTTTGCTTATTTGTACTTACTACAGTTGTATTTACTGTACTTCTTTTTCAACACAGATTTTTTACTCAAAATGTATTCTTTATAGCATCATTTTTGTCATGCAAGCATTTTTTACTGAATAATTCATTTTGTTAAATATAATAGAATATTTTACTTGTTATGGAAGGGGGGTCGGGTAGGGGGGAGACCCCCCTTACACTGTCTTGTATCGAGTGAACTTGTACCCCCATCTGTGTTAGCGCGAGGCCGAGCTGGGTGGGCCTGCGGCGAGCGCTAGCGAGGCGCAGGCCCACCCGGTGAGGCCGAGGTAGGAACAAGCCGTAGCAGGCGACGACGCGGCGTGCCGCGACATCGCATGTGGAGGCGAGTCCGTCACACCAGAGCCTCACCATCTATCTTGGGTGTGTTTGTGTGTGTGTGTGGGGAGGGGGGGGGGTTGGTAGGTGGGTGTGGTTAGGCACCATTTTATATACGTTTCTAAAAGGAAGGCAAACCGAAATGATACAGAAACATTTTTACTATATGTGAAGTCGGGGTGTATAGTCACTAGTGTAGTACCTTGATTTTTTAAAGTACTTTATTTTTCAAAATTATAGAACTGATGTCATAATAGTATATGTGTCGGATTTCGGGTTCCGGCAGACCCTTGAGGTTCGAACACTGGGGTGCGCACGGAGATCACACCTCCAGCCTACTCATGTCTCACCGCCTCGCCTGGATCTAAACTACACAAAGAACAACATAAGGGACACGAGATTTATACTGGTTCAGGCCACCATTGTGGTGTAATACCCTACTCAAGTTTGTGGTGTGGTGGATTGCCTCTGGGGCTGATGAGGAACAGTACAATGGAAGAACAGCCTCGCGAGGGTCTGTTCTTTGTTGGTGCAATGAACTGCTAGGGGGAGTTCAGTCACCTCTCTCTCTGTGTCTCAGATGCGGATACCCTCTCTCTACCCTGTGGGTGGCTAGTCCTATTTATAGGCAAAGGCCTCGGGCCTCTTCCCAAATATTGAGCGGGAAGGGCGATAACAATTGGCCATTTTGAAGGGGAAAATCTAGTACACTTATCCTGACTAAAGTTGGTCCTCGCCTGCCAAAGACCCTGACGATGACGCTGGCTTGGGCTCCATGATGACCTCCGTTCTGCCGTCCTGCTGGTCTTGGTCTTGTTGCACCGAAATGGTTGCCTTTGCTTGATACCCTTGCCTGCGCTTACCCCCTTTGCACCAAAGGGGAAACAAGGACTCTGCGCAAGCCGGCGCCCGCCTGGCACCCGCCTGGCCTTGGTCGTCATGGCTTGCGTCATGGGAACCTCATGAGGTACCCCGCCTTGATCTCTCCGCCTCCTCGCGAGCCAGCCTGACGAGGCCGTGCCTGAGGAAGCCTCCTGTCATCCGCCCTGCGAGGCTTGGCCCCTCGCGAGGGTCTTGAGCATGTGTTGATGAAGATGGGTCGTACTGGGCCACTCCTTGAGCCACGCCGCAGGCCGTAGGCAGGCAAGTCTGGGTACCCCCGTTCCCAGAACGCCGACAGTTGCCCCCGGGCCCAAGGCACGCTTGGACTTGGCTTAGCAGAGAAGCGAAGAGGCAAGTGCGAAGCGCCGCGGGCCCCAATAGCCTGCGGCCTTGGGAGCCGCGTGGCAGTTGATTGGACGTGGGCGTCCTGGCTCCCCCACGACGCCTTGGTAACTGCACGAATTGACTAGTCCCTGCATGCAAAATGGGTCATGATTACCTGTGATCGTGGAGGCCGTCGGTTGGCCTCCCTCGGCTATATGTATGGAACAACGCGAGCCCTTCCAATCCATCTCTTCCCGCTACTCTTCGTCTTCCTCTTCGTCCTTGCTCTTCCCTTCGCCAATGGCACCGATCCGTCGGTTTTCTGCCGAAGAGAAGGGGAAGGCCCCCCGAGAGAGTCCTGTCCCGCTTCCTCCGAAGAAACGGCTCGTCTCTTGCCACGGGGAAGGAGGTGCTTGGCAGGAGGTGTCGAGGCCATGGTTCGAGCGGCCGCCGCCAGGATTCCCACTGCCCTTGTACGCCTGGATCGAGGGCCCTGAAGGTGCTGGCGCCGAGCAGCATTGCCAGAGGCGCCGTCGCCGCCGGCGGGTTACGGCGGTGCGCGTTGTTCCTCCAGGAGTTCACGCCGATGGCTCTCCTCGTGAGCTCGTGCTTCACGCCGCCATACCTCCTCGGTCCTGGATTCACCTCCCTCCTTCCTTCGCCTTCGAGATCCCGCCGAGGGAGCCTATCGAGCATTGGCTGCAGCATGCTGACTGTAGTGCCCCTGCGACCGAAGCGGAGGTCGAGGTCATCGCTCCGGGCAGGGTCTACCTGACCCGTGGCTAGGGCAAGATCGCCCGGGTCGGCAGGACAGGTGGCGCCCTCGCAATACACCTCGAGTACGATGGTGCCTCCTTGATGTTCTTCAAGGTCTTCAACACGGAGGGACGCCGGTTGGAGTGCTGCCCTGAGAAAGGCGGCTGGGGCCCTGCTGCGGCAAGGACTAGGTTCGCCAACCGCTTCCCCAGCAGCTCCTCAGGAAGTGGAGGTGTCGGAGGATCCAGCGACTCCGCCGAGCTCTTCGCGACCCCGGAGATGAGCGACGACAACTACGAGCCCCCGAGCTTGCGTCGCTCCCGGAGCAGGGCGGGCTATCGGGCCGCCGTCGCCACTGATCTGTATGGGGTTGGCGCCGGTGGCTGACGGCCCACTGTTGATGATGGCGTCTCTTGCGGAGGCACGCGTAGTTAGCACTCTTTAGGATCTGCACCTTTTGTCCCCTGCGAGGAATCGAAGAAGACACCCCGCGGGGGTTTGTAAGGTGCTTGTAGTTCCATTTGTTAATATGATCCTTATCATGAAGTGGTGAGGGGTGCTCGTCCCGTCTTAGCTTAGTTCCTCCTTTCGAACCTCGCGAGGACTTGACGCTCTGCGCTGACAGGTCCCGGTCCAAAGGCAGGCTTCAGCCGTCGCTGGTATGCCAGGTCGCGATGCTGTGGTCAAGGCCAGGAGGTGAGTGCCCAGGGTCTAGTAAGAGCCCCTGAGTCGCGATGCTCAGGAGGTCCCCTTTAGCACTCAAGCAGCCATTGTTTGGTGAGAAAGGAGCGCGACATTGCCAAAGCGGGACCGCATTAGGTGCGAGGTTGGTGCTGTTATAGCTAGTGTTTCCGGAGGATGACTTATCTCGGGGGTCAGAAACCACTCCTTGGCGCGGCGCTGGGCCCGCGTGTTGGCAGCCGAGGAGTTGCCTGGCGAGGTCCCCACGTGCCTCTTTCCTCTCGCCTTTGCTCCCCTTCGTGCTCTACGTCCTCAGGTCCCGGCCCTCAAGCGGGTTCAGCCATCGGTGGTATGCCAGGTCGCGATACCGTGGACAAGGCCAGAGGGTGAGGGCTGGAGAGCCCGTAAGAGCCCATGAGTCGCGATACTTAGGTACCCCCCCCTTTAATGTGCAAGCGGTTCACGTGAACGAGAGCGAAAGAGACGCCACGGAGGCCTCGCCGGACGTTGCTCCTTAAAACGATCCTGCGAGTTCATCATGAGAAAAGTGAGGTTTGCCATTACGATTGCCGGCCAGCTGCTAGTTGCTCTAGGAAGGTGACGAGGCACTGAAGGCTTGGTGAGGTGGCGCCCTGCGGGGTTGCCGCGGCCAGAGCTCAGACGTCCAGGTTTGTCGACGTTGCAGGGACGGGCCCATGCGCAAGCGTCGTGCCGTGAGGGAGCAGCTCCGTCAGTTGGTGTCAATCGAGCGGGCGATTAGGTCAAGCATGTTAGCCATGAAGGAGCAAATCCATTTAGATAGACGCAGAAGGAGATGATCACCGCTGGGTCGGGCCCGAGCGGCTTTGGGGATGATGCGGCCCGAGGGGCGCCCCCGATAAAGTAAGCTGAAAACATGAACTAAAGGGATACATGCCGTAGGGACGGACCCATGCGGCCTGGGAATGATGCAGCCCTGGGGGGCGCTCTCAGCTGAAAATGAAACTCGAAGGATGTCACCTGATGATGCTGAAGATGGAGGGATGCTTAAGTAGTGGACGGCGTGCGCTGCGGGAGACGATCTTCATGAGCCCCCAGGCCCAGGGGCCTCGGGAGGCTCTGGAGGCGCTGGCGGCTCCTCGTGGACCATCTCCATCTCTGCCAGGACTGCGGAATGCCTGACCGCCTGAGCCTCCAAGATGCCCCTCATGAGGCACTAACGCACAGCCACCGCGTTCGGCAGGCCGTAAGGCATGCAAACATAGCTATGGGGTGGGCCTTCGCAGCGCCCCACGCGTGAGGGCCAGAGGCACTCCTGAGAGGCGGCTCGGTTGAGTCCTGGTATGTCGATGCAGATGCGCAACCCACCATCCTCGCCTAGATGGGGAGCTACAGCGGGCAAGCAGCGGCTGCCACTCATGACTCTTGACTCCTGCAGCTCCTGGATGATCTCGCTGACGAACTCCTGAGGGTCTGGCCCTCCTTGCCTTGCTCCTTCCTGAGGGAAACGTGCGTTGAAGCACGCCTCCAAGTGGTGCCCGAGCGCCTCCCTCGTGATCTTAGCAAAGTCGATGGCCCTCTAGAAGAGAGCCCCCGAGCCCTGCTCAAGGAGGGCGCCGGGTGCGCCTTCCTATGCGACGGAAGGAGGTGCCCCTTGAACAAGTGCGGACCCTGAGGGGCCTGCCTCCCGAGGGGTCGGGCTAGGTGATGTCTTCTTCTTCTTAGGAGCAGCCTTGGGAGGCCTCCCGTTCCTGTGATCTGGGTCTTCAATCGACGGGCTTGGAAAGCACGTTCCAGAGAACACACGGCGTCTCTCTCTTCACAAGGCACAGTGATGACTCCACCTCTTCCTGGCATCTTGAGGACATTGTAGCCGTGATGGGTCACGGCCATGAACTTGGCCAGGGCTGGGTACCCGAGGTTGGCATTGTACGGCAGGCGGATGTGAGCGACGTCGAAGTCAATGAGCTCGGTGTGGTAGTTGTCGCGCTTCCCGAAGGTAACAGGAAGGCGGACCTGCCCTATCGGAACCGTGGAACCATCAGTGACTCCTGAGAAAGGCTTGGTTGGCTGCAGCTAATTGTATGGCACTTGGAGATTGTTGAACGTCTCGACAGATAGGACATTGAGCCCTGCTCCACCATCGATGAGGCTCCTAGTGACTTGCACATTGTTGATGATTGGGGAACAAAGCATCGGGAGGACTCCTGCTGTGGCTGCACACTTGAGCTGATCCGCTGAGCTGAACGTGATAGCGCACGCTGACCACCTGAGAGGGCGTGTGGCCTCAAGCTTGGGGAGGACTGCATTCACTTCGCGAGCAAACTGCTAGAAGATGCGCTGAGAGGCTGGGGCTTGTGCGCCTCCCAAGATGCAAGCGATTGCGCGCGGCTCCTGGAAGCCTCCAGCCCCCTCGTCCTGGTGATGGTATTCATTCCTTCTTGGCTGTGGTGGTAGAGGAGGGAGGCCCGCGTTGCCTTGTGGGCGATCCTCGCGAGGCTGATCCCTCCACCCCCCCTCGCGAGGTGGGTCCCTCCAACCTCCCTCACGAGGCTAGTCCTGCCAGCGGTCCTCGCGAGGTCGGTCACGCCACCCTTGGCGAGGGCCACGGTCTTCCCATCGTCCTGCACCTCTTCCTCCTCCTCGGCCATAGCCCCTGTCACTGCGCTCGGGGCGTCGGCCGGCACGCACGTCTCATACGGCCCTAAGCTCTAGGAATTCGTTGGTGTTATGGTTGTGGAGGTCGTGGTACACGCAGTACCGGCTGACCTTGGATGACTCAAGCTGATCCCTGCCTCGCTTGGTGTCTGGCTCTGCTGCAAGCACGACAGCCCCCTTGCGCTTCACGTCCTTGGCCTTGGGCTTCTTCTCTTTTGGGTCAGCAGCTGGCAGCTCGAGGAGGGAAAGGCGCCCTTCCTCAGCCCTAGCGCACTTGGTCGCCAGATTGAACAGCTCCAGGGAGGTGCACAGGTCTTCATGGATCGCGAGCTCCTCCTTCATCTTGACGTCACGCATGCCATCGGAGAAGGCTGAGATGATGGCCTCCTCAGACACCTTGGGGATCTTAAGGCGAGCGCTGTTGAAGCGCTGAATGAACTTCTGCAAGGTCTCTCCCGGCTGCTGCTTGATGCGGTGCAAGTCGCTCATGGCCGGGGGCCGGTCGCGGGTGCCTTGGAAGTTGGCGATGAATCGGGTGCACATCTCGTCCCAGGAGGATATCATGCCAGGAGCCAGGTTCAGGAGCCAGGTGCGGGCGCCATCCTTGAGCGCCATGGGGAACCAGTTCGCCATGACCTTCTCATCCCCGTTGGCGGCTTCGATGCCCAGCTCGTAGAGCTGGAGGAACTCAGCAAGGTCAGCCGTGCCAACGTAGCGCGGGGGCAGGTCTGGCTTGAACTTGCCCGGCCAAGCCACGCTGCGCAGCTCGGCGGAGAAGGCACGGCGGCCTGCAGTGGCCGCGGGAGCCCTTTGGTGATGGAGAGCTTGATCTTGCGGGTCTCTGTGCGCTACAACCGGGTGCAGCGCGGGGTCCTGATGCGCTGGAGCGGGTGCGCATTCGTGTCGGGCCAGTGCAGGGAGCACACGGGCGTCTTCTTGGGGACGAGGGATCTCTTGGCAGCTCTTCTCTTGCTGTGCTGGCGTTGGACAGAGTGGGTTCTGCCCAGGGGCCACGCGCCTTGGGGCCAAGGCACCTTCTTGAGGGGGAGGCGGCTGAGGCGCCCCCAAAGCTTCGTCGCCCGCGCAGGGCGGGGCGCGGTGCAGTGAGAGGGATGGTGCAGGGGAGCCCCCAGTGGCGCTGACGAGCTCGGTGATGCGGGCGAGCCACTCGTCGTAGAGGTCGTCGACGGGACGTAGTGCAGGAGCTTCGACGCCAGGAGCAGCGCGACGTGCGCGTCCGTAGGAGCGCGACGGGCGTGGGACGAGGAGCCGGCCAGAGTCAGCGACGGGGTGGTGGTGCGGTCTTCTCGCCGCACTGAAGGATGCAGGGACGACGACTTCCGCTCATTCCCCACCGGGCCGGTGGCGGCGTTGACGGCAGGCGACGGGGAACGGCGGGGGCGCCCACCGACGGGGGCCGTCTGGGCGACGCGAGTGGCGAGAGCGGCCCGGCGCTCGGCGCGGGCGCGACGTGCGTCTGACATGTATGGGACGGGCGGTGAAGCACGAGGTGACGGAAGGCAGATTCCGGCACACCCCTACCTGGCGCGCCAAATGTCGGATTTCGGGTTTCGGCAGACCCTTGAGGTTCGAACACTGGGGTGCGCGCGGAGATCACACCTCCAGCCTACTCATGTCTCACCTCCTCGCCTGGATCTAAACTACACAAAGAACAACATAAGGGACACGAGATTTATACTGGTTCAGGCCACCATTGTGGTGTAATACCCTACTCCAGTTTGTGGTGTGGTGGATTGCCTCTGGGGCTGATGAGGAACAGTACAAGGGAAGAACAACCTCGCGAGGGTCTGTTCTTGGTGTGATGAACTGCTAGGGGGAGTTCAGTCGCCTCTCTCTGTGTGTCTTAGATGCGGATCCCCTCTCTCTACCCTGTGGGTGGCTAGTCCTATTTAGAGGCAAAGGCCCCGGGCCTCTTCCCAAATATTGAGCGGGAAGGGTGCCAACAATTGGCCATTTTGAAGGGGAACATCCAGTACACTTATCCTGACTAAAATTAGTCCTCGCCTACCAAAGACCCTGACGATGACGATGGCTTGGGCTCCACGATGACCTCCGTTCTGCCGTCCTGCTGGTCTTGGTCTTGTTGCACCGAAATGGTTGTCTTTGCTTGATACCCTTGCCTGCGCTTGCCCCCTTTGCACCAAAGGGGAAACAAAGACTTTGCGCAGGCCAGCGCCCGCCTGGCGCCCGCCTGGCCTTGGTCGTCATGGCTTGCATCACGGGCACCTCGTGAGGTACCCCGCCTTGATCTCTCCGCCTCCTCACGAGCCAGCCTGACAAGACCGTGCCTGAGGAAGCCTCCTGTCGTCCGCCCCGCGAGGCTTGGCCCCTCGCGAGGGTCTTGAGCATGTGTTGATGAAGATGGGCCGTACTGGGCCACTCCTTGAGCCACACCGCAGGCCGCATGCAGGCAAGTCTGGGTACCCCATTCCCAGAACACCGAAAATATGTTTTACAACAATATAACAAGTAAATTGTACTCATCCATCCAAATCAGCATATTTTTAAGTCTGAAATTGGTTTGCACAGTAGCTGTAGCATAGTAGCTGTAGTATATATCATCTATGTTCTGAGAGTAACATACAACCCATGCAGCAATATGACAAGTTAATATATTATACAAGCTAATTAACATTTCTTTAATCTAGAGCTACTCCTTGTTGGTGTTTGTTTTGGCGCTTGATTATTGCTGTTGTATCTTGCTTTTTTTGTGGGTGGGGGAGGTGGTGTTCGTTCTTCCTCTTCTTTGGTGTCCTCTTCATCAATATCATTGTCTTCATCATCATCCTCTTCTTCTCCTTCCTGTTCATATTCTTCTTCTTCTTCTTCTTCTTCTTCTTCATCATCATCATCATCATCATCTTCTGAAGTGGACATATTATTCTTCTTCTTAGATTTCTGATTTATTTTCTTTGCTATCTCCAAAGCATCTTTGATCACTGGACAACTTAGAATGTTGTGCCCTGACCCAATTTGCTTGCATCCTTGGCATATCCTTTTACTTTTTTATTCAGTTGTTTCTTTTCATCTTTGGGAAATTTTGTTGGACACGACCTCGCATTGTGCCTTGACCTAATCTCGCCGCACATACCACATTTCCTCTTCCCTGTTTCAGTTTTGTCATTTGTTTTTAGGACTGCTTCTTCCAGCTTCATTTTCTTTCCAGCCACCGATGGTCTCGATTCAGCTGTGTTCTTATACCTGCTGCCCTTAGTTTTTGATATTGGTGGATGTAAGATAGCCTTAGTTATAGATTGAGCATTGCATCCAGTACTAGGCATGTCATCATCGTCATGCGATGTTCTCGGCATCTCTGTTGATAAGTCAGGCTCAAACTGGTTTATATCTGGTGGAGTGCATGCATCACCATCATCATCATCAACTGCTGTTGATGAACCCACTGCTTCAACCCTGTTTAACACTTCTAGCAGGCCAGCTTTCGTTGTTACGTGCTGGTCGTCTGACATGCCTCCTGTCCTCACAATTATCAAAGCTATTTGGAGAAGTTCATTTTGTTTATGCAGGAATGAAGACCCGTCAAATGATTCAGTCTTGTAGTCTCTCCTGCCAAATGTTTCCCTTGCCTTCGCTCTCGTAGTGTACCTCTTTAGGATGTAGATATCATGTACACTCTTCACTCTCAGGTGCTCGAGCATTGCAATTATGTGCACGCAGAACAGACCTAGGAGCAGGTAGTTTTTGTGCATGAAAAAACAATTAGTTTTCATCATGAAAAAACCATAAATAGTAAATTCACCTTTTGTATATTTTGGAATTGGATGTGTAAACATTATTTGTTTTCTCTGTCTATATTTACCTGTATGCTCAAACAACATGCACTCGCAGGTGTATTCCTCGGTCTCAGTGTTCGCAACAACTTTGAACTCATGGTTTGACCATGAGAACGTATCCGTTAGCTCATGGTAGGACACAAGATAATTATGTTTGTCAACTGTAGGATCCTGGCTTGTTTTTATGCGGAAGAGTGTGCTATTTTTAAGTTTCCTCCTGAACTCGGTGAACACAGCTTTTGTATAGTGCTCACTGAACTGCTTCTCAAAATCGTAATAAGTTTTTGTGTTTGGTTCTGTCTGCAAAATGTTTTAAGCAAGTGTGTTAGTATGGTTGTATGGAAATATCAAGTGCAAGAAGTTGTTGTACTTCTGTAAACTGTAACAACTGTACTTCTCCCCTGTATTATTTCTATACCTCCCCGAAAACTGTAATCTACCACTTCTTTTTACAAAGACAAAAGAAAGTTGAATTGATAGCGTACCATTGATGCCAATGTCTGTGCATTTTCAACCCGCCTCCTTGAAAATATGCAGTTGTTTACTTGCACAGCAAATCGGTGCAGGTTTTGGTCCTGTTTGACAAATCCTTTCTTGAGTATGTAGTTCATACTTTCACTTCGTTGAGTCGAAGTCATCCTTGTAGAGAAAACCTCTTTGAAGTAAGCTGATATCCATTCCTTCCTGTCTGCCCACATGTGCAGAATCATGTGATCGTCATGAAGCTTGTATTTATCAACTAGCTGGTGCCAAGCTGTCTCAAATTCAGTTGGCATCAGGGGCCAATTTATGATTACCTCAAACTCAGCCTTCAAAGTGGGGTGCAAGTTGTACAAGTATGAAATATGCGAGGTGTACTTGTTTGTTATATGCCATCGGCAAAACTTGTGTAGGGACCTGGTGAAAACTTGTTTTATCACAGGGGTCATCAAAGGGCACTTGTCTGATTAGAAAATGGAAGGGGCATGGTTAGTGTTATAAATTTAGAACTTCTGATAATATAATGTTTGTATTGCTTGTATAGTAAAATTAGAACTTCTTTTTGCATAATGTCCCTGAACTTTTGGTATTTTCAAATTAAAAACTTCTAAATTACTTGCATAGTTATTCAATATAAAAAACTGCTTCTAGGTAAACTAACTACAATGTCAGTCTATATGTCCACGATCTATATAAATTGGAATGTGTTATACATGTTAAAATTATTGTAGGTTGCTTCCCATTGTTGCATTCCAAGAAGGTTCTGAATAGCCAAGCAAAAGATTCTTCACATTCATCCCTTACAAGGGCACACGCGAATATTGTTGACTGGAGATGATTGTTTACTCCTACAAATACTCCCAAAGGCATAAGGTACTGATTTGTCTTATAGGTGGTGTCAAATGTCATCGCATCACCAAAATCTTGGTACGCGCCCCTGCAGCTTGCATTAGCCTAGAAGATGTTCTTTATGCGACCAAACTCATCAATCTGGAAGTCGAAGAAGAATTCATTATTTACTGCTTTCATCTCAGCAAAGAATCCCAACAGCTTCCTGACATCATCGATGCTATCTTCCTTAGAGTTAAGAAGCTTCCTGCATATTTTCAACAACACAAAAGGTTGTACACTGTTCAGTAGCATGTTCTTTCCGAAGCTTTTTTAATGGTCATGAAATCACAAGCTGAAAAGATAGTGTATATCATTTTTGTTGTTACCTGTTGATTAAATCGCGTCCGTGCAACGCCAAGAACTGACCGTCACCGAGGGATCCATATAGGATAGACATAATTGTATGGTGCTGAGCATTGTGGAACTGGAGGAACTTAACATAATCCAATATAGTGGGGTCAAATGACTTGTGGGAATGAAGAAACACAAGCATGGATGGGCTCTGTATTAGTTGGTGGTTGTGCTCAAAATTGATGTCGACAATGACTACTGTATCATCATGCTCATTCCCCTTAATCGCAGCTTTGCCTTGCATCCACATCGCTTTGTCGTCTTGTCCCGCTGACGCTCAGATTCAGAAACAGAGCTCACGTGCTCCCCTTCACGTGTGCAGTATAGGTATCTATTAAAACCACTCTTCTGTCCAATTCTTGTTCCAAAGCCAACGTGCCTGGCATATCTATTGTAGAACACTCTGCCTGCTTCGAAGTCCTCGAACACTATCCCCATCTTTGGTACAAGGTAATCTGGGAGGTCAGATTTCTGCAAAATAAATCCAAAATGTACATAAAGATGCCTAAGAAGTGAGTTCCATACAAAACAAACACACATACTTGTACTGTTATGAAAGTACTTTATTGTACTGCCACGTAACAATATTCTTGTACTGCTTTTTATGACACCTTCATGTGAAGAAAACCAGCACAAAAAATGTTTTTTTTGTTCCAATCAACTGCACAGTGCCGGCGTGACAAACGTGTCGTCCGTGTGCCAATACAACATTGAGCAGATAGTTGGAACAACCATTTGGGGTGTGTTCCTGCACTATGTGTGGTTTTATTTATCCTTATTAGACAAAGAAAAACTGTACAGATGCAATCATTTCTTACGTGTTCATAGTACTGCTTTTCATTTTATATGAGTTACTACATATACAAGTAAAAAGGTACTGTTGTTCAACTACATTTGTACTGCTTTGTAAACAAGAGGTAGTTTGACTATGAAAATGTAGTAATAACCTCTATTTATTATACTCACATGGATATACTTTCGATTCTCCTCTAGAGTTATGCAGTCGTCAGGTTGTATCGGACAAGGAGGCGTAACCACTAATTTGTGCAGCAGCGGGTCACGTTTCGGGTGCACTGGCAATTTCTTTGACGTATTATTGCTCACTAGATGTTGCTTTGAAGTCGACGAAGGTGGACGTGGAGGCAGCGTATGATCACCCACACCTGGCTGCTTACGACTCGGAGGATGCAAACCTGCTACTCCAGGAACAATTTTAGGGTGGCGATTTGTGGTGTTTCCAGCTGTGTGGCAAGCCGTAGGTACTTTATGCATGTTGAGTGTACTTGTATCAGCATGCGCAGAATCCACATCCACATATGGTGGATGTAAAGCCCCACTCTCAGGAATTTTTGTTCAGCTACTCTGCATGCCTGAAACCTCACGCACAATATGGTCAATACGTGGTGGCACTTGTGGCCCAACACATTTACTTGTATGGACAGCTTTCGGCAATATTGATGATCCAGAGAAAACGAAACTGCTCGGAGGTTGCAGCGACGGCTCCATGCTCCTAGGGTCAGGTGAATATCCAGTGACATAAAAATTTGGTGGATCTTCCATTATGCACCGCAGAGGCACTGCATTCGTGACGAGTGGAGTAGCATCCAATGGCAAACCATAATCATCAACCTGAAAGTGGTCAGAAAATTGATGAGGAATTGTCAGATTTTCTCATGGCTGTACTGCTTCTGTACCTTAGATGTACTTCTTTGAAATCAAAACCTATACTTCTTTTTTTGATAACCATGAGCATGAATATAGTGACACAAAACAAGATTTGTAAATGTGTACTTCTTCTCACAGATATTGTTGTACGGATTTATAAAATGTAATAGGTATTCAGAATCCAAAATCCAAATGTATTAAGTGTAGTATTGCATTACAGTTATTATAATAGAATCGCAATTAGTAACGATATATAGCAATGAGTTGTAAACATTTTTATTTTGATTGAGGACCTCACCTCAGTTCAAGCATAGGGATCGACGTTTTCATGTGTAACAATATGTGCAATTGCAGTTGAGTCAGCTAACCGATTTGGCAAATGAGTCAAACTTTTCTTAAATCTTGGAGACGTTCTCGTATTCTTCATTTCATTGGTAATTTTTCTTGACCAAGTTGGCACTTTTGCTGCACGGGGTGGCATGATGTCTCGCACTAAACGACAAAACGACAAACTAATTGTCAGAGCTCATCTAAATTGACACAAGGAAGTTTCTCGAAATCGATATTTATAGTTTTCACCTGTAGTGATTTTCTGTGTTGCTCTGCACTGCTTCTTCAAGATATTCTGTACTGCTACTCTTCACTACACAGAACCTTTTTGCACTTCCCTAAGCTTGCTAATTCCAGAGCTCCAAGCAGCAGCTGCAAAAGATGAGTACCAAATTAGCATAAAGGACACCCTGTACTGCTACTTCAAACTACTCGGTACTTCTCTCAGTGTAATTATGGTACTGCCTCCCTATCAGGAATAATTCTCAGTGGGTACTTCCTCGCTCGCATGCTGTACTGCTCTTTACTTCTACCTAAATATTGTATGTACTTCCCATTACTGCTACCTTTGTACTTCCCGTAATTCTCCACTTAGCAGGTCAAAATTTCATTCAATCTCCTCGCCACCCGCCGGAGTAAAAAGAATGCCACAGAATGCCACGATGAAGAGAGGCACATTTTTACCTGGCACCTCTTGCTGGAGAAGGAGCTCGTGCTTGTGCTCGACGTTGGAACTCGTAATAACCCCGCACCCGTAGAAGGTGGTTAACTGGGGCGTCGCCGCCAGTCGAGATCTCGTCGATCTCGCGCCGCTCTCTGCTCTGTCCTCGCCGTCGGAGGGGAACAAGGGGCAGCCTCACCATGGGAAGAAGGTGGTTAACTGGGGAGGAAGGTGCGCGCGGCGGGGTGGGATGGCTCGCCGGGGGAGGGAGAGGTGCACGGTGGGGGTGGGATTGCTCGCCGGGGAGGGAGAGGTGCGCGACGGGTGTGGGATGGCTCGCCGGGGGAGGGTGAGGTGCGCGGTGGGGGTGGGATTGCTCGCCGGGGCGGGAGAGGTGCGCGGCGGGGGTGGGATGGCTCACCGGGGGAGGGAGAGGTGCGCGCGGCGGGGGTGGGATGGTTCGTCGGGAGGGAGAGGACGGGATCGGGGGTAGGGAGGTGGCGACGGGATCGGGGATATGTTTTCGGGATCCGGGCAGGTGTTGCCTGGCCGGGTCGGTGTCCAATTGAAAACTACCTTATATAGGGGCTTGCCTATTGTAGAATATTATTCTACAATCAGTTGTAGAATAGACTCACCCTATATATATCAGTAGGTGAAATGAACATGGATTAGATTCAAGTGGAGGCAACATGTGGTGCACATCGAAAATACTACTAATCCAAACTAGATCAAGTTTGGATTAGTAATACTTTCGACATGCACCACATGTTGCCTCCACTTGAACCTACTCCACGTTCATTTCACCCACTGTTATATATAATAACTAATCATGGTCATAAAATCATATGATGAAAGTACTGTATATAAAAACCACAATGAAAATAAGTTGTATTTTCAAAAATACAGGAAAAGTTAGCAGCAGCGCTTTTCTAAAGAAACGCTACTACTACTTACTATTATTTGTAGCACTTTCCCAAAGAAAGCGCTACTACTAACTAGGTATAGCAGTAGCGCTGGCATTCCAGCGCTACTGCTAACAGTTAGCTGTAGCGCCTTAGTGGTAGCACCTGTACAAGCGCTACTGCTAGCTACAAAACAAGCGCTACTACTAGGGTTTTCCCTAGTAGTGTCCATGCGTAGATGATATGCACGAGTAGAACACAAAGAAGTTGTGGGCGGTGATGTTCATATTGCTTACCTCCAATGTCTTATTTTGATTCGGCGGTATTGTGGGATGAAGCGGCTTGGACCAACCTTACATGTCCATGCACGTGAGAGCGGTTCCACCGGCTAACATGCAACTTGTTTTGCATAAAGGTGGCTCGCGGGTGTGTGTCTCTCCCACTTTAGTTGAATCTTATTTGACTACGGCGGTCCTTGCAGAAGGTTAAAGAGCAACTTGATAATCATTGTTATGGTTTTGCTTAGGTAAGAAGGGTTCTTGCTAGTTGCCCATAGCAGCCACGTAAAACTTGCAACAACAAAGTAGAAGATGTCTACCTTGTTTTTGCAAGGTATATTGTGATGTGATATGATCAAGACGTGATATGATATATGTTGATGTATGAGATGATCATGTTTTGTAATAAGTTCACGACTTGCATGTCGATGAGTACGACAACTGGCAGGAGCCTTAGAGTTGTCTTTAATTTATTGTATGACCTGCGTGTCTTTAATTTATTGTATGACCTACGTGTCAATCACTAAAGCGCAATGTAATTGCTTTAATTTATCGCTATGCGTATGCAATAGTTGTAGAAGCAATAGTTGGCGAGATGGCACTAGCGCAATGATGAAGATCAAGGTGTCGCGCCAGTGACGATGGAGATCATGCCATTGCTTTGAAGATGGAGACCAAGAGCACAAGATGATGGCCATATCATGTCACATATTTTGATTGCCTGTGATGTTTATCCTTTATGCATCTTATTTTGCTTAGAATGACAGTAGCATTATTAGATGAATGTCAGTGTCAAAACCGGCGGATCTCGGGTAGGGGGTCCCGAACTGTGCGTCTAAGGCTAATGGTACCAGGAGGCGGGGGACACGATGTTTACCCAGGTTCGGGCCCTCTCGATGGAGGTAATACCCTACTTCCTGCTTGATTGATCTTGATGATATGAGTATTACAAGAGTTGATCTACCACGAGATCGTAGAGGCTAAACCCTAGAAGCTAGCCTATGATTATGATTGTTGTTGTCCTACGGACTAAACCCTCCGGTTTATATAGTCATCGGGGGGGGGGGGGGGGGCTAGGGTTACATAGAGTCGGTTACAGAGAAGGAGATCTTCATATCCGAATTGCCAAGCTTGCCTTCCACGCAAAGGAGAGTCCCATCCGAACACGGGACGAAGTCTTCAATCTTGTATCTTCATAGTCCAACAGTCCGGCCAAAGCATATAGTCCGGCTGTCCGAGGACCCCCTAATCCAGGACTCCCTCAATGACCCGTTCAATTAATTTCAAGATAAAAGTGTTCTCCTCGAGTATGCACCATTGCTAAAGTTCGTCGTTTCGAAGCACCTCGTGATGATCGGGTGTGATAGACTCTATGTTCACATACAACGGGTGTAAGCTAGTTTGCACATGTAGAATGCTTGGGTTCAACTTGATGAGTCGAGCATGTACAGACATGGTCTCGAACACTGGAGACCCAAAGGTCAAACATGAGTCATATAGTAGATATGATCAACATGGAGATGTTCACCATTGAAGATTACCCCATCTCACATTATGACCGGACATGGGTTAGCTGATTTGGATCATGTATCACTTAGACAACTTTAGGGATGTTGATTTAAGTTCGAGTACATTGGTAATTAGATTATTTGAACTAAAATTTATCATGAAATTAGTCCTAATAGTATTTGCAAATCTGTGTTGTAGATCAATGTCCTGTGCTACAGTTCCCTTGAATTTTAATGTGTTCCTAGAGAAACCTAAGTTGAATGATGATGGTAGCAACTACACGGACTGGGTCCGTAACTTGAGGATTATACTCATTGCTGCAAAGAAGAATTATGTTCTTGATGCACCGCTAGGTGACGGACCTGTTGTAGGAGCTGATGCAGACGTTGTGAATGTCTAGCAGGCTCGATCTGATGACTACTCGATAGTTCAGTGTGCCATGCTTTACGGCTTGGAACCGGGACATCAAAAGCATTTTGTATGCCACGAAGCATATGAGATGTTCTAAGAGCTTAAGTTGACATTTCAAGCTAATGCCTGGGTTGAGAGATATGAAGTCTCCAACAAGTTCTTTAGCTGAAAGATGGAGGAGAACAGTTCTGTCAGTGAACACATACTCATAATGTCTGGGTACCACAACCACTTGACTCAGCTGGGAATTGATCTTCGAGTTGAGTGTGTTATTGATAGAGTTCTTCAGTCATTGCCACCAAGCTACAAAGACTTCGTGATGTACTATAATATGCAAGGCCAAGGGATGACGAAAATGATCCCTGAGCTCTTCCCGGTGCTGAAATCGGCAGAGGTAGAAATCAAGAAAGAGCATCAAGTGTTGATGGTTAACAATACCACCAGTTTCAAGAAAAAGGGCAAGGGAAAGAAAGGGAACTTCAAGAAGAACGGCAAACAAGTTGCCGCTCCTGTGAAGAAGCCCAAAGTTGGACCCAAGCCTGAAACTGAGTGCTTCTACTGCAAAGGAAATGGTCACTGGAAGCGGAACTGCCCCAAATACTTGGCAGATAAGAAGGATGGCAAAGTGAATAAAGGTATATTTGATATACATGTTATTGATGTGTTCCTTACTAGTGCCCGTAGTACCGCCTGGGTATTTGATACTGGTTCGGTTGCTTATATTTGTAACTCAAAACAGGAGCTGTGGAATAAACGAAGATTGGCTAAGGACGAGGTGACAATGCGCGTTGGCAATGGTTCCAAGGTTGATGTGATCATCGTCGGCACACTACCTCAACATCTACCTTCGGGATTAGTTTTAGAACTCAATAATTGTCATTTGGTGCCAGTGTTGAGCATGAACATTATATCTGGATCTTGTTTATTGCGAGACGGTTATTCATTTAAGTCAGAGAATAATGGTTGTTCTATTTATGTGAGTAACATCTTTTATGTCCATGCACCGTTAGTGAATGGTCTATTCTTATTGAATCTCGATGGTAGTGATACACATATTCATAATATTGATGCCAAACGATGCAAAGTTGTTGATGATAGTGCAACATACTTGTGGCACTGTCATTTAGGTCATATTGGTGTCAAGCGCATGAAGAAACTCCATTCGGATGGTGATATGTCTCCAACGTATCTATAATTTTTGTTTGTTCCATGCTATTATATTACCCATTTTGGATGTTTATGGGCTTTACTTTACACTTTTATATCATTTTTGGGACTAACCTACTAACCGTAGGCTCAGCCCGAATTGCTGTCTTTTTCTCCTATTTCAGTGTTTCGAAGGAAAGGAATATCAAACGGAGTCCAAACGGGATGAAACCTTTGGGAGCGATCTTTTTGGAACAAATTCCAACCTGGAGACTTGGAGTGGACGTCAAGCAACAACCAAGGCGGCCAAGAGGGTGCCCGGCATGCCCCCTGGGGGTGGGTGTGCCCCCACCCTCATGGGCCCCTCGAGCATCCACTGACCTACTTCTGCCCCCTATATATACACCCGTACCCTGAAACCATCAGAACGCACCACGAAAACCTAATTCCACTACCGCAACCTTCTATATCCGCGAGATCCCATCTTGGAGCCTTCGCCGGTGTTCCGCCCGAGGGGGAATCGACCACGGAGAGCCTCTACATCATCTCCAAGGCCTCTCCGATGAGTTGTGAGTAGTTTACCATAGACCTTCGGGTCCATAGTTATTAGCTAGATGGCTTCTTCTCTCTCTTTGAATCTCAATACGAAGTTCTCCTCGATCTTCTTGGAGATCTATACAATGTACCTCTTTTTGCGGTGTGTTTGTAGAGATCCGATGAATTATGGGTTTATGATCAAGTTTATCTATGAGAAATATTTGAATCTCCTCTGAATTCTTTTATGTGTGATTAAGTTATCTTTGCAAGTCTCTTCGAATTATTAGTTTGGTTTGACCTACTAGATTGATCTTTCTTGCAATGGCAGAAGTGCTTAGCTTTGGGTTCAATCTTGTGGTGTCCTTTCCCAGTGACAATAGGGGCAGTAAGGCATGTATTGTATTGTTGCCATCGAGGATAAAAAGATGGGGTTTATATCATATTGCATGAGTTTATCCCTCTACATCATGTCATCTTTCTTAATGTGTTACACTGTTCCTATGAACTTAATACTCTAGATGCGGGCAGGAGTCGGTCGATGTGTGGAGTAATAGTAGTAGATGCAGAATCGTTTCGATCTACTTGTCATGGACGTGATGCCTATATACATGAACATGCCTAGATAATCTCATAACTATGCGCTTTTCTATCAATTGCTCGACAGTAATTTGTTCACCCACCGAATACTTATGCTATCCTGAGAGAAGACACTAGTAAAACCTATGGCCCCCGGGTCTATCTTTTATCATATAAGTTTTCTATCTACTTTTATTTGCATGTTTTACTTTCCAATCTATATCATAAAAATAGCAAAAATATTTATCTTATCATATTATCTCTATCAGATCTCACTTTCGCAAGAGGCCATGAAGGGATTGATAACCCCTTTATTGTGTTGGTTGCGAGGTTCTTGTTTGTTTGTGTAGGTGCGTGGGACTTTTGAGAAGCCTCCTACTGGAATGATACCTTGGTTCTCAAAAACTGAGGGAAATACTTACGCTACTTTGCTGCATCACCCTTTCCTCTTCAAGGAAAACCAACGAAAGCTCAAGACGTAGCAAGAAGGATTTCTGGCGCCGTTGCCGGGGAGGTCTTCACTCAAGTCAAGACATACCAAGTACCCATCACAAACTCATCTCCCTCGCATTACATTATTTGCCATTTGCCTCTCGTTTTCCTCTCCCCCACTTAACCCTTGCCGTTTTGTTCACCCTCTCTTTCCCAATCTCCTCTCTCTTTTGCTTGCCTTTTTGTTTGCTTGTGTATTGGATTGCTTGTCACGATGGCGCAAGATAATACCAAATTGTGTGACTTTTCCAATACCAATAATAATGATTTCCCTAGCACTCCAATTGCTCCTCTTAATGATGTTGAATCTTGTGAAATCAATGATGCTTTGCTGAATCTTGTTATGAAAGATCAATTCTCCGGCCTTCCTAGTGAAGATGTCGCTACTCATCTAAACAACTTTGTTGATTTGTGTGATATACAAAAGAAGAAAGATACGGATAATGATATTGTTAATTTGAAGTTATTTCCGTTCTCACTTAGAGATCGTGCTAAAACTTGGTTTTCGTCTTTGCCTAAAAATAGTATTGATTCATGGAATAAGTGCAAGGATGCTTTTATCTCAAGTATTTTCCTCCTGCTAAGATCATCTCTCTTAGGAACGATATTATGAATTCATGAGCATGTTGCCCAATCTTGGAAAGAATGTAAATAATGTTTCGCAATTGCCCTACTCATGGTTTGAACTTATGGATGATCATACAAAACTTTTATGCCGGATTGAATTTTGCTTCTAGAAATCTTTTAGATTTGGCCGCGGGAGGCACTTTTATGGAAATCACCTTAGGAGAAGCTACTCAACTCCTTGATAACATTATGGCTAATTATTCTCAATGGCACACCAAAAGATCTACTAGTAGAAAAGTGCATGCTATAGAAGAAATTAATGCTTTGAGTGGAAAGATGGATGAACTTATGAAATTGTTTGCTACTAGGAGTGCTCCTATTGATCCCAATGATATGCCTTTGTCTACTTTGATTGAGAATAGTAATGAATCTATGTATGTGAATTTTGTTGGTAGGAATAATTTTGGTAACAACGCTTATAGAGGAAACTTTAATCCTATAGTAATTCCTTTAATAATTATGGAAATTCCTACAACAACTCTTATGGATATTTTAATAAGATGCCCTCTGATTTTGAGAATAGCGTTAAAGAATTTATGATCTCTCAAAAGAATTTTAATGCTTTGCTTGAATAAAAATTCCTTAAAGTTGATGAATTGGCTAGGAACGTTGATAGACTTTCGCTTGATGTTGATTCTTTGAAACTTAGATCTATTCCACCTAAGCATGATATCAATGAGTCTCTCAAAGCCATCAGAATTTCCATTGATGAGTGCAAGAAAAGAACTGCTAGATTGCGTGCTAAGAAAGATTGCTTTGTAAAAATGTGTTCTTCTAGTTTCATGAAAATAATGATGAAGATCTAAAAGTTATTGATGTGTCCCCTATTAAATCCTTGTTTTGCAATATGAATCTTGATAATAATGGGACTGGAGATGAGTCAACTTTAGTTAAAAGGTGTCCCAATGATTCAAAGTTTTTATATCTTGATGCTAAATTTGCTAAAAGTGGGATTGGGGAGGTCAAGACTTTAAATAGCATTGAACCCACTATCTTGGATTTCAAGGAATATAATTATGATAATTATTCTTTAATAGATTGTATTTCCTTGTTGCAAACCGTGTTGAATTCTCCTCATGCTTATAGTCATAATAAAGCTTTTACCAAACATATTGTTGATGCCTTGAGGCAATCTTATGAAGAAAAACTTAATTTGGAAGTTTCTATACCTAGAAAACTTTATGATGAGTGGGAACCTACTATAAAGATTAAAATTAAAGATCATGAGTGCTATGCTTTGTGTGATTTGGGTGCTAGTGTTTCCACGATTCCGAAAACTTTATGTGATATTCTAGGTTGCCGTGATTTTGATGATTGCTCTTTAAATTCACACCTTGCGGATTCCACCATTAAGAAACCTATGGGAAGGATCAACGATGTTCTTATTGTTGGAAATAGGAATTATGTGCCCGTAGATTTTATGGTTCTTGATATAGATTGCAATCTTTCATGTCCTATTATTCCTGGTAGACCATTCCTTAGAACGATTGGTGCAATTATTGATATGAAGGAAGGGAATATTAGATTCCAATTTCCATTAAGGAAAGGCATGGAACACTTTCCAAGAAATAAAGTCAAATTACCTTATGAATCTATCATGCGAGCTACTTATGAAGTTTCTGTTTAGATGTGTTTCCATGTTTTAATTAGTGTTTGTGCCAAATAGAACCTATAGGATAACCTACGGTGATAGTTAATTTGATTCTGCTGAAAAACAGAAACTTTGCACGCACGAAAATAATTTTAGTAATTCACAAAAAACGTGCTTTTGCGTTGATTCTTTTTTCTGTAGATCAATAGACAAATTTCCCAGGACTTCCTATTTTGGTAGGATTTTTAGAGTTCCATATTCAAGAGTTACAAATTGCTATAGACTATTATGTTTTTGAAAGATTCTGTTTTTCGTGTGTTGTTTGCTTATTTTGATGCATCTATGGATAGTATCAGTGGGTATGAACCATAGATAAGTTGGAATACAGTAGGTTTAACACCAATATAAATAAAAAATGAGTTCATTACAGTACCTTATGTGGTGGTTTTTCTTTCTTGCACTAACAGAGCTCGATTTCCTGTCGAGTTTTGTATTGTGAAGTTTTCAAGTTTTGGGTAAAGATTTGATGGACTATGGAATAAGGAGTGGCAAGAGCCTAAGCTTGGGGATGCCCATGGCACCCCAAGATATTCAAGGATAACCAAAAGCCTAAGCTTGGGGATGCCCCAGAAGACATCCCCTCTTTCGTCTTCGTCTATCGGTAACTTTACTTGGAGCTATATTTTTATTCGCCACATGATATGTGTTTTGCTTGGAGCATCATGTATTATATGAGTCTTTGATTTTTATCTTACCACAATCATCCTTGGTGTACACACCTTTTGGGATAAACCAGCATGATTTAGAATTTATTAGAATACTCTATGTGCTTCACTTATATCTTTTGAGCTAGATAGTTTTGCTCTAGTGCTTCACTTATATCTTTTAGAGCACGGCGGTGGCTTAACTTTGAAGAAATTGTTGATCTCTCATGCTTCACTTATATTATTTTGAGAGTCTTTTAGAACAGCATGGTATTTGCTATGGTTATAAAATTGGTCCTAGAATGATGGGCATCCAAGTTGGGTATAATAAAAACTATCATAGAAAGTGAATTGGATGCTATGATCAATTTGATGCTTGATAATTGTTTTGAGATATAGAGGTGGTAATATTAGAGTCATGCTAGTTGGGTGATTATGAATTGAAAGAATACTTGTGTGGACGTTTGTGATTCCCGTAGCATGCACGTATGGTGAACCGCTTTGTGATGAAGTTGGAGCACAATTTTATTTATTGATTGTCTTCCTTATGAGTGGCGGTCGGGGACGAGCGATGGTATTTTCCTACCAATCTATCCCCCTATGAGCATGCGCGTAGTAATTTTTTTCAATGGCTTGTAGAATTTTGCAACAAGTATGTGAGTTCTTTATGACTAATGTTGAGTCCATGGATTATACGCACTCTCACCCTTCCACCATTGTTAGCCTCTCTTGTGCCGCGCAACTTTCGCCGGTACCATACACCCACCATATACCTTCCGCAAAACAGACACCATACCTACCTATTATGGCATTTCCATAGCCATTCTGAGATATATTGCCATCCAACTTTCCACCGTTCCATTTATTATGACACACATCATCATTGTCATATTGCTCTTTGCATGATCATGTAGTTGACATCGTATTTGTGGCCAAGCCACCTTCATAATTCCATACATGTCACTCTTGATTCATTGCATATACCGGTACACCGCCGGAGGCATTCATATAGAGTCATATCTTGTTCTAAGTATCGAGTTGTAATCTTGAGTTGTAAGTAAATAAAAGTGTGATGATCTTCATTATTCGAGCATTGTCCCAAGTGAGGAAAGGATGATGGAGACTATGATTCCCCCACAAGTCGGATGAGACTTCGGACTTTACAAATAAGAAAAAAGAGAAAGGCCAAAAAAATAGAAAGGCCAAATTAAAAAATGAGAGAAAAAGAGAGAAGGGACAATGCTACTATCCTTTTTACCACACTTGTGCTTCAAAGTAGCACCATGATCTTCATGATAGAGAGTCTCCTATGTTGTCACTTTCATATACTAGTGGGAATTTTTCATTATAGAACTTGGCTTGTATATTCCAATGATGGGCTTCCTCAAAATGCCCTAGGTCTTCGTGAGCAAGCAAGTTGGATGCACACCCACTTAGTTTCTTTTGTTGAGCTTTCATACATTTATAGCTCTAGTGCATCCATTGCATGGCAATCCCTACTCACTCACATTGATATCTATTAACGGGCATCTCCATAGCCCGTTGATACGCCTAGTTGATGTGAGACTATCTTCTCCTTTTTTTGGTTCTCCACAACCACCATTCTATTCCACATATAGTGCTATGTCCATGGCTCACGCTCATGTATTGCATGAAAGTTGAAAAAGTTTGAGATTACTAAAGTATGAAACAATTGCTTGGCGTGTCATCGTGGTTGTGCATGATTAAATACTTTGTGTGATGAAGACAGAGCAACAGCCAGACTATATCATTTTGTAGGGATAACTTTCTTTAGCCATGCTATTTTGAGAAGACATGATTGCTTTATTAGTATGCTTGAAGTATTACTATTTCTTATGTCAATATGAACTTTGATTTTGAATCATTTGGATCTGAACATTCATGCCACAATAAACAATATTACATTGAGGATTATGCTAGGTAGCATTCCACATCAAAAATTCTATTTTTATCATTTACCTACTCGAGGACGAGCAGGAATTAAGCTTGGGAATGCTTGATACGTCTCCAACGTATCTATAATTTTTTATTGTTCCATGCTATTATATTACCCGTTTGGATGTTTATGGGCTTTAGTTTACACTTTCATATCATTTTTGGGACTAACCTACTAACCGGAGGCCCAACCCGAATTGCTGTTTTTTTTGCCTACTTCAGTGTTTCGAAAAAAAGAAATATCAAACGGAGTCCAAACGGGATGAAACCTTCGGGAGTGATCTTTTTGAACAAATGCCAACCTAGAGACTTGGAGTGGACGTCAAGCAACAACCGAGGCGGCCACGAGGGTGCCCGGCGCGCCCCCTGGGGGTGGGCGCGCCCCCCACCCTCGTGGGCCCCTCGAGCGTCCACCGACCTACTTCTTCCTCCTATATATACACCCGTACCCTGAAACCATCAGAACGCGGAGGCACCATGGTGAGCAAGATGCCCAACGTCACATGGCCAACAGGTACTTTCAATGATTCCGTCAAAGAGTGGCAGCAGCAGTGGTTTTACATCACTGAGCCGCGCGGCAAGGAATGGGCCGCTGCTCCCGAATTCCGATCCGGAGCCCCCCTGCGGCTTATGTCCTGGCCCAAGAAGGGCGTGAACTGGTCTTTGCCCGACAAGCTGTCGGCGCTCCAGACACGCGTCAAGGATATGGAAGACAAGAATATCAAACTTGTCAATGTAGTCCAGGTGATGTTAGTTCGCCGGATCCTTCATTGTCAACACCGGGCTTGCAATTTATGGGAATTCGACCCGGCCAAGCACCAGACCTTGCAAGAGCTCTTTGGCTCCTCGCACAAAGACATCTGGAAGGTCCTTTTCAAGTCCGGCAAATCATGGCCGAACTTAGCTGAGGACCGCCGGTACCAACTGTCCCGCCCTGCAAGGTTGGTAAGTCATTATATGTTTTATTCTCATAACCCAAGGGAAATGCTTAATGTGTTTTCCACAACTCTCCTAGGGCTGGACCAAGAAGGCTGGAGGGGGGGATCTACTGTCTGGCCCCATTGCCAGAAGAACTGTCCGGCCCACTTCTGACGAAGATGCTGGTCCCGGTGCTTACAAGGCGCCGAAGAAGAAGGCCGAGAAGGAGGCCAAAAATACAAGGGGCAGCCTCCGTCGTCGTGGCGCCTCGGACACAATATCCGAAGACTCCAATGCCCGTTCTTCCTCCGAAGAGGACGAGGAGGAGGAGGAAGACGAATCCCCAGCGGGGGAAGAAAGAAAAGGACGGCCTCCACATCCTTGGAGGCCGAGTCACCTAAGAGGGGGGAAAACTCCTCTTCCGGAGGAGTCCACTGCCACCGCTGATAGCAGCCCGGAGTGGGATCCCAGGACCCATCCCCTGGTGAACTCGTGAGTATATAAAATCCGAACACATTTACATATCCGGACTCACTATGGCATGACGTTTTAATCATTGAGCCATACTTTTTTTGCAGACCAGCGAGGTCCCGCACCGAACGATCCTCATCAGAGGATTTATTGGGTTCGGATGCTATGGACAGTGAGACGCCCCCGAACGCCCCTTCCCCAAAACATGTGAACGACATCGAAGTATCGTCACAGAGGGACCCAGGCCAAAAAGGGGGGAGATCGTCAAGGCGGTACCAGGAGGTCAAACTTCTGGGGCCGGACAGATGGGAGAAAAGGCTCCCATGGACGTCGACGGCAGGGGCTATCTCGAATTTGGCCACCGGCCTGACACAATTCCGGAGACTGGTACGGCTCCAGAATCAGGCAAGCAGCCTCCCTCGACTAGAGGGGGTGCGCCTGTACTGTTGGCAACATCTGTCCAACCAGAGGTGCCGGATACTTTACTGGCGGCACTGAAGAGCGCCTCCGTCATTGAAGAACACCATGCCCTTATGGGTACGGTGATTGAGAAGATTTAGTCCGCTGAGAGTGGACTGAATGAAGCCTGCATCAGCCTTATAAGAGGCTTTGATGTATGCTTTATGAGGTTTCGAAGAGTGTCATAGTATAGATAGTAGCCCCTCATACCCTGTTCGGTGAAAGAATTGGACAGGGGATCAAATCTATGTTCGTAGGAGACTCACTTGATGGCATCTATCTCTCTTCTTTTATAAGCAGGCATCTGTAGCGACTGCCGCCTCTCATACTGCGGAAGTCTCCGGACTGAATCAAAGTCTGGAGCGGGCCAAAGAAGAACTTCGCCAGTTAAAAAGGAAGTTGGAGGATAAACAAGGTATGCACAAACCTTGCTCACGTTCAGTACGAACGAATTTTTAGTATGTTAAAAATATGTTTCATGATTTTCACTAGGGGCGATGACCGAAGTCGAGGCTCTTAAGAAGGCTGTGGCCGAGCCCAAGAAAAGGGCAGCCGCAGAGCAGGCTCTTCGTGAGAAGCACGAGGCCAGGTTTATTGAAGCTGAGCAAGAGCTTCAAGAGGCCGTGAAGAAATGTGAGGCCTTGGAGCAGAGTCTAACGGAGAAAGAATATGAACTCACCAAGGCTCATCAGGCCGCACGCGATGCCCGGGGGGAAGCCCAAGGTGCCCTAAAGGATATCCAAGAGGCGAGGAAGATCGCGGCGGGTAAGGCTTTTTCCATGTAAAGCAAGTATTTGAGGAGAAAATCATGTTTCTAATTTTGAGTTCGGATTTCTCCTGGGGTATTTGCGGAGCTGCCACGCAGCATATCTGATGCCGCCCAATTCTACCGAGCCGAAGAAAGGAACACTACAGATAAGCTCTTCTGGTCGCAGTATCTGGCACCGAATTATCCGGTGCCTTTTGGCGATCAACTGAAGCAGCTGATCGAACTGCATAAGGCGACCGAGCTAGCCATGAAGGATTTGATTATCTGACTATGGCCCGCCGAACCGATTCCAAGCAGCTACTTCGGGCTCATGAAGCGGCTTGTGAGTGCCTGCCCTCGACTTGACGTCATCAAGTGGTCGGTCTGTATAGAGGGTGCGCGAATGGCCTTCGCCTGCGCAAAGGTGCACTGGGGGAAGATGGATGCTGAAAAGCTGATGACCGAGGGACCACCGGAGGGGAAGGAGCACCGCAAGCCCGCATTATATTATGATATTGTCCTGAAAGGATCCCGCCTTGCGGTGGAGCAATGCACCAAGGCCATTATATTTCCATGAATACAGTCATGCTGTCCTTTGTAATGTTGAACAAGGTCATTTCTATTATTTATTGCTTGTTATTTGAAAGTTTTTCCTCCTATGCGGCCGTTTTATATATTAATCCTGAGAGTTGGCCAGTCGTCGGCTTCTGGCCCCACGTAGGAAGTACGGGGGTGTTTGGGATAAACCTGAGCACTCTTTATCCCAGTTTTGGGTCTTTGAAGGAGGTGTTTAGCATAACGAACCAGGCAATCAGACTATAGGGCTTTATCACTCTCACTTAGCCATAGGAGTTTGACAAAAGGAAGGTAGGTGCAGCCCCTGGTGTTCGGAGGACCGCACAAGGGGCTCTATAAGCACCTGATCGGAAGAAAAGCTGATCCATCGCATGTTGCATTAGTTATGGCATTATGCGGAAGAAATCCTTAAAGATTTTACGACCTCTCGAACAGCTGACCAGCTCTCGCCGTATCATGACAGTCAGTTTTCGGCTTTCTCTACTGAGGCGCTCGTCCGGAAGAACCGGGACACAATCGCAGTAGTTCTCCTTGTGCCGCCTTAGCCGATATAGCGGAACGTAAGGCAGCAAAACATGGGAGCCGGGCAAACCCAACTTTTGACCCAAGACATGATTCCGAGCTGATGCATATAATGCTATAAGTTCGGGGTGCCGAATGTCCGCGAAGGTGTTTGGACTTTATTGTCGTTATTATGGGTACAATGAAGCCCCTGGCATATTAAGGCATATCACGATGTACGGATGCCATTTTAACGAAGAGTGTCAGTAAGAAACAACAGCAGATAAGCGTCATATAAAGCCACATGTTGTAATTGAATAACACGCCAATGCGTACGAATATGAGTAATGTGATAGAAAAAGAAATACGACTTCGGAACCTGCTGATATTAAGCGGGAGGAGGCTATGTGCGGGTCCGGAGTGTAACCGGATGGTCATCAAGGGGCATCTCTAAGGGTTCCCTTACGCATTCAAGCTGTTTCCATGCTGCCAGTCCTGGCCTACGCAAAAGTGGACCTGCAAAGATTGTGCAAAAAAGATATTTATGTGCCACGGAGCGGTTAAGCTGCATTGTGTGGCTTATCCTAGTTGTGCCTCGGTTTACTTCCGGAGTGTATTAATTGAGCTCCGGACGAGCCGGGCTATCTTGCCGCAGAGTAGTTTGGACTCCCTTGATGGTGTCCGGGAGCTTGGCCTTCGACTCGAGGTTCGATTGAAAGATGCCTTTCGTTGCTTCTACTGTCAAGGAGGCAGTACACTCTTCGTCGCAGAGGTGGAGTTCGACCTTGCCATTAACTGTTATGACGCCACGCGGACCGGGCATCTTGAGCTTACGGTAGGCATAGTGGGGCACCGCACTAAATCGAGCAAACGCGGTTCGTCCAAGTAGTGCATGATAATTACTGCGGTAAGGGATGATGTCGAAGACTAACTCTTCGATACGGTAATTGTTTGGTGATCCAAAGACTACCTCTAGAGTGATGGAGCATGTACAACGGGCCTCCACACCTGGTATAACACCTTTAAAGGTGGTTTTAGTGGGCTTGATCATCGAATGATCAATACCCATCTTGCGCACTGTGTCCTGATATAGCAGGTTTAGACTGCTGCCTCCGTCCATAAGGACTCGTGTGAGGTGGAATCTGTCAATTATTGGGTCAAGGACGAGTGCGGCTGAATTGCCCTGATTGGTATTGGCCGGACGATCCGTACGATCGAAAGTGATCGTCCATAGTTTATATTGTGGGGCGACTGGCTCCGTTAAGTCGACATCCCTAAGAGTGCACATCCGTTCCAGCTTGGGAACGTGGGTGGCGTTTATCATGTTCACCATTTTGATTTGCGGGGGAAATTTATTTTGCCCTCCTGTATTCGGTAATCGGGGCTTCTCGTCGTCATCGTCACTTTGAGACCCCTTCTCCTTGTTTTGGGCACCTGACCTGCCGGCTTGTCTAAAGAACCAGCATTCTCTATTGGTATGATTGGCTGGTGTTCCTGGGGTGCCATGAATTTGGCATGGACGGTCGAGTGTGCGGTCCAGACTGGACAGGCCCGAATTGTTATTTTTGAATGGCCTTTTTCGCTGACCGGACTTAGAGCCATTGAATCCGGCATTGACTGCCGTGTCTTCGACGTTATCTACATTTTTGCGACTCTTGTGTTTGTTGCGTTGTGGCTTGCCGCTACTATCTCTAGCCTCTGATGTGCCAAGATTGCTTGCTGTGTTGTTGCTACGAGCCAACCAGCTATCCTCGCCCGCACAAAAGCGGGTCATGAGTGTCGTGAGGGCCGCCATGGACTTTGGCTTTTCTTGGCCGAGATGTCAGGCAAGCCACTCGTCACGGATATTATGCTTGAAGGCCGCCAGGGCTTCGACATCCGGACAGTCGACAATTTGGATCTTTTTAGTTAGGAGCCGAGTCCAGAATTTCCTGGCTGACTCTCCGGGCTGTTGAGTTATGTGACTTAAGTCATCAGCATCCGGTGGTCGCACGTAAGTGCCCTGGAAATTATCCAGGAATGCATCTGCCAGGTTTTCCCAACTTCCGATGGAGTTTGCCGGCAAGCTATTCAGCCAATGCCGAGCCAGTCCCTTGAGTTTTAGTGGGAGGTACTTGATGGCGTGTAGATCATCCCCGCGGGCCATGTGAATGTGGAGGAAGAAATCTTCTATCCACCGCGGGGTCCGTAGTACCATCATATGATTCAATGTTAACGGGTTTAAACCCTTCTAGGAATTCATTATCCATTACTTCCTCAGTGAAGCATAGGGGTTGTGCGGCGCCTCTATGCCGAGCTACATCACGACGCAGTTCAAATGAGTCCGGTCTATTGTATTTGGCCCGGCCGGATTTGTTTTTAGTATATCCGGCATGACGTTCATCGTCACACGTTGGGGCGCGCCCCCGTGATCCGTAGATCGATCTTGACTGTCCTGCTTTGTTTTTCAATTTGTCTCGCATGTCATGCATGGAGCCCTGGGCCTTCGTGTTTTTGCTTGTTTGGCGGCGGGGTGTGGGTTGGACTTCAGGCTGATACGCCGCTTTGTCTCGGCCACGAGGTGACTAGTCTACTGCATCATGCGCTGGTAGTGTAGGCTTTAATGCCTCCTCTTCGAGTTGAGGTAGCAACCTGCGCTTTGGGTAACTTTCGGTAGGGTGCTCGAGTCCGTATTCCTCGACTGCCAGGACTTCAGTCCATCTATCAGTTAGCAGATCTTGATCAGCTTGAAGCTGCTGCTGCTTTTTCTTCAGGCTTTTTGCAATGGCTATAAGCCGGCGCTTGAAGCGCTACTGCTCGACGGGATCCTCAGGCACGGTGAATTCTTCGTCGCCAAGGCTCGCTTCTTCTTCGGAGAGGGGCATGTAATTTTCATCCTCTGATTCTTCATCCGTTGCCTGTTCGTTAGGGCTGGCTTGCCCATCCTCCCGTTTGGCCTGCTCGAAGCCTGGCTGGGCGGGATTGTTTTCATCCTTGGCGTTATCCGGAGTGTTATTGTCTCCTGTGCCGGTATCGCTATTTTCGCTATGACGAGCCTTAGAGTGGCGCCGATGACGCCGGTGCTTAGATTGCTTCTCAAGGGGATTATCCTTCGTTGCCTCATCGCCTATATATATATATATATATATATATATATATATATATATATATATATATATATATATATATATATATATATATATCATATGATGAGGTGGTTGTCCAGCGCCCTGAGGGCGGTGTTTCCTGTTCCTCTCCGGCATCGTCGTTCATACCGTCGATGTCTTCGGAGTCGAAATCAAGCATGTCGGTTAAGTCGTCGACAGTGGCTATTAAGTGGGTGGTGGGTGGGGAACGAATTTCTTCGTCGTCGGCTTCCCACTCAAGCCGGACATAGTTCGGCCAAGAGTCCCCTGACAGAGAGAGATTTCAATGAATTTAGCACGTCGCCCAAGGGTGAGTGCCGAAAGATATCCGCGGAGGAGAACTCCATGATCGGTGCCCAATCAGATTCGATAGGCATGGATACGCGTGGTTCGGAACCTATGGCCAGAGACGAGTCCGAGGGTCCGATGACACAGATCTCTTTAGAGGTGAAGTCTGTGTTCGACTCTATCGCCGTTGAGTGTGCGGCCTCCGTGGCGGGGTCTATCCGCTCGTCCTCGGATGGCGCGATCTGCTCTGGCTCTAAGGCCAGGGCAGCTATAGGTGCGTTCTCCTAAACACCGTCTAATGGAAGATCTAAGTCATGCTCATCGTGATTGTCCGGCGCACCTGCCATGGGCTCAAATCCGTCGAAGATCAAATCTCCGCGGATGTCGGCGGTGTAGTTCAGGCTTCCAAACCTGACCTGATGACCAGGGGCGTAGCTATCGATCTGCTCCAGATGGCCAAGCGAGTTGGCCCGCAGTGCAAAGCCGCCGAATACGAAGATCTGTCCGGGGAGGAAGACCTCACCCTAGATCGTATTGTTGTAGATGATTGAAGGAGCCATCAAGCCTTATCGTGACAGAAAAGTGGAAATCTCAATGAAAGCACCAATGTCGATGTCAAAACCGGTGGATCTCGGGTAGGGGGTCCCAAACTGTGCGCCTAAGGCTAATGGTAACAGGAGGCGGGGGACACAATGTTTACCCAGGTTCGGGCCCTCCCAATGGAGGTAATACCCTACTTCCTGCTTGATTGATCTTGATGATATGAGTATTACAAGAGTTGATCTACCACGAGATCGTAGAGGCTAAACCCTAGAAGCTAGCCTATGATTATGATTGTTGTTGTCCTACGGACTAAACCCTCCGGTTTATATAGACACCGGGGGGCTAAGGTTACATAGAGTCGGTTACAGAGAAGGAGATCTTCATATCTGAATTGCCAAGCTTGCCTTCCACGCAAAGGAGAGTCCCATCCGGACACGGGACGAAGTCTTCAATCTTGTATCTTCATAGTCCAACAGTCCGGCCAAAGTATATTGTCTGGCTGTCTGAGGCCCCTAATCCAGGACTCCCTCAATCATCCGTTCACTTAATTTCAAGATAAAAGTGTTCTCCTCGAGTATGCACCATTGCTAAAGTTCGTCGTTTCGAAGCACCTCGTGATGATCGGGTGTGATAGACTCTATGTTCACATACAACGGGTGTAAGCCAGTTTTGCACATGCAGAATGCTTGGGTTCAACTTGATGAGTCGAGCATGTACAGACATGGTCTCGAACACTGGAGACCCAAAGGTCAAACATGAGTCATATAGTAGATATGATCAACATGGAGATGTTCACCATTGAAGATTACCCCATCTCACATTATGACCGGACATGGGTTAGCTGATTTGGATCATGTATCACTTAGACAACTTGAGGGATGTTGATTTAAGTTGGAGTACATTGGTAATTAGATTATTTGAACTAAAATTTATCATGAACTTAGTCCTAATAGTATTTGCAAATCTATGTTGTAGATCAATGTCCCGTGCTACAGTTCCCTTGAATTTTAATGTGTTCCTAGAGAAACCTAAGTTGAATGATGATGGTAGCAACTACACGGACTGGGTCCGTAACTTGAGGATTATACTCATTGCTGCAAAGAAGAATTATGTTCTTGATGCACCGCTAGGTGACGGACCTGCTGCAGGAGCTGATGCAAACGTTGTGAATGTCTAGCAGGCTCGATCTGATGACTACTCGATAGTTCAGTGTGCCATGCTTTACGGCTTGGAACCGGGACATCTAAAGCATTTTGTACGCCATGGAGCATATGAGATGTTCTAAGAGCTTAAGTTGACACTTCAAGCTAATGCCTGGGTTGAGAGATATGAAGTCTCCAACAAGTTCTTTAGCTGAAAGATGGAGGAGAACAGTTCTGTCAGTGAACACATACTCATAATGTCTGGGTACCACAACCACTTGACTCAGCTGGGAATTGATCTTCGAGTTGAGTGTGTTATTGATAGAGTTCTTCAGTCATGGCTACCAAGCTACAAAGACTTCGTGATGAACTATAATATGCAAGGCCAAGGGATGACGAAAATGATCCCTGAGCTCTTCCCGGTGCTGAAATCAGCAGAGGTAGAAATCAAGAAAGAGCATCATGTGTTGATGGTTAACAAGACCACCAGTTTCAAGAAAAAGGGCAAGGGAAAGAAAGGGAACTTCAAGAAGAACGGCAAACAAGTTGCCGCTCCCGTGAAGAAGCCCAAAGTTGGACCCAAGCCTGAAACTGAGTGCTTCTACTACAAAGGAAATGGTCACTGGAAGCGGAACTGCCCCAAATACTTGGCAGATAAGAAGGATGGCAAAGTGAATAAAGGTATATTTGATATACATGTTATTGATGTGTTCCTTACTAGTGCCCGTAGTACCACCTGGGTATTTGATACTGGTTTGGTTGCTTATATTTGTAACTCAAAACAGGAGCTGCGGAATAAACGAAGATTGGCTAAGGACGAGGTGACAATGCGCGTTGGCAATGGTTCCAAGGTTGATGTGATCGTCGTCGGCACACTACCTCAACATCTACCTTCGGGATTAGTTTTAGAACTCAATAATTGTTATTTGGTGCCAGTGTTGAGCATGAACATTATATCTGGATCTTGTTTATTGCGAGACGGTTATTCATTTAAGTCAGAGAATAATGGTTGTTCTATTTATATGAGTAACATCTTTTATGTCCATGCACCGTTAGTGAATGGTCTATTCTTATTGAATCTCGATCGTAGTGATACACATATTCATAATATTGATGCCAAATGATGCAAAGTTGTTGATGATAGTGCAACATACTTATGGCACTGTCGTTTAGGTCATATTGGTGTGAAGCGCATGAAGAAACTCCATTCGGATGGTGATATGTCTCCAACGTATCTATAATTTTTGTTTGTTCCATGCTATTATATTACCCATTTTGGATGTTTATGGGCTTTACTTTACACTTTTATATCAATTTTGGGACTAACCTACTAACCGTAGGCTCAGCCCGAATTGCTGTTTTTTTTCCTATTTCAGTGTTTCAAAGCAAAGGAATATCAAACGGAGTCCAAACGGGATGAAACCTTTGGGAGCGATCTTTTTGGAACAAATTCCAACCTGGAGACTTGGAGTGGACGTCAAGCAACAACCAAGGTGGCCAAGAGGGTGCCCGGCGTGCCCCCACCCTCATGGGCCCCTCAAGCATCCACCGACCTACTTCTTCCTCCTATATATACACCTGTACCCTGAAACCATCAGAACGCACCACGGAAACCTAATTCCACCGCTGCAACCTTCTATATCCGCGAGATCCCATCTTGGAGCCTTCGTCGGTGTTCCGCCCGAGGGGGATTCGACCACGGAGAACCTCTACATCATCTCCAAGGCCTCTCCGATGAGTTGTGAGTAGTTTACCATAGACCTTCGGGTCCATAGTTATTAGCTCGATGGCTTCTTCTCTCTCTTTGAATCTCAATACAAAGTTCTCCTCGGTCTTCTTGGAGATCTATATGATGTACCTCTTTTTGCGGTGTGTTTGTAGAGATCCGATGAATTGTGGGTTTATGATCAAGTTTATCTATGAGAAATATTTGAATCTCCTCTGAATTCTTTTATGTGTGATTAAGTTATCTTTGCAAGTCTCTTCGAATTATTAGTTTGGTTTGGCCTACTATATTGATCCTTCTTGCAATGGCAGAAGTGCTTAGCTTTGTGTTCAATCTTGCGGTGTCCTTTCCCAGTGACAACAGGGGCAGCAAGGCATGTATTGTATTGTTGCCATCGAGGATAAAAAGATGGGGTTTATATCATATTGCATGAGTTTATCCCTCTACATCATGTCATGTTTCTTAATGTGTTACAATGTTCCTATGAACTTAATACTCTAGATGCAGGCAGGAGTCGGTCGATGTGTGGAGTAATAGTAGTAGATGCAGAATCGTTTCGATCTACTTGTCACGGACGTGATGCCTATATACATGAACATGCCTAGATAATCTCATAACTATGCGCTTTTCTATCAATTGCTCGACAGTAATTTGTTCACCCACCGTAATACTTATGCTATCCTGAGAGAAGCCACTAGTAAAACCTATGGCCCCCGGGTCTATCTTTTATCATATAAGTTTTCTATCTACTTTTATTTGCATCTTTTACTTTCCAATCTATATCATAAAAATAGCAAAAATATTTGTCTTATCATATTATCTCTATCAGATCTCACTTTCGCAAGAGGCCGTGAAGGGATTGACAACCCTTTTATTGCGTTGGTTGCGAGGTTCTTGTTTGTTTGTGTAGGTGCGTGGGACTTTTGAGGAGCCTCCTACTGGAATGATACCTTGGTTCTCAAAAACTGAGGGAAATACTTACGCTACTTTGCTGCATCACCCTTTCCTCTTCAAGGAAAACCAACGAAAGCTCAAGACGTAGCAAGAAGGATTTCTGGCGCCGTTGCCGGGGAGGTCTTCACTCAAGTCAAGACATACCAAGTACCCATCACAAACTCATCTCCCTCGCGTTACATTATTTGCCATTTGCCTCTCGTTTTCCTCTCCCCCACTTCACCCTTGCCGTTTTGTTCACCCTCTCTTTCCCAATCTCCTCTCTCTTTGGCTTGCCTTTTTGTTTGCTTGTGTGTTGGATTGCTTGTTACGATGGCGCAAGATAATACCAAATTGTGTGACTTTTCCAATACCAATAATAATGATTTCCCTAGCACTCCAATTGCTCCTCTTAATGATGTTGAATCTTGTGAAATCAATGATGCTTTGCTGAATCTTGTTATGAAATATCAATTCTCCGGCCTTCCTAGTGAAGATGTCGCTACTCATCTAAACAACTTAGTTGATTTGTGTGATATGCAAAAGAAGAAAGATACGGATAATGATATTGTTAATTTGAAGTTATTTCCGTTCTCACTTAGAGATCGTGCTAAAACTTGGTTTTCGTCTTTGCCTAAAAATAGTATTGATTCATGGAATAAGTGCAAGGATGCTTTTATCTCAAGTATTTTCCTCCTGCTAAGATCATCTCTCTTAGGAATGATATTATGAATTCATGAGCATGTTGCCCAATCTTGGGAAAGAATGTAATTAATGTTTCGCAATTGCCCTACTCATGGTTTGAACTTATTGATGATCATAAAAAACTTTTATGCCAGATTGAATTTTGCTTCTAGAAATCTTTTAGATTTGGCCGTGGGAGGCACTTTTATGGAAATGACCTTAGGAGAAGCTACTCAACTCCTTGATAACATTATGGCTAATTATTCTCAATGGCACACCAAAAGATCTACTAGTAAAAAAGTGCATGCTATAGAAGAAATTAATGCTTTGAGTGGAAAGATGGATGAACTTATGAAATTGTTTGCTACTAGGAGTGCTCCTATTGATCCTGATGATATGACTTCGTCTACTTTGATTAAGAATAGTAATGAATCTATGAATGTGAATTTTGTTGGTAGGAATAATTTTGGTAACAACGCTTATAGAGGAAACTTTAATCCTATAGTAATTCCTTTAATAATTATGGTAATTCCTGCAACAACTCTTATGGATATTTTAATAAGATGCCCTCTGATTTTGAGAATAGCGTTAAAGAATTTATGATCTCTCAAAAGAATTTTAATGCTTTGCTTGAAGAAAAATTGCTTAAAGTTGATGAATTGGCTAGGAACGTTGATAGACTTCCGCTTGATGTTGATTCTTTGAAACTTAGATCTATTCCACCTAAGCATGATATCAATGAGTCTCTCAAAGCCATCAGAATTTCCATTGATGAGTGCAAGAAAAGAACTGCTAGATTGCGTGCTAAGAAAGATTGCTTTGTAAAAACGTGTTCTTCTAGTTTCCATGAAAATAATGATGAAGATCTAAAAGTGATTGATGTGTCCCCTATTAAATCCTTGTTTTGCAATATGAATCTTGATAATAATGGGACTGGAGATGATTCAACTTTAGTTAAAAGGTGTCCCAATGATTCGAAGTTTTTATATCTTGATGCTAAATTTGGTAAAAGTGGGATTGTAGAGGTCAAGACTTTAAATAGCATTGAACTCACTATCTTGGATTTCAAGGAATTTAATTATGATAATTGTTCTTTAATAGATTGTATTTCCTTGTTGCAAACCGTGTTGAATTCTCCTCATGCTTATAGTCAAAATAAAGCTTTTACCAAACATATTGTTGATGCCTTGATGCAATCTTATGAAGAAAAACTTAATTTGGAAGTTTCTATACCTAGAAAACTTTATGATGAGTGGAACCTACTATAAAGAATAAAATTAAAGATCATGAGTGCTATGCTTTGTGTGATTTGGGTGCTAGTGTTTCCACGATTCCGAAAACTTTATGTGATATTCTAGGTTTCCGTGATTTTGATGATTGCTCTTTAAATTCGCACCTTGCGGATTCCACCATTAAGAAACCTATGGGAAGGATCAATGATGTTCTTATTGTTGGAAATAGGAATTATGTGCCCGTAGATTTTATCGTTCTTGATATAGATTGCAATCTTTCATGTCCTATTATTCCTGGTAGACCATTCCTTAGAACGATTGGTGCAATTATTGATATGAAGGAAGGGAATATTAGATTCCAATTTCCATTAAGGAAAGGCATGAAACACTTTCCAAGAAATAAATTCAAATTACCTTATGAATCTATCATGCGAGCTACTTATGAATTGAGTGCCAAAGATGGCACTACTTAGATCTATCCTCGCTTTTATGCCTAGCTAGGGGCGTTAAACGATAGCGCTTGTTGGGAGGCAACCCAAATTTATTTTTGTTTCTCTATTTAGTAATAAATATTTCATCTAGCCTCTGTTTAGATGTGTTTCCATGTTTTAATTAGTGTTTGTGCCAAATAGAACCTATAGGATAACCTACGGTGATAGTTAATTTGATTCTGCTGAAAAACAGAAACTTTGCACGCACGAAAATAATTTTAGTAATTCACAAAAAACGTGCTTTTGCGTTGATTCTTTTTTCTGTAGATCAATAGACAAATTTCCCAGGACTTCCTATTTTGGTAGGATTTTTAGAGTTCCATATTCAAGAGTTACAGATTGCTATAGACTATTATGTTTTTGAAAGATTCTGTTTTTCGTGTGTTGTTTGCTTATTTTGATGCATCTATGGATAGTATCAGTGGGTATGAACCATAGATAAGTTGGAATACAGTAGGTTTAACACCAATATAAATAAAAAATGAGTTCATTACAGTACCTTATGTGGTGGTTTTTCTTTCTTGCACTAACAGAGCTTATGCGATTTCCTGTCGAGTTTTGTATTGTGAAGTTTTCAAGTTTTGGGTAAAGATTTGATGGACTATGGAATAAGGAGTGGCAAGAGCCTAAGCTTGGGGATGCCCATGGCACCCCAAGATATTCAAGGATAACCAAAATCCTAAGCTTGGGGATGCCCCGGAAGACATCCCCTCTTTCGTCTTCGTCTATTGGTAACTTTACTTGGAGCTATATTTTTATTCGCCACATGATATGTGTTTTGCTCGGAGCATCATGTATTATATGAGTCTTTGATTTTTATCTTTCCACAATCATCCTTTCTGTACACACCTTTTGGGATAAACCCACATGATTTGGAATTTATTAGAATACTCTATGTGCTTCACTTATATCTTTTGAGCTAGATAGTTTTGCTCTAGTGCTTCACTTATATCTTTTAGAGCACGGCGGTGGCTTAACTTTGAAGAAATTGTTGATCTCTCATGCTTCACTTATATTATTTTGAGAGTCTTTTAGAACATCATGGTATTTGCTATGGTTATAAAATTGGTCCTAGAATGATGGGCATCCAAGTTGGGTATAATAAAAACTATCATAGAAAGTGAATTGGATGCTATGATCAATTTGATGCTTGATAATTGTTTTGAGATATAGAGGTGGTAATATTAGAGTCATGCTAGTTGGGTGAGTATGAATTGAAAGAATACTTGTGTGGAAGTTTGTGATTCCCGTAGCATGCACGTATGGTGAACCGCTTTGTGATGAAGTTGGAGCACAATTTTATTTATTGATTGTCTTCCTTATGAGTGGCGGTTCGGGACGAGCGATGGTATTTTCCTACCAATCTATCCCCCTATGAGCATGCGCGTAGTAATTTTTTTCAATGGCTTGTAGATTTTTGCAACAAGTATGTGAGTTCTTTATGACTAATGTTGAGTCCATGGATTATACGCACTCTCACCCTTCCACCATTGTTAGCCTCTCTTGTGCCGCGCAACTTTCGCCGGTACCATACACCCACCATATACCTTCCGCAAAACAGACACCATACCTACCTATTATGGCATTTCCATAGCCATTCCGAGATATATTGCCATCCAACTTTCCACCGTTCCATTTTTTATGACACGCATCATCATTGTCATATTGCTCTTTGCATGATCATGTAGTTGACATCGTATTTGTGGCAAAGCCACCTTCATAATTCCATACATGTCACTCTTGATTCATTGAATATCCCGGTACACTGCCGGAGGCATTCATATAGAGTCATATCTTGTTCTAAGTATCGAGTTGTAATCTTGAGTTGTAAGTAAATAAAAGTGTGATGATCTTCATTATTAGAGCATTGTCCCAAGTGAGGAAAGGATGATGGAGACTATGATTCCCCCACAAGTCGGATCAGACTTTGGACTTTACAAATAAGAAAAAAGAGAAAGGCCAAGAAAATAGAAAGGCCAAATTAAAAAATGAGAGAAAAAGAGAGAAGGGACAATGCTACTATCCTTTTTACCACACTTGTGCTTCAAAGTAGCACCATGATCTTCATGATAGAGAGTCTCCTATGTTGTCACTTTCATATACTAGTGGGAATTTTTCATTATAGAACTTGGCTTGTATATTCCAATGATGGGCTTCCTCAAAATGCCCTAGGTCTTCGTGAGCAAGCAAGTTGGATGCACACCCACTTAGTTTCTTTTGTTGAGCTTTCATACATTTCTAGCTCTAGTGCATCCGTTGCATGGCAATCCCTACTCACTCACATTGATATCTATTAATGGGCATCTCCATAGCCCGTTGATACACCTAGTTGATGTGAGACTATCTTCTCCTTTTTTTGGTTCTCCACAACCACCATTCTATTCCACATATAGTGCTATGTCCATGGCACACGCTCATGTATTGCGTGAAAGTTGAAAAAGTTTGAGATTACTAAAGTATGAAATAATTGCTTGGCGTGTCATCGCAGTTGTGCATGATTAAATACTTTGTGTGATGAAGATAGAGCAACAGCCAGACTATATCATTTTGTAGGGATAACTTTCTTTAGCCATGCTATTTTGAGAAGACATGATTGCTTTATTAGTATGCTTGAAGTATTACTATTTCTTATGTCAATATGAACTTTTATTTTGAATCATTTGGATCTGAACATTCATGCCACAATAAAGAATATTACATTGAGAATTATGCTAGGTAGAATTCCACATCAAAAATTCTGTTTTTATCATTTACCTACTCGAGGACGAGCAGGAATTAAGCTTGGGAATGCTTGATACGTCTCCAACGTATCTATAATTTTTTATTGTTCCATGCTATTATATTACCCGTTTTGGATGTTTATGGGCTTTAGTTTACACTTTTATATCATTTTTGGGACTAACCTACTAACCGGAGGCCCAACCCGAATTGCTGTGTTTTTGCCTACTTCAGTGTTTCGAAAAAAAGAAATATCAAACGGAGTCCAAACGGGATGAAACCTTCGGGAGCGATCTTTTGGAACAAATGCCAACCTAGAGACTTGGAGTGGACGTCAAGCAACAACCGAGGCGGCCACGAGGGTGCCCGGTGCGCCCCCTGGGGGTGGGCGCGCCCCCTCCCTCGTGGGCCCCTCGAGCGTCCACCAACCTACTTCTTCCTCCTATATATACACCCGTACCCTGAAACCATCAGAACGCGGAGGCGCCATGGTGAGCAAGATGCCCAACGTCACATGGCCAACAGGTACTTTCAATGATTCCGTCAAAGTGTGGCAGCAGCAGTGGTTTTACATCACTGAGCCGCGCGGCAAGGAATGGGCCGCTGCTCCCGAATTCTGATCCGGAGCCCCCCTGCGGCTTACGTCCTGGCCCAAGAAGGGCCTGAACTGGTGTTCGCCCGACGAGCTGTCGGCGCTCCAGACGCGCGTCAAGGATATGGAAGACAAGAATATCAAACTTGTCAATGTAGTCCAGGTGATGTTAGTTCGCCGGATCCTTCATTGTCAACACTGGTGAGGGAGTCCTGGACTATCATCATCGGCCGGACTCCAAGACTATGAAGATACAAGATTGAAGACTTCGTCCCGTGTCCGGATGGGACTTTCCTTGGTGTGGAAGGCAAGCTTGGCGATACGTATATGTAGATCTCCTACCATTGTAACCAACTCTGTGTAACCCTAGCTGAGGGAGTCCTGGACTAGGGGGTGTCCGGATAGCCGGACTATCATCATCGGCCGGACTCCAAGACTATGAAGATACAAGATTGAAGACTTCGTCCCGTGTCCGGATGGGACTTTCCTTGGTGTGGAAGGCAAGCTTGGCGATACGGATATGTAGATCTCCTACCATTGTAACCGACTCTATGTAACCCTAGCCCTCTCCGGTGTCTATATAAACTGGAGGGTTTTAGTCCGTAGGACGAACAACCATTACAACAATCATACCATAGGCTAGCTTCTAGGGTTTAGCCTCCTTGATCTCGTGGTAGATCCACTCTTGTACTACCCATATCATCAATATTAATCAAGCAGGAGTAGGGTTTTACCTCCATCGAGAGGGCCCAAACCTGGGTAAAAACATCGTGTCCCTTGTCTCCTGTTACCATCCGCCTAGACGCATAGTTCGGGACCCCCTACCGGAGATCCGCCGGTTTTGACACCGACATTGGTGCTTTCTTTGAGAGTTCCTCTATGTCGTCACCGATAGGCTTGATGGCTCCTTCAATCATCAACAACCACGCAGTCCAGGGCGAGACTTTTCTCCCCGGATAGATCTTTGTGTTCGGCGGCTTTGCACTGCGGGCCAATTCGTTTGGCCATCTGGAGCAGATCGAAAGTTACGCCCCTGTCCATCAGGTCAGATTTGGAAGCCTAAACTTCATGGCCGACATCCGCGGAGACTTGATCTTCGATGGATCCGAGCCACAGCCAAGCGTGCCGCACTGTCATGATGGGCATGATTTAGCTCTGCCGCCGGACAGTGCCCTGGAAGCCACACATGAGTCCGCTCCGACCCCTAGTTCGGAGCCGACCGCGCAGATCGAGGACAGGTGGCTGGACGCCGCCTCGGGAACTGCAATCTCTACGGCGATGGAGAAGAATACTGACCTTGTCCCTCGTAAAGCTCGTGACTCTGAGGTGCCGGACTCCTCGCTGGACTTCGAACCTCCTGCGCCCCTACCAATCGAATCTGATTGGGCGCCGATCATGGATTTCACCGCTGCGGACATCTTTCAGCACTCACCCTTTGGCGACATCCTGAATTCGCTAAAGCATCTCTTGCTATCAGGAGAGCCCTGGCCGGATTACGGTCAGGACGGTTGGGATGCGGATGACGAAGAAATTCAAAACCCACCCACCACCCACTTTGTAGCCACTGTCGATGATCTAACCGACATGCTAGACTACGACTCCGAAGACATCGACGGTATGGACGACGATGCCGGAGACGACCAAGAACCAGCGCCTACGGGGCACTAGAAGACCACCTTGTCATACGACATATACATCATGGACATCCCAAAGGATGGGAACGGCGAAGAAGCAGCGGAGGCAGATTCCCCCAAGAAACAGCCCAAGTGCCGACGTCAGCGGCGCCGCTCTAAATCCCGCCACAGCAAGAATGGAGATTCCGGCACCGGAGATAATAACACTCCAGAAAGTGCCGAAGACAACCCCCTCCAGCAAGATTCAGCGCAGGAGGACGGAGAAGCCAGCCCTCACGAGAGAGCGGCAGACAAAGAGGTCGAGGATGATAACTACATGCCTCCCTCCGGAGAGGAGGCAAGCCTCAACGACGACGAATTCGTCGTGCCCGAGGATCCCATCGAACAAGAGCATTTTAAACGCAGGCTTATGGCCATGGCAAACAGCCTAAAGAAAAAGAAGCAACAACTCAGAGTTGATCAAGACCTGCTGGCCGACAGATGGACCAAAGTCCTCGCGGCCGAAGAGCATGAACTCGAACGCCCCTCCAAAAGCTACCCAAAACGCAAGTTGCTCCCCCAATTGGAGGAGGAGGAGTATAAACCGTCATCACCAGCGCACAATATGGCAGACCGACCACCTCGTGGCCGCGATAGAGAGGCATCTAGGCCCTCCACCAGAACCGTACCCCGGCACCACCTGAAAAGTGCGAAGCCACGGGGGAATGCGCCGGACTTGCGAGACATATTGGAGGACAAGGCAAGACAATCAAGATCGATCTACGGATCGCGTGGGCGCCCCATGATGCGCGACGACTACCGTCGTGCTGGATACAGCAGCTCTGGTCGGGCCGAACACAGCAGACAAAGCTCTCTTGAGCTATGTCGTGATATCGCCCAATATAGAGGCGCCGCACACCCACTATGCTTCACAGATGAAGTAATGGACCATCAAATCCCTGAAGGGTTTAAACTCGTAAACATTGAATCCTATGATGGCACAACAGACCCCGCGGTTTGGATCGAAGACTATCTCCTTCATATCCATATGGCCCGTGGTGACGATCTCCACGCCATCAAATACCTCCCACTCAAGCTTAAAGGACCAGCTCGACATTGGCTTAACAGCTTGCCAGCAGAGTCAATTGGGTGTTGGGAGGACCTGGAAGCCGCATTCCTTGACAACTTCCAGGGCACATATGTGCAACCACCAGACGCCGATGACCTAAGACATAATTCAGCAGCCAGACGAATCGGGCAGACAATTCTGGACACGGTTCCTAACAAAGAAAAATCAAATCGTCAACTGTCCGGATGCAGAGGCCCTCGCAGCCTTCAAACACAACATCCGCGACGAGTGGTTGGCCCGACACCTAGGATAGGAAAAGCCGAAATCCATGGCAGCCCTCACATCACTCATGACCCGCTTCTGTGCGGGGGAGGACAGCTGGCTAGCCCGCAGTAACAACCTCAGCAAAAATGCTGGCAGTCCGGATACCAAGGACCGCAATGGCAGGTCGCGTCGAAACAAAAACAAACGCCGCGTTAATGGCGATAACACTGAGGATACGGCAGTCAACACCGGATTCAGAGGCTCTAAACCCGGCCAGCGGAAGAAGCCATTCAAAAGAACCACTCCGGGTCCGTCCAACTTGGACCGAATACTCGACCGCTCTTGCCAGATACATGGCACCCCTGAAAAGCCAGCTAATCACACTAACAGGGATTGTTGGGTATTCAAGTAGGCAGACAAGCTAATTGTCAAAAACAATGACAAGGGGATGCATAGCAATGACGAGGAAGAGACCCGGCCGCCGAACAGTAGAGGACAGAAGGGTTTCCCCCCACAAGTGCGGACGGTAAACATGATATACGCAACCCATATACCCAAGAGGGAGCGTAAGCGTGCACTTAGGGATGTATATGCGATGGAGCTAGTCGCCCCGAAGTTCAATCCATGGTCCTCTTGCCCGATCACTTTTGATCGAAGGGACCACCCCACCAGTATCCGCCATGGCGGATTCGCCGCATTGGTTTTAGACCCAATCATCGATGGATTTCACCTCACCAGAGTCCTGATGGACGGTGGTAGCAGCCTGAACCTGCTTTATCAGGACACAGTGCGCAAGATGGGCATAGACCTCTCAAGGATTAAACCTAGAAAGACAACCTTCAAAGGCGTCATACCAGGTGTAGAGGCCAATTGTACAGGCTCAGTCACACTGGAAGTGGTCTTCGGATCCCCGGATAATTTCCGAAGCAAGGAGTTAATCTTCGACATAGTCCCGTTCCGCAGTGGCTATCATGCTCTGCTTGGACGGACCGCGTTTGCAAAGTTCAACGCGGTTCCGCATTACGCATACCTAAAGCTCAAGATGCCAGGCCCTCGGGGAGTCATCACGGTCAACGGAAACACTGAACGCTCCCTCCGAACGGAGGAACACACAGCAGCTCTCGCGGCAGAAGTACAGAGCAGCCTCTTAAGGCAATTCTCAAGTCCGGCCGCCACGGCCAAACGCGCCCGGAGTAACATACAACAAGACCACCTGGCACGTTCCGAGCACGCGTAGCAATGCGTCCCCAACCCCAGCCCTTGCATGATTGCAAGACTAGTCCCTCGCATACATCATTACGCTCTGGAGATACCATGGGCATAGGGGGAGGGGCACGACCACGACAGGCCCAGAGTGCGGCTCAACCACACCAGGGGCTCCCAAGTGTGTCGCTCTTTTTCTTTTTTCTTTTTCTTACCCACAGGACTCCATTCACCAGAGGCCCTGTCCGGCAGCAGACCTGCCGAACTCACGATGCAACAGCCAGGGAAGGAGAAAGGCTACGACAAAAACTAAGGTGGTCTCCATTACGAGCATTAAATCTGTTTAATACACCATTCCGCAGCCTACCCCTGGAGGGGGACATGTTTAATTAGTCCAATCCCTTGCTCACCGCACTATTTGTATCGCTCTGCATTTATAGCAGTATTCCTGAATAAACAATGCATCACTTTTCGCTTATAGCTGCATTTCTTTTTTTTCTTATATACATATGTTCATTTACGACATCCTGCATCCGTACACTTTGGTACGGCCGAATACACCAGGGGCTTAAGTTCCCTGCATTATGGTGTGATAAGTCCGAACACTTTCCCAAGTGCGGCACCCCGAACTTATAGCACTATATGCATCGGCTCCGAATCATGTCTTGGGTCAATAGTTGGGTTTGCCCGGCTCCCATGTTTTGGTACCTTACGTTCCGTTTTATCGGCTAAGGTAGCACTGGGAGAACCACTGCGATTGCGCCCCGGTTGAGCTGGGCGAGCGCCTCAGTGGAGAAAGCTAAAACTGACTGTCATGATAAGGCGAGAGCTGGTCGCTGTGAGGTCTTTTCGAGTCCCTAAAGACTTATGCCGCTTAGAGCGAGGAACCGGCTTCGCCCAGCCCAGGCGTGGATAGCGCCCTGAACTCGGTCTTCCGAATACTAGGGGCTTCGCCGAAATTTAAAATTATAGAATTCTATGGCTAAGTGAGAGTGTTCAAGCATTATAAGTTCGGTTGCCTTGTTCGTCGTGTTGAGCGCCTCCCTAGATGGACCCAAAAATGGGAACAAGAGCGCTCAAGTTTATACCGAACACCCCAACACTCGTGTCATGGGGGCTGAAGCCGACGACTTGCCATCTCTCAGATTTTATAAACGGTCGCACAGAAGGTAATATTTTAAATTAATAAGCGTTGCTTAGCGCACATGAACAAAGTTTTCAGCGCACAAGATAACACATTGCGAGTCTACTCAAATATTACATCTTTGGAGCACTCATCCGCAATCTTGCGGGCACCCTTCAGGACACTCTTATAATACATTCCAGGCGTGCGATACACCTTGCCCGCCGGCAGTGCGTCTGTCAGAAGCTTCTCAGCATCCGGCCTGCCCCAGTGCACCTTTGCGCGGGCAAGGGCCCGACGGGCACCTTCAATGTAGGCGGAGCGCTTGATGACTTCCACCCAGGGACACGCATCCACCAGCCGCCGCACCATGCTGAAGTAGCTCCCAGGCATGGCCTCTTCAGGCCACAGCCGGACTATGAGGCCCTTCATGGCCTGCTCGGCTACCTTGTGGAGCTCGACCAGCTGCTTCAGCTGGTCGCTAAGGGGCACCGGATGTCCGGCCTCAGCATACTGAGACCAGAAGACCTTCTCTGTTGAGCTCCCCTCCTCGGCCCGGTAGAATGCGGCAGCATCAGACACACTGCAAGGAAGATTTGCAAACGCTCCTGGAGAGCTCCGAATTCGGGTAAGTAACAGGTAGTTCACTTTAACATGCTTGCTTTGCATGAAAAATGCCTTACCCGCTGCTATTTTCTTCACCGCCTCAATCTCCTGGAGGGCCTTATGGGCCTCGGCCTTAGCGGCTTTGGGACTCTCAAGAGCCGAGGCAAGCTCGGACTCTCGAGTCTTCGAGTCGCGCTCCAAACTCTCATGCTTTTCTATGAGAGCCTGGAGCTCTTGCCGCACCTCCGCCACCCGCGCCTCCTGCTTCTCTCGCTCCGCTCGTTCCGCGGCCGCATTACGCTCGGCCGCGGACACGGCCTCCTTTAGGGTCGCCACCTCGTTCGTGGCCCCTACAGTGCCCACATTATCCTTGTTATTTCTATTGCAACCAAAATCCTTTTCTGTAAGGACAAATTTAATATGGTGTTACTCACCTTCTTTGTCCTCGAGCTGCTTCTTGGCAAGGCCGAGCTCGTTCTCGGACCGCTCGAGGTCCTGCTTCAAAGCATCGACCTCCGCAGTCAGTGCGGCAGAGGTCAGCAGCGCAGCCTGCAATCCCATATTGACATAATTTTTAGAACTCCTGCGTATATCTTTTTAGATCCTCAGTCCGGCTTTTCTTTCCGAACACCAAACCGAGCATCAGGGGCTACTGTCTATGCGGTATTACATTACCTATTTTGAAATTTCTTACCTCAAAGCCTTTTAGAAGGCTGCTACAGGCTTCGGTCAGCCCGCTCTTGGCGAGCTGAACCTTCTGAATCACCGCACTCATGATAGTGCGGTGTTCTTCCTCGATGGCAGCGCCGTTGAGCGCCTCCAACAAGTTGTCTGGCGCCTCCGGTTGGACGGAGGCTGCCGGTGCACGGTCTTGCCCTTCTTACGAAGGGGCCGCCTGCCGGACTCCGGAACCACTGCGGGTTCCAGCGCGGAGTGCGGTGTGAAGTCCGGGAGGTTGCCCTGTAGCACCTCCGGAGCCTCCCCCTCCCGGCGGGTCCCCTCCTGGGATCCCACCTCGGCGTCCTCAGCGTCATGAGGGATGGAGGCGGTCGGAATGGAATCCACATCCGACGAAGCGAAGGATCCGCTCGAGGAAGCGGGAAAATCGTCCTTGGCCGGACTACAGGTTGTATGCGGCATTAGAAGGACACTATGTGGCACAAAAGAGAAATTATAAATCGTTCAGGAATCCGGATACTTACGATCTTGCCCGGGGCTTGGCCCTTGAGGGCCACCCCTCGTCGCCGTCGTCGGTGTTGGCGGAGCAGTCCGGAGGAAGGGTACTTCCCTTCTTGGACCCTTCGGCCTCCCCCGTTGGGGAAGCCTTCCTCTTCCTCTCTCCCCCCTCTGGGGGAGAGTCCTCTTTCTCCTCCTCGTCTTCGGGGGAGGAGTCCGCCTCGGAGCCATCGGACGATGAGTCCGATACCACCTGGCGCCGGGAACTCCTTTGGGTTCCCGTGGCCTTCTTCTTGGCCTTCTTCTCCGGCACCACATAAAGGGCCGGAACCAGCAGCCCCGTTAAACAGGTGTCCGCTGGGTCTTCGGGGAGGGGAGCCGGACAGTCAACCTGTCCGGACGTCCTCTGCCAGTCCTGTTAAAGGCATCGGGAGTTTTAGATCCCGCATAGAGTCAAACTATGAAAGAAATGAATGTCCCATAAAGGATAGCATAACTTACCACACCGGCCGGGCGCTACGTGCTGAATCTACGATCTTTAGTTGCGGATGCGGGGGCTTCTCCGCCCTTGAACAGCACCCTCCAGGCAGCTTTGTACGTTGTATCGAAGAGCCTGCTAAGGGTCCGGTGCTGTGCCGGATCAAACTCCCACAGATTGAAGGCCCGTTGTTGGCAGGGGAGAATCCGGCGGACGAGCATGACCTGGATCACATTGACAAGTTTAAGCTTCTTGTTCACCAGGGTCTGGAGACAGGACTGGAGTCCGGTCAGCTCCTCCGAACTGCCCCATAGCAAGCCCTTCTCTTTCCAGGAGGTGAGCTGCATGGGGGGACCAGATCTGAACTCGGGGGCCGTTGCCCATTTAGGGTCACGCGGCTCGGTGATATAGAACCACCCCGATTGCCACCCTTTGATGGTTTCCATGAAGGCACCCTCGAGCCAAGTGACGTTGGGCATTTTGCCCACCATGGCGCCTCCGCACTCCGCTTGGCTGCCCTTCACAACCTTCGACTTAACATTGAAGGTCTTTAGCCACAAGCCGAAGTGGGGCTGGATGCAGAGGAAGGCCTTGCACACGACGATAAACGCCGAGATGTTGAGAATGAAGTTTGGCGCCAGATCGTGGAAGTCCAGGCCGTAGTAGTACATGAGCCCCTGGACGAAGGGATGAAGTGGGAAGCCCAGTCCGCGGAGGAAGTGGGGAAGAAATACGACCCTCTCATGGGGCCTGGGGGTGGGGATGAGCTGCCCCTCATCGGGCAGCTGGTGCGCGATGTCGCTGGACAAGTATCCGACGCCGCGCAGTTTTTCGATGTGCCCCTCCGTAGCGGAGGAGGCCATCCACTTGCCTCCCGCTCCGGACATGGCTAGAGAAGGTTGAGGCGAGATGTGCGGACTTGGGCACTGGAGCTCGAGTGCGCGGAGATGGATAAGCAAAGGAGGAAGAAGGCATAGGTAAAACAGGTGGATCCTTAACCCCTTATATATGGGCGGACGAAGACTATGCGTCCCCACCGGCCTAGTAAAACTCGCTTATCTCCCAAGCGCCACAATCAATGGCGCGGTTGGGTTACCCACGTCCGTATTGATGGGAATCCCGGAATAAGGGGAACACGATCTCTGCTTCGACAAGACGTGCCAAGGAAACCGCTTCGCTAAACGCGCTGACATGGTATAATAAAAACGATTCAAGTAAAGGCTTGGTACATATTATTCTCTCTACGGTGGTATGTGGAATTTATTTTGCAGAGCCGGACACTATCCTGGTGTTCACAATCTTCTATGATTAATTCGGAGGAGGAACCCGCCTTGCAATGCCGAACAATATGCGCGCCGGACTCATCGCCATTGAAGCCTGGTTCAGGGGCTACTGAGGGAGTCCTGGACTATGGGGTGTCCGGATAGCCGGACTATCATCATCGGCTAGACTCCAAGACTATGAAGATACAAGATTGAAGACTTCGTCCCGTGTCCGGATGGGACTTTCCTTGGCATGGAAGGCAAGCTTGGTGATACAGATATGTAGATCTCCTACCATTGTAACCGACTCTGTGTAACCCTAGCCCTCTCCGGTGTCTATATAAACCGGAGGGTTTTAGTCCGTAGGACGAACAACCATTACCACAATCATACCATAGGCTAGCTTCTAGGGTTTAGCCTCCTTGATCTCATGGTAGATGCACTCTTGTACTACCCATATCATCAATATTAATCAAGCAGGAGTAGGGTTTTACCTCCATCGAGAGGGCCCGAACCTGGGTAAAAACATCGTGTCCCTTGTCTCCTGTTACCATCCGCCTAGACGCACAGTTCGGGACCCCCTACCCGAGATCCGCCGGTTTTGACACCGACACTAGCCCTCTCCGGTGTCTATATAAACCGGAGGGTTTTAGTCCGTAGGACGAACAACCATTACAACAATCATACCACAGGCTAGCTTCTAGGGTTTAGCCTCCTTGATCTCGTGGTAGATCCACTCTTGTACTACCCATATCATCAATATCAATCAAGTAGGAGTAGGGTTTTACCTCCATCGAGAGGGCCCGAACCTGGGTAAAAACATCGTGTCCCTTGTCTCCTGTTACCATCCGCCTAGACGCATAGTTTGGGACCCCCTACCCAAGATCCGCCGATTTTGACACCGACAACCCAGCTTGCAATTTATGGGAATTCGACCCGGCCAAGCACCAGACCCTGCAAGAGCTCTTTGGCTCCTCGCACAAAGACATCTCGAATGTGCTTTTCAAGTTCGGCAAATCATGGCCGGACTTAGCCGAGGACCGCCGGTACCAACTGTCCCGCCCTGCAAGGTCGGTAAGTCATTATATGTTTTATTCTCATAACCCAAGGGAAATGCTTAATGTGTTTTCCACAACTCTCCTAGGGCTGGACCAAGAAGGCGGGGGGGATCTACTGTCCGACCCCATTGCCAGAAGAACTGTCCGGCCCACTTCTGACGAAGATGCTGGTCCCGGTGCCTTACAAGGCGCCGAAGAAGAAGTCCGAGAAGGAGGCCAAAAATACAAGGGGCGGCCTCCGTCGTCGTGGTGCCTCGGACACAATATCCGAAGACTCCAATGCCCGTTCTTCCTCCGAAGAGGATGACGAGGAGGAGGAAGACGAATCCCCAGCGGGGGAAGAAAGAAAAGGACGGCCTCCACATCCTTGGAGGCCGAGTCACCTAAGAGGGGGAAAACTCCTCTTCCAGAGGAGTCCGCTGCCACCGCTGATAGCAGCCCGGAGTGGGATCCCAGGGCCCATCCCCTGGTGAACTCGTGAGTATATAAAATCCGAACACATTTACATATCCAGAATCACTATGACATGACGTTTTAATCATTGAGCCATACTTTTTTTGCAGTCCGGCGAGGTCCCGCACCGAACGATCCTCATAAGAGGATTTATTGGGTTCGGATGCTATGGACAGCGAGACGCCCCCGAACGCCCCTTCCCCCAAACATGTGAACGACATCGAAGTATCGTCACAGAGGGACCCAGGCCAAAAAGGGGGGGGGGATCGTCAAGGCGGTACCAGGAGGTCAAACTTCTGGGGCCGGACATATGGGAGAAAAGGCTCCCATGGACGTCGACGGCAGGGGCTATCTCGAATTTGGCCGCCGGCCGGACACAATTCCGGACACCGGTACGGCTCCAGAATCAGGCAAGCAGCCTCCCTCGACTGGAGGGGGTGCGCCTGTTCTGTTGGCAACCTCTGTCCAACCAGAGGTGCCGGATACTTTACTGGCGGCGCTGAAGAGCGCCTCCATCATTGAAGAACACCATGCCCTTATGGGTACGGTGATTGAGAAGATTCAGTCCGCTGAGAGTGGACTGAATGAAGCCTGCATCGGCCTTATAAGAGGCTTTGAGGTATGCTTTATGAGGTTTCGAAGAGTGTCATAGTATAGATAGTAGCCCCTGATACCCTGTTCGGTGAAAGAACTGGACAGGGGATCAAATCTATGTTCGCACGAGACTCACTTGATGGCATCTATCTCTCTTCTTTTATAAGCAGGCATCTGTAGCGACTGCCGCCTCTCATACTGCGGAAGTCTCCGGACTGAATCAAAGTCTGGAGCGGGCCAAAGAAGAACTTCGCCAGTTAAAAAGGAAGTTGGAGGATAAACAAGGTATGCACAAACCTTGCTCACGTTCAGTACGAACGAATTTTTAGTATGTTAAAAATATGTTTCATGATTTTCACTAGGGGCGATGACCGAAGTCGAGGCTCTTAAGAAGGTTGTGGCCGAGCCCAAGAAAAGGGCAGTTGTAGAGCAGGCTCTTCGTGAGAAGCACGAGGCCAGGGTTATTGAAGCTGAGCAAGAGCTTCAAGAGGCCGTGAAGAAATGTGAGGCCTTGGAGCAGAGTCTAACGGAGAAAGAATGTGAACTCACCAAGGCTCATTAGGCCGCACGAGATGCCCGGGGGGAAGCCCAAGGTGCCCTACAGGAGATCCAAGAGGCGAGGAAGATCGCGGCGAGTAAGGCTTTTTCCATGTAAAGCAAGTATTTGAGGAGAAAATCATGTTTCTAATTTTGAGTTCGGATTTCTCCTGGGGTATTTGCAGAGCTGCCATGCAGCGTATCTGATGCCGCCCAATTCTACCGAGCCGAAGAAAGGAACACTGCAGATAAGCTCTTCTGGTCGCAGTATCTGGCACCGAATTATCCGGTGCCTTTTGGCGATCAATTGAACCAGCTGATCGAACTGCATAAGGTGGCCGAGTTAGCCATAAAGGATTTGATTATCCGACTATGGCCCGCCGAGCCGATTCCAAGCAGCTACTTCGGGCTCATGAAGCGGCTTGTGAGTGCCTGCCCTCGACCTGACGTCATCAAGCGGTCGGTCTGTATAGAGGGTGCGCGAATGGCCTTCGCCCGCGCAAAGGTGCACTGGGGGAAGATGGATGCTGAAAAGCTGATGACCGAGGGACCGTCGGAGGGGAAGGAGCACCGCAAGCCCGCATTATATTATGATAGTGTCCTGAAAGTATCCCACCTTGCGGTGGGGCAATGCACCAAGGACATTATATTTCCATGAATACAGTCATGTTGTCCTTTGTAATGTTGAACAAGGTCATTTCTATTATTTATTGCTTGTTATTTGAAAGTTTTTCCTCCTGCGCGGCTGTTTTATATATTAATCCTGAGAGTTGGCCAGTCGTCGGCTTCTGCCCCCACATAGGAAGTACGGGGGTGTTCGGGATAAACCTGAGCACTCTTTGTCCCAGTTTTGGGTCTTTGAAGGAGGTGTTTAGCACAACGAACCAGGCAATCGGACTATAGGGCTTTATCACTCTCACTTAGCCATAGGATTTTGACAAAAGGAAGGTAGGTGCAGCCCCTGGTGTTCGGAGGACCGCACAAGGGGCTCTATAAGCACCTGATCAGAAGAAAAGCTGATCCATCGCACGCTGCATTAGTTATGGCATTATGCGGAAGAAATCCTTAAAGATTTTATGACCTCTCGAACAGCTGACCAGCTCTCGCCATATCATGACAGTCAGTTTTCGGCTTTCTCTACTGAGGCGCTCGTCCGGAAGAACCGGGACACAATCGCAGTAGTTCTCCCTGTGCCGCCTTAGCCGATATAGCAGAACGTAAGGCAGCAAAACATGGGAGCCGGGCAAACCCAACTTTTGACCCAAGACATGATTCGGAGCTGATGCATCTAATGCTATAAGTTCGGGGTGCCGAATGTCCGCGAAGGTGTTCGGACTTTATTGTCGTTATTATGGGTACAATGAAGCCCCTGGCATATTAAGGCATATCACGATGTACAGATGCCATTTTAACGAAGAGTGTCAGTAAGAAACAACAGCAGATAAGCGTCATATAAAGCCACATGTTGTAATTGAATAACACGCCAATGCATACGAATACGAGCAATGTGATAGAAAAAGAAATACGACTTCGGAACCTGCTGAGATCAAGCGGGAGGAGGCTGTGTGCGGGTCCGGAGTGTAACCGGATGGTCATCAAGGGGCGTCTCTAAGGGTTCCCTTACGCATTCGAGCTGTTTCCATGCCGCCAATCCTGGCCTACGCAAAAGTGGACCTGCAAAGATTGTGCAAAAAATATATTTATGTGCCACGGAGCGGTTAAGCCGCATTGTGTGGCTTATCCTAGCCGTGCCTCCGTTTACTTCCGGAGTGTTTTAGTTGAGCTCCGGATGAGCCGGGCTATCCTGCCGCAGAGTAGTTTGGACTCCCTTGATGGTGTCCGGGAGCTTGGCCTTCGACTCGAGGTTCGATTGAAAGATGCCTTTCGTTGCTTCTACTGTCAAGGCGGCAGTAGACTCTTCGTCGCAGAGGTGGAGTTCGGCCTTGCCATTAACCGTTATGATGCCACGCGGACCGGGCATCTTGAGCTTACGGTAGGCATAGTGTGGCACCGCACTAAATCGAGCAAACGCGGTTCGTCCAAGTAGTGCATGATAATTACTGCGGTAAGGGATGATGTCGAAGACTAACTCTTCGATACGGTAATTGTTTGGTGATCCAAAGACTACCTCTAGAGTGATGGAGCATGTACAACGGGCCTCCACACCTGGTATAACACCTTTAAAGGTGGTTTTAGTGGGCTTGATCATCAAATGATCAATACCCATCTTGCACACTGTGTCCTGATATAGCAGGTTTCGACTGCTGCCTCCGTCCATAAGGACTCGTGTGAGGTGGAATCCGTCAATTATTGGGTCAAGGACGAGTGCAGCTGAATTACCCTGATTGGTATTGGCCGGACGATCCGTACGATCGAAAGTGATCGGCCATAGTTTATATTGTGGGGCGACTGGCTCCGTTAAGTCGACATCCCTAAGAGTGCACATCCGTTCCAGCTTGGGAATGTGGGTGGCATTTATCATGTTCACCATTTTGATTTGCGGGGGAAATTTCTTTTGCCCTCCTGTATTCGGTAATCGGGGCTCCTCGTCGTCATCGTCACTTTGAGACCCCTTCTCCTTGTTTTTGGCACCTGACCTGCCGGCTTGTCTGAAGACCCAGCATTCTCTATTGGTATGATTGGCTGGTGTTCCTGGGGTGCCATGAATTTGGCATGGACGGTCGAGTATGCGGTCCAGACTGGACAGGCCCGAATTGTTATTTTTGAATGGCCTTTTTCGCTGACCGGACTTAGAGCCATTGAATCCGGCATTGACTGCCGTGTCTTCGGTGTTATCTACATTTTTGCGACGCTTGTGTTTGTTGCGTCGTGGCTTGCCGCTACTATCTCTAGCCTCTGATGTGCCAAGATTGCTTGTTGTGTTGTTGCTACGAGCCAACCAGCTATCCTCGCCCGCACAAAAGTGGGTCATGAGTGTCGTGAGGGCCGCCATGGACTTTGGCTTTTCTTGGCCGAGATGTCGAGCAAGCCACTCGTCACGGATATTATGCTTGAAGGCCGCCAGGGCTTCGACATCCGGACAGTCGACAATTTGGATCTTTTTAGTTAGGAGCCGAGTCCAGAATTTCCTGGCTGACTCTCCGGGCTGTTGAGTTATGTGACTTAAGTCATCAGCATCCGGTGGTCGCACGTAAGTGCCCTAGAAATTATCCAGGAATGCGTCTGCCAGGTTTTCCCAACTTTCGATGGAGTTTGCCGGCAAGCTATTCAGCCAATGCCGAGCCGGTCCCTTGAGTTTTAGTGGGAGGTACTTGATGGCGTGTAGATCATCCCCGCGGGCCATGTGAATGTGGAGGAAGAAATCTTCTATCCACCGCGGGGTCCGTAGTACCATCATATGATTCAATGTTAACGGGTTTAAACCCTTCTAGGAATTCATTATCCATTACTTCCTCAGTGAAGCATAGGGGGTGTGCGGCGCCTCTATGCCGAGCTACATCACGACGCAGTTCAAATGAGTCTGGTCTGTTGTATTCGGCCCGGCCGGATTTTTTTTCAGTATATCCGGCGTGATGTTCATCGTCACACGTTGGGGCGCGCCCCCGTGATCCGTAGATCGATCTTGACTGTCCTGCTTTGTTTTTCAATTTGTCTCGCAGGTCATGCGTGGAGCCCTGGGCCTTCGTGTTTTTGCTTGTTTGGCGGTGGGGTGTGGGCTGGACTTCGGGCTGATACGCCGCTTTGTCTCGGCCACGAGGTGACTGGTCAACTGCATCATACGCTGGTAGTGTAGGCTTTAATGCCTCCTCTTCGAGTTGAGGTAGCAACCTGCGCTTTGGGTAGCTTTCGGTAGGGTGCTCGAGTCCGTATTCCTCGGCTGCCAGGACTTCAGTCCATCTATCAGTTAGCAAATCTGCTGCTGCTGCTGCTTTTTCTTCAGGCTTTTTGCAATGGCAATAAGCCGGCGCTTGAAGCGCTACTGCTCGACGGGATCCTCAGGCACGGTGAATTCTTCATCGCCAAGGCTCGCTTCTTCTTCGGAGAGGGGCATGTAATTGTCATCCTCTGATTCTCCATCCGTTGCCTGTTCATTAGGGCTGGCTTGCCCATCCTCCCGTTTGGCCTGCTCGAAGCCTGGCTGGGCGGGATTGTTTTCATCCTTGGTGTTATCCAGAGCGTTATTGTCTCTTGTGCCGGTATCGCTATTTTTGCTATGACGAGCCTTAGAGTGGCGCCGATGACGCCGGTGCTTAGATTGCTTCTCAAGGGGATTATCCTTCGTTGCCTCATCGCCTATATATATATATATATATATATATATATATATATATATATATATATATATATATATATATCATATGATGAGGTGGTTGTCCAGCACCCTGAGGGCGGTGTTTCCTGTTCCTCTCCGGCATCATTGTTCATACTGTCGATGTCTTCGGAGTCGAAATCAAGCATGTCAGTTAAGTCGTCGACAGTGGCTATTAAGTGGGTGGTGGGTGGGGAACGAATTTTTTCGTCGTCGGCTTCCCACTCAAGTCGGACATAGTTCAGCCAAGAGTCCCCTGACAGAGAGAGATTTCAATGAATTTAGCACGTCGCCCAAGGGTGAGTGCGGAAAGATATCCGCGGAGGAGAACTCCATGATCGGTGCCCAATCAGATTCGATAGGCATGGATACGCGTGGTTCGGAACCTATGGCCGGGGACGAGTCCGAGGGTCCAATGACACAGATCTCTTTGGAGGTGAAGTCTGTGTTCAACTCTATCGCCGTTGAGTGTGCGGCCTCCATGGCGGGGTCTATCCGCTCGTCCTCGGATGGCGCGATCTGCTCCGGCTCTAAGGCCAGGGCAGCTATAGGTGCGTTTTCCTGAACACCGTCTAATGGAAGATCTAAATCATGCTCATCGTGACTGTCCGGAGCACCTGCCATGGGCTCGAATCCGTCGAAGATCAAATCTCCACAGATGTCGGCGGTGTAGTTCAGGCTTCCAAACCTGACCTGATGACCAGGGGCGTAGCTATCGATCTGCTCCAGATGGCCAAGCGAGTTGGCCTGCAGTGCGAAGCCGCCGAATACGAAGATCTGTCCGGGGAGGAAGACCTCACCCTGGATCATATTGTTGTAGATTATTGAAGGAGCAATCAAGCCTTATCGTGACGGCAAAGTGGAAATCTCAATGAAAGCACCAATGTCGATGTCAAAACCGGCGGGTCTCGGGTAGGGGGTCCCAAACTGTGCGCCTAAGGCTAATGGTAACAGGAGGCGGGGGACACAATGTTTACCCAGGTTCGGGCCCTCCCAATGGAGGTAATACCCTACTTCCTTCTTGATTGATCTTGATGATATGAGTATTACAAGAGTTGATCTACCACGAGATCGTAGAGGTTAAACCCTAGAAGCTAGCCTATGATTATGATTGTTGTTGTCCTATGGACTAAACCCTCCGGTTTATATAGACACCGGAGGGGGCTAAGGTTACACAAAGTCGGTTATAGAGAAGGAGATCTACATATCCAAATTGCCAAGCTTGCCTTCCACGCAAAGGAGAGTCCCACCTGGACACGGGACGAAGTCTTCAATCTTGTATCTTCATAGTCCAACAGTCCGGCCAAAGTATATAGTTCGGCTGTCCAAGGACCCCCTAATCCAGGACTCCCTCACTTAGCTTTGGGTTCAATCTTGCGGTGTCCTTTCCTAGTGACAGCAGGGGCAGCAAGGCACACATTGTATTGTTTCCATCAAGGATAAAAAGATGGGGTTTATATCATATTGCATGAGTTTATCCCTCTACATCATGTCATCTTTCTTAATGCGTTAATTTGTTCTTATGAACTTAATACTCTAGATGTAGGAAGGAGTTGGTTGATGTGTGGAGTAATAGTAGTATATGCAGAATCGTTTCGATCTACTTGTCACGGACGTGATGCCTATATACATGATCATGCCTAGATAATCTCATAACTATGCACTTTTCTATCAATTGCTCAACAGTAATTTGTTCACCCACCGTAATACTTATGCTATCTTGAGATAAGCCACTAGTGAAACCTATGTCCCCCGGGTCTATCTTTTATCATATAAGTTTTCTATCTACTTTTATTTTCGTCTTTTACTTTCCAATCTATATCATAAAAATACGAAAAATATTTATCTTATCATATTATCTCTATCAGATCTCACTTTCGCAAGTGGCCGTGAAGGGATTGACATTTATTGCATTGGTTGCGAGGTTCTTGTTTGTTTGTGTTGGCGCGTGGGACTTTTGAGGAGCCTCCTACTGGATTGATACCTTGGTTCTCAAAAACTGAGGGAAATACTTACGCTACTTTGCTGCATCACCCTTTCCTCTTCAAGGAAAACCAACGCAAGCTCAAGATGTAACAGATGGACTTTTGGAATCACTTGATTATGAATCATTTGATACTTGTGAACCATGTATCACGGGTAGGATGACTAAAACTCCATTCTATGTAACAATGGAGCGAGCTAATTGTCACGCCCAATATGCGACCCTATCCAAAAGGAACTCGAAGGTCCCACCAAGGATAGACCCGCATATTGGAACGCTTTTGCATGGTGGATATCATTACATCAACATTACATAATAGTGGGGATACATCCAATACATACAATGTCACATGAATACAACATACAAGAACAACATCCGACTACGGATGAATCATAAACAGAAACTCAAACAATATCCACCCTGCTAGCCCAGGCTGCCGACCTGGAACCTATTCCCTGATCAAAGAAGAAGCAGAAGATGAACTCAAGCAAGCAAGCATCGCTCTCGTGTCAAGATCATCGCATAATCCTGCACCTGCAACTGTTGTTGTAGTAATCTGTGAGCCACAAGGACTCAGCAATCCCATTACCATGGGTATCAAGACTAGCAAAGCTTAATGGGAAAGGAAGGGGTAAAGTGGTGAGGTTGTAGCAGCGACTAAGCATGATATGGTGGCTAACATACACAAATGAGAGCGAGAAGAGAAACAAAGGAACGGTCGTCAACTAGCAATGATCAAGAAGTGATCCTGAACTCCTACTTACGTTAATCATAACACAGAAATCGTGTTCACTTCCCGGACTCCGCCGAAAAGAGACCATCACGGCTACACACACGGTTGATGCGTTTTAGTTCGGATCTGGTGTCAAGTTATCTACAACCGGACATTAACAAATTCCCATCTGCCACATAACCGCGGGCACGGCTCTCGAAAGCTTATACCCTGCAGGGGTGTCCCAACTTAGCCCATGACAAGCTCTCGCGATCAACGAAGGAATAGACCTTCTCCCAGGAAGACCCGATCAGTCTCGGAATCCCGGTTTACAAGACATTTCGACAATGGTAAAGCAAGACCAGCAAAGCCGCCCGATGCGCAGATAATCCCGATAGGAGCTGCACATATCTCATTCTCAGGGCAACACCGGATGAGACATCCTACGAGTAAAACCAGACCTCGAGTTGCCCCGAGGGGGCCCCGCAGTCTACTCGGTTCGAACCAGCACTTAGACAAGCACTGGCCCGGGGGGCTAAAATAAAGATGACCCTCAAGAGAGCGACTCCCAAGGGAAAAAGTAGGTGGTGGTGAGGCAAATGGTAAAACCAAGGTTGGGCCTTGCTGGACAAGTTTTATTCAAAGCGAACTGTTAGGGGGGTCCCATAAATCACCCGACCGCGTTAGGAACGCAAAATCTGGGAACATAACACCGGTATGACGGAAACTAGGGCGACAAGAGTGGAACAAAACACCAGGCATAAGGCCGAGCCTTCCACCCTTTACCAAATATATAGATGCATTAATAATATAAGAGATATTGTGATATCCCAACATAAACCCTGTCCGCCATGGAGCAATCTTCAACTTCACCTGCAACTAGCAATGCTACAAGAGGGGTTGAGCAAAAGCGGTAACATAGCCAAACAACGGTTTGCTAGGAATGGTGTCAAATGTTAGAGGTTCATGGCAATATGGGATGGCTTGATAAACAGGTAATAGGTAGCGCAGCATAGCGATAGAACGAAGCAACTAGCATAGCAATGATAGTAGTGAGATCCAGGGTAGCGGTCATCTTGCCTGAAATCCCGCAAGGAAGAAGAACGAGTCCATGAAGAAGATGAACGGATGAAGCCGAACCAACCGTAGACGAACGAATCCTCACGATCGCAACGAAACAGGAACTAACAAGAAGAAGCACACAACATAGGTAAACACACCACACATGAACAAGGCATGATGCACAACAAGCATGATGCATGACCAAGCTACATGAAGCTACTCATGGCAAGAGATGATGCAAACAAGAACAACACATCAAGGCAAGTTTAAATGAGGCCGGGAACCACATATAACAATTCCGGTAAGTCCTCATATGCAAATTTCAAAATTGGTCCAGATCTGAATAAACCTTATGTTCAAGTTGTTAAACAGCAAGTTAAGGTGCACCAAGATGATCTACACGAAATTCTAGTCAAGTTACATATAAAGTTCATTAGATTCGGAGCTACGGCCTAGAAGATATGAGCAAAACAAGTTAAACATGGCATTGATGCAAAATGCACCCAAACATCAAGCAAACACCTCAAAACAAGGATGCAACATGATAATATGAAACTACATGCAAAATCAAGCAAGTTTCATATAGAGCACACTCAAAACGGAGCAACGGTTCAACACATACACTCTATACAAGTCATAACAACAATCTGTCCATAACAGCCACTAGGCATCTTACAAGCATCAAAACAACAAGCTACAGCACCCCAACATAATAACAAAAGGCATGGGCATGAAGTACAGGTAAAGCATAACAAAACATGAACACCGAGCTATCTCCAGAAACAACTAGAACATGCTCAAAAAGACATGGAGATATTGCAAATAATAACAGTTTCAGACTTTAGCAGAAATAACATCAGGTTGCAATGTTCAGAGCTATCAAACAACATGTTACAGGAACTTATCATGGCAAACCAAGGCATAGCATGAATCTACTAAAAGCATAGATCAAAAGTCCCTTACTGACCATGAGCCAAAAAGGATCAGAAAATATGATGGCACCCATGTAAACATGGCAAGTTATATTACATATTCATACATGGCAGAAACAACAATAAGTAGGCATGTTGGTGAGCTTGAACCACTCACCACAGGGCAATACATGGCATGGCAAGGCAAACAACAGTAATAAGGTATGTTTATGAAGCTAAGCATGACAATAGCAAGGTCATAGGGTTCATGGATCACTAGGAAAACACATGGAAACAACTGAACTTAATGTAAACAGGCTGACAGCAACATTTTCAAGCAACTTTGGAGCAAGATATGAACAAGCTAAAGAAGGCTATAATTGCAACCAAGGGCATGAATGGATAGAGCATGACATGTAGATCAAAACATGTTTATAGGACATCTCCAGATTATGCATAGAATGATTAGTAGAAGCATGTTAACATAGCAACAAAATATAACAGAATCTGCCAGGAAAACAGCAACAGCAACTACCCTACTTAGCAAGCTCGATGCACTCAGCACACAACTCACGAAAATATATGGGTTGCACCTCTGGAAAGATGGCATGGCATAGATCAACATACATGTAGACATCAACCTCATAGGATGCACACATCAAGCATGGCAAAAATGACAAATGAGCAAGTTATAACAGTTTCAGCAGATTAACATCAACATGCACTCTTCCAACAGCATTTCGGGCATCAAGATGAGCTCAAATGAAAATGATGCAATGGAATAAAATGAGGTACTCGTCGAGGCGAACAATTTGACATATTATACGCACGAAACGGAGCTACGGATGCAGAGATGCAGCAGGTGAATATGGCATGATAATGCAAACATTTTGGGACTTAGAGGATTATCACCTTCAGGGGAAAAATCAACACGGGCATGGATTCCGAGGCGGGGCCGAAGAACTCGCCGGAGTGGCACCGGAGGAGATGGGGAAGCCGGCCGAAGCTCGAGGAGGAGGCCGGGGAGGCCAGGGGGCCGGCGGCGAGCTCGATCCGGTCGGGATCCGGCGGATCTGGCCGGCCGGCGGGCCAGGCGGAGGGGCGCGGGGCTCGGCCGGGGGCGGCGCGATGCCGGCCGGCGGAGGCGGCCGAGCGGCGGCTCGGGGCACGGGGCGCGGCCGGCGCCGGCGGGAGGCGAGGCGATGGCGATGGTGGGCGGCGGCGAGGGGCGGTGCGGCGCCGGCGGAGCGGGTGGCTCGGGAGGCGAGGTCGCCGGCAGGCGGCGGCGGGCGGCGGCACGGGAGCGCCCGGCAAGGCGGCAGCGACGGCCGGAGGCGCGGACGCGCTCGGGCGGCGGCGCGGGCGCGCTGGCCGCACGAGCCAGAGGCGGGCCCGGGCGGGCCGGCGGCGGCGAGGAGCCCACGTGGCGCTCTGCGGTTGGGCGAAAGCGCAGCGGCGGACGCGTCCGGCCAGGGCGGACGTGTCCGGCGCGGAGAGGGAGGAGATCTAGGGTTTCGGGGGGGAAATATCTGCGAAAATGGAGGGGGAGGACCTATTTATAGGTAGAGGGAGCTAGAAGAGTCCAAATGAGGTGCGGTTTTCGGTCACACGATCGTGATCGAATGACCGAGAAAATGGAGGTGAGTTTGGTGGGCTTTGGGCCACTTTGGAAGGGGTGTTGGGCTGCACACAAAAGAAGGGGTTTGCGGTTACCCGGTTAACCGTTGGAGTACCAAACGACCTCCAAATGGCACGAAACTTGACAGGCGGTCTACCGGTGCTATACCAAGGCCGCTTGGCAAGACTCGGTCCATTCCGAGAAAGTTTAATACCCGCACAAGAGAAGAGGCCAAAAGGGGGACGCCGGAGGACATAGGAGCGCCGGATTGCAAAACGGACAACGGGGAAAATGCTCGGATGCAAGAGACGAACACGAATGCAAAATGAAATGCACATGATGACATGATATGAAATGCATATGATGACATGGCAAAGTGCAACACGCAAGCAAATGACAAGGCAACGATGACGAATAACTGGCGGACACCTGGCGCAACGAATCCGGGGCGTTACAACACTCCTCCACTAACAAGAGATCTCGTCCCGAGATCTTAGGACCGAGACGGAAGCGAAAAAGGGATGAGGTGAAACAAGAACTCAAGAGAATAAGCAAAGAATCGCGAGCACTCGAGAAGAAGAGAGGAACGACGAGGATGACGAGAATCGAAAGCTCACGGAATCAGATAGACTCTAAAATGACTCCGGTTGGAACGGGATAAGAAGCGGATGAGACTGAAAGAATTTAGGCAGCACTCCGTTTGAGAATGAAAGGAGTAGAACATGAACTAGAGAAGATGGAATGAAACTTGATGAACTCTTAAAGAATGAATTAAATCATGAAGAACCACCATGAAGAACTCCGGTACAAAAGGATGATGAGATATAAAGAAGGATGAAAGAATAAGAGCGTTGCGATGATTTAGATGGAGGTTCCGACGAGATGGCCGAGAAAATTTGAACTCCAGAAAAGAAAAGATGAAAACACTTGGAAATAGAATTTATTCATCAAGAACAAACTCCAATGGAAGGGATTTATCACTTGGATGAAATAAGAATAAGATTTACGTTATGCTATCCTCACCAAATTAAATTGATGACAAGCAATGGATTTTGCATACTACTTATTCTTCTTGAAAAGGATTGAGAAATGACATGGCGCAAAACTTGAGAAGGTCTTCATGAACCACCGGTAGGATTGAAAAGAACGAAAGGATTAATATGATAAACAAGGAAAAGAATCTGAAGAACCACCGTGAGAATTTGAAAATAACTGATGAAAGAGGCTTAATCACCGGGAAGAATTAGAAGAACAAATATGCTTGAGGGAATTTAGATGCAAAAGAACAAAGATATCGTGAACTGATTGAAGAATACTTGAACGAAGCACCGGAATAAATAGAGAACGATAACTGGAATGATGGCCTCCGGTGAAAAGAAACAGAAAACAACTCCTGACATACTCCGGATGGTTGAAAAGAATTTGAAAATGATCTTGGAAAAGGCATGTGACTGATGGAATCCATTCTTACGTCCCACTCGAAAAGAATTGAGAATAACTCCGGGGGAATTAGAAGAGTCAGGTAAGATCCTGGGAAAAGACCTGTGGGTTAGGGGCCACTAAAAGAAAAACACCGTTGGAAAGGATGTTGAACAGATAGATGATGCACCGGAGCAATTGAAATATTTAAATGAGGTGACACCCTCAAATTAATTCAAACATAGACGAATCTCCTGAGATGTCTTGAGCACTCCGGAATGATAAACTGGCGAGAGGCGAACGAGCAAGAAAAACACTTGATCCAAGTAAAAGAGAGTGATCAACCCAGAAAACTTGAATTGAGTGCACCAGAAAAGAAAAGAGATGAAGAATGACAAACGAGATGAGAAATCACGGGTTGAAATAATTGATGAAGACTGAAGAGGCTCCACGCGAATGAAATTGATGGTCGAAACAGACTCAAGCTTCGGGAAGAAAAAGGGCGGGAGGGTGGGAAAACAAAGACAACTTGGAAAGGGAAACCGACGAATGACTACAAATGAAACACCGGTTGAAATCATTGAAGAAAGAAAACAAAGACGCCGCACGAGTAGGATGGATACTCGATTACGAACTCCGGATTCGAGAAGAAGAAGGGAGGGCGGGTGGGGAAAAAACAAAGACAACTTTGGACAAGGAAAAACAACGACGTCGGAGGAAGACCTTAGGAATGAACTTGACAACGATAAAGAGGCTCGAGTCAACTTGACGAGAGATGCACCGGACAAAAGAGGATGGACAACTCACGAAACTAACCACGTGAACCTAAAGAAAAATTTGAATGGGAAGAGGAGTAATTCAAAACACCTACGTCAAGATTCCTTACCAGAGCAACGAAGGGGCTGAGGAGTAAAAAGAATTCCTACTCTCCGATATAACTAGACTCTGAAAAAGTTTTCTTCTAGACTCAACAACGGCCAAACTACACGATCAATCAAGGGGGCTCCTAGGGTCGGTCGAGGCTCTGATACCAACTTGCCACGCCCAATAGGCGACCATATCCAAAAGGAACTCGAAGGTCCCACCAAGGATAGACCCGCATATTGGAACGCTTTTGCAAGGTGGATATCATTACATCAACATTACATAATAGTGGGGATACATCCAATACATACAATGTCACATGAATACAACATACAAGAACAACATCCGACTACGGATGAATCATAAACAGAAACTCAAACAATATCCACCCTGCTAGCCCAGGCTGCCGACCTGGAACCTATTCCCTGATCGAAGAAGAAGCAGAAGATGAACTCAAGCAAGCAAGCATCGCTCTCGCGTCAAGATCATCGCATAATCCTGCACCTGCAACTGTTGTTGTAGTAATCTGTGAGCCACGAGGACTCAGCAATCCCATTACCATGGGTATCAAGACTAGCAAAGCTTAATGGGAAAGGAAGGGGGTAAAGTGGTGAGGTTGCAGCAGCGACTAAGCATGATATGGTGGCTAACATACGCAAATGAGAGCGAGAAGAGAAACAAAGGAACGGTCGTCAACTAGCAATGATCAAGAAGTGATCCTGAACTCCTACTTACGTCAATCATAACACAGAAACCGTGTTCACTTCCCGGACTCCACCGAAAATAGACCATCACGGCTACACACACGGTTGATGCGTTTTAGTTCGGATCTGGTGTCAAGTTATCTACAACCGGACATTAACAAATTCCCATCTGCCACATAACCGCGGGCACGGCTCTCGAAAGTTTATACCCTGCAGGGGTGTCCCAACTTAGCCCATGACAAGCTCTCGCGATCAACGAAGGAATAGACCTTCTCCCAGGAAGACCCGATCAGTCTCGGAATCCCGGTTTACAAGACATTTCGACAATGGTAAAACAAGACCAGCAAAGCCGCCCGATGCGCCGACCATCCCGATAGGAGCTGCACATATCTCGTTCTCAGGGCAACACCGGATGAGACATCCTACGAGTAAAACCAGACCTCGAGTTGCCCCGAGGGGGCCCCGCAGTCTACTCAGTTCGAACCAGCACTTAGACAAGCACTGGCCCGGGGGGGCTAAAATAAAGATGACCCTCGAGAGAGCGACTCCCAAGGGAAAAAGTAGGTGGTGGTGAGGCAAATGGTAAAACCAAGGTTGGGCCTTGCTGGACAAGTTTTATTCAAAGCAAACTGTCAGGGGGGTCCCATAAATCACCCGACCGCGTTAGGAACACAAAATCTGGGAACATAACACCGGTATGACGGAAACTAGGGCGGCAAGAGTGGAACAAAACACCAGGCATAAGGCCGAGCCTTCCACCCTTTACCAAATATATAGATGCATTAATAATATAAGAGATATTGTGATATCCCAACATAAACCCTGTCCACCATGGAGCAATCTTCAACTTCACCTGCAACTAGCAACGCTATAAGAGGGGCTGAGAAAAAAAGGTAACATAGCCAGACAACGGTTTGCTAGGAATGGTGTCAAAGGTTAGAGGTTCATGGCAATATGGGATGGCTTGATAAACAGGTAATAGGTAGCGCAGCATAGCGATAGAACGAAGCAACTAGCATAGCAATGATAGTAGTGAGATCCAGGGTAGCGGTCATCTTGCCTGAAATCCCGCAAGGAAGAAGAACGAGTCCATGAAGAAGATGAACGGATGAAACCGAACCAACCGTAGACGAATGAATCCTCACGATCGCAACGAAACAGGAACTAACAAGAAGAAGCACACAACATAGGTAAACACACCACACATGAACAAGGCATGATGCACAACAAGCATGATGCATGACCAAGCTACATGAAGCTACTCATGGCAAGAGATGATGCAAAAAGAACAACACATCAAGGCAAGTTTAAATGAGGCCGGGAACCACATATAACAATTCCGGTAAGTCCTCATATGCAAATTTCGAAATTGGTCCAGATCTGAATAAACCTTATGTTCAAGTTTTTAAACAGCAAGTTAAGGTGCACCAAGATGATCTACACGAAATTCTAGTCAAGTTACATATAAAGTTCATTAGATTCGGAGCTACGGCCTAGAAGATATAAGCAAAAGAAGTTAAACATGGCATTGATGCAAAATGCACCCAAACATCAAGCAAACACCTCAAAACAAGGATGCAACATGATAATATGAAACTACATGCAAAATCAAGCAAGTTTCATATAGAGCACACTCAAAACGGAGCAACGGTTCAACACATACACTCTATACAAGTCATAACAACAATCTGTCCATAAAAGCCACTAGGCATCTTACAAGCATCAAAACAACAAGCTACAGCACCCCAACATAATAACAAAAGGCATGGGCATGAAGTACAGGTAAATCATAACAAAACATGAACACGGAAATATCTCCAGAAACAACTAGAACATGCTCAAAAAGACATGGAGATATTGCAAATAATAACAGTTTCAGACTTTAGCAGAAATAACATCAGGTTGCAATGTTCAGAGCTATCAAACAACATGTTACAGGAACTTATCATGGCAAACAAAGGCATAGCATGAATCTACTAAAAGCATAGATCAAAAGTCCCTTACTGACCATGAGCCAAAAAGGATCAGAAAATATGATGGCACCCATGTAAACATGGCAAGTTATATTACATATTCATACATGGCAGAAACAACAATAAGTAGGCATGTTGGTGAGCTTGAACCACTCACCACAGGGCAATACATGGCATGGCAAGGCAAACAACAGTAAGAAGGCATGTTTATGAAGCTAAGCATGGCAATAGCAAGGTCATAGTGTTCATGGATCACTAGGAAAACACATGGAAACAACTGAACTTAATGTAAACAGGCTGACAGCAACATTTTCAAGCAACTTTGGAGCAAGATATGAACAAGCTAAAGAAGGCTATAATTGCATCCAAGGGCATGAATGGATAGAGCATGACATGTAGATCAAAACATGTTTATAGGACATCTCCCGATTATGTATAGAATGATTAGTAGAAGCATGTTAACATAGCAACAAAATATAACAGAATCTGCCAGGAAAACAGCAACAGCAACTACCCTACTTAGCAAGCTCGATGCACTTAGCACAAAACACACGAAAATATATGGATTGCACCTCTGGAAAGATGGCATGGCATAGATCAACATACATGTAGACATCAACCTCATAGGATGCACACATCAATCATGGCAAAAATGACAAATGAGCAAGTTATAACAGTTTCAGCAGATTAACATCAACATGCACTCTTCCAACAGCATTTCGGGCATCAAGATGAGCTCAAATGAAAATGATGCAATGGAATGAAATGAAGTACTCGTTGAGACGAACAATTTGACATATTATACGCACGAAACGGAGCTACGGATGCAGAGATGCAGCAGGATGAATATGGCATTATAATGCAAACATTTCGGGACTTAGAGGATTATCACCTTCGGGGGAAAAGTCAACACGGGCATGGATTCCGAGGCGGGGCCGGAGAACTCGCCGGAGTGGCGCCGGAGGAGATGGGGAAGCCGGCCGGAGCTCGGGGAGGAGGCCGGGGAGGCCAGGGGGCCGGCGGCGAGCTCGATCCGGCCGGGATCCGGCGGATCTGGCCGGCCGGCGGGCCAGGCGGAGGGGCGCGGGGCTCGGCCGGGGGCGGCGCGATGCCGGCCGGCGTAGGCGGCCGAGCGGCGGCTCGGGGCGCGGGGCGCGGCCGGCGCCGGCGGGAGGCGAGGCGATGGCGATGGCGGGCGGCGGCGAGGGGCGGTGCGGCACCGGCGAAGCAGGCGGCTCGGGAGGCGAGGTCGCCGGTAGGCGGCCGCGGGCGGCGACGCGGGAGCGCCCGGCGCGGAGAGGGAGGAGATCTAGGGTTTCGGGGGGAAAATATCTGCGAAAATGGAGGGGGAGGACCTATTTATAGGTAGAGGGAGCTAGGAGAGTCCAAATGAGGTGCGGTTTTCGGCCACGCGATTGTGATCGAATGACCGAGAACATGGAGGGGAGTTTGCTGGGCTTTGGGCCACTTTGGAAGGGTTGTTGGGCTGCACACAAAAGAAGGGGTTTGCGGTTACCCGGTTAACCGTTGGAGTACCAAACGACCTCCAAATGGCACGAAACTTGACAGGCGGTCTACCGGTGCTATACTAAGGCCGCTTGGCAAGACTCGGTCCATTCCGAGAAAGTTTAATACCCGCACAAGAGAGGAGGCCAAAAGGGGGACGCTGGAGGACATAGGAGCGCCGGATTGCAAAACGGACAACGGGGAAAATGCTCGGATGCAAGAGAGGAACACGAATGCAAAATGAAATGCACATGATGACATGATATGAAATGCATATGATGACATGGCAAAGTGCAACACGCAAGCAAATGACAAGGCAACGATGACGAATAACTGGCGGACACCTGGCGCAACGAATCCGGGGCGTTACACTAATGACTTATTGGAAATAATACATATCGATGTATGCGGTCCGATGTGTGTTGAAGCACGCAACGGGTACCGTTATTTTCTAACCTTCACAGCTTATTTGAGTAGGTATGGGTATCTACTTGATGAAACACAAGTCTGAAGGATTTGAAAAGTTCAAAGAATTTCAGAGTGAAGTGGAGAATTATCATAACAAGAAAATAAAGTTTCTGCGATCTGATCGCGGAGGTGAATATTTGAGTTACGAGTTTGGCCTTCATTTAAAACAATGTGGAATTGTTTCACAACTCACGCCACCTGGAACACCCTAGCGTAATGGTGTGTCTGAATTGGGGTTATGCATTAGAGACAGCCGCATTCAGTTTAAATAGGGCACCATCTAAATCCGTTGAGACGAGACCGTATGAACTATGGTTTGGCAAGAAACCTAAGCTATCGTTTCTTAAAGTTTGGGGATGTGACGCTTATGTCAAAAGGCTTCAGCCTGATAAGCTCGAACCCAAAGCGGAGAAGTGTGTCTTCATAGGATACCCTAAAGAAACTATTGGCTATACCTTCTACCATAGATCCGAAGGCAAGATCTTTGTTGCTAAGAATGGGTCATTTCTAGAGAAGGAGTTTCTCTCGAAAGAAGTGAGTGGGAGGAAAGTAGAACTTGATGAGGTAGTTGTACCTTCTCTCGAATTGGAAAGTAGCACATCAGAGAAAACCATTCCCGTGATGCCTACACCAACCAGAGAGGAAGCATATGATGATCATGATCAAGTTACTATAGAACCTTGTAGGTCAACCAGAATATGTACCGCACCAGAGTGGTACAGTAATCTTGTCCTGGCAGTCATGTTGTTAGACAACGGCGAACCTACGAACTATGAAGAAGCTATGATGAGCCCAGATTCCGACAAATGGCTTGAGGCCATGAAATCTGAGATTGGATCCATGTATGAGAACAAAGTGTGGACTTTGGTGGACTTGTTCGATGATCGGCAAGCCATTGAGAATAAATGGATCTTCAAGAGGAAGACGAATGCTGATGGTAATATCACTGTCTACAAAGCTCGACTTGTCGCAAAAGTTTTTCGACAAGTTCAAGGGGTTGACTACGATGAGACTTTCTCACCCATAGCGATGCTTAAGTCTGTCAGAATCATGTTAGCAATTGCCGCATTTTATGATTATGAAATCTGGCAAATGGATGTTGTCGGTGTCAAAACCGACGGATCTCGGGTAGGGGGTCCCGAACTGTGCGTCTAGGCGGATGGTAACAGGAGACAAGGGACACGATGTTTTTACCCAGGTTCGGGCCCTCTCGATGGAGGTAAAACCCTACTCCTGCTTGATTGATATTGATGATATGGGTAGTACAAGAGTGGATCTACCACGAGATCAAGGAGGCTAAACCCTAGAAGCTAGCCTATGGTATGATTGTTGTAATGGTTGTCTTGTCCTACGGACTAAAATCCTCCGGTTTATATAGACACCAGAGAGGGCTAGGGTTACACAGAGTCGGTTACAATGGTAGGAGATCTACATATCCGTATCGCCAAGCTTGCCTTCCACGCCAAGGAAAGTCCCATTCGGACACGGGACAAAGTCTTCAATCTTGTATCTTCATAGTCTTGGAGTCCGGCTGACGATGATAGTCCGGCTGTCCGGACACCCCCTAGTCCAGGACTCCCTCAGTAGCCCCTGAACCAGGCTTCAATGACGATGAGTCCGACGCGCATATTGTTCGGCATTGCAAGGCGGGTTCCTCCTCCGAATAATTCATAGAAGATTGTGAACACCAGGATAGTGTCCAGCTCTACAAAATAAATTCCACATTCCACCGTAGAGAGAATAATATGTACACAAGTTCAATCTGCTGACGTGCTCTGTGGCGTGACGTCATGCCACTACCAAGCCTTTACTTGAATCGTTTTTTATTATACCACCTCAGCGCGTTTAGCGAAGCGGTTTCCTTGGCACGTCTTGTCGAAGCAGAGATCGTGTTCCCCTTATTCCGGGATTCCCATCAATACGGACGTGGGTAACCCAACCGCGCCCATCGCCATGCCTCCTCCACCGAAGGCGGGTTCCAAACAGTCAAGGAGATGGCTCTTGGTATTCTCCTTCTTTATAATAGGACCAAGGCTCGTTTCTCTTTTTCAATCCTCCATCGAATCTTCTCCTTCCCCCAAGTTCCAACACCCAGAGCCCCAGATTCAAGTGCTTCGGACCTCCAACAATGTCCGGCTCTGACCTACAGGGCCGGTGGATGCCCTCCTCCGTCACGGAGGAGGACGTGCTAAAGCTGCGAGAGGCTAAGTACCTGACTTACGAGATTTCGCACAGGTTGCCCGCCGAAGGGCAAGTCATCCCCACCCCGAGCCCGGCGAGTATGTCGTTTTTGTATCCCACCTCCGTCGGCGTTTAGGCTTCCCGATGGATCCTTTTGTGAGAGGGCTCATGTTTTACTATGGATTGGAATTCCATGACTTGGCTCCGGAGTCCATCCTCCATATTTCTTCGTTCATCGTCGTTTGTGAAGCCTTCCTCCGCGTTACCCCTCACTTCGGCTTGTGGCTGAAGACCTTCGATATGAAGCCGAAGATGATCGAGGGGCGTCAAGCAGAATGCAGCGGGGCGGCCGTAAGCAGGAGGGCCGATGCTCGTGGCCCGAGGGCTCCTTCCAAGAGGAGCTCGGCTTGTGGAAACAAGTGTGGTTTTATATTACCGCTCCCAGGGGCAGCAGGCAGAAGCCGCCGCCCGTATTCCGCTCGGGACCCCCACGACGATTGATGTCATGGGTCAACCAAGGGCTCAACTGGGGGCCGTCAAAGGACGTGCCCCTATTGCAGGGCCAGATTCGAGACCTCCAAGCAAGGGAGATCGATCTGGTCGTGGTGATGCAGGTTATGCTAATTAGGCGTCTCCTGCCCTGCAAACGCCGTCCTCTCCGGCTGTGGGAATTTAATCCGGAGGGACCACGGATTCTCCAACACTTCATGGGCACGACGCCTGTGGAGATGTACAAATTGTTCTTCGGATCACAAGAGGTGTGTCCAGAATTGACCGAGGACGCCGGCCTAAGCTGCAATCGTCCGGATACCCAAGTAAGTAGCTCCGTGTCCGGGCATACCGTTTGCTTGCCTTTGTATGATTCGACTTTTGACCGACTGCCCTTTAAACAGGAGTGGATAGCGCAAGCAAAATTGATACAGTGTCCGGCCCCCCTCCCAGAGACCGCGCCGGATCCCGTGCTGGTAAGGATGCTGGAGGTTGCGCCTTCAGAGGAAGGCGAAGGGGAGAACAGGGGAGCTACCGCCTCAACCAAGGAGGCTTGTGAGGAAGGGGGGATCGAGAATCCCTCCTTCCAAGGGGAGAAGAGGACCGTTTCCGAAAACCCGGAGGCCAGAGCCCCGAAGCGGGGGAAGAAATCCTCACTGGAGGGTCCTACATCCGGAGAGGCTCCGGCCGCACAGTCTCCCCTAAAGTTTATGCTTCTGAGGATAACTTAAGCTTTTGCCTTGTAGTTCGGATCTCCGTCCTTCTCAGATGAGCTCGTCTTCGGGGGAACTCCGTTCGGAGATGATGGAGAGCGAAACGCCTCCATCTGCCGCGCCATCGGATGGGGCGGACGAGCCTGAAGTGTCATCACGGAGGGTATCCCCGATTCTAGCTGGGCCGGATAGTTCGGCACCAACTGGTGTGCGGCCGAGGGAGTTGAAGGATCTGCTTGAGAGGGCGTCCATCTTAGAAGGTCACCGTACACTGATGAGTACGGTGATTAAAAGAATTGCATCCACCGAAGGCGGATTGCGTGATGCCGTCAGGAGTTTGCTGGTGGGGTTTGAGGTACGTAAAAATGACATACCCTTTGACAGTTTTACACATAAAGTGGGCCCTGTATAAATAGTAGCCCCTGAGACTCGGTAGGGTGTCAAGAATGACAGGTGCCGAGGATCAAAATCCCAGGTATTGAATTTCGCCTTTCCTAAGCAGGTGGCGGATAGTTCGGTGGCTAGCTGGACTAATGGAGTTGCAAGGTAGGTTTCTTCTCCGTGGTCACCTAGTAAGGGAGCCGAAGCCCACCCCTTACAATATATGTGCTTGACGCAGATGGTGCCGCTGCTGTGGAGAGGCTTCGGGCAGAACTTGCTCAAGCCAAGGAGCAAGCCAGAAGGAGTGATGCGGTTGCCTCGAGGGCGGCCGAAGAGCTAGAAGCCGAAAGTGCTGCACACTGCCGAAGAGGGGAAGAGATGGCCGGGATGGCCGTGAAGTTAAAGGATGCTGCCGACCGCAATGAGGTTCTTGAGAAGGAGCGCCTAGCGGAATGAGAGGACCTGGGGAAGGCCACCGCCGAAGCCAAGGATGCCCGTTCTGCAATGCGGGCTATAAAGGAGGAGCTGCGCCAGGCGGGAGACATTGTGGCTGGCAAGCCCTTTTTGCTGCGCCGAAGGTTTACAGATCCAAAGTATGCTCAGCTTGGCCAGTTGTGGGGTCCGGAGGATCCTTATATGAACTTAGCGGCGAGTGCGGCAGATGCCATTGTGCACTTCCGAAGTCAGAAGGATCACAAGACGGAAGAGCTATTTTGGTCTCAATTCCATAGTCCGGAGCGTTCACTTCCGCTGACCGATCGGTTGCCTGAGTGTGCTGAGCTGAATAGATTGTCCGGACTTGCCATGACGGATATCGTAACTCAGGTCTGGCCGGGTAGGCCCAAGCCGAAGAGTTATTTTGGCTTATTGCAGCAATTCCTTGGGGCGGTGCCGCATATCAAGGCGATGAAGCGGTCAGCCTGCATAGAGGGTGCACGGATGGCCCTCGCCCGTGTGAAGACACATTGGACAAAGATGGATGCCACCGATGTTGCGACCCAGGGTTCGGACGAGAGACGGTTACCCGCCGAGCACTATTTTGGGGAAGTTCTGCGTGGTGCTCGTGTAATAGAGTCGCAGTGCTTGAAAAATGTCACGTTCAAATGAACGTTTTGGTTTGTAAAACGATGTTTATGATGTAAGCGCTTTTTGGTACTTGTGCGTTCAAGTATTAAAATATCTCCTGTGCGGCCGTTTATGTAAACGTGTGTATAACCTAAAAGATGGCAGTCGTCGGCTTCAGCCCCCACGCACAAGGTGCGGGGCTGTTCACAAAAATAGCGCATTTTCACACTTAATCCGACGTCTCGGTCCTGTGAAGGAGGTGGTAGCGTAGTAAACGAGGCAACCGGACTATAATGCTTTATCACTTTCACTTAGCCATAGGAGTTCGAGGGTGGGGCTACGATATAGCCCCTAGTGGCACCGCGCTCTCCGAATTCGGGGCGCGTATGTGCCTGACCGGGAAACGGTCCTTCGTCAAAGCGGAGGAATTCTAAACATTCCGGTAGTCGATCGAGTGGTTGACCAGTCTCTCGCTGTATCATGACAGTCAGTTTTCGGCTTTCTCTACTGAGGTGCTCGCCCAGCCGAACTGGGGCACAATCGCAGTAGTTCTCCTGGTGCCGCGTTAGCCGATGATACGGAACGTAAGGCAGCAAAACACAGGAGCCGGGCAAACCCAACATTTGACTAAAGACATGACTCGGAGCTGATGCATATAAGGCCTAACTCGAGACGCCGAACACTCCCTAAGGTATTCGGTCTTTATGATAGCGGGCAGAACAATGCCCTAAGCCCCTAGTGTCCAGGTACACGCAAGGTCCTCTGACGCGGCCGATGCCAAAACGTCAGTCTCCTCTCTGGTTATAATGAGAAACCAGGGGATATATAGCAACAAGAGACAGTAAAAAAAGGTTTACGCAGGGTCTTAATGTGAAAAGAATCCTTGCCACGGGTCCCTGCTGCACGTCTGCGCCTGTGTCTCCGTTGTGCTGTATCCTGGACGGGTGTAACACGATGTTCATCTGTAAAAGAGAGGAACTTAGTTTGAAAAGTAATCGTGCAAAAAATGAATTAAAAATCAAAATATAAATAAATGAATAAAGCTGAGCTTATATTAGCTCATACGCACAACCCCTTGTAAAGGGGTGTGCGGCTAGGGAGCCCCTAGCTTATTTATGCCGGACTCGTCTAGCCGTGTCCGGGGTCTTGAACGACCTTTTAATGAGATGATGCCGCATGGACCGGGCATTTTAAGTGTAAGAGACGCGTAGTGTGGTATTGCATTAAAGCGGACAAAAGCTTCACGTCCCAACAGTGCTTAATGGCTACTTTTGAATGGGGCGATATGAAAGATTAGCTTTTCGCGTCGGAAGTTGTCGGGCGACCTGAACACAACTTCTAGTAGTAAGGAACCCGTGCACTTGGCGTAGGGGCCTGGCGTCACTCCTTTGAAGGAAGTGCGACTATGTCGGATTTTAGTAAGGTCTATCCCCAACTTGCGGATTGTGTCCGGATATAGCAGGTTTAAATCACTACCACCGTCCATCAGGACTTGTGTAAATTGTAGTCCGTTGATTATAGGATCCAATATCAGAGTAGTCCATCCTGCGTTTCGAATGCTTCTGGAATAATCCAGGAGGTCGAAAGTAATTGGTTTGAACATCCAATCTCGGTGTTCCGCTGGGGTGGACCATGCGACACGTGCTTTAGCGGGTGCCGTACTATTTTTCTGTGCTATCACATGTAGTGAGTTTACTGTTTTGACTTCTTGTGGGAAAGTCTTTTGTTTTCCGGTGCTTTGCTGGTGGGGTTCGTCATCATCCTCGCTTGGTGCATCGAGCCCCTTGTGTTCGGCGTTGAGTCGGCCGGACTGTTTGAAAACCCAACAATCTCGGTGGGTGTGGTTTGCAGGCCTTCTGGAAGTACTGTGGATTTGACATATCCGATCCAAAATTTTGTTTAAGTTGGATAGCTCATCACTGTTGTCCTTAAGAGGCAGTGTTTTGTTGTTCGGCCGTGAGCTTTTGAATCCGGCGTTGACCGCCGTGTTCTTTGGGCTTTTTTCTTTATTTTGGCGCTGATCCTTTCTGTGCCGTGATTTTCAGTTTCCATCCCTGATCTCGGATGTACTCGGGTCGCTGGTGCTGCATCTTGCTAGCCAGCTGTCTTCCCCGTGCAAAAGCGGGTCATGAGGCTTGTTAGCGTGGCCATTGTTCTCGGCTTCTCTTGGCCGAGGTGTCTGGCGAGCCATTCGTCTCGGACATTATGTTTAAAAGCTGCTAAGGCTTCGGCGTCCGGACAGTTGACTATTTGGTTCTTTTTGGTAAGGAACCTGTTCAAGAATTTGCGCGCTGACTCTCCGGGCTATTGAGTTATGTGACTTAAATCGTCTGCATCCGGAGGGCGGACATAAGTCCCTTGGAAATTTGCTCTAAACGCGTCCTCGAGCTCTTCCCAACTTCCAATAGTATTTTCTGGGAGGCTTTTGAGCCAATGCCGAGCTGGCCCTTTGAGCTTGAGGGGTAGATATTTTATGGTGTGGAGATCATCTCCTCTGGCCATGTGTATGTGGAGGATGTAATCCTCAATCCAGACTCTGGGGTCTGTTGTTCTGTCGTATGCCTCTATGTTTACGGGTTTGAACCCCGCTGGAAATTCATGATCCAGCACCTCATCGGTGAAACATAGTGGGTGTGCGGCGCCCCTATATTTGGGTGTGTCGTTGTCTTCGAATACTCGACGTGTTGTGTTGCTTCCTGGGGCCCTCTTTTTTGGTCCATAAATGGACCTCACCGGGTCGTCCGTTTTCCGAGGATCAGGAGTCGGCTTATGTGCGGCGCCGCTTATAGCTTGTGGCCTATCATCTGGTCGTCTATCTGGCCAGGCAGCCTCTTTGCTTTTTGACTGTGGGGGCTCTATGGCCTCCTCGTCGAATTCTGGCAGCACCTTGCGCTTCGGGTAGCTCTTTGTTTGGTGGCTATTGCCATATTTGTCTGCGGTCTTGAGTACTTTGCTCCACCTCATTCTGAGTATGTCTTCCACTGTCTTGAGCTTCCGTTTTTCCTTCTTCAGACTTCTTGTAGTGGCGACGAGTCTTTTGTGAAGGTTCTTATGCTCCGTTGGTGTGTCCGGCGTGAGGTCGTCTGGACTGTTGTTTTCGCCGGGCATGGATTGATTATCCGATTCATCCTGTTCGGATGGTTGCTTGGTTGCATGTTCGTCGTCCACTGGTTTTCCCTGCTCCATTGCTGGGTCATTAGGAGTGCTGTTTTTGTCGAGGCGCGACTTAGGGCGGTGTCTGCGTCGCCGTTTTGGTTGTTTGTCGGCGGAATTATCCTTTGCCACGTCCCATTGTTCCTCGTTATCGCTTCCTTTTGGGGTGTCCACCATATATACAACATGGGTTGGGGTGGCCTTCCAGTGCTCGGTAGGCGCTGGTTCTTGGTACGTCGGTTAGATCGTCGACAGTGGCTATAAAGTGGGTGGTGGGTGGGCTTTGAATTTCTTCGTTGTCCGCATCCCAACCCTCCTGACCGCAGTCCGGCCAGGGTTCTCCTGATAACGAGAGATGCTTTAGCGAATTTAGTATATCGCCAAAGGGTGAGTGCTGAAAGATGTCCGCGGCGGTGAACTCCATGATCGGCGTCCAATCGGATTCGATTGGCAGGGGCGCAGGAGGTTCGGAGTCCGGCAAGGAGTCCGGCGCCTCGGAGTCACGAGCTTTATAAGGGACAAGGTCGGTATTCGGCTCCATCACCGTAGAAGTTGCAGCTACCGAGGCAGTGTCCAGCCACCTATCCTCAATCTGCGCGGTCTGCTCCGAACTATGGGTCAGAGCGGACTCGTGTGCGGCCTCTAGGGCACTATCCGGCGGCAGAGCTAAATCATGCCCATCGTGACAGTGCGGCACGCTCGGCTGTGGTTCGAATCCATCGAAGATCAAGTCTCTGCGGATGTCGGCCGTGAAGTTTAGGCTTCCAAAACTGATCTGATGACCAGGAGCGTAGCTTTCGATCTGCTCTAGGTGGCCAAGCGAATTGGCCCGCAGTGCGAAGCCGCCGAACACGAAGATCTGTCCGGGGAGAAAAGTCTCACCCTGGACGGCGTTGTTGTTGATTGAAGAAGCCATCAAGCCTATCGGTGACGACATAGAGGAACTCTCAATGAAAGCACCAATGTCGGTGGCAAAACCAGCGGATCTCGGGTAGGGGGTCCCAAACTGTGCGTCTAGGCGGATGGTAACAGGAGACAAGGGACACGATGTTTTTACCCAGGTTCGGGCCCTCTCGATGGAGGTAAAACCCTACTCCTGCTTGATTGATATTGATGATATGGGTACTACAAGAGTGTATCTACCACGAGATCAAGGAGGCTCAACCCTAGAAGCTAGCCTATGGTATGATTGTTGTAATGGTTGTCTTGTCCTACGGACTAAAACCCTCCGGTTTATATAGACACCGGAGAGGGCTAGGGTTACACAGAGTCGGTTACAATGGTAGGAGATCTACATATCCGTATCGCCAAGCTTGCCTTCCACACCAAGGAAAGTCCCATCCAGACACGGAACGAAGTCTTCAATCTTGTATCTTCATAGTCTTGGAGTCCGGCTGACGATGATAGTCTGGCTGTCCGGACACCCCCTAGTCCAGGACTCCCTCAGATGTCAAAACTGCATTCCTTAACGGGTTTCTTAAGAAAGAGTTGTATATGATCCAACTAAAAGGTTTTGTCGATCCTAATGGTGCTAACAAAGTGTGCAAGCTCTAGCGATCCATATATGGACGGTTGCAAGCATCTCGGAGTTGGAATATACGATTTGATGAGGTGACCAAAGCATTTGGTTTTATGCAGACTTACGGTGAAGCCTGTATTTACAAGAAAGTGAGTGGGAGCTCTGTAGCATTTCTGATATTATATGTGGATGGCATATTGTTGATTGGAAATGATATAGAATTTCTGGATAGCATAAATGGATATTTGAATAAGAATTATTCAATGAAAGACCTCGGTGAAGCTGTTTACATATTAGGCATCAACATCTATAGGGATAGATCAAGACGCTTAATAGGACTTAAATAGAGGCTGAAGAATCACCCCAATCATGATCATTGCAATAAGTAGTGGACATAGCAAAATTAGCATCCCCAAGCTTGGGGTTTTGCATATTATTAGCACAATTGACATTAATAGAATTTATAATAACATCATTGCAATCATGATTTTTATTCAAGGAGCTATCGTGAATCACTTTATAAATTCCTTCTTTTAACAGTTCATCACAGTTTTCAGATTTATAAATCCCAAGAAAAACCTCATAAAGATAATCTAGTGCACTCAACTCACTAGCAATTGGTTCATCGTAATTGGATCTTTTAAAAAGATTAGCAAGTGGATGAGCATCCATAAGCTTTTTGTTTTCTGATCTTCAATAAACACACAAATATGCCAAACAAACAAGAAAACAAACCAAGTACTCCCTCCATTCCACAATGTAGTGCCTATAAATTTTTGTGAAAGTCAAACTTTGCCAATTTTGACCAAGTGTATAGAGAAAGCTGTCTACATCTACAATATCAAACATGTACATTCTGAAAATATAACTCACGATGTATCCAATGATGTGCCTTTGGTAATATAGTTGTACCTACTTTTCTCTATAAACATGGTCAAAGTTTGTAATGTTTGACTTTTGTAAAAATCTATAGGCACTACAAAGACATAAGGGCAAACGAAAAAGGCAAATATTTTTTTTGTTTTTGTAAAAACGTTTTAGAAGTGGGGAAGATGAAAACAAGAGGCAAATGGAAAATAATGTAAATTGCAAGGAGATGAGAGTTTATTTGTGGGAACCTGATAGATCTTGACTTGATCCTCCCCGGCAACGGTACCAGAAATTCTTCCTGCTACTTGTGATCCTCATCAGTAAATTCCTCGAAGAGGAGAGGATGATGCAGCACAACGGAGGTAAGTATTTCCCTCAGTTATGAAACCAAGGTATCAATCCATTAGGAGAACCAAGCAAATTTTGTAAGCGGCACCTGCACATAAACAACAAATCCTCGCAACCCGGCGCTTAGAGGGGTTGTCAATCCCTCTTTGGGAAAGGTAGTATGATAAAAAGATAGATCGGTGGATGCAAATAAATAAAAGCAAATAAAACGCAGCAAGGTATTTTTGGGTTTTTGATAATATAGATCTGAAAATAAAATAAGCAAATAGTGGAAAACACGAATAACAATATAGGTCTGCAAGTATATGATGAGAAATAGACCCGGGGGCCGTAGGTTTCACTAGTGGCTTCTCTCGAGAAAATAGCATACAGTGGGTAAACAAATTACTGTTGGGCAACTGATAGAAAAGCGAATAGTTATGATGATATCCAAGACAATGATCATGTATATAGGCATCACGTCCAAGATTAGTAGACCGACTCCTGCGTGCATCTACCACTATTACTCCACACATCGACCGCTATCCAGCCTGCATCTAGTGTATTAAGTTCCAAAAAGAAACGGAGTAATGCCTTAAGAACGACGACATGATGTAGACACGATCTATTCATGTAGGAATAGACCCCATCATTTTATCCTTAAAGGCAACGATACATGCGTGTCATGTCTCCTTCTATCACTGAGATTGAGCACCGCAAGGTCGAGCCCATCACGAAGCACCTCTTCCCATTGCAAGATAAATCAATCAAGTTGGCCAAACAAAACCGAAATATCGAAGAAGAAATACAAGGTTATAATAATAATGTATGGATATAATTGCAAATAGATCTGATCATAAACTCAGAATTCATCGGATCCCAACAAACACACTTCAAAAGAGTTACATCAAATAGATCTCTGAAGAGAACATTGTATTGAAGATCAAAAAGAGAGAAGAAGACATCTAGCTAATGCCTACGAACCTGTAGGTCTGTGGTAAACTACTCATGCATCATCAGAGAGGCACCAATGAGGATGATGAACCCCTCTGTGATCGTGTCCCTATCAGGCGGAGTGCCGGAAAAGGGCTCTAGGATGGATCTCGTGGTTCTGGAAATTGCGGCGGCTGGAACAATTTTCTCCGACTCCTCGAGGGTTTCTGAAATATCTAAGAATTTATAGAGCTAAGAGGCGGTGGAAAGGACCCTCGTGGGCCCCACGGTCCATCAGGGAGTGCTTGGGCCTCCTCGCGCGCCCTGGTGTCTCATGGGCCCCACGGACCTCCCCTCGTGAACTTCATTGGCCCTCTGGATGTCTTCTGGTCCATAACAAATCTCCAAAAAGTTTCGTTGCATTTGGACTCCGTTTGATATTGATATTCTGCGAAGTAAAAAATAGGTAGAAAACAACAACTGGCAATGGGCACTATGTCAATAGGTTAGTCCCAAAAAATGATAAAAAGTGCTAGAAAATGATTGTAAAACATCCAAGAATGATAACAAACAGCATGGAACAATAAAAAATTAATGATATGTTGGAGACATATCATTCACCAGCCTTAGTATGCCCTGCCTAACATTTTCGTCAATAGTGTATTTTCGAAGAAGCTTAGTAAAAATCTCATGAGCATACACTTTATCGGCGCCTTTAAATTGCTCCTCCATTTCAGTGAGGAATTCTTTAGCAGTGTCTTTCTTAGGGAGTGCCTCAGAAATGTCTGGTGATATTGTCGCTTTAATAATGAGAAGCGCAATATGGTTCGACTTGTTCCATTTTTCTATCTTAACATCATAGTCATTTTTGAGTTCTGCATACCCTATGGCACCTTCCACTGGTGCTACAAGTTTTTCTTCCCTCCAGGCATAATCAACCTCATTACAACCCAAACATAATTTGAGTTCGGACTTCCAACGCGGGAAGTTACTCCCCGTAAGTGGTTAGATCATGTCGGACCGGAATGGAGCGGAAGCTGAAATTATCATAAAAATTCATAAGTAAACTTGCATGATTATAAATTTACGTTGGTAAATAAACAAACATGCCAAGGATTAAATTTCAACTCCATGTCAAAACACCGTTGGGCGGAAAAAACATGGAATAAAAATATCATAAGGGATGACTCATAATAATAAAACAAATGTTGGTCTAAATTAAAATTAGAGTCATTCATTCTCAATTTAAACATAAACATTAAAAAAAGATTATCACTATTTGATGCTTAAAAAGGTTCATCATGCAAAACACATAATAAATCCTGAGTAAAGTATCTCGTTGGTTCAATTTTACCTAGAATAATAATGTGTCTGTCATACTTTTAGGCATTTTCTGTTTTAAACAGTGCAAAACCATATTGTGTATTAACTGAAAAATGCACTGGAAAAGACAGAAAGTGGCCAAAATTTATATGTGCCCGAAATACCCACAACTACACATAAAATGGCCCAGCCCAGCAGCAAAAACATTAAAAAAATAACTTTCCGCTGGACTGAAATAGCCTGGGTCGTGGCCCATGGACGGATATGGCCCATTAAGCTCCCAAAGGCGAAGCTTGGAGCTCAGCGCGACGATGAACCGTCGGATCAAAACGAATGGTTCGATTTGATCCCAATCGGATCAAAACTTGCTCCCGAGCTAACCCTAGACCATTTCCTCCCCTCCTCTCTGGCATTCGATGGCGGCCTGAAAGGCGCGCCGGCCATGGCGGCGCGGCGGCTGCGCTCGCCGAAGGAGTGTGCCACATGATGAATCTCGCGTCCTCCTTCGTCGAGCGTGGCCCCGGTGTCCCCGCATATGGCGTTTCAGGGAGGGCGGAGAGACGCCGGCCACGGCGGCATGAGAGGCAACGACGACCCGCGCGGTGTTGGCCACACAGGAGCTCGTCCATTCGAGCGGCAGCGGTGGCTCAGAATCGTTCCACACATCGTCCCGAGCACGGTGGCGTCGTGGCGTCTTCGCCATCGCTCAACAGTGAGCTCTGCGTGGGCCCCGAAGGGAAGAGACGACTACGTGGCACATAAGGTGAAGATTCTCTTCATTCTTTACCCCAATTCGTGTTCATCGATGCTTAATTGGGGGAAAAGCCTAATTGAGGAATGGGGAATTTTTCTAGGGTTCTTCATGTGGGGATTCTACTGTTGGTGTACTATGTATTCCTCTACCTTCTAATTTGCTTATCCATAATTGAATCAACACTTAAGAGATGAGCAATTTTAATTAACAAAAACTTGATTATGAGCATTAACTCTTCACAGAGGCTTAACTAAAACTAATTAGGCATGATAGGTAGTAGAGATCCATGGCAAATTAGAATATAACATGATGATTTACACAGGACACCAAAACAATAGCATGCATATTGGGCTAACCAGGGGCTAAAACTTTTAATCTTAATCATCAACCCTAAACCTGACATTGATCTACTAATCAATAATAAGGGATCTATTGCAATCAAAATTGGCAAGTGATACCATTGTTAGAACTTATGCATCAATAGGATGCCAACATCATGATGAAATTGCATCTAGATCACCCAATGAACATGAACAGAGATGGGTTTAGTGATCCTTTACATGTCACAACAGTGGACATGATCGCATGCTCGATGCAGGCGCGATGGAGGGGTGATGTAGTCGAGGTAGATGACCTAGATGTCCTGATGCCCTCAGGGCGCCACTAGCACTGGCCTGGGACGGCGGCGGCGGCTGGAGTAGGTCTTCTCATTGCTACAGCACCCCCAATATCGGATAGGGTTTTGTGTGTTGGGGAACACAGTAATTTCAAAAAAAATCCTACGATCACGCAAGATCTATCTAGGTTATGCATAGCAACGAGAGGGGAGAGTGTGTCCGTGTACCCTCGTAGACCGAAAGCGGAAGCGTTTAGTTAACGCGGTTGATGTAGTCGAACGTCTTCACAATCAAACCGATCCAAGCGCCGAACGTACGACACCTCCGCGTTCAGCACACGTTCAGCTCAGGGACGTCCCTCGTACTCTTGATCCAGTTGAGGCCGAGGGAGAGTTCCGTCAGCACGACGGCGTGGTGACGGTGGTGATGAAGTTACTGGCACAGGGCTTCGTCTAAGCACTACGACGATATGATCGAGGTGTGTAACTGTGGAGGCGGGCACCGCACACGGCTAAAACAATTGTCAACTTGTGAGTCTTTGGGGTGCCCCCCTCCCCCGTATATAAAGGAGGGGAGGAGGAGGCCGGCGGCCAACAAGGGGCGCACCAAGGGGGAGGACTCCTACTCCTAGTAGGAGTAGGTCTCCCACCTTTCCTAGTCCAAGAAGGAGAAGAGGGGGAAGGAGGAGGTGGAGAGAAGGAAGGAGAGGGGGGCCGCCGCCCCTTCCCCTTGTCCAATTCAGACTGGGGCAAGGGGGACCGCGTGCCACCTCCTGGCTGCCCTCTCTCGCCTCCACTAAGGCCCATGAGGTCCAATAGCTTCCGGGGAGGGGGGGGGGGGGTTCGGTAACCCCTAGTACTCCGGTTATATCCAAAACTTCTCCGGAACACTTCCGGTGTCTGAATATAGTCATCCAATATATTAATCTTTATGTCTCAACCATTTTGAGACTCTTCGTCATGTTCGTGATCACATCTGGGACTCCGAACAATCTTCGGTACAACATATCACATAAACTCATAATACCAATCGTCATCGAACGTTAAGCGTGCGGACCCTACGAGTTCGAGAACTATGTAGACATGACCGAGACATGTCTCCGGTCAATAACCAATAGCGGAACCTAGATGCTCATATTGGTTCCTACATATTCTACGAAGATCTTTATCGGTCAAACCGCATAACAACATACGTTGTTCCCTTTGTCATCGGTATGTTACTTGCCTGAGATTTGATCGTCGGTCTCTCAATACCTAGTTCAATCTTGTTACCGGAAAGTCTCTTTACTCGTTCCGTAATACTTCATCCTGCAACTAACTCATTAGTCACAATGCTTGCAAGGCTTATAGTGATGAGTATTACTGAGAGGGCCAGAGATACCTCTCCGAAACACGGAGTGAAAAATCCTAATCTCGATCTATGCTAACCCAACAAACACCTTCGGAGATACCTGTAGAGCACCTTTATAATCACCCTTTTACGTCGTGACGTTTGGTAGCACACAAAGTGTTCCTCCGGTATTCGGGAGTTGCATAACTCATAGTATGAGGAACTTATATAAGTTATGAAGAAAGCAGTAGCAATGAAACTAACACGATCATAATGCTAAGCTAACGTATGGGTCATGTCCATGACATCATTCTCCTAATGATGTGATCCCATTCATAAAATAACAACACATGTCTATGGTTAGGAAACATAACCATCTTTGATTAACGAGCTATTCAAGTATAGGCATACTAGGGACTACAAATTTTGTCTATGTATTCACACATGTACTAAGTTTCCGGTTAATACAATTCTAGCACGAATAATAAACATTTATCATGAATTAAGGAAATAAATAATAACATTATTATTGCCTCTAGGGCATATTTGCTTCAGTCTCCCACTTGCACTAGAGTCAATAATCTAGATTACATATTAATGATTCTAACATCCATAGAGCTTTGGTGCTGATCATGTTTTGCTCGTGGAAGAGGCTTAGTCAACGGGTCTGCAACATTCAGATCCGCGTGTATCTTGCAAATTTCTATGTCCCCTTCCTGTGACGCCCCGAGACTGACGCTCCAGAAGACTTCCAGCTACTCTGAGTTTCGTCGTGTGATTTGTTTTGTTTGTTGCATCATTTGCATTGCATCATGTCATCATATCATCAATTTTTAAAACCTTAACTAAATAAATTGCATAGATCTTTTGATCTATTTAAATCGAGGGATATTCACAATGGTGATTTCTCTTTATAACATACCCTCCCGATATAAGGGAGCTATAACAAAATATTCCATTTATTTGGAAGCCATCGAAACAAACTTACATTATAAATCTCTCTCGTTTTCAAATATTCTATGTCTTGATCTTTCTCCAAATACTTAAATTCTAGTTGTGGCACTTTGAAATATGTCAAAGTAGCTCCATGCCAGTTTTCAACTCAACTTGTATTTATTTGGCCCTCCAAATAGATATTTTGCTTCTATCTCTTTTCTGTAAATAGAAAAGGATTTTCCCCTTCTTTTCTTTTAATCCAGTCTGCTAGGCCTCTTGGCCTTTTTCCCCCCTCCACCGAAATGGCCCAAGGCCCACCTAAAACCTTCCTAACCCTAGCCCCTCGCTCAGCCCGTTCCCCATCTCCCTCGATCCCCTCCTGCTTCCCTTGCGCCGCCACTCTTCTCGTTCTCCATGCCCAGCTCCATCCCCGCAGCCCTCCTCGCTCGACCCCAACACCAGCGCCGCCACCCCTCGTCCTTCCCGATCCCCTCGTCTTCCCCATCTCTCCCTCTCGTCCCTCCGTGCGCCTCCACTCACACACACGCATGCATCGAGCCAGGGAGAGGAGATCCCTTCTGCTCGCACCCTCCTGGCCAGCCGTGCCCCTCCATGGCGCTACCGGCCTTCATGGTTTCCCCGCGCCCTGCTCTGCCTCGACATTCGCTCCAGCTCCAGCCCCTCTAGCGCCGCCTCCCTTCCTCTCCTGTGCCGCAGCGCTCGGCCTCCTCCCTGAGCTCCTGCTCCCTTCGTCCATGGCGCCACTGCCTCGCCCGAGCCCTTTGCTCGACCAGGAGCTTGTCAACTCCGGCGCCTCTGCATCTTCCAGCCGAACGCCCATCTCCCTTGCGCGTTCGCTCCTCCGCCATGGCCGCCTCCCTCTGCTGCCAGTCCAACCACGTCCGTGGCGTGGGCCGCTTGGCCTGCTCGTCGCCGGTGCTCCACCACGACGGCCTTCCTCGACTGCCTCGACCTCCTCTGCAAGGTGAAGCCACCGCCACGCCACCAACCGCTGCTGCTGCCTCCAGGTTGCGCTCCCCGTCCATCATGAGCTCCGCCTTGCTCCTATTCGACCCTCGTCGTACCGCCATGACGCAGCCTCGACCCGGCGTCATCCATCCTCTATCAACCGCGTATGTGCAGCACCACCAAGTTTTGCCTCTGTACACTTGTGTGGGGTTGACCGTGGTCGTGTGTCTAGTGCCACTTGGAGACTGCCAAGTACATGGATACGCCAAGTTCCATTCCGAACATGTACGACTACACCTGCTGATGTGTCAAGTACCTTGGAACGTCTACGACTACACGAACTCACCAAGTACCACGACGGCCGTTGTCGGCAAGTACCCTCTCCAGATGGCCAAGTTCGACTACCATCGTCGTGAACCGCTTCCGAAACGAGTACCACTACCGTCGCCACGAGAACAACTACTTCCCACGACGACCCGTGAACGACTACTTCCACTACCGTCGCCGTGTACCACTACTTCAGCTACCGTCGCGAGAACGTCTACTTCCACTACTTCCACTACAAACTCGACCCGCTCCGAAAATGCACGCTTCGAAGGTATAACAGCCGAGACGACCGCCGAATGCATGTGTTGAATGAGATGTCCTTGTTTGCACCGTGCCCGTTTGTTTCGTGCATGTCGCTCTTTTGCCATGCCACTGTCACGTGGGAACCCGGTAACCGGGATCACCCCCACCATCTTTGCATGTTCTGCACATCCACACTTTCGTTCGCACCGACATCTTGATGAGTTGTCGGATCATCGGAATGTTGCCGTGGCACCATTTCTATTTCGCCGCCGTGGCACCCTTTTTGTTCCGCCATGGTGACAAATGCTTCATAACATGCTTATGTCAACATTTTCATAAAAATTGCATAAAACTTGCATATGTCATCCGCATCATGATAACAACAATTAAAATATTTAAAATTGTGTTTGCATTAAATTGCTAAATGACATGAGGATTTTCTGGAATTGTCGTTTGTTGCTTCCGGCCTCATTTAAACTTGCCTAAATAGTAAGTTTAATTATGCTTCACCTCTTGCCATGTTAACCAACATTTAATCTTGTCTTGTTCATAACCGAGAGAGAAACTAAATAATTGATGTGGTGTTCCGTCAATATGCAACTCGTTGCATATTGAGCTCCACTTAAGTTGTAGTATTGTTTGTGCACTTTGCCATGCCATGCCTCATTAAACCGGACATGCATCATACTTGTTTGTGCATCATGACATGTTTATGCTTGTGTGTTTACCATGTTGTTTGTTTCTTTCCGGTTTGCTTCTCTCGTTAGCTTCGGTTTCGTTCCGGAGTTGTGAGGTTTCGTTCATCTACGACCGTTTGTCTTCTTCTTGGACTCGTTCTTCTTCCTTGCGGGATCTCAGGCAAGATGATCATACCCTCGAAATCACTACTATCTTTGCTATTCTAGTTTGCTCGCTCTTTTGCTATGCCAATGCTACGATGCCTACCATTTGCTTGTCAGCCTCCCAAATTGCCATGTCAAACCTCTAACCCACCATGTCCTAGCAAACCGTTGATTGGCTATGTTACCGCTTTGCTCAGCCCCTCTTATAGCATTGTTAGTTGTAGGTGAAGATTGAAGTTTGTTCCTTGTTGGAACATGGAGATGTTGTTCCTTGTTGGAACATGTTTACTTGTTGGGATATCACAATATCTCTTATTTAATTAATGCATCTATATACTTGGTAAAGGGTGGAAGGCTCGGCCTTATGCCTGGTGTGTTGTTCCACTCTTGCCGCCCTAGTTTCCGTCATACCGGTGTTATGTTCCCGGATTTAGCGTTCCTTACGCGGTCAGGTGATTTATGGGACCCCCCTGACAGTTCGCTTTGAATAAAACTCCTCCAGCAAGGCCCAACTTTGGTTTTACCATTTGCCTCACCTAGCCCTTTTTCCCTTGGGTTTCCGGAGCCCGAGGGTCATCTTTATTTAACCCCCCCGGGCCAGTGCTCCTTCGAGTGTTGGTCCAAACTAGAGCACCGTGCGGGACCATTCCTTGGCAACTTGGATTCGTCGGTACCTGTACGCTTCGCTTATCCGGTGTGCCCTGAGAACGAGATATGTGCAGCTCCTATCGGGATTTGTCGGCGCATCGGGCGGCTTTGCTGGTCTTGTTTTACCATTGTCGAAATGTCTTGATGTACCGGGATACCGAGTCTAATCGGAGTGTCTCGGGTGAAGGTCTATTCCTTCGTTGATCGCGAGAGCTTGTCATGGGCTAAGTTGGGACACCCCTGCAGGGTATAAACTTTCGAGAGCCGTGCCCGCGGTTATGTGGCAGATGGGAATTTGTTAATGTCCGGTTGTAGAAAACCCGAAGTTGACCTTAATTAAAATGCATCAACCGCGTGTGTAACCGTGATGGTCTCTTCTCGGCGGAGTCCGGGAAGTGAACACGGTGTTGGAGTTATGTTTGACGTAAGTAGTTTCAGGATCACTTCTTGCTCGCTACTAGCTTCACGACCGTGCATTGCTTCTCTTCTCGCTCTCTTTTGCAAATGTAGCCACCCCATATGCTAGTCGCTTGCTGCAGCTCCACCTCATTACTACTTCCTTCATATAAGCTTAAATAGTCTTGATCTCGCGGGTGTGAGATTGCCGAGTCCTCGTGACTCACAGATACTTCCAAAACCAGTTTGCAGGTGCCGATGAAACCGTGCAGGTGACGCATCCGAGCTCAAGGAGGAGCTCGATGAAGATCTTGCCCTTTGTGTTGTTTCGTTCTAGTTGATCAGTAGTGGAGCCCCGTTGGGGTCGATCGGGGACCTTTGTCGCATTTGGGGTTCTTCTTTTATTTTGGTTCCGTAGTCGGACCTTGATTGTATCTGGATGATGTAATGCTTTATTCATGTAATTGTGTGAAGTGGCGATTGTAAGCCAACTATGTATCTCTTTCCCTTATGTATTACATGGGTTGTGTGAAGATTACCTCACTTGCGACATTGCTTTCAATGCGGTTATGCCTCTAAGTCGTGCTTCGACACATGGGAGATATAGCCGCATCGAGGGCGTTACAAGTTGGTATCAGAGCCTTCCCCGACCTTAGGAGCCCCACTGCTTGATCGTTTTTAGCGGCCGAGTTGTGTCTAGAAAAATGTTTTGAGTCATTTAGGATTATATATATCGGAGAGTTAGGAATTCTTTTTACTCCCAGTCTCTTCACCGCTCTGGTAAGGCATCCTGACGTAGAGTTTTGACTCTTCTCTTCTCAAATTTCACTAAATTTTTTTCTAGGATCACGCGGGTATCTTGGAATCGTTCCGATGGTTTTATGATGAGAACATTGTCTTGGTGCCTCTTGCCAGGGGTTTAGTGGAAGTGTCCCGGGGAGTTGAGCTCTGAGGTGTTGTCGTCATAATTTTATCGTTACAGTTCTGGAATACCTGAGTTTAGTACGCCGACATCGAAAATCTCTTTTATGCAGTTGTTGGTGAGATAACCCTGATAACCCAGTACTGAGGTGAGTACGGTAGTATTGCCATAACTTGTATAACGAATGCTTTTCGAAGGTTGAGGTAGACGATTTCCGAAGGTTTCTTGGTTATGTGTTGAAGGATGGATACAGCTGGATGTAGGATTTGCTAGTTTTGGGTGAGATATTATGCTTCCCCTGTATCCCCAACACCTGATTGCATAACCGGAAAATTTCGGGAGTTTCATAGGTGGGAATTCAAGTAGCTCTTAGGATATCTTTCCGACGGATGTATGATATGAAATTGGGGTTCGACGTCTAGTGGTCCGCCTATTCACGGTTGGTTTTACAGTGGTCTCGTTGTGTCTTAAAGAGTCCTTGGCTATGCCGACTCGGGGACGCTTCGTATGTCATGTGCACTGCCTTGTACATGATGGTGCTGTACGATCGAGCCCGTGTAGGCCCCACCACGAAAACTTCGGACGAAATCTCTATCATATGTTTGTTCCGGCTTATTCTGCAAGCCAGTCCTTTGTTTTTGTTTTGAGTTGTGGTATTCGAGTTGCTTCAATGTCAAGTGTTGATTCCATACCTTTCTGAAATGGTGTTCTCATACTCCGATGTGAATACCAATCCTTCTCGACAATCGAGATTGTCATGTCAATCCTTTTCAACCGGCGTGTTTCTCTTCAAGTGGATCCGATCACTTCAACATCAGCAAGACCAATTATCATTTCTTCTCAACGGTGTTTGTTTCATCCGTCTCCAAGTTGCTCTTGTTTTTCCCGCCCACCCACCCTTTTTCCTCAAGGACTAAGATTTCTTTACCAAGTATCCTTTTATTTTTGTGAAGTTGCTCCATTCTTTTCCGTCAATGTTCTTACCCGGTGGTTCTCAAGAAGATGTTCTACTAATTCGTCGTTCGCCATTCCTTTCTCTTCTCCGGTGGATTCAAGTCAAGTTTTGTTGATCATACCTTTTTCCTCATTTCAATGTCTTCTCATACCGGTGCACCTCATTATCATTCTATTTCTCGCTATTTGTTATTCCGGAGTGCTCAAGATATCTCGAAGATTCGTGTTTCCACTCTGCATTCGTTCAAGCTCTTTCGAGATTGGTATCGCATTCAAGTCATTTAATTCAACCGGTGCAACAACTCTTTTAAATCTTTTCAACGGTGTTCTTTTGAGTGGGCCCTAACCCACAGGTCTTTTCCCAGGATCTTACCTGACTCTTCTATTTTCCCAGAGCTATCCTAAATTCTTCTCCAAGTTTGACGTAAGAATGAGTTATCATCAGTCAAATGCTTTTCTCCAAGATCTTTCAAATTCTTTTCATAGTTGGCTCAACCTCTTCGCTTTTGATTCTTCCGGTGTGCCTCAATAATTCTTGGTGGTGTTTCTCATTGTCATTCTCATCATTTGAAGACCGAAGAAGAGTTTCTCTTTAATCTTGCTCTATTCTCTTCAAGATTCATGGTGCTAGCTTGTTGCCATCCTCTCATAATTGTTTTCGATTGTGAGAATCTTTTTCACCCATCATGAGATATTCAAGAGTCTCCTCAGTTTGTCATCCGGAGTCCATCAATTCAGGTTTATTCATTCTCAGCTGTCAGTTATCATTCTCCAATCATACCGGTGCATCATTCAAGTATTCTCTAATCAGCTCATGATCTATTCGTTCATTTGTATCTAAATACCCTCAAGTATCTTCATTCGTTTTCCAATTCTTCCTGGTGATTTCTGCCTTTGCTACTTTCATTTTCAATTCTTACGGTGGTTCTTTCAAGATTTTTTTCTTTGATTATCATATTAATTCATTCGTTCTTTTCAATCCTACCGGTGGTTCATGAAGACCTTCTCAAGTTTATGCTATATCTCTCTTAACCCTTTTTCAATGGGAATAAGTAGTATGCCAAATCCGTTGCTTGTCATCAATTTAAATTGGTGAAGGATATGCATAACATAATTCTTATTCTTGTTTCATCCAAGTGATTAATTTCTTCTTTCCAGAGTTGTTCATCATATCACATTCTTGGTTCGAGATGCTTCATCTTTTCTTTTCCGGAGTTCCAAGTTTTCCGCTTTATCTCGTCGTGAAGCTCTATCTAAATCATCGCAAGGCTTCACCTTGTGTTCTCAACTTCCCTTTTCTTTTTATCATCCGTTTATTACCGGAGTGGTGGTTCGTCAAGGATTCTTTTCATTCTTCAATTGTCTTCAAGATTTCTCTTGAAGTTAAGATCAGCCAAGCTATACTCAAAAATTAAACATGGTGTTCAACACATGTCTTGTTTTGAGGAGTTCAAGCATTCTTCATCTTGCATTCCAAAGTGCAATTCTTTCTACCTTATCTTTTGAGGTGGTCTTATGTCATTCTTGACAATTTCACTTTGTGTTTCATGATTCGCAAGTTGTTAAGAATGAGATATTTAAATCCATCATTTTCTCTTTGTTCAAGAGATCTTTTCAACCATCAACCTCGTTGTTGGAGTTATCTTGTGTCATATTTCACCTAAAGCCATCCCTAAGGACTGTTGCTATCTATGGTGCTCATAAGTGATCTAAGCTCTTCTTTATCCTCTCGGTAAAATAGTTTCTTGTCTCCTTGTTCTTACCAATCCAATTCTTTTCCTGTGAGTGGCAGTTTGTCACCTCATAATTTGACATATATTCCACAAGACCGTATCAAGCTTATTCCTTCGTTGTTGGTTTTCCAACAATTCCGCTCGACCCGTCTCCTAAGGATGCCTCCTCAAGCTCTGTTGTGGCATAAGAGGGCATTTTCTTCTCCATTCTTCTATTTCAATTATCTATCTTCTATTCTTTTGTTTTGGAGGTATTGTAATGTTGCTCTTCTCAACCCATCATCTCGTTTGTCTAAGATCATGTTCTTTTCATGATTGTCCATTTAACCGGAGTGTCGTGTCCTCTGCTCAAGCTCTTTTCTTCCTATCAAGTCTTGTATCTGTTTTCAACCGGAGTGCGATAAGAAATTGTTCTTCTTTGTTCCTCTTATCTAACGGGGTGTTTTCAACTTCGTTCATCTCCGTTGTATTCTTTCTTTCAATTTGTTCAATTTTTCAAGGTTCGTGGTTTCACTCGTTTGTCAAAGAAGTAACTTAGTTTTACCTCTTTTCTTCCTCTTCCGTTTCTCTCCGGTGTCATCCTTAGATCTCGGGACGAGATCCTCTTGTAGTGGTGGAGTGTTGTGACGCCCCGAGACTGACGCTCCAGAAGACTTCCAGCTACTCCGAGTTTCGTCGTGTGATTTGTTTTGTTTGTTGCATCATTTGCATTGCATCATGTCATCATATCATCAATTTTTAAAACCTCAACTAAATAAATTGCATAGATCTTTTGATCTATTTAAATTGAGGGATATTCACAATGGTGATTTCTCTTTATAACATACCCTCCCGATATAAGGGAGCTATAACAAAATATTCCATTTATTTGGAAGCCATCGAAACAAACTTGCATTTTAAATCTCTCTCGTTTTCAAATATTCTATGTCTTGATCTTTCTCCAAATACTTAAATTCCGGTTGTGGCACTTTGAAATATGTCAAAGTAGCTCCATGCCAGTTTTCAACTCAACTTGTATTTATTTGGCCCTCCAAATAGATATTTTGCTTCTATCTCTTTTCTGTAAATAGAAAAGGATTTTACCCTTCTTTTCTTTTAATCCAGTCTGCTAGGCCTCTTGGACTTTTTCCCCCCTCCACCGAAATGGCCCAAGGCCCACCTAAAACCTTCCTAACCCTAGACCCTCGCTCAGCCCGATCCCCATCTCCCTCGATCCCCTCCTGCTTCCCTCGCGCCGCCACTCTTCTCGTTCTCCATGCCCAGCTCCATCCCCGCAGCCCTCCTCGCTCGACCCCAACACCAGCGCCGCCACCCCTCGTCCTTCCCGATCCCCTCGTCTTCCCCATCTCTCCCTCTCGTCCCTCCGTGCGCCTCCACTCACACACACGCATGCATCGAGCCAGGGAGAGGAGATCCCTTCTGCTCGCACCCTCCTGGCCAGCCGTGCCCCTCCATGGCGCTGCCGGCCTTCATGGTTTCCCCGCGCCCTGCTCTGCCTCGACATTCGCTCCAGCTCCAGCCCCTCTAGGGCCGCCTCCCTTCCTCTCCTGTGCCGCAGCGCTCGGCCTCCTCCCTGAGCTCCTGCTCCCTTCGTCCATGGCGCCGCTGCCTCGCCCAAGCCCTTTGCTCGACCAGGAGCTCGTCAACTCCGGCGCCTCTGCATCTTCCAGCCGAACGCCCGTCTCCCTTGCGCGTTCGCTCCTCCGCCATGGCCGTCTCCCTCTGCTGCCAGTCCAACCACGTCCGTGGCGTGGGCCGCTTGGCCTGCTCGTCGCCGCTGCTCCACCACGACGGCCTCCCTCGACTGCCTCGACCTCCTCTGCAAGGTGAAGCCACCGCCACGCCACCAACCGCTGCTGCTGCCTCCAGGTTGCGCTCCCCGTCCATCATGAGCTCCGCCTTGCTCCTATTCGACCCTCGTCGTACTGCCATGACGCAGCCTCGACCCGGTGTCACTGCGTATGTGCAGCACCACCAAGTTTTGCCTCTGTACACTTGTGTGGGGTTGACCGTGGTCGTGTGTCTGGTGCCACTTGGAGACTGCCAAGTACATGGATACGCCAAGTTCCGTTCCGAACATGTACGACTACACCTGCTGATGCGTCAAGTACCTTGGAACGTCTACGACTACGCGGACTCACCAAGTACCACGACGGCCGTTGTCGGCAAGTACCCTCTCCGGATGGCCAAGTTCGACTACCATCGTCGTGAACCGCTTCCGAAACGAGTACCACTACCGTCGCCACGAGAACAACTACTTCCCACGACGACCCGTGAACGACTACTTCCACTACCGTCGCCGTGTACCACTACTTCCACTACCGTCGCGAGAACGTCTACTTCCACTACTTCCACTACAAACTCGACCCGCTCCGAAAATGCACGCTTCGAAGGTATAACAGCCGAGACGACCGCCGAATGCATGTGTTGAATGAGATGTCCTTGTTTGCACCGTGCCCGTTTGTTTCGTGCATGTCGCTCTTTTGCCATGCCACTGTCACGTGGGAACCCGGTAACCGGGATCACCCCCACCATCTTTGCATGTTCTGCACATCCACACTTTCGTTCGCACCGACATCTTGATGAGTTGTCGGATCATCGGAATGTTGCCGTGGCACCATTTCTGTTTCGCCACCGTGGCACCCTTTTTGTTCCGCCATGGTGACAAATGCTTCATAACATGCTTATGTCAACATTTTCATAAAAATTGCATAAAACTTGCATATGTCATCCGCATCATGATAACAACAATTAAAATGTTTAAAATTGTGTTTGCATTAAATTGCTAAATGACATGAGGATTTTCTGGAATTGTCGTTTGTTGCTTCCGGCCTCATTTAAACTTGCCTAAATAGTAAGTTTAATTATGCTTCACCTCTTGCCATGTTAACCAACATTTAATCTTGTCTTGTTCATAACCGAGAGAGAAACTAAATAATTGATGTGGTGTTCCGTCAATATGCAACTCGTTGCATATTGAGCTCCACTTAAGTTGTAGTATTGTTTGTGCACTTTGCCATGCCATGCCTCATTAAACCGGACATGCATCATACTTGTTTGTGCATCATGACATGTTTATGCTTGTGTGTTTACCATGTTGTTTGTTTCTTTCCGGTTTGCTTCTCTCGTTAGCTTCGGTTTCGTTCCGGAGTTGTGAGGTTTCGTTTGTCTACAACCATTTGTCTTCTTCTTGGACTCGTTCTTCTTCCTTGCGGGATCTCAGGCAAGATGATCATACCCTCGAAATCACTACTATCTTTGCTATTCTAGTTTGCTCGCTCTTTTGCTATGCCAATGCTACGATGCCTACCATTTGCTTGTCAGCCTCCCAAATTGCCATGTCAAACCTCTAACCCACCATGTCCTAGCAAACCGTTGATTGGCTATGTTACCGCTTTGCTCAGCCCCTCTTATAGCATTGTTAGTTGTAGGTGAAGATTGAAGTTTGTTCCTTGTTGGAACATGGAGATGTTGTTCCTTGTTGGAACATGTTTACTTGTTGGGATATCACAATATCTCTTATTTAATTAATGCATCTATATACTTGGTAAAACGGTGGAAGGCTCGGCCTTATGCCTGGTGTTTTGTTCCACTCTTGCCGCCCTAGTTTCCGTCATACCGGTGTTATGTTCCCGGATTTTGCGTTCCTTACGCGGTCGGGTGATTTATGGGACCCCCCTGACAGTTCGCTTTGAATAAAACTCCTCCAGCAAGGCCCAACCTTGGTTTTACCATTTGCCTCACCTAGCCCTTTTTCCCTTGGGTTTCCGGAGCCCGAGGGTCATCTTTATTTAACCCCCCCGGGCCAGTGCTCCTTCGAGTGTTGGTCCAAACTAGAGCACCGTGCGAGACCATTCCTTGGCAACTTGGATTCGTCGGTACCTGTACGCTTCGCTTATCCGGTGTGCCCTAAGAACGAGATATGTGCAGCTCCTATCGGGATTTGTCGGCGCATCGGGCGGCTTTGCTGGTCTTGTTTTACCATTGTCGAAATGTCTTGATGTACCGGGATACCGAGTCTGATCGAAGTGTCTCGGGTGAAGGTCTATTCCTTCGTTGATCGCGAGAGCTTGTCATGGGCTAAGTTGGGACACCCCTGCAGGGTATAAACTTTCGAGAGCCGTGCCCGCGGTTATGTGGCAGATGGGAATTTGTTAATGTCCGGTTGTAGAAAACCCGAAGTTGACCTTAATTAAAATGCATCAACCGCGTGTGTAACCGTGATGGTCTCTTCTCGGCGGAGTCCGGGAAGTGAACACGGTGTTGGAGTTATGTTTGATGTAAGTAGTTTCAGGATCACTTCTTGCTCGCTACTAGCTTCACGACCGTGCATTGCTTCTCTTCTCGCTCTCTTTTGCGAATGTAGCCACCCCATATGCTAGTCGCTTGCTGCAGCTCCACCTCATTACTACATCCTTCCTATAAGCTTAAATAGTCTTGATCTTGCGGGTGTGAGATTGCTGAGTCCTCGTGACTCACAGATACTTCCAAAACCAGTTTGCAGGTGCCGGTGAAACCGTGCAGGTGACGCATCCGAGCTCAAGGAGGAGCTCGATGAAGATCTTGCCCTTTGTGTTGTTTCGTTCTAGTTGATCAGTAGTGGAGCCCCGTTGGGGTCGATCGGGGACCTTTGTCGCATTTGGGGTTCTTCTTTTATTTTGGTTCCGTAGTCGGACCTTGATTGTATCTGGATGATGTAATGCTTTATTCATGTAATTGTGTGAAGTGGCGATTGTAAGCCAACTATGTATCTCTTTCCCTTATGTATTACATGGGTTGTGTGAAGATTACCTCACTTGCGACATTGCTTTCAATGCGGTTATGCCTCTAAGTCGTGCTTCGACACGTGGGAGATATAGCCGCATCGAGGGCGTTACACTTCCGACACTTGATGACGGTTGGAATTGAAGCGTCTTTTGATGTGCTTGGTTCTCTTGTGAAATCTAGATATCTTCGCCAAGGCAATTGCACCAGTATTGTCACAAAAGATTTTCGTTGGACCCAATGCACTAGGTATGACACCTAGATCGAATATGAACTCCTTCATCCAAACTCCTTCATTTGCCGCTTTCGAAGCAGCAATGTACTCCGCTTCACACGTAGATCCCGCCACTACGCTCTTCTTGGAACTGCACCAACTGACAGCTCCTCCATTCAAAAAAAATATGTATCTGGTTTGCGACTTAGAGTCATCCGGATCAATGTCAAAGCTTGCATCGATGTAAATGGATTTTTCACCTCCATAAACGAGAAACATATCCTTAGTCCTTTTCAGGTATTTCAGGATGTTCTTGACCGCTGTCCAGTGCTCCACTCCAGGATTACTTCGGTACCTCCCTTCTATGCTTATAGCAAGACATACATCAGGTCTGGTACACATCATTGCATACATGATAGAACCTATGGCTGAAGCATAGGGAATGACTTTCATTTTCTCTCTATTTTCTGCGGTGGTCGGGCTTTGAGTCTGACTCAACTTCACACCTTATAACACAGGCAAGAACCCTTTCTTTGACTGATCCATTTGGAACTTCTTCAAAATTTTATCAAGGTATGTGCTTTGTGAAAGTCCAATTAAGTGTCTTGATCTATCTCTATAGATCTTGATGCCCAATATGTAAGCAGCTTCTCCAAGGTCTTCCATAGAAAAAATCTTATTCAGGTATCCCTTTATGCTATCCAGAAATTCTATATCATTTCCAATCAACAATATGTCATCTACATATAATATCAGAAATGCTACAGAGCTCCCACTCACTTTCTTATAAATACATGCTTCTCCAAAAGTCTGTATAAAACCATATGATTTGATCACACTATGAAAGCATTTATTCCAACTCTGAGATGCTTGTACCAATCCATAAATGGATCACTGGAGCTTGCACACTTTGCTAGCACCCTTTGGATCGACAAAACCTTCTGGTTGCATCATATACAACTCTTCTTCTAGAAAACCATTCAGGAATGCAGTTTTGACATTCATTTGCCAAATTTCATAATCATAAAATGCTGCAATTGCTAACATGATTCGGACAGACTTAAGCATCGCTACAGGTGAGAAAGTCTCATCGTAGTCAACTCCTTGAACTTGTCGAAAACCTTTCGCGACAAGTCAAGCTTTGTAAATAGTAACATTACTGTCAGCGTCGTCTTCTTCTTAAAGATCCATTTATTTTCTATGGCTTGCCGATCATTGGGCAAGTCCACCAAAGTCCACACTTTGTTCTCATACATGGATCCCATCTTAGATTTTATGGCCTCAAGCCATTTCGCGGAATCTAGGCTCATCATCGCTTCCTCATAGTTCATAGGTTCATCATGGTCTAGTAACATGACTTCCAGAACAGGATTACCGTACCACTCTAGTGCGGATCTTACTCTGGAAGACCTACGAGGTTTGGTAGTAACTTGATCTGAAGCTTCATGATCATCATCATTAGCTTCCTCACGAATTGGTGCAGGAATCACAAGAACTGATTTCTGCGATGAACTACTTTCCAATAAGGGAGCAGGTACAATTACCTCATCAAGTTCTACTTTCCTCCCACTCAATTCTTTCGAGAGAAACTCCTTCTCTAGAAAGGATCCATTCTTAGCAACAAAGATTTTTCCTTTGGATCTTTGATAGAAGGTGTATCCAATAGTTTCCTTTGGGTATCCTATGAAGACGCACTTCTCTGATTTGGGTTCGAGCTTATCAGGTTGAAGCTTTTGCACATAAGCATGGTAGCCCCAAACTTTAAGAAATGACAACTTTGGTTTCTTGCCAAACTATAGTTTATAAGGCGTTGTCTCAACGGATTTTGATGGTGCTCTATTTAAAGTGAATGCAGCCATCTCTAGAGCATAACCCCAAAACGATAGCAGTAAATTAGTAAGAGACATCATAGATCACACCATATCTAATAAAGTATGGTTACGATGTTCGGACACACCATTTCGCTGTGGTGGTCCAGGTGGCGTTAATTGTGAAACTATCCCATGTTGTTTCAAATGAAGACCAAACTCGTAACTCAAATATTCTCCTCCACGATCAGATCATAGAAACTTTATTTTCTTGTTACGATGATTTTCCACATCACTCTAAAATTCTTTGAACTTTTCAAATGTTTCAGACTTATGCTTCATTAAGTAGATATAACCATATCTGCTCAAATCATCTGTGAAGGTAAGAAAATAACGATACCTGCCATGAGCATCAATACTCATTGGACTGCATACAACGGTATGTATTATTTCCAACAAGTCAGTAGCTCGTTCCATTGTTCCGGAGAACTGAGTTTTAGTCATCTTGCTCTTAAGGCACGGTTCGCAAGCACCAAGTGATTCATAATCAAGTGATTCCAAAAGTCCATCAGTATGGAATTTCTTCATGCGCTTTATACCAATATGACCCAAACGGTAGTGCCACAAATAAGTCATACTATCATTATTAAACTTCAATCTTTTCGCTTCAACATTATGAATATGTGTATCACTACTATCGAGATTCAACAAAAATAGACCACTCAGCATGGGTGCATGACCATAAAAGATATTACTCATATAAATAGAAAAATCATTATTCTCTGATTTAAATGAATAACTGTCTCGCATCAAACAAGATCCAGATATAATGTTCATGATCAACGCTGGCACCAAATAACAATTATTCAGGTCTAAAACTAATCCCGATGGTCGATCTAGAGGTAGCGTGCTGACCGTGATCACATCGACTTTGGAACCATTTCCCACGCGCATAGTCACCTCGTCCTTAGCCAATCTTCGCTTAATCCGTAGCCCTGTTTCGAGTTGCAAATATGAGCAATAGAACCAGTATCAAATACCCAGGCGCTACTGCGAGCATTAGTTAAGTACACATCAATAACATGTATATCAAATATACCTTTCACTTTGCCATCCTTCTTATCCGCCAAATACTTGGGGCAGTTCTGCTTCTAGTGACCAGTCCCTCTGCAGTAGAAGCACTCAGTTTCACGCTTAGGTCCAGACTTGGGTTTCTTCTCTTGAGCAGCAACCTTTTTGTCGTTCTTCTTGAAGTTCCCTTTCTTCCCTTTGCCCTTTTTCTTGAAACTAGTGGTCTTATTAACCATCAACACTTGATGCTCCTTTTTGATTTCTACCTCCGCGGTCTTGAGCATCGCGAACAGCTCGGGAATAGTCTTGTCCATCCCTTGCATATTATAGTTCATCATGAAGCCTTTATAGCTTGGTGGCAGTGATTGAAGAACTCTGTCAATTACACAATCAACTGGAAGATCAACTCCCAGCTGAGTCAAGTGATTATAATACCCAGACATTTTGAGTATGTGCTCACTGACAGAACTATTCTCCTCCATTTTGTAGCTGTAGAACTTGTTGGAGACTTCATATCTCTCAACTCGGGCATTTGCTTGAAACATTAACTTCAACTCTTGGAACATCTCATATGCTCCATGACGATCAAAACATCTTTGAAGTCCCGATTCTAAGCCGTAAAGCATGGCACACTGAACTATCAAGTAGTCATCAGGTTTGCTCTGCCATACATTCTTAACGTCATCAGTAGCATCTACAGTAGGCCTGGAATCTAGTGGTGCTTCTAGGATGTAATTCTTCTGTGTAGCAATGAGGATAATCCTCAAGTTACGAACCCAGTCCGTGTAGTTGCTGCCATCATCTTTCAACTTAGCTTTCTCTAGGAACACATTAAAATTCAAAGGAACGGTAGCACGGGCCATTGATCTACAACAACATGACATGCAAAATACTATCAGGTACTAAGTTCATGCTAAATTAAAGTTCAATTAATCATATTACTTAAGAACTCCCACTTAGATAGACATCCCTCTAATCATCTAAGTGATCATGTGATCCAAATCAACTAAACCATGTCCGATCATCACGTGAGATGGAGTAGTTTTCAATGGTGAACATCACTATGTTGATCATATCTACTATATGATTCACACTCGACCTTTCGGTCTCAGTGTTCCGAGGCCTATTTGCATATGCTAGGCTCGTCAAGTTAAACTCGAGTATTCTGCATGTGCAAAACTAGCTTGCACCAATTGTATGTGAACGTAGAGCTTATCACACCCGATCATCATGTGGTGTCTCAGCACGACGAACTGTAGCAACGGTGCATACTCAGGGAGAACACTTGTACCTTGAAATTTTGTAAGGGATCATCTTATAATGCTACCGACGTTCTAAGAAAAATAAGATGCATAAAGGATAAACATCACATGCAATCAAAATATGTGACATGATATGGCCATCATCATCTTGTGCTCATGATCTCCATCACCAAAGCATCGTCATGATCTCCAACGTCACCGGTGCGACACCTTGATCTCCATCGTAGCATCGTTGTCGCCTCGCCACCTATTGTTACTACGACTATCGCTACCACTTAGTGATAAAGTAAAACAATTACATGGCGATTGCATTGCATACAATAAAGCGACAACCATATGGCTCCTGCCAGTTGACGATAACTTTGTTATAAAACATGATCATCTCATACAACAATTCATATCACATCATGCTTGACCATATCACATCACAGCAAGCCTTGCAAAAACAAGTTAGACTGCCTCTACTTTGTTGTTGCAAGTTTTATGTGGCTGCTACGGGCCTCAAGCAAGAACCGTTCTTACCTACGCATCAAAACCACAATGATTTTTCATCAAGTGTGTTGTTTTAACCTTCAACAAGGACCAGGCGTAGCCACACTCGATTCAACTAAAGTTGGAGAAAAGAACACTCACCAGCCGCCTATGTGCAAAGCACATCGGTAGAACTAGTCTCGCGTAAGCGTACGCGTAATGTCGGTCTGAGCCGCTTCATCCAACAATACCGCCGAATCAAAGTATGACATGCTGGTAAGCAGTATGACTATTATCGCCCACAACTCTTTGTGTTCTACTTGTGCATATAACATCTACGCGTAGACCTGGCTCAGATGCCACTGTTGGGGAACGCAGTAATTTCAAAGAAATTCCTATGATCGCGCAAGATCTATCTAGGTGATGCATCGCAACGAGAGGGAAGAGTGTGTCCACGTACCCTCGTAGATCGAAAGAGGAAGCATTTAGTTAACGCGGTTGATGTAGTCGAACGTCTTCACGATCAAACCGATCCAAGCGCCGAACGTACGGCACCTCCGCGTTCAGCACGCGTTCAGCTCGGGGATGTCCCTCGTACTCTTGATCTAGTTGAGGCCGAGGGAGAGTTTCGTCAGCACGACGGCATGGTGACGGTGATGATAAAGTTACCGACGCAGGGCTTCGCCTAAGCACTACAACGATATGACCGAGGTGTGTAACTGTGGAGGCGGGCGCCACACACGGCTAAAACAATTGTCAACTTGTGTGTCTTTGGAGTGCCCCCTCCCCCGTATATAAAGGAGGGGACGAGGAGGCCGGCGGCCAACAAGGGGCGTGCCAAGGGGGAAGACTCCTAGTCCTAGTAGGAGTAGGTCTCCCACCTTTCCTAGTCCAAGAAGGAGAAGAGGGGGAAGGAGGAGGTGGAGAGAAGGAAGGAGAGGGGGCCCACCGCCCCTTCCCCTTGTCCAATTCGGACTGGGGCAAGGGGGGCGTGCCACCTCCTGCCTTCCCTCTCTCGTCCGCACTAAGGCCCATGAGGCCCAACAGCTCCCGGGGGGGGGGGGGGGGGAGGGAGTCCTGGACTAGGGGGTGTCCGGACAGCCAGACTATCATCATCCGCCGGACTCCAAGACTACAAAGATACAAGATTGAAGACTCCATCCCGTGTCCGGATGGGACTTTCCTTGGCGTGGAAGGCAAGCTTGGCGATACGGATATGTAGATCTCCTACCATTGTAACCGACTCTGTGTAACCCTAGCCTCCTCCGGTGTCTATATAAACCGGAGGGCTTTAGTCCGTAGGACACAACATACATTACAACAATCATACCATAGGCTAGCTTTAGGGTTTAGCCTCCTTGATCTCGTGGTAGATCCACTCTTGTACTACCCATATCATCAATATTAATCAAGCAGGACGTAGGGTTTTACCTCCATCGAGAGGGCCCGAACCTGGGTAAAACATCGTGTCCCTTGTCTCCTGTTACCATCCGCCTAGACGCACAGTTCGGGACCCCCTACCCGAGATCCGCCGGTTTTGACACCGACATTGGTGCTTTCATCGAGAGTTCCTCTGTGTCGTCGCCGATAGGAAGGATGCCTCCACCCATCTTCAAAGAAGGTATTTTCGCCAAAGGGGCCTTGGCCACCGGCCAAACTATCCGGCTAGGCGGTTTTCTTATGACCGCCTGTCCGGCCACTGCTTCGACAATGACTTCCCAAGTCGTCAAAAGCAATCTCCGCGTCAGCTCGGAATTTGCCGAGCGGCTGGATCCAATGGAGCTGTCGTCTATCAACGAGCTCTTGGATCGCATCGCAGCCCTGGGAGTCGCTACAGACTACAATCAGATTGGGCTTAAAACCGATCTGAGAGAGATTGACTCTCCCCAGGCCACCCACCACGTCGCAGTGGTAGAGGGACAATGCGGCGACTCTTCGCCTATATTGAAAACTAGTCACGTCCGGATTCCCGAACCCTCCATGCCGGATTTCTGTGGAGGGATGGACTTCGATCGAGCATTGAACTTAAAATCATGCATCGTTCCGGACTCGCTGGATCGTGTCCAGCAACCCAAGCTTCCGAATTCGGAAACTCCTCGGCCTTTAAGCCCCAATATGGGCAGGGATCCAGATTTTAGTCCACCCACCCGCCCAGACATATGCGATCTATCTCTAATACGACAAGAGCCCGCTGAAACAGTACATCACTACTAGGCCAGATTCCTCCTGGTTATGGACAGGATAAAGGACTGCCGAGAGGAAAATGCAATCAAAATCTTTTGCAATAATTGCACGGACAAGGGAATATTGAACGCCATTGGCCGTCATAAAATTACACGCTTCACCGATCTGGCGTCCATAGTACGAAAGTACTGTGCGATGGAGAGTTCCCGGAAAGCCGAAAACCAATTTTGGGATAATCCGGCCCCGAATACAACCCCAGTCCGCAATAAAAGGGTGCACCATACTCAGGCCCCAGATGCAAAAACCAAAAAGCAAAAGCCCCATAAAGGGCACGGAACCGTACTGGAGGGATGGCTCGAAGGACCCTGTAAGCTTCACAGCACAGAGGGAGCCGTCCCAACACATAGCCTTCGAGCATGTTGGATATTACGGCAGGTGGCCAAAAGTGGCGAGGAGCTTCTAGCCCCGGAAAACCACTCCAACAATACCGGTACGGTATCAACAGTCTTCGAGACCTTGCATCAAACAATATGCGAAAACGAACAGTCCGCGGCCTCGCCGAAGTCTACCAAGTAGCAGCAGCAAATCCATGGAGCGACACAGCTATCACCTTCAACGCCAGCGACGAACCTAAATTCCGAACAGCCCGAGCACCAGCCGCACTGGTGCTTAGTCCCATAGTGGACGGTTTTCGACTTACAAAGGTCCTCATGGATGGCGGCAGCGGACTAAACCTCATCTATGAGGAAACTCTTCAAAAAATGGAAATCGATTGGAGCCGTATTGAGCGAAGCAGCACAACCTTCAGAGGAATAATCCCTAGTCGGGAAGCACGCTGCACCGGAAAAATCACACTCGATGTGGTGTTCGGCTCGCCGGACAATTACAGATCCGAAGAAGTCACGTTCCAAGTGGCCCCGTTCAACAGCGGATATCACACTATATTAGGACGAGAGGCATTCACAATTTTTCAAGCCGTACCCCATTACGGGTATATGAAGCTCAAAATGCCTGGGCCCGGCGGAATAATCACTCTCGCTAGTGATCCAGACATAGCACTCCGCGCCGAAAACAAGACAGCCGCACTAGCCCTGGAGGCACTATCCGAGGCCCTAGCGGTAGAAGAACTCACCGCGCTGCGCTCTACGGTAAACAGGGACGATGTGATACTTGATAAAAGATCCAAGTCCACCTCCTTCAAACCAGCAGATGAAATAGTGAAATTCCAGGTCCATCCAACGGACCCAACAAAGACGGCCTCCATTGGGGCACAATTAAACCCCGAGGTAGACGCCGCACTGCGCGAATTCCTTCGGGAAAATTGGGACATTTTCGCCTGGCATCCTTCGGACATGCCCGGAATCCCACGCAGACTGGTAGAACATAGCCTAAACATCCTAAAAGGATTCAAGCCGGTCAAACAGGCTCTTCGACGATTTTCCGAACCCAAAAGACAGGCAATGGGAGAAGAGCTAGCCAAACTATTGGAAGCCGGATTCATTAGAGATATCAAACATCCGGATTGGCTAGCAAATCTGGTAATGGAACCAAAGAAGGACAAATCCTGGCGCCTATGCGTCGATTTTAAAGACCTCAACAAGGCTTGCCCAAAGGATCCATTCCCTCTCCCCCGCATCGACCAAATTATCGATGCTACTGCAGGGCACGATTCATTGTGCTTCCTCGATGCATACTCTGGCTACCATCAAATCAAGATGGCGGAAGCAGACCAAGCCGCAACGGCATTCATCACTCCATACGGACCATTCTGCTTCAACACGATGCCCTTCGGAATTAAAAATGCCGGCGCAACATATCAGCGCATGATTCAAACATGTCTGGCTACCCAGATCGGCAAAACAGTCGAGGCATACATAGACAACGTAGTCGTCAAAACAAAACACGTCGAAACTCTAGTAGACGATTTGAGGCTCACATTCGACAACCTCAAAGCATATGACATCAAGCTGAATCCGGAAAAATGCGTTTTCGGCGTACCAGCCAGAAAGCTGCTGGGCTTCATTGTATCCGGTAGAGGAATTGAAGCAAACCCGGCTAAAATCCAAGCTCTGTCACAGTTGGACATTCCAAAAGACCTCAAACAGATACAAAAATTAACAGGATGCGTGGCAGCTTTAAGCCGCTTTATCTCCCGTCTAGGAGAAAAGGCATTGCCCCTCTATCGCCTCCTCAGGCGCACCGAACACTTCGAGTGGACGGACGCTGCCACTGCCGGACTCGAAGAAATAAAGGCCATATTGGCAACAAATCCGGTCCTGGCTACGCCCAATCTAGGCGAACCAATGTTGTTATACATCGCAGCAACGCATCAAGTCGTAAGCGCGGTACTCGTCGTCGAACGAGAGACAGAAGGGCATAAATTCCCTCTTCAAAAACCAGTGTATTATGTATCCACTATGTTAACTCCCTGCAAATCCCATTACCCACACTATCAGAAGATAGCGTATGCGGTGTTCATGGCATTCGAAGCACCGACACTACTTTCAAGAGTGTTCGATAACAGTGGCCTCCGAAGTACCACTCAATGACATCATAAATAACCGTGACGCAACGGGCAGGATTGCAAAATGGGCCATTGAGCTCTTACCATTCGATATAACTTACAACCCTCGGCGAGCTATAAAGTCACAAGTTTTGGCTGACTTCATCGCTGAATGGACCGAGGCCGAACTCCCTAAAGAGTACGGCGCATACTCCAATTGGATTATGCATTTCGACGGCTCTAAAATGTTGGCCGGACTAGGGGCTGGCGTCGTATTGACGTCCCCAACCGGGGACACAGTCCAGTATGTACTTCAAATAATGTACACGGACTCCAACAACGCAGCCGAATACGAGGCCCTGTTACATGGTCTCCGGATGGCAGTCTCCATGGGCATTCAACGCCTAGAGGTGCGAGGGCATTCAAACCTTGCAATATCCCAAATAAATGGAGAATTTGACGCCAAGGATCCGAAAATGGCAGCATATCGCAATGCTATCCTAAAAATGTCAGCTTGGTTTGAAGGACTCGAATTCCATCACATAGCCTGAGATAACAACCAAGCTGCCGATGTACTGGCACGCATCGGTGCGAAACATGACGTTGTCCCTCCAAATATCTTCCTGGAACGGCTCTTCAAGCCATCCGTACTATGGAAAGAGGAATCCGGAAATGACAAACCGGAAACAACCGCGCCAACCGGCGATTCAGCCGATGACATAACACCTTCAGCCCACGACATAATGGCAGTAATTGCCCCGTGGACGGAACCATTCCTAGCCTATCTGCTTAGACAGGAACTTCCCAAAGACCAAAATGAGGCCCGCTGCATAGTCCGGCAATCGAAGGCCTACAAGGTCCATGAGGGAGAACTTTATAAGAAAAGTACAACCGGAGTCCTTCAAAGGTGTATCTCCGAAGAGGAGGGGCGAAACCTCCTGGCTGAAATTCATGCCGTACTAGGCGGACACCACGCAGCAGCCCGGGCCCTTGTAGGAAAGGCATTCCGTACAGGATTTTATTAGCCGACGGCCCGGGCAGATGCCCAAGACTTAGTCCAGAGATGCGTAGGTTGTCAGCTCTTTGCTAATCAGAGCCATATGCCGTCCACCGCCCTCAAAACTATACCCATTACCTGGCCGTTCGAGGTCTGGGGGCTTGATATGGTTGGACCCCTTAAAGGGGGAACCCACAAGCAAAGGTACCTATTGGTCATGGTGGATAAATTCACCAAATGGATAGAGGCCAAACCGGTCAAAACGGCAGAGTCCGGACCAGTGATAGACTTTATATCCGGGGTAGTACACTGTTACGGAGTCCCCCACAGCATCATCACCGACAACGGCACGAACTTCACGGCCGATGAGGTTAAGTCATGGTGCAAAAATATGGGCATCAAGCTCGACTACGCTTCAGTCTATCACCCTCAAACCAACGGTCAAGTGGAACGAGCAAATGGTCAAATAATGAGCGACATTAAACCCAGACTAGTGCGGTCACTTACTAAATCTGACACGCACTGGGTTGAGGAGCTCGACTCTGTACTCTGGGGGCTGCGGACAACGCCTAACCGTACTACCGGATTCACGCCATTTTTTATGGTATACGGCGCAGAGGCAGTTCTACCCTACGACATTATTCATGACTCACCTCGAGTGCGCATGTACGAAGAAAGAGAGGCCGAGCTGGATCGGCAGGACAACTTGGATACATTGGAGGAGGAACGCGACGTCGCCAAGGCTCGTTCCGCATTCTATCAGCAGCAGGCCCAAAGATATCAAAGCAGAGAAGTACGGGCCAAGACTTACAACGTTGGCGAACTAGTTCTACGCCTGCCGGACAAGAAAAAGGACAAGCTCAAGCCCAAATGGGAGGGTCCCTTCATTATCGATCAAGTCCTGACTGGCGGAGCGTACCGTCTACGAAATGCGTCGGAAAACCGACTCGAGCCGAACCCATGGAACGCAGCCCGCCTCCGAAGATTCTATGCCTAGCGCCAGACTAAGAGTTCGTCCCCTTCCTCCGTTCAAATTTTTACACTCCAGCTGTCTTTTGTTTCTCTTTCTTCCCCTAACCTTTTTACTAAAAAGCCCTTGCGGGCCTACTTCTGCATTGTTAGCGTACACTTGATGTGCCATCCGCACTCATTATACCTGGGGGCTTCTTTTCCAGAAGCTCAATTATAAGGGCTTCATGCCCAGCACATGTGTCAAGCTTCCACATGTACCTTTCACTCACCATTATATGCATCGATATGACTTAAGTTTTGGCCAAGCTGGGTTGCCTGGCTCCTGTGCTTACCCCTACGTTCCCGATTGTTCGGCTAGGAGGTAAAGGGAGCACCTCTGCGATTGTTACTGCCGGGTCAGCCGGATGTGTACCTCAGACTGGGTGAAGCCGAAAGCTAGTGTTCTTAAGGGAATAATCGGTCGGTGACTTGAAAGATGATTTTTTACCTATTTATTTATCTGCCTCCAGATGTTTTCCTGCTTTTTTTGCAGTCTGGACATGCACTTTAGGGCATGCCTCCCAGGGAAAGGAACCCTTAACGGAACTATTCTCCCTGGAAGATGTTTCTTACTAACCATGTAATATAACATAACTAGTTGGGCACTTGTCTGATAAAGCACTAATGACCCCTACGCCTGGTCTCCATGCATACCCCGGTTGTTTCTTAACCAAAAAGGTATTCGGACACACTCCGGACTCTAGGGTCCCGAGGTTGAAGCGAAAAGGTCTGCAAAGACAAACGATCTACAATCCGGCTAGAAGGCATTTCACATGTCATTTTAAAACAAATACATTGTCAAATTTACTGATTGTATTCCTCCTCAATCCCGTCTAACAGGCTGTCTAATTTACAGTCCCGTTGGGAAAATTTAGCAGCCAACTCTACCTGGCTGTATACTAAACTCACAGGGATCTCCTTCCCATCGGGCCCCACCGGTCCAACTTCGGCCATGTGGTTGGGATCCGCCTTCTTGTAACGCATCTTCACCATGGCCCAAGCCTCCCTGGCACCTTAACGGCAAGCCGAAATCTTCCACAAATGGAAGCGCTGCCGCACTCCCTGAAGCTTCTCCGCAAGCTCCCTAAGGCCTTCGGGTAGGGAGAGGGCAGGCCATAAAGCCTGGACGACGCCGCTCATTGCCTGCCGAACTTGTTCGAGCAGCTGCAACAGCTCGGGAAGTTGATCACCCGTTGATATGGGCATCTCCTCCGCAGGGCGACCTGTGAGTATACCTACAAGACATACTATGTCAATTTGCTTCTTCGCCGAACTCTTCTTTTTAAAGGAGTCCGCTGAAGCATTTACTATAAATGCCGCGGCGAAGCCACTGATTCTCCTTAACGGAGCCGGACAGCTCGGCTCGAGCGCCTTTCAGCTCTTCTCCGAGCTTGGCGTTGGCATCCTGGAGCTTGTTCCTTTCTTGCTGCACCCTATTCAGCACACTCTCGCCGGCTTTTAGCTGGCGCAGTAATAATTGCCTATCCGGATCTTGTCCGGCGGCACCTGCAATGTCATTATTAGACTTGCGCGCACACCGCACAACGCTTATATTTATTAATAAACATGTGTTACCAGGAGGGGCCTCTGCGTTTCCTCCTACGGCAGCAAGCGCGGCCTCAAGTTGGGCCTTGCATTCTTGCAGCTCTTGAGACAGCTGGGTATTCTTCTCGGTAAGAGCCTGCGTTTCAAATGATCCTTAAAACAGTTAACATAACTACTTTAAGTCTTGGGGGCTACTGGTACATATAACCATTAAAATTCCATTACCCGTATATCTTTTACATACTGCTCTGTGGCTCTGGTAAAACCGTCTTGAGCAGCACGGAGGTGCGCGTCCCCTGCGTTAAAGGCGTCCAATGCCTCAGGGGAGAAGCACGCTTCACGAAATACTGTCCGGCGGTGCTTGTGGTTCATGGCGCTCTCCACCTTAGACTTGGTGGCGGACAGTCGGTCGGCATCCTCCGTCGGAGGAGTATCCGGCCCGCGCCTTGCGCTTGCCTCCCCCTCCTGACCAGGCGCTGGAGCCTGGCCGGTATAGGCTAGATTGGCAACCTCTACGCCCGCAGTCCGACGGGCACTTTTTCTCCTATAAAGGATCTTGAGCACTCAGACGCTTCCTAGGAACGTTGCTCTAGATATTCAAAATACGAGCTATACCTTTGCGGTGATGTCTCAGTCCGTACCGCACTCTTTTTCCGCCTGCTGGTCCGGACTGACCTTTGTTGGTCAGCCGCCGCGGGCTCGGCTTCCCGCCTTGAAGGTGCTTCCTGTAAAACACCATCGTTCACGAAGGTTAGAAATGGGCAAGGAAGAGATAATGGTGTTCAAACCTCGGTCACAATCACCTGGGAAGCCGGATATAATCCGGGGTAGTCCGCCATAATGGCGACCAAAGCATTGTCCATGCTAAGCTGGTAAAAGACCCCGTCGATCAGCTCCACCTTGATGTCCGGATCCTCTTCGGAGGCCGGATCCGCGGATCTTTTTGGATCCTCGGGTTGCGGAGCGGGACTTACCATGTCCTCCACAGTCCGGCATAGATCCTGCGCCGAAGACATAATGTAAGAAGCCTAAACTTCGAAAGCATGGGTTGAACCCCTAAAAGTGTTCGCTTACCCAGCCTCTGGGGTTGTTCATGGAAAACCCATTCAAGGGGTCCGTTCGAAGGAAGTCCTCCTTCTCCCCCTTGTACAGGCCGGACAGGATCTCCACCAAATCCTCGGTCGAATCCGGCCCTTCGCGGCCATGACGGGTGGCATCGTCTTCCCTGTTGAAATCCCACATGGGGTGGCCTCTGTATTGCAATGGCTGTACCCCCCGCATGATGCATGTTGTCATGACTCCAATCATTGTCAATCCGGAATGGGCCAGTAATCTTATTCGGCCCATCAGGTAATGGACGCTCTTGTCTTCCTCCAATCGGGGGCTCCGCGGGCGCCAGCTGAGGCGTTTCTTCAGAGGAGCAACACTAAACTCCGGGAGGCCAATCCGGACTGGGTCCGGCAGCGGAGTGTCTTCTATATAAAACCACTCCGAAGGCCAGTCTTCGGACGCCTTCTCAGGGGTACCGGATGGGTATCCGGTCCCGGCAATGCGCCATATTTCGGCGCCGCCCACTTGATATATAGATCCCTCGTGAGAACGGGGCACGAGGCAGAACAGCCTCTTCCACAGTGCAAACTGGGGCTTAATGCCCAGGAATAGCTCGCAAAGAGCTACGTAGCCCGCGATATGCAGGACAGAGGCGGGCGTAAGGTGATGGAGCTGGAGTCCGTAGAACTCTAGGAGCCCGCGGAGGAACGGATGAATTGGAAATCCGAGTCCCCTTATCAGATAGGGGACGAAGCATACCCGCTCCCCTTTGTTGGGACTTGGGGTAGCCTCCGCTTGCTTCCCACCTTGGTAGGTGGCCAGCCTGGCTCGAACCGGGACCATGAAGGCCGGAGGGAGATATCCCCCCGCTTGGAGCTTTACTAGCTCGTCGTGTGTAGCAGAGCACCTCCTCCAATCTCCAGGCTGTGGGCTAGGAGCGCGAGAAGAGGAGCCGCGTCGACGGTCCATGATGGAATGGATTTTTAGGTCAAAAGCGCTCCGATGCGTATTCGCGGAAGGAAGATGGTGTGGTTTGGATCTGGATTTTTGCCTCTTTTGTAGGCGGATGACTCGCACGACTAGGGGGTGAAACATAAAAAGACACCCTGGCTTTTCGCATTTGTGCGACGCGTGGAGGAGGACCATTATTGGGCGTAGAAGCCAAGAAGCACAGTATTTATAATGAAGCCGGACACTGTTCGGCAGGTACATGGAACTTGAAGGGAGAACCCGCCTTGCAACGCCGAAGACTATATACACGCTGGACTTATCGTCATTGAAGCCTGGTTCGGGGGCTACTGAGGGAGTCCTGGACTAGGGGGTGTCCGGACAGCCGGACTATCATCGTCCGCCGGACTCCAAGACTATGAAGATACAAGATTGAAGACTCCGTCCCGTGTCCGGATGGGACTTTCCTTGGCGTGGAAGGCAAGCTTGGCGATACGGATATGTAGATCTCCTACCATTGTAACCGACTCTGTGTAACCCTAGCCTCCTCTGGTGTATATATAAACCGGAGGGCTTTAGTCCGTAGGACACAACATACATTACAACAATCATACCATAGGCTAGCTTTAGGGTTTAGCCTCCTTGATCTCGTGGTAGATCCACTCTTGTACTACCCATATCATCAATATTAATCAAGCAGGACGTAGGGTTTTACCTCCATCGAGAGGGCCCGAACCTGGGTAAAACATCGTGTCCCTTGTCTCCTGTTACCATCCGCCTAGACGCACAGTTCGGGACCCCCTACCCGAGATCCGCCGGTTTTGACACCGACAGGGGGGGTCTGGTAACCCCCGATACTCCGGTTATATTCGAAACTTCTCCGGAACACTTCCAGTCTCCGAATATAGTCGTACAATATATCAATATTTATGTCTCGACCATTTCGAGACTCCTCGTCATATCTGTGATCACATCTGGACTCCGAACAATCTTCGGTACAACATATCACATAAACTCATAATACCAATCGTCATCTAACGTTAAGCGTGCGGACCCTACGGGTTCGAGAACTATGTAGACATGACCGAGACATGTCTCCGGTCAATAACCAATAGCGGAACCTAGATGCTCATATTGGTTCCTACATATTCTACGAAGATCTTTATCGGTCAAACCGCATAACAACATACGTTGTTCCGTTTGTCATTGGTATGTTACTTGCCCGAGATTCGACCGTCGGTATCTCAATACCTAGTTCAATCTCATTACCGGCAAGTCTCTTTACTCGTTCCGTAATACTTCGTCCCGCAACTAACTCATTAGTCACAATGCTTGCAAGGCTTATAGTGATGAGTATTACCGAGAGGGCCCAGAGACACCTCTCCGAAACACGGAGTGACAAATCCTAATCTCGATCTATGCCAACCCAACAAACACCTTCGGAGACACCTGTAGAGCACCTTTATAATCACCCTTTTACGTTGTGACGTTTGGTAGCACACAAAGTGTTCCTCCGGTATTTGGGAGTTGCATAATCTCATAGTCTGAGGAACTTGTATAAGTTATGAAGAAAGCAATAGCAATGAAACTAACATGATCATAATGCTAAGCTAACGATGGGTCATGTTCATCACATCATTCTCCTAATGATGTGATCCCATTCATCAAATGAAAACACATTTCTATGGTTAGGAAACATAACCATCTTTGATTAACGAGCTAGTCAAGTAGAGGAATACTAGGGACTACAGGTTTTGTCTATGTATTCACACATGTACTAAGTTTCTGGTTAATACAATTCTAGCATGAATAATAAAAATTTATCATGAATTAAGGAAATAAATAATAACTTTATTATTGCCTCTAGGGCATATTTCCTTCACTGGGGTATAGGGAGGAGAGTGAATCCTGACGTGAATTGTGATTGCGTAGGGGGGCAGCTCTCTCCCATATCCCTCTATATAGTGTTCTGCAACAGGGGACCTAAACCTTAAGTTGGTTTGGGTGCCCCCGATCAGGGCGCATCAGTTCTAATCGAGGCTCACGTACATTGGTGCGTGGACCCCTTCACTTAATGTTATATGTTCCGCCTTTTTTTGTTAGACTAATAGATCTAACTGCATGTTTAGCCATCAGATCAATACCAACAAGAGTGCGTTATCGGGGAGGCCAAAAAATCAAGGAGGGAGTCAGGGCGCTGTTGGAGGGAGTTATTTTGGTTTTATCCCCATGCTAAAGTTATACAATATGAAACTTTAAGTCATGACGCATCTACCTATAAGTTTGGAAGTGATGTGTTAGTTGGTGCAATCTAAATCTGAACTTTATTCTAATTTTTATTTTCTTACCGGACATAACTTCCCACTCACGCAGCCATCTGAAGGTATTCTTTGATGCAACCTATTCATGGATGTGTCTTTTATGAATAACAGGAGTATTTTGATGTTTTCATGTTTACAAGTCACTTTTTTCTTTACGCTGTAGTTTCCTTTATGTGGGTTTCATGTGTTAATATACAGTGTACTTGGCTTCAGCATGTATGCATGCTGCTACTGACTCTCCTACTTATAGTGATGTCAAATATTAGGATAATGAAGGCCGATAAAGATATTTTTCCCTGCTATGGTCATATACACAGTGTCCGATGGTATTTCCATGTATCCCTAGTTCTTGAGCTGCTTTATATTTTAAAGGTAATAAAACCTTATTTATTACACACATGCCAATTTATGCATTGAGGAATAGCATAATGAATTGAATATGAAATGTTTGGTTCGCACTTGATATATTGCTGGCGAGAATGTAGATGGAAATGGTTATCACAGTATAAAATTAAAAATTCTAGACAAGTCCAGATCTCAGTTCTTTTCTTTTTCTCACCGTGTCTCAAATCTCAACTACAAATTTCCTGCATATGAATGGATGAACCTTGAGAGTTGAGATACAATTTTTTTGGAAGCTTGGCACCACCTTGACGATTCCATTTTTGTAAAGATAATAATCACCCATTAGTGGATTACTTTGTTAGTTTTTCCTGCAGAGTTACGCTATCCACATATGTTTACAAGGTGAAGCCTTATGACCCTATCAGGACTAATGACATTTGTATGACATTCTTTTACCTCCTCATGTGAGATGGATACAAGTAAATGTACATGGGAGCTCTAATGGAGATTGCGCACGGTCAAGACTTATTTTCCAAATGGGAACTTGCTGGACACAGTCTTTTTTGGTAATGCATCTGCTGTTTGGAAGGGTATTAAGTATGGATTAGAGCTTGTTAAGAATGGGACGATATGGAGGGTTGGAGATGGGAATTCTATCCGAGCTTCGAGGGATCCATGTATCCCTAGGGGCCCATCTCTTCGCCCAATCACACCGAAAAGGAACTGCAGGTATAATCGTTTGTCTGATTTCATAGATGAGAATAGTGCCTCGATCAAGGAGCGACTAGACAAATTTTTTTGGCAGCCGGATGTGATACAAAGTCTCAAGATCAGAACCCCCCCACGCCGCTGAGACGATTTTCTGGCTTGGCACCCGGAGCGGTCGGGGTTGTTCACGGTTCGTAGGGCATACCGTCTGACCACACTACAACATGATGAGGAGCTTACCGGTGGTGCAACCAGTGCGCATCCGGAGGGCGAGCGACCATTATGGAACTTGATTTGGCAAGCTTGTGTGCTACAAAAGATGAAGATCATGGCGTGGAAAGTGGTGGTTGGTGCATTAGCTACGACAAAGAACAAGGCACGCCATCACATAAACACACGTGCTATTTGTTCTATATGCGGGAGAGAAGAGGAAGGGACACATCGTGCGTTAGTAACATGCATGTATGCGGCTGAGCTATGGGATGCAATGGGTAGGTGTTGGCCCATTCCACGCAAAGAGGAGGTACTAGACACTGGTAGTGATTGGCTACTACTACTGCTAGCAAAATGTTCTGATTCAGCATGTTGCATGATTATTATGCTAATATGGCGTATATGGCAAGTACGGTCCAATATAACACACGGAAAGGAGGCTACACCGGCTGCTGTATCCGCAGACTTTCTTGTCAGTTATATGAATTCGATTCAGGTAGCAAAAATGTTTTCCACAGAAGATACGATCAAAGGGAAGATGGTAGGTGATGGAGTTTGGGGATCGTCTGTCGCATCAACCGCTGACTAGGGTGTTGAAGTGGCCTGCGCCTCCACACAACACGGCGGCACTCTCGGTGATTGTCTTTGATGGATGAGGATGGTACGGCGGCAGCTGGGATGATTCTACGGAGACATGATGGTACAGTGATCTTCTCAGCATATCGCTACATGTTTAACTGCAATGATGCCCTCGAGGCGGAGATCCATGCTTTGATGATCGGTATGGCGCCTGCACGACAATATACGCAGCAACTGATCTAGGTGCAGCCTGATTCGTATACTGCACTTTCTTGTTTATCTAGTACTAGCTTAGATCGCTCGGTTTATGGCCATTTAGTTGCTGAGATTAAGTCCTTAATGATCCATATGGTGTTTATTGTTCAGAAACTTCATAGGTCTCAGAATAGTGTTGCAGATTGCCTGGCAAGGTATAGTCACTCTGAATGGGATACAACGGTGTGGCTCGACAGAGGACCCCCATGTATTGAGCAACTCTTGCCGATGGATTGTATCCCTACCTTTTTGGAATAAACTACTATTGATCTCGCAAAAAAGAAGACTTGGGTTTATATGGTATACCAAGGTGGTGATGTTTCTATCGTAGCTTGAAAGTTTTTTCCGTTGCGGATGACGCAGACTTGGTAGCTTATAGTGAAGCTTTAAACCAGTTGGTTCCATGGGTGATGACGATATAATCCCACATTCAAATTGTTTATCTATTGTCCAAACTTTGAACCAAATAAGTAGAAAGATCAATATTACTTACCTATGTACCATTATAGTCATGCATCATTCCAAAGATTGTTGTCAAACCAAAATCATTTCCAACTCATTCTGCAAATCTTTTTAGGACACTCAGTTTGCATAGTAAAACATCAATTATAGGTAATATTTCCCCGCAACAATGTGCAGGAATCATCTAGTTATGAAAATGAGGGAGTATTAGTTTTCGTACCGGATCCCTAAAATCACAGATAAAACCCCTGTACGTTCAGACCACCCGTGAACACACGCCGCCAGGCCTCGAGGCAGTGAAGAGGCAAGGGGCGAAGACCGCCAGCGCAGATCAGATCCCACGAGCAAAGCCCTAAAATAAGGAGAGCGAACGTGCGCATTTCCCATTATTCATTTCCGAACGAGAAGAAGAAGAACAGCATCATTAAGCGCGTGGATGGGGAGCGAAGCAAGCATACGTTCCCCGTCCTTCTCCACTCCGGAGTCAAATTCATCATCACAAACTCCGGCCAAAAGGTCCTAAACAATCCTCCTCCCGAACCCCATTTCGTTGCTTAGTCACCTCACAAACACGTGGTGCCTCGCTCACCAACACCTGCAGCCTACGCAGGCAAAAAGAAAACGGCAAGACGACATGGACGCCGCCACCGCCACACGTGTCCCCTTCACTCCGGCCTCCCCTCCTCCTCCCCTGGGAAGCGTGTCCCCTTCACACACCGGCCCGGGCGCCCGTGCGGTCGTAGGTGAGCGGCCACCGGACGACACACCCCGCGCGAGGTCGCGCCGAATCGCTCAGATCCCGGCGCAGCGCCTGCCCTGGGGAAGCCGTAGGCCGCAGCCGCTAGCACCAGCGACGACAACCTCGGCTGCCGAGGTGCATGCGTGCGGACTGCGGGCGTGGGTCACGCTCGATCGCGCGCCGGCCAACACCCGTTTCCCCGCCTCGCCGCACCTACCCCCGCATGCATGACGCACCCTTGCTCGGCAGGTGCGGGCGGTGCGCGCACCCGTGCCGGCGTGGCGCGCTCCGGACCTCTACTTGTCGTTCGCTAACCTTAATTTCACGTCGGATTTCGCCATGTGATTGAAACGCGTGGGAAGCAATCGAATTCGTTGAACTGATTTTCATCTACGGAGAAGAAGATCACCGATCAGATCGAGTAACCCCGAGGGCATGCAACGCAACGTCACCGCGGTGACCAGCATGCTAGCAGTGTATCACAGGAAAAGATTTGGCCCTGGGCAGGACAAGGGCAGCATGAGCAGCAGCTGGACACCAGCGTGTATCCGCGCTGCCCGCATCGATCACCCGCGCGCACGGTGATCCGGGGGAGGCAAGGAATCAAACTGTCTGCGTGCAACTGGGGCGTGCCCTGTTGTTGCCATGCGCATGCATATCCACCTCCTGAATATACCGCGTGCCCAGGGATTTCGTGACAGATCCGTCCGGTCACCACTTGTTAATTCAGATTAACCACCCGTGTGACTGTGCCGACCGTCCACCCAGCCAAGCTCACTCCAGCTCGCTGGCATGTCCAGCAGTCACTGCAGCACGCACGCATGCACGCCCGGCGGTGCTTGGTCGACCGCCCAACCTGTTGCGCGGAAGGGCGTAGTACCAGTGCGGCAGTGCACAGCACACTACGAGGTCGTACACCGTACACCGGTTCCCATCACATTTTACACGGACACGTCATAGTGCCTGGCTTTTGCTTGTCCGTAATGCCTTCCCCCCAGCATCAGCACCGTAAACTAATAGGCTAACCCCTCAAAAAAAAACTAATAGGCTATGTAATCTTGTCATGTCCCGGCCGGGATCCCGCGTCGCTCTCGCCAAAAAAAGTCCCGATTCAAACCTACCTTCCTGCCTTGTTCCCTCGCCCCGACCGGACATATATACCCACCCTGCCGCGCCACTTGACCACCACCAGCACCAGCACCAGCACCAGAATCAGATCATCACGCGCAGGCCAGCCAGGAGGACGCACACGCACTAGAGCGCGCGCGCGCACGCCACGTACTGGTGAACAGAACAGGCACATCACGACGCGCAGGATGAGCTTGTCGCCGGCGCCGGAGGAGAGCTACGTGAGGCTCGGCATCGGCTTCGGGCGGAGGTGGCGGCGATCGAGGGGGTTCCGGCTCGGCGCGAGGAACCGGTTCTCGGTGCGGCGGCTGCGGGCCAAGCTGCTCACGTTCCTCGGCCTCGTCGGCCGCCACGCGCGCCACCTCGCCAGGAGGCTCTCCAGGAGAGGCGGCGGCTCCTGCCCGCGGAACGGCAGCGCGAGGACGCTCGTGGGCGGCAACGGGTCGCAGCGGTGGTGCCCCCCGGGCGGCGAGGCGGCGGCCAGCAAGCACAAGCAGCAGCAGGCGCCGAGGAGGGCGGCGTCCTTCATGCGGACCAACTCCTTCTACGCGCAGGCCATCGCCGAGTGCCTCGAGTTCATCAAGCGCAACTCCGTTCCGGTCGAGGACTACGGCAGCGCCGTCGTCGCCCGCGGCGGCAGCGCCGCCATCGGGAGATAGGCCTCGTCGATCGGGACTCCGTTTGGATCGCGTGGGCAGTGGAACAACTAGCTGGAACAAATGTGTGTACGCATGTCCCGGTATCCCGGGTCGTCGATGGAGTCTCGACGTGTGAAACTAGCGTAGTGTACTGATAGCACATACAGATGGAGTACAGAGGTGTAAACACGTTGTGAAATTTGAGTTGCGTATGTTGGAATTTTTGCGGGGCTGTGATTACTTGGCCGGTGCACGACACTCCTACTAGTGTTTCAACTTCTTGTACATTTCCAGGTGTAAGAGTAGACTTTCTGCGTGAGGCTCTTCCGGAGCCACAACTAAGGTCTGACTGCCCATGGATTCTACACGATAGAAAATGACGGGTCAAGATGTATTGCTCAAAGTGTATATGCAATGAAGATACGTACGATCGCTGCGAGTAGTTCCGTACTAGTACTCTACTTCTTTGTGGACTCTCTTGCTGAAAGTGAGTGATGGTGAGAGTTAGTTTGACGACACTTGTTTTATGCGCCACGCAATGGGGTGGTTTCCCACCCGTTGCCTACAGATCTCCGCGTCGTACCGGTTGCCGATTTTTCTCAGCAGTTTGCTTAACGAGCTGCTATTTTTCTCAGAAAGGTGCAGCGCATATCGGGGAAGACCCACACGTAATAGGAAATGCCGACCAATGACCGTAATTCTCGTCGGGGATTTGCTACAAGAAATCTACATCTGGCCCAGCGAATCTGTGCCATTATTTTTTGCCTTTTTTCACGAATACACAAAGCATGCATATCATTTCATGATAGAAGAAATAGAATGAGTACAAATAAGGATAAAACATATGACACGAATGCAGATAGGCGTGAACCCTGTTCAAGAATTCATCCGATTAACCAGTTAACTTGCCGATCAATCCCTACTCGTAGGGTCACCGAGTATCCTATAAACCGATAAAATCGTCCGATTAATTGATTAAATGGCTGATTAACTTGCCGATTAGCCGATTAATCCCCTACTCACAAGCCAACCGAGCAGCTACCGGTTAACGATTTCCTCAACAATGCGTGAACATGATGCGCGGAGCAGGGGAACAAGGGGATGCTCGGCCCGAATAGAGGATACATCATAGCTAAACCTACCAAACCCGACCCAAGCGCGGCAATGCCGAACCAACAAGAGCACCAACATCTTCAAAACCGAAACAGGGGACACGGTGAGCGAGCAAGATAGCGCCTTCAAGAAGGAGGACGACGCTGAGATGCCGTCGCCATCCGGTCCGGAGAAACCAGACCTAGGGTTTCCCCTGAGCTCAAAGAGGGGCGCAGTCGAGGGCCTTGACAACGCCTCCAAGAAGGAAACGACATCCGCAGATGCTGCCGCTGCCAGCGTCGGCAAGCCGAGCAGGGATTTCTCCCTGGCCTGAGGCTGAGCGATCCATAGCCACCGTGTCTCGAAACGAAGATGAGGAGGCCAACGTCGGTCGGAGCCACCATGTCGGAAGGGGGTTGGCAGGGCTGCATCTGTCGTCGGAGGATGGCACCACCTCTGAACCCACGAGCACGGATCTAGCAAAGGGGAGGCATTGAGGCGTACAAAGTAGGCCAGGAGGCGAAGCAGACCACGAGGGGGGTCGGGCGACGGCGAACAACAACGCCGGCAAGCTAGGACTGGAGGGACGCAGATCCTAGCTATCGTGTCCATAGCCACCGGGACATTGGGGAGCCACGCGAGCTGGAAGGAACGCAGCCGCTGGGTCACCGAGGCCGGAGCCACCCGCCAAAGAACGCCGACGGCCTGGATCAGAGCAGCTCCAGCAAGTACCCTCCTTGAGGGGCTTCAAGACTGCTACTAACATTGTAGTCTCATTGCCACCGCGTGAGCCGTCGCCGTGGCTCAAGGGAGAGGAAGGGCCGCCGGTGATGAAGGTGGCTGCCTGCAGGAAGGTAGGAAGCAAGCACCTCCACGACCGGCCGCAGTACCTGTGTCTGAAAGATCGAGGATGTCGCCTAGAGGGGGGGGGGTGAATAGGCGCTTTAAAATAATTACGGTTTAGGCTTGAACAAATGCGGAATAAACCTAACGGTTAATTTGTCAAGCACAAAACCTAAAACAACTAGGCTCACCTATGTGCACCAACAACTTATGCTAAGCAAGATAAACAACTATGTGATAGCAAGATATATGACAAAGAACAATATGGCTATCACAAAGTAAAGTGCATAAGTAAAGGGGCTCGGGTAAGAGATAACCGAGGCACGCGGAGATGACGATGTATCCCGAAGTTCACACCCTTGCGGATGCTAATCTCCTTTTGGAGCGATGTTGAGGCACAATGCTCCCCAAGAAGCCACTAGGGCCACCGTAATCTCCTCACGCCCTCGCACAATGCAAGATGCCGTGATTCCACTAAGGGACCCTTGAGGGCGGTCACCGAACCCGTACACTTTGGCAACCCTTGGGGGCGGTCACCGGTACCCGTCAAAATGCTCGGGGCGATCTCCACAACCTAATTGGAGACCCCGACGCTTGCCCGGAGCTTTACACCACAATGATTGAGCTCCGAACACCTCCAACCGACTAGGGGGCCCAAGCACCCAAGATAAACAAGCTCAAGGGCACCAAGCACCCAAGAGTAATAAGCTTCTCAACTTGTAACTTCCATGTATCACGTGGAGAACTCAAACTGATGCACCAAATGCAATGGCAAGAGCACACGGAGTGCCCAAGTCCTTCTCTCCCAAATCCCACCAAAGCAACTAATGCTAGGGAGGAAAATGAGAGGAAGAACGAAGGAAGAACACGAAGAACTCCAAGATCTAGATCCAAGGGGTTCCCCTCACTTAGAGGAGAAAGTGATTGGTGGAAATGTGGATCTAGATCTCCTCTCTCTTTTCCCTCAAAAACTAGCAAGAATCCATGGAGGGATTGAGAGTTAGCAAGCTCGAAGAAGGTCAACAATGGGGGAAGAACACGAGCTCAAAGGATAAGGTTCAATGGGGAAGAAGACCCCCTTTTATAGGACCTCTCGAATCCAACCGTTATGTGCTCAGGTCATGCACAAGCGGTACTACCGCTTGGAGGAGCGGTACTACCGCTCAGCACGCTCAAAACAGCCCAAACGAGAGAGAAAACATGAGTTTTTGGTCCGGGGCGGTACTACCGCTTAGGAGCCACGGTAGTACTGCTCTGGAGCGGTACTACCGCTCAGGAGCCGCGGTAGTACCGCTCTAGAGCGGTAGTAAAAAATTACATCCGCTCTAGTCGCGGTAGTACCGCTGCAACCTTCACCAAAACAGCCACAACTTTTGCAAACGGACTCCGAATTCAACGAAACCAAGTTTGTTGGAAAGCTAACGACAAGGGCTAACACAATCTTGATAGAAATACCAGTAATAAGAAAATGAGAAAAGGTCCAAAATAAAATGGTGAGAACCCTTCCTCGGAGAAGACTGGTAAAACCTCCAACACCGAAAACATCATAGAAGACGCATGCAAACTCTGTTTTCGATGAACTCAAGCTTGTCATCAAGATGATCATAAGCTCTAAGACTCACAAAGAGAACCAAACAAGAATCAAGAAACATGATGCAAGGATGCAATGGTTTGAGCTCTCGACGAACGATACGATCAAGCTACTCACTTGAGAGCCCCCCTTGATAGTACGGCTATCGATCCTATAACCCGGTCTCCCAACTACCACCATGAGACCGGTAAAATAGAAAACCTATCAAGGGCAAACCTTTGCATTGCACATGGTCCACTTAAGCTAGATGATGACGATCTTAACTCCCTCAAGTTGGACCACCTTTCTTGATTGCGTTGGCTCGATGAAGACTAGATGATTGCTCCCCCATAGTCCACTATGGGTGAGCGACTCTTCGGCACATCTTCACAAGTCCATTGACACCACAATGGATGGCAAGATTCAAACTTGATTGCTCCCCCATACTCCATTATGGGTGAGCCACTCTTTGTGTTGCTCCACTTGAACTTGCACACTGCAAACTTGATGACGATCACCACTTGATGTCATCCTCCATGGGTTGTATGGGATCTTCCTCTTGACGCAAGACCATGGAAACATACCTAACCCCACAAAGAACTCTCACGTAGACCATGGGTTAGTACACAAAGCGTAATGGACAATGCTTACCATACCATGGGAACACTTGGTCCCACTCGGTACATCTTCTATGCTTTGTGAGTTGATCAACTTGATTCACTCTTGACTTAGTCTTGATCAACCTTGAGTCTTTCCAACTCTCTTCATTTGGATGATGTCTTGAAGGTAAATATGAATGATCACACAATCTTCTTCTTCAAGACATTCTTGCAATAAGCTCAACACTCACATGACCAATCTTTGGATAATTCCTTAATAGCACCTTGGCCAACCCATAAACTCCTTGAAACTAACACATGGACTTCAAGAAATGCCTATGGAAAAATCCTTCAAATATAACTCGATGCAACCATTAGTCCATAGAGAATGTCATCAATTACCAAAACCACACATGGGGGCACCGCATGTCCTTTCAATCTCCCCCATTTTGGTAATTGATGACAATCACTTTCAAGAGAGTTAATATAAGGAATTATGCATCACAATGCAATGCAACAACCGATGATGCAGGAGAATGAGATGCAAATGCTTAGGACCAAAACCAAAGCAAGGAGAAAACTCAGAAGACTTCTCCACAAAACTCTCTGAAATTCCTCCCCCATTGGCATCGATTGCCAAAATGGGTGAAAAGCTGAGAAGGCCAAAATAAAAGGTGTTCCTCCATAAATTGTGTATTTCTCAACAAGAGAGTGGAATGCAATACACATATCCAACTTCCAATACTTGGAGGAAGACAAACTATATTGAGGCCCAAAGATTGCAACAAAAAGATATGACACAAAGACATAACAAAGAGAGACACAAGCAATCAGAAGATACCAATTGAAGCAAGCAATCAACGGATATCAATTGAACCAACTAGACCAATGATCCTACATGCCACAAGAATAAAGATATTATGATAAACGCAAATGAGTGTTCTAAAGAAACTAGAGAAGCTCCCCATGATTTGTGCACACATAAGAATTTTTCTATTTGAATACAAAGTGCACAAAATAGGATCACAGCTCCCCCAAAATCAATAGAAACTCACATCCAGTGCAAGTGAGCATATAGGAAACAAAGCCTAGCGCTTGCAACAAGCACATGGTTGAGCAACATGTAAAAGAGGCAACTTAAGAATAGGCTCAACCAAAATGATGTGTGTGAGTCATGGCGAAGCACTTGAGAGGACTAAAATTAGGATGAGCATTAAGCATCAACATAGTCTTGAAAGAATGAGGCACACGGTGCAAGGCCTATCATTCCCACACACAACTAGCAAATGGATTCACAAGCTTACTAATAAGCATATAAAGAACTTATGCTTGTGACAACCCGTGGTGAAGATAGAAGATGAAAGCCTCATCAAGACGAGGGATGCCAATTAAGATGGCAAAAGCCTTGTAAAGATAAGCATGAGGAAAATAATCTTCACCACACAAGAATGCATCAAGATGCAACGATAGAGGACACGCACTCAAGGCAAAAGCTTTCACAGATCCACCAAAGAAATAACATAAGAAAGACAAGGTGGACGTGAAAGAAAGGATATCAACTAGAGATGTAATTTATCTCAAGTGTATAAGGTTCTATGTAGACTAAATCATGATGATATATATATATCTACAAAGAAGGATGTACACCCGAAATAGTTACACCACGAAGGAACAAGATATCCACAAGGAAGTCATAAATATACCAATAAGATATTTGCTTGAAAGCATAGCACTTGGCTAGATATGGTCTTATTGTATATAAATGAAGTCCAAACACACATCCATCAAGGGCATCACAACTAGCAACAGAGATCATCGTTGGGATGCTTTGAGAAAGGAAACAAGTATCACAAGATATGAAATGAATATCATGCCAAGATACAGCCTACACAAGGTTGAATGCAAGAGAGGAAAGCATGAATAGATACTTGTTACCGAGATATCATTGGAAGGATGTAGTAGATACCAATTGAAGGTAGATAGTAGTTCATTGATCATCCTAGCTTGACTCCAATATGCACATGGTGACAACACCTTCCTTGTGAGTGAGCCGAGCATCCAATGCATCTCCAATGTTCCTAGAAGAACAACACAAACTAAATGGTACCCAAACTCATCGGGACCAAATAGTTAGAAACACCAATACATAGGACAAACTCCACATATATATGTGCATATAGATATGAAAATGAATTTCATGCACATCTCATCCAAATTGAGACTAGGTGGAGTTTCCCCTATATATTGAGTCAAAGAAAGAAAGCATGCCAAATGAAATACATGAAGTAAACATGCATGCTCAAGACTTTCAAAACCCGAAACCAAAAGACAAAGAAATTCCAAGTGAAAAGGATATTAAATGGAGAAATCATCACTTGGAAGATATCATTAAAGATACATCAAGGAATGAGATATCCATTGATACACACTAAACTAAAGATGTCAAACTCCCAAAGAGAGGATGGTTCCAAACAAACCAAGCCCTCAACAAAGTTTCATGATGGCACAAAGTACCAAAAAGAGATGGCTTGCCTTCCACCAAAACACACTTGATAAGGATCACAAGAAGAGTGTTCTGAAGAAAATAGAATAGCTCCCCCACGAGTTGTGCATTATATAGGATTTGTATTTGAATACAAAATGCACAAGGTGGGATCACCGCTTTCACTATATCTAGAAAACACTAGACAAGAACAAGAAATAAACAAGATCCACAAGTGGTATGGAAGACAACGTGAGTTGACACAATCCTTGGCAAGAGAAAAGGCAAGTAAAACAAAAGCCAATGTAAAGATGGTCAATAAATTCTACCACACATAAATGACTACCAATTGTCAAAAGACAAGAAGTAGATGGAAAGAATTCCCGGTGGTAGATAGCAAGGATATCCAACATCATCTTCACACCACACACAAGCAGATTGCAACTTGTAGAGCTAACATGCCACCTAGGAACAAGATAATCTACAATATCAACACTAGGTGACAATATCTCAAATGTACACATTTTCTAGGCTAGTAATATACATAGCATATTACTCCCCCATAATGTGATACCAATGAAGAAAACTTAACAAGAGGCAATAAGAGGATCCAAAAAGAGATAATTAATGGACAATTTAGAATTTGAATTTCTCATGAGAAGACATACCACATAGTGACTAGATAATCTTGTAATATCAATACTAGATGGTATTCCTCATGTACACACACTTATAGGAGTGTGAGGTGCACAAAGCACATCACTCCCCAATAATGGGATATTCCATTAATCTCTCACAAGAGCCAACTAAGATACAAAGAAGATGCACAAAGGCTCAACGCACAACTCACACGTACATGAAGTGCACACCAACATACATAAGCAAGTTGGAAGCGCAACATATACAAACACATGCAAGGAACAAAACCAAAACATGCAAGGGGGCAAGTAACTTTCAAAGTAAACGATTTAAGTACAAGTTACCGCAAGGAGGCACATTGGATATAAGATAGAAACTTGATAATCCAATTGACTTGGCTTGTGACAAAAAGAATGATGAAGTCCCCTTAATTCTTCATAATGTAGCCAAGTCTCCAATGCACTCCAAAAACACCTATTGATCAAGTTTGAGCTTGTTGGTCCCCAACCAAGTTGGGTCCTAAGAGGTTAGTCACAATAGGCTTGGCTACCCAAATGGTTCTTTTCTTGACACCACTTTGAGTACCAACAAACTTGGCAAACACATTGCCAACCTTATCCTTCCCAAGAGAATAGATATCATCAATAATAATTGGGTTGGATAAGTTACCACTAGTGCATGAAGAAGCGACGTGACCTTTCCCATGACATAAGTAGCAACGTCTACTCTTCACTTTCTTCTCACTTGATTTTTCCACAAGAGAAGCATTAGCTTGAGTCTTCTTGGGAAGTGGCCTTTCTTCAACTTGAGGTTGAGCTTGAGATTGAACTTGTGCCCTCTTCCCTTGTTGCTTGACACTAATGGCCTTCTTCAATGGGCAAGATCTAACATGATGCCCTTCTACTTTGCACTTGAAGCAAACAATCTTGGCCGAATTCTTAACTTGTTCTTGGCCCTTCTTTTTGTTCATGTTGGACTTCTTCTTATTGGAGTTGAATCCAAGTCCACCTTTGTCATTGGTGGATTTTTGCACACTCAAGATATTGTTGAGTGTGGATTTCCCTTCATGACACTTTTTCAAGTCTTTCTTCAAAGAAGTGACTTGGGCCTTGAGCTCTTTGATTTCCTCTACATGGTTAGTCTCAACACAAGTACTAGAGGAAGTATAAGCTTCATTGTTAGAGCAACAAGGCAAGGAAAGCAATTCATCACAAGATGTACCAACATTGTGAGTAGATGAATTACAAGGACTAGCACATGGCAATATACTATTTTGACTAGAAGTAGTGCTAGTATCCACATGACGCTCACTAGATGTTACCTTAGCAATCATGGCCTCATGAGCTATCTTTAGCACACTATGGGATACTAGAAGATCATCATGAGAGCTTGAGAGCTTTTCATGACTTTCTTCCAATTTCCGATAATTGCAAGATAGCACCTCAAGTTGAGCCCGTAGCTCAACATTCTCCTTCAAAATGGATGCTTCACAAGTAATAGAATTAGTAGCACAAGCATCATCGTTAACAACAAGAGGAGAAGGCAACTTGGCAAGCTCTTTTAAATAAGAAGCTTCAAGTTGAGCATGAGACTCGGTGAGTTTGATGAGCTCACCCTTGATGACCCTTGAGCCATTTTCGAGGTGCTCAAAATCCTCAAGGAGTCTAGCATGAGCAACTTCAAGCTTAGCATTTTTAGTTTCAAAAACATTGGCCACCTCAAGAGATCTATCAGTAGATTCCTTCACTCTAGACAATTCTAGAGCAAAAGTCTCCTCAAGAGATTCCTTGGTGGTTTGTTCAAGTTCAAGAGCTTGAGAGAGGTCCTCGATCTCATTTGCGTAATCACGCCCATGAGCTTCCATTCTCTCAATGGTGGCCTCATGATCCTCTAGATGAGATTCCAACTCCTCAATGTATTTCTTGCCATCAATGGCAATGGACATTATTTCCATGAAGTTGGAGCGAGCAATTTTATTTTTATGAAGAGCATTAAAAATCATTTCCCCCTTAGTTTTTAAGGAGGCAACATTATCATTCTCTTCATCATTATCCTCATCATCATTAGCATCAACATCATCATCATCATCAAGAGACATATTGGGGTACAAAGTAGGAGTTACCTTTGACGCCTTAGCCATAAGGCAAAAAGCAATAGATGATGATGTGGGATTCCTTGAGGTACCATTAAACACCACATCTTGTTCCATGGAGTGTTCGATTTCCTCTACATTGTTAGCACAACAATTCGAGGAAATAGATGCATTTTTATCATGGCAACAGGACATAGCAAGCATATCATCATGAGATCTAGTCACGCAATTTCTACATGATACGCAAGGACTATCAACACAAGCATGTGAAACATTTGGAGTGCTCGAAGTGTTAAAGCCCAAAGAGGGAGCATTGCAATAATACCGTGATGAAGGATCATCCACAATAAGCATACTATCATCATTGCAATGATCAACACTACTCACCATATCATTACCTTGTGGCAAACCACATGTAGGTGAAGTAGAAGAAGTTGAGAAGACTATATGACCGGAGGTGGAGGGAGAACAACCATCCCCACAAAACTTGGACACACCATATTTATCTTGAAGCTTTGTCCATAACTCATGAGCATCCCGGAATGGCGTGAGATGAAATATAACTACATTGCTCAAAGCATCGAAAAGCACATTAGAAGCTTGAGCATTGAGATAAGAGTTTTTCTCATCCTCTAAAGATAATCTTTGGGGATCCTTTGGAGGAGAAAAACCCATATCTACAATTCGCTCTAAATTTGGGTCCATGACCCTAAAGAGATTAAGCATGCGAATTACCCAAACATCAAAATTTGTGCCATTGAAACTAAGAGTGTCAGAGAATCCTAATCCCCTAGTCGACATCTTTACTCTCTAGGCGGTTAAGCCCAACAAAGAGAGACGAGGCCCTGATACCAATTGAAAGATCGAGGATGTCGCCTAGAGGGGGGGGGGGTGAATAGGCGCTTTAAAATAATTACGGTTTAGGCTTGAACAAATGCGGAATAAACCTAACGGTTAATTTGTCAAGAACAAAACCTAAAAAAACTAGGCTCACTATGTGCACCAACAACTTATGCTAAGCAAGATAAGCAACTATGTGATAGCAAGATATATGACAAAGAACAATATGGCTATCACAAAGTAAAGTGCATAAGTAAAGGGGCTCGGGTAAGAGATAACCGAGGCACGTGGAGATGATGATGTATCCCGAAGTTCACACCCTTGCGGATGCTAATCTCCGTTTGGAGCGGTGTGGAGGCACAATGCTCCCCAAGAAGCCACTAGGGCCACCGTAATCTCCTCACGCCCTCGCACAATGCAAGATGCCGTGATTCCACTAAGGGACCCTTGAGGGCGGTCACTGAACCCGTACAAATGGCGACCCTTGGGGGCGGTCACCGAACCCGTACACTTTGGCAACCCTTGGGGGCGGTCACCGGTACCCGTCAGAATGCTCGGGGCGATCTCCACAACCTAATTGCAGACCCCGACGCTTGCCCGGAGCTTTACACCACAATGATTGAGCTCCGAACACCTCCAACCGACTAGGGGGCCCAAGCACCCAAGATAAACAAGCTCAAGGGCACCAAGAACCCAAGAGTAATAAGCTTCTCAACTTGTAACTTCCACGTATCACGTGGAGAACTCAAACCGATGCACCAAATGCAATGGCAAGGGCACACGGAGTGCCCAAGTCCTTCTCTCCCAAATCCCACCAAAGCAACTAATGCTAGGGAGGAAAATGAGAGGAAGAACGAAGGAAGAACACGAAGAACTCCAAGATCTAGATCCAAGGGGTTCCCCTCACTTAGAGGAGAAAGTGATTGGTGGAAATGTGGATCTAGATCTCCTCTCTCTTTTCCCTTAAAAACTAGCAAGAATCCATGGAGGGATTGAGAGTTAGCAAGCTCGAAGAAGGTCAACAATGGGGGAAGAACACGAGCTCAAAGGATAAGGTTCAATGGGGAAGAAGACCCCCTTTTATATGACCTCCCGAATCCAACCGTTATGTGCTCAGGTCGTGCACAAGCGGTACTACCGCTTGGAGGAGCGGTACTACCACTTAGCACGCTCAAAACAGCCCAAACGAGAAAGAAAACACGAGTTTTTGGTCCGGGGCGGTACTACCGCTTAGGAGCCACGGTAGTACTGCTCTGGAGCGGTACTACCGCTCAGGAGCCGCGGTAGTACCGCTCTAGAGCGGTAGTAAAAAATTACATCCGCTCTAGTCGCGGTAGTACCGCTGCAACCTTCACCAAAACAGCCACAACTTTTGCAAACGGACTCCGAATTCAACGAAACCAAGTTTGTTGGAAAGCTAACGACAAGGGCTAACACAATATTGATAGAAATACCAGTAATAAGCAAATGAGAAAAGGCCCAAAAGAAAATGGTGAGAACCCTTCCTCGGAGAAGACTGGTAAAACTCCAACACCGAAAACATCATAGAAGACACATGCAAACTCCGTTTTCGATGAACTCAAGCTTGTCATCAAGATGATCATAAGCTCTAAGACTCACAAAGAGAACCAAACAAGAACCAAGAAACATGATGCAAGGATGCAATGATTTGAGCTCTCGATGAACGATACGATCAAGCTACTCACTTGAGAGCCCCCCTTGATAGTACGGCTATCGATCCTATAACCCGGTCTCCCAACTACCACCATGAGACCGGTAAAATAGAAAACCTATCAAGGGCAAACCTTTGCCTTGCACATGGTCCACTTGAGCTAGATGATGACGATCTTGACTCCCTCAAGTTGGACCACCTTTCTTGATTGCGTTGGCTCGATGAAGACTAGATGATTGCTCCCCCATAGTCCACTATGGGTGAGCGACTCTTCGGCACATCTTCACAAGTCCATTGACACCACAATGGATGGCAAGATTCAAACTTGATTGCTCCCCCATACTCCATTATGGGTGAGCCACTCTTTGTGTTGCTCCACTTGAACTTGCACACTGCAAACTTGATGACGATCACCACTTGATGTCATCCTCCATGGGTTGTATGGGATCTTCCTCTTGACGCAAGACCATGGAAACATACCTAACCCCACAAAGAACTCTCACGTAGACCATGGGTTAGTACACAAAGCGTAATGGACAATGCTTACCATACCATGGGAACACTTGGTCCCACTCGGTACATCTTCTATGCTTTGTGAGTTGATCAACTTGATTCACTCTTGACTTAGTCTTGATCAACCTTGAGTCTTTCCAACTCTCTTCATTTGGATGATGTCTTGAAGGTAAATATGAATGATCACACAATCTTCTTCTTCAAGACATTCTTGCAATAAGCTCAACACTCACATGACCAATCTTTGGATAATTCCTTAATATCACCTTGGTCAACCCATAAACTCCTTGAAACCAACACATGGACTTCAAGAAATGCCTATGGAAAAATCCTTCAAATATAACTCGATGCAACCATTAGTCCATAGAGAATGTCATCAATTACCAAAACCACACATGGGGGCACCGCATGTCCTTTCAGTGTCCAACCCAAGACCAGCAACACAAGCAAAACCGGGCCGCGCACGGAGGGAGGAGAGCAGGACTGTAGGGGGCGGCGCCGAGCAACCATGGCCGTCACGCCGTTCCCGCCGTCGGACTAGTAGAGACATTCAATAGCTGGGAAGAGGGCCCCCGCACAGGAGCACCAAGACGCGGAGCCCAGGGGAGGGGGCGGGGGACGGATCCACCCTGCAGCCACCTTCCTGGGGCACGACACGGCCTTGCCGGCCGGCCCTCTGGCGGCGGCGGGGCGAAAGCGGGCGGGGGACGTCCCCGCGGCAGCGGTGGATCTGAGGGCGCGGGGTGGGGCGGGGAAGCGCGTGGGGGTTGCGGGGGAACAGATCCGCCCCACCGCCGCCATCCCGGGGTGCGACGCGACTTCGCCGGCCGGCCCTCCGACGGCAGCGCCGTGGAGGTGGCGGTGGGGTGGGGGGGTTCCCGGCGGTGATGGATGCGGTTACCCCTGTGTTGCCAGGGAGGGTGGCGGGGGGGGGGGGGGGGCTAAACCTCCCGAGCGAATCCGTGCCATGAACCTTTCCGTTAAAACACGTGTTCCTCTGCCCCCTTTGAGTGTCGGGGGTTGGGTGCGACATATGTCAAAGGATGGCTTATCATGGTGGGGCGAGTAGAACGTCGCCGGTGCCTGGAAACGGGATGAGGCGAAGACATGCATGCCGGCGGATCTTACCCAGCTTCAGGGCTCTCCGAGGAGATAACACCCCTACTGCTGCTCTGCGGGGTCTCCGCATGGTCACTAAGGCAAAGTGAATACAAGGGTGCTCCTAGAGCTGTTTCCGGAAGTAGGAGAAGGCTAGGCTAGCTCTCTCCTCCTCGTGTGGTCTGTCTAGTGCTAGATGATTCCGAACCCTTTGCATGGGTGCCCTAGGGGGTTTTATATAGGCCTACCCCCCAGGGTTACAATGGTAAAACCGCCTGGGTGCGGGTCCCAGTCGTTTGTCTCTCAGGCGCCGTCTTCTCCGCCGACTCCTGGGGCCCGCCGACTGGCCTGGTACGAGGCGTCAGCCCACACCCGCCGCGGGCGGGTCTTGCCGGCTGCAGATTACTGTGGCCGTGCTTCTAATGACGCAGGCTTGGTCATGGGGTCATGGCAACAATGCCGCCGCTTGGCGGGCGATCACTGTTGCCATTCCCCCGTCGCATCTGGTTAATGGCGTGTGGGGCCCGTGGGAGGGGCCGGCCGACTCCTGGCGGCCGACTCCCAACGGGTCCGACTCGTGGCGCTCTCGCCGTCTTCTGCACTCCCGCTGACTGGTAGGCCCCACCGTCTCCGGGCCGTACAAACAGGTCGTCGTGGGTACAGGGCCCCGCCCCAAGGGCTGATGTCAGGGCTGCTGGGCTGGCATGGTAACAGTGCCGCGCCGGGCGGAAATCTCCGTGGGTATGGCGCACTGTGGTCATGCCCGCCTTTAATTATCGGGGTGGTTGGAGTCGCGGGCCGACTCCCCATAGTCGGCTTTCTCGGAGTCGCCTCTGGGACTTGGCTCGTCTTGGAGTCGCCTCTGGGACTCGGCTCGTCTTGGGGTCGCCTCTGGAACTCGGCTCGTCTTGGAGTCGCCTCTGGGACTCGGCTCGTCTTGGAGTCGCCGCAGGTACTTGAGGGGCGCAGTCTGCCCCGATGCCTTGAAAGGTCGTGGGGCTCGGGTTAGCCTACCCGTGGCCCATTACTCCGACAGTAGTCCCCGAAGCTGGTGAGGCTCCGGGATCGATACGTCGTGGGCCTCGACAGTTTCACTCTTCCGGTGGTGGGATTTGGGCCTTGCTCGCCGTCTTCCTTCAAGCCGACTGGCTGGAGTCGGATTCATAGAGGGCCGTCTTGCCTCCTGAGAAGTTTGAAAGCCGCGGCGGGAACCAGGCGGCGTGCCTGATACGCTTCCCGCGGTCGCCCGTCTCGGCCCCGTCGCGCGGAGCCATGTGGCGGGGGCAGTCTGCCCACCCACGCGCGCGACGGGACATGCCATCAGGCGGGGCCGGCCTCTACCGCGCCTTGGCGCGCGGACGGTTGGGTTCCCCATGTCGTTACTGCTCGCAGTAACTTCGTGGGGTAAATCGTGGTGGGCGTGGAGTATCGCGCGCAGTTAATCCCACGCCGCCCCATCGGCTTCTCAGCCTTTGGGCTTATAAATAGGCGGGGGGAGCGGGACGGCGAAGCGCGCGCTCATTCTTCCCTGCTTCCCCCGCTTCCTCCTGCCTCTTCTTCTTCCTGCCTTCGCCGCACCACACCGCACCGCACCGCAGCGATGAGCTCCTCCTCCGCCGCGGCTCCTGCCATTCGCTCCGGCGTGTGGGACGGCTCTACGGTGGACGATGACGCCATCGAGCACCTCCGCAAGACGCGTCGGCCCCCCGGCGCGAACCTGGTGCGAACCAGCGCCGCGCCGGAGGGGGAGATAAGGCCGGCGCCGGAGGAGGGCGAGCGGGTCATATTCCGCTCGCACCTCATGCGCGGCATGGGCCTGCCGGCGAGCGGCTTCCTCCTTTCTTTCTTGGAGTTCAACGGACTCCAGCTGCACCACCTCACCCCGAACATGGTGGTGCTGCTGGCCGCCTTCGCCACCCTGTGCGAGGGCTTTCTTGGCGTTCTCCCCACCATCGAGCTGTGGGGAGAGTTCTTCCAATTGAAGCTCAGCACACACGTCACCGGCATACCGGCTCAGTGCGGCGCCTTCATCGCAATGCGAAGGTCGACCGCCGACAATCCATTCCCCTCCATCGCGCTGATCAAATCGGTGAAGATGTGGTAGCGGTCGTACTTCTACGTGAAGAACGTCGCCATGGAAGGTGACTGGGTCAACCTGCCGCACTATGAAGCCGGCGCGCCGGCTGGGAGGCTTCCCAGCTGGTCCAATCGGGCCAAGACACTGACTCCTGCCGGTGCCGCCGCCGTCGCGCGACTCTGAGTGCTGACGCAGTCGAAAGGCCTGGTCGGAGCCGACTTGCTGGCCGCCTTCATGGCGCGCCGAGTCCTCCCAATCCAAGGCCGACCTCATCTGATCTGTCAGATGAGCGATCACCAGGACCCGAGCCGGATGTGCACCAGGGAGATGCACCACGCGGAGGTGGCGAACACGGTGAATCTCATCGCGAACTGCGAGCTCACGTAAGACTGGCAGTTCGGCAAGGAGCCGTACTCACGTTCCAACCCTCCGCCTGTGGTAAGTCAAATCTTTTGTCTTCTGTTTTTCTTTGTAGCCGAATCCGACTTCTGATCTTCTTGGTTCTTCGAGTCAGAACCCCCTCATCCAGCCTGCAGCCGGCGCCACGGGGCCGCCCCGCGAGTTCGCTCCAGATCGGGCGGAGAGCGACACCGACGACCCCGACTTGGGGGCGGCGGCGATGGAGGCCGACGCCGAAGGCGGCGGAGGAGGAGGAGCGAAAGGCGGCTTCCGGCCCTCGGCGACCTTCGCTGACTGGACAGAGGACGAGGCCGACGGCGAAGTTGTCCCACGCCGCCAACCGAAAGCCGGCTTGGCCGGTCAAGTCGGCGCGACGAAGCGCCGGGCCGCGCCGAGTTCGCTCGGCGGTCGGCCGAAAAACTTCAAGGGGGCGGCCGCCACAACCAAGCGGGAGGAGGCGATCGCGAAGGCCAATCGCTTCCGCAAGGAAGTGAAGAAGCCGCCGCTAGTCTCTGCGCAAGTGTTGACTGCCTTTGTCTTGTTTTCTTTGACGGATCTTTTCCGAGTCTTTTTCATTCTGTTTTTTGCTTCAGGGCCCCTCTTTCTCTTGAGAGGGTCGTCGTCCCCTCTGTCATGGTGTCGGCCGAGACGTCCGCCAACACTCGGCGGATTGACCCCGCCGCCGACCTCCGGGAGGCGACGGAACGCAACGCATGGGAGAAGCGCGACGAGGAAGAGGCCGACCGTCTGGAGAAGGCGGAGGCCGAGAAAGCGGCAGCCTCCGCCCAGAAGAAGCTGGAGGAGGCCGAAGCCACCGCTGCAGCAAACCAGCAGGCGGAGGAGACCGCGCGCCGCCAGTCGGCGTTGCTTGTCATCCCGCTGAACTCCGCGCCGCCGCACCTGGAGTTCACGGGGCAGACTGGAGAAGTCGGCGGGGAGCACTCCATCGTGGAGAAGGATGGTGGTGAAGCCTCCGCTCGGGCACGGCCACGCCGCCACCGCCGCCTCCGCCGCATGGCAAGCAGCCGGCGGGCCTGCCAATGCCGCCGACTGAGGACGAGGCGGTGGCAAGGCTGCTCCTTCAAGTCGCCTCACCAGCGCGCCGCCGCCTCGAGAAGGCGGTTTCGGCGCCACGCCCCTTGGAAGCCGGCGCCGCCAGCTCGGCCATTCCAGATGCTAAGGCATCAAGTGCTGCACCTACTGGATGGGTGCGAGGAGGCGGCGATGGTCCGCTGAACCAAGCGCTCCTGGACGTGCAGGCGAAGCTACGAGCTGAGGGCGAAGCCATCCAGAGCTGCACCAAGGCGCATCTGGCGTCGCGAGCGTCTATCTGGGTATGTTTTCTTTTGTTGACTTTGTCTTTTCTCGCTCTTCTCTGTGGGGGTGCGCCAGCGCACCCACTGGGTGTAGTCCCCGAGTTTCGGGCCGGCTGCTGAGCAGGCGGCCCGGAACTCAATCTGGCGAGTTCCTCATTTTTGTCTTTGTCTGATTGTTTATCACAGGAATATCACAACCTCCGCATCACCGCCTTCAACCGCAACGTTGAGCAGCTGGGGAAGCGGACTGCCGACTTGTCGGAGAGCCGGAGTAAGTTCTTCTTCTTTCTCGCGGGGGCGCGCTAGTGCACCCGCGGCCTGTAGTCCCCGAGATTCGGGCTGACTGCTGAGCAGTCGGGCCAGATCTTCCTGGCGACCGTCCTTGTTGACGACTTAACGCCTTCCTTTTTGTTCTTCAGAGGCCAATGCCGCTCTTCAGGAACGGTTGGGCGAAGTCAGCACGGCCCTAAGCGCCAAGGAGGAGGAGTGCGGCAAGCTCGCCACAGAGCGCGGCTTGCTGGCCGCACAGTTGGCGGAGCAGAAGGAGCTGCTTAAGGCGGCTCAGGACGAGGCGGAGAAGAAAGAGACCGCTCTCCTGGCCGAGTTTGAGATCAAGCGCTCCTCCTGGACTGACAAGGAGGCGATGCTGACTTCCGGCTTCCACGAGATCGAAGACATTGTCGATGGTGAGTTTCTTTGCTTTCTTTCTTCGAACCGCCGACTGCAAGTCAAGCCGATTTCTGATTCTTTCCTTTGCTTCTTTCTTGTTTTGGCAGACTTCTTCCCGGGCCACTCGCAAGCGGTCAATCGAGCCATCGAGGCTGATCGCGAGGCGCGGAGGGCAAATGGCGAGGAGATCGCCGCCAACGCCCCCCTGACCGTCGATGAGAAGCTCCTGAGCATCGAGACTCGCCTGTGGTCGGCCCATGAGCTGCTGCGCCGGCTTCAACACGCCGGGGCCTAGGCAATCTCCGCCCTGTGGCCGGGCATGCCAGCCCTACGCACTCCCAGTCGAACTGCCGACTGGCTGGAGGTCGCAGCTGGCCGTCTTGAGGCTTGGAAGGGTTCATTGGCCCGGGCTGGAGCACGCCGGGTGAGGGAGTCCTGGACTAGGGGGTGTTCGGACAGACGGACTATCAATGTCCGCCGGACTCCAAGACTACAAAGATACAAGATTGATGACTCCGGCTCGTGTCCGGAAGGTACTTTACTTGGCGTGGAAGGCAAGCTTGGCGATACGGATACGTAGGTCTCCTACTATTGTAACCGACTCTGTGTAACCCTAGCCCTCTCCGGTATCTATATAAACCGGAGGGCTTTAGTCCGTAGGACAACATACATTACAACAATCATACCATAGGCTAGCTTCTAGGGTTTAGCCTCCTTGATCTCGTGGTAGATCTACTCTTGTACTACCCATATCATCAATATTAATCAAGCAGGAGTAGGGTTTTACCTCCATCGAGAGGGCCTGAACCTGGGTAAAAAACATCGTGTCCCTTGTCTCATGTAACCATCCGCCTAGACGCACAGTTCGGGACCCCCTACCCGAGATCCGCCGGTTTTGACACCGACATTGGTGCTTTCATTGAGAGTTCCTTTGTGTCGTCACCGATAGGCTTGATGGCATCTTCAACCTGTAACGCTGTCCTGGGTGAGACTTTCCTCCCCGGACAGATCTTCGTATTCGGTGGCTTCGCACTGCGGGCCGATTCACTTGGCCATCTGGAGCAGATCGAAAGCTACGCCCCTGGCCGTCAGGTCAGATTTGGAAGCTTAAACTTCACGGCCGATGTCCGAGGAGATTTGATCCTCGATGGACTCGAGCCACAGCCAAGCGCGCCGCACTGTGACGATGGGCATGATCTAGCTCTGCCGCCGAACAGTGCTTTGGTGGCCGCACACAAATCCGCTCCGGCCATTAGCCCGGAGCCGATCGCCCAGATCGAGGGCTGGTGGATAGACGCCGCCCCGGGGGCTTCAACATCCACGGCGATGGAGCCGAACACCAATCTTGTCCCCTGCGAAACTCGTGATTCCGAGGCGCCGGACTCCTCGCCGGACTCCGAACCTCCCGTGCCCCTACCAATCGATCCAGATTGGGCGCCGGTTATGGAATTCACCGCCGCGGACATTTTTCAATACTCGCGTTTTGGCGATATCTTAAATTCACTAAAGCATCTCTCGTTATCGGGAGAGTCCTGGCCGGATTATGGCCAGGATAGTTGGGATGCGGACGACGAAGAAATTCAGAGCCCACCCACCACCCACTTTGTAGCCACTGTCGACGATTTAACCGACATGCTAGACTACAACTCCGAAGACATCGACGCTATGGAAGACGATGCCGGAGACAAACAGGAACCAGCGCCCACAGGGCACTGGAAGGCCACCTCGTCATATGACGTATACATGGTGGATACCCCAAAAGATGGGGACGGTGAAGGAACAGCGGAGGCAGATTCCTTAAAGAAACAGCCCAAGCGCCGGCGTCAGCGGCGCCGCTCTAAATCTCGCCACATCAAAAACGGAGATTCCGACACAAGAGATAATAACACTCCAGAGAGTGCCGAAGACAATCCCCTCCTGCAAGACTCAGCGCAGGAGGATGCAGAAGCAAGCCCTCATGAGGGGGCGGCAGATGAAGAGGTTGAGGATCATGATTATATGCCTCCCTCCGAAGACGAAGGAAGCCTCAACAATGACGAATTCGTCGTACCCGAGGATCCCGTTGAACAAGAGCGCTTCAAGCGCAGGCTTATCGCCACAGCAAACAGCCTAAAGAAAAAGCAGCAGCAGCTTCAAGCTGATCAGGACCTGCTGGCCGATCGATGGACCGAGGTCCTCGTGGCCGAAGAGTATAAACTCGAACGTCCCTCCAAAAGTTACCCAAAACGCAAGCTGCTCCCCCGATTAGAGGAGGAAGCATACATACATCCATCACCAGCGCACGATATGGCTGACCGACCACCCCGTGGTCGTGACAGAGAGGCATCCAGGCCCCCAGCCAAGACCATACCTCGGCATCGCTCCAAAAGTATGAAGCCAAGAGGGAACGCGCCGGACTTGCGAGACATATTGGAGGACAAAGCAAGGCAATCCAGATCCATCTATGGATCACGTGGGCGCCCTACGACCCATGACGAATACCGTCGTGCCGGATACAATAACCCCGGCCGGGCCGAACACAGCAGACAGCGCTCTCTCGAGCTGCGTCGTGATATTGCTCAACACAGGGGCGCCGCACACCCGTTATGCTTCACTGACGAAGTAATGGATCATCAGATCCCCGAAGGGTTTAAACCCGTAAACATTGAATCTTACGATGGTACAACAGACCCCGCGGTGTGGATCGAAGACTATCTTCTCCACATCCATATGGCCCGCGGCGACGATCTCCACGCCATAAAATACCTCCCACTCAAGCTTAGAGGACCAGCTCGGCATTGGCTTAACAGCTTGCCCACAGAGTCAATTGGGTGTTGGAAGGACCTGGAGGCCGCATTCCTTGATAACTTCCAAGGCACATATGTGCGACCACCAGACGCCGATGACCTCAGCCACATCATTCAGCAGCCAAACGAATCGGCCAGGCAATTCTGGACACGGTTCTTGACAAAGAAAAATCAAATCATCGATTGTCCGGACGCAGAGGCCCTTGCAGCCTTCAAACATAATATCCGAGACGAATGGCTAGCCCGGCACCTCGGGCAGGAAAAGCCGAAATCCATGGCAGCCCTCACATTGTTAATGACCCGCTTTTGTGCGGGAGAGGACAGCTGGCTAGCCCGCAGCAACAATCTCCGTAAAAGTTCTGGCAGTCCGGATACTAAGGACAACAACGGCAGGTCACGTCGAAATAAAAACAAGCGCCGAATTAACGGCGATGATAAGGAGGATACGGCAGTCAATGCCGGATTCCGAGGCTCTAAACCCGGTCAACGGAAGAAGCCATTTAAAAGAACCATTCCGGGTCCGTCCAATTTGGACCAAATACTCGACCGCTCATGCCAGATACATGGCACCCCTGAAAAGCCAGCTAACCACACCAATAGAGATTGCTGGGTATTCAAGCAGGCTGGCAAGTTAATTGCCGAAAACAATGATAAGGGGCTAAATAGCGACGACGAGGAAGAGACCCGGCCGCCGAACAACAGAGGACAGAAGGGTTTTCCCCCACAAGTACGGACGGTGAATATGATATACGCGACCCATATACCCAAGAGGGAGAGGAAACCCGCACTAAGGGACGTCTATGCGATGGAGCCAGTCGCCCCAAAGTTCAACCCATGGTCCTCTTGTCCGATCACTTTCGATCGAAGAGACCATCCGACCAGCATATGCCATGGCGGATTCACCGCATTGGTCTTAGACCCAATCGTCGATGGGTTTCACCTCACGAGAGTCCTGATGGATGGCGGCAGTAGCCTGAACCTGCTTTATCAGGATACAGTGCGCAAAATGGGCATAGACCCATCAAGGATTAAACCTACAAAGACAACCTTTAAAGGTGTCATACCAGGAGTGGAAGCCAACTGTACAGGCTCAGTCACACTGGAAGTGGTCTTCGGATCCCCGGATAATTTCCGGAGCGAAGAGTTAGTCTTCGACATAGTCCCGTTTCGCAGCGGCTATCACGCTCTGCTCGGAAGAACCGCGTTTGCCAAATTCAACGCGGTGCCGCACTATGCATACCTAAAGCTCAAGATGCCAGGCCCTCGAGGAGTCATCACGGTCAATGGAAATACGGAACGCTCCCTCCGAACGGAGGAACACACAGCGGCTCTCGCGGCAGAAGTACAGAGCAGCCTTTTAAGGCAATTCTCGAGCCCGGCCGTTAAACGGCCGGATACAGCAAAGCGCGCCCGGAGCAATATCAACCAAGACCACCTGGCGCGATCAGAGCACGCGTAGCAATGCGGCCCCAACCCTCGCCCGCGTATGATCGCAAGAATAACACTTTGCGTACATCATTACGCCTTGGAGATACCATGGGCATAGGGGAGGGGGCACGATCACAATGGACCCAGAGTGCGGTTCGACCACACCAGGGGCTCGCAAATGTGCCTCCCTTTTTTTATTATTATCTTTCTTCTTTTTTGTACACAGGACTCTGTTAACCAGAAGCCCTGTCCGGCGGTGAACCTGCTGAACTCATGATACAACAGTCAGGGACTTAAGAAGGCCGCGTCGAACACTCAGGTGGTCTCAATTACGAGCATTAAATTCGATTATATACACCAAATCCGCAGCTCATCCCTGGAGGGGGACATGTTTATTTAGTCCAAATCCCTTGCTTACCGCACTATTTGTATCAGTCCGCTCTACTAGCAGACTTTTTCTTTCATTAATAATGCAGCACCTTTATTATCGCACTTGCATTACATTTTATATATATGTTCATTATGTGACATTCTGGCACCCGTATATTTTTGGTACGGCATAGTACACCAGGGGCTTATGTTCCCCGCTTTATGGTGTGATAAAGTCCGAACACTTTAACAAGTGCGGCACCCCGAACTTATAGCATTATATGAATCGGCTCCGAATCATGTCTTGGGTCGATAGTTGGGTTTGCCCGGCTCCCATGTTTGGCTCCTTACGTTTCCGTTCCGTCGGCTAAGGTAGCACTGGGAGAACCACTGCGATTGCGCCCCGGTTGAGCCGGGTTAACGCCTTAGTGGAGAAAGCTAAAACTGACCGGCATGATAAGGCGAGAGACTGGTCGCTGTTCGAGAGGTTTTTTTGGGTCCTTAAAGACTCACGCCGCTTCGAGCAAAGTTCCGGATTATGTCCGATGAAGGCGTGGATAGCGCCCCGGATTCGGTCTGCCGAATACCAGGGGCTTCGCCGAAATTTAAAATTATAGAATTCTATGGCTAAGTGAGAGTGTTCAAGCATTATAAGTCCGGTTGCCTTGTTCGTTGTGTTGAGCGCCTCCCTAGATGGACCCAAATATGGGAACAAGAGTGCTCAAGTTTATCACCAAACACCCCAGCACTTGTGACTTGGGGGCTGAAGCCAACGAATTGCCATCTCTCAGATTTTATAAACGGCCGCACAGAAGGTAATATTTTAAATTAAACAAGCGTTGCTCATGGCGCATATGAACGAAGTTTTCAGCGCACAGGATAAATACACAGCGAGTTCACTCAAAGATTACATTTTGGGAGCACTCATCTGCAATATTGCAGGCTCCCTTCAGGACAATATTATAATACTTCTCCGGCGTGCGATACTCCTTGCCCGGTGGCGGTGGGTCCGTGAGAAGCTTCTCCGCATCCAATTTGCCTCATTGCACCTTTATGCGGGCAAGGGCCCGACGAGCATCTTTGATACAGGCGGAGCACTTGACTACATCCAGCCTAGGGCATGCATCCACTAGCCGCCGCACAAGGCCAAAGTAGCTACCAGGCATGGCCTGTGCAGGCCACAGCCGGACTATGAGGCTCTTCATGGCCTCCTCAGCTACTTTGTGGAGTTCGATCAGCTGCTTCAGCTGGTCGCTTGGGGGCACCGGATGGCCGGCCTCAGTGTACTGAGACCAGAAGACCTTCTCCATCGAGCTCCCCTCCTCGCCACGATAGAATGCGGCGGCATCAGCCGCACTATGCGGCAGATCTGCAAATGCCCCTGGAGAGCGCCGAATTCGGGTAAGTGTCCGGTAGTTCACATTAACATGCCTGCTTTGCATGAAAAACGCCTTACCCGCCGCTATCTTATTTATGTCCTCAACCTCCTGAAGGGCCTTCTGGGCCTCGGCCTTGGCGGACTTGGCACTTTCGAGAGCCGAGTCAAGCTCGGACTCTCGAGTCTTGGAGTCACGCTCCAAACTCTCATGTTTTTCCATGAGAACCTGGAGCTCTTGCCGAACTTCCGCCACCCGCACCTCTTGCTTTTCTCGCTCAGCCCGTTCCGCGGCCGCATTGCGTTCGGCCGCGGACACATCATCCTTAAGGGTTGCCACCTCGTTAGTGGCCCCTGCAATGCACATATTATCCTTGTTAATTTTATTCGCAACCAAAATCCTTTTCTGTAAGGTACTTATTCAAAGAGGTGTTACTCACTTTCTTTTTCCTCGAGCTGCTTCTTTGCATGGCCGAGCTCTTGCTCGGACCGCTCGAGATTCTTTTTCAGCACGTCAACCTCCACCGTTAGTGCGGCAGAGGTCAGCAGTGCAGCCTGCAAACCCATATTGACATATTTTAGGCAACCCTGCGTATATCTTGTTATAGATCCTTAGTCCGGCTTTTCTTTCCGAACACCGAACCAAGCATCAGGGGCTACTGTCTATGCGGTATTATATTACATAATTTTAACTTCTTACCTCAAAGCCTGTTAAAAGGCTACTGCAGGCTTCGGTCAGCCCGCTTTTCGCGAGCTGAACCTTCTCAATCACCGCACTCATGATGGTGCGGTGTTCTTCCTCGATGGAAGCGCCTTTAAGCGCTTCCAGCAGGTTATCCGGCGCCTCCGGTTGGACGGAGGCCGCCGGTGTCACGGTCCTGCCCTTCTTTCGAAGGGGCCGCTTGCCGGACTCTGGAACCACTGCGGGTTCCGATGTGGAGTCCGGCACGAAGTCCGGGGGGCTGCCTGACGGCGCCTCCGGAGCCTCCTCCTGATGGGTCCCTCTTTGGGATCCCACCTCGGCGTCCTCGTTGGCGCGTGGGGTGGAGGCAGTCGGGATGGAATTCACATCCGACAAGGCCAATGACCCGCTCAATGAGTCGGGGAGATCATCATTGGCCGGACTACGGACAGAATGCGGTGTTAGAAGGATACTTCGCGACATAAAAGAAATTACACATCAAGGATCCGGATACTTACGATCTTGCCGGACGCCTGGCCCTTGGAGGCCGCTCATCCTCACCAACGCTGATGTTGGCGGAACTGTCCGGGGGGATAGTTCTCCCCCTCTTGGACCCTTCGGCCCCCCCGATGGGGGAAGCCTTCCTTTTCTTCTCTCCCTCCTCTGGGAGAGAATACTCCTCCTCGTCGTCTTCGGAGGAAGAATCCTCGTCGTCGTCAGACGCCTGATTGCGGGAACTCTTTCGAGTCCCCGCGGCCACCTCCTTGGCCTTCTTCTCCGGCACCACGTGCGGTGCCGGAACCAGCAGCCTTGTTAAACGGGCGTTCGCTGGGTCTTCTGGCATGAGAGCCGGGCTGATGAGCAGCTTGGCCTTCTCCATCCATTCCTGTCAAAGGAAGAGGCAGAATGAAGCCTCACTAGAGTCAATCTAATTATCACAAGTGTCCCGTAATGGGGTTGAATCACTTACCTCGTCAGTTGGATTCTGCGAGCTGAATCCGCGGTCTTTGGTCGCGGACGTAGGGGCTTCGGCGCCCTTGAACAGCACCCTCCAGGCGCCTTCGTATGTTGTATCGAAGAGCCCGTTTAGTGCCTGGTGCTGTTCCGGATTGAACTCCCACAAATTAAATGCCCGTTCTTGGCATGGGAGGATCCGCCGGATGAGCATGACTTGGACCACGTCGACGAGCCTGAGCTTATTGCTCACCATCTTCTTGATACATGTTCGGAGTCCCGTCACCTCCACCGGATTCCCCCACTGCAAGCCCTTCTCTTTCCAGGAGGTGAGCTGCGTGGGGATGCCTGATCTAAACTCGGGGGCCGCCGCCCATGTGGATTTGCGCGGCTCGGTGATGTAGAACCACCCCGATTGCCACCCCTTGACGGAGTCCACGAAGGTCCCTTCTAGCCAAGGGACGTTGGGCAATTTGCCCAACATAGCGCCTCCGCATTCCGCTTGCGTACCCTTCACAACCTTCGGCTTGACGTTAAAGGTCTTGAGCCACAGGCCGAAGTGGGGCCGGATGCAGAGAAAGGCCTCGCACACGACGATAAACGCCGAGATGTTGAGGATAAAGTTCGGCGCCAGATCGTGGAAATCCAGGCCGTAGTAAAACATGAGCCCCCGGACAAATGGATGGAGCGGAAAGCCCAGTCCGCGGAGGAAGTGGGGAAGGAAGACGACCCTCTCATAAGGCCCGGGGGTAGGGATGAGCTGCCCCTCGTCGAGCAGCCGATGCGCGATATCGCCGGAAAGGTATCCGGCGCTGCGCAGTTTGGTGATGTCCTCCTCCTTGACGGTGGAGGCTAACCATTTGCCTCCCGCTCCAGTCATATTCGGAGAAGGTCGAGGTGAGATGCGCGAGTTAGGTCGTTGGAGCTTGAATTCACGGGGATTGATAAGCAAAGGAGGAAGAAGGTGTAGGTGAGAAGGTGAATCCTTATCCCTTATATATAGGCGACAAAACTATGTGTCCCCCACCGGCCTGGTAAAACTCACATATCTCCCAAGCGTCACCGTAGATGGCGCGGTTGGGTTACCCACGCACGTATTGATGAGAATCCCGGAATAAGGGGAACACAATCTCTGCTTCGATAGGACGTGCCGAGGAAACCGCTCTGCTAATGCTGAGGTGGTATAATGATTCAAACAGAGGCCTGGTGGCGGTGTGATGTCACGCCGCATAATACGTCAGCAGATTGAACCAAGTGTACATTTTATTCTCTCTACGGTGGAATGTGGAATTTATTTTGCAGAGCTGGACACTATCCTGGTGTTCATTATCTTCTCTGGATTATTCAAGGGAGGAACCCGCCTTGCAATGCCGAACATTATGCACGCCGGACTTATCGTCATTGAAGACTGGTTTAGGGGCTACTGAGGGAGTCCTGGACTAGGGGGTGTTCGGACAGCCGGACTATCAATGTCCGCCGGACTCCAAGACTACAAAGATACAAGATTGAAGACTCCGGCTCGTGTCCAGAAGGTACTTTACTTGGCGTGGAAGGCAAGCTTGGCGATACGGATACGTAGGTCTCCTACTATTGTAACCGACTCTGTGTAACCCTAGCCCTCTCCGGTAGCTATATAAACCGGAGGGCTTTAGTCCGTAGGACAACATACATTACAACAATCATACCATAGGCTAGCTTCTAGGGTTTAGCCTCCTTGATCTCGTGGTAGATCTACTCTTGTACTACCCATATCATCAATATTAATCAAGCAGGAGTAGGGTTTTACCTCCATCGAGAGGGCCTGAACCTGGGTAAAAAACATCGTGTCCCTTGTCTCCTGTAACCATCCGCCTAGACGCACAGTTCGGGACCCCCTACCCGAGATCCGCCGGTTTTGACACCGACACCGGGCCTTGGAATTCATCAAGGCTTGGTATCCAGGGCTGGACCTGGAACGGCTGGCCGCGTTCCGGTTAGAGGCCCAGGCAGAACTGGCGGCTGTGGAAGGCGCCCTCGTCGAGCGTGCGGTGGCGATCGCTGACTACACCGACACCAGCGTCTTCGTTCCTGAACGGGCCGCGAACGGCGAAGAGGTGCCGCCGGGGTGGTTCGGGATGAACCCGGACTACGACGAGGACTTGGCGGAGGTGATCAGCTCCAGCACCGAGGAGGAAGACGAGGCGGGGGACGGAGACGAGACGGAGGCGCCAGAAGACAGAGCGGACGACCAGCCTCAGCTCGATCGCGCCTCCAGCAATGAGCCGCGTCCGACCGGGCCGGCTGCCGCCGGAGACGATCAAGCCGAGACTGCCCAGCCGGCCGCTCTGGCGCCTGACACCGCCGTCTCTGCCGACCCTCCGAACCCGTCTGCCGCTTCTTAGGCTTCCGTCATGTCTTTACTTTATCTGCTTTCATAGTCTTTGAAGAACTTGTTAATTTGCACAATTCCACCCGCGGGGTGTATCTTGAACTTGGCCAGAGGCCTATGTTATGTAAATATCTATCCGACTTCTATCTTTCCTTGTTCATTGCTCTTTTGGCTTTTTCCTTTGCCGCCTTTCCATAGTCGCCGCTTTGCCAGACGAACAGCCGCTCTGCGGACTGCCGCTGGGTCAAATGCTTGGCTACTTTAGGGAAGGCAAGTACTTGGCCTTTTTAGAGTTTTTTAACAAGTTGGATAGAAGGCGGCAAGCCGACTATTCGAGAGTCTGCTCTGCAGAGAGAGGCTGGAAGCCGGCTTGGGCTATGCATATGCTTTGAGTCCTTAGCCATTTTTTCGTGTGTGCGCTCGTTCTTGCTTACTCTCTGCCTACCAACAGTCGCTCTGCGAGCTGCGGCTTTCGACAGGAGACGGCTTAAGCGCCGCACACTACTTGTCCGACTGCAGGAAGCATTTCATAGCGCAAGACGGTGAGTCCCCGGGCCGACTAGTCGAACCCGGTGCCAAGCGGCATAACAAAGAGTAGCATACTCGGAGGCATAATTCCTATCATACAGATAACAAAAAGGGCAGTCCCCGAGCTCGTCTCGGGGGCCCAAAGTCTCGGTACTTTAATACAAAGGATAGCATGGTACATACTGGATCAACTGTAAAATCTTCGAAGAAGATTTGCGTTCCATGGTCGTTCTGACTCCTTGCTGGAGTCGTCCCTCTTGCGCGCTCGAGGCTTCTGAGCGTCGATTAGGTAGTAGGAGTCGTTGCCCAGCACTTTGCTGATGATGAAGGGTCCTTTGCAAGGTGCCGACAACTTGTGCTGGTCGGCTATCCGCTAAATCAGCCGGAGCACAAGGTCGCCCTCTTGGAAAGATCTCGGCCTGACCTTCCGGTTGTAGTATCGGCGCAGACTCTGCTGGTAGATGCTGGACCAGCTATGTGCCAACAGCCGGCCCTCTTCCAGCAGATCGACGCCGTCTTGACGTGCTTCTTCTGCTTCCTCTTCGGTGTACATGGTGACTCGCGGGGAGTCGAATTCTATGTCCTTCGGGATGACGGCTTCGGCACCGTAGACGAGGAAGAAAGGCGTGAAGCCGGTTGACTTGTTTGGAGTCGTGCGCAGACTCCAGAGGACGGCTGGCAGCTCCTCAAGCCAACAGCCGGCCGAACGCTCGAGTGGTTCGACCAGTCGAGGCTTGATGCCGGACATAATGAGGCCATTTGCTCGCTCCACCTGGCCGTTTGACTGCGGATGGGCAACGGACGCTAAGTCTAGTCGGATGCCCTGCGTCGCGCAGAAACTGGCAAGGCGCCTTTGGCAAAATTTGTGCCATTGTCGGTGATGATGCTGTGCGGTATGCCGTACCGCACCGTGATGTCGGCGATGAAAGTCACTGCAGTCGGACCATTCAACTTCTTGATGAGCTTTGCTTCTACCCACTTGGTGAACTCTTCCACCGCGACAAGCAGATGAGTTAGGCCGCCTCGTGCCATCTTGAATGGTCCCACCATGTCCAGGCCCCAAACTGCAAAGGGCCAGGCGATGGGGATTGTCTTCAGCGTGGAAGCCGGCTGAAGTGGCTTGGAGCGGAACTTCTGGCACCCCTTGCATTTTTGGACTAACTCTTTAGCCTCTTCCAGGGCAGTCGGCCAGAAGAAACCGTGCCGAAAGGCTTTGGCGATGAGTGCTCTTGAAGCTGCATGGTGGCCGCACTCGCCCTGATGGATGTCTCTGAGAATTGCTTGGCCTTGCTCTGGCTCCACGCAGCGCTGGTAGACACCAGTAACGCTGCGCCTGACCAGCTCTCTGTTGATTATGGTGTAGGCTGCCGCTCGGCGTTGCACTTGCCGAGCCAAGATTTCATTAGTTGGCAGCTCTCTGTTCACTAGAAACTTGAGGATGGGCTGCGCCCATGAGGGTGCTGCTATTTCTTCAACCGCAACCACTGCGACTTGGACAAGGGCGGCTGGGCTGGGAGGCGGCGGGCTGGATTCTGCGGCCGCTTGCTGGATTGATGAAGTCCCCGGGCCGACTGGCCCAGTCCCCGGGCTGACTGGCGCAGTCCAGCAGCGTCCCACGCTTCTCCGTCTTCACCACCACATCATCCACGTAGACGTGGGCATTTCTGCCGAGTTGCTTGAGGAGGCACTTCTGCATGCAACGCTGAAAGGTGGCGCCAACATTCCTCAAGCCGAACGTCATGGTCAGGTAGCAGAAGGCTCCGAACAGCGTGATGAAGGCGGTCTTCAGTCTGTCTGCCGGGTTCAGCTTGATCTGGTGATATCCTGAATATGCATCTAAGAAACTCAACAGCTCGCATCCGGCTATGGAGTCTATCACCTGATCGATTCTTGGCAAAGCAAAGGGGTCCTTGGGGCAAGCCTTGTTGAGGCTTGTGTAATCGATGCACATCCGCCACTGCTTGTTTTTCTTTAGTACCAAGACCGGGTTTGCCAACCACTTTGGAAAAAACACCTCCATAATGAAGCCGGCCGCCAGGAGCCGGGCTATCTCTTCTCCAACAACTCTTCTCTTCTCTTCTGACAGGCGGCGCAAGGGCTGCCTGACGGGCTTCACATCAGGTCGGACATGTAACTTGTGCTCGGCGAATTCCGTCGGTACACCTGGCATGTCTTTAGGGGACCATGCAAAGATGTCTCGATTCTCACGGAGGAAATCGACGAGCTCGCCTTCCTATTTATTGTCAAGGTTCATACCCATGACAGCGTACCTCTCTAGGTGTTCCGGGTCCAAGGGTATCTTCTTGGTCTCTTTGGCCGGCTTGAACGAACCCTCAGCCTCCGACTCCTTGGGATTAGGCGACATCTTTGGCTGCTTTCCAGCCATTGCCACGACCCGATCAAGGAGCCGCTTCTCAGCTTCGATTACCAGGGACTCGGCCAGTCGACTGCTCTCAACCGCGCAAGCGAACGACTTCCTGTAGTCGCCGGCTACGGTCAGAATTCCCTTGGAACTCGGCATCTTCATCTTGAGGTAGGCGTAGTGGGGGACTGCCATGAACTTGGCCAAAGCAGGTCGGCCAAGTAATGCATGGTAGGGGCTTTCGAGGTCCACCACTTCAAACCAGACTGGCTCTCAGCGGAAATGATCTTTGTCCCCGAAGAGAACGTCTATCAGGATCTTGCCGATTGGCGAGCAGGAAAGGCCAGGTACGATGCCGTGGAACACAGTCCGGCTGCTCTGCAGCTGTCTTTGCTTGATTCCTAACTTCTCCATAGTGTCCTTGTACAGGATGTTGATGCTACTGCCTCCATCTATCAGTACTCGCGAAAAGCGGGCGGCCCATCTATCAGTGGCCAAGGTGGCACTCAGGACCAAGGCATAGGAGCCCGGATTCGGCATCACCTCTGGGTGATCTGCTCTGCTCCAACTGATAGGCTTCTCGGACCAATGCATAAACTCTGGAGTATTTGATGCCACTGCATTTACTTCTTGCTGCTGCAGCCGTCTGCTGCGTCGATCATCGGCCACACTGGTGAACACCACATAGGCTCCATGCTCTTTTGGGTACTCGTCTTGTACTGCGCCAACTGGCCGAGCAGCCGGCTGCTGGGGCGGCGGTGGAGGCGGCGGCCCAGCAGGCGGCGGAGGAAGGAGGCCGTCTCCCTTGGCGATTCTGGTGAGCCAGTGGCACTTTCGGGTGGTATGATTTGACGGCTTCGCGCCACTGTGGAACTTGTAGGGACCATCCAAAGTCTGCTCGTAAGAGAAGGCCGGCAACCAGTTGGACTTGCCACCTTTCTGTCGCTTGGCCGGAGGCTGCCCCTCCGGCTGTTGATCTTCGACTGTTGCAACCTGCCAACTGCTGGAAGTCGGCTGTTGGGCCTTGCATTTGTTGTCGTTCTGTTGTTGTCGCTGACTGGTGTCTCCAGCCGGAGTTCTGGGAGCCTGAGGGGCCACTTTGCCAGCCGCATTAACTTGAATTTCTGTCTTCATGGAGGAGTCGGCTGTGGCGTACTTGTCTGCTATGATGTAACGCCCCGAGACCGACGCTCCAGAAGACTTCCAGCTATTCCGAGTTTTCTCGTGTGATTTGTTTTGTTTGTGCATTCATCATGCCATCTCTTGCATTGCATCATGTCATCATGCCATCATATCATTAATTTTTAAAACTCAACTAAATAAATGGCATGGATCTTTGATCCATTTAAATCGAGGGAATTCACATGGTGATTTCTCTTTATAACATATCCTCCAATATTAGGGAGCTATAATAAAATTATTCCATTTTTTGGAATTAACCATAACCCCCTTGCAAAATACCCCATGCCGTTGTTATCTCAATTCTTGTTCTCCAACCTTGCCCGTAATTATTTCATCATTTTCCGGAGCTCCACCAAAAATCCGAACATTTTTGGACCTTCCTTTTATCAAGTCCTAGTTCAAACCCATTTGAATTAAATTCAAATGAGTTTGAATTTAAATCTTTCAATCATGGCCTTTCCTATTTTCTTGGAACGAGCATATTTTTGCGAGTCCGGGAAAATTATCCCCATGCGCAAATCTTTCCCCTAACCTCTCTTTCTTTTCTTCCCTTTCCTTTCTTTTTCTCTGTTTTAAGGTTAGAGGGAGAGAGAAGAGAGCCAGCCTAGACCGGCCCATCCATCCCCAAGCCGGCCCAAGGCCCAGCCGCCTCTAACCCTAGCCCAGCCCCCACGCACCCCATCTCTCCCTCTCGTTTCCCTGCCAGCGCCGCCTCCTTCTTCTCGTTCCCCATCACGCACGCCCGCATCGCTCCCAGCGCTCTCTCCCGAATCCTCCTCTCAGCCTCCTGCGCCTGCGCCACTCCTCTGCCTCGCCCTTCCTTCTCCCCTGCGTCCCCATCGCCACCCATCGCATCGAGCTCCCCTGCAGCCATCCCCGCCGCCATCTCTCCCTCCTGCTCCCGCGCCCGGCCTCCGCGACCCCATCAGCGCGACCAACTCCGGCGGCCCTCAGGCTATGGCGCCACCTTGCTCCTCCCTCCTTGCGCGACCCCCTCTCCCTTTTCCCCTTGCCACCACCTCCTGGTCCGGCCGCCACCGCCCGCTTCTCCGCCGCCGCACCCTCGTCCCGTCGCCCCTTTGCAGGAGCAGCCCCATGCCCGCCGTTGCCCGTTGCTGCTTCGTCCATGCGCCAACAACCTCCCGCATCGAGCGCGCGACCCCGCGTCCCCGCCGACTCTTGTCACTGCCTCCTCCTCCCTCACCTGCGGCCTCCTCCTCGTCGCCCCGCGCCTCCCGGAGGGCCACCCTGCGCGCGACCCCGTCTCCTTGGCTGCCCAGCGCCGCTGCCTCGCCAGCTCCTCCGCTGGATCTCGCCTCTGTCAGAGACGGCAGCAGCAACAGCTGCACCTTCCCTGTTGTGGCCATCCCCTGCTCGTCTTGTCGCACAAAGACCCGTGTACCCGGAACGCCAAGACCCTTCCATGGATGCGTCAAGTACCCCTGCCTCCACAACCACCGAACCAGGAACGCCAAGTTCATCTACAAAAAACATGTACGACTACATCCGAGGTGGATTTCGTCAAGTACCCCTTCGGATGCGCCAAGTTCGACTACATGGTCCGCCAAGTACCTCTACCGACGACCCCGGACATCTACGAAACGAACGTGTACAACTACCGTCGCCGTGTACAACGACTTCCACTACGCCGTGTACGACTACTTCCCACGACGACCCATGAACGACTACCTCCACTACGGCCCGTGAACGACTACTTCCTGTACGAAACGCGTTCCGCCCCGAATGCACGCTTCGAAGGTATAACCACCGAGATGACCGTCTGTGACCGAATGCTTTGTTGTATGACATGCTTATGTTTGCACCGTGTTCGAATTGTCATTGCAAGTTCCTCCTCGTTTGCCATGCCGTCGACCCGTGGGAACCCGGTAATCCGGGATCACCCCACCATCTTGCATGACTCGCTCACGCCCACTTCTCTTTTGCATCGGTATCTCACTCGAGTTGTCGGATCATCGGAATGCTGCCGTGGCACCATTTTCGTTATCGTTACCGTGGCACCCCTTTTGTTCCGCCATGGTGACCAAATGCTCCCTATCATTTTAGATGTCAACATTTTCATAAAAATTGCACAAAACTTGCATATGTCATCCGCATCATGATAACAACAATTAAAATGTTTAAACTTGTTGTTGCATTAAATTGCTAAATGCATATGGGGATTTACCGGATTTGTTGTTTTTATATCCGGCCCCATTTAAATTGTTTAGATGGTATAGTTAGTTTATTTATGCTTCACCTCTTGCCATGTTAACCAACATTTAATCTTGTCTTGTTCATAACCGAGAGAGAACTAAATAATTGATGTGGTGTTCCGTCAACATGCACCTCGTTGCATATTGAGCTCCACTTAACTTGTAGTATTGGTTGTTGCACTTTGCCATGCCATGCCTCATTAAACCGGACATGCATCATACTTGTTTGTGCATCATGACATGTTTATGCTTGTGTGTTTACCATGTTGTTTGTTTCTTTCCGGTTTGCTTCTCTCGTTAGCTTCGGTTTCGTTCCGGAGTTGTGAGGATTCGTTCGACTACGTCCGTTTGTCTTCTTCATGGACTCGTTCTTCTTCCTTGCGGGATCTCAGGCAAGATGATCATACCCTTGAAATCACTACTATCTTTGCTATGCTAGTTTGCTCGCTCTTTTGCTATGCCAATGCTATGATGCCTACCATTTGCTTGTCAGCCTCCCAAATTGCCATGCCAAACCTCTAACCCACCATGTCCTAGCAAACCGTTGATTGGCTATGTTACCGCTTTGCTCAGCCCCTCTTATAGCGTTGTTAGTTGCAGGTGAAGATGAAGTTTGTTCCTTGTTGGAACATGGAGATGTTGTTCCTTGTTGGAACATGTTTACTTGTTGGGATATCACAATATATCTTATTTAATTAATGCATCTATATACTTGGTAAAGGGTGGAAGGCTCGGCCTTATGCCTGGTGTTTTGTTCCACTCTTGCCGCCCTAGTTTCCGTCATACCGGTGTTATGTTCCCGGATTTTGCGTTCCTTACGCGGTCGGGTGATTTATGGGACCCCCTTGACAGTTCGCTTTGAATAAAACTCCTCCAGCAAGGCCCAACCTTGGTTTTACCATTTGCCTACCTAAGCCTTTTTCCCTTGGGTTCTGCAGACTCAAGGGTCATCTTTATTTTAACCCCCGGGCCAGTGCTCCTCCTAGTGCTGGTCCAAATTAGAGCCACTTGCGGTGCCGCCCCGAGGCAACTTGGCGTATCTTCGGTTGCCGTACGTAGTGTTCATCCGGTGTGCCCTGAGAACGAGATATGTGCAGCTCCTATCAGGATTTGTCGGCACATTCGGGCAGCTTTGCTGGTCTTGTTTTACCATTGTCGAAATGTCTTGATGTACCGGGATACCGAGTCTGATCGGAGTGTCTCGGGTGAAGGTCTATTCCTTCATTGATCGTGAGAGCTTGTCATGGGCTAAGTTGGGACACCCCTGCAGGGTATAAACTTTCGAGAGCCGTGCCCGCGGTTATGTGGCAGATGGGAATTTGTTAATGTCCGGTTGTAGAAAACCCGAAGTTGACCTTAATTAAAATACATCAACCGCGTGTGTAACCGTGATGGTCCCTTCTCGGCGGAGTCCGGGAAGTGAACACGGTGTTGGAGTTATGCTTGACGTAGGTTGCTATAGGATCACTTCTTGATCGCTACTAGTTTCACGACCGTGCCTTGCTTCTCTTCTCGCTCTCTTTTGCGATTGTAGCCACCATATATGCTAGTCGCTTGCTGCAGCTCCACCTCATCACTACATCCTTCATATAAGCTTAAATAGTCTTGATCTCGCGGGTGCGAGATTGCTGAGTCCCCGTGGCTCACAGATACTTCCAAAACCAGTTTGCAGGTGCCTATGTTACTGAGCAGGTGATGCAACCAAGCTCTAGGAGGAGCTCGATGAAGATCTTGCCCTTTGTGTTGTTTCGTTCTAATTGATCAGTAGTGGAGCCCAGTTGGGGTCGATCGGGGACCTTTGTCGCATTTGGGGTTCTTCTTTTATTTTGGTTCCGTAGTCGGACCTTGATTGTATCTGGATGATGTAATGCTTTATTCATGTAATTGTGTGAAGTGGCGATTGTAAGCCAACTATGTATCTCTTTCCCTTATGTATTACATGGGTTGTGTGAAGATTACCTCACTTGCGACATTGCTTTCAATGCGGTTATGCCTCTAAGTCGTGCTTCGACACGTGGGAGATATAGCCGCAGCGAGGGCGTTACAAGTTGGTAATCAGAGCCTTCCCCGACCTTAGGAGCCCCACTGCTTGATCGTTTTTAGCGGCCGAGTTGTGTCTAGGAAAAATGTTTTGAGTCATTTAGGATTATATATATCGGAGAGTTAGGAATTATTTTTACTCCCCAGTCTCTTCATCGCTCTGGTAAGGCATCGTGACATAGAGTTTTGACTTTTCTCTTCTCAAATTTCACTAAAAAAAATTTAGGATCACGCGGGTATCTTGGAATCGTTCCGATGGTTTTATGATGAGAACATTGTCTTGGTGCCTCCTGTCAGGGGTTTAGTGGAAGTGTCCCGGGGAGTTGAGCTCTGAGGTGTTGTCGTCATAATTTTATCGTTGCAATTCTGGAATACCTGAGTTTAGTACGCCGACATCGAAAATCTCTTTTATGCAGTTGTTGGTGAGATAACCCCGATAACCCAGTACTGAGGTGAGTACGGGAGTATTGCCATGACTTGTATAACGGATGCTTTTCGAAGGTTGAGGTAGACGATTTCCGAAGGTTTCTTGGTTATGTGTTGAAGGATGGATACAGCTGGATGTAGGATTTGCTAGTTTTGGGTGAGATATTATGCTTCCCCTGTATCCCCAACACCTGATTGCATAACTGGAAAATTTCGGGAGTTTCATAGGTGGGAATTCAAGTAGCTCTTAGGATATCTTTCCGACGAATGTTTGATATGAAATTGGGGTTCGACGTCTAGTGGTCCGCCTATTCACGGTTGGTTTTACAGTGGTCTCGTTGTGTCTTAAAGAGTCCTTGGCTATGCCAACTCGGGGACACTTCGTATGTCATGTGCACTGCCTTGTACATGACAGTGCTGTACGATCGAGCCTGTGTAGGCCCCACCACGAAAACTTCGGACGAAATCTCTATCATATGTTTGTTCCGGCTTATTCTGCAAGCCAGTCCTTTGTTTTTGTTTTGAGTTGTGCTATTCGAGTTGCTTCAATGTCAAGTGTTGATTCCATACCTTTCTGAAATAGTGCTCTCATACTCCGATATGAATACCAATCTTTCTCGACAATCGAGATTGTCATGTCAATCCTTTTCAACCAGCGTGTTTCTCTTCAAGTGGATCCGATCACTTCAACATCAGCAAGACCAATTATCATTTCTTCTCAACGGTGTTTGTTTCATCCGTCTCCAAGTTGCCTTTGTTTTTTCCCGCCCACCCACCCTTTTTTCCTCAAGGACTAAGATTTCTTTACCAAGTATCCTTTTATTTTTTGTGAAGTTTCTCCATTCTTTTCTGTCAATGTTCTTACCCGGTGGTTCTCAAGAAGATGTTCTACTAGTTCGTCATTCCTCATTCCTTTCTCTTCTCCGGTGGATTCAAGTCAAGTTTTGTTGATCATACCTTTTTTTCCTCATTTCAATGTCTTCTCATACCGGTGCACCTCATTATCATTCTACTTCTCGCTATTTGTTATTCCGGAGTGCTCAAGATATCTCGAAGATTCGTGTTTCCACTCTGCATTCGTTCAAGCTCTTTCGAGATTGGTATCTCATTCAAGTCATTTAATTCAACCGGTGCAACATCTCTTTTAAATCTTTTCAACGGTGTTCTTTTGAGTGGGCCCTAACCCACAGGTCTTTTCCCAGGATCTTACCTGACTCTTCTATTTTCCCAGAGCTATCCTAAATTCTTCTCCAAGTTTGACGTAAGAATGAGTTATCATCAGTCAAATGCTTTTCTCCAAGATCTTTCAGATTTTTTTTCATAGTTGGCTCATGATCCTCTAGATGAGATTCCAACTCCTCAATGTATTTCTTGCCATCAATGGCAATGGACATTATTTCCATGAAGTTGGAGCGAGCAATTTTATTTTTATGAAGAGCATTAAAAATCATTTCCCCCTTAGTTTTTAAGGAGGCAACATTATCATTCTCTTCATCATTATCCTCATCATCATTAGCATCAACATCATCATCATCATCAAGAGACATATTGGGGTACAGAGTAGGAGTTACCTTTGACGCCTTAGCCATAAGGCAAAAAGCAATAGATGATGATGTGGGATTCCTTGAGGTACCATTAAACACCACATCTTGTTCCATGGAGTGTTCGATTTCCTCTACATTGTTAGCACAACAATTCGAGGAAATAGATGCATTTTTATCATGGCAACAGGACATAGCAAGCATATCATCATGAGATCTAGTCACGCAATTTCTACATGATACGCAAGGACTATCAACACAAGCATGTGAAACATTTGGAGTGCTCGAAGTGTTAAAGCCCAAAGAGGGAGCATTGCAATAATATCGTGATGAAGGATCATCCACAGTAAGCATACTATCATCATTGCAATGATCAACACTACTCACCATATCATTACCTTGTGGCAAACCACATGTAGGTGAAGTAGAAGAAGTTGAGAAGACTATATGACCGGAGGTGGAGGGAGAACAACCATCCCCACAAAACTTGGACACACCATATTTATCTTGAAGCTTTGTCCATAACTCATGAGCATCCCGGAATGGCGTGAGATGAAATATAACTACATTGCTCAAAGCATCGAAAAGCACATTAGAAGCTTGAGCATTGAGATAAGAGTTTTTCTCATCCTCTAAAGATAATCTTTGGGGATCCTTTGGAGGAGAAAAACCCATATCTACAATTCGCTCTAAATTTGGGTCCATGACCCTAAAGATATTAAGCATGCGAATTACCCAAACATCAAAATTTGTGCCATTGAAACTAAGAGTGTCAGAGAATCCTAATCCCCTAGTCGACATCTTTACTCTCTAGGCGGTTAAGCCCAACAAAGAGAGACGAGGCCCTGATACCAATTGAAAGATCGAGGATGTCGCCTAGAGGGGGGGGGGGGTGAATAGGCGCTTTAAAATAATTACGGTTTAGGCTTGAACAAATGCGGAATAAACCTAACGGTTAATTTGTCAAGAACAAAACCTAAAACAACTAGGCTCACCTATGTGCACCAACAACTTATGCTAAGCAAGATAAGCAACTATGTGATAGCAAGATATATGACAAAGAACAATATGGCTATCACAAAGTAAAGTGCATAAGTGAAGGGGCTCGGGTAAGAGATAACCGAGGCACGTGGAGATGATGATGTATCCCGAAGTTCACACCCTTGCGGATGCTAATCTCCGTTTGGAGCGGTGTGGAGGCACAATGCTCCCCAAGAAGCCACTAGGGACACCGTAATCTCCTCACGCCCTCGCACAATGCAAGATGCCGTGATTCCACTAAGGGACCCTTGAGGGCGGTCACTGAACCCGTACAAATGGCGACCCTTGGGGGCGGTCACCGAACCCGTACACTTTGGCAACCCTTGGGGGCGGTCACCGGTACCCGTCAAAATGCTCGGGGCGATCTCCACAACCTAATTGCAGACCCCGACGCTTGCCCGGAGCTTTACACCACAATGATTGAGCTCCGAACACCTCCAACCGACTAGGGGGCCCAAGCACCCAAGATAAACAAGCTCAAGGGCACCAAGAACCCAAGAGTAATAAGCTTCTCAACTTGTAACTTCCACGTATCACGTGGAGAACTCAAACCGATGCACCAAATGCAATGGCAAGGGCACACGGAGTGCCCAAGTCCTTCTCTCCCAAATCCCACCAAAGCAACTAATGCTAGGGAGGAAAATGAGAGGAAGAACGAAGGAAGAACACGAAGAACTCCAAGATCTAGATCCAAGGGGTTCCCCTCACTTAGAGGAGAAAGTGATTGGTGGAAATGTGGATCTAGATCTCCTCTCTCTTTTCCCTTAAAAACTAGCAAGAATCCATGGAGGGATTGAGAGTTAGCAAGCTCGAAGAAGGTCAACAATGGGGGAAGAACACGAGCTCAAAGGATAAGGTTCAATGGGGAAGAAGACCCCCTTTTATAGGACCTCCCGAATCCAACCGTTATGTGCTCAGGTCGTGCACAAGCGGTACTACCGCTTGGAGGAGCGGTACTACCGCTTAGCACGCTCAAAACAGCCCAAACGAGAGAGAAAACACGAGTTTTTGGTCCGGGGCGGTACTACCGCTTAGGAGCCACGGTAGTACTGCTCTGGAGCGGTACTACCGCTCAGGAGCCGCGGTAGTACCGCTCTAGAGCGGTAGTAAAAAATTACATCCGCTCTAGTCGCGGTAGTACCGCTGCAACCTTCACCAAAACAGCCACAACTTTTGCAAACGGACTCCGAATTCAACGAAACCAAGTTTGTTGGAAAGCTAACGACAAGGGCTAACACAATCTTGATAGAAATACCAGTAATAAGCAAATGAGAAAAGGCCCAAAAGAAAATGGTGAGAACCCTTCCTCGGAGAAGACTGGTAAAACTCCAACACCGAAAACATCATAGAAGACACATGCAAACTCCGTTTTCGATGAACTCAAGCTTGTAATCAAGATGATCATAAGCTCTAAGACTCACAAAGAGAACCAAACAAGAACCAAGAAACATGATGCAAGGATGCAATGATTTGAGCTCTCGATGAACGATACGATCAAGCTACTCACTTGAGAGCCCCCCTTGATAGTACGGCTATCGATCCTATAACCCGGTCTCCCAACTACCACCATGAGACCGGTAAAATAGAAAACCTATCAAGGGCAAACCTTTGCCTTGCACATGGTCCACTTGAGCTGATGATGACGATCTTGACTCCCTCAAGTTGGACCACCTTTCTTGATTGCGTTGGCTCGATGAAGACTAGATGATTGCTCCCCCATAGTCCACTATGGGTGAGCGACTCTTCGGCACATATTCACAAGTCCATTGACACCACAATGGATGGCAAGATTCAAACTTGATTGCTCCCCCATACTCCATTATGGGTGAGCCACTCTTTGTGTTGCTCCACTTGAACTTGCACACTGCAAACTTGATGACGATCACCACTTGATGTCATCCTCCATGGGTTGTATGGGATCTTCCTCTTGACGCAAGACCATGGAAACATACCTAACCCCACAAAGAACTCTCACGTAGACCATGGGTTAGTACACAAAGCGTAATGGACAATGCTTACCATACCATGGGAACACTTGGTCCCACTCGGTACATCTTCTATGCTTTGTGAGTTGATCAACTTGATTCACTCTTGACTTAGTCTTGATCAACCTTGAGTCTTTCCAACTCTCTTCATTTGGATGATGTCTTGAAGGTAAATATGAATGATCACACAATCTTCTTCTTCAAGACATTCTTGCAATAAGCTCAACACTCACATGACCAATCTTTGGATAATTCCTTAATATCACCTTGGTCAACCCATAAACTCCTTGAAACCAACACATGGACTTCAAGAAATGCCTATGGAAAAATCCTTCAAATATAACTCGATGCAACCATTAGTCCATAGAGAATGTCATCAATTACCAAAACCACACATGGGGGCACCGCATGTCCTTTCAGTGTCCAACCCAAGACCAGCAACACAAGCAAAACCGGGCCGCGCACGGAGGGAGGAGAGCAGGACTGTAGGGGGCGGCGCCGAGCAACCATGGCCGTCACGCCGTTCCCGCCGTCGGACTAGTAGAGACATTCAACAGCTGGGAAGAGGGCCCCCGCACAGGAGCACCAAGACGCGGAGCCCAGGGGAGGGGGCGGGGGACGGATCCACCCTGCAGCCACCTTCCTGGGGCACGACACGGCCTTGCCGGCCGGCCCTCTGGCGGCGGCGGGGCGAAAGCGGGCGGGGGACGTCCCCGCGGCAGCGGTGGATCTGAGGGCGCGGGGTGGGGCGGGGAAGCGCGTGGGGGTTGCGGGGGAACAGATCCGCCCCACCGCCGCCATCCCGGGGTGCGGCGCGACTTCGCCGGCCGGCCCTCCGACGGCAGCGCCGTGGAGGTGGCGGTGGGGTGGGGGGGTTCCCGGCGGTGATGGATGCGGTTACCCCTGTGTTGCCAGGGAGGGTGGCGTGGGGGGGGGGGCTAAACCTCCCGAGCGAATCCGTGCCATGAACCTTTCCATTAAAACACGTGTTCCTCTGCCCCCTTTGAGTGTCGGGGGTTGGGTGCGACATATGTCAAAGGATGGCTTATCATGGTGGGGCGAGTAGAACGTTGCCGGTGCCTGGAAACGGGATGAGGCGAAGACATGCACGCCGGCGGATCTTACCCAGCTTCAGGGCTCTCCGAGGAGATAACACCCCTACTGCTGCTCTGCGGGGTCTCTGCATGGTCACTAAGGCAAAGTGAATACAAGGGTGCTCCTAGAGCTGTTTCCGAAAGTAGGAGAAGGCTAGGCTAGCTCTCTCCTCCTCGTGTGGTCTGTCTAGTGCTAGATGATTCCGAACCCTTTGCATGGGTGCCCTAGGGGGTTTTATATAGGCCTACCCCCCAGGGTTACAATGGTAAAACCGCCTGGGTGCGGGTCCCAGTCGTTTGTCTCTCAGGCGCCGTCTTCTCCGCCGACTCCTGGGGCCCGCCGACTGGTGGGTCCCGCCGACTGGCCTGGTACGAGGCGTCAGCCCACGCCCGCTGCGGGCGGGTCTTGCCGGCTGCAGATTACTATGGCCGTGCTTCTAATGACGCAGGCTTGGTCATGGGGTCATGGCAACAGTGCCGCCGCTTGGCGGGCGATCACTGTTGCCATTCCCCCGTCGCATCTGGTTAATGGCGTGTGGGGCCCGTGGGAGGGGCCGGCCGACTCCTGGCGGCCGACTCCCAACGGGTCCGACTCGTTGCGCTCTCGCCGTCTTCTACACTCCCGCTGACTAGTAGGCCCCGCCATCTCCGGGCCGTACAGACAGGTCGTCGTGGGTACAGGGCCCCGCCCCAAGGGCTGATGTCAGGGCTGCTGTGCTGGCATGGTAACAGTGCCGCGCCGGGCGGAAATCTCTGTGGGTATGGCGCACTGTGGTCATGCCCGCCTTTAATTATCGGGGTGGTTGGAGTCGCGGGCCGACTCCCCATAGTCGGCTTTCTCGGAGTCGCCTCTGGGACTTGGCTCGTCTTGGAGTCGCCTCTGGGACTCGGCTCGTCTTGGGGTCGCCTCTGGAACTCGGCTCGTCTTGGAGTCGCCTCTGGGACTCGGCTCGTCTTGGAGTCGCCGCAGGTACTTGAGGGGCGCAGTCTGCCCCGATGCCTTGAAAGGTCGTGGGGCTCGGGTTAGCCTACCCGTGGCCCATTACTCCGACAGTAGTCCCCGAAGCTGGTGAGGCTCCGGGATCGATACGTCGTGGGCCTCGACAGTTTCACTCTTCCGGTGGTGGGATTTGGGCCTTGCTCGCCGTCTTCCTTCAAGCCGACTGGCTGGAGTCGGATTCATAGAGGGCCGTCTTGCCTCCTGAGAAGTTTGAAAGCCGCGGCGGGAACCAGGCGGCGTGCCTGATATGCTTCCCGCGGTCGCCCGTCTCGGCCCCGTCGCGCGGAGCCATGTGGCGGGGGCAGTCTGCCCACCCACGCGCGTGATGGGACATGCCATCAGGCGGGGCCCGCCACTACCGCGCCTTGGCGCGCGGACGGTTGGGTTCCCCATGTCGTTACTGCTCGCAGTAACTTCGTGGGGTAAATCGTGGTGGGCGTGGAGTATCGCGCGCAGTTAATCCCACGCCGCCCCATCGGCTTCTCAGCCTTTGGGCTTATAAATAGGCGGGGGGAGCGGGACGGCGAAGCGCGCGCTCATTCTTCCCTGCTTCCCCCGCTTCCTCCTGCCTCTTCTTCTTCCTGCCTTCGCCGCACCACACCGCACCGCACCGCAGCGATGAGCTCCTCCTCCGCCGCGGCACCTGCTATTCGCTCCGGCGTGTGGGACGGCTCTACGGTGGACGATAACGCCATCGAGCACCTCCGCAAGACGCGTCGGCCCCCCGGCGCGAACCTGGTGCGAGCCAGCGCCGCGCCGGAGGGGGAGATAAGGCCGGCGCCGGAGGAGGGCGAGCGGGTCATATTCTGCTCGCACCTCATGCACGGCATGGGCCTGCCGGCGAGCGGCTTCCTCCTTTCTTTCTTGGAGTTCAACGGACTCCAGCCGCACCACCTCACCCCGAACATGGTGGTGCTGCTGGCCGCCTTCGCCACCCTGTGCGAGGGCTTTCTTGGCGTTCTCCCCACCATCGAGCTGTGGGGAGAGTTCTTCCAATTGAAGCTCAGCACACACGTCACCGGCATACCGGCTCAGTGCGGCGCCTTCATCGCAATGCGAAGGTCGACCGCCGACAATCCATTCCCCTCTATCGCGCTGATCAAATCGGTGAAGATGTGGCAGCGGTCGTACTTCTACGTGAAGAACGTCGCCATGGAAGGTGACTGGGTCAACCTGCCGCACTATGAAGCCGGCGCGCCGGCTGGGAGGCCTCCCAGCTGGTCCAATCGGGCCAAGACGCTGACTCCTGCCGGTGCCGCCGCCGTCGCGCGACTCTGAGTGCTGACGCAGTCGAAAGGCTTGGTCGGAGCCGACTTGCTGGCCGCCTTCGTGGCGCGCCGAGTCCTCCCAATCCAAGGCCGACCTCATCTGATCTGTCAGATGAGCGATCACCAGGACCCGAGCCGGATGTGCACCAGGGAGATGCACCACGCGGAGGTGGCGAACATGGTGAATCTCATCGCGAACTGCGAGCTCACAGAAGACTGGCAGTTCGGCAAGGAGCCGTACTCACGTGCCAACCCTCCGCCTGTGGTAAGTCAAATCTTTTGTCTTCTGTTTTTCTTTGTAGCCGAATCCGACTTCTGATCTTCTTGGTTCTTCGAGTCAGAACCCCATCATCCAGCCTGCAGCCGGCGCCACGGGGCCGCTCCGCGAGTTCGCTCCAGATCGAGCGGAGAGCGACACCGACGACCCCGACTTGGGGGCGGCGGCGATGGAGGCTGACGCCGAAGGCGGCGGAGGAGGAGGAGCGAAAGGCGGCTTCCGGCCCTCGGCGACCTTCGCTGACTGGACAGAGGACGAGGCCGACGGCAAAGTTGTCCCACGCCGCCAACCGAAAGCCGGCCATCCAGGCGCGAGTTCCTCCGCCGGCTTGGCCGGTCAAGTCGGCGCGACGAAGCGCCGGGCCGCGCCGAGTTCGCTCGGCGGTCGGCCGAAAAACTTCAAGGGGGCGGCCGCCACAACCAAGCGGGAGGAGGCGATCGCGAAGGCCAATTGCTTCCGCAAGGAAGTGAAGAAGCCGCCGCTAGTCTCTGCGCAAGTGTTGACTGCCTTTGTCTTGTTTTCTTTGACGGATCTTTTCCGAGTCTTTTTCATTCTGTTTTTTGCTTCAGGGCCCCTCTTTCTCTTGAGAGGGTCGCCGTCCCCTCTGTCATGGTGTCGGCCGAGACGTCCGCCAACACTCGGCGGATTGACCCCGCCGCCGACCTCCGGGAGGCGACGGAACGCAACGCACGGGAGAAGCGCGACGAGGAAGAGGCCGACCGTCTGGAGAAGGCGGAGGCCGAGAAAGCGGCAGCCTCCGCCCAGAAGAAGCTGGAGGAGGCCGAAGCCGCCGCTGCAGCAAACCAGCAGGCGGAGGAGACCGCGCGCCGCCAGTCGGCGTTGCTTGTCATCCCACTGAACTCCGCGCCGCCGCCCCTGGAGTTCACGGGGCAGACTGGAGAAGTCGGCGGGGAGCACTCCATCGTGGAGAAGGACGGTGGTGAAGCCTCCGCTCGGGCACGGCCACGCCGCCACCGCCGCCTCCGCCGCATGGCAAGCAGCCGGCGGGCCTGCCAATGCCGTCGACTGAGGACGAGGCGGTGGCAAGGCTGCTCCTTCAAGTCGCCTCACCAGCGCGCCGCCGCCTCGAGAAGGCGGTTTCGGCGCCACGCCCCTTGGAAGCCGGCGCCGCCAGCTCGGCCATTCCAGATGCTGAGGCATCAAGTGCTGCACCTACTGGATGGGTGCGAGGAGGCGGCGATGGTCCGCTGAACCAAGCGCTCCTGGACGTGCAGGCGAAGCTACGAGCTGAGGGCGAAGCCATCCAGAGCTGCACCAAGGCGCATCTGGCGTCACGAGCGTCTATCCGGGTATGTTTTCTTTTGTTGACTTTGTCTTTTCTCGCTCTTCTCTGTGGGGGTGCGCCAGCGCACCCACTGGGTGTAGTCCCCGAGTTTCGGGCCGGCTGCTGAGCAGGCGGCCCGGAACTCAATCTGGCGAGTTCCTCATTTTTGTCTTTGTCTGATTGTTTATCACAGGAATATCACAACCTCCGCATCACCGCCTTCAACCGCAACGTTGAGCAGCTGGGGAAGCGGACTGCCGACTTGTCGGAGAGCCGGAGTAAGTTCTTCTTCTTTCTCGCGGGGGCGCGCTAGTGCACCCGCGGCCTGTAGTCCCCGAGATTCGGGCTGACTGCTGAGCAGTCGGGCCAGATCTTCCTGGCGACCTTCCTTGTTGACGACTTAACGCCTTCCTTTTTGTTCTTCAGAGGCGAATGCCGCTCTTCAGGAACGGTTGGGTGAAGTCAGCATGGCCCTAAGCGCCAAGGAGGAGGAGTGCGGCAAGCTCGCCACAGAGCGCGGCTTGCTAGCCGCACAGTTGGCGGAGCAGAAGGAGCTGCGTAAGGCGGCTCAGGACGAGGCGGAGAAGAAAGAGACCGCTCTCCTGGCCGAGTTTGAGATCAAGCGCTCCTCCTGGACTGACAAGGAGGCGATGCTGACTTCCGGCTTCCACGAGATCGAAGACATTGTCGATGGTGAGTTTCTTTGCTTTCTTTCTTCGAACCGCCGACTGCAAGTCAAGCCGATTTCTGATTCTTTCCTTTGCTTCTTTCTTGTTTTGGCAGACTTCTTCCCCGGCCACTCGCAAGCGGTCAATCGAGCCATCGAGGCTGATCGCGAGGCGCGGAGGGCAAATGGCGAGGAGATCGCCGCCAACGCCCCCCTGACCGTCGATGAGAAGCTCCTGAGCATCGAGACTCGCCTGTGGTCGGTCCATGAGCTGCTGCGCCGGCTTCAACACGCCGGGGCCTAGGCAATCTCCGCCCTGTGGCCGGGCATGCCGGCCCTACGCACTCCCAGTCGAACTGCCGACTGGCTAGAGGTCGCAGCTGGCCGTCTTGAGGCTTGGAAGGGTTCCTTGGCCCGGGCTGGAGCACGCCGGGTGAGGGAGTCCTGGACTAGGGGGTGTTCGGACAGCCGGACTATCAATGTCCGCCGGACTCCAAGACTACAAAGATACAAGATTGAAGACTCCGGCTCGTGTCCGGAAGGTACTTTAGTTGGCGTGGAAGGCAAACTTGGCGATACGGATACGTAGGTCTCCTACTATTGTAACCGACTCTGTGTAACCCTAGCCCTCTCCGGTATCTATATAAACCGGAGGGCTTTAGTCCGTAGGACAACATACATTACAACAATCATACCATAGGCTAGCTTCTAGGGTTTAGCCTCCTTGATCTCGTGGTAGATATACTCTTGTACTACCCATATCATCAATATTAATCAAGCAGGAGTAGGGTTTTACCTCCATCGAGAGGGCCTGAACCTGGGTAAAAAACATCGTGTCCCTTGTCTCCTGTAACCATCTGCCTAGACGCACAGTTCGGGACCCCCTACCCGAGATCCGCCGGTTTTGACACCGACATTGGTGCTTTCATTGAGAGTTCCTTTGTGTTGTCACCGATAGGCTTGATGGCATCTTCAACCTGCAACGCTGTCCTGGGTGAGACTTTCCTCCCCGGACAGATCTTCGTATTCGGCGGCTTCGCACTGCGGGCCGATTCACTTGGCCATCTGGAGCAGATCGAAAGCTACGCCCCTGGCCGTCAGGTCAGATTTGGAAGCTTAAACTTCACGGCCGATGTCCGAGGAGATTTGATCCTCGATGGACTCGAGCCATAGCCAAGCGCGCCGCACTGTGACGATGGGCCTGATCTAGCTCTGCCGCCGAACAGTGCTTTGGTGGCCGCACACAAATCCGCTCCGGCCATTAGCCCGGAGCCGATCGCCCAGATCGAGGGCTGGTGGATAGACGCCGCCCCGGGGGCTTCAACATCCACGGCGATGGAGCCGAACACCAATCTTGTCCCCTGCGAAACTCGTGATTCCGAGGCGCCGGACTCCTCGCCGGACTCCGAACCTCCCGTGCCCCTACCAATCGATCCAGATTGGGCGCCGGTTATGGAATTCACCGCCGCGGACATTTTTCAATACTCGCCTTTTGGCGATATCTTAAATTCACTAAAGCATCTCTCGTTATCAGGAGAGTCCTGGCCGGATTATGGCCAGGATAGTTGGGATGCGGACGACGAAGAAATTCAGAGCCCACCCACCACCCACTTTGTAGCCACTGTCGACGATTTAACCGACATGCTAGACTATGACTCCGAAGACATCGACGCTATGGAAGACGATGCCGGAGACAAACAGGAACCAGCGCCCACAGGGCACTGGAAGGCCACCTCGTCATATGACGTATACATGGTGGATACCCCAAAAGATGGGGACGGTGAAGGAACAGCGGAGGCAGATTCCTTAAAGAAACAGCCCAAGCGCCGGCGTCAGCGGCGCCGCTCTAAATCTCGCCACATCAAAAACGGAGATTCCGACACAAGAGATAATAACACTCCAGAGAGTGCCGAAGACAATCCCCTCCTGCAAGACTCAGCGCAGGAGGATGCAGAAGCAAGCCCTCATGAGGGGGCGGCAGATGAAGAGGTTGAGGATCATGATTATATGCCTCCCTCCGAAGACGAAGGAAGCCTCAACAATGACGAATTCGTCGTACCCGAGGATCCCGTTGAACAAGAGCGCTTCAAGCGCAGGCTTATCGCCACAGCAAACAGCCTAAAGAAAAAGCAGCAGCAGCTTCAAGCTGATCAGGACCTGCTGGCTGATCGATGGACCGAGGTCCTCGCGGCCGAAGAGTATAAACTCGAACGTCCCTCCAAAAGTTACCCAAAACGCAAGCTGCTCCCCCGATTAGAGGAGGAAGCATACATACATCCATCACCAGCGCACGATATGGCTGACCGACCACCCCGTGGTCGTGACAGAGAGGCATCCAGGCCCCCAGCCAAGACCATACCTCGGCATCGCTCCAAAAGTATGAAGCCAAGAGGGAACGCGCCGGACTTGCGAGACATATTGGAGGACAAAGCAAGGCAATCCAGATCCATCTATGGATCACGTGGGCGCCCTACGACCCATGACGAATACCGTCGTGCCGGATACAATAACCCCGGCCGGGCCGAACACAGCAGACAGCGCTCTCTCGAGCTGCGTCGCGATATTGCTCAACACAGGGGCGCCGCACACCCGTTATGCTTCACTGACGAAGTAATGGATCATCAGATCCCCGAAGGGTTTAAACCCGTAAACATTGAATCTTACGATGGTACAACAGACCCCGCGGTGTGGATCGAAGACTATCTTCTCCACATCCATATGGCCCGCGGCGACGATCTCCACGCCATAAAATACCTCCCACTCAAGCTTAGAGGACCAGCTCGGCATTGGCTTAACAGCTTGCCCGCAGAGTCAATTGGGTGTTGGAAGGACCTGGAGGCTGCATTCCTTGATAACTTCCAAGGCACATATGTGCGACCACCAGACGCCGATGACCTCAGCCACATCATTCAGCAGCCAGACGAATCGGCCAGGCAATTCTGGACACGGTTCTTGACAAAGAAAAATCAAATCATCGATTGTCCGGACGCAGAGGCCCTTGCAGCCTTCAAACATAATATCCGAGACGAATGGCTAGCCCGGCACCTCGGGCAGGAAAAGCCGAAATCCATGGCAGCCCTCACATTGTTAATGACCCGCTTTTGTGCGGGAGAGGACAGCTGGCTAGCCCGCAGCAACAATCTCCATAAAAGTTCTGGCAGTCCGGATACTAAGGACAACAACGGCAGGTCACGTCGAAATAAAAACAAGCGCCGAATTAACGGCGATGATAAGGAGGATACGGCAGTCAATGCCGGATTCCGAGGCTCTAAACCCGGTCAATGGAAGAATCCATTTAAAAGAACCATTCCGGGTCCGTCCAATTTGGACCGAATACTCGACCGCTCATGCCAGATACATGGCACCCCTGAAAAGCCAGCTAACCACACCAATAGAGATTGCTGGGTATTCAAGCAGGCTGGCAAGTTAATTGCCGAAAACAATGATAAGGGGCTAAATAGCGACGACGAGGAAGAGACCCGGCCGCCGAACAACAGAGGACAGAAGGGTTTTCCCCCACAAGTACGGACGGTGAATATGATATACGCGACCCATATACCCAAGAGGGAGAGGAAACGCGCACTAAGAGACGTCTATGCGATGGAGCCAGTCGCCCCAAAGTTCAACCCATGGTCCTCTTGTCCGATCACTTTCGATCGAAGAGACCATCCGACCAGCATACGCCATGGCGGATTCACCGCATTGGTCTTAGACCCAATCGTCGATGGGTTTCACCTCACGAGAGTCCTGATGGATGGCGGCAGTAGCCTGAACCTGCTTTATCAGGATACAGTGCACAAAATGGGCATAGACCCATCAAGGATTAAACCTACAAAGACAACCTTTAAAGGTGTCATACCAGGAGTGGAAGCCAACTGTACAGGCTCAGTCACACTGGAAGTGGTCTTCGGATCCCCGGATAATTTCCGGAGCGAAGAGTTAGTCTTCGACATAGTCCCGTTTCGCAGCGGCTATCACACTCTGCTCGGAAGAACCGCGTTTGCCAAATTCAACGCGGTGCCGCACTATGCATACCTAAAGCTCAAGATGCCAGGCCCTCGAGGAGTCATCACGGTCAATGGAAATACAGAACGCTCCCTCCGAACGGAGGAACACACAGCGGCTCTCGCGGCAGAAGTACAGAGCAGCCTTTTAAGGCAATTCTCGAGCCCGGCCGTTAAACGGCCGGATACAGCAAAGCGCGCCCGAAGCAATATCAACCAAGACCACCTGGCGCGATCAGAGCACGCGTAGCAATGCGGCCCCAACCCTCGCCCGCGTATGATCGCAAGAATAACACTCTGCGTACATCATTACGCCTTGGAGATACCATGGGCATAGGGGAGGGGGCACGATCACAATGGACCCAGAGTGCGGTTCGACCACACCAGGGGCTCGCAAATGTGCCTCCCTTTTTTTTATTATTATCTTTCTTCTTTTTTGTACACAGGACTCTGTTAACCAGAAGCCCTGTCCGGCGGTGAACCTGCTGAACTCATGATACAACAGTCAGGGACTTAAGAAGGCCGCGTCGAACACTCAGGTGGTCTCAATTACGAGCATTAAATTCGATTATATACACCAAATCCGCAGCTCATCCCTGGAGGGGGACATGTTTATTTAGTCCAAATCCCTTGCTTACCGCACTATTTGTATCAGTCCGCTCTACTAGCAGACTTTTTCTTTCATTAATAATGCAGCACCTTTATTATCGCACTTGCATTACATTTTATATATATGTTCATTATGTGACATTCTGGCACCCGTATATTTTTGGTACGGCATAGTACACCAGGGGCTTATGTTCCCCGCTTTATGGTGTGATAAAGTCCGAACACTTTAACAAGTGCGGCACCCCGAACTTATAGCATTATATGAATCGGCTCCGAATCATGTCTTGTGTCAATAGTTGGGTTTGCCCGGCTCCCATGTTTGGCTCCTTACGTTTCCGTTCCGTCGGCTAAGGTAGCACTGGGAGAACAACTGCGATTGCGCCCCGGTTGAGCCGGGTTAACGCCTCAGTGGAGAAAGCTAAAACTGACCGGCATGATAAGGCGAGAGACTGGTCGCTGTTCGAGAGGTTTTTTTGGGTCCTTAAAGACTCACGCCGCTTCGAGCGAAGTTCCGGATTATGTCCGATGAAGGCGTGGATAGCGCCCCGGATTCGGTCTGCCGAATACCAGGGGCTTCGCCGAAATTTAAAATTATAGAATTGTATGGCTAAGTGAGAGTGTTCAAGCATTATAAGTCCGGTTGCCTTGTTCGTCGTGTTGAGCGCCTCCCTAGATGGACCCAAATATGGGAACAAGAGTGCTCAAGTTTATCACCGAACACCCCAGCACTTGTGACTTGGGGGCTGAAGCCAACGAATTGCCATCTCTCAGATTTTATAAACGGCCGCACAGAAGGTAATATTTTAAATTAAACAAGCGTTGCTCATGGCGCATATGAACGAAGTTTTCAGCGCACAGGATAAATACACAGCGAGTTCACTCAAAGATTACATTTTGGGAGCACTCATCTGCAATATTGCAGGCTCCCTTCAGGACAATATTATAATACTTCTCTGGCGTGCGATACTCCTTGCCCGGTGGCGGTGGGTCCGTGAGAAGCTTCTCCGCATCCAATTTGCCTCATTGCACCTTTATGCGGGCAAGGGCCCGACGAGCATCTTTGATACAGGCGGAGCACTTGACTACATCCAGCCTAGGGCATGCATCCACTAGCCGCCGCACAAGGCCAAAGTAGCTACCAGGCATGGCCTGTGCAGGCCACAGCCGGACTATGAGGCCCTTCATGGCCTCCTCAGCTACTTTGTGGAGTTCGATCAGCTGCTTCAGCTGGTCGCTTGGGGGCACCGGATGGCCGGCCTCAGTGTACTGAGACCAGAAGACCTTCTCCATCGAGCTCCCCTCCTCGCCACGATAGAATGCGGCGGCATCAGCCGCACTATGCGGCAGATCTGCAAATGCCCCTGGAGAGCGCCGAATTCGGGTAAGTGTCCGGTAGTTCACATTAACATGCCTGCTTTGCATGAAAAACGCCTTACCCGCCGCTATCTTCTTTATGTCCTCAACCTCCTGAAGGGCCTTCTGGGCCTCGGCCTTGGCGGACTTGGCACTTTCGAGAGCCGAGTCAAGCTCGGACTCTCGAGTCTTGGAGTCACGCTCCAAACTCTCATGTTTTTCCATGAGAACCTGGAGCTCTTGCCGAACTTCCGCCACCCGCACCTCTTGCTTTTCTCGCTCAGCCCGTTCCGCGGCCGCATTGCGTTCGGCCGCGGACACATCATCCTTCAGGGTTGCCACCTCGTTAGTGGCCCCTGCAATGCACATATTATCCTTGTTAATTTTATTCGCAACCAAAATCCTTTTCTGTAAGGTACTTATTCAAAGAGGTGTTACTCACTTTCTTTTTCCTCGAGCTGCTTCTTTGCATGGCCGAGCTCTTGCTCGGACCGCTTGAGATTCTTTTTCAGCACGTCAACCTCCGCCGTTAGTGCGGCAGAGGTCAGCAGTGCAGCCTGCAAACCCATATTGACATATTTTAGGCAACCCTGCGTATATCTTGTTATAGATCCTTAGTCCGGCTTTTCTTTCCGAACACCGAACCAAGCATCAGGGGCTACTGTCTATGCGGTATTATATTACATAATTTTAACTTCTTACCTCAAAGCCTGTTAAAAGGCTACTGCAGGCTTCGGTCAGCCCGCTTTTCGCGAGCTGAACCTTCTCAATCACCGCACTCATGATGGTGCGGTGTTCTTCCTCGATGGAAGCGCCTTTAAGCGCTTCCAGCAGGTTATCCGGCGCCTCCGGTTGGACGGAGGCCGCCGGCGTCACGGTCCTGCCCTTCTTTCGAAGGGGCCGCTTGCCGGACTCTGGAACCACTGCGGGTTCCGATGTGGAGTCCGGCACGAAGTCTGGGGGGCTGCCTGACGGCGCCTCCGGAGCCTCCTCCTGATGGGTCCCTCTTTGGGATCCCACCTCGGCGTCCTCGTTGGCGCGTGGGGTGGAGGCAGTCGGGATGGAATTCACATTCGACGAGGCCAATGACCCGCTCAATGAGTCGGGGAGATCATCATTGGCCGGACTACGGACAGAATGCGGTGTTAGAAGGATACTTCGCGACATAAAAGAAATTACACATCAAGGATCCGGATACTTACGATCTTGCCGGACGCCTGGCCCTTGGAGGCCGCTCATCCTCACCAACGCTGATGTTGGCGGAACTGTCCGGGGGGATAGTTCTCCCCCTCTTGGACCCTTCGGCCCCCCCGATGGGGGAAGCCTTCCTTTTCTTCTCTCCCTCCTCTGGGAGAGAATACTCCTCCTCCTCGTCTTTGGAGGAAGAATCCTCGTCGTCGTCAAACGCCTGATTGCGGGAACTCTTTCGAGTCCCCGCGGCCACCTCCTTGGCCTTCTTCTCCGGCACCACGTGCGGTGCCGGAACCAGCAGCCTTGTTAAACGGGCGTTCGCTGGGTCTTCTGGCATGAGAGCCGGGCTGATGAGCAGCTTGGCCTTCTCCATCCATTCCTGTCAAAGGAAGAGGCAGAATGAAGCCTCACTAGAGTCAATCTAATTATCACAAGTGTCCCGTAATGGGGTTGAATCACTTACCTCGTCAGTTGGATTCTGCGAGCTGAATCCGCGGTCTTTGGTCGCGGACGTAGGGGCTTCGGCGCCCTTGAACAGCACCCTCCAGGCGCCTTCGTATGTTGTATCGAAGAGCCCGTTTAGTGCCTGGTGCTGTTCCGGATTGAACTCCCACAAATTAAATGCCCGTTCTTGGCATGGGAGGATCCGCCGGATGAGCATGACTTGGACCACGTCGACGAGCCTGAGCTTATTGCTCACCATCTTCTTGATACATGTTCGGAGTCCCGTCACCTCCACCGGATTCCCCCACTGCAAGCCCTTCTCTTTCCAGGAGGTGAGCTGCGTGGGGATGCCTGATCTAAACTCGGGGGCCGCCGCCCATGTGGATTTGCGCGGCTCGGTGATGTAGAACCACCCCGATTGCCACCCCTTGACGGAGTCCACGAAGGTCCCTTCTAGCCAAGGGACGTTGGGCAATTTGCCCAACATAGCGCCTCCGCATTCCGCTTGCGTACCCTTCACAACCTTCGGCTTGACGTTAAAGGTCTTGAGCCACAGGCCGAAGTGGGGCCGGATGCAGAGAAAGGCCTCGCACACGACGATAAACGCCGAGATGTTGAGGATAAAGTTCGGCGCCAGATCGTGGAAATCCAGGCCGTAGTAAAACATGAGCCCCCGGACAAATGGATGGAGCGGAAAGCCCAGTCCGCGGAGGAAGTGGGGAAGGAAGACGACCCTCTCATAAGGCCCGGGGGTAGGGATGAGCTGCCCCTCGTCGGGCAGCCGATGCGCGATATCGCCGGAAAGGTATCCGGCGCTGCGCAGTTTGGTGATGTCCTCCTCCTTGACGGTGGAGGCTAACCATTTGCCTCCCGCTCCAGTCATATTCGGAGAAGGTCGAGGTGAGATGCGCGAGTTAGGTCGTTGGAGCTTGAATTCGCGGGGATTGATAAGCAAAGGAGGAAGAAGGCGTAGGTGAGAAGGTGAATCCTTATCCCTTATATATAGGCGACAAAACTATGTGTCCCCCACCGGCCTGGTAAAACTCACATATCTCCCAAGCGTCACCGTAGATGGCGCGGTTGGGTTACCCACGCACGTATTGATGAGAATCCCGGAATAAGGGGAACACGATCTCTGCTTCGATAGGACGTGCCGAGGAAACCGCTCTGCTAATGCTGAGGTGGTATAATGATTCAAACAGAGGCCTGGTGGCGGTGTGATGTCACGCCGCATAATACGTCAGCAGATTGAACCAAGTGTACATTTTATTCTCTCTACGGTGGAATGTGGAATTTATTTTGCAGAGCTGGACACTATCCTGGTGTTCATTATCTTCTCTAGATTATTCAAGGGAGGAACCCGCCTTGCAATGCCGAACATTATGCACGCCGGACTTATCGTCATTGAAGACTGGTTTAGGGGCTACTGAGGGAGTCCTGGACTAGGGGGTGTTCGGACAGCCGGACTATCAATGTCCGCCGGACTCCAAGACTACAAAGATACAAGATTGAAGACTCCGGCTCGTGTCTGGAAGGTACTTTACTTGGCGTGGAAGGCAAGCTTGGCGATACGGATACGTAGGTCTCCTACTATTGTAACCGACTCTGTGTAACCCTAGCCCTCTCCCGTATCTATATAAACCGGAGGGCTTTAGTCCGTAGGACAACATACATTACAACAATCATACCATAGGCTAGCTTCTAGGGTTTAGCCTCCTTGATCTCGTGGTAGATCTACTCTTGTACTACCCATATCATCAATATTAATCAAGCAGGAGTAGGGTTTTACCTCCATCGAGAGGGCCTGAACCTGGGTAAAAAACATCGTGTCCCTTGTCTCCTGTAACCATCCGCCTAGACGCACAGTTCGGGACCCCCTACCCGAGATCCGCCGGTTTTGACACCGACACCGGGCCTTGGAATTCATCAAGGCTTGGTATCCAGGGCTGGACCTGGAACGGCTGGCCGCGTTCCGGTTAGAGGCCCAGGCAGAACTGGCGGCTGTGGAAGGCGCCCTCGTCGAGCGTGCGGTGGCGATCGCCGACTACACCGACACCAGCGTCTTCGTTCCTGAACGGGCCGCGAACGGCGAAGAGGTGCCGCCGGGGTGGTTCGGGATGAACCCAGACTACGACGAGGACTTGGCGGAGGTGATCGGCTCCAGCACCGAGGAGGAAGACGAGGCGGGGGACGGAGACGAGACGGAGGCGCCAGAAGACAGAGCGGACGACCAGCCTCAGCTCGATCGCGCCTCCAGCAATGAGCCGCGTCCGACCGGGCCGGCTGCCGCCGGAGACGATCAAGCCGAGACTGCCCAGCCGGCCGCTCTGGCGCCTGACACCGCCGTCTCTGCCGACCCTCCGAACCCGTCTGCCGCTTCTTAGGCTTCCGTCATGTCTTTACTTTATCTGCTTTCATAGTCTTTGAAGAACTTGTTAATTTGCACAATTCCACCCGCGGGGTGTATCTTGAACTTGGCCAGAGGCCTATGTTATGTAAATATCTATCCGACTTCTATCTTTCCTTGTTCATCGCTCTTTTGGCTTTTTCCTTTGCCGCCTTTCCATAGTCGCCGCTTTGCCAGACGAACAGCCGCTCTGCGGACTGCCGCTGGGTCAAATGCTTGGCTACTTTAGGGAAGGCAAGTACTTGGCCTTTTTAGAGTTTTTTAACAAGTTGGATAGAAGGCGGCAAGCCGACTATTCGAGAGTCTGCTCTGCAGAGAGAGGCTGGAAGCCGGCTTGGGCTATGCATATGCTTTGAGTCCTTAGCCATTTTTTCGTGTGTGCGCTCGTTCTTGCTTACTCTCTGCCTACCAACAGTCGCTCTGCGAGCTGCGGCTTTCGACAGGAGACGGCTTAAGCGCCGCACACTACTTGTCCGACTGCAGGAAGCATTTCATAGCGCAAGACGGTGAGTCCCCGGGCCGACTAGTCGAACCCGGTGCCAAGCGGCATAACAAAGAGTAGCATACTCGGAGGCATAATTCCTATCATACAGATAACAAAAAGGGCAGTCCCCGAGCTCGTCTCGGGGGCCCAAAGTCTCGGTACTTTAATACAAAGGATAGCGTGGTACATACTGGATCAACTGTAAAATCTTCGAAGAAGATTTGCGTTCCATGGTCGTTCTGACTCCTTGCTGGAGTCGTCCCTCTTGCGCGCTCGAGGCTTCTGAGCGTCGATTAGGTAGTAGGAGTCGTTGCCCAGCACTTTGCTGATGATGAAGGGTCCTTTGCAAGGTGCCGACAACTTGTGCTGGTCGGCTATCCGCTGAATCAGCCGGAGCACAAGGTCGCCCTCTTGGAAAGATCTCGGTCTGACCTTCCGGTTGTAGTATCGGCGCAGACTCTGCTGGTAGATGCTGGACCAGCTATGTGCCAACAGCCGGCCCTCTTCCAGCAGATCGACGCCGTCTTGACGTGCTTCTTCTGCTTCCTCTTCGGTGTACATGGTGACTCGTGGGGAGTCGAATTCTATGTCCTTCAGGATGACGGCTTCGGCACCGTAGACGAGGAAGAAAGGCGTGAAGCCGGTTGACTTGTTTGGAGTCATGCGCAGACTCCAGAGGACGGCTGGCAGCTCCTCAAGCCAACAGCCGGCCGAACGCTCGAGTGGTTCGACCAGTCGAGGCTTGATGTCGGACATAATGAGGCCATTTGCTCGCTCCACCTGGCCGTTTGACTGCGGATGGGCAACGGACGCTAAGTCCAGTCGGATGCCCTGCGTCGCGCAGAAACTGGCAAGGCGCCTTTGGCAAAATTTGTGCCATTGTCGGTGATGATGCTGTGCGGTATGCCGTACCGCACCGTGATGTCGGTGATGAAAGTCACTGCAGTCGGACCATTCAACTTCTTGATGAGCTTTGCTTCTACCCACTTGGTGAACTCTTCCACCGCGACAAGCAGATGAGTTAGGCCGCCTCGGGCCATCTTGAATGGTCCCACCATGTCCAGGCCCCAAACTGCAAAGGGCCAGGCGATGGGGATTGTCTTCAGCGTGGAAGCCGGCTGAAGTGGCTTGGAGCGGAACTTCTGGCACCCCTTGCATTTTTGGACTAACTCTTTAGCCTCTTCCAGGGCAGTCGGCCAGAAGAAACCGTGCCGAAAGGCTTTGGCGATGAGTGCTCTTGAAGCTGCATGGTGGCCGCACTCGCCCTGATGGATGTCTCTGAGAATTGCTTGGCCTTGCTCTGGCTCCACGCAGCGCAGGTAGACACCAGTAACGCTGCGCCTGACCAGCTCTCTGTTGATTATGGTGTAGGCTGCCGCTCGGCGTTGCACTTGCCGAGCCAAGATTTCATCAGTTGGCAGCTCTCTGTTCACTAGAAACTTGAGGATGGGCTGCGCCCATGAGGGTGCTGCTATTTCTTCAACCGCAACCACTGCGACTTGGACAAGGGCGGCTGGGCTGGGAGGCGGCGGGCTGGAGTCTGCGGCCGCTTGCTGGATTGATGAAGTCCCCGGGCCGACTGGCGCAGTCCCCGGGCTGACTGGCGCAGTCCAGCAGCGTCCCACGCTTCTCCGTCTTCACCACCACATCATCCACGTAGACGTAGGCATTTCTGCCGAGTTGCTTGAGGAGGCACTTCTGCATGCAACGCTGAAAGGTGGCGCCAACATTCCTCAAGCCGAACGTCATGGTCAGGTAGCAGAAGGCTCCGAACGGCGTGATGAAGGCGGTCTTCAGTCTGTCTGCCGGGTTCAGCTTGATCTGGTGATATCCTGAATATGCATCTAAGAAACTCAACAGCTCGCATCCGGCTATGGAGTCTATCACCTGATCGATTCTTGGCAAAGCAAAGGGGTCCTTGGGGCAAGCCTTGTTGAGGCTTGTGTAATCGATGCACATCCGCCACTGCTTGTTTTTCTTTAGTACCATGACCGGGTTTGCCAACCACTTTGGAAAAAACACCTCCATAATGAAGCCGGCCGCCAGGAGCCGGGCTATCTCTTCTCCAACAACTCTTCTCTTCTCTTCTGACAGGCGGCGCAAGGGCTGCCTGACGGGCTTCACATCAGGTCGGACATGTAACTTGTGCTCGGCGAATTCCGTCGGTACACCTGGCATGTCTTTAGGGGACCATGCAAAGATGTCTCGATTCTCACGGAGGAAATCGACGAGCTCGCCTTCCTATTTATTGTCAAGGTTCATACCCATGACAGCGTACCTCTCTAGGTGTTCCGGGTCCAAGGGTATCTTCTTGGTCTCTTTGGCCGGCTTGAACGAACCCTCAGCCTCCGACTCCTTGGGATTAGGCGACATCTTTGGCTGCTTTCCAGCCATTGCCACGACCCGATCAAGGAGCCGCTTCTCAGCTTCGATTACCAGGGACTCGGCCAGCCGACTGCTCTCAGCCGCGCAAGCGAACGACTTCCTGTAGTCGCCGGCTACGGTCAGAATTCCCTTGGAACTCGGCATCTTCATCTTGAGGTAGGCGTAGTGGGGGACTGCCATGAACTTGGCCAAAGCAGGTCGGCCAAGTAATGCATGGTAGGGGCTTTCGAGGTCCACCACTTCAAACCAGACTGGCTCTCAGCGGAAATGATCTTTGTCCCCGAAGAGAACGTCTATCAGGATCTTGCCGATTGGCGAGCAGGAAAGGCCAGGTACGATGCCGTGGAACACAGTCCGGCTGCTCTGCAGCTGTCTTTGCTTGATTCCTAACTTCTCCATAGTGTCCTTGTACAGGATGTTGATGCTACTGCCTCCATCTATCAGTACTCGCGAAAAGCGGGCGGCCCATCTATCAGTGGCCAAGGTGGCACTCAGGACCAAGGCATAGGAGCTCGGATTCGGCATCACCTCTGGGTGATCTGCTCTGCTCCAACTGATAGGCTTCTCGGACCAATGCATAAACTCTAGAGTATTTGATGCCACTGCATTTACTTCTTGCTGCTGCAGCCGTCTGCTGCGTCGATCATCGGCCACACTGGTGAACACCACATAGGCTCCATGCTCTTTTGGGTACTCGTCTTGTACTGCGCCAACTGGCCGAGCAGCTGGCTGCTGGGGCGGCGGTGGAGGCGGCGGCCCAGCAGGCGGCGGAGGAAGGAGGCCGTCTCCCTTGGCGATTCTGGTGAGCTAGTGGCACTTTCGGGTGGTATGATTTGACAGCTTCGCGCCACTGTGGAACTTGTAGGGACCATCCAAAGTCTGCTCGTAAGAGAAGGCCGGCAACCAGTTGGACTTGCCGCCTTTCTGTCGCTTGGCTGGAGGCTGCCCCTCCGGCTGTTGATCTTCGACTGTTGCAACCTGCCAACTGCTGGAAGTCGGCTGTTGGGCCTTGCATTTGTTGTCGTTCTGTTGTTGTCGCTGACTGGTGTCTCCAGCCGGAGTTCTGGGAGCCTGAGGGGCCACTTTGCCAGCCGCATTAACTTGAATTTCTGTCTTCATGGAGGAGTCGGCTGTGGCGTACTTGTCTGCTATGATGTAACGCCCCGAGACCGACGCTCCAGAAGACTTCCAGCTATTCCGAGTTTTCTCGTGTGATTTGTTTTGTTTGTGCTTTCATCATGCCATCTCTTGCATTGCATCATGTCATCATGCCATCATATCATTAATTTTTAAAACTCAACTAAATAAATGGCATGGATCTTTGATCCATTTAAATCGAGGGAATTCACATGGTGATTTCTCTTTATAACATATCCTCCAATATTAGGGAGCTATAATAAAATTATTCCATTTTTTGGAATTAACCATAACCCCCTTGCAAAATACCCCATGCCGTTGTTATCTCAATTCTTGTTCTCCAACCTTGCCCGTAATTATTTCATCATTTTCCGGAGCTCCACCAAAAATCCGAACATTTTTGGACCTTCCTTTTATCAAGTCCTAGTTCAAACCCATTTGAATTAAATTCAAATGAGTTTGAATTTAAATCTTTCAATCATGGCCTTTCCTATTTTCTTGGAATGAGCATATTTTTGCGAGTCCGGGAAAATTATCCCCATGCGCAAATCTTTCCGCTAACCTCTCTTTCTTTTCTTCCCTTTCCTTTCTTTTTCTCTGTTTTAAGGTTAGAGGGAGAGAGAAGAGAGCCAGCCTAGACCGGCCCATCCATCCCCAAGCCGGCCCAAGGCCCAGCCGCCTCTAACCCTAGCCCAGCCCCCACGCACCCCATCTCTCCCTCTCGTTTCCCTGCCAGCGCCGCCTCCTTCTTCTCGTTCCCCATCACGCACGCCCGCATCGCTCCCAGCGCTCTCTCCCGAATCCTCCTCTCAGCCTCCTGCGCCTGCGCCACTCCTCTGCCTCGCCCTTCCTTCTCCCCTGCGTCCCCATCGCCACCCATCGCATCGAGCTCCCCCGCAGCCATCCCCGCCGCCATCTCTCCCTCCTGCTCCCGCGCCCGGCCTCCGCGACCCCATCAGCGCGACCAACTCCGGCGGCCCTCAGGCCATGGCGCCACCTTGCTCCTCCCTCCTTGCGCGACCCCCTCTCCCTTTTCCCCTTGCCACCACCTCCTGGTCCGGCCGCCACCGCCCGCTTCTCCGCCGCCGCACCCTCGTCCCGTCGCCCCTTTGCAGGAGCAGCCCCATGCCCGCCGTTGCCCGTTGCTGCTTCGTCCATGCGCCAACAACCTCCCGCATCGAGCGCGCGACCCCGCGTCCCCGCCGACTCTTGTCACTGCCTCCTCCTCCCTCACCTGCGGCCTCCTCCTCGTCGCCCCGCGCCTCCCGGAGGGCCACCCTGCGCGCGACCCCGTCTCCTTGGCTGCCCAGCGCCGCTGCCTCGCCAGCTCCTCCGCTGGATCTCGCCTCTGTCAGAGACGGCAGCAGCAACAGCTGCACCTTCCCTGTTGTGGCCATCCCCTGCTCGTCTTGTCGCACAAAGACCCGTGTACCCGGAACGCCAAGACCCTTCCATGGATGCGTCAAGTACCCCTGCCTCCACAACCACCGAACCAGGAACGCCAAGTTCATCTACAAAAAACATGTACGACTACATCCGAGGTGGATTTCGTCAAGTACCCCTTCGGATGCGCCAAGTTCGACTACATGGTCCGCCAAGTACCTCTACCGACGACCCCGGACATCTACGAAACGAACGTGTACAACTACCATCGCCGTGTACAACGAATTCCACTACGCCGTGTACGACTACTTCCCATGACGACCCATGAACGACTACCTCCACTACGGCCCGTGAACGACTACTTCCTCTACGAAACGCGTTCCATCCCGAATGCACGCTTCGAAGGTATAACCACCGAGATGACCGTCCGTGACCGAATGCTTTGTTGTATGAGATGCTTATGTTTGCACCGTGTTCGAATTGTCATTGCAAGTTCCTCCTCGTTTGCCATGCCGTCGACCCGTGGGAACCCGGTAATCCGGGATCACCCCACCATCTTGCATGACTCGCTCACGCCCACTTCTCTTTTGCATCGGTATCTCACTCGAGTTGTCGGATCATCGGAATGCTGCCGTGGCACCATTTTCGTTATCGTTACCGTGGCACCCCTTTTGTTCCGCCATGGTGACCAAATGCTCCCTATCATTTTAGATGTCAACATTTTCATAAAAATTGCACAAAACTTGCATATGTCATCCGCATCATGATAACAACAATTAAAATGTTTAAACTTGTTGTTGCATTAAATTGCTAAATGCATATGGGGATTTACCGGATTTGTTGTTTTTATATCCGGCCCCATTTAAATTGTTTAGATGGTATAGTTAGTTTATTTATGCTTCACCTCTTGCCATGTTAACCAACATTTAATCTTGTCTTGTTCATAACCGAGAGAGAACTAAATAATTGATGTGGTGTTCCGTCAACATGCACCTCGTTGCATATTGAGCTCCACTTAACTTGTAGTATTGGTTGTTGCACTTTGCCATGCCATGCCTCATTAAACCGGACATGCATCATACTTGTTTGTGCATCATGACATGTTTATGCTTGTGTGTTTACCATGTTGTTTGTTTCTTTCCGGTTTGCTTCTCTCGTTAGCTTCGGTTTCGTTCCGGAGTTGTGAGGATTCATTCGACTACGTCCGTTTGTCTTCTTCATGGACTCGTTCTTCTTCCTTGCGGGATCTCAGGCAAGATGATCATACCCTTGAAATCACTACTATCTTTGCTATGCTAGTTTGCTCGCTCTTTTGCTATGCCAATGCTATGATGCCTACCATTTGCTTGTCAGCCTCCCAAATTGCCATGCCAAACCTCTAACCCACCATGTCCTAGCAAACCGTTGATTGGCTATGTTACCGCTTTGCTCAGCCCCTCTTATAGCGTTGTTAGTTGCAGGTGAAGATGAAGTTTGTTCCTTGTTGGAACATGGAGATGTTGTTCCTTGTTGGAACATGTTTACTTGTTGGGATATCACAATATATCTTATTTAATTAATGCATCTATATACTTGGTAAAGGGTGGAAGGCTCGGCCTTATGCCTGGTGTTTTGTTCCACTCTTGCCGCCCTAGTTTCCGTCATACCGGTGTTATGTTCCCGGATTTTGCGTTCCTTACGCGGTCGGGTGATTTATGGGACCCCCTTGACAGTTCGCTTTGAATAAAACTCCTCCAGCAAGGCCCAACCTTGGTTTTACCATTTGCCTACCTAAGCCTTTTTCCCTTGGGTTCTGCAGACTCAAGGGTCACCTTTATTTTAACCCCCGGGCCAGTGCTCCTCCGAGTGCTGGTCCAAATTAGAGCCACTTGCGGTGCCGCCCCGAGGCAACTTGGCGTATCTTCGGTTGCCGTACGTAGTGTTCATCCGGTGTGCCCTGAGAACGAGATATGTGCAGCTCCTATCAGGATTTGTCGGCACATTCGGGCGGCTTTGCTGGTCTTGTTTTACCATTGTCGAAATGTCTTGATGTACCGGGATACCGAGTCTGATCGGAGTGTCTCGGGTGAAGGTCTATTCCTTCATTGATCGTGAGAGCTTGTCATGGGCTAAGTTGGGACACCCCTGCAGGGTATAAACTTTCGAGAGCCGTGCCCGCGGTTATGTGGCAGATGGGAATTTGTTAATGTCCGGTTGTAGAAAACCCGAAGTTGACCTTAATTAAAATACATCAACCGCGTGTGTAACTGTGATGGTCCCTTCTCGGCGGAGTCCGGGAAGTGAACACGGTGTTGGAGTTATGCTTGACGTAGGTTGCTATAGGATCACTTCTTGATCGCTACTAGTTTCACGACCGTGCCTTGCTTCTCTTCTCGCTCTATTTTGCGATTGTAGCCACCATATATGCTAGTCGCTTGCTGCAGCTCCACCTCATCACTACATCCTTCATATAAGCTTAAATAGTCTTGATCTCGCGGGTGCGAGATTGCTGAGTCCCCGTGGCTCACAGATACTTCCAAAACCAGTTTGCAGGTGCCTATGTTACTGAGCAGGTGACGCAACCAAGCTCTAGGAGGAGCTCGATGAAGATCTTGCCCTTTGTGTTGTTTCGTTCTAATTGATCAGTAGTGGAGCCCAGTTGGGGTCGATCGGGGACCTTTGTCGCATTTGGGGTTCTTCTTTTATTTTGGTTCCGTAGTCGGACCTTGATTGTATCTGGATGATGTAATGCTTTATTCATGTAATTGTGTGAAGTGGTGATTGTAAGCCAACTATGTATCTCTTTCCCTTATGTATTACATGGGTTGTGTGAAGATTACCTCACTTGCGACATTGCTTTCAATGCGGTTATGCCTCTAAGTCGTGCTTCGACACGTGGGAGATATAGCCGCAGCGAGGGCGTTACAAGTTGGTAATCAGAGCCTTCCCCGACCTTAGGAGCCCCACTGCTTGATCGTTTTTAGCGGCCGAGTTGTGTCTAGGAAAAATGTTTTGAGTCATTTAGGATTATATATATCGGAGAGTTAGGAATTATTTTTACTCCCCAGTCTCTTCATCGCTCTGGTAAGGCATCATGACGTAGAGTTTTGACTTTTCTCTTCTCAAATTTCACAAAAAAAAAAGTTAGGATCACGCGGGTATCTTGGAATCGTTCTGATGGTTTTATGATGAGAACATTGTCTTGGTGCCTCCTGTCAGGGGTTTAGTGGAAGTGTCCCGGGGAGTTGAGCTCTGAGGTGTTGTCGTCATAATTTTATCATTGCAATTCTGGAATACCTGAGTTTAGTACGCCGACATCGAAAATCTCTTTTATGCAGTTGTTGGTGAGATAACCCCGATAACCCAGTACTGAGGTGAGTATGGGAGTATTGCCATGACTTGTATAACGGATGCTTTTCGAAGGTTGAGGTAGACGATTTCCGAAGGTTTCTTGGTTATGTGTTGAAGGATGGATATAGCTGGATGTAGGATTTGCTAGTTTTGGGTGAGATATTATGCTTCCCCTGTATCCCCAACACCTGATTGCATAACTGGAAAATTTCGGGAGTTTCATAGGTGGGAATTCAAGTAGCTCTTAGGATATCTTTCCGACGAATGTTTGATATGAAATTGGGGTTCGACGTCTAGTGGTCCGCCTATTCACGGTTGGTTTTACAGTGGTCTCGTTGTGTCTTAAAGAGTCCTTGGCTATGCCGACTCGGGGACACTTCGTATGTCATGTGCACTGCCTTGTACATGATGGTGCTGTACGATCGAGCCCGTGTAGGCCCCACCACGAAAACTTCGGACGAAATCTCTATCATATGTTTGTTCCGGCTTATTCTGCAAGCCAGTCCTTTGTTTTTGTTTTGGGTTGTGCTATTCGAGTTGCTTCAATGTCAAGTGTTGATTCCATACCTTTCTGAAATAGTGCTCTCATACTCCGATGTGAATACCAATCTTTCTCGACAATCGAGATTGTCATGTCAATCCTTTTCAACCAGCGTGTTTCTCTTCAAGTGGATCCGATCACTTCAACATCAGCAAGACCAATTATCATTTCTTCTCAACGGTGTTTGTTTCATCCGTCTCCAAGTTGCCTTTGTTTTTTTCCCGCCCACCCACCCTTTTTCCTCAAGGACTAAGATTTCTTTACCAAGTATCCTTTTATTTTTTGTGAAGTTTCTCCATTCTTTTCCGTCAATGTTCTTACCCGGTGGTTCTCAAGAAGATGTTCTACTAGTTCGTCATTCCTCATTCCTTTCTCTTCTCCGGTGGATTCAAGTCAAGTTTTGTTGATCATACCTTTTTTTCCTCATTTCAATGTCTTCTCATACCGGTGCACCTCATTATCATTCTACTTCTCGCTATTTGTTATTCCGGAGTGCTCAAGATATCTCGAAGATTCGTGTTTCCACTCTGCATTCGTTCAAGCTCTTTCGAGATTGGTATCTCATTCAAGTCATTTAATTCAACCGGTGCAACATCTCTTTTAAATCTTTTCAACGGTGTTCTTTTGAGTGGGCCCTAACCCACAGGTCTTTTCCCAGGATCTTACCTGACTCTTCTATTTTCCCAGAGCTATCCTAAATTCTTCTCCAAGTTTGACGTAAGAATGAGTTATCATCAGTCAAATGCTTTTCTCCAAGATCTTTCAGATTTTTTTTCATAGTTGGCTCAACCTCTTCGCTTTTGATTCTTTCGGTGTGCCTCAATAATTCTCGATGGTGTTTCTCGTTGTCATTCTCATCATTTGAAGACCGAAGAAGAGTTTCTCTTTAATCTTGCTCCATTCTCTTCAAAATTCATGGTGCTAGCTTGTTGCCATCCTCTCATAATTGTTTTCGATTGTGAGAATCCTTTTCACCCATCCGGAGCATTTTAGGAGTCTTTTCAGTTTCATTCTCCGGAGCCAATCATCTCAGTATTATTCATTCAAGCTTTCAGCTCTCGTTCTCCAAATCATACCGGTGCATCGTTCAAATACCCTCTAATCAGTTCATGATCTCTTTGTTCTCATGTATCTAAATCCCCTCAAGTATCTACATTCATTTTTCAATTCTTCACGGTGAATTGTTCCTTTGCTACTTTCATTTTCAATTCTTACGGTGGTTATTTCAACATTCCTCTTCTGTTGTTATCATATCAATTAATTCGTTCTTTCCGAATCCTACCTGTGGATCGTTGAAGACTTTTCGGAAGTTTACGCTATATCTCTCTTAATCCTTTCTACAAGAATAAGTAGTATGCCAAATCCGTTGCTTGTCATCAATTTAAATTGGTGAAGGATACGCATAACATAATTCTTATTCTGGTTTCATCCAAGTGATTAATCCTTTCCTTCGGAGTTTGTTCAGGAGTAATAAATTCTTGGCTTCTTGTTGTTCATCTTTCTTCTGGAGTTCCAAGTTTTCCGCATTATCTCGTCGCGAAGCACCATCTAAATCATTGCAAGGTTTCTTCTCGTTCTTTTCAACTTTCCTTTTGTTGGATCTTTCTTTTATTAACAGAGTTCTTCATGGAGGCTCTACATGGTGCTTCGTCAAGGATTCTTTTCATTCTTCAATTGTTCATCAAGATTTCTCTCGAAGTTATGATCCGCCAAGCTATACTTCAAAATAAACATGGTGCTCAACACATGTTTTGTTTTGAGGAGTTCAAGCATTCTTCATCTTGCATTCCGAAGTGCAATTTTTTCTACCTTATCTTTTGAGATGGTGTTATGTCACTCTTGACAATTTCCCTTGGTTATTCATGTTGTCAAGAATGAGATATTTAAATCCATCAATCTCCTTATTGGAGTTATCTTGGGCTATATTTCACCTAAAGCTTTCCCTAAGGATTGTTGCTATTTATGGTGCTTATAAATGACCCAAGTTCTTCATTTGTCCTCCCGGTGAAATAAGTTTCTCGTCTCCTTGTTGATATCAATCCAATCATTTGTTTCCGTTGGTGGCAGATGTTAGCTTTTTCTTCTTCATTCTTCTATTTCAATGATCTATCTTCTATTATTTCTTTCGGAGGCATTGTGATGTTGCTCTCTTCACTCCTCTTCTCGAATTGAGGATCGAGTTCTTTTCATGCTTATCCATTTAACCGAAGTGTTATGTCATCTCTTCAAGTTCTTTCATCTTATCAAGTTTTGCCTCTCTTTTCAACCTTAGTGCTGTCTGAAATCTTTCTTACCCCTTGCGCCATTCTTTCAATAGTTCTGGAGCAGTGTGTTGTTCATTTCATCAAGTATCCTCTCATCTTGTCAAGTTCATGTTCAATTCCTCCATGTTCAACCGGAGTGCTGCCCGAATTCTTCCTCTCTCATCTTGTTTTAACCGGAGTGGTTTCAAATTCTATCTTGTCCATTAAACTCTTGATTCATGTCTTTGCAACCTTCAAGTCCTTGTAATGTTCCTTGTTCCTTTTTTCTAACGGATTGTTTGCAATCTCGTTCATCTCTGTTGTACTCTTTCTTTTAAATTGCTCAACCTCTCAAGGTTCTTTGGTTTCACTCTTTTGTCGAAGAAGCAACTTAGTTTTACCTCCTCTCTTCCTCTTCCGTTTCCCTCCGGTGCCATTCAAGATCTCGGGACGAGATCCTCTTGTAGTGGTGGAGTGTTGTAACGCCCCGAGACCGACGCTCCAGAAGACTTCCAGCTATTCCGAGTTTTCTCGTGTGATTTGTTTTGTTTGTGCTTTCATCATGCCATCTCTTGCATTGCATCATGTCATCATGCCATCATATCATTAATTTTTAAAACTCAACTAAATAAATGGCATGGATCTTTGATCCATTTAAATCGAGGGAATTCACATGGTGATTTCTCTTTATAACATATCCTCCAATATTAGGGAGCTATAATAAAATTATTCCATTTTTTGGAATTAACCATAACCCCCTTGCAAAATACCCCATGCCGTTGTTATCTCAATTCTTGTTCTCCAACCTTGCCCGTAATTATTTCATCATTTTCCGGAGCTCCACCAAAAATCCGAACATTTTTGGACCTTCCTTTTATCAAGTCCTAGTTCAAACCCATTTGAATTAAATTCAAATGAGTTTGAATTTAAATCTTTCAATCATGGCCTTTCCTATTTTCTTGGAACGAGCATATTTTTGCGAGTCCGGGAAAATTATCCCCATGCGCAAATCTTTCCCCTAACCTCTCTTTCTTTTCTTCCCTTTCCTTTCTTTTTCTCTGTTTTAAGGTTAGAGGGAGAGAGAAGAGAGCCAGCCCAGACCGGCCCATCCATCCCCAAGCCGGCCCAAGGCCCAGCCGCCTCTAACCCTAGCCCAGCCCCCACGCACCCCATCTCTCCCTCTCGTTTCCCTGCCAGCGCCGCCTCCTTCTTCTTGTTCCCCATCACGCACGCCCGCATCGCTCCCAGCGCTCTCTCCCGAATCCTCCTCTCAGCCTCCTGCGCCTGCGCCACTCCTCTGCCTCGCCCTTCCTTCTCCCCTGCGTCCCCATCGCCACCCATCGCATCGAGCTCCCCCGCAGCCATCCCCGCCGCCATCTCTCCCTCCTGCTCCCGCGCCCGGCCTCCGCGACCCCATAAGCGCGACCAACTCCGGCGGCCCTCAGGCCATGGCGCCACCTTGCTCCTCCCTCCTTGCGCGACCCCCTCTCCCTTTTCCCCTTGCCACCACCTCCTGGTCCGGCCGCCACCGCCCGCTTCTCCGCCGCCGCACCCTCGTCCCGTCGCCCCTTTGCAGGAGCAGCCCCATGCCCGCCGTTGCCCGTTGCTGCTTCGTCCGTGCGCCAACAACCTCCCGCATCGAGCACGCAACCCCGCGTCCCCGCCGGCTCCTGTCGCTGCCTCCTCCTCCCTCACCTGCAGCCTCCTCCTCGTCGCCCCGCGCCTCCCAGAGGGCCATCCTGCGCGCGACCCCGTCTCCTTGGCTGCCCAGCGCCGCTGCCTCGCCAGCTCCTCCGCTGGATCTCGCCTCTGTCAGAGACGGCAGCAGCAACAGCTGCACCTTCCCTGTTGTGGCCATCCCCTGCTCGTCTTGTCGCACGAAGACCCGTGTACCCGGAACGCCAAGACCCTTCCATGGATGCGTCAAGTACCCCTGCCTCGACAACCACCGAACCAGGAATGCGAAGTTCATCTACGAAAAACGTGTATGACTACATCCGAGGTGGATTTCGTCAAGTACCCCTTCGGATGCGCCAAGTTCGACTACATGGTCCGCCAAGTACCTCTACCGACGACCCCGGACATCTACGAAACGAACGTGTACAACTACCGTCGCCGTGTACAACGACTTCCACTATGCCGTGTATGACTACTTCCCACGACGACCCATGAACGACTACCTCCACTACGGCCCGTGAACGACTACTTCCTCTACGAAACGCGTTCCGCCCCGAATGCACGCTTCGAAGGTATAACCACCGAGATGACCGTCCGTGACCGAATGCTTTGTTGTATGGGATGCTTATGTTTGCACCGTGTTCGAATTGTCATTGCAAGTTCCTCCTCGTTTGCCATGCCGTCGACCCGTGGGAACCCGGTAATCCGGGATCACCCCACCATCTTGCATGACTCGCTCACGCCCACTTCTCTTTTGCATCGGTATCTCACTCGAGTTGTCGGATCATCGGAATGCTGCCGTGGCACCATTTTCGTTATCGTTGTCGTGGCACCCCTTTTGTTCCGCCATGGTGACCAAATGCTCCCTATCATTTTAGATGTCAACATTTTCATAAAAATTGCACAAAACTTGCATATGTCATCCGCATCATGATAACAACAATTAAAATGTTTAAACTTGTTGTTGCATTAAATTGCTAAATGCATATGGGGATTTACCGGATTTGTTGTTTTTATATCCGGCCCCATTTAAATTGTTTAGATGGTATAGTTAGTTTATTTATGCTTCACCTCTTGCCATGTTAACCAACATTTAATCTTGTCTTGTTCATAACCGAGAGAGAACTAAATAATTGATGTGGTGTTCCATCAACATGCACCTCGTTGCATATTGAGCTCCACTTAACTTGTAGTATTGGTTGTTGCACTTTGCCATGCCATGCCTCATTAAACCGGACATGCATCATACTTGTTTGTGCATCATGACATGTTTATGCTTGTGTGTTTACCATGTTGTTTGTTTCTTTCCGGTTTGCTTCTCTCGTTAGCTTCGGTTTCGTTCCGGAGTTGTGAGGATTCGTTCGACTACGTCCGTTTGTCTTCTTCATGGACTCGTTCTTCTTCCTTGCGGGATCTCAGGCAAGATGATCATACCCTTGAAATCACTACTATCTTTGCTATGCTAGTTTGCTCGCTCTTTTGCTATGCCAATGCTATGATGCCTACCATTTGCTTGTCAGCCTCCCAAATTGCCATGCCAAACCTCTAACCCACCATGTCCTAGCAAACCGTTGATTGGCTATGTTACCGCTTTGCTCAGCCCCTCTTATAGCGTTGTTAGTTGCAGGTGAAGATGAAGTTTGTTCCTTGTTGGAACATGGAGATGTTGTTCCTTGTTGGAACATGTTTACTTGTTGGGATATCACAATATATCTTATTTAATTAATGCATCTATATACTTGGTAAAGGGTGGAAGGCTCGGCCTTATGCCTGGTGTTTTGTTCCACTCTTGCCGCCCTAGTTTCTGTCATACCGGTGTTATGTTCCCGGATTTTGCGTTCCTTATGCGGTCGGGTGATTTATGGGACCCCCTTGACAGTTCGCTTTGAATAAAACTCCTCCAGCAAGGCCCAACCTTGGTTTTACCATTTGCCTACCTAAGCCTTTTTCCCTTGGGTTCTGCAGACTCAAGGGTCATCTTTATTTTAACCCTCGGGCCAGTGCTCCTCCGAGTGCTGGTCCAAATTAGAGCCACTTGCGGTGCCGCCCCGAGGCAACTTGGCGTATCTTCGGTTGCCGTACGTAGTGTTCATCCGGTGTGCCCTGAGAACGAGATATGTGCAGCTCCTATCAGGATTTGTCGGCACATTCGGGCGGCTTTGCTGGTCTTGTTTTACCATTGTCGAAATGTCTTGATGTACCGGGATACCGAGTCTGATCGGAGTGTCTCGGGTGAAGGTCTATTCCTTCATTGATCGTGAGAGCTTGTCATGGGCTAAGTTGGGACACCCCTGCAGGGTATAAACTTTCGAGAGCCGTGCCCGCGGTTATGTGGCAGATGGGAATTTGTTAATGTCCGGTTGTAGAAAACCCGAAGTTGACCTTAATTAAAATACATCAACCGCGTGTGTAACCGTGATGGCCCCTTCTCGGCGGAGTCCGGGAAGTGAACACGGTGTTGGAGTTATGCTTGACGTAGGTTGCTATAGGATCACTTCTTGATCGCTACTAGTTTCACGACCGTGCCTTGCTTCTCTTCTCGCTCTCTTTTGCGATTGTAGCCACCATATATGCTAGTCGCTTGCTGCAGCTCCACCTCATCACTACATCCTTCATATAAGCTTAAATAGTCTTGATCTCGCGAGTGCGAGATTGCTGAGTCCCCGTGGCTCACAGATACTTCCAAAACCAGTTTGCAGGTGCCTATGTTACTGAGCAGGTGACGCAACCAAGCTCTAGGAGGAGCTCGATGAAGATCTTGCCCTTTGTGTTGTTTCGTTCTAATTGATCAGTAGTGGAGCCCAGTTGGGGTCGATCGGGGACCTTTGTCGCATTTGGGGTTCTTCTTTTATTTTGGTTCCGTAGTCGGACCTTGATTGTATCTGGATGATGTAATGCTTTATTCATGTAATTGTGTGAAGTGGCGATTGTAAGCCAACTATGTATCTCTTTCCCTTATGTATTACATGGGTTGTGTGAAGATTACCTCACTTGCGACATTGCTTTCAATGCGGTTATGCCTCTAAGTCGTGCTTCGACACGTGGGAGATATAGCCGCAGCGAGGGCGTTACAAGTTGGTAATCAGAGCCTTCCCCGACCTTAGGAGCCCCACTGCTTGATCGTTTTTAGCGGCCGAGTTGTGTCTAGGAAAAATGTTTTGAGTCATTTAGGATTATATATATCGGAGAGTTAGGAATTATTTTTACTCCCCAGTCTCTTCATCGCTCTGGTAAGGCATCGTGACGTAGAGTTTTGACTTTTCTCTTCTCAAATTTCACAAAAAAAAATTTAGGATCACGCGGGTATCTTGGAATCGTTCCGATGGTTTTATGATGAGAACATTGTCTTGGTGCCTCCTGTCAGGGGTTTAGTGGAAGTGTCCCGGGGAGTTGAGCTCTGAGGTGTTGTCGTCATAATTTTATCGTTGCAATTCTGGAATACCTGAGTTTAGTACGCCGACATCGAAAATCTCTTTTATGCAGTTGTTGGTGAGATAACCCCGATAACCCAGTACTGAGGTGAGTACGGGAGTATTGCCATGACTTGTATAACGGATGCTTTTCGAAGGTTGAGGTAGACGATTTCCGAAGGTTTCTTGGTTATGTGTTGAAGGATGGATACAGCTGGATGTAGGATTTGCTAGTTTTGGGTGAGATATTATGCTTCCCCTGTATCCCCAACACCTGATTGCATAACTGGAAAATTTCGGGAGTTTCATAGGTGGGAATTCAAGTAGCTCTTAGGATATCTTTCCGACGAATGTTTGATATGAAATTGGGGTTCGACGTCTAGTGGTCCACCTATTCACGGTTGGTTTTACAGTGGTCTCGTTGTGTCTTAAAGAGTCCTTGGCTATGCCGACTCGGGGACACTTCGTATGTCATGTGCACTGCCTTGTACATGATGGTGCTGTACGATCGAGCCCGTGTAGGCCCCACCACGAAAACTTCGGACGAAATCTCTATCATATGTTTGTTCCGGCTTATTCTGCAAGCCAGTCCTTTGTTTTTGTTTTGGGTTGTGCTATTCGAGTTGCTTCAATGTCAAGTGTTGATTCCATACCTTTCTGAAATAGTGCTCTCATACTCCGATGTGAATACCAATCTTTCTCGACAATCGAGATTGTCATGTCAATCCTTTTCAACCAGCGTGTTTCTCTTCAAGTGGATCCGATCACTTCAACATCAGCAAGACCAATTATCATTTCTTCTCAACGGTGTTTGTTTCATCCGTCTCCAAGTTGCCTTTGTTTTTTTCCCGCCCACCCACCCTTTTTCCTCAAGGACTAAGATTTCTTTACCAAGTATCCTTTTATTTTTTGTGAAGTTTCTCCATTCTTTTCCGTCAATGTTCTTACCCGGTGGTTCTCAAGAAGATGTTCTACTAGTTCGTCATTCCTCATTCCTTTCTCTTCTCCGGTGGATTCAAGTCAAGTTTTGTTGATCATACCTTTTTTTCCTCATTTCAATGTCTTCTCATACCGGTGCACCTCATTATCATTCTACTTCTCGCTATTTGTTATTCCGGAGTGCTCAAGATATCTCGAAGATTCGTGTTTCCACTCTGCATTCGTTCAAGCTCTTTCGAGATTGGTATCTCATTCAAGTCATTTAATTCAACCGGTGCAACATCTCTTTTAAATCTTTTCAACGGTGTTCTTTTGAGTGGGCCCTAACCCACAGGTCTTTTCCCAGGATCTTACCTGACTCTTCTATTTTCCCAGAGCTATCCTAAATTCTTCTCCAAGTTTGACGTAAGAATGAGTTATCATCAGTCAAATGCTTTTCTCCAAGATCTTTCAGATTTTTTTTCATAGTTGGCTCAACCTCTTCGCTTTTGATTCTTTCGGTGTGCCTCAATAATTCTCGATGGTGTTTCTCGTTGTCATTCTCATCATTTGAAGACAGAAGAAGAGTTTCTCTTTAATCTTGCTCCATTCTCTTCAAAATTCATGGTGCTAGCTTGTTGCCATCCTCTCATAATTGTTTTCGATTGTGAGAATCCTTTTCACCCATCCGGAGCATTTTAGGAGTCTTTTCAGTTTCATTCTCCGGAGCCAATCATCTCAGTATTATTCATTCAAGCTTTCAGCTCTCGTTCTCCAAATCATACCGGTGCATCGTTCAAATACCCTCTAATCAGTTCATGATCTCTTTGTTCTCATGTATCTAAATCCCCTCAAGTATCTACATTCATTTTTCAATTCTTCACGGTGAATTGTTCCTTTGCTACTTTCATTTTCAATTCTTACGGTGGTTATTTCAACATTCCTCTTCTGTTGTTATCATATCAATTAATTCGTTCTTTCCGAATCCTACCTGTGGATCGTTGAAGACTTTTCGGAAGTTTACGCTATATCTCTCTTAATCCTTTCTACAAGAATAAGTAGTATGCCAAATCCGTTGCTTGTCATCAATTTAAATTGGTGAAGGATACGCATAACATAATTCTTATTCTGGTTTCATCCAAGTGATTAATCCTTTCCTTCGGAGTTTGTTCAGGAGTAATAAATTCTTGGCTTCTTGTTGTTCATCTTTCTTCTGGAGTTCCAAGTTTTCCGCATTATCTCGTCGCGAAGCACCATCTAAATCATTGCAAGGTTTCTTCTCGTTCTTTTCAACTTTCCTTTTGTTGGATCTTTCTTTTATTAACAGAGTTCTTCATGGAGGCTCTACATGGTGCTTCGTCAAGGATTCTTTTCATTCTTCAATTGTTCATCAAGATTTCTCTCGAAGTTATGATCCGCCAAGCTATACTTCAAAATAAACATGGTGCTCAACACATGTTTTGTTTTGAGGAGTTCAAGCATTCTTCATCTTGCATTCCGAAGTGCAATTTTTTCTACCTTATCTTTTGAGATGGTGTTATGTCACTCTTGACAATTTCCCTTGGTTATTCATGTTGTCAAGAATGAGATATTTAAATCCATCAATCTCCTTATTGGAGTTATCTTGGGCTATATTTCACCTAAAGCTTTCCCTAAGGATTGTTGCTATTTATGGTGCTTATAAATGACCCAAGTTCTTCATTTGTCCTCCCGGTGAAATAAGTTTCTCGTCTCCTTGTTGATATCAATCCAATCATTTGTTTCCGTTGGTGGCAGATGTTGGCTTTTTCTTCTTCATTCTTCTATTTCAATGATCTATCTTCTATTATTTCTTTCGGAGGCATTGTGATGTTGCTCTCTTCACTCCTCTTCTCGAATTGAGGATCGAGTTCTTTTCATGCTTATCCATTTAACCGAAGTGTTATGTCATCTCTTCAAGTTCTTTCATCTTATCAAGTTTTGCCTCTCTTTTCAACCTTAGTGCTGTCTGAAATCTTTCTTACCCCTTGCGCCATTCTTTCAATAGTTCTGGAGGCAGTGTGTTGTTCATTTCATCAAGTATCCTCTCATCTTGTCAAGTTCATGTTCAATTCCTCCATGTTCAACCGGAGTGCTGCCCGAATTCTTCCTCTCTCATCTTGTTTTAACCGGAGTGGTTTCGAATTCTATCTTGTCCATTAAACTCTTGATTCATGTCTTTGCAACCTTCAAGTCCTTGTAATGTTCCTTGTTCCTTTTTTCTAACGGATTGTTTGCAATATCGTTCATCTCTGTTGTACTCTTTCTTTTAAATTGCTCAACCTCTCAAGGTTCTTTGGTTTCACTCTTTTGTCGAAGAAGCAACTTAGTTTTACCTCCTCTCTTCCTCTTCCGTTTCCCTCCGGTGCCATTCAAGATCTCGGGACGAGATCCTCTTGTAGTGGTGGAGTGTTGTAACGCCCCGAGACCGACGCTCCAGAAGACTTCCAGCTATTCCGAGTTTTCTCGTGTGATTTGTTTTGTTTGTGCTTTCATCATGCCATCTCTTGCATTGCATCATGTCATCATGCCATCATATCATTAATTTTTAAAACTCAACTAAATAAATGGCATGGATCTTTGATCCATTTAAATCGAGGGAATTCACATGGTGATTTCTCTTTATAACATATCCTCCAATATTAGGGAGCTATAATAAAATTATTCCATTTTTTGGAATTAACCATAACCCCCTTGCAAAATACCCCATGCCGTTGTTATCTCAATTCTTGTTCTCCAACCTTGCCCGTAATTATTTCATCATTTTCCGGAGCTCCACCAAAAATCCGAACATTTTTGGACCTTCCTTTTATCAAGTCCTAGTTCAAACCCATTTGAATTAAATTCAAATGAGTTTGAATTTAAATCTTTCAATCATGGCCTTTCCTATTTTCTTGGAACGAGCATATTTTTGCGAGTCCGGGAAAATTATCCCCATGCGCAAATCTTTCCCCTAACCTCTCTTTCTTTTCTTCCCTTTCCTTTCTTTTTCTCTGTTTTAAGGTTAGAGGGAGAGAGAAGAGAGCCAGCCCAGACCGGCCCATCCATCCCCAAGCCGGCCCAAGGCCCAGCCGCCTCTAACCCTAGCCCAGCCCCCACGCACCCCATCTCTCCCTCTCGTTTCCCTGCCAGCGCCGCCTCCTTCTTCTTGTTCCCCATCACGCACGCCCGCATCGCTCCCAGCGCTCTCTCCCGAATCCTCCTCTCAGCCTCCTGCGCCTGCGCCACTCCTCTGCCTCGCCCTTCCTTCTCCCCTGCGTCCCCATCGCCACCCATCGCATCGAGCTCCCCCGCAGCCATCCCCGCCGCCATCTCTCCCTCCTGCTCCCGCGCCCGGCCTCCGCGACCCCATAAGCGCGACCAACTCCGGCGGCCCTCAGGCCATGGCGCCACCTTGCTCCTCCCTCCTTGCGCGACCCCCTCTCCCTTTTCCCCTTGCCACCACCTCCTGGTCCGGCCGCCACCGCCCGCTTCTCCGCCGCCGCACCCTCGTCCCGTCGCCCCTTTGCAGGAGCAGCCCCATGCCCGCCGTTGCCCGTTGCTGCTTCGTCCGTGCGCCAACAACCTCCCGCATCGAGCACGCAACCCCGCGTCCCCGCCGGCTCCTGTCGCTGCCTCCTCCTCCCTCACCTGCAGCCTCCTCCTCGTCGCCCCGCGCCTCCCAGAGGGCCACCCTGCGCGCGACCCCGTCTCCTTGGCTGCCCAGCGCCGCTGCCTCGCCAGCTCCTCCGCTGGATCTCGCCTCTGTCAGAGACGGCAGCAGCAACAGCTGCACCTTCCCTGTTGTGGCCATCCCCTGCTCGTCTTGTCGCACGAAGACCCGTGTACCCGAAACGCCAAGACCCTTCCATGGATGCGTCAAGTACCCCTGCCTCGACAACCACCGAACCAGGAATGCCAAGGTCATCTACGAAAAACGTGTACGACTACATCCGAGGTGGATTTCGTCAAGTACCCCTTCGGATGCGCCAAGTTCGACTACATGGTCCGCCAAGTACCTCTACCGACGACCCCGGACATCTACGAAACGAACGTGTACAACTACCGTCGCCGTGTACAACGACTTCCACTACGCCGTGTACGACTACTTCCCACGACGACCCATGAACGACTACCTCCACTACGGCCCGTGAACGACTACTTCCTGTACGAAACGCGTTCCGCCCCGAATGCACGCTTCGAAGGTATAACCACCGAGATGACCGTCCGTGACCGAATGCTTTGTTGTATGACATGCTTATGTTTGCACCGTGTTCGAATTGTCATTGCAAGTTCCTCCTCGTTTGCCATGCCGTCGACCCGTGGGAACCCGGTAATCCGGGATCACCCCACCATCTTGCATGACTCGCTCACGCCCACTTCTCTTTTGCATCGGTATCTCACTCGAGTTGTCGGATCATCGGAATGCTGCCGTGGCACCATTTTCGTTATCGTTGTCGTGGCACCCCTTTTGTTCCGCCATGGTGACCAAATGCTCCCTATCATTTTAGATGTCAACATTTTCATAAAAATTGCACAAAACTTGCATATGTCATCCGCATCATGATAACAACAATTAAAATGTTTAAACTTGTTGTTGCATTAAATTGTTAAATGCATATGGGGATTTACCGGATTTGTTGTTTTTATATACGGCCCCATTTAAATAGTTTAGATGGTATAGTTAGTTTATTTATGCTTCACCTCTTGCCATGTTAACCAACATTTAATCTTGTCTTGTTCATAACCGAGAGAGAACTAAATAATTGATGTGGTGTTCCGTCAACATGCACCTCGTTGCATATTGAGCTCCACTTAACTTGTAGTATTGGTTGTTGCACTTTGCCATGCCATGCCTCATTAAACCGGACATGCATCATACTTGTTTGTTCATCATGACATGTTTATGCTTGTGTGTTTACCATGTTGTTTGTTTCTTTCCGGTTTGCTTCTCTCGTTAGCTTCGGTTTCGTTCCGGAGTTGTGAGGATTCGTTCGACTACGTCCGTTTGTCTTCTTCATGGACTCGTTCTTCTTCCTTGCGGGATCTCAGGCAAGATGATCATACCCTTGAAATCACTACTATCTTTGCTATGCTAGTTTGCTCGCTCTTTTGCTATGCCAATGCTATGATGCCTACCATTTGCTTGTCAGCCTCCCAAATTGCCATGCCAAACCTCTAACCCACCATGTCCTAGCAAACCGTTGATTGGCTATGTTACCGCTTTGCTCAGCCCCTCTTATAGCGTTGTTAGTTGCAGGTGAAGATGAAGTTTGTTCCTTGTTGGAACATGGAGATGTTGTTCCTTGTTGGAACATGTTTACTTGTTGGGATATCACAATATATCTTATTTAATTAATGCATCTATATACTTGGTAAAGGGTGGAAGGCTCGGCCTTATGCCTGGTGTTTTGTTCCACTCTTGCTGCCCTAGTTTCCGTCATACCGGTGTTATGTTCCCGGATTTTGCGTTCCTTACGCGGTCGGGTGATTTATGGGACCCCCTTGACAGTTCGCTTTGAATAAAACTCCTCCAGCAAGGCCCAACCTTGGTTTTACCATTTGCCTACCTAAGCCTTTTTCCCTTGGGTTCTGCAGACTCAAGGGTCATCTTTATTTTAACCCCCGGGCCAGTGCTCCTCCGAGTGCTGGTCCAAATTAGAGCCACTTGCGGTGCCGCCCCGAGGCAACTTGGGGTATCTTCGGTTGCCGTACGTAGTGTTCATCCGGTGTGCCCTGAGAACGAGATATGTGCAGCTCCTATCAGGATTTGTCGGCACATTCGGGCGGCTTTGCTGGTCTTGTTTTACCATTGTCGAAATGTCTTGATGTACCGGGATACCGAGTCTGATCGGAGTGTCTCGGGTGAAGGTCTATTCCTTCGTTGATCGCGAGAGCTTGTCATGGGCTAAGTTGGGACACCCCTGCAGGGTATAAACTTTCGAGAGCCGTGCCCGCGGTTATGTGGCAGATGGGAATTTGTTAATGTCCGATTGTAGAAAACCCGAAGTTGACCTTAATTAAAATACATCAACCATGTGTGTAACCGTGATGGTCCCTTCTCGGCGGAGTCCGGGAAGTGAACACGGTGTTGGAGTTATGCTTGACGTAGGTTGCTATAGGATCACTTCTTGATCGCTACTAGTTTCACGACCGTGCCTTGCTTCTCTTCTCGCTCTCTTTTGCGATTGTAGCCACCATATATGCTAGTCGCTTGCTGCAGCTCCACCTCATCACTACATCCTTCCTATAAGCTTAAATAGTCTTGATCTCGCGGGTGCGAGATTGCTGAGTCTCCGTGGCTCACAGATACTTCCAAAACCAGTTTGCAGGTGCCTATGTTACCGAGCAGGTGACGCAACCAAGCTCTAGGAGGAGCTCGATGAAGATCTTGCCCTTTGTGTTGTTTCGTTCTAATTGATCAGTAGTGGAGCCCAGTTGGGGTCGATCGGGGACCTTTGTCGCATTTGGGGTTCTTCTTTTATTTTGGTTCCGTAGTCAGACCTTGATTGTATCTGGATGATGTAATGCTTTATTCATGTAATTGTGTGAAGTGGCGATTGTAAGCCAACTATGTATCTCTTTCCCTTATGTATTACATGGGTTGTGTGAAGATTACCTCACTTGCGACATTGCTTTCAATGCGGTTATGCCTCTAAGTCGTGCTTCGACACGTGGGAGATATAGCCGCAGTGAGGGCGTTACATATGACCAGCAGTTCGTCGAGGGTTTCCGGCTCGTCGCAGAGGAGCTTGTGCTTGAGGAGGGTGCCTTCTTGGCACCCAGCGGTGAAGTACTCGATAGCCTGCACCTCGTGCACGCCCTCGCAGGAGCTCCGAAGCTCGCCCCAGCGCGTGAGGTAGTCGCGTGTTGACTCGTCAGGGCCTTGCACGCACAAGGAAAGCTGGCGCGGCTTGGGAGGTCGTTTGTACGTGCTCGTGAAGTTGCGGATGAAGGCTTCGGTGAAGTTGACCCAGCTGTTGATGCTGCAGGGCTTCAGACTGTTCAACCATGTCCAGGCCGTGCCCTGAAGCATGAGTGGAACATACTTCACGGCAACTCGCTTGTTGCCATTTGCTATGTTGACGGCCGTGGAGTAATCAATTAGCTAGTCTTCCAGCTTCACGGAGCCGGTGTATTTCGGTGTGTCTCGGGGGAGCGTGAACCCTTTGGGAAAAGGCTCGTCTCAGATGCGGGGTCCAAAGCAAGGCGGACCCAGCTCATCTTCTTCTTCCAGCGCCAGGGATCGGTGGAGTCGGTCGATCCGGTGGCGAGCGTCATTTTCTCCGACTCCCTCTCGGCGGCCAAGGCGGCCACCAAGAGTCGGATGCTCAACAGGTGGCGGGGAAACACGCCGTTCTCTTCTTGGTGGGGGAGGCAGGTAGTCGTCCCGCCGCTCCACTGCTCTCGGACGGCCATCTTGGTCACGCTCGATGGTGATGCAAGTCCGACTGTGACTGACAGCCGGCTCTTTGTCTTTTCTTCCGCGGACTCCACCAGTCGGCGTCCGAGACGTCGCACCCTGATCTCGGCGGGGAGGCAAGTCGTCGTTTGGCTGTTGTGGCGCCTCAGTGCGGCCGCCGGCCGCATTCTGCGCAGCAACTGCGTCGAGGAGCTGCTGGATTCGCTCCGTCATCATGCGGCGCTCTTCGCCTTCGAAGTTCTTCAGCTCGTCAGTCGCCGCTTGGGCGGCGCGGATGTTCTCCGTAGGGGTGGCGTACACGGGGAGATTGGCCCCGAACAGGTTGGTGATGGTCGCGCCGCGCTGTCGGACCGCGCCTAGGCGGCTAGGCCCAATCGAAGCCGGCGAGCCGCCCACGGCGCGATCCATTTCACGCTGGTAGGCTTCTGACAAGCGCCTCGTGCTTGCCAGCTTCTTGGCGCCTTTGATGATCTGAAGGCGGCGTGTCTCCAGCGTCTCGGCGTCTGCGTCCTCTGGAATGGGCGCAGTCAGGTCTTGTAGAGCCGCGTCGAGCGGGTCATGAGCTCCCTAACAGAGTGCTCATCGTGACTGATGACGAGCACCTCCGTGACGGCGCTTCCGCTGCTCTCCTTATGAGGGAGCGGCTCGTCGTAGACCACCACGTTGGTGGGGAAAGTGTCAAGCGACACGGTGTCGGAGTCGACCAGCATCGGGTCGGTGGAGCCTATGGACTCCAAGTCCACGGCAGGCTCGCCGGTGACGTGGAGTTGGTCGAGGAGGCCCGCGAGGAGGCTCTCAGGGCCACCCGTGCCTGCATCGGACGTAGGCTCGTCGGAGAGGCAAACCTCGCTGACAAGTTCGGCGAGGCAGCTCGCTGCACAGGCGGCCTCAGCGCTGCGCAGCGCGTCGATGTAGACTCCGTCTGGCGAGCCTGGCTGGCTGCGCTCGCCATGGAGGAAGAGGGTTCCCGTCCAGAACAGATCTCCGGACGACGGTGCACCAGGCCCCACGGTGGGCGCCAAATGTCGGGGGTTGGGTGCGACATATGCCAAAGGATGGCTTATCATGGTGGGGGAGAGTAGAACGTCGCCGGTGCCTGGAAACGGGATGAGGCGAAGACATGCACGCCGGCGGATCTTACCCAGCTTCAGGGCTCTCCGAGGAGATAACACCCCTACTGCTGCTCTGCGGGGTCTCCGCATGGTCACTAAGGCAAAGTGAATACAAGGGTTTAGCCATTTCGACCTCGTGGTAGATCAACTATTGTAATACTCATATTCATCAAGATCAATCAAGCACGAAGTAGGGTATTACCTCCATAGAGAGGGCCCGAACCTGGGTAAACATTATGTCCCCCGGCTCCTATTACCATCAGCCTTAGACACACAGTTCGGGACCCCCTACCCGAGATCCGCTAGTTTTGACACCGACATTGGTGCTTTCGTTGAGAGTTCCGCTGTGACGTCGAAGATAGGCTTGATGGCTCGCTGTGTTATCAAGGACAACATCACCTCCGGAGGAGCCCTGGCCTCAGGGCAAACCCTCCGACTGGGCGGCTTTACTATGACCGCCCGTTTGGCCGTCGCGCCGACGATGACTTCTCGGGTCATCAAATATCGCCTCCGCATTAGCTCAGAACACTCCGAACAGATGGATCCAATGGAGTTGTTGTCTTTAAACGATCTCCTGGATCGCATCGCCGCCCTGGGAGTCGCTATGGACTATGATTGGATTGGGCTTAAACCCGATCAGAGAGAAATTGAGTCTCCACCGATCATCCATCAGATAGCGGTAGTGGAGGAGCAATGCGATGACTCTTCCTCTATATTGAGGACAAACTATGTTCAGATTTTCGAGCTCACACAGCCGGATAACCGCCCTCTGGCGGACGCGCCCCGTATTCTGAACCTAGAGTCGGACTGTGGGCCGGAAAAATTGGTTGATATTCCAGAGCCCGAGCTGTTAAGCTCGGAAATTTCTCAAACTCTGGATCCCAGATTGGGTCAGGGTTCGGACTTAATCCACCCGCCCACCCAGACACAAGCAATCTTACTCACATCAGACAGCAGTCCCAGGAAATAGTTCATCACTTTTGGGCCAGGTTCCTCCTTCTCAAGGACAGGATCAAAGACTGCCGCGATGAAGACGCAATCTCGTTATTCTGCAAAAATTGCATGGACGAGGGAATCCTCAATGCAATCAACTGCCGTCACGTATCACACTTTGTTGACTTGGCAACAATAGTACAAAAGTACTGCGCAATGGAAAGCGCCTGGAAAACTCAGGCAACCTCTTGGGAGCCACCGGTTTCCACTAAACCCCTTGTCAAAAAGGATGCACCCTCATCGGTCGCCTGATCCAATAACAAAAAATCAAAGCCCATTACGGGGCGCGGAACCGTTTTGGAGGGATGGATCGATAGGCCATGCAAAATACACAAAACACCGGATACCACACCAACCCATAGCCTTAGAGCATGTTGGATACTCCGGTAGGTGGCCAAGAGCAGCGAGGATCTCCTCACCAAGAATACCGCAGAGCAACATCCCACGGAAGACAACAACCCTATAGTACTGACAGTATTTGAGACTTTCGCCTAAAACAATAGGCGCAAAAGGGCACTCCGCGGCCTCGCTGAAGTGTGTCAAGTTGCAGCAATAAACCCCTGGAACGACACGGCCATAACTTTCAATGCCAGTGACGAACCAAAATTCAGAACAGTCCAGGCACCAGCCGCATTGGTCCTCAGTCCAATTGTGGATGGCTTTCGGCTCACCAAAGTGCTCATGGACGGAGGCAGCAGACTAAACCTCATCTACGAGGAAACTCTCAACAAAATGGAAATAGATAGGAGCCGCATTGAGCAAAGTATCAGGACCTTTCAAGGAATTATTCCCAGTCAGGAGGCACGATGTGCGGGAAAAATCACACTCGATGTAGTATTCGGCACGCCAGAGAATTACCGGTCCGAAGAGATAACCTTTCAAGTGGCCCCTTTTAATAGTGGATACCACGCCCTTTTAGGGCGAGATGCATTTGCAAGCTTCCAAGCTATACCCCATTACGGGTACATGAAGCTCAAGATGCCCGGGCCCAATGGAATCATCACCCTTGCCAGTGATCCGGACATAGCACTCCGCATCGAAAACAAAACCACCGCCTTGGCCCTCGAGGCATTATCTGAAGCCCTCGCGGCCGAGGAATTAACCGCGTTGCGCTCCATGATGGATAAGGACGACGTGATCCTCGATGAGTGATCCAAATCCACCTCCTTCAAACCAGCAGACGAAATAGTCAAATTCCAGGTCCATCCAACGGACTCCATGAAGACAGCATCCATCGGGGCACAGCTGGACCCCACGCTTGACGCTGCACTACGGGCGTTCCTACGCGAAAACTGAGACATATTTTCCTGGCACCCTTCTGATATGCCAGAGATCCCACACGGGCTGACCGAACACAGCCTAAACATACTAAAGGGATATAAGTCGGTCAAGCAAACATTACGATGCTTCTTTGAACCTAAACGACAAGCCATGGGTGAGGAGCTAGCCAAGCTACTCGAGGCCGGATTCATTAGAGAGATAAAACACCCGGACTGGCTAGCAAATCTGGTAATGGTACCAAAGAAGGATAAATCATGGCGCCTATGTGTCGATTTCAAAGACCTTAACAAGGCTTGCCCTAAGGATCCCTTTCACCTCCCCCGCATTGATCAGATTATCGATGCTACTGCAGGACACGATGCACTGTGTTTCCTCGATGCATACTCCGGATACCATCAAATCAAGATGAAGGAGTCCGATCAGGCCGCAACGGCATTCATCACCCCATATGGACCTTTCTGCTTCAACACTATGCCTTTCGGGCTCAAAAACACCGGCGCCACCAATCAACGCATGATTCAAACATGCTTGGAGAAACAAATCGGCAAGACAGTTTAAGCATACTTGGATGACGTAGTCATCAAAACAAGGCACGTCAAGTCCTTAATAGACGATCTGCGTCTCACATTCGACAACCTCTGAACATATGACATCAACCTCAATCCGGAAAAGTGCATTTTCGGTGTTCCGGCTGGAAATTCTGGGCTTCATCATTTCCAATAGAGGAATATAGGCAAACCCAGCTAAAATCCGAGCTTTGTCATAGTTGGCTATGCCAACAGACCTTAAACAAGTCCAAAAATTATCCGAATGTGTGGCAGCTTTAAGCCGCTTTATCTCCAGACTAGGAGAAAAGGCATTGCCACTCTATCGCCTTCTCCGACACACCGACCACTTCGAGTGCACGGACGCGGCAATGGCCGGACTAGAAGAAATAAAGGCTCTTCTAGAAAGCAACCCAATCTTGGCCGCGCCAAACGTCGGTGAACCTTTGTTATTATACATATCGGCCACACACCAAGTCATGAATGCGGTGCTCGTCATCGAACGAGAGGAGGACGGACACAAATGCCTGCTTCAGAAGCCGGTATACTACGTATCCACTATCCTCACACCATGCAAATCCCGGTACCCACACTACCAAAAATAGCATACGCGGTCTTCATGGCATCCCGGAAGCTACGACACTACTTTCAAGAGTGCTCAATAGCGGTGGCCTCCGAAGTACCACTCAATGACATAATAAACAACCGCGATGCTACGGTCCGGATTGCCAAGTGGGCCATTGAGCTCCTCCCATTCGACATATCATACAAACCGCGCTAGGCCATTAAATCTCAAGTATTGGCCGACTTCGTCGCCGAATGGACAGAGGCTGAACTCCCTAAAAAGTACGACACATATTCCAACTGGATCATGCACTTCGACGGCTCCAAAATGCTGGCAGGCCTAGGGGCAGGCGTCATCCTAACATCCCCTACTGGAGATACTGTTCAGTACGTCCTATAAATATTATTCATGGACTCCAACAATGCAGCCGAATACGAAGCCTCATTGCATGGTCTTCGGATGGCTGTCTCCATGGGCATACAACGCTTGGAAGTGCGTGGGGATTCAAACCTTGCAATATCTCAAATAAATGGAGATTTCAATGCCAAAGATCCAAAGATGGCGGCTTACCATAACGTCGTTCTCAAAATGTCGGCTCGGTTCGAGGGGCTCGAGTTTCACCATGTAGCTCGAGAAAGTAATCAAGCAGCGGATGTCCTTGCTCGCATCGGTGCTAAGTGCGACCCCGTCCCACCTAACATCTTTCTGGAAAGGCTTTTCAAGCCATCCGTGGTGAGGCAAGGGGAGAGCGGCAATACCAATCCGGATCCGAATACAACCCCAGATTCCGAACACACCGATATCATCGGGGGCTCAGCCACCGAAATTCGGCCCATCTCATCATGGCAGTCATCGCCCCATGGACCAAACCCTTCTTGGCCTACCTTAATAGGCGAGAGCTTCCTGAGGATCATAATGAGGCACGCTGCATTGTGCGGCGCTCTAAAGCCTACAAGGTTCACGAGGGAGAACTCTATAAGAAAAGCGCTACCGGAGTACTTCAAAGATGTATCTCCGAGGAAGAAGGGCGGCAGCTCTTGGCTGAAATTCATGCCAGTCTTGGTGGTCACCACGCTGCGGCTCGGGCCCTTGTAAGCAAGGCCTTCCGTACAGGTTTCTATTGGCCAACGGCCCGAGCAGACGCACAGGACCTTGTCCAACATTGCGTCGGATGCCAGCTTTTCGCCAATCAAAGCCCCATGCCACCCACCGCTCTACAGACAATCCCCATTACCTGGCCTTTTGCGGTCTGGGGGCTTGATATGGTTGGACCCCTTAAAGGAGGAAGCCATAAGAAAAAAATATTTGTTGGTCATGGTGGATAAATTCACTAAGTGGATAGAGGCTAAACCAGTTAAAACGGCCGAAGTCGGGCCAGTGATAGACTTTATATCCGGTGTTGTACACCGCTATGGTGTTCCACACAGCATCATCACTGAAAATGGCTCCAATTTCACAGCCGATGAGGTGAAAGCCTGGTGTGCTAATCTGGGCATCAAGCTCGACTACGCCTCCGTATACCACCCACAAACCAACGGTCAAGTCGAACGAGCTAATGGTCTTATTATGAGCGGCATCAAACCCAGATTAGTGCGGTCTTCGAAAGAATAAGACAAGCACTGGGTGGAGGAGCTCGACTCCGTACCCTGGGGGCTGCGGACCACGCCCAATCATTCCACCGGATATACACCTTTCTTCATGGTGTACGGCGTAGAGGTTGTGTTACCTTGCGACATTATTCATGACTCACCTCAAGTGCGCATGTATGAAGAGAGAGAGGCCGAGCTTGATTGGCAGGACAGCTTAGATGCCCTAGAGGAGGAGTGCGATGTCGCGAAAGCCCATTTCGCATTTTATCAACAACAAGCTCGCATATATCAAAGCAAAGAAGTACAGGCCAAGACTTATAATATTGGTGAACTCATTCTACGCTTGCCGGAGATGAAAGAGGACAAACTCAAGCCCAAGTGGGAAGGTCCCTTCATCATTGACAAAGTTCTCACCGGAGGAGTGTACCACTTGCGTGATGCATCAGACAACCGCCTGGAGCCAAACCCATGGAACGCGGCCAGACTCCGAAGATTCTATGCCTAGCGTCGGACTCTTTGTTTGTCTCCTTTTCCCCTTTTTTTGTTTCCATTATTTATTTTTCTCTCTTTTCACTTTTACTTCTTAAGCCGTAAAGCTCTTGTACGGCTAAACCATACATATACAACGCATACAATTCTTAACTAGATCGTCGATGGCACGCGTTGCCGCGCCCGTCTATTTTGAATGTTGCATGAGAGTGTTAGAAATTTATGTACAAACATAAAGTTTATGTTACCTTATACGTATAATAATATGTTGATACAAGGTGATACTGTCTCCCATGAAGCTGATAATAGCTAGTCCATTAATACATATGGAATAATTTTGCACATCAATTGTTGTAGTGTCCTATTGTCTGGGATAAATCTGTTTGCACATTATAAGCAATACTGATATAGCCTTTTTTGATCAATTTGAAAGAAAAAGGAAGTTACTATTGAGGATTGACTAAAGAGATTTGGTTATCAATGTTCCCTACAATGAAGCATGTTTTTTTCTAATGTAAGATCACATTGGACAAATCAGATTCAAGGTCCCTGAATGTTATATTGAGAACAGAAATGAAAGGAGTAAGCTTTCAGATGATTGCATGTTCAGATCTGCCAAATACTTATGAGTACATAACTGAAGGAATGGCATGTTCAAAGATTTGCTAAACGCAGCATTCTAAGGGCACAAATAACTTCCAAGTACATGATGGCTTAATAATATTGGGACTATATGATCTGAAACATTACACTCATATTTAGGTAGAGAAAATGTCAAGTACTTCATATTTGGGGAAATTACAGAACTTGTAGCCTTAAGGCGACACAAATATTGAAGGATTTATTTCAATATTAGTGTGTTCCAAGATGCTACAGTCAATCTTCTTACTCTAGAACTTCACAAATATCAAAGGCCTTGAGCTGAAAGCTTTATTATGGGTGCAATCCAAAAGGCCGCTATCAATCTTGTTTCTACAAAAAAAATTCAAACTTAAGAAGTTAGAAATCATTTGAAACTTGACCACAAAAGCTATGTAGTAGTATTATGTTGTGCACTTGCATTTTTTTTGTTTGATACCAACTACTTGCAGTGAACCTAAGCCTGCAAGCGCAGCAGCAAACTATGAAGGAAAAGGTGAAAGGTATGAAGCACAAGCGAGTATTCAATAGCCGGTACCTTTCAGGAGGAGTGAGTAGATTCATCGTGGTTCAACGTATCATCTAATGCATGCTCTATGCTTTAAGCCATCCTTGGATGAGACTCATCCCCAGATTGATTCATCTACGTTTGAGTGCAAAGTAGACAGATGTACACAAGGAGAGTGTAGGCATGGTACCTAAGAGTAGGAATTGTTGAGTGTTCCAATATCTACTGCAGACGTTCTATATAAACAGAGGGATGACACGTAGCAGTCAGTTTAAATGGTTGCAGAATTGTTAATGGCCGGTGGGAATTAATCATATTTATAGGATGTCAGTTACTACTTTTTAGCTACAAACATGTATATAAACAGAGAGATGATATGTGAACAGCGAGGTTAACTGTGGTTGCAGAATTGTTAATGGCCGGTGGAAATTAATCATATTTATAGGATGTCAGTTACTACTTTTTAGCTACAAACATGTATATAAACAGAGAGATGACATGTGAGCAGTGAGGTTAACTGTGGTTGCAGAATTGTTAATGGCCGGTGAAAATTAATCATATTTATAGGATGTCAGTTACTACTTTTTAGCTACAAACATGTATATAAACAGAGAGATGACATGTGAGCAGTGAGGTTAACTGATTGCATGATTATCAGTTGATGGGTCCAAATTAAGGTTTTTATAGGATATCAATTACTACTATTTAGATGCTATGTGTAACTGAAGAGTAAATAACTACTCTTTCGTGCATGGTAAGGAGAAAAAAGAAGAGAACTATTTAGATTTATGTGTAACTCAAGAGTAAATAACTTATTTTATTATCCATTCCTGCATGGTATGAACAAATAGACGAGTCATTTCTTCCCCATTTTATTAGTTGGTGGTTATATCAGTGATAATCTAGATGAGAATTCAATACTGTAAGTTAGACAAAGCTGCACATGAACATCCCAGAAGGAAAAGGCTGCATCTACATGGAAGGCGGCAAAAACGTGAGCGTTGGATCTGATAAGTACTATTAGTTTCATAGTTTGTCAAGAACTGATAAGTTTCAGTTTTCGGCATGGATCTTAGATCTCTTGAAGTCAAGTTCCTTGCAGCTTAATTCATATTCTGTTCAAAATACTATTCTAGAATGAAACTCACCTGATGCTTGGAATGGTTCAAAGCATGTACCTGTCTTGAAAATCCACAACATACATATGTAGAGATGTCCGCAAGATTATTGACCTTTGCTCATTTATGGATAGAAGCAGAACATATCGAGGCTTCACCCCACTTCTAGAACAGTACGGCTACATTTTTTGTGTGTGCATTTTACTATACTGTTCTAATTAACCTGTCAAATACAGCAGCAAATAGCACCAAGTTATGAATAACACCAAAACATGTTATGCGAGCAATCTTATGCTGTAAAAACATACTGTAGATGGTAAAACATGAAACGATAAGACATAGCAATCCACGTGAAGTAATTAGCTGTCCAGAAGCCATTAGAGATTATTAGCTGAAGAATTTCGAAAAAAATGCGATAACCATTCTCCAATATCTGGCCAAATCAATTGACCACCTCCCAGTATAGATAATTACTGTACAAAATTTAGATTGGGAGGAAACAATGTAATCATCAGATGGAAAAAGCAAATTGTAAAGATAGAGGCCGCACCATGAGTCACCCGTGAGAGCGAAAGATGAAGTGACATCGCTCACTTACGAAGGACGAAAGCCAGTCTGATGGGTGAAGAGGGGCATGAGTTCAGCTGGCGCCGCTGCCATCGCCATCTCTTGGTGTCGCCTGCTGCTGCGAGCGGTGGGGGGCGTGCAAGGTTGAAGGTACAGCACCATGGAGCACTGGGGTAGTCGCCGTCCCCGCCGCCAGGAAAGGGAGGGAGGGACGGAGAGGGAGCCATACCTTGCAGGTGGATCGGCCGACCCCGGTTCCGTCGCCTCAAGCCGAGTTCGGGCCGAGCGTGAAGCGGTATCTCCTATCTCTAGGATGCAATCAAGGGATCTCTCTCTCAGCGCCTATGAGGGCAGCGGCGGCGGCGTATTAGGCTTCGTTCCAGGCCAAGATCGGAAGGGGATGGGGTACCTTGCGGAAGATGGAGGGGGTGAGCCTCGCCCAACGCAATTTTGTTTTTTTATAGAGAAAAAAATTGTCCATGACAACCATCCATCGCTGAATTAACACGAGGCCTCTGAATTTGTTTTTAGAGTAGCGGCCCACACGTCAGCGAAGAGGTGCATCAGACGGCCAAAAACGACTTGGAGATGGGATCTGACGGCCAAAATCACTGATTACTTGAGAGGGTTGGAAAAGTGCTCGGTTATAATATATCTAAATATGTATGTCAATTATACCTGGGGCTTCTTGTATAGAAGCTTATTATTATTTTCCGAGCATCAAGCTCACCACATATGTGTCTTTTCCACGTATGTACCTTTCCTTCGCCATTATATGCATCGATATGACTTAAGTTTTGGCCAAGCTGGGTTGCCTGGCTCCTGTGCTTATACCCTACGTTCCCGTTAGTTCGGCTAGGGCATAAAGGGAGAACCTCTGCGATTGTTACTCCCGGGTCATCCGGATATGTACCTCAGACTGGGTGAAGCCGAAAGCTAGCGTTCTTACGGGAATATTCGGTCGGCGGACTAAAGATGTTTTTACCTGTCACATTATGAACCCCCGGATGTTATGTATGCTGTGGTTTTTTCAGACACAGTTCAGACATGCACATTAATGCATGCTTATCCAGGGAAAGGAACCCTTAACGGAACTATTCTCTCTGGAAGATGTTTCTTACGATCAAAATGTAATATAACATAACTAGCCGGATACTTGTATGTTCAAGCAACTATGACCCCTACGCCTGGTTTCCACGCATACCCCGGTATACATTACCGAGCGGGCATTCGAAAGCACTCCGCACCTTCGAGTCCAGAGGTTGAAGTGAAAAGGTCTGCCATGACAAGAGTTTTACAATTCAGCTAGAGACATAATTTGTCAAATGAAGTACATAGTCACTTAGACTCGAACACTTCTTCCTCTATGCCATCCAACAGGCTATCTAGCCTACAATCCTATTGGGAATACTTGGCGGCTACTTGTACTTGGTCATATACCAAACTAACAGGAATTTCTTCTCCACTTGAGCCTACAGGTCCGACCCGGGCCATGTGATTCGGGTCGAGCTTGGCATACCAAGTTTTCACCATTGCCCAGGCCTCTCGCGCACCTTCCCTGCAAGCCGATATCTTCCATAATCGGAAGCGCCGCCGCGCTCACTTGAGTAGTTGTACAAGCCCCTCCATACTTCCTGGAGGAGAGTCGGAGGTCCATAGGGCCTTGGCAATACTTTGCATCGCCTGCCGAGCTTGGTCATGCATTTGCGATAGCTCTTGTAGCAGATCGCTAGACGATCCAGACACCTCCTCTTTGGGATGGCCCGTCAATATACCTACAGACATAATTATTGTCAGTTTCTTTCCTTGCCGAACTATGTAAAGGTAAGTCCGAACACATACTAAATATGTCGCCTCGTAACCTCTTATTCTCCTTCACGGAGTCAGCCAGCTGGGCACACACGTCTTTTAGTTCCACGCCCGGTTCGGTGTTGGCATCTTGGAGTTTGCTCTTCTCCACCCTGACCTGTGTCAGTATATGTTCGCTCGCGGCCAGTTGCCTTTGAGCTGCTGAACTTTCTGCTCGTGCGACTTTCGGTGCCTCTTCCAGATGATCTAATGACTCTGCCATAAGATTTGCACCTGTATTAATACTCCTGGTATATGATTATGTTTCCTCGATAGAGGGGAACATTACCAGACGCCGCCTTCTTGGATTTCTCCAGCTCGGCGATAGCAACAGTCAGCTGGGCCTGACACTTTTTCAGCTCTTGAGACAACAGGTTGTTCTTCTCTGTGAGCACCTAGTCATATAACGATCCTTAAATCAGTTGTACCAACTGTTTCAAGTCTCGGGGGCTACTAGTATATGATTATTAGTTTTTCGCAAATGTGTACTTACCCACATATCTTTCAAATACTGGCCTGTGGCTTTCATAAGCCCATCTCGAGCTGCTCGGATATACGCATCACCCGAATTGAAGGTGTTGAAAGCCTCTTCTGAAAACCCGCCCAGAAGCCCAAGCATGACATAAGATATAGAGAGAATGAAAGCCATTCCCTATGCCTCAGCCATAGGTTCTATAAAGTATGCCATGCTGTGTACCAGACCTATTGTGTACCTTGCCATGAGTCTGGCAAGGGGGTATAATAGTGATCTAGAAGTAGACCAATGGACAAACGGTCAAAATTATCCTTAGGTGCCTTAAAGAGGACTAAGGAAATATTTCTCGGTTATGGAGGTGATAAAGAGTTCGTCGTAAATTGTTACGTCGATGCAAGCTTTGACACCGATTCGGATGACTCCAAATCTCAAATCTAGATACATATTGTGGGAGAAATTAGGTACAATAGCTCCATGGAGAGCATTGTAGACATAGAAATTTGCAAAATACATACGGATCTGAATGTGACAGACCCGTTGACTGAACTTCTCTCACAAGCAAAACATGATCACACTATAGTACTTTTTGGGTGTTATTCACATGGCGATGTGAACTAGATTATTGACTCTAGTAAACTCTTTGGGTACATGACGATGTGAAGTATGGGTGTTAATCACATGGCGATGTGAACTAGATTATTGACTCTAGTGCAAGTGGGAGACTGATGGAAATATGCCCTAGAGGCAACAAAAAATGGTTATTAATATATTTCCTCAATCATGATAAAGGTTTATTATTCATGCTAGAATTGTTTTGATCGGAAACTTAAATACATGTGTGGATACATAAACAAATAATGTGTCCCTAGTAAGCGTCTACTAGACTAGCTCATTGATCAAAAGATGGTTAAGGTTTCCTAACCATAAACATGAGTTGTCTTTTGATAACAGGATCACATCATTAGGAGAATGATGTGATGGAAAAGACCCATCCGTTAGCTTAGCATATTGATCGTTCAGTTTATTGCTATGGCTTTCCTAATGTCAAATACATATTCCTTCGATTATGAGATTATGCAACTCCCAGATAGCGGAGGAATACCTTATGTGCTATCAAACGTCACAACATAACTGGGTGATCATAAAGATGCTCCACAGGTATCTCCGAAGGTGTTTGTTGAGTTGGCATAGATCGAGATTAGGATTTGTCACTCCGAGTATCAGAGAGGTATCTTTAGGCCCTCACGGTAATACACATCATAAGAAGCCTTGCAAGCAAAGTGACTAATGAGTTTGTTGTGAGATTATGTATGAGGGAAGGAGTAAAGAGACTTGCCGGTAACGAGATTGAACTAGGTATGAAGATACCAACGATCGAATCTCGGGAAAGTAACATACCGATGGACAGAGGAATTATGTATGTTGTCATAACGGTCCGACCGATAAAGATCTTCGTAGAATATGTAGGAGCCAATATGGGCATCCAAGTTTCGCTATTGGTTATTGACCGGAGATGTGTCTTGGTCATGTCTACATAGTTCTCGATCCCGTAGGGTCCACACGCTTAGCGTTCATTGACGATATAATGTTATATGAGTTATATGATTTGGTGACCGAATATTGTTTGGAGTCCTGGATGAGATCATGGACATGACGAGGAGTCTCGAAATAGTCAAGAGGTAAAGATTTATATATAGGATGACGGTATTCTGACACCGGAATAGTTTCGGAGTGCACCGGGTACTCATCGGGTCACCGGAAGGGGTTCCGGGCACCCCGACAAGTGTATGGGCCTTATCGGCCAAAGGAGGGGACGTACTAGCCCACAAAGGGGTTCGTGCGCCCTTTCCCTTGGCTGGCCAGCCCTAGGGGAAGGAAAGGGGATGGGTGGTGTAAGTGCATCTAGTGCCCCTTAGTGATTTTGGTGTATTGAAGACTTATAGGTTAAGGGACTGATGCGTTTGTGAGTGTACGCAGGTCTATAAGTCTATGAGGAGTTTGATATTTACAGAGAAAGTCGACCCCTAAAAATGAAGTTCTTCGACTGAAGACTTTGATATTCTGAAGACTTTATGAAGACTTTGAAAGTGAAGAAAATGGTGTGACCTTGAAGACTTGGTATTCATTCGAGGAACATGAAGCGTGAAGACTTTTGTTTTCGTAGTTTCATTTTCTCTTTCTTGAGTCATAGGAAACACCATACTGTTAAAGGGGGTCGAGGAAATACTAAGGAAAAATTTCCATGTGATGCTCAACCCAAAATCCTACACCTACCAATCCCTTCGAGTGAAGCCATTGGAAATCTCATACAGTTCAGTCAAGTTCTTCAGTGACAGAGATGTAGTTCTTCTGGTCACTGATGACTTTGCTCTGACTGAGGAGTTAGGAATTCGCCAGTGCGAATTGCCTACACAGTGAGGAACATGATAGCCCTGAGGAATTTGAGAATCAAATTTCCGACCGTTGCTGTGCTGCGCGCCGGCTGTCCCAAAATATCTTATCCACCTAACGGTCATATCATTGAAGGGCATTTATGTCTTATCATGTCGGGCTGCTCCGAGAGAACTTGACACTTGTCATTTGAGAGCAACCCATCCTCCGAGGACTTTGAGCGAAAGTCATCAAGTGAGGAAAATCCAAAACCAAACCCCCACAAACCCAAAGTGATTGAGCATCACTGAAGAAATTGATCCCGCGTGGATCCGACGCTTGTTACCTTTGAAGACTGTGCTTCTTCCAGACGGTTAGGCGTCAAGGTCTAGAGCATCCAAGAGGAATTGTGGATCGCCGAGTGACCAAGTCTGTGAAGGTTTGGAAGTCACCTGAAGACTTACCACGAGTGATTGGACGAGACCTGTGTGGTCTTAGTTCAAGGAGAATACGGTGAGGACTGGGTGTCCTGAGTTGCGGCTTGGAGACTGGGTGTCCGGGACTGCGTGTCCTCGAGTTTAAATACTCAGCCGCTCCAACCTGACGTACAACTGAGACAGCAGTTGGAACTAGTTTACCAAATCATTATCTTCACCAACTAACTGGTTCTATCTCCTCAACTCTTTCATTTCCTCATTTCTGTGTTGAATGTTGTTCATATCTGTGCTTGAAGACTTTGACTGAAGACTTTCACAAATTCCTCAGTTCAATTTCTTCAGTCTGTTTGTCTTCATCTTGTTATCCTGTGTTTACACTTTCTGTACTCTGTGCTTGTCTTCATTTCATCATGATGACTATGTTTGTATCCTGTTATGTTTACTTCTGAGTACTTATTCCGTTGCAAGTAGTTCTTCGCTAAGGAATTTCCTCACCAGCAAATTCCTCAGTGAAGAATTCATAAAAATCGCCTATTCACCCCCCCCTCTAGTCGATATAATGCACTTTCAAATGGTATCAGAGCAAGGTACTCCCTTGTTCTGTGTGATTTTGGTTTAACCGCCTGGAGTTTTAGTTATGTCGACCCCAGGTATGAAGAAAGTGACATGCCCTATCTTTGACGGTCATGACTATCCCAAGTGGAAGGCCATGATGAGGAAGCGCCTCATGGCAAGGAACAACGAGCTGTGGACCGTCACTGAGATTGGTCTTACTGATCTATGCAAGATGGCGGATGCTAATGATATTCGCAAGTACACTCGACTTGATCTCATAGCGAAGGATATCATCTGCTCCTGCCTATCCAGAGATCAATTCGGGCGAATTATGCATCTCGGCAATTCAAAGCTCATCTGGGACCGAATCTCTGATGTCTATGAAGGTCATCGAACTCGTCATGATCCCTGGTTTGAGGACTTCAAGGAATCTCTCAAAATGATGACTTTCGAGCCAGAATCATCATCTTCTGCATCATGTCTCATGGCAAACGGTGCTGAGGTAACTGAATGCTCCTCATCCGAGTCTTGTGATGATGAATCTGATAATGATGAATCTGATGATGATATTGAATCTTGTTATACCAAACTTCTTTGCATTGCCACTAAACAACAAACAACTTTAGAACAAGTTCAAGATATGCTAGATAAAAGTGATGATATGTTGCATAAAGAAATGGATCAGTCAAAAGCATTGGGTGAATGTCTTCAGAGAATTCACTCCAAGTTTGACGTCCTTCAAGATCAACATAATACCCTCTTGACTGATCACGAGAAGCTTTCTCTTGAATCTCTTCAAAGAAAGGAAGATCTTGAAAAGTTAAGAGTGTGTTATGAAGAACTTCAGAAGGAGCGCGATTCATTACTAGCTCAACAAATCAGCGCTTCTCAGGAAGAATTTGTGCCTCCATGCTTAAAGTGCATTGAACGTGAATCTGCTAATTCATCACCTGAATGTTCAAATGCTTCAACTGTTACAAATTCTTCATTTGCCTCTGCTATCACTAATTCCTCACCTGAGGACATTGCTAGTATCACTGACAATGCACGGCTGAAGGAATTGTACATGACAGGCATGTACAAAAGCCTCAAAGGGCATCAGACACTTTGTGATGTGCTTAAAAAGCAGATCCTCAACAGAAACCCTAGGAAAGAGGGTATTGCCTTTGAGAGGAAACTCAATGCTGATGGAACATATTGGAAACCTAAGCAGTACCCCAAAACCTCGTGGGTTGCTGCAAAGGGACCTCCAGTTGATCCATCTAACTTATCTGGCTTTACATGTGAATCTCCTCATTCTTCTGATGAGTCATTTGACTCCAACTATAAACTGTTCAAAAATCAGAATGGTGAAGTATTTGCTAGATATGTTGGCACTAACTGCAGGAACAGTTCCCCTATGAAGAAAATCTGGGTTCCCAAAAGTTATGTTGAAAGTCTTCAGGTGAATGTCCTCAGGACGCCACCTGTGAAGAACAGGAACCCCAAATCAAATTCTTCATATGGACCAAATTCCTCAAATGGATCAAAGTCCTCATATGATTATCATCGTGATAACAACTCTGTCTCGCAGGGTAGAGCTAAGGGCTATGAATATGTGCATTATTCTTCAAATCATTATGTTCATATGTCCTCAAAGAATTACTCTGCTTATTCATATGCTTACCCTAACCCCTCTTATGTGAAACGAAACTGTTTGGCATCTTTGCCACCTTTCTCATATGGTGCTCGCAGAATGATGAATTCTTTGCCACCCCTCCAGATGTGGGTGGTGAAGAAAAAGAACTAATCTCTTCTGCAGGGTCAGGTCTCCAGACGTGCTTTAACGTCTGAAGAATTTGCTGGGGACCTGACGAAATTGCCTGAAAGGACGCAGGCCAATCATGATGAAATGAACTTTCATTTCACACGTCCTCATACTGCTATATCTGTTTACTGCTTGATGAAATTCATCTGATGAACTTGATATCATATTCTTCACTGATGAAGCATATGAGATTGTAAGCTACACTAATTCATCTGCAGGATGATCAACCCAAAACTATTGAATGGGTCCTCGATAGTGGATGTACAAATCACATGACTGGTGACAAGAATCTATTGATGGATGCTCCATTATCACCGTCACCTCTGAAGCATATCATCTTTGCTGATAAAGGCAAAAGTCAGGTATTGGGTCTTGGTAAGGTTGCGATCTCTAAGGATAAACACATGGGTAAAGTCATGCTTGTTGAGTCCTTAGGATACAATCTCATGTCAGTCTCAATGCTCTGTGATCTTGATATGGTTGTTGTCTTTGGAAAGTATCGTTGTGTTGTGATTATGGAAGCTGACAATTCCAAAGTCTTCGAAGGCTTTAGGAGAGGAGATCTGTATATTGTTGATTTCTCTACAGGACCACAACCAGCCGTGTGTCTACTTGCAAAAGCTTCAGAAGGTTGGCTATGGCATCGATGACTTGGTCACGCAGGCATGAGGAATTTGCACATGCTTGCGAAGAAGAAGCATGTCATTGGCATTGAGAATGTCAAATTCCTCAAGGATCATTTATACGAAGCCTGTGAAGCTGGAAAAATGACCAAGGCCAAGCATCCAGCGAAGACTATCATGACCACTACCCGTCCATTCGAATTGCTTCACATGGACCTCTTCGGACCTAATCATTACTCAGCAGTCACTAATGATGCATCTCTATATGGTTTTGTCATTGTTGATGATTATTCTCGATATACATGGGTACACATTGTTACTTACAAACATGAAGTGCAGGAAGTCTTCAAACGATTTTCCTCGAGGGCTTCAACCAACTTTGGTGTGAAGATCAAGCATATCAGAAGTGACAATGGAACTGAGTTCAAGAATTCCGGCCTTGATGCATATCTTGATGAACTTGGTATTACTCATGAATTATCTGCTCCCTATACTCCTCAGCAAAATGGCGTCGTGGAGCGCAAGAACAGAACTCTTGTTGAGATGGCTCGCACTATGCTTGATGAATACAAAACGCCTCAGCATTTTTGGATTGATGCAATTGATACTGCGTGCCACATCATCAACAGAGTATATCTTCACAAATTCATCAAGAAGACTGCCTATGAACTCCTCACTGACAAGAAACCCAATGTGAGTTATTTCAAAGTCTTCGGTGCTAAATGCTGGATTAGAGATCCTCACCACAACTCTAAATTTGCACCGAAAGCACATGAAGGTTTTATGGTTGGTTACGGAAAGGACTCGCACACCTACAGAGTCTTCAACATTGTTCTTCACAAGATTGTTGACACTGTAGATGTGCGGTTCGATGAAACTAATGGCTTGCAAAGAGAGCACCTACCTTCTGTGTTAGATGAACCTGCACCTGAGGATGCTATCAAGCTCAAGGCAACTGAGGATGTCATTCCTACTGAAGAATCTGCTGAAGAATTCATTCCTATTCATGAAGAACGTCGAGCTGATGCACCTGAAGAACATGATGAGGAAAATGATGCTGAAGAAAATGCTGATCAAAATCCTCAGCGACAACCAGCTCATCCTCGCGTTGCAAAAGAAGTGCAAGTGGAGAAGATCATCGATGACATTAGCGCACCAGGTCCTCTCACACGCTCAAAAGCTTCACATTTATCTAAATTTTGTGGGCACTATGCTTTTGTCTCTATCACAGAGCCCACTAAGGTAGACGAAGCATTTCTGGAGCCGGAGTGGATTCAAGCTATGCAAGAAGAATTACATCAGTTCGAGCTTAACAATGTCTGGGAATTGGTAAATCGCCCAGATCCTCGCAAGCATAATATCATTGGCACAAAGTGGATCTACCGCAACAAGCAAGATGAAAATGGCCTTGTGGTAAGGAATAAGGCACGACTAGTAGCTCAAGGCTACACACAGGTTGAAGGAATTGATTTTGATGAAACTTTTGCACCTGTTGCTAGACTTGAGGCTATTCGCATATTACTTGCTTACGCTAACCATCATGATATCATCTTATATCAAATGGATGTGAAAAGTGCATTCCTCAATGGTAAGCTTGAGGAAGAAGTATATGTTGCTCAACCCCCAAAGAATCCTGACAAAGTCTTCAAACTCAACAAGGCCCTCTATGGCCTCAAGCAAGCCCCTCGGGCGTGGTATGATACATTGAAGGAATTCTTCGTGAAGAATGGCTTCACACCCAGTTCACTCGACCCTACTCTCTTTACTAAATCTTATGATGGTGAACTATTTGTGTGCCAAATATATGTTGATGATATTATCTTTGGCTGTACTGACCAACGTTATAGTGATGAATTTGCCTATATGATGAGTGAAGAATATCAAATGTCTATGATGGGAGAGTTGAAATTTTTCTTAGGTCTTCAAATCCGTCAGCAGCGCAATGGCATATTCATATCTCAAGAGAAATACCTCAAAGATGTACTGAGGAAATTCGGCATGCAAGATTGCAAAGGCGTCAAAATTCCTATGCCCACAAATGGCCATCTATGCACTGATGAAAATGGTATTGACTTTGATCACAAGGTATACCGCTCCATGATCGGTTCTTTATTGTACTTATGTGCATCTAGGCCAGATATAATGCTTAGTATTTGCATGTGTGCCCGATTTCAAGCTGCACCGAAGGAATCACACCATAAGGCTGTGAAGCATATTCTTCGATATCTAGCTCACACACCAACACTAGGATTATGGTACCCCAAGGGCTCTGCTTTTGATCTCATTGGATATTCTGACTCTGACTATGCTGGTGATCGTGTGGACCGCAAGTCAACATCTGGCACTTGTCATTTCCTCGGACGATCTTTGGTCTGTTGGTCCTCGAAGAAACAGAACTGCGTATCACTATCTACTGCTGACGCTGAATACATTGCTGCTGTGAAAGTGCGTTATATCGACTAGAGGGGGGGTGAATAGGCGATTTTTATGAATTCTTCACTGAGGAATTTGCTGGTGAGGAAATTCCTTAGCGAAGAACTACTTGCAGCGGAATAAGTACTCAGAGGTAAACATAACAGGACACAAACATAGTCATCATGATGAAATGAAGACTGGCTCAGAGTACAGAAAGCGTAAACACAGGATAACAAGATGAAGACAAACAGACTGAAGAAATTGAACTGAGGAATTTGTGAAAGTCTTCAGTCAAAGTCTTCAAGCACAGATATGAACAACATACAACACAGTAATGAGGAAACGAAAGAGTTGAGGAAATAGAACCAGTTAGTTGGTGAAGACAATGATTTGGTAAACCAGTTCCAACTGTTGTCTCAGTTGTACGTCTGGTTGGAGCGGCTGAGTATTTAAACTCGAGGACACGCAGTCCCGGACACCCAGTCTCTGAGCCGCAACTCAGGACACCCAGTCCTCACCGTATTCTCCTTGAACTAAGACCACGCAGGCCTCGTCCAATCACTCGTGGTAAGTCTTCAGGTGACTTCCAAACCTTCACAGACTTGGTCACTCGGCGATCCACAATTCCTCTTGGATGCTCTAGACCTTGACGCCTAACCGTCTGGAAGAAGCACAGTCTTCAAAGGTAACAAGCGTCGGATCCACGCAGGATCAATTTCTTCAGTGATGCTCAATCACTTTCTGTTTGTGGGGGTTTGGTTTTGGGATTTTCCTCACTTGATGATTTTCGCTCAAAGTCCTCGGAGGATGGGTTGCTCTCAGATGACAAGTGTCAAGTTCTCTCGGAGCAGCCAACCAACTAGTGGTTGTAGGGGGCGCCTATTTATAGCCTAGGGAGCAGCCCGACATGATAAGACATAAATGCCCTTCAATGATATGACCGTTAGGTAGATAAGATATTTTGGACAGCCGGCGCGCAGCACAGCAACGGTCAGAAATTTGACTCTCAAATTCCTCAGGTCTATCATGTTCCTCACTGTGTAGGCAACTCGCACTGGCGAATTCCTAACTCCTCAGTCAGAGCAAAGTCCTCAGTGACTAGAAGAACTGCGTCTCTGTCACTGAAGAACTTGACTGAACTGTATGAGATTTCCAATGGCTTCACTCGAAGGGATTGGTAGGTGTAGGATTTTGAGTTGAGCATCACATGGGAATTTTTCCTTAGTATTTCCTCGACCCCCTTTAACAGTACGGTGTTTCCTATGACTCAAGAAAGAGAAAATGAAACTACGAATACAAAAGTCTTCACGCTTCATGTTCCTCAAATGAATACCAAGTCTTCAAGGTCACACCAATTTCTTCACTTTCAAAGTCTTCAGAAAGTCTTCAGAATTTCAACGTCTTCAGTCGAAGAACTTCATTTTTAGGGGTCGACTTTCTCTGTAAATATCAAACTCCTCATAGACTTATAGACCTGTGTACACTCACAAACTCATCAGTAACTTAACCTATAAGTCTTCAATACACCAAAATCACTAAGGGGCACTAGATGCACTTACAATCTCCCCCTTTTTGGTGATTGATGACAACATAGGTTAAGTTTTCAACGGGGATAAACATCTGAAGTGTAAATACTGATATTGAGGAATTTGATTGCAAGATATAGAAGAACTCCCCCTGAATATGTGCATAGTGAGGAATTTGCTTTTGAGGCAATGCACATGTGAAGAATTGAATCATGGAGATCTCCCCCTATATCTTGTAATTCATACACGCATTTGATATATAATATGAAGAATTTGAAATGCATGATGAAATATGGTGCCTGATGAGATTCAGCATGTGTGCAATAATAACGAGGAATAGCATGTCGAATAACACATCAAAAGTATCAGAGCACAGTGCATCAAAGTCAGAGCACCATGCACCGTCCAAAAGTATCAGGGCACCATCGGATTTAAGATTACAACTCGATCCAATAAAAGGTTTCGGGAGAACGAGAGTTGTAACTTAACGAAAACGCCCATAATATAAACCCGCTTGAAGACTAACTCAGATTTCTCCCCCTTTGTCATCAAATGACCAAAAGGATCGAAATTGAGGACTAACGCCCCTGAAGAATTTCAAGTCGATGGAGGAGCGCCAGCGTTGTCGGGGTTGTGTGTTGAAGTAGGGTCTGCCGCAGTGTCGTCCAAATCTTCATGCTCATCAGTTTCACGCGATGAAGAATAAGAACTGGCCACCAGATCAGGAACTTTGACTCTCTTGAATTTTTTCGGAGATGGTGCAGACCAGTCAAATGCTTCCTGGAGACCCATAGTCTTCAGTTCTTCCGCGGAATATACATGAGTGAGAACAGCCCAGGTGCGGTTGAGGGTTTCATGAAGGTGATACTAATTTTTCTTTACTGCATTATGGGTTGAGGTCATGTTGTGAAGAATTGCAGCAAACTGACGCTTCACCCATTTGTGATTGCGATCAACCTTCTGATGAAGACTGAGGAGTAACTCACGGTCAGTCATCACCCTGGGTGCTGTTGCTTGAGGCTTTTGCTTGGCTGATGTATTTGCGGCAGTGTCATGAGTTGCAGAATCGTCATTGGTGGAGTAAGATGTAGCTAGACGGAATTGACCATCCAATGGACGAGTGCCTTCATCGATCACAGCAGCTGCCTTGCCCTTATCATCAGATGATGAAACTGGTCGCTTGAGGACTTCAATGGGCGGCAAGTAGCTACCATGGTTTAGAGTGTCAGCCTTGTAATTCAGTGAAAATCTTGCCCTTATGAATCTCATAATCCAAGGCGCATAGGGCTTCAGCTCAAAAGGTGACATAGCAACATTAGCCAGAGTCCTCATGAAGAAATCATGGAAATTGACGGGAACGCCATGAATGATGTTGAAAAGCATGTTCTTCATGATGCCAACGACATCTTCATCATTTGAGTCGTGGCCTTTGATAGGACTCATTGTCTTCGTCAGAATGCGATAGACAGTCCGAGGCACATAAAGCAATTCCTTGACGAGGAATTTGGTTCATGGGGCCTGCCCTGGCTTCAAAGGCTTCATGAGCACTTGCATATAATGATCTGTCAGTTCGCGGTCATTGTAGATGCAACGTGCACTGGTATGGGGAGGATCAAGAGGAAGGACACGAAGCAATTCAGTTGCTGGTGCCTTATAGTGAGTGTTTTCTGTCATCCAATCCAGCACCCATGAATTGACATCTTCAGCATCTCCGGTGATATGCAAAGTGGCATAGAACTGAAGAATGAGTTCTTCATTCCAATCACAGATGTCAGTGCAGAAGTTCAGTAGTCCTGCATCGTGAATAACTCGGAGGACCGGCTCGAAGCACAGCAGAGATTCCATATCCACATGAGGAATATGTTCATGATCGAAGATTTTGTCCTTGTCAAAGAGCACTAAGGAATAGAAGTTGGCTTGAGTAGCAGTCCAGAAACGTCTCTTCCTTAGCGAGCAGAGTCATATGGATTGTAATCAGAGAAGAACACATGCTCAGAAAAGAAGTCTTCAGCCTTGAATTTTTGCTTGCTAGAGAACAGATTCTTCGGTTTGGGCAGAGGAGTGTCAGTGATTTGCAGCACAACCTCAGGAATGACGATCTCAGGTGCTTCAGGCTGAGGAATTTCTGGTTCCTGTTCTTGTGCAGTTTGGGAATCAGCAGCAGCAGGTTCTTCAGCACTAGCGGCTGGAATTTCTTCATGAACAGACGATGTGGGATGAGTTTCTTCAGAGCCCATTTGAACAGTTGTAGCCGGGGACTGAGGAATTTGTTGAATAGGAGTGAAGAGAGGAGTATTGGGATGCTGACTTTCCCAAAAGTCATCGTTCATCACTGGTGTAGTGCATCCAATATCCACATCTTCATCTTCTTTTTCAATTTCCTCAACACCAGCCTCTTCAGCTGTGAACTGAGGCATAGGTGAGGAAACGACTGGCGTTGAAGGGAATGTTTCCACTTCAATTTCTTCATCAAACTGCTCTGAGGTAGCAACAGAATGATTTTCTTCATCAGATCCGCTTGGGATCTTGTAGTCTTCTCCATAAGGAGCAATTTCCTTGGATGACATGGAGGAAATCGGAATGGCATCAATAGGATTTTCAAGCGAGCTGGTCATTGGCTTCATTTTCTTCGTGGCCGAAGAATTTGACGCAGCTGATGCCTTCCTTTTCTTCACTGCAGCTCGCTCTGCAGCCTTGGTCTTCTTCACTTCATAAGCAGAAGGAAGAATTGGAGTTGGTGTTGGCGCGGGAGGAGCTGAGGACTGTGGTTCATTTTCTTCAGGCGCAACGGGTGCAGTTGCCCTGATTTCTTCAGTTTCTTCAGGTGCACCACTAGTGGATGCCCTGGGAATTGCTTCAGCGGCTGGGATGGAGTCATCAGCCCTGGAACTTATATTCTCATCAGCAGGCTGAAAGTCATTAGCAGTGCTGGCATGTTCTTCAGCAGGCTGAGCAGAGTCTGCAGCCTGAGGATTTTCTTGTTGCGATGGGGCTGCAACAGTTGTCATTTTCTAAGTCAAATTGACGAATCTCACTTTGGCTCCTTGCCAATCAGCAGTGTATGCATCAAAATCCTTGCTGAGGGCTTGGATCTCAGATTGAGCCTTAAGAAGTTCTTCAGGTGTTAGTCTGACAACGTTCTTCTTCAGAAGCTTCTCCTTTCTAGCTTGAGCTCTTTTTATCTCACGAGCCTTTTCAAACTTCCATTTCTCTTCAAAGATGAAATGGGTCAGCATATGACTTTGACCAGGAGTCAGAGGCAGATCAGGCATTGGAGTGTTTGGATCCTTATGCCATAAGTCAATGTAGTCGAGGATCTTCTTCGGATCCAGAAGCAGGGGCACAGGTGTTCCTTTGGCTCTGGCGGCCTTTGCTTGTCTATCTCTGATGATTTCTGCAAGTTCTTCATCAGAAGCCTCGTCATCAGAAGGCACTTGGAAAGCAACCTGTTTATTTCTTGGACTTGACCGAGGACCGCGTCCAGCTGTTGCTTTTGTCTTCAGCAGAGTGGGGCCTGATGAGGACATTGGTGCAGCTGAGGAACTCGCTGAGATACCAGAAGCAATTGAGAAACCCTGAGTCCTTTGACATGTAGCCAGATGCACAGGAGTTGAGGACTTGGAGGGAGCTGCTGAGGACTTTGGTGGAGCAGCAGTAGTCTGAGGAATTTGCCGTGAGGGCGCGGCTGAGGAACTTGGCCGTGAGGGCACTGATGGTGAAGCACTTGGCTTGCGAGCAGGCTTCTTCGGCATTGATTTCCTCGGCTTGACCGAGGTCTCAGCGGCAGCAGCAGCAGCAGAATCCTCATTAAATTTCCTCACTGCCTCCTTGGCTTGTCTTGCCAATTTTGCTTGGCGCCTAGCCCATTCTTCAGGAAAGACTTCACGACTTTTGATGCTAGTAGGATCAGCGACTTGGCCAGGTGCCAATGGAGCTCTTGGGCATGGAGGATTTAAGGCGAATTTCTTCATGTACTTTGGAGTAACATATCGATATTCCCTCCATTCTCGTGCCCATCTTCGTTCAATCCTCTGAATGCGCACTTTGCGCAGATTCTTGTTTTCTTTGCCAAACTTGGCTTCATCAGGTGTGCAATAATCCTTGTATATTTCATCAGGAATCTCGAAAGCAGTCATGACCTCCGGTTTCTTTCCTCCTTTCTGCGGTCTCTTTCCTTCAGCCTTTTTCTTCAGATGAGGAATTTGAACAATTGAACACTCTGAAGAAGTATGCAGTTTTTTTTCAAGGAATGCTGCAAATGAGTTAAGTTGATGAGAACCTAGTGATTCAGTAGCAGACATGAGTACCTGTGAACAGAGTGTAGGTGCGAGGAATTTGGAGAGGTCATATGCGTTCTCAGAAGATATTTCGAAAAGACAAGTTTTGAGGAATTTGACCAGTTGAGCCTTGAGGAATTTCACTAAGCGTTCTTGTCTTAGGTTCCAGAGTTGTACAGATCGAAAATCCGCACAATTGAGGAATCTTGAAGAAATGAGTGCTTAGAGAGATGGATCAAGAGCATATAGTGTGTGAGGTGTTCATATGTGAAGATTTGAAGAATAAAACACCTTTGAAGATTTTTAGAAAAGTTTGAGAATCAAAGCGAGTAATAAAAGTGACTTTTAATTACCCAAACTGAAGAACACGACGAACAGAGATGAACAGCGGTGAAGTTCGTCAAGTTAGATCTCCCACGCCCTAACTCGGCAGAGGGAGACAGCTACGGCGGCGGCGGAGTGAAGATTTCCTCAGCCGGCGCGAGTACGACGGCGACGAGGTCGAGGCAGTGAAGCTCTTCCTCACTAGCGGCGATGGAGTAGCGGCAGCGCTAGGGTTTGAGGAGAGCTCGAGCGAGAGACAGCGACCGAGCGGAGTAAATGAAGTAAGGAAGGGAGAGGGGTATTTACAGCCACAGTAAAAACTGTTCGCCCGAAGATTTTGGGACGAACATGCCCCTGCCCTTTCTTCTTCACGCGACATGTGTCACCCACGTACTGTGCAGATGAGATCGTGTAATACTGTGGGTGATTATAATAATGCATCGTGGGATGCGTAACGGTTTGAGCGGCAAAACCAAAAATCTGGATAAGATTTGTTTTAAAGTTTCGTTCGCAATTTCTTCAACTGACAAGGACACAGTGAAGACTTTGAACGAGTTTCAAATAGAACGCACATGAAGAATTTGTGAATAGATTGGGTTCAGTATAGCATAGAGGGGGAAGGGTCCGATCACATTCACTTAGCAGAAAACGCAACTTGAAGAAATAGCAATAAGTGAATGCTTTAGAGGACATAAACTCATATATATATAGCCAATGAAGAAAAGTGACGGAAACAGTGAAGATTTTGCAAAGTTGAAGAATTTAAAAAAACTGAAGAATTTCAAAAATGAGGAAAAACTCAATTTGAAGATTTTCAACTTTTGTGGTGGCGTAACCCACCGTATAAGAATGATGATTTCAGACACCGCTTACAATTGTCGTAGGGTTCTGAGAATCAAATTCTTCATTAATTTCTTCACACTTAGAGTGTTATTCTTCATTGATTGAAGAAAAGTGTTTCTTCATGTGTTGCACATCTAAGTCATCAATTCTGCATAAGGGTTAGGATGTGTGTCCTTTTCAAAGAACATTCGAAGATTCTAAGATATTTAGCTCACACCGCAACTTGCTAAATCTCTTCTCGTCCAAGGGCTTAGTGAAGATATTAGCTAGCTGTTCTTTAGTCTTCACATGCTCGATGGAGATGTCGCCCTTCAACACATGATCACGAAGAAAATGATGACGAATCTGGATGTGCTTTGTCTTCGAGTGCTGAACTGGGTTGTGAGCAATCTTGATGGCACTCTCATTGTCGCAGAGGAGAGGCATATTCTTCACGTTGACGCCATAGTCCTTGAGGGTTTGCTTCATCCAAAGCAGTTGAGCATAGCATGAGCCAGCAGCAATGTATTCAACTTCAGCAGTAGACAGTGATACACAGTTCTGTTTCTTCGAGGACCAACAGACCAAAGACCGTCCGAGGAAATGACAAGTTCCAGATGTTGACTTGCGGTCCACATGATCACCAGCATAGTCAGAGTCAGAATATCCGATGAGATCAAAAGCAAAGCCCTTGGGGTACCATAATCCTAGTGTTGGTGTGTGAGCTAGATATCGAAGAATATGCTTCACAGCCTTATGGTGTGATTCCTTCGGTGCAGCTTGAAATCGGGCACACATGCAAACACTAAGCATTATATCTGGCCTAGATGCACATAAGTACAATAAGGAACCAATCATGGAGCGGTATACCTTGTGATCGAAGTCAATACCATTTTCATCAGTGCATAGATGGCCATTTGTGGGCATAGGAATTTTGACGCCTTTGCAATCTTGCATGCCGAATTTCCTCAGTACATCTTTGAGGTATTTCTCCTGAGATATGAATATGCCATTGCGCTACTGACGAATTTGAAGACCTAAGAAGAATTTCAACTCTCCCATCATAGACATTTGATATTCTTCACTCATCATATAGGCAAATTCATCACTATAACGTTGGTCAGTACAGCCAAACATAATATCATCAACATATATTTGGCACACAAACAGTTTACCATCATATGATTTAGTAAAAAGAGTAGGGTCGAGTGAACCGGGTGTGAAGCCATTCTTTACGAAGAATTCCTTCAATGTATCATACCACGCCCGAGGGGCTTGCTTGAGGCCATAGAGGGCCTTATTGAGTCTGAAGACTTTGTCAGGGTTCTTGGGATCTTCAAAACTTGGGGGTTGAGCAACATATACTTCTTCCTCAAGCTTACCATTGAGGAATGCACTTTTCACATCCATTTGATATAAGATGATATCATGATGGTTAGCGTAAGCAAGTAATATGCGAATAGCCTCAAGTCTAGCAACAGGTGCAAAAGTTTCATCGAAATCAATTCGTTCAACCTGTGTGTAGCCTTGAGCTACTAGTCGTGCCTTATTCCTCACCACAAGGCCATTTTCATCTTGCTTGTTGCGGTAGATCCACTTTGTGCCAATGATATTATGCTTGCGAGGATCTGGGCGATTGACCAATTCCCAGACATTGTTCAGCTCGAATTGATGTAATTCTTCTTGCATAGCCTGAATCCACTCCGGCTCCAGAAATGCTTCATCTACCTTAGTGGGCTCTGTGATAGAGACAAAAGCATAGTGCCCACAAAAGTTAGATAAATGTGATGCTTTTGAGCGTGTGAGAGGACCTGGTGCGCTAATGTCATCGATGATCTTCTCCACTTGCACTTCTTTTGCAACGTGTGGATGAGTTGGTTGTCGCTGAGGATTTTGATCAGCATTTCCTTCAGCACCAATTTCCTCATCATGTTCTTCAGGTGCATCAGCTCGACGTTCTTCATGAATAGGAATGAATTCTTCAGCAGATTCTTCAGTCGGAATGACATTCTCAGTTGCCTTGAGCTTGATAGCATCTTCAGGTGCTGGTTCATCTAACACAGAAGGTAGGTGCTCTCTTTGCGGGCCATTAGTTTCATCGAACTGCACATCTGCAGTGTCAACAATCTTGTGAAGAACAATGTTGAAGACTCTGTAGGTGTGCGAGTCCTTTCCGTAACCAAGTATAAAACCTTCATGTGCTTTCGGTGCAAATTTAGAGTTGTGGTGAGGATCTCTAATCCAACATTTAGCACCGAAGACTTTGAAATAACTCACATTGGGTTTCTTGTCAGTGAGGAGTTCATAGGCAGTCTTCTTGAAGAATTTGTGAAGATATACTCTGTTGATGATGTGGCAAGCAGTATCAATTGCATCAATCCAAAAACGCTGAGGCGTTTTGTATTCATCAAGCATAGTGCGAGCCATCTCAACAAGAGTTCTGTTCTTGCGCTCCACGAGGCCATTTTGCTGAGGAGTATAGGGAGCAGATAACTCATGAGTAATACCAAGTTCATCAAGATAGGCATCAAGACCGGAATTCTTGAACTCAGTTCCATTGTCACTTCTGATATGCTTGATCTTCACACCAAAGTTGGTTGAAGCCCTCGAGGAAAATCATTTGAAGACTTCCTGCACTTCATGTTTGTAAGTAACAATGTGTACCCATGTATATCGAGAATAATCATCAAAAATGACAAAACCATATAGAGATGCATCATTAGTGACTGCTGAGTAATGATTAGGTCCGAAGAGGTCCATGTGATGTAATTCGAATGGACGGGTAGTGGTCATGATAGTCTTCGCTGGATGCTTGGCCTTGGTCATTTTTTCAGCTTCACAGGCTCCGCATAAGTGATCCTTGAGGAATTTGACATTCTCAATGCCAATGACATGCTTCTTCTTCGCAAGCGTGTTCAAATTCCTCTTGCCTGCGTGACCAAGTCGTCGATGCCATTGCCAGCCTTCTGAAGCTTTTGCAAGTAGACACACGGCTGGTTGTGGTCCTGTAGAGAAATCAACAAATACAGATCTCCTCTCCTAAAGCCTTCGAAGACTTTGGAATTGTCAGCTTCCATAATCACAACACAGCGATATTTGCCAAAGACAACAACCATATCAAGATCACAAAGCATTCAGACTGACATGAGATTGTATCCTAAGGACTCAACAAGCATGACTTTGTCCATGTGCTTATCCTTAGAGATAGCAACCTTACCAAGACCCAATACCTGACTTTTGCCTTTGTCAGCAAAGATGATATGCTTCAGAGGTGACGGTGATAAGGGAGCATCCATCAATAGATTCTTGTCACCAGTCATGTGATTTGTACATCCACTATTGAGGACCCATTCAGTGGTTTTGGGTTGATCATCCTGCAGATGAATTAGTGTAGCTTACAATCTCATATGCTTCATCAGTGAAGAATATGATATCAAGTTCATCAGATGAATTTCATCAAGCAGTAAACAGATATAGCAGTATTAGGACGTGTGAAATGAAGGTTCATTTCATCATGATTCGCCTGCGTCCTTTCAGGCATTTTGTCAGGTCCCCAGCAAATTCTTCAGACGTTAAGGCACGTCCGGAGACCTGACCCTGCAGAAGAGATTAGTTCTTTTTCTTCACCACCCACATCTGGAGGGGTGGCAAAGAGTTCATCATTCTGCGAGCACCATATGAGAAAGGCGGCAAAGATGCCAAACCATTTCGTTTCACATAAGAGGGGTTAGGGTAAGCATATGAATAAGCAGAGTAATTCTTCGAGGACTTATGAACATAATGGTTTGAAGAATAATGCACATATTCATAGCCCTTAGCTCTACCCTGCGAGATAGAGTTGTTAGCACGATTATAATCATATGAGGACTTTGATCCATGTGAAGAATTTGGTCCATATGAAGAATTTGATCTGGGGTTCCTATTCTTCACAGGTGGTGTCATGAGGACATTGACCTGAAGACTTTCAACACAACTTTTGGGAACCCAGATTTTCTTCATAGGAGAACCATTCCTGCAGTTAGTGCCAACATATCTAGCAAATACTTCACCATTCTGATTTTTGAATAGTTTATAGTTGGAGTCAAATGACTCATCAGAAGAATGCGGAGATTCACATGTAAAGCCAGATAAGTTAGATGGATCAACTGGAGGTCCCTTTGCAGCAACCCATGAGGTTTTGGGGTACTGCTCAGGCTTCCAATATGTTCCATCAGCATTGAGTTTCCTCTCAAAGGCAATACCCTCTTTCCTAGGGTTTCTGTTGAGGATCTGCTTTTTGAGCACATCACAAAGTGTCTGATGCCCTTTGAGGCTTTTGTACATGCCTGTCATGTACAGTTCCTTCAGCCCTGCATTGTCAGTGATGCTAGCAATGTCCTCAGATGAGGAATTAGTGATAGAAGAGGCAGATGAAGAATTTGTAACAGTTGAAGCATTTGAACATTCAGGTGAAGAATTAGCAGATTCACGTTCAATGCACTTTAAGCATGGGGGAACAAATTCTTCCTGAGAAGCGCTGATTTGTTGAGCTAGTAATGAATCTCGCTCCTTCTGAAGATCTTCATAACACACTCTTAGCTTTTCAAGATCTTCCTTTCTTTGAAGAGATTCAAGAGAAAGCTTCTCGTGATCAGTCAAGAGGGTATTATGTTGATCTTGAAGGGCGTCAAACTTGGAGTGAATTCTCTGAAGACATTCACCCAATGCTTTTGACTGATCCATTTCTTTGCGCAACATATTATCACTTTTTTCTAGCATATCTTGAGTTTGTTCTAACGTCGTTTGTTGTTTAGTGGCAACGCAAATAAGTTCGATATAGCCGGATTCAATATCATCATCAGATTCATCATTGTCAGATTCATCATCACAAGACTCGGATGACGAGCATTCGGTTACCTTAGCACCGTTTGCCATGAGACAAGATGGAGAAGATGATGATTCTGGCTCGAAAGTCATCGTTTTGAGAGATTCCTTGAAGTCCTCAAACCAGGGATCATGACGAGTTCGATGACCTTCATAGACATCAGAGATTCGGTCCCAGATGAGCTTCGAATTGCCAAGATGCATAATTCGCCCGAATTGATCTCTGGATAGGCAGGAGCAGATGATATCCTTCACTATGATGTCAAGTCGAGTGTACTTGCGAATATCATCAGCATTTACCATCTTGCATAGATCAGTAAGACCAATCTCAGTGACGGTCCACAGCTCGCTGTTCCTAGCCATGAGGCGCTTCCTCATCATGGCCTTCCACTTGGGATAGTCATGACCGTCAAAGATAGGGCATGTCACTTTCTTCATACCTGCGGTCGACATAACTAAAACTCCAGGCGGTTAAACCAAAATCACACAGAACAAGGGAGTACCTTGCTCTGATACCAATTGAAAGTGCGTTATATCGACTAGAGGGGGGTGAATAGGCGATTTTTATGAATTCTTCACTAGGGAATTTGCTGGTGAGGAAATTCCTTAGCGAAGAACTACTTGCAGCGGAATAAGTACTCAGAGGTAAACATAACAGGATATAAACATAGTCATCATGATGAAATGAAGACTGGCTCAGAGTACAGAAAGCGTAAACACAGGATAACAAGATGAAGACAAACAGACTGAAGAAATTGAACTGAGGAATTTGTGAAAGTCTTCAGTCAAAGTCTTCAAGCACAGATATGAACAACATACAACACAGTAATGAGGAAACGAAAGAGTTGAGGAAATAGAACCAGTTAGTTGGTGAAGACAATGATTTGGTAAACCAGTTCCAACTGTTGTCTCAGTTGTACGTCTGGTTGGAGCGGCTGAGTATTTAAACTTGAGGACACGCAGTCCTGGACACGCAGTCTCTGAGCCGCAACTCAGGACACCCAGTCCTCACCGTATTCTCCTTGAACTAAGACCACGCAGGCCTCGTCCAATCACTCGTGGTAAGTCTTCAGGTGACTTCCAAACCTTCACAGACTTGGTCACTCGGCGATCCACAATTCCTCTTGGATGCTCTAGACCTTGACGCCTAACCGTCTGGAAGAAGCACAGTCTTCAAAGGTAACAAGCGTCGGATCCACGCAGGATCAATTTCTTCAGTGATGCTCAATCACTTTGGGTTTGTGGGGGTTTGGTTTTGGGATTTTCCTCACTTGATGATTTTCGCTCAAAGTCCTCGGAGGATGGGTTGCTCTCAGATGACAAGTGTCAAGTTCTCTCGGAGCAGCCAACCAACTAGTGGTTGTAGGGGGCGGCTATTTATAGCCTAGGGAGCTGCCCGACATGATAAAACATAAATTCCCTTCAATGATATGACCGTTAGTTGGATAAGATATTTTGTACAGCCGGCGCGCAGCACAGCAACGGTCGGAAATTTGACTCTCAAATTCCTCAGGGCTATCATGTTCCTCACTGTGTAGGCAATTCGCACTGGCGAATTCCTAACTCCTCAGTCAGAGCAAAGTCCTCAGTGACCAGAAGAACTGCGTCTCTGTCACTGAAGAAATTGACTGAACTGTATGAGATTTCCAATGGCTTCACTCGAAGGGATTGGTAGGTGTAGGATTTTGAGTTGAGCATCACATGGAAATTTTTCCTTAGTATTTCCTCGACCCCCTTTAACAGTACGGTGTTTCCTATGACTCAAGAAAGAGAAAATGAAACTACGAAAACAAAAGTCTTCACGCTTCATGTTCCTCAAATGAATACCAAGTCTTCAAGGTCACACCAATTTCTTCACTTTCAAAGTCTTCAGAAAGTCTTCAGAATTTCAACGTCTTCAGTCGAAGAACTTCATTTTTAGGGGTCGACTTTCTCTGTAAATATCAAACTCCTCATAGACTTATAGACCTGTGTACACTCACAAACTCATCAGTAACTTAACCTATAAGTCTTCAATACACCAAAATCACCAAGGGGCACTAGATGCACTTACATGCTGGCTCATGCTGTGCTCAACTGCTTTGGATGAAGCAAACCCTCAAGGACTATAGCGTCAACGTGAAGAATGTGCCTCTCCTCTGCGACAATGAGAGTGCCATCAAGATTGCTCACAACCCAGTTCAGCACTCGAAGACAAAGCACATCCAGATTCGTCATCATTTTCTTCGTGATCATGTGTTGAAGGGCGACATCTCCATCGAGCATGTGAAGACTGAAGAACAGCTAGCTGATATCTTCACCAAGCCCTTGGATGAGAAGAGATTTAGCAAGTTGCGTTGTGAGCTAAATATCTTAGAGTCTTCGAATGTTCTTTGGAAAGGACACACATCCTAACACTTATGCAAAATTGATGACTTAGATGTGCAACACATGAAGAAAGGTTTTTCTTCAATCAATGAAGAATAACACTCTAAGTGTGAAGAAATTAATGAAGAATTTGATTCTCAGAACCCTACGACAATTGTACGCGGTGTCTGAAATCATCATTCTTATACGGTGGGCCACGCCACCACAAAAAGTTGAAAATCTTCAATTTGAGTTTTTTTATTTTTGAAATTCTTCAGTTTTTCAAATTCTTCAACTTTGCAAAATCTTCACTGTTTCCGTCGTCTTTCTTCATTGGCTACATATATATATATCAATGTTGAGGATATCGCTTATCGTTATCGTCTTGGTCAGCTAGGGATTAGAGATTAATCGAAAATCAGCCAATTAATCGATTTTATCGGTCGACTATTAATCGGATATATTTTTGCAAATCTCAGGTTCCCACCATTAAAATACACTATATTTAACACCAAAACAATATTAGACTTAAGTGTCACCTTGATTCCTAGCCTTTGAATCCTCGTATGATGACAAACAAAATAGGACAATGGTACATATTGCGTATCAAGGTCCACAAAACATAAATAAACATAGTTTTTGCAAACATAGTGCTATGAATAGGTCCGATTTATCGGTATATTCTTGATAAATTGCTTGCGAGAGCGATAAATCGGTCCAAAAGATAAATGGTGAAGATAAGGCATAATCTTATCGGTCACCCCCCGATTAGCGATAAATTGGAAGATTAATCGTTGAATCGGAAGATTTTTTGAATAGTGATATATCTATATATGAGTTTATGTCCTCTACAACATTCACTTATGGCTATTTCTTCAAGTTGCTTTTTCTGCCAAGTGAATGTGATCGGACCCTTCCCCCTCTATGCTAGACTCAACCCAATCTATTCACAAATTCTTCATGTGCGTTCTATTTGAAACCCGTTCAAAGTCTTCACTGTGTCCTTGTCAGCTGAAGAAATTGCGAATGAAACTTTAAAACAAATCTTATCCAGTTTTTCGGTTTTACCGCTCAAACTGTTCCGCATCCCACCATGCATTATTATAATCACCCACGATCTTACATGATCTCATCTGCACAGTACGTGGGTGACACATGTCGCGTGAAGGAGAAAGGGCAGGGGCATGTTCGTCCCAAAATCTTCGGGCGAACAGTTTTTACCGTGGCTATAAATACCCCTCTCCCCTTCCTCACTTCATTTACTCCGCTCGGTCGCTGTCTCTCGCTCGAGCTCCTCAAACCCTAGCGTCGCCGCTACTCCATCGCCGCCGGTGAGGAAGAGCTTCACTGCCTCGACCTCGTCGCCGTCGTACTCGCGCCGGCTGCGGAAATCTTCACTCCGCCGCTGCCGTAGCTATCTCCCTCTGCCAAGTTAGGGCGTGGGAGATCGAACCGGACGAACTTCACATCTGTTCATCTCAGTTCATCGTGTTCTTCAGTTCGGTTAATTAAAAGTTACTTTTATTACTCACTTTGATTCTCAAGTTTTCCTGATAATCTTCAAAGGTGTTTTATTCTTCAAATCTTCACACATATGAACATCTCACACACTGTATGCTCTTGATCCATCTCTCTAAGCACTCATTTTCTTCAAGATTCCTCAATTGTGCGGATTTTCGATCTGTACAACTCTGGAACCTCAGACAAGAACGCTTAGTGAAATTCCTCAAGGCTCAACTGGTCAAATTCCTCAAAACTTGTCTTTTCGAAAAATCTTCTGAGAACGCATATGACCTCTCCAAATTCCTTGCACCTACACTCTGTTCACATGTACTCATGTCCGCTGCTGAATCACTAGGTTCTCATCAACTTAACTCATTTGCAGCGTTTCTCGAAGAAAAACTGCATACTTCTTCAGAGTGCTCAATTGTTCAAATTCCTCATCTGAAGAAAAAGGCTGAAGGAAAGAGACCGCAGAAAGGAGGAAAGAAACAGGAGGTCATGACAGCTTTCGAAATCCCTGATGAAATATACAAGGATTATTGCACACCTGATGAAGCCAAGTTTGGCAAAGAAAACAAGAATCAGCGCAAAGTGCGTATTCAGAGGATTGAACGAAGATGGGCACAAGAATGGAGGGAATATCGATATGTTACTCCTAAGTACATGAAGAAATTCGCCTTAAATCCTCCATGCCCAAGAGCTCCATTGGCACCTGGCCAAGTAGCTGATCCCACCAGCATCAAGCGTGGTGAGGACTTTCCTGAAGAATGGGCTAGGCGTCAAGCAAAACTGGCAAGACAAGCCAAGGAGGCAGTGAGGAAATTCAATGAGGATTCTGCTGCTGTTGAGACCTCGGTCAAACCGAGGAAATCAATGCCGAAGAAGCCTGCTCGTAAGCCAAGTGCTTCACCTTCAGCGCCCTCACGGCAAATTCCTCAGACCGCTGCTGCTCCACCAAAGTCCTCAGCAGCTCCCTCAAAGTCCTCAACTCATGTGCATCTGGCTACATGCCAAAGGACTCAGGGTTTCTCAATTGCTTCTGGTGTCTTAGCAAGTTCCTCAGCTGCACCAATGTCCTCATCAGGCCCCTCACTGTTGAAGACAAAAGCAACAGCTGGACGCGGTCCTCGGCCAAGTCCAAGGAAGAAACAGGTTGCATTCCAGGTGCCCTCTGATGATGAGGCCTCTGATGAAGAACTTGCAGAAATCATCAGAGACAGACAAGCAAAGGCCGCTAGAGCCAAAGGCACATCTGTGCCACTGCTGTTGGATCCGAAGAAGATCCTTGACTACATTAACCTATGGCACAAGGATCCAAACACTCCAATGCCTGATCTGCCTCTGACTCCCGGTCAAAGTCACATGCTGACCCATTTCATCTCTCAAGAGAAATGGAAGTTTGAAAAGGCTCGTGAAATAAAGAGAGCACAAGCTAGAAAGGAGAAGCTTCTGAAGAAGAACGTTGTCAGACTGACACTTGAAGAACTTCTCAAGGCTCAATCTGAAATCCAAGCCCTCAGCAAGGACTTCGATGCATACAATGCTGATTGGCAAGGAGCCAAAGTGCGATTCGTCAACCTAACGAAGAAAATGTCAACTGTTGCATCCCCATCGCAACAAGAAAATCCTCAGGCTGCAGAATCTGCTCAGCCTGCTGAAGAACATGCCAGCACCGCTGATGACTTTTAGCCTGCTGATGAAAACACAAGTTCCAGGGCTGATGACTCCATTCCAGCCGCTGAAGAAATTGCCAGGGCATCCACTAGTGGTGCGCCTGAAGAAACTGAAGAGATCAGGGCAACTGCAATAGTTGCGCCTGAAGAAAATCAACCACAGTCCTCAGCTCCTCCCGCGCCTACTCCAACTCCTATTCTTCCTTCTGCCTATGAAGTGAAGAAGACCAAGGCTGTAGAGCGAGCTGCAGTGAAGAAAAGGAAGGCATCAGCTGCGTCAAATTCTTCGGCTGCGAAGAAAATGAAGCCAATGACTAGCTATCTTGAAAATCCTATTGATGCCGTTCCGATTTCCTCCATGTCGTCAAAGGAAATTGTTCCTTATGGAGAAGACTACAAGATTCCAAGTGGATCTGATGAAGAAAATCATTCTGCTTCTACGTCAGAGCAGTTTGATGAAGAAATTGAAGTGGAAGCATTCCCTTCAACGCCAGTCGTTTCCTCACCTATGCCTCAATTCACAGCTGAAGAGGCTGGTGTTGAGGAAATTGAAAAAGAAGATGAAGATGTGGACATTGGATGCACTACACCAGTGATGAATGATGACTTTTGGGAAAGTCAGCATCCAAATACTCCTCTCTTCACTCCTATTCAACAGATTCCTCAGTCCCCGGCTACAACTGTTCAAATGGGCTCTGAAGAAACTCATCCCTTCATCTGTTCATGAAGAAATTCCAGCCGCTAGCGCTGAAGAACCTGCTGCTGTTGATCCTCAAGTTACACAAGAAGAGGAACCAGAAATTCCTCAGCCTACAGTACCTGAGCTCGCGATTCCTGAGGTTGTGCTGCAAATCACTGATACTCCTCTGCCCAAACCGAAGAATCCGTTCTCAAGCAAGCAAAAATTCAAGGCTGAAGACTTCTTTTCTGAGCATGTGTTCTTCACTGATTATAATCCATATGACTCTACTCGCATAAGGAAGAGGCGTTTCTGGACTGCTACTCAAGCCAACTTCTATTCCTCAGTGCTCTTTGACAAGGACAAAATCTTCGATCATGAACATATTCCTCATGTGGATATGGAATCTCTGCCGTGCTTCGAGCCAGTCCTCACTGTTATTCACGATGCTGGACTACTGAACTTCTACACTGATATCTGTGATTGGAATGAAGAACTCATTCTTCAGTTCTACGCCACACTGCATATCACCGGAGATGCTGAAGATGTCAATTCATGGGTACTGGATTGGATGACCGAAAACACTCACTACAAGGCACCAGCAACTGAATTGCTTCGTGTCCTTCCTCTTGATCCTCCCCACGACAGTGCACGTTGCATCTACAATGACCCTGAACTGACGAATCATTATATGCAAGTGCTCATGAAGCCTTTGAAGCCAGGGCAGGCCCCTCGAACCAAATTCCTCGTCAAGGAATTGCTATATGTGCCTCGGACTGTCTATCGAATCCCGACGAAGACAATGAGTCCAATCAAAGGCCACGACTCAAATGATGAAGATGTCGTTGGCATCATGAAGAACATGCTTTTCAACATCATTCATGGCGTTCCCGTCAACTTCCATGATTTCTTCATGAGGACTCTGGCGAATGTTGCTATGTCACCTTTTGAGCTGAAGCCCTATGCGCCTTGGATTATGAGATTCATAAGGGCAAGATCTTCACTGAACTACAAGGCCGACACTCTGAACCATGGTAGCTACTTGCCTCCCATTGAAGTCCTCAAGCGACCAGTTTCATCATCTGATGATAAAGGCAAGGCAGCTGCTGTGATCGATGAAGGCACTCGTCCATTGGATGGTCAATTTCGTCTGGCTACTTCTTACTCCACCAATGACGACTCTGCTACACATGACACTGTCGCAAATACCTCAGCTAAGAAAAAGCCTCAAGCCACAGCACCCAGGGTGATGACTGACCGTGAGTTACTCCTCAGTCTTCATCAGAAGGTTGATCGCAATCACAAATGGGTGAAGCGTCAGTTTGCTGCAATTCTTCACAACATGACCTCAACCCATAATGCTGTGAAGAAGAACCATTATCACCTTCATGAGACTCTCAACCGCACCTGGGCTGTTCTCACTCATGTATATACCGCGGAAGAACTAAAGACTATGGGTCTCCAGGAAGCATTTGACTGGTCTGCACCACCTCCGAAGAAATTCAAGAGAGTCAAAGTTCCTGATCTGGTGGCCAGCTCTTATTCTTCATCGCATGAAACTGATGAACATGAAGATTTGGACGACACTGCGGCAAACCCTACTTCAACAAACAACCCCGACAAAGCTGGCGCTCCTCCATCAACTTGAAATTCTTCAGGGGCGTTAGTCCTCAGTTTCGATCCTTTTGGTCATTTGATGACAAAGGGGGAGAAATCTGAGTTAGTCTTCAAGCGGGTTTATAGTATGGGCGTTTTGTTAAGTTACCACTCTCGTTCTTCCGAAAGTTTTTACTGGATCGAGTTGTAATCTTAAATCCGATGGTGCCCTGATACTTTTGAACGGTGCATAGTGCTCTGAAGATGCACTGTGCTCTGATACTTTTGATGTGTTATTCTGCATGCTTATTCCTCGCTAATATTATTGCACGCATGCTGAATCTCATCAGGCACCATATTTCATCATGCATTTCAAATTCTTCATATTATATATCAAATGCGTGTATGAATTACAAGATATAGGGGGAGATCTCCATGATTCAATTCTTCAAATGTGCATTGCCTCAAAAGCAAATTCCTCACTATGCACATATTCATGGGGAGTTCGTCTATATCTTGCAATCAAATTCCTCAATATCAGTATTTACACTTCATATGTTTATTCCCGTTGAAAACTTAACCTATGTTGTCATCAATCACCAAAAGGGGGAGATTCTAAGTGCATCTAGTGCCCCTTAGTGATTTTGGTGTATTGAAGACTTATAGGTTAAGGGACTGATGCGTTTGTGAGTGTACACAGGTCTATAAGTCTATGAGGAGTTTGATATTTACAGAGAAAGTCGACCCCTAAAAATGAAGTTCTTTGACTGAAGACTTTGATATTCTGAAGACTTTCTGAAGACTTTGAAAGTGAAGAAAATGGTGTGACCTTGAAGACTTGGTATTCATTCGAGGAACATGAAGCGTGAAGACTTTTGTTTTCGTAGTTTCATTTTCTCTTTCTTGAGTCATAGGAAACACCGTACTGTTAAAGGGGGTCGAGGAAATACTAAGGAGAAATTTCCATGTGATGCTCAACTCAAAATCCTACACCTACCAATCCCTTCGAGTGAAGCCATTGGAAATCTCATACAGTTCAATCAAGTTCTTCAGTGACAGAGACGCAGTTCTTCTGGTCACTGATGACTTTGCTCTGACTGAGGAGTTAGGAATTCGCCAATGCGAATTGCCTACACAGTGAGGAACATGATAGCCCTGAGGAATTTGAGAATCAAATTTCCGACCGTTGCTGTGCTGCGCGCCGGCTGTCCCAAAATATCTTATCCACCTAACGGTCATATCATTGAAGGGCATTTATGTCTTATCATGTCGGGCTGCTCCGAGAGAACTTGACACTTGTCATTTGAGAGCAACCCATCCTCCGAGGACTTTGAGCGAAAATCATCAAGTGAGGAAAATCCAAAACCAAACCCCCACAAACCCAAAGTGATTGAGCATCACTGAAGAAATTGATCCCGCGTGGATCCGACGCTTGTTACCTTTGAAGACTGTGCTTCTTCCAGACGGTTAGGCATCAAGGTCTAGAGCATCCAAGAGGAATTGTGGATCGCCGAGTGACCAAGTCTGTGAAGGTTTGGAAGTCACCTGAAGACTTACCACGAGTGATTGGACGAGACCTGTGTGGTCTTAGTTCAAGGAGAATACGGTGAGGACTAGGTGTCCTGAGTTGCGGCTCAGAGACTGGGTGTCCGGGACTGCGTGTCCTCGAGTTTAAATACTCAGCCGCTCCAACCAGACGTACAACTGAGACAGCAGTTGGAACTGGTTTACCAAATCATTGTCTTCACCAACTAACTGGTTCTATCTCCTCAACTCTTTCATTTCATCATTTCTGTATTGAATGTTGTTCATATCTGTGCTTGAAGACTTTGACTGAAGACTTTGACAAATTCCTCAGTTCAATTTCTTCAGTCTGTTTGTCTTCATCTTGTTATCCTGTGTTTACGCTTTTTGTACTCTGTGCTTGTCTTCATTTCATCATGATGACTATGTTTGTATCCTGTTATGTTTACTTCTGAGTACTTATTCCGCTGCAAGTAGTTCTTCGCTAAGGAATTTCCTCACCAGCAAATTCCTCAGTGAAGAATTCATAAAAATCGCCTATTCACCCCCCCTCTAGTCGATATAACACACTTTCAGGTGGCCCCTCCTGCCTTTCCCTCCTCAAGAGAGGAAGGAAAGGGGGTCCTCAGGAGAGAAAGGAAAGGGGGGGCGCCACCTCCACCTTCCTTCCTCCCGCACTCCAAATAAGGAAAGGGGCGCTAGTTGGGGGAGGACCCCAAGTAGGATTCGGTCTAGTTGGGGGCGCCTCTAGGCTGCTCCCTCCACCCCACCTATATATCTGTGGGAAGGGGGCGGCTAGCACACCACAACATTATCTTAGCCGTGTGCGGCGCCCCCCTCCACCGTTTATAACCCCGGTCATAATTTTGTAGTGCTTAGGCGAAGCCCTGCGGAGATAGTTCACCATCACCGTCACCACGCCGTCGTGCTGCCGGAACTCATCTACTACCTCGCCGTCTTGCTGGATCAAGAAGGCGGAGGACGTCACCGAGTTGATTGTGTGCTGAACACGGAGGTGTTGTACGTTCGATACTTGATCGGTTGGAGCAAAAAGAAGTTCGACTACATCAATCGCGTTGTTAAACGCTTCCTCTTACGGTCTACGAGGGTACGTAAACACGCTCTCCCCTCTTGCTGCTATGCATCTACATAGATAGATCTTGCACGTGCGTAGAATTTTTTTTGTTTTCCATGCAACGTTTCCCAACACCTCTGTCGCGCCAGTCAGGGACGGGGTGGACGACATCTAGGGCGGGGACTGGTGGTGAGGATGGGGGAGGGCAAGGATGCCAGACTACGAGGGCCCAGACGCGGGAAAGGTTGGAGGGACGTGCAAAAAGGATTTGGTGGATTTGGTGTAATTTGTTATGAGGTAGGGTTATCGCGTCCAACATCGCGGACACGCCCGGGCACCCTCATATCGCCCTACATTTGGGCTGAATATGAGGGGTGTTGGTCAGCCCGGTTTGAGGCCCATTTGAGGTGCCCGTCTGGGTTGGTTTTTTTACCGGGCCGTTCGTCCGGGCGTTTGGGGCGTGTTTGGGGTGCTCAGCTGTAGATGATCTTACTAAACTCCAAAGAGGATGCTGCCAAGTATCTCACTTTGTGTCATTGTTTTTCATTAGTGGAAGTCCCGTCACTAATTTTCTTTCCTGCTTTAAAACTAGAAATCTCAAAATCATTCGTCGAATTTCCTTGGGAAGGACAAACGAAACATCCTGGTTTTTGCAGAAATATGTGGTTGGACCATGGTTGGACCTATGTGTATGTACACCGCCTGTCGTTGTCTTCAGATTCATGTCGTGTTTTCTAATTCATGACAAAATTAATTTTGTTTCATAGTGTTGGATAATGTTCCTTTTCTCGTTTTAAAGTGTATCATAACATTTCATTGTGTGCCAACAAGTAAAAGTGCACTTATTTTGGAGTGGATTTGCTAATACACGATGGAACATTAAGATACTCTTTGAAATAAGAAAAAAGAGCACGTACAAAATAGAAGTAAATCATATTTTGCTAAAGAAATATATGAAAACATGTCGCAAATCTCAAACACAACGACATACAGTGAATGCATGCACACAGAATATTCTCTCTCGTCTAGTTCTCCAATGAGGTTTAGGCCCGAGCTAATCCATCCTAAGGCTAGTTCCAATGCATTGGTGCTTACATGAGGTGCTAAGCACATTAAAAACTTTAGCAACTAAGCCCCCAATGCATAGGTGCTTAACTTGTTGGTGCTAAGCATCCTTCATTTAATGATTTTGCAACTAAAGTTATTCATGCATTGGCGGGATCCTTCCAATTTAAATGTTTCACGTAGGTTCTCGCGCTTGGCATTGTTTCTTCCTGGGGTCATCACACTCATCTCTCTCCTCTTAATTACCCTGCCACATCAGAATTTTTGCCTACATGGCAGCCTTAGCACCTGTACAAGGTAGAGCATTGGGAGGGGCCTAACATTCAATACACTCATTTTCACATGATTGACCCAAGTCTTGGAGATCTGCTCTCCATGAGACCCGTTCCTATCTTTTGACCTTCTCAATTTCTTCAAACACAACTGTTCCCGCACTGCATCTTTGCCGGCGCCATCCTTCCTGGCCCCGCAGGCCACCACCCGCCACACGGACGCTCCGTAGGCTCTGTTGCGGTCCTCACCCTTCCGGATTTGAGCCTCTCTCGCACCGTCGCTAGCGCAAAATTGACAAATCTACGGTTGCCGTCGTCGCCTGATTTGACTCATCCGTGCGCCGGTGATGGCGTCTTTGCCTCAGATTGGCTGGGTGCCGAACCACACAGATTTGTCGGGTGCCACGGTCCTCGCGCCACCTGAATTTGAGCCTCTCTCGCGATGTCCGCGTCACAGAATTGACAGATCTACGGCTGCTGCCGGCGACGCCGCCTTTGTCATGGATTGGTCGGGTGCCGAACTGCATAGCCCAGACAACGTCTCTGCACCGCATTCAGTATGGCCTCCTCCTCTAGCCGCCCGGATCTCACTTGTCAGCGGTTTGCCGACAAAAGACACGCCCAGCCGTCGACCAGGCTCGACATTGTCCCAACAGCTCGTCGGCTCCCTGTTGTTGGTCATAAAGTGCGACGCCTACCCATGCCTGGTGGTGCGCCGAGTTTCCACTACGCGAGAACAAGTACGGTGTGGATGTGCGACGACTCCCCGTTGCCGATCAAGTGCAAAAAAGATTGGGTGAGTGCTTGTTTTGATTTGGTTGTTCATCGGATTCAGCATAATTTGTGGATCATTGTTTGCTCAAATTTGTATGTAGGATGGATGCAAGTTTTGGTATTGGGAAGAAGATTACATCGATTTATTGATAGCGAGAAATTTGTAGATGTTCGTGCACTCCTTGCTAAAAGTAGAGACTAGAGATGGGACTAGATGCAACGCAATATCAAATTCGTCGGAATTGAAGAAGAAAGAAGTGTGCAAGCTCGAGAAATCAATAGAGAGAATCAACAATTAAACACATAGAGAAAATATTAAGGGAAACGTTTGTGACCGGCGGACCGGCCGAAGCTTGGGCCGGTCGCGTGAGAGTCGCACGATCGCCCAGATCCATCATCCACTGTTGGTTCCCAACGTGGCCACGTCATACAAGGCCGGTCCCACCCACATCTCTTCCTCCATTCAAGATATCTCTCGACTACTCATTCAGATGCCATCTCCCCCTCTCTCCCCTTCCTCCAGACGCGTCGCTCTCCTCTCTGCTTCCCCTATCACGGTTGTATCCTTCTCCTAGGCTGCCAGCGAGCTTCCGCGAGCTCTTTTCCTCCGTTTTGTTTTCCAGATCAGAGAAAGGTGTTTGCAAAGGAAGGCCATTGGTTGCCTCCAACCCGCGGAAGCCATGGTCGTGCATCTACTTAGCGAGGTCCTACGTTTCTGCAACCCGCGAGGACTAGAGGTGATGGCCACTGGTGCTGAAGCTGCAACTGGCTTTGCGATTTGCTTCAACCGGCACAGGGAAAGCTACAACCGGCACCCGGGTTTGCTACAACCAGGCGACGGTGAGCGTTTCCAGAGACGACGACGCACATTTTTTGCTGCAACAGGTAACGGAAAAGCTACCACCAACACTTGGTTTTGCTACAGCCAGGAGATGATGAAGTGTCGCCGGCGACGACGTGCTGCAAATTTTTTGCAAGAAAGCTACCACCAGCGATCAATTTTGCTGCAATTGGCATGTGGTGGTACAAGCGGCATGCGATGATGTGACGAGCAACGACATGGGGTGTCCACGGCGACCAGGATTGCTACAACTGGTACGTTTTTTTGCTACCACCGCGGTGATCGCATGCTGCAGCGACGGGGAGCAGCAACCTGGGCGGTGGATGCTGGAACCGACGTGATTCATGGTGAAACCGGCGCGCAGATGCTAGAAACCTCAGTGGAAAAAGTTTCAACCGTCAGGTATAGAAGCTGTTTTCTAGTGGGAGACGAACCGGCGCGCACATGGCAGGAGGGTGCACGGGCGCGGCCCAAAGAGGTGCGTGCTGATGGTGCAGGTGAGGGCTGCTGGTGCTGGCGAGGAGTTGGTGGTGCGGGCGAGAGAACGATCTGAGAAAGAAGAGAGTTGACTCGGGGGGAGTGGATATGACGGCTACACTGTTCCAGCGACCGGCGGAAGCATTGGGCCGGTAGACCGGCGCAGTTCACTTCCCTGATACTAATCAAACTAGTGGGAGCAGTTATAGAAGTTGGCAATTCTTGTTTTCTTTGGTTTCGTTGTCGTAGCGAAGAATTGGTGTTCAATAATGTGAATTTAGTGTAGTAAATATACTCCACTAAGATTTACTCGGTCGGATCCTCTTCTATTTTTTAGGGATCAGCTAGAGTTGACCTTATAGCCCAATTTCATGATTTGTTTTGAAAGTAGTCTTTTTTTCAAAAAAGGGATTCGGATATATATTATAGAAGTTCACTACAAATACAAAACTACTCAAACATAATACAAATCAAAACTTCTAGACCACCGAAAGATCACTACCGCTGGCAAAACGGTAGCGACCTAGCCAAGTAGTTTAGATTTGTATTATGTTTGATCATGGACAACCAAAACCTTAATCAAAACTTTGGCTAGCCAACGCTTTGGCGGGACAACCTTAGGCATAAACCAAACACACCCTATGAATTGTTCTTTACGGTAAATTTTAAGAACTACTCGCATATATAGAACCATGGAAAATTTTCAGTAGTGTGAATCACAGGAAATGCAAACAACAAAAAAGTCATAGAAAATGCAACGTTGTTCTTCACAAGACCAGTCACGGAGGGAGGGCTGTCAGCCTGTCACGATTGCTGGTCTAACCGTCTCACTGCGGTCATTGATTGGCCGGTTGGCTCACGCGGAGTAGTAAGATTCATTGACCTACGACACGAGTAGTCATTTCAATCCCCCCGAAACCCTGAACCGCAGCCGCAACCGCCGCCGCCGCCGCCGCCGCCAAGCCGAGCAGCCATGGAGGGATCCGCCGCCCCGGCGCCGCTCCGCACGCGCGTGTGCATCATCGGCAGCGGCCCGGCCGCGCACACGGCGGCCATATACGCGGCCCGCGCGGAGCTCAAGCCCGTGCTCTTCGAGGGCTGGATGGCCAACGACATCGCCGCGGGGGGCCAGCTCACCACCACCACCGACGTCGAGAATTTCCCGGGCTTCCCCACCGGCATCATGGGCATCGACCTCATGGACAACTGCCGCGCCCAGTCCGCCCGCTTCGGCACCAACATCCTCTCCGAGACCGTCACCGAGGTCGACTTCTCCGCCCGCCCCTTCCGCGTCACCTCCGACTCCACCACCGTCCTCGCCGACACCGTCGTCGTCGCCACGGGCGCCGTCGCGCGCCGCCTCCACTTCCCCGGGTCCGACACCTACTGGAACCGCGGCATCTCTGCCTGCGCCGTCTGCGACGGTGCCGCGCCCATCTTCCGGAACAAGCCCATCGCCGTCATCGGTGGCGGAGATTCCGCCATGGAGGAGGGCAACTTCCTCACCAAGTACGGATCCCAGGTGTACATCATCCATCGGCGCAACACCTTCCGCGCCTCCAAGATTATGCAGGCCAGGGCGCTTTCCAATCCTAAGATCCAGGTTGTCTGGGACTCCGAGGTCGTCGAGGCCTACGGCGGCGCAGGCGGTGGCCCATTAGCGGGGGTCAAGGTCAAGAACTTGGTGACTGGTCAGGTCTCTGACCTTCAGGTCTCCGGGCTCTTCTTTGCCATCGGGCATGAGCCGGCCACCAAGTTTCTCAATGGGCAGCTTGAGCTCCATGCCGATGGCTATGTGGCCACCAAGCCGGGCTCTACACATACCAGTGTGGAGGGGGTGTTTGCTGCTGGGGATGTGCAGGATAAGAAGTATCGTCAGGCGATTACTGCCGCTGGTTCAGGTATTACTATAGCATAGCACTATGTGAATTGATTGTATAAGTGTTGCTAGTGATCAATTTGTATACATATGGTAATCTATAAATTAGTAACTATATATATTCATATGCTTAGGGATCAATTGCTTCTTTGAACTAGTCTTTATAGTGACAATAGAAAGTGGTGTTTGAGTTTAAAAAAAAACGAGTTTAATTATTTATACTCCAACATTGTATTCAAAATTAGTTCGCTACATTCTGGGATATGTTGGACTGTTGATGCCCAAACCTGCTGACAGTTAGGGACACCTTACTGTTTCCAAGCAAGGGTAATGGGAGTCAGTTTCCTTTTTCGTAAGAGTAACCTTGGTAGCAGGGCTCCAGTACTTTACAGTAACTGAATAAACCATGGGTCTAACAGCCAAAAGAAAGCAGAAAATATGTACCAGAACGAATGAAAACTTACAGGGTTTTGCCGCCTGCCTGGCTTATCAAACCTAGGTTCAAACTGCATGAACATCTATTACAACACCCATCAGGACTGCAAAACATGGGTGCTCTTGCCACACCCTCAGGAGTTGCAGTTGAACTGCAGTCGGGCTTGATTCTGATTAGCCCCTGATCCTTCTCACGTTGCTTCAGCACATACCCCTGCAGGCGTGTTGCTCCAGCCAGCAAAGTCTCCCCTTCAGCTCCAGATTGTAAACATGCCCATTCTAGGACATGACACATGTAATATCAGTTCAACAGGGTTTTCATTAGTTTCCCCTCAAAGCATGCCCTGTTCCGCAGTTTCTGCAGTGCCTGTCACAAATGATCTGACTAGTGTCCAATCATAGCTGACCGAGGAATTATTGAACTGGGTGTAATTTCCCCGCCGTGCCATTTTGAAGCTTCCCGTTGGGGGGATACAAGGGAAATATTCATGTAATTAGTTTCAGGTGCTTAAAACTTGTGGTAACAAACAAGGGCGTGCCCTCTATTTAGGTTAGAAGATCCCCTTTCAGGCTATACACTTGTGGCTTACTCTAAAATTCCTGAGAGGGACTGCAGAATGTTATGGTCACCTCATGGTAGTAGCACTCAATCAATCAAGTTAACACTGTTGTGTTAATATAGTAAGGTTCTGTTCCAGAAATATTTGTCTGTCAGCCTAGGATTCTCAGGTTTGTGATGTAATTAAACTTTTGTAGTACTGGTAATGTATGCCCTGAATAATACTCATATACAGAAAGTTTTTCCTTAAAATATCGTAGATGCTCCTTTGCTAAGTATTGGATCTGCCACTTGAGTTTTTGTGTAATCATATCTGTCACTGGAAACACATGTTACTAATGCTATGCGTCACTTCCAATGGCCAATGGTGGGCAGAAGACCCGCATCCTTACTGTGGAACTCATCTGTTTGGTACAGGGTTTCCTTGTCTAACTAGGCATTTGTGTTTTAGCCAGATTCTCATGTTGGTCGATCCATGCTTAACATGGTACTATTGGTTGTATAAGTTGAACCCATTTTTCTCATGTTAATAGGTTTAGATGTGTTATCCAAGAAAGATTTAGTCTTGCAATATAATCCTTTGTCCCTGCCTGGTGCCTGATGACACCATTTATTGGGAATTGACCTTTAGTGGCTCCTGCTGAGCATATAATTCTGCGCCAAACAACTAACTCGCCAATATATACAGGGTGCATGGCTGCTTTGGACGCAGAGCACTATCTGCAGGAGGTGGGTGCACAGGAGGGCAAGTCTGATTGACTCTCTCTTGGTGAAGCGACGACCATCAGCTCACCGAAAGCCGCACTCTGAGCTTGATGAAGTTTGTCCAGTTCTTCAACAGTTTCATTATGCTGCTTAGCAGCACCGTATTATTATTCTCCGTCATTAGGAGGTCCTAGATCAACTTTCATTAGTGTGGTGGAAATGGTTCGTATTTATCACTGGTGGAACTCAAAACTGACTCCTATGTATCATTGGCGAAATCACATTATTATTCTGAGATATCTGTATTGCTCCACCAGGTATGTATGCTGTTGTATTTTTCTACATGTTTGGAGCACCGCGTATTCTGAAAACATGTTTTTTTTACATTTCAAAAACACGTCTGGTATTTTTTTAAAGGGAAATATCTGGTCTTTGTTGGCTCACGGTGCTATATGGTTCTTCAGAACTAAAGGGTCTTCTCGGCCCAGTTTTATTTTACTACTCCCTCCGCTCACAAATATGAGATGTTCTAAGAGGGTGCTTGGATACATTTTAGTCCCATGACTAAAAGTAGTGGGACTAAAACTTGCTAGCCTCAGAGGGTGCTTGGATCCAAGGGACTTATTTTAGTCTGACTAAAAATAGTCTCTTTAAGAGGCTAAAGTTCCAAGCACCCCTGATTAAAGAGGGGCTAAAACTAGTCTTGAGACTAAAAACTTTTAGTCAGGGGTACCCCTACCAAAATGTGGATTAGTCCTCTCTCTCCTCATTTAACTCCTCTCCTTTAACACATGCGAGTTTTGGATTGGAGGGTTTGGAGGATAATAAATGCTCATTAACTTGATTTTAGTCTATTTAGTATTTGGATCCAAGCATGGGTGAGGCTAGCAAGTTTTAGTCCCACTACTTTTAGTCATGGGACTAAAACGTATCCAAGCACCCTCTCACCCATGCTTGGATCCAAATACTAAAGAGACTAAAATCAAGTTAATGAGCATTTATTATCCTCCAAACCCTCCAATCCAGAACTCGCCTGTGTTAAAGGAGAGGAGTTAAATGAGGAGAGAGAGGACTAATCCACATTTTAGTAGGGGTACCCTTGAATAATTTTTTTTAGTCTCAAGACTAGTTTTAGCCCCTCTTTAGTCAGGGGTGCTTGGAACTTTAGCCTCTTAAAGAGACCATTTTTAGTCAGACTAAAATAAGTCCCTTGGATCCAAGCACCCAACTTTTTTCTGAATCGGACGTATATAGAGACGTTTTAGTGCATTTGTTCACTCATTTCAGTTCGTATGTAGTCTATATTGAAGTATATCCAAAACATCTTATATTTGTGAATGGAGGGAGTAGGCAGTAACAGAGAAATATTTGGGGATGCCTTCTGATGTCAGCCCTTCCAATGAAAACCTGTGTGAGTCTGGTGGGATGCTATGTCTTGATTTAAGTCAATGGGGGGACTCGGTTTCAGAGATTTTGAGCTCTTTAATCTTTCTTTGATGACATGGTTCTCACCATTCTCGTGTGGAGAGCTATCTTGGAGGGGAGGGATGTTTTAGTTAAAGACCTTATTTGTTGAAATTGGTAATGAGTTATCCACTGAGATTTGGAACCGCGATTGGTTGCCACTGAAAGAACTAACGCGACCAATAGTTTCTTTGGCAGCAGACCCTCCACATTTGGGCAGATCTTATTGATGAAACGAGCGTTGATGCCTCACCGTATTGCACATTCTGCTATGCACAAGAAACATTGATGACTTTTGGTCGTGGAATTTTGAGCGATTGGCTGGAAGCCTGGAAGCGTGGTCTTCAAACGCTTCATATGATGGGGAAACTTGGAAATCACTTTGGAACACTAATGTCCTGGGAAAACTGAGATTCTTCCTGTGGCGCCTAGCTTTGCATTCTTTAAGTACGAATGATGTGCGTCGGCATGGTAAAATGGCCAGTTCGGGTGCCTGTTCTATATGTGGGGCTAAGGGTTTGTGCAAACACTCTGGTGGAATGTACATCATGGGTTCATGGCCAAAATAATACTAATTGACAAAGCAACCTAGCTTTAAAGTGATCACCATGAATGGAGCACCTAAATCCATTAACCACGCATCTCTTGAATGTGGACGTACACTTGGGCATGAAAGGAACAAAGCATGTGCATTCTCAACCAGCAAGATCTGGACGACTACACTGACTCCAACACAACAAGATCAGGGAGTGACTTCAGTTTCATCCAAACCGTGCCTGATATGAGATGCTGCAGATCGTAGCATTCTTTTAGCATGTACTCGTATCGCGGCGTTTGAAGTTGCGCTAGTACCTTGTGGTGCTGGCCATGCTGTTCGTTAGCGCGACGTCGCCAAGCTCAACCTACCAAGTGGCGTGTTTGTCATGGGCGATGGCGATACACACCATCGTGTCGGCGGCCACCGCGGCCTTCGGCTCATCGTGCTCCACTCCGCCTAGACTTGCCGATGTCGTGAACTCGTGATTGATGTGGTCATGTGTCTCGTCTGGTGCCAATCCGTTTTGTCAACGGGAAAGATCGCGGTGAACGGAAGGACCGGCGGATGGACGTCGAGGATCGATGTTGAAGGCAAGGTCGGATGACACAGTGGATGAGATGAAAAGCTTAATCCCTATCAATGTCAAAATTATACATTCAAATTTGACACAAAGCTTAACCCCAGATTTTTTTGTGTGTGTATGTCCTACTTCTTGTTTACACCATGCCTAGATGCATTGTTTGTTGGCCTCGTATAGCGGCCTTGTTGGCATTGTTAATAAAATCGCTGGAGTTGATCTAAAAAACGTTGATAGCCCAAGAAGTTGGCAGCGGGAAGGAAGCCACCCCTCCCCTCCCGACCCCACCCTAGCGTCGTCTCCCTTGGTGGCGGCCGGGGCGGCGCGAGGCCCTCCTCCCTCCGGCCCCCTCCTCCTCCCACTCCCACCTCCCAGTCGCCGCAGGCGGGCGCCTTGGGTGGTGTCGGTGGCGGTGCGGCTCGGCAGGCGGTGGCCGGCGGCCGGAGTGGTGGCGAGGCTGCTCCTTGGCGGCGGGTGGTCTGGTGCCGCGTCCCTGGCTCAGATCTGGGCCCCATATGGGTCTTAGCGGGCCGGCTTTGGCACGACCTCGCTGCTTACTATGTGGTGAAGAGAAGGGGCGGCTTGGACGGGGGGCGGCGACGCCAACGGCGTGCCTTCTGCAGCGCTACGGCGAGAGCTTTATGGAAGTTTTAGGGCCTTGCCGGCCTAGTGGGCCTGGTATGCTCTTGCTGTTGCGTCTGGTCTGTTACCGTCGTTGACGGTGGAGGTCAGGCCCTCCCGCAACGTCGACGGTGCTGCCCCCTAGTCCCGACTCTTCTTCTTCGTTGTGCAGGCTCCACTTCTCGGTGCCGTGGTGAGACAGCATGTGTGGCTTCAAGACCGTGTTGGCGCAGGGTGGTGGACGGTATTTGTGGAGTGCTCTGGAGCGCTCGGGGTGATGGTTGGGATCGGGAGAAATCCCTGTTGTCCTGTCCGACATTGATGCGTTGGCGCCTGAGGGTACCACCAGACCTTCCTGGAGGGTGTCGGGTGCTACCCTTCCTTTCTCCTCGCCGCGTACTAGGGGAAACCCTTGGCAGCATCCTTGTCATCGTCGCATCCCTTCTTGGGAGGTGTTGATTGGTACCGGAGTCCTGGCAATACATTTAGTGGATCGGCTATCACAACATTCAAAAGGAGTCTGGAAGCTCTGTGGTGGTATGCAGACCTTTGTCAAGACCTGTAACATCCTCTTACAACCAAACCCATGGCCCCTCGACGACAAGGCGAGGGGAATCGACTCTTGGGAACGACCACATCTGATAAGGACGTTTCCAATCGATCCCTCCCCAAAGGGATCCAGGCCACAACACCCCACTGTAATGCCCGGCTGGGGACGATCAGGGAGAGGGAGAGGGAGAGGATCGGGATGAGGAAGGGAGAGGTTACGTGAGAGGAGGCAGCCGAGGGGAGAGGGTCAATTCACTTTGTTATTCATCATGAACCCTAACAGTGGCAACAACTTGCTTAAGTAGTATCTCTCTCTCTCTCTCACACACACACACCCAACACAGGCTCACTCGTATTACATGGGCTTGGTGTAACATCCGGATAATTAAGCTACAGTGAACCTATGCTAATGATGCCATGTCACCTCTAATTACTGCTGCTAATCCTGCGTTAGTTCAAACGATTCAAATTCAAATCCTAATTATAGGCAAACAACAAATATTTTCAAACATTGAAAATAAAATGTTCGGAATGTGGCATTAATACATATACTAATTTAGGGACGACTTTTATAATTTATAAAACTAAGATAAATGAAACTAAACTAAAACAATAAAAGAAAAAAAAGGAAAAGACCCCCCGCTGGGCCTCGGCCCAGTTGGCCACTGGGCTAGCCAGGACGGCCCAGCCGGCACCCCCATAACCCCCCAAACCCTAACCCACGTCGCCCGTAATCCTTCACTCCTCCCTCGATCCACCTCGTCTCCCTACCCCGCCCCGAGTGGATCTGGATCGTGGGCAACCGCCGCCCCCGATCCAGCCCGTCGCCCGCCCCGCCGTGCCTCCATCCTCCAACGCGGCGTCACCTCGTCGGCGCCGCTTCGCCGCCGTATCGCCCCGTCTCCCCCGCCTTTGCTTCGCCAGCGTCACCGGACGTCCTCCCCACGGGTCTTCACCACGCCTCACCGCTGCCGCCCGGAGCGCCTCCGCCTTGACCCCGTCGCCGCCAGCTCACCCCCGTCGATGATCTGCCTCGCCGGACCACCCCGAGCTCGCTGCCCTCCTCGCCCGGCCCCTGTGAGCCGTGCCTCCCATCCTCCCCCTCTGCTTCCGTTGCCCTGCCATGCGCGCGCGCACGCCGCCCGCAGCTCCTCGTGCCCGCTCAACCCGCAACCTCGCCTGGCCCCGCGACGTTCCGTCGCCGCATCGCCGTGCGGCCCCGCACTGGCCCGGCCGCGCCACCACCTCCAGCCCCGAGTGCAGCTGCTTGCCCTGCTGCTGCCGCACCCTGCTCCACAGCCGACGCTCGCCCGTTGCGCCCACGCTCACACACTCGCTGCCGCCCCACCGGACCTCGTCGCCGGCGTCCATCCTGGTACCTCCTGCATCGACCACTAGCCCCACTAGACGCGCGCCAACACGCTCGTCCTACAGGTGCTTCTGGGTGACCAAACGGTCGCCGGAACGCAACTCCCACGAGCCTCCGTCGTGTTCTGTGGCGGTCGACGACTAAGTGCCGGCGTTGCTGACGTGGCATCTTTTGTTTATCCACTAACCCTCCTGTCGTGGGCCTCGCACTGCTTAATTAACTTGCTAATTAAAACATTAAGAATAACAGACCTAGGCACTGACATCGGGCCCCACTGCTTAATTAACCTCTGGTTTAAATTCAACCCCTGTTGAATAAATAGTCCATGACAGGTGGGTCCATCCCCTTATTTAACTGGATATGGTTGACACGTCAGCTTGCTGACTCAGCAGGGGCGCCACCAGTCAGCCTCTACTACCTGGAATGTTGACCCAGTCAACTGGCCCACTAGTCAGCCCCTGTGTGGTCTGTTTGGGTACAAAACTGGGCACCCATAGCAATTGCATTTAGTATATTTTCGAATTAAATTAAATTCAAAAATTCCAGAAATCATTTAAAACTTTGGAAATTAATATAAAATAATCCATAACTCGAATGAAAAAACTTTATACATGAAAGTTGCTCAGAACAATGAGACGAACCCGAATACGCAGTCCGCTCGTCTGCCACACGTTCCTAACATAGTGAACCTACAACCTTTCCCCTCCGGTCCGTCTATCCGAAAATGCGAAACACCGGGGATACTTTCTCGGATGTTTCACCCCCTTCACGGGTATCTCCAACTACTGCGTTAGGTCACCTCTAACACTGTGTATTGCCATGTTACGCTTTGTGATGCTTTGATTGCTCTGTTATTTATTGTGATCCCCCTTTGTTACTTCTTTCCGGTATACCCCGAGACTGCCGGCGACCCCCAGTTCGACTACGGTGTTGACGACCCCTCCTTCTTGCCAGAGCAACCAGGCAAGCCCTCCCCCTTGATCACCAGATATCGCCTATTCTTCCCTCTACTGCTTGCATTAGAGTAGTCTAACATGTTACTGTTCGGTTTATCCTATTCTGTTGCATAGCCTGTCATTGTTGCTACAGTTGTTGATACCTTACCTGCAATCCTAAATGCTTAGTATAGGATGCTAGATTATCATCTGTGGCCCTACATTCTTGTCTGTCTGCCTTGCTATACTATCGGCCCGTGATCACTTGGGAGGTGATCACGGGTATATATTACTATACAGATAGTGACTAAAGTTGGGTCGGCTCGTAGAGTACCCGCGAGTGATTCACGGATTGGGGGCTGAAAGGACATTTGTCCCGATGGCCCTCTGTGTGGATCTTTGTGGCGGAGCAACAGGGCAGGTTGAGACCACCTAGGTGAGAGGTGGGTCTGGCCCTGATCGACGTTCGCGGTTACTTCATAGTAACACGCTTAACGAGATCTTGGCATTTGATATGACTCTGGCCACTGGCCTATACGCACTAACCAACTGCGTGGGAACAGTTATGGGCACTCGACGTCGTGGTATCAGCTGAAGCCTTCTTGACATCAGCGACTGAGTGGCGCGCGTCGAGTTGGACCGCGTAATGCCACTTCCTTTGTAATGGAGGTTGCTAGGTCTGCTCACCGGCCACGTTCGCAACGTATAGGTGTGCAATGGGAGATGGGCGCTGACCCCTGCGCGCATAGGATTTAGACTGGCGTGCTGACCTCTCTGCTGTGCCTAGGTGGGGCTGCGACGTGTTGATCTTCCGAGGCCTGGCATGACCCAAGAAAGTGTGTCCGGCCAGAGGGATCGAGTGTGTTGGGTTATGTGGTGCACCCCTGCAGGGAAGTTTATCTATTCGAATAGCCGTGTCCCTCGGTAAAAGGACGACCCGGAGTTGTACCTTGACCTTATGACAACTAGAACCGGATACTTAATAAAAGGCACCCAGACAAGTTCCAGAGATAGCCCGATGATCGCTTTTCCACAGGGTGACCAGGGGAGGATCGCCGGGTAGGATTATGCTATGCGATGCTACTTGGAGAACTTCAATCTACTCTCTTCTACATGCTGCAAGACGGAGGCTGCCAGAAGCGTAGTCTTCAATAGGACTAGCTATCCCCCTCTTATTCTGGCATTCTGCAGTTCAGTCCATTGATATTGCCTCTTTACACATATACCCATGCATATGTAGTGTAGATCCTTGCTTGCGAGTACTTTGGATGAGTACTCACGGTTGCTTTGCTCCATCTTTCCCTTCTTTTTCCTCTTCTTCCTGGATGCCGCAACCAGACGTTGAAGCTCAGGAGCCATACGCCACCGTCGACAACGACTCCTACTACACTGGAGGTGCCTACTACTACATGCAGGCCGCTGACGATGACCAGGAGTAGTTTAGGAGGATCCTAGGCAGGAGGCTTGCGCCTCTTTCGATTTGTATCCCAGTTTGTGCTAGCCATCTAATGGAAACCTATTTAACTTATGTCTGTACTCAGATATTGTTGCTTCCGCTGACTTGTTTATGTTCGACCACTTGTATTCGAGCCCTCGAGGCCCCTAGCTTGTAATATGATGCTTGTATGACTTATTTTACTTTTAGAGTTGTGTTTGAAGGAAATATGCCCTAGAGGCAATAATAAAGTTATTATTTATTTCCTTATTTCATGATAAATGTTTATTATTCATGCTAGAATTGTATTAACCGGAAACTTCGTACATGTGTGAATACATAGATAAAACAGAGTGTCACTAGTATGCCTCTACTTGACTAGCTCATTAATCAAATATGGTTAAGTTTCCTAGCCATAGACATGAGTTGTCATTTAATAAACGGGATTGCATCATTGGAGAATGATGTGATTAACTTGATCCATTCCGTTAGCTTAGCACTTGATCGTTTAGTATGTTGCTATTGCTTTCTTCATGACTTATACATGTTCCTATGACTATGAGATTATGCAACTCCCGAATACCAGAGGAACACTTTGTGTGCTACCAAACGTCACAACGTAACTGGGTGATTATAAAGGTGCTCTACAGGTGTCTCCGATGGTGTTTGTTGGGTTGGCATAGATCGAGATTAGGGTTTGTCACTCCGATTGTCGGAGAGGTATCTCTGGGCCCTCTCGGTAATGCACATCACTATAAGCCTTGCAAGCAATGTGACTACTGAGTTAGTTATGGGATGATGTATTACAGAACGAGTAAAGAGACTTGATGGTAACGACATTGAACTAGGTATTGAGATACCGACGATCGAATCTCGGACAAGTAACATACCGATGACAAAGGGAACAACGTATGTTGTTATGCGGTTTGACCGATAAAGATCTTTGTGAATATGTGGGAGCCAATATGAGCATCCAGGTTCTGCTATTGGTTATTGACCGGAGATATGTCTCGGTCATATCTACATAGTTCTCGAACCCGTAGGGTTCGCACACTTAACGTTCGGTGACGATCGGTATTATGAGTTTATGTGTTTTGATGTACCGAAGGTTGTTCGGAGTCCCGGATGAGATCAGGGACATTAAGAGGAGTCTCGAAATGTTCGAGACGTAAAGATTGATATATTGGAAGGCTATATTCGGACATCGGAAAGGTTTTGAGTGGTTCGGGTATTTATCGGAGTACCGGAGAGTTACAGGAATTCGCTAGGGAGTAAATGGGCCTTATTGGTCTTTAAGGGAGAGAGAGAGGGGCTGCCTAGTTCAGGCCACACGCCCCCCAAGGCCTAGTCCGAATTGGACTAGGGGGAGGGGCGGCGCCCCCTCCTTCCTTCTCTTCTCTCTTCCCCTTCCTTCTCTCCTACTCCTACTACATGGAAGGGGGGGGGGGAATCCTACTCCCGGTGGGAGTAGGACTCCCCTTGGGGCGCGCCTAGGAGACCGGCCTCCTCCCCCTCCTCCACTCCTTTATATACGGGGGAGGGGGCACCCCATAGACACACAAGTTGGCATTGTTTAGTCGTGTGTGGTGCCCCCTCCACAGTTACACACATCGGTCATATCGTCATAGTGCTTAGGCGAAGCCCTGCGCCGGAAACTTCATCATACCGTCATCAGGCCGTCATGCTGACGAAACTCTCCCTCGGCCTCAACTGGATCAAGAGTACGAGGGACTTCCCCGAGTTGAACGTGTGCTGATCGCGGAGGTGCCGTACGTTTGGTGCTAAGATCGGTCGGATCGTGAAGACGTACGACTACATCAACTGTGTTGTCATAACGCTTCCGCTTTCGGTCTACGAGGGTACCTGGACACACTCTCCCCTCTCATTTCTATGCATCACCATGATCTTGCGTGTGCGTAGGAAAAATTTAAAACTAATACATTCCCCAACAGTGTTGTGATATCTTCCTGTGAGTCCCCGATCTTGATTGTACACATTTGCATGCATGATTAGCGTACGATTGAATCGGGGGCGTCACAAGTTGGTATCAGAGCCAACTGCCTGTAGGAATCCCCCTTCCAAAATCCTTGGCCGAAGTAGAGTCTAGTCATTGAAAACATTTTTACTAACATGGTTGTGCGGCTTATGGGCCCACATCGTCATTGGGTGGTATTAGGATCTTTTACTCCTCGTCTATACTCTGGGACTCTGATCTCTCTTCTATTCGGGTTAAACGGTTTTGCTAACTCTAACTCTAGGTTCTCGCAACTATTTCTCCCGGAGAGCCCTCATTCCGGAAGATCACCTGCTTCGTCAGAAGATACTGAGGATATCCCTCGATATTTTCCCGAGACCCTTGTGCTCATCGCCTTTGCAATTCACTGCCACCGATATATCCCTATGGATATCTGCATGCACTTGTCATTCTCTTGATCATTCCTCGTTGCTCTTTGTTGTTACAAGATGCCTCGAGATATTCTCCGTTGTCCCGAGAATCCTTTGAGTTTACTGTCTTGCAGTTTTATTTCACATGAAAACCCTTACGGTTTTCTTCCTCATATTTATCAAGGATCCGTTCTTCTCAATTGTTCATGTGTCTCACATAATTCTTCGTAATACTTTTCGATCTTTCGAAAATCCTCTACAGCCTGTTACTCTTAAAAACTCTTGCCTGCTTGCATTATGGTTAATTCCATATGACTAGTAGTCCTCATTAGCATCCCTTGTCTTAGTCATTTTGAGCCTATTGATTCAATGTGTGCGTACGCACGCAGTCATCAGGTTATCCTTTTTAAAATTATCTTTTCGACTCAGGCGTCATTCCGGACATGAGTTGGTTCTCGGCAATTCAAACCTTTATTGATTGCCCAACTAATGTTTTCAACCTATCCATCCTTGATCAGAGCGTCTGCTTCTCATCCTTCGTTTTGGAAACCATAATTTCTTTCTAATTTAAGCATCAGACTAATCAGGTGATTCTTGAATCTGATGCCTCTGCATTCTTCTTCCTCTGAGTGAGTACTGATACTCACATCATCTCCATTGTGGATCGCCCGATCCATTGTTGGATTGTTATCCGACAGTGTCCTTCATATTCAATCACCTTGTGAGTCCTTCCCCTGATACATAATGCCTTTGGTAAATTGTATCCTTTGCTTGGCCAACCATGCTCTGCTTTCGAGCTTGTGTATTTACTTTTGAAACTTGTGGTATATGTGAGTAAGATGCCTGATGGGTTGAACCTATGCCTCCCCCTAATCCGTGAGAACCCGAAAGTTTTCACAAGTCATACTCTTCCGGTGTTCTACCAAATAAAATTCCAACACTACAGTTTTATCAAAATGAGAGGTGCATGAAATGATATGCATTAAAGAAGTGGGAGTCGACCTTGAACTTTCTGTTCATGCCCATGAAAATGATGAGCTTCATGCAAAATGATTATCCAGCTGTATGATTCTTTTGGTATTCTTGAATTGATTCCTTACAGTTATGGTTCCGACCATGCTGTCCTGATCTAATATATCTGATGGGAATTCATTCTAGTGCCTCGTCTTTTTTTGGCAAGGTTGAAGTATCTACTATCACAGGTCAATAACCCAGTTCTACTTCTATCATGTTCTACCTTCGAGTATTACCCCCTGGTATCTCGAAGATGTCTTGCCATTGCACCACATCTTACTAACTTTGTTGAAGTAATGTCTTTCCTTGTCGTAATCACCCTACAGGTTCGGGGTTGTTGTCAACCAAGGACACCGACTAGTGAAATTATTCCGCACTACAAATCAGATACCCCTAGTATTTTTACTGGGAAATTCTGAACCCAATCTGGTCATTCCTAGACTATCGGCTGCATCCTGGTCTTGCTATCTTTAACTGTGTTACCTCGTCCTTCTCTGGTGCACGAATTCTTCAGTGTGTGAGCGCAACTTATGTCGAGCTTTCAACATATTGTTGCTTGTCTTGAAAGGCAACTTTGGTTCCGAGCTTGCATCTTATATATTGATCCTATAACTTGCCACTTCGTCATTTCCTTGCATGTTGCCGTTGTTGTTTGATTGCATCCTCTTGAAACCTCCCGGCAAATGTGTCGGATCACCTTCAACACTTTGACTTCTTCCGAGATGTCAAATGTGTTCATGATGAGAAATACCCTCCTTGCCCTCGATGATTTTTATTATCATTGACAACACCCTTGACTTCCTTTCATCGTGAACTTGTCCACATTATGAATGCAACTTGCTCTCCAGCTAGTGTTGTGTTCTGCCTTGAAGTATTACTGTCTTTTATGTCAAGAATGTTGTGGGGATTGCTCCACCTCTTTGAAATTCTCGGTATCATGATACTTCTCACCATCACCATTCTTCCTTGGTCCCCGTGTTGTTTTAACCGGGATACCAATATACTAATGATGCTACTTGAGTTCTGTACTTCTAGCAACCCTATTGCTTTGAAGTTAACGATCGACAATTCGTTCTTAGACTGTTGGTTATTGAATCGTCACTCTAACATTGAACTTGCTGCCTAAGGTCATATTTCTGTCACACCTTTCAACTAATGATTGATGGTGTATGTTTTCCTCGAGCATACAACATTATATCATTTGAATTGACAAATGCCATCTTATTGTTCACATTATTGTGGAAATCCATCCGTTTGGAATTCTCGATGAATTGTCACTGAGACCATCAGCCACCTCCTCCTCCTCTCCTTGGTTTAATGATGAACTATTATTTCAGGAACCCGCTCCCATAGTTCATTTCCCGAGAATCTTGCAATGTCATTTCATCGATTTGTGTTGCACCTTTTCTTCTCAGACATCCGGAGTCTGAGGTATCATGACACCAATCGGATCTGAATCTCGGTCAGATATGATGGTTGGGACAACTTTCCAGGAGTTATGATGTTGGTCCTTTAATGACCCGGTAATATGATGTCATGCCTAGCACCCCTAGCTAGAGGACCTATCATTATAATTTCTTTTGCAAGGATAACCATTCTTCCTGGAGGAAATTGTAGGACTTATTTTATAAGTTGCTCTGATGGATCAATTGTGTATCCAAAGTCCGGCCCTTGATTGAAACACCATATCATTGCTACCTCGAAGCATGACCATGATACCCCGCTCATCAACAAGAACATTGGAGGCGCGATGCTAAATGTTTCTTGGTCAGTTATCCAAACACCATTGTATGGGCAACATCTTGATGAATCCTTTCCTCTTTATCTGAATGGTTGGGTACTTGCTCTCCTACCCTGTATGCCATATTCTGCTTGTCCATGGGAAGGATATACTTCTAATAATTGTGTGTAATCACAATTTTCCTTTCCATTGTTTTGTTTAATCTGATCGTGTTTTCCTTTCCATTCTTTTGTTTAACCTTTCCTATAAGCTGACTTAACTAAGCAGAGATAATTCCCTGCTTACGTAAGCACCTTGTTGTACCACTCTGTCTGTAAGACCCTGTTACTATTGTTGATGACATTCCGGTAATCACCGATGGGTGAGAACTTTGCTAATTGGTTTGCCTCATTCAACGAGCAGGAAAATGGTTCTGTTTGTTCCCCGTCCTTGGTATCAACATTGTTGCCGACATACCTGACAAGCTATCCACTGACATGCCTCCCTGTCGCGGCTGTGCAAGATGTCACCACCCTTCCTACTTTCAACCCACATGGTGGGCCCATAACCCACAGTTCCACAGGATCAAAACCTGACTCTCCTGTACATCCCTATTCTCCAAAATTGTTCCTCGCACTTGGCTTCGTATGTAGATCACGAGCCACCTTCCTTGAGATTTATTCTGGCACCAGATGCAATATTATTTCCCTGTTGCTCTGAAACTCTTATAACACTCTGATGTAGGCATTGAACGATTTACTGCCCGTTTGAAACTTGTCATGGTACGTTCTTACCATGCTCTCAATATTTTATTAAGTTCCTACTCGAGAGATACTTTCTGCCACCTTCCTTGGGTTATCTACCAGATAGCCAACCTTGCAGAGGTCCATTCTTTCGGAGTTACCCCTTGTCCTTCGTGCGATCGATGAAGACTTCAGAGAAAGGATGACGGCTCCATCATGATGACCTGGAGCAGAGAAATGAAGACTTCAACATAATGGAATGACCTCCTCGAGAAGGGCAACCAAGACCGAGAAGACCCGTTACAAATTCGTAACCAGAACTTTCCCCTTAGCCCCCCTCTTAAATCTCAGGGACGAGATTTCTTGTAGCGGAGGAGATCTGTAACGCCCGGATAATTAAGCTACAGTGAACCTATGCTAATGATGCCATGTCACCTCTGATTACTGCTGCTAATCCCGCGTTAGTTCAAATGGTTCAAATTCAAATCCTAATTATAGGCAAACATTAGATTTTTTTAAACATTAAAAATAAAATGTTCAGAATGTGGCAATAATACATATACTAATTTAGGGACTACTTTCATAATTTATAAAACTAAGATAAATGAAACTAAACTAAAAAATAAAAGAAAAGAAAATAGAACAAACAAAAAAAGGAAAAGACCCCCCCTGTGGGCCTCGGCCCAGCTGGCCACTGGGCTAGCCAGGACGGCCCAACCGACGCCCCCATAACCCCTCAAACCCTAACTCACGTCGCCCGTACCCCCCGACTCCTCCCCCGATCCACCTTGTCTCCCCATCCTGTCCCGAGTGGATCTGGATCGGGGGCAACCGCCGCCCCCGGCCCTGCCCGTCGCACGCCCCACCGCGCCTCTGTGCTCCTCCACGGCGTCACGTCGCCAGCGCCGCTTCGCCGCCGGATCGCCCCGTCTCCCTGCCTCTGCTTCGCCCAGCACCGCGGGACGTCCTCCCCGCAGGTCTTCACCATGCGTCGCCGCCGCCGCCCGGAGCGCCTCCGCCTTGACCCCGTCGCTGCCAGCTCGCCCCCGTCGCTGCCCTCCTCGCCCAGCCCCTGTGAGCCGCTGCCTCCCATCCTCCCTCTCTGCTTCTGCTGCCCCGCCATGCGCGCCCACGCTGCTCGCAGCTCCTCGTGTCCGCTCGACCCGCAACCTCGCCTGGCCCCGCGACATTTCGTCGCCGCATCGCCGTGCGGCCCCGCACCGGCCCGGCCACGCCACCACCTCCAGCCCCGAGTGCAGCTGTTTGCCCTGCTGCTGCCGCACCCTGCTCCACAGTTGGTGCTCGCGCGCTGCGCCTACGCTCACACACTTGCTGCCGCCCCACTGGACCACATCGTCGGCGTCCATCCCGGCACCTCCTGCATCGACCACTAGCCCCACTAGACGCGCGCCGACACGCTCGTCCTACAGGTGCTCGTGGGTGACCAAACGGTCGCCGGAACGCAACTCCGGCGAGCCTCTACCGTGTTCTATGGCGGCCGGTGACTAAGCGCCGACGTCGCTGATGTGGCGTCTTTTGTTTATCCACTAACCCTCTTATCGTGGGCCTCGCACTACTTAATTAACTTGCTAAATAAAACATTAAGAATAATAGACCTATGCACTGACATCGGGCCCCACTGCTTAATTAACCTCTGGTTTAAATTCAACCCCTGTTGAATAAATAGTCCATGACAGATGGGCCCATGCCCCTATTTAACTGGATAAGGTTGACATGTCAGCTTGCTGACTCAGCAGGGGCGCCACCAGTCAGCCTCTACTAACTGGACTGTTGACCCAGTCAACTGGCCCACTAGTCAGCCCCTGTGTGGTCTATTTGTGTACAAAACTGGGTACCCATAGCAATTGCATTTAGTATGTTTTCGAATTAAATTATATTCAAAAATTCCAGAAATCATTTAAAACTTTGAAAATTAATATAAAATAATCCATAACTCGGATGAAAAACTTTATACATGATAGTTGCTCAGAACGACGAGACGAATCCGAATACGCGGTCCGTTTGTCTGCCACACATCCCTAACATAGTGAACCTATAACCTTTCCCCTCCGGTCCATCTATCCAAAAACGCGAAACACCGGGGATACTTTCCCGGATGCCCCCCCCTTCGCGGGTATCTCCAACTACGGTGTTAGGTCACCTCTAACACCATTTATTGCCATGTTACGCTTTGTCATGCTTTGATTGCTCTGTTATTCATGTGATCCCCCTTTGTTACTTCTTTTTGGTAGACCCCAAGACTGCCGGCGACCCACAGTTCGACTACGGTGTTGACGACCCCTCCTTCTTGTGAAAGTGCAACTATCCCTAGGTGGTTTTGGTAATTCTTAACAACATATAGCTCATTGAGCTAATGCTATTTCAAGATAAATATTTTAGGAAAGCTCAGTGATTGGCATGGCATGGATGAGAAAAGTGGACCCCTCAAAATGCTAAGGACAAAAGGATTGGCTCAAGCTCAAAGCTCAAGACTCTACATTTTCTATTTTAGTGATCCAAGATCACATTGAGTCTATAGGAAAAGCCAATACTATCAAGGAGGGATGAGGTGTTGCTTAATGAGGATCTTGCTCAAAGTGCTTAGTCATATGCTCAAAAGCCCTCAACTACTTTCTCACATCCACATATGACCTAAACCAAAAATACAACTCGGCCCCACTGATTCTTCCTATCCGGCGCCACCGAGTTCAGATGTCATAGCCACTGCCACAAACCCTAGGCAAATCGGTCTCACCGATAGGGATCTCGGTCTCACTGAGATGGGGTTGCAATCTCTCTATTTCCCTTCGTAACGTTTCGGTCCCACCGAGATGCGTGATCGGTCCCATCGAGATTGCAATGTAAACTCTCTATTTCCCTTTCGTAACATTTCGGTCTCACCGAAATGAGCGAAACGGTCCCACCGAGTTTACCTGACCAACTCTCTGGTTAGCTTATTACCAAAATCGGTCTCACCGAGTTTGTGTAATCGGTCACACCGAGATTACATTATGCCCTAACCCTAATCATATCGGTCCTACCGAGTTGCATGTCGGTCCCACTGAAAATCCTAACGGTCACTAGATTTGCTGAAACGGTCCGAACGAGTTTCTCAATTTGGTCCCACCGAGATTGGCAAGTTGTGTGTAACGGTTAGATTTTGTGTGGAGGCTATATATACCCCTCCACCACCTCTTCATTCGTGGAGAGAGCCATCAGAATGAACCTACACTTCCAACTTGCATTTTCTGAGAGAGAACCACCTACACTTGTGTTGAGGCCATATTCCTTTCCTACCATATGAATCTTGATTTCTAGCCTTCCCCAAGTTGCTTTCCACTCAAATCTTCTTTCCACCAAATCCAAATCCCGTGAGAGAGAGTTGAGTGTCGGGAGACTAATTTGAAGCACAAGAGCAAGGAGTTCATCATCAACACACCATTTGTTACTTCTTGGAGAGTGGTGTCTCCTAGATTGGCTAGGTGTCACTTGGGAGCCACCGACAAGATTGTGGAGTAGAACCAAGGAGTTTGTAAGGGCAAGGAGATCGCCTACTTCGTGCAGATCTACTGCTAGTGAGGCAAGTCCTTCGTGGGCGACAGCCATGGTGGGATAGACAAGGTTGCTTCCTCGTTGACCCTTCGTGGGTGGAGCCCTCCGTGGACTCGCGCAGCCATTACCCTTCGTGGGTTGAAGTCTCCATCAACGTGGATGTACGATAGCACCACCTATCGGAACCACGATAAAAACATCCGTGTCTCCTATTGCATTTGCACTCTCCAAACCCTTCCCTTTACATTCTTGCAAGTTGCATGCTTTACTTTCCGCTGCTCATATACTCTTTGCATGCTTGCTTGAATTGTGTTAAGATTGCTTGAACTGTGCTATGTTGCTAAAATCTGCCAAGAACTAAAATTGGGAAAAGGATAGACTTTTATTTGGTCAAGTAGTCTAATCACCCCCTCTAGACATACTTTCGATCCTACAAGTGGTATCAGAGCTTTGGTCTCCATTTTCTTTGATTTCCATAGCTTATGGTAGTCATAGCCTTGGTTTCACAACCTAGGAGAGTATGGTGTCTAGTGAGGGAAATTACCACCGTAGAGGTCCTTACTTTGATGGTACTAATTTTGCTAGTTGGAAGCATAAGATGAAAATGCATATTCTTGGACATAACCCCGCCGTTTGGGCTATTGTGTGTATTGGCTTGCAAGGTGAATTCTTTGATGGGAGAGAACCGAACCGTGAAGCTACCGCGGAAGAGTTGAAGATGCTGCAATACAAAGCTCAAGCTTGTGATATCCTATTCAACGGATTGTGCCCCGAAGAATTCCACAAAATCAGCCGTCTTGAGAATGGAACGGAAATTTGGGATACTTTGATTGATATGCATGAAGGTACCGACTTCGTCAAGGAATCCTAGTTGGATGTGCTTCAAAGTCAGCTTGACAAATTCAAAATGAAGGATGGTGAGGGTGTCGCTGAAATGTACTCTAGGCTTGATCTTATCACAAATGAGATTGCCGGCTTAGGAAGTGAAGAGATGACTGACAAATTCATCATCAAGAAGATCCTAAGAGCTTTGTACGAAAAATATGATACCGTGTGCACATTGATCCAAATGATGCCCAATTACAAAGATCTCAAGCCAACGGAAGTCATTGGAAGAATTGTTGCTCATGAGATGTCACTCAAGGATAAGGAGGAGCTCCACAACAAGTCAAGTGGTGCTTACAAAGCCTCATGTGAAGCCCCCACATCATCAAATGAGAAACAAACCTTCAATGAAGAATTGTGCTTAATGGTGAAGAACTTCAACAAGTTCTACAAGAGTTGAAGCAAAGAAAGAAGTTCAAAGTCAAGGTCCTACAATGACAAAAGATCTTCTAGTCGAGAGCGTAATTGTTACAATTGTGGAAGACCCGGACACTATTCCAATGAGTGTAGGGCACCCTACAAAAGAAGAGAAGATTCTCCAAAAAGAAGAAGTAGAAGAGAAGAATCACCATCAAGAGAGAGAAGGAGTAGATATGATCGTTATGAACGAAGAACATCCCGGAGAAGCAAGGATTCGGAAAGGAAGGACAAGTCATCAAGGAGCTACACAAAACGAAGACATCAAGCTCATGTTGGTGAATGGGTATCCGACTCCGACTCCGACAATCACTCCGAGAGAAGCTATCACTCCGACTCCGAATATACTCAAGATGAAGGTGCTGCCGGTCTAGCACTTGTGTCAACCAACTCCTACGACATATTTGATTCACCAAATGAAGGACTTGGAAGATGCTTCATGGCTAAAGGCTCAAAGGTATCACACCCCGAGTATGTTGATTTCAATAGTGATGAAGATGACTTGTTAGGTGATGATGATTTACTTGTTGACAACTCTAGTGATGAGTACTATGATGAAATGTCAATTAATCATGCTAATCAAGGTAAAACGAATGAAAATGATAAGGATACGATTGAGCTTCTAACTAAAGAAGTAAACACTCTTAAGTTAGTTCATGAAACTATCTTAGAAGATCATCGAGAACTTTTAAGGACTCATGAGAAGTTACGCTTTGAAAAGCTCAACCTTGAGCAAGAGCATGAGTTCTTAAAGGCAATCAATGATGATCTTCGCAAGAAAAGTTCTTCTTACATTGCCAAGCGCTTACTCTTATCCACTTACATGCCTCAAGTCAAGTCTAGTAACAAGAACAAGAAAGATCCTTCCTCTAGTAGTAACAATAATCATGCTAAATCCAATGTTGTTGCTTCTAGTAGTTCTCTTGATTCCTCTAATGATTCTCTTAGCCAAGTTACACTTGAGCAAGAAAATAGCTTATTGAAGGGAATTATAGAGAAAGGTGTTTACAAGAGCCTTGCCGGGAGTAAACAATTCGAGGAAATTGTACGCAAGCAAGGAAGGCACCGGAAGAACCAAGGCGTTGGTTTTGAACGAAAGTTCAATGCCAATGGAGTTGAGTGGGAAGAAGATCAATACCCCAAGACAAAGTTTGTTCCTCGACAAGAGAAGTATGATACCACTTCTTTCAAAGGTACACAAGCTCAAGATGATCTTCCACCACAAGACCACAAGCAAAAAGGCAAGGACAAGCTTCAAGAGGAGATTGATGCATTTGAAGAAGCTCCTAAGGCCTTGGTCAAGTGGGTTCCGAACACTACATCAAGTTTTACTTCATCAAGTACGACTACAACTCCAAGGATTCCCATCAAGATGATGTGGATCCCGAAGAAGAAGAACTAGAGAGTTCTTGAGGGTGACTCCGCCAACAGACTTCACTCTTATCATTTTGGCAAGAACAAGTGCAATCAACTTCCACATCTTGCACTAGTTCAAGGAGTCACAAACCCTCTTGTTGGTAAGACAAGGGACAAGGTAACCTAATGCTTTCATAGAAATCATCTTGTGTGTGCATCACTCTATGTCTATGGATATCCTTGTTTGTTCCTTGTGGGACTAACCCGTGTAGGTATTGAAAGTGCAACTCACTCCAAAGGATTGCTCCAAATGATCTACATCAACATTGAGCATCCACATCTTCAACACCTACATGAAGTTATCATCGACAAAACGCAAGGTTAGTTCATCCCTCTTAGGGGGGATCTCACATCTAGGGGGAGCTTTACTCTAAGAATTGAGTCAAAGCAACTGTAATGGTGTGAACACAACAATGCTTTATGTAAAAGTGGTAACCCCACTTGTGCTTAAACAATGAGTATGACCTATGATCAAATGTTCTCATTTGACTCCTAAGTCAATATACTCATATATAGATGACCTAGTCATCGCCAATTGCTTGATAGATGCTAGAATTGGTTGTGCGTGCTTTGCCACATATTTCATATGCCATTTTATTGCGTGAGCATGTTGGTTGCATATTTTAATCATTCGAGGACATCCACTTGTTGCTTTGATTGTTTGGCTTCTTCTTTTGCCAAGTGGATGGACAAGAATGCCTAAGAACCTTCTCTAGCTATATATGCTTTTCTTGTCTCAAACTCTATTCATGCTACATCACAAAGTTTGATCAAGTCAGATTCGAACCACTCTGTGTGAGGAGCACTCGGAGTCCCCGATTCGTCATAGACTTAAACATCCAAAACTTCTTTGTGTGTTTCGGTCTGACCGATTCATACATTTCGGTCATACCGAGATCACTAAGTTGATCTAGGTTTTCAATCTCGATGCAACTGATTTGAACCTTTCGGTCACACCAAGTTGCAGTAACTGCTTGCAGTTATGCATCTCGGTGCCACCGAGTTGTTCCACTTGGTCACACCGACAGGGTCAGGCTATATATATCCCCGGGCCAAAATTTGGAAATTTCTTCGAACCCCTTCGCTCGCGCTCAGCCTGCTCTGCCTCCCCGGGTCTCCGAATTGTCCTCCTCGTCGCCAGCTGTCTCCCGGTCTCCGCTGCCGTCAACGGGAATCGTCTCCGCCGTTGCCGCCGTAGCAGGTCCATCGCCGCACTTAGGGTATGTACTTGATCCTTGTGCTAATCTCACTCCGATTCCTAGCACATTGTTTTGCCATGTATCTTGCCACGATTGAGATCACTCTACCCAGCGAAATCACTCTGTAGTTTAGTCATGGATTGAAAATTTAGGGTTAGGTTTCCGCCAAAATCATCTCGGACCAACCGAGTTGTAGAACTCGGTGCCACTGATTTGGCTAAGGCCATTGCACATGTGATTCTCGGTCTGACCGAGAATTGCAAATCGGTGTGACTGAGTTCAAGACTTTGTGAAACCCTAGCAGTCTCGGTGCCACCAAACTGTGACTCGGTTTGACCGAGTTCACTAGTTTAGGTTCCAAAAGCTACTTCGGTATCACCAAGTTTTCATATCGGTAGATCCGAAATGCTCTTCGTGGAAAAGTAAAACTAAGTTTTTAACTCATTCTTTTGCAAAAACCTTTGCACTTTGTGATGCTCATCCAATCTATCTCATCTATATCTATTCACAGGGTCTGCTGTCAGTGTTTGCATCATGTCAGATCAGAGTGACAGTCAGAACAAGTCTGAGGAGCAGGTTCACATGAGTGAGGGCACTAGTCCCTCTAGCAGCTATGATGAAGGCAGCAGGAGCACACCCAGCAACTTGCCTAAGGCAGCCACCAGGGCTAGAAAGAAGAGAACCTCAGATTCCGAGGATGAGGACTATGTGGCTGTTGAGGATGAGGCCACTTCCAAGAAGAAAGTTCTGAAGGAGGAATATGGCACAGCTGTTGCAACTAAGCCAGGAATGCAGAAGAAGGCACCTGCAAGAAGGATTCCCACTTCCAAACCTAGGAAGGTTGCTACTGGTGAAACCATGAAGTTCACCATTGAGTCTGAAGATGAAGCTGCTAGCCAAGACAAGAAGAAAAAGAGAGTCAGAACTACCACTGCCAAGGTTCTTGGCAAGCCCTCTATGAGGAGAGACTATGAAGATGAAGAGGAATAAGTTGCTGCACCAGCACCTAAAGCTCAGAAGCTTATGGGAGATGCTATAAGGACAAGGGCTGCTCCATCTATGCCCAAAGAAGCTCCCAAAGATGCTACTCCAAAACCCATGTCTGCACCCAAGAGGAGTACAAGGAATATTCCAGCTGCAGAAAAGAACAAGGCCCCAGTGCCTGAAGCTGCTATTGAAGAAGAAGATGATGAGTCACATGTCTTAAGGAAGTTGAAACCCAAAATTCCAGATCACAATGATGCTCATCCAGTAGCTGAGGACATGAAGCTCAGGAAGGATGCAGGACTCAGACAGTGGAGATTGACTGATCCCTATGCAGTCAGGAGGAGAACTGCTGTGGACTACATGTTCCACACAAAGGAACAACAGGACTTCTATGAGACAGTGATGCTTGACAAGAAGCCTATAGTCTATGATATGAGATGGGTGGACTGGAAGTACATCAAGGAAAATGAAGAACACTATCCTGGAGTCTATGATAGTTTCAAGTCTTGTGGAGTAGAGGACTTTGTTGGGTAGAAGCTCACAAAGTGGAATGATGAGCTTATTATGCAGTTCTACTCCATAACTCATTTCTACCCAGATGGAAGGATTGTCTGGATGTCTGAAGGTACAATGTACCAATCAACTGTTGAAGAATGGGAAAATTTGATCAATGCTCCTAAGGAGAATGAGTATGACTTGGATGTCTATGCTAAGAAGAATAAGGATCATAACTCCATGGCACATATGTACAGAGAGATCCCAGATGCTGTTCTTGAGACACACAAATTTGGATCAGTACATTACCTTCTGTCAGGTTTGCCAACAATCAACTGGATCCTCAGGCATACTCTTTTGCCAAAGTCAGGTGATCATAAGATGATCAGAGGCCATGCAATTAACCTGCTTCACATATTTGATGTGCCTCAAAAGTTTAAAGTCATGAGCCTAATTGTGGAAACTATCAAGAGGACAGCTGGAGATCAGAAGAGAAGTTGTGGGTATGCCCCACAGATCCAGGAGCTAATCAACTCCAAGATGGGCACTGACACATATCTCTTGGACAAGGATCACATGCCCATCTACCCAGATTTTGAGGATAACACTGTAGTAATGGATGAGAATGAACCATCTTCTGTGCAAGCACAAGCAAAGAAGGAGAAGGCAAGGACTGAAAAGGCTGCAAAGATGCCAACCATTGATAAGGCATCTCAGTATCTTCTGAAGAGCAAGCAAGATCAGCTTGGCTACTTGATTTCCTCCACTCTGAGGATTGAGAAGGGATTGGCCACCCTGACTCAAAATCAGGAGAGCTTGGAGAGGATCATGGAGCAGAAGTACTATGATTTAGATGTGAAGGTCACTGAGATACAATCAGTTGTTGAGCAACTTCAGGATGAAGTGCATGAGAAGAAGGGCAAGTCTACCATTGATGCATTTGCTAGAGTGCCCAGAGGTCAGAGATCTGCTGTAGTGCCAGTTACAGACACCAGATCAACTCCATCTGCACCAGCTACAGCTTCAGTGCCACCAGCTCCAGCACCTACTCCACCAGCTCCATCTACATCAACTAATGCCTTCGTCCTTGGAGTCTTATCTACACCACCACCTAAAGATCAAGCCTGAGAGTCAATCTAGCACTATGCATTTTTTATGAACTTTTTGGTAACTTGTTGCCAAAGGGGGAGAAAATGTATAGATCATAGGCTTCGAGAGAGAGTGTTGCTTTTGTTCTCTCTTGTTTTGCTTTTTGGTGGTTGAACTTTGTCATTTGCTTGCTTGAGATACTCTATGCTTTTGTGTGATACTTTGATGATCATGTGTTTGATCATATGCCACCTAAATGCTTGTGATGACATTATCCTTTTATATCTCTATATGATCATTCACTTTGCTTGGTAATGAGTGCATATATTTAATCATTATCATTTTGAGTGCTCCACCAAGATGTATGTGACATGGAAGAGTAACCCGTGATCCTAACTCTTTGTGCCTTTGCAGTCCAAATCAAATATTAAACTATGCACAAATTTAGGGGGAGCTCTTGCTTATCACATACTTCTCAAACAATGTTTTTCACTCCTGTTATCATTTGTCGAAGCTTTGATCTATATGTTGTCATCAATTACCAAAAAGGGGGAGATTGAAAGTGCAACTATCCGTAGGTGGTTTTGGTAATTCCTAACCACATATAGCTCATTGAGCTAATGCTATTTCAAGATAAATATTTCAGGGAAGCTCAATGATTGGCATGGCATGGATGAGAAAAGTGGACCCCTCAAAATGCTAAGGACAAAAGGATTGGCTCAAGCTCAAAGCTCAAGACTCTACATTTTCTATTTTAGTAATCCAAGATCACATTGAGTCTATAGGAAAAGCCAATACTATCAAGGAGGGATGAGGTGTTGCTTAATGAGGATCTTGCTCAAAGTGCTTAGTGATATGCTCCAAATCCCTCAACTACTTTCTCACATCCACATATGACCTAAACCAAAAGTCCGACTCGGCCCCACCAATTCTTCCTATCCGGCGCCACCGAGTTCAGATGTCATAGCCACTGCCACAAACCCTAGGCAAATCGGTCTCACCGAGATGGGGTTGCAATCTCTCTGTTTCCCTTCGTAACGTTTCGGTCCCACCGAGATGAGCAATCGGTCCCACCGAGATTGCAATGTAAACTCTCTGTTTCCCTTTCGTAACATTTCGTTCTCACCAAAATGAGCGAATTGGTCCCATCGAGTTTACCTGACCAACTCTCTGGTTAGCTTATTACCAAAATCGGTCTCACCAAGTTTGTGTAATCGGTTACACCGACATTACGTTATGCCCTAACCCTAATCATATCGATCCTACCGAGTTGTATGTCGGTCCCACCGAAAATCCTAATGGTCACTAGATTGGCTGAATCGGTCCGACCGAGTTTCTCAATTAAGTCACATCGAGATTGGAAAGTTGTGTGTAACGGTTAGATTTTGTGTGGAGGCTATATATACCCCTCCACCTCCTCTTCATTCATGGAGAGAGCCATCAGAACGAACCTACACTTCCAACTTGCATTTTCTGAGAGAGAACCACCTACACTTGTGTTGAGGCCAAGATATTCCATTCCTACCATATGAATCTTGATCTCTAGCCTTCCCCAAGTTGCTTTCCACTAAAATCTTCTTTCCACCAAATTCAAATCCTATGAGAGAGAGTTGAGTGTTGGGGAGACTATCATTTGAAGCACAAGAGCAAGGAGTTCATCATCAACACACAATTTGTTACTTCTTGGAGAGTGGTGTCTCCTAGATTGGCTAGGTGTCACTTGGGAGCCTCCGACAAGATTGTGGAGTATAAGAAAGGAGTTTATAAGGGCAAGGAGATCGCCTACTTCGTGAAGATCTACCGCTAGTGAGGCAAGTCCTTCGTGGGCGACGGCCATGGTGGGATAGACAAGGTTGCTTCTTCGTGGACCCTTTGTGGGTGGAGCCCTCTGTGGACTCGCGCAGCCATTACCCTTCGTGGGTTGAAGTCTCCATCAACGTGGATGTACGATAGCACCACCTATCGGAACCACGACAAAAACATTCGTGTCTCCTATTGCATTTGCACTCTCCAAACCCTTCCCTTTACATTCTTGCAAGTTGCATGCTTTACTTTTCGCTGCTCATATACTCTTTGCATGCTTGCTTAAATTGTGTTAAGATTGCTTGAACCGTGCTATGTTGCTAAAATCTGCCAAGAACTAAAATTGGGAAAAGGATAGACTTTTATTTGGTCAAGTAGTCTAATCACCCCCCATCTAGACATACTTTCGATCCTACATCTTGCCAGAGCAACCAGGCAAGCCCCCCCCTTGATCACCAGATATCGCATATTCTTCCCTCTACTGCTTGCATTAGAGTAGTGTAGCATGATACTGTTTGGTTTATCCTATTCTTTTGCATAGCCTGTCATTGTTGCTACAGTTGTTGATACCTTACTTGCAATCCTAAATGCTTAGTATAGGATGCTAGATTATCATCTGTGGCCCTACATTCTTGTCCGTCTGCCTTGCTATACTATCGGGCCGTGATCACTCGGGAGGTGATCACGGGCATCCATCTCGTAGGAGTTAGCTACCTCTTGGAGGCACTAGGGGTGACACACAAAAAACATGTCAAGGGCGTGCCAGTGGCCGACGCGAGAGAGCGCGTCTGCTGCCCCGTTGTCTGCCCCTCTCTTGTACCTGAAGGTGAACTGCAGGCCCACCAACTTGGACATGGCCTTGCCTTGAAGCTCCATGTCCAAATGTTGCTCTCCGAGTGCACATAAGCTCTTGTGATCTGTGATGACCTCGAACAGTCCCAGCTGTAGGTATGGCCACCACTTGTCGACAACCAGCATCACCGCGAGGAATTCCTTCTCGTATGTGGATAGTGGTAACCACAAGTATAGGTGATCGCAACAGTTTTCGAGGGTAGAGTATTCAACCCAAATTTATTGATTCGACACAAGGTGAGCCAAAGAATACTTGTAAGTATTAGCAGTTGATTTGTCAATTCAACCACACCCGGAGACTAAATATCTACATCAAAGTGATGAGTAGCACAATAGTATAATAATTTGATAGCAGTGGCAATGATAGTAATGCTAATAGTTAACAGTAGTAGTAGCAGTTTTATAGTTGTTGTAATAGTAGTAACGTCAGTAGTAACTTAGTAAGAACAATATGTGAAAAACTCGTAGGCATTGGATCGGTGATAACATTGGATACTATTCATCATATAACAGTCTAACCTAGGGCAACACAGAACTAGCTCCAATTCATCAATGTAATGTAGGCATGTATTCCATAAATAGTTATACGTGCTTATGGAAAAGAACTTGCATGACATCTTTTGTCCTCCCCTCTCGTGGCAGCGGGGACCATAAGAAAACTAAGTGATATTAAAGCCTCCTTTTAATAGAGAACCGGAACAAAGCATTAACACATGGTGAATACATGAACTCCTCAAACTATGATAATCACCGAAAAGAATCCTAATTATTGTCACCTTGGGGTATGCGGATCATAGCACGTAGCTGGTGCATATAACTTGCAAGATCGGATCAAGAGCACAAATATATTGGTTAAAACCTAAACGGTTCAGATCTGAAATCATGGCACTTGGGCCCTAGTGACAAGCATTAAGCATAGCAAAGTCATAGCAACATCAATCTCAGAACATATTGGATACTAGGAATCAAGCCCTAACAAAACTGACTCGATTACATGATGAATCTCATCCAACTCATCACCGTCCAGCAAGCCTACGAAATAATTACTCACTCCCGGCGGTGAGCATCATGAAATTGGTGTGGAGGATGGTTGATGATGATGAATACCAAAGACTCCCTTCTCTGGAACCCCTTACGGACTCCAGATCTGGCCTATTGATGAAGAACAGGAGGTGGCAGCGACTCTGTATCGTAAAACGCAATGAAACTTCCTCTCATATTTTTTCTCGGCGAACATGAATTTAGAGTATCTAGATTAGATCAGCGGAGCCTCATGGGCCCCACTACCCACCAGGGCGCGCCAAAGGGGGTCGTGCGCCCTAGTGCCTAGTGGGCAGCAGCCACCCCCTCCAGTGGGTATTTGCTCCAATATTTTTCTTTTATTCCAAATAATTCTTCAAAAAGTTTCTTCCAATTCCAAGAACTTCTATTTCTGCACAAAAACAACACCATGGTAGTTTTGTTGAAAACAGGGTCACTCCGGGTTAGTTTCATTCAAATCATGCAAATTAGAGTCCAAAACAAAAGCAAAAGTGTTCGGAAAAGTAGACACGACAGAGACATATCAACTACCCAAGTGTTGGGGGGATGAACCCCTGGTAGGAAACGAAACCCAGATCCTTTTCAAAAACAATAGGGCCAGCATCGCCCCTCAAGCCGACTTGTGCGTGGCTGGGTTGCCCGACCCGGCCAAGCACCTCGACTCGGCCGAACTCTCCAACAAGGCCAAGCCCCTCGACCCGGCCGAACTCTTCAACAAGGCCAAGCTCCTCGACTCGGCCCCAACAACCAGCTCAAGGCGGCCGAACCCAGCACACCAAGACTTCCCCAACAAGCCAGCTCCGCCCTTGGCGTGTTCCTCAACCCATCAAGGGTCAGCTCCCGTCTCGTCCAGGCGTACGATGGGACGAGTCTCCATCTACCGATGACCGAGGCAACAGTGCTCTCCCCATACCTCTGGTCAGCCGGAGCGTGCAGTGCCCCTTACCTACCCGCTCACCAGGGCTGGTGTGGCAATAGTGCCCCCATCGTCACTACTGACACCAGCAAGCGGCGACCTGACGGAGTGCCACTATATCCAACTCAACCCGGCCACTCCCCGACGATCGACAAGACGGCGCACAGTGCCCCTAAGTAAGCAAGGCCTGCACCTAGGAGAACCCGGCGAGCCCGGGCGCCCGGCGGGCCCCAGCTCCGGGTTCCCAGACGCTGACAACCCAGCCCTACGGCCCTGTAACATTACCATTGTACCCCTGGGGGGGGGGGGGTGGCCTATAAAACCCCCTAGGAGCCCTCATGCATACGAGCAAGCACGCAGAGAAGTAGCCAACCGATCAATAGAACACATAGACACAGGGAGAGGGAGTAGCCTAAGCCCTGGCCAGCCCTCCTTCTTCCTCCAAACAACTTTAGGAGCAACTCTGTACTATCACATATCAACCATACTCGGCAGGACTATGGGTGTTATCTCCCCGGAGAGCCCCGAACCTGGGTATGTCCTGCGTCCCGCGCTCGCTCATGCCGACCACGCCTCCGGAGCCCACCAGTGCCCTTGAGCCTCCTCCTCTCTTTAGCCATCCCTTCTCATCTGCAATGCACCCACCACGACAGTTGGCACCCACTATGGGGCAGCTCGAGGTCTGGGCCAGGAGCATGCTTCAGATGGGGCTCCTCTCTGACTCCGACGAGCCCGTCACGCTGGCGGACAACGTCATCGACGCGCTCGCCGCCTCCTTCGCCGAAGCCAAGGCCGCAGCAGGTCAGGCCGCCTCCCCCTACCCGTTGTACGCCACAATGCAGAGCTTCGCATCCCCATCGGCACCGACATCGACGCCTCCAACATCATCGAGGCCCGGGCTCGGCTCGAAGAGGAGTGCCAGCACCTGCTCGACCTGACCAAGACGCTCGCCACCACGCATCGTCGCCTGGATTCTGCTCAGCTGGAGCGCAACACCGCCTACAGTTTCACGCCTGCGGCGGCCAAGCCAAGCCAGGTCGCCGATGTGCGAGCCCGGGGCAGTGCGATCGGCCGCGCCCTCGAGCCATCCCTCCCGTCTACGAGACTCCCGTGAAGAACCTGCGCCCGCCCAGGCGACCGCGGTCGGCCTGGATCAGCTCGTGGGTGAGGAGCTGAGTGAGGGAGTCCTGGACTAGGGGGTGTCCGGATAGCCGGACTATCATCGTCCGCCAGACTCCAAGACTACGAAGATACAAGATTGAAGACTCCGTCCCGTGTCAGGATGGGACTTTCCTTGGCGTGGAAGGCAAGCTTGGCGATACGGATATGTAGATCTCCTACCATTGTAACCGACTCTGTGTAACCCTAGCCCTCTCCGGTGTCTATATAAACCGGAGGGTTTTAGTCCGTAGGACACAACAACCATTACAACAATCATACCATAGGCTAGCTTCTAGGGTTTAGCCTCCTTGATCTCGTGGTAGATCCACTCTTGTACCACCCATATCATCAATATCAATCAAGCAGGAGTAGGGTTTTACCTGCATCGAGAGGGCCCAAACCTGGGTAAAAACATCGTGTCCCTTGTCTCCTGTTACCATCCGCCTAGACGCACAGTTCGGGACCCCCTACCCGAGATCCGCCGGTTTTGACACTGACATTGGTGCTTTCATTGAGAGTTCCTCTGTGTCGTCGCCGATAGGCTTGATGGCTTCTTCAATCAACAACAACGCCATCCAGGGTGAGACTTTTCTCCTCGGACAAATCTTCGTATTCGGCGGCTTCGCACTGCGGGCTAATTCACTTGGCCGTTTGGAGCAGATCCAAAGCTACGCCTCTGGCCGTCAGGTCAGATTTGGAAGCCTAAACTTCACGGCGGACATCCCGAAGACTTGATCTTCGATGGATCGGATCCGCAGCCGAGCGTGCCGCACTGTCGCGATGGGCATGATCTAACTCTGCCGCCGGACAGTACTTCGGAGGCTGCACACAAATCCGCTCCGACGCATAGTCCGGAGCCGATCGCGCAGATTGAGGACGGGTGGCTGGACACCGCCTCGGGAGCTGCGACTTCCATGGCGGTGGAGCCAAACACTGGCCTTGTCCCTTATAAAGCTCGTGACTCCGAGGTGCTGGACTCCCTGCTGGACTCCGAACCTCCTGCGCCCCTGCCAATCGAATCCGGTTGGGCGCCGATCATGGAGTTCACCGCCGCGGACATCTTTCAGCACTCACCCTTTGGTGACATCTTAAATTCGCTAAAGCATCTCTCGCTATCCGGAGAGCCCTGGCCGGATTACGGCCAGGATGGTTGGGATGCGGACGACGAAGAGATTCAAAGCCCACCCACCACCCACTTTGTAGCCACCGTCGACGATCTAACCGACATGCTAGACTATGACTCCGAAGACATCGACGGTATGGACGACGATGCCGGAGACGAACAAGAACCAGCGCCTACAGGGCACTGGAAGACCACCTCGTCATATGACATATACATGGTGGACACCCCAAAAGATGGGGACGGCGAAGAAGCAGCGGAGGCAGATTCCTTAAAGAAACAGCCCAAGCGCCGGCGTCAGCGGCGCCGCTCTAAATCCCGCCACAGCAAGAATGGAGATTCCGGCACAGGGGATAATAACACCCCAGAGAGTGCCGGAGACAACCCCCTCCTGCAAGATTCAGCGCAGGAGGATGCAGAAGCAAGCCCTCACAAGAGAGCGGCAGACGAAGAGGTCGAGGATGATAATTACATACCTCCCTCCGGAGACGAGGCAAGCCTCAACGACGATGAATTCGTCGTGCCCGAGGATCCCATCGAACAAGAGCGTTTCAAACACAGGCTAATGGCCACAGCAAATAGCCTAAAGAAAAAGCAGCAGCAGCTTCAAGCTGATCAAGACCTGCTGGCCGACAGATGGACCGAGGTCCTCGCGGCTGAAGAGTATGAACTCGAACGTCCCTCCAAGAGTTACCCAAAACGCAAGTTTCTCCCCTGATTAGAGGAGGAAGCATACATACCTTCATCACCAGCGCACAATACGGCCGACCGATCACCCCGTGGTCGAGACAGAGAGGCATCCAGGCCCTCCACCAAGACCGTACCCCGGCATCGCTCCAAAAGTACGAAGCCACGAGGGAACGCGCTGGACTTGCGAGATATATTGGAGGACAAAGCAAGGCAATCCAGATCCATCTATGGATCACGTGGACGCCCCACGACCCACGACGAATACCGTCGCGCCGGATACAACAACTCCGGCCGGGCCGAAAACAGCAGACAACGCTCCCTTGAGCTACGTCGTGTTATTGCTCAATACAGAGGCACCGCACACCCGCTATGCTTCACTGACGAAGTAATGGATCATCAAATCCCTGAAGGGTTTAAACCCGTAAACATTGAATCCTACGATGGCACGACAGACTCCGCGGTTTGGATCAAAGATTATCTCCTTCACATCCATATGGCCCGCGGCGACGATCCCCACGCCATCAAATATCTCCCGCTCAAGCTTAAAGGACAAGCTCGGCATTGGCTTAACAGCCTGCCCGCAGAGTCAATTGGGTGTTGGGAGGACCTAGAAGTTGCATTCCTCGACAACTTCCAGGGCACATATGTGCGACCACCAGACACCGATGACCTAAGCCACATAATTCAGCAGCCAGACGAATCAGCCAGGTAATTCTGGACACGGTTCTTAACAAAGAAAAATCAAATCGTCAACTGTCCGGATGCAGAGGCCCTCGTAGCCTTCAAACATAACATCCGTGACGAGTGGCTAGCCCGGCACCTAGGACAGGAAAAGCCGAAATCCATGGCAGCCCTCACATCATTAATGACCCGCTTCTGTGCGGGAGAGGATAGCTGGCTAGCTCGCAGCAACAACCTCAGCAAAAATGCTGGTAGTCCGGATACTAAGGACCACAATGGCAGGTTGCGTCGAAGCAAAAATAAACGCCGCATTAACGGCGACGACAAGGAGGATACGGCAGTCAACACCGGATTCCGAGGCTCTAAACCCGGTCAGCGGAAGAAGCCATTCAAAAGAACCACTCCGGGTCCGTCTAATTTGGACCGAATACTCGACCGCTCATGCCAGATACATGGCACCCCCGAAAAACCAGCTAACCACACCAACAGAGATTGTTGGGTATTTAAGCAGGCAGGCAAGTTAATTGCCGAAAACAACAACAAGGGGCTGCACAGCGACGACGAGGAAGAGACCTGACCGCCGAACAGTAGAGGAAAGAAGGGTTTCCCTCCACAAGTGCGGACGGTAAACATGATATACGCAACCCATATACCCAAGAGGGAGCGGAAGCGTGCACTAAGGGACGTATATGCGATGGAGCCAGTCGCCCCTAAGTTCAATCCATGGTCCTCTTGCCCGATCACTTTCGATCGAAGAGACCATCCGACCAGTATCCGCCATGGTGGATTCGCCGCATTGGTTTTAGACCCAATCGTCGATGGATTTCACCACACGTCAGTCCTGATGGACGGCGGCAGTAGCCTGAACCTGCTTTATCAGGATATAGTGCGCAAGATGGGCATAGACCCCTCAAGGATTAAACCTACAAAGACGACCTTCAAAGGCGTCATACCAGGTGTCGAGGCCAATTGTACAGGCTCAGTCACACTGGAAGTGGTCTTCGGATCCCCGGATAATTTCCGGAGCGAGGAGTTAATCTTCGACATAGTCCCGTTCCGCAGCGGCTATCACGCTCTGCTCGAACGAACCGCGTTCACAAAGTTCAACGCGGTGCCGCATTACGCATACCTCAAGCTCAAGATGCCAGGCCCTCGTGGAGTCATCACGGTCAACGGAAATACGGAATGCTCCCTCCGAACGGAGGAACATACAGCGGCTCTCGTGGTAGAAGTACATAGCAGCCTTCTAAGGCAATTTTCGAGTCCGGCCATTAAACGGCCGGACACAGCCAAACGCGCCCGGAGCAACATCAACCAAGACCACCTAGCACGTTCCGAGCACGCGTAGCAATGCGGCCCCAACCCCAGCCCTCGCATGATTGCAAGACCAACCCTCCGCGTACATCATTACGCTCTGGAGATACCATGGGCCTAGGGGGAGGGGCACGACCACAACAGACCCAGAGTGCGGCTCGACCACACCAGGGGCTCACAAGTGTGTCGCTCTTTTTATTTTTTATTTTCCTTCTTTGTATACACAGGACTCCGTTCACCAGAGGCCCTGTCCGGCGGCGCACCCGCCGAATCACGATGCAACAGCCAGGGAGGGAAAAAGGCTGCGACGAACACTCAGGTGGTCTCCATTACGAACATTAAATTCGATTATATACACCAATCCGCAGCCCACCCCTGGAGGGGGACATGTTTAATTAGTCCAATCCCTTGCTTACCGCACTATTTGTATCATTCCGCAGTCATAGTAGAATTCCTTGAATAAATAATACAGCACTTTTTGCCTGTAATTACATCACTTTACATATATGTTCACTAATGACATCTTGCACCCGTATATTTTGGTACGGCCGAATACACCAGGGGCTTATGTTCCCCGCATTATGGTGTGATAAGTCTGAACACTTTCACAAGTGCGGCACCCCGAACTTATAGCATTATATGAATCGGCTCCGAATCATGTCTTGGGTCAATAGTTGGGTTTGCCCGGCTCCCATGTTTTGGTACCTTACGTTCCGTTCTGTCGGCTAAGGTGGCACTGGGAGAACCACTGCGATTGCGCCCCGGTTGAGCTGGGCGAGCGCCTCAGTGGAGAAAGCTAAAACTGACTGTCATGATAAGGCGAGAGACTGGTCGCTGTTCGAGAGGTCTTTTCGAGTCCTTAAAGACTTATGCCACTTCAAGCGAAGAACCGGATAATGTCCGGCCAAGGCGTGGATAGCGCCCCGAACTCGGTCTTCCGAATACTAGGGGCTTCGCCGAAATTTAAAATTATAGAATTCTATGGCTAAGTGAGAGTGTTCAAGCATTATAAGTCCGGTTGCCTTGTTCGTTGTGTTGAGCGCCTCCCTAGATGGACCCCAAAATGGGAACAAGAGTGCTCAAGTTTATCCCGAACACCCCAGCACTCGTGGCTTGGGGGCTGAAGCCGACGACTTGCCATCTCTCAGATTTTATAAACGGCCGCACAGAAGGTAATATTTTAAATCAAACAAGCGTTGCTTAGCGCATATGAACAAAGTTTTCAGCGCACATGATAATACATAGCGAGTCTACTCAATAATTACATCTCTGGGGCACTCATCCGCAATCTTGCGGGCACCCTTCAGGACAGTCTTATAATACATCTCGGGCGTACGATACTCCTTGCCCGCTGGCGGCGCGTCAGTGATAAGCCTCTCCGCATCCAGCCTGCCCCAATGCACCTTTGCGTGGGCAAGGGCCCGACGAGCACCTTCAATGCAGGCGGAACGCTTGATGACCTCCATCCAGGGGCACGCGTCCACCAGCCGCCGCACGAGGCCGAAGTAGCTCCCAGGCATGGCCCCTCCAGGCCACAGCCGGACTACGAGGCCCTTCATGGCCTGCTCGGCTACCTTGTGGAGCTCGACCAACTGCTTCAGCTGGTCGCTAGGGGGCACCGGATGGCCGGTCTCAGCGTACTGAGACCAGAAGACCTTCTCCGTTCAGCTCCCCTCCTCGGCTCGGTAGAATGCGGCAGCATCAGACACACTGCGAGGCAGATCTGCAAACGCCCCTGGAGAGCTCCGAATTCGGGTAAGTGTCAGATAGTTTACATTAACATGCTTGCTTTGCATGAAAAATGCCTTACTCGCCGCTATTTTCTTCACCGCCTCAATCTCCTGAAGGGCCTTATGGGCCTCGGCCTTGGCAGCTTTGGCACTTTTGAGAGCCGAGGCAAGCTCAGACTCTCGAGTCTTTGAGTCGCGCTCCAAACCCTCATGCTTTTCCATGAGAGCCTGGAGCTCTTGCCGCACTTCCGCCACCCGTGCCTCCTGCTTCTCTCGCTCCACTCGTTCCACGGCCGCATTGCGTTCGGCCGCGGATACGGCCTCCTTCAGGGCCACCACCTCGTTCGTGGCCCCTGCAGTACCCACGTTATCATTGTTATTTTTTGCAACCAAAATCCTTTTCTGTAAGGTAAATATTCAAAGTGGTGCTACTCACCTTCTTTGTCCTCGAGCTGCTTCTTGGCACGGCCGAGCTCTTGCTCGGACCGCTCGAGATCTTGCTTCAATGCACCGACCTCCACAGTCAGTGCGGCAGAGGTCAGGAGCGCATCCTGCAAACCCATATTGACATAATTTTTAGCAACCCTGCGTATATCTTTTTAGATCCTCAGTCCGGCTTTTCTTTCCGAACACCGAACCGAGCATCAGGGGCTACTGTCTATGCGGTATTACATTACATAATTTTAACTTCTTACCTCAAAGCCTGTTAGAAGGCTGCTGCAGGCTTCGGTCAGCCCGCTCTTGGCAAGCTGAACCTTCTGAATCACCGCACTCATGATAGTGCGGTGTTCTTCCTCGATGGAAGCACCTTTGAGCGCCTCCAGCAAGTTGTCCGGCGCCTCCGGTTGGACGGGGGCTGCCGGCATCATGGCCTTGCCCTTCTTGCGAAGGGGCCGCCTGTCGGACTCCGGAACCACTGCGGGTTCCGGCGTGGAGTCCGGCGCAAAGTCCGGGAGGCTGCCTTGCGGCGCCTCCGGAGCCTCCTCCTGATGGGTCCTTTCCTGGGATCCCACCTCGGCGTCCTCAGCGGCGCGAGGGGTGGAAGAAGTCAGGATGGAATCCACATCCGACGGAGCCAACGACCCGCTCGACGAAGCAGGGAGATCATCGTCGGCCGGACTGCAGGCAGTATGCAGCATTAGAAGGACACTACGTGACACAAAAGAAATTATAAATCATTCAGGAATCCGGATACTTACGATCTTGCCGGAGGCCTGCCCCTTGAGGGCCACTCTTCATCGCCAACGTTGGCGTTGGCGGAGCTGTCCGGGGGAATAGTTCTTCCCCTCTTGGACCCTTCGACCTCCCCTATTGGGGAGGCCTTCCTCTTTCTCTCTCCCTCCTCTGGGAGAGAGTCCTCTTTCTCCTCCTCGTCTTCGGGGGAGGAGTCCGCCTTGGAGCCATCGGACGATGAGTCCGATACCACCTGGCGCTGGGAACTTCTTCGAGTTCCCGTGGCCTCCTTCTTGGCCTTCTTCTCCGACACCACATGGGGTGCCGGAACCAGTAGCCCCGCTAGACGGGCGTCTACTGGGTTTTCTGGCATGGGAGCTGGGCAGATGATCTGCTTGGCCTTCTTCATTCAGTCCTGTCAAAGGAAAAGGAAGATTGAAACCCGCGTAGGGTCAAACTACTGAAAACAAGTGTCCCGTAAAGGGGTAGAATCACTTACCTCATCAGCCGATCGCTGCGAGCGAAATCCGCGATCTTCAATAGCGGATGCGGGAGCTTCGGCGCCCTTGAACAGCACCCTCCAGGCGCCTTCGTATGTCGTGTCGAAGAGCCCGCTCAATGCCTGGTGCTGTGCCGGATTGAACTCCCACAAATTAAACGCCCGTTGTTGGCAAGGGAGAATCCGGCGGACGAGCATGACTTGGACCACGTTGACAAGCCTGAGCTTCTTGCTCACCAGCTTCTGGATACAGGCTTGGAGTCCCGTCAGCTCCTCCGAACTACCCCATAGCAAGCCCTTCTCTTTCTAGGAGGTGAGCTGCGAAGGGATACCAGATCTGAACTCGGGGGCCGCCGCCCACGTAGGGTCGCGCGGCTCGGTGATGTAGAACCACCCCGATTGCCACCCCTTGACGGACTCCACAAAGGCCCCTTCGAACCAGAGGACGTTGGGCATCTTGCCCAACATGGCGCCTCCGCACTCCGCTTGAGTGCCCTTCACTACCTTCGGCTTGACATTGAAGGTCTTGAGCCACAAGCCGAAGTGGGGCTGGATGCAGAGGAAGGCCTCGCACACGACGATAAACGCCGAGATGTTGAGGATGAAGTTCGGCGCCAGATCATGGAAATCTAGGCCGTAGTAGAACATGAGCCCCCGAACAAAAGGGTGAAGTGGAAAGCCCAGTCCGCGGAGGAAGTAGGGAAGGAAAACGACCCTCTCATGGGGCCTGGGGGTGGGGATGAGCTGCCCCTTGTCGGGCAGCCGGTGCGCGATGTCGCTGGAGAGGTATCCGGCGCCGCGCAGCTTTTCGATGTGCTCCTCCTTAACGGTGGAGGCCAGCCATTTGCCTCCCGCTCCGGACATGGTCGAAGAAGCTCGAGGCGAGACGCACGGACTTGGGCGCTGGAGCTCGAGAGTGCGTGGAGATGGATAAGCAAAGGAGGAGGAAGGCGTAGGTGAGAAGGTGGATCCTTATCCCCTTATATATAGGCGGACGAACACTACGCGTCCCCACCGGCCTAGTAAAACTCGCTTATCTCCCAAGCGCCACCATCAATGGCGCGGTTGGGTTACCCACGTCTGTATTGATGAGAATCCCGGAATAAGGGGAACACGATCTCTGCTTCGACAAGACGTTCCAAGGAAACCGCTTCGCTAAACGCGCTGAGGTGGTATAATAAAAAACGATTCAAGTAAAGGCTTGGTAGTGGCGTGACGTCACGCTACAAGATGCATCAGCAGATCGAACTTGTGTACATAATATTTTCTCTACGATGGAATGTGGAATTTATTTTGCAGAGCCGGACACTATCCTGGTGTTCACAATCTTCTATGGATTATTCGGAGGAGGAACCCGCCTTGCAATGCCGAACATTATGCGCGCCGGACTCATCGTCATTGAAGCCAGGTTCAGGGGCTACTGAGGGAGTCCTGGACTAGGGGGTGACCGGACAGCCGGACTATCATCGTCAGCCGGACTCCAAGACTATGAAGATACAAGATTGAAGACTCCGTCCCGTGTCAGGATGGGACTTTCCTTGGCGTGGAAGGCAAGCTTGGCGATACGGATATGTAGATCTCCTACCATTGTAACCGACTCTGTGTAACCCTAGCCCTCTCCGGTGTCTATATAAACCGGAGGGTTTTAGTCCGTAGGACACAACAACCATTACAACAATCATACCATAGGCTAGCTTCTAGGGTTTAGCCTCCTTGATCTCGTGGTAGATCCACTCTTGTACCACCCATATCATCAATATCAATCAAGCAGGAGTAGGGTTTTACCTCCATCGAGAGGGCCCGAACCTGGGTAAAAACATCGTGTCCCTTGTCTCCTGTTACCATCCGCCTAGACGCACAGTTCGGGACCCCCTACCCGAGATCTGCCGGTTTTGACACCAACACTGAGGGATCGCCTGAAGCGGGTGAACGATCTCCTCGACGCGGACAACGCACAGCAAGACCGCCTCAACCAACTCGCCAAGCCGGCGGGATCCGGCTTCGCCCGCGCTGGCGAACCCGGCGATCATCAGAACACGGCGTCCTCGCAACCCGGTGAGGTGCACTCTGGCCGCATCCGGACCTGCGCGACCCCGTCCCGACGACCGCCGACGACTTAGGAGACGAGCCGACCCTGGAGAACCGGCGCGGCCCCGACCAACCCGATCGACGTCCGGCTCCAACCGATCCGCCCCCCCACGGCCCGGTCACTAGCAGATTCGGTGGACGCGCCATCAACGACACCAACGCTCGCCACTGCCTCGACCGGCTCATTTTCTCCCTGGAGGTGGAGGAGAGCAGCGCCATCGGGCTGACGTGTTACGGCCCACGCATTTGGGACGAGCCCTTTCCCAAAGGGTTCATGCTCCCCCGCGACACCCCCAAGTATAATGGAACCGTGAAGCCGGAGGACTGGCTCACCGACTACACCACCGCCATCAGCATCGTAGGCGGGAACCACCGGCTCGCCGTGCGCTACACGCCGCTCATGCTCCAATGGTCGGCCCGCACCTGGTTGAATAGTCTGCCGATGGGCAGCGTCAACACGTGGGTCGACTTCGAGTAGGCTTTCGTCCGCAACTTCACGGAGACCTACCGGCGACCCGGTCGCCCCAGTCAGCTCGCCATGTGCATTCAGGTGCCGGCGGAGACCGGACATGAGTACCTCGCACGCTGGACCGAGCTCCGGAACAGCTGCGAGGGCGTCCACAAAGTCCAAGCAATCCATTATTTCGTCAACGGGTGCAGGGATGGAACCCTCCTCAAACACAAGCTCTTACGCTCTGAGCTGGCCACCATGGCCGCGCTCATGGTGACGGCGGGCAAGTACGCCAACGCCAAGTTCGCCATGAAGATCCAGGTGGCACTGGATGAAGCCGGCAAAGCAAAGCCGGTTCCCCCTCCGAAGCCGACCGGCGAAGGTAACCGGCAGCAGCACAACCGGCAGAACAACAAGCGCAAGGCCGACCATCCGACTCAGCGCCATGACAACCGGCTCGTCGCGGCCGCCGAGCAGGCACCCGCGACCGACCCGGCAGATCGGCAAGATGGAGTGGCAACCCGCCATGAGCTTCGAAGAGATGGTCGACGCCCCTGCAAGCACCACAGTAGCGCAAGGCCATCCATGCACATGCTTCGGCAGTGCGCCATCACCAAGCGCATAATGAGGGGCGATGTCCCGCCTCCTCCGGCCTCGGCTCCGGGAGCGGGTCAGCCACCTCCGCCACCTCCACTGCCCCCAGCCGGCGGCACGATGCGCGACGACGTCTACCCGAATTAGAACGCGACCTACATCGTCTTCACCAACCTCAGCGAAGACAAGCGCAGCGAGCACCTCCTTCTGCAGGAGGTGAACACCATCGTCCCGGCCCGGCCGGAGTACATGCACTGGTCGAACCGCCCGGTCATGTGGACTTGAGAAGACCACCCGGCTGTCATGCCGAACCCGGGTGGTTATGCCCTCGTCCTCAACCCCACCATCATCGTACCTCGGTGCACGTGCAAGTTCTCCCGAGTCCTCATCGACGGCGGCAGCAGCATCAACATCCTCTACCACGACACCATGACCAAGCTCAGCCTCGAGGCCAAGGACCTGGAGCCGACCCGAACGATCTTCCACGGCATCGTTCCCGGCCTCTCCTACTCTTCGATTGGCTAGGTCCGGCTCGACGTCCTGTTCGGTGACAACAACCACTTCCGACGTGAGCCGATCTGGTTCGAGGTGGTGGACCTGTCCAGCGTGTACCACACATTGCTGGGCCGACTCGCGTTCGCCAAATTCATGGCGGTCCCCCACTACGTTTACCTGAAGATGAAGCTGTCAGGTCCGAAGGGCCTCATCACCATCACCGACGACTACCACATGTCCCTAGAGTGCGCCCGAAACGGTGCCAAGATGGCCGAGTCGCTGGTCAAAGCCGAGGAGCGGCGCCAGCTCGACCGGATCGTCGCCCTGTCCAACAAGACATCAGCCGCGCCGCCCGTCCGAGGAGCCGGCTGACGAGGCCGCCTTCAAGCCCTCCAAGGAGACCAAGAAAGTGAAGCTGAACCCGATAGACCCCAGCTGCAAGCAAGGATGGAAAAAGCGGTAGGCGTAAGCGAGGTGGTTGGCCTTCGCCTAGTGCCTAGGCGGTGCTTAAGCGCCCTAGGCGTGAACTAGGCGGTAATATATTTTTACTATCAGGGTGTATTTGTGAGTATTATGTGTGTGACGATATTAATTTAGGGGATTAAATAAGTTAATTGCCAGCTACTGCCATTGGAATATGGCTTGTTTGGCATATTAGTGCAGTATGGCATGACTCCTTGCTTGGGTAGACAATTCCTTGTTTGCCCTGCCTAGACTTCCATTTATGCCCTAGGCGAGGCGTTTAGCCATCGCCTAGCACCTAGGCGTGCCTAAGCGCCTCCTAGGCACTGCCTTTTCCAACAAAGGCTGCAGCAAGTACGTTGTCGTAGGCACCCGCCTCGACAGCAAATAGGAATGCGAGCTCGTCGACTTCCTTCGTGAGAATCGGGATATTTTTGCATGGACCCCAAAGGACATGCCGGGTATCCCGAGGAAGTACGCCGAGCACAAACTCCACGTCCGCAAGGACGCCAAGCCTGTCCGCCAACCCCTATGATGTTTCTCCGAAGAGAAGAGAAAAACCATCGGTGAAGAGGTCGCCAAGCTTTTGGCGGCTGGCTTCATCATGGAAGTGTTCCATGCCGAGTGGCTGGCTAACCCAGTCCTCGTCTTGAAGAAGAACAACACCTGGCGCATGTGCATCGACTAAAACAGCCTAAACAAGGCCTGTCCCAAGGATCCATTCGCCCTCCCATGGATCGACCAAGTCATCGACTCGACCGTCGGGTGCGAGCTCCTGTCCTTCCTGGATGCTTACTCCGACTGTCACTAGATAAAGCTAGACCCGACCGATGCCCTGAAGATGTCCTTCATCACGCCCTTTCGAGCATATTGCTACATCACCATGTCATTCGGCCCGAAGAACGCCGGCGCCACCTTCCAGTGCTGCACGCAGAAATGCTTGCTGCCACAACTCGGCCGCAACATCCATGTTTACGTGGATGACATCATGGTGAAGACCAAGAGTCACCTCACACTCCTCGACGACATGAAGGAAACATTCGCCAACCTGCACAAATACAAGGTAAAGCTCAATCCGGAGAAGTACATTTTCGGTGTCCCGACCGGAAAGCTACTCGGCTTCCTCGTCTCGGAGCGCGACATTGAGGCGAACGCGGAGAACATCAAGGCCATCGAGCGCATGTGCAAGCTGACTCGGCTGCGTGATGTCCAGAAGATCACCGGCTGCTTGGCCTTGGTTAGTCGGTTTCTCAGCCGGCTGGGCGAGAGGGCCTTGCCACTGTATCAGCTAATGAAGAAGACGACACCGTTCGAATGGAACGACCAGGCGGACGAGGCTTTCTGGGATCACAAGCGCATGCTCTCGACCGCACCAGTACTGGCCGCGCCAGCCGAGAAGGAGCCGCTGTTGCTCTATGTTGCCGCAACCTTGCAGTAGGTCAGCACGATGATGGTGGTCTAGCAACCAGAGAAGGCAAGGTCCAAGCCGTCCAGCGCACAGTCTATTACCTGAGCGAGGTGCTCTCCACCTCCAAGCAGAACTACCCGCACTACCAGAAGATGTTTTACGGCGTGTACTTTACCGCCAAGAAATTGAAGTAGTACTTCCAGGAGCATGTCATCATCGTGGTCAGCACGTCCCCTCTTGGCGAAATCATCAGGTGCCGGGACGCCTCTAGCCGGGTCGCCAAGTGGGTGGTCAAGCTAGCCAGCCACACCATCCTCTACGAGCCCCACACCACGATCAAGTCCCAGGCCTTGGCAGACTTCCTCGTTGACTGGACCGAGACCCAATACCTGTGGCCACCGCCGGACCCAACACACTGGCGCATGCAGTTCGACGGCTCCAACATGCGTCTCGGCCTAGGGGCCGACATTGTGCTGTCTTCCCGGAAGGGCGACCGACTTCGCTACGCACTCGAAATCCACTTCAGCGCCTCCAACAACATCACCGAGTACGAAGCCCTTGTGTGCATGGCCTCCGGCTTGCCAAGGAACTCGGCATCCAGCGCATCCTGTGCTACGGCGATTCGGAACTGGTGGTGCAGCTGTGCTCCGGCGAGTGGGACGCCCGCGACCCCAACATGGCGAGCTACCGCTTCCTCGTCCAGAAGCTGTCCCGATTCTTTTGGGCTGCGAGTTCCTCCATGTGAATGAGGCGGCCTACACGCTCGCCAAAATCACCTCGTCCCGGCAGTCCATCCCGCCCAGCATCTCCCTCGAGCACCTGCACAAACCGTCCATCATGCTGTCTCCGGACTCCGGGTCCATCTATGTTCCGGGCAACCCGGCCGTGCCCCAACCCGACCCGGGGACTGCCGAATCCAGCCCAGGGACTGATGAACCCGGCCCGGGGACTGGAGCCATCGACCCGGCCACCGCCGCCCTCGACCAGGCAGCCGCCGTCCCCGACCCGGGGGCTGCTCAACTCGGCTCGAAGGCTGCTGCTCCGGAACCCGCCCTTGTAGCCGTCTTCGCCATGGTGACGACCCCATCTTGGGCCCTGCCCATCTCGGAGTTCTTGGAAAACGGGGTCCTCCCCATGGACGAGACCGAAGCCCAGCAAGTGCAGCGCCGGGCGTCTGCCAATAGCATCATCAACAACGAGCTCGTCAAACGCAGCTCCACCGGCGTGTTCCAATGTTGCGTCGAGTAGGACCAAGGCATTTAGATCCTCCTCGACATACACCAGGGTGGGTGCGGGCACCACGCCGCCTTGTGGTCCCTGGTGGCCAAGGCTTTCCGCCATGGTTTCTACTGGCCTACGGCCCTCCAAGACATCGAGTCACTCGTCCTCAAGTGCGAGGGATGCTAGCGCTTCAGCAAGCGCAACCACCAGCCGGCGTGAGCACTCCGGACCATCCCAATTGCCTGGCCTGTCGTGGGGAACGAGCACCTATGGGGCAGGGGGCCCCTTCTTGTCCGGCAAGGGAGCGGAGGGCGCACGCAGAGCGGATTGAGGCGAGAGCACACGGGGGATTTTACCCAGCTTCGGAGCTCTCCGGAGAGATAAAACTCCTACTACTGCTTTGTGTTTGTATTATGTTCTTGCTCGAGAGCGTATGTGGGTTGAGGTGTCGAATGAGCCGAACCCCCAAAGCTGCGGAACCAAAACTCCGAACTGAACCTCTTCTACGTGCGCATGGGCCTCCTTTTTATAGTCTAAAGGGGTCACCGACAGGTGGCAGCGTAGAAAGAGGGGTAGAAAGGTAAAAACGCGGGTTGGTACAACTGCTACCAACAGTGTCCCCTACCTAACTCTGACGGCAGGGGACAAGGGCATTTAATGCCCGTTCGGTCGCCCCAACAGTACAAGGAAGCGACCGTTAGGGGCGCCACCGATCGCCACGATGGCCTCCTTGTCAGCTTCGCTTGCCACCTCGCACCGCATGGCTGCACAGCGCCTCGCCACGTGCTCCTGGGATAGTCCTGGGACGACACGTCGTTGGATGCGCTGGAGCTCGGGTGCATAGTGGCAGCCTTGCCGCGGCAAGCGCCTTGCCGCGGCCCTTATCTTGTCGCACCAGCAAGCTTGCCGCTCGCCGGGCCTTGCCGGGACGCGCGGGGCATTGCGGCAAGTTTCTTGGAGTGCCTTAGTTGGCCTTCCCGGCAAGCTCCTCTTGCCGGGGCCTTTGTCCTTCCCGGCAAGCTCCTCTTGCCGGGGCCTTGTCTTCTTAGTTAACACTTTGTTCTTGAATGACAGTAAATAGGAATAGCGGAGGATCTTGGCGGACGCCCGGCAAGCCTTGCCGCGGGATGCTGCGACTGTCCGTGCCCAAGTTCGGGGTACTAAGGTACCCCTACTTTAGTACACCGACAGGAGCCCTCGGGCCTGGGCCATACACGGTGCCGAGCGCTGTTGGGCCAGGCCCAAAACAGGGCACGGGCACATGCGGCCTGGGTCTACATTAAATCTGACTCCGTGTCCACCGCACTCCCTTGTAACGGCACGCGTCCATTGCGGCGTCGTGGGAGACGTGGGTGGCGTGCGCGATTTTCGAGGCGTCCACCCCCCACGTGACCACGGGGCGGGGCGAGGTCACCTCATCTGTCGCCTCAGTTCTGCATCCCCGCCATGCGGCTCCCATGCGCTCGGGGTCGTGGGCGGTGGAAGTGGGAAACTGAGCCGTCACGGGCGGAGGCAGCGGGTCGGCCCCGACTCCCTGCTCTTCCCCCGCTCTGATTCGCCGAGCGGGGCGGCCGAGCCCCCACCTCGCTCCTTTAAGAAGAGCAGGAGGGGAGCGCAGAAGCCCACACTCTCTCATCTTCTCCTGTCTTCAGCTTCTGCTCCCCTTTCTCTCTTCCGCCATGGAGGAGGGGAATCCTGGCCCTTCATCGGTGGCGGAGAGGGTCGCCGCCAGGCAGCGCATCCCTCCCTATCCCGCGCCCGTGGTGGCAGAGCCAGCAACAAGGGGAAGAGGGAGGGGGCGAGGTCGTGGACGAGGTCGAGGACGAGGTCGAGGCGCTCGGGGAAGAGGCGGACGGGGCGGCGCTGCGTCTCTGCCTCCGCCGGCGGTTCCTCCCCTCGCGGCGGTCCATACGGGGGACGACCCTTGCGAGTTCTTCGTCAGGCTGCACCGGGCGCCTCGTCGTCGCCTCCGGCTTCCAGCCCCGTTTGCGAGCGCGATGGAGCCGGAACCGCCCAAGACATTGAGATTGCACATGAGGTGCTGTGGGATCAACGGCACGCGAGTCCACGTTGTATCCCCAGCCCCTAATGTGATGTATCTTGACCGAGGGTGGAAGACGTTCGCCCGCATCCACAGCTTGACGGCGGGGTTTACCCTCCATTTTAAGTTAATGGAGGGCGACCTCCTCTCCGTCAAGGTCTTCGGGGACTCCGGCATCCGGGCGAGGTGCTGCGTGGACAGCTCCTCCGATAGCGAAGACTCCCCCTCGAGCGAGAGTGACGAGGAGGAGAGCGACAGCGACGACGAGGGTAGCGGGCGGCGGAGCAGCGGGTCCGACTAGGTGTCGGGCGCCGCTTCGCGCGTCACCGGCGACCCCATCATCCGCGTCGCCGGCACCTTGAACTCCCCGGGGTCGTCTCCTTGGGCGGCTAGCGTAGGGAGGCTGCGGAAGGGGAAGAGGGCTGGCGGCAAGGCCGTCAAGTCGGAGTACGAGGGCGTAGTGCCCTCGACAGCGTGCTGACGTCCTGCCGCCCCATCTTCGAGCCCCGCTTTCGGCGCCGCCATCACCATCCAGCCTTCGGACGGTCCCCGGGATGTTCTCTTGGTGTCTTCTGGCACCCGTAGTTCGCCTAGGTGCCCCTTTTGCCCTTCTCGCCTCCTTGACCTACCTCCTGAAAGGGGGGACAGGAAAAGGATTACGGGCATCTTATCTTTTTAATTTGTAAGCCTTCGGGCCTTAGCTGCATTTAAAACTTGTAATCCTCTCTTTCATGTTTTTCATCCTCTATGGACTATACCCGAATGGGATGTTTTTTTAATGAAAAGGGGAAGCTTGCTATGCCATATCCTTTACTTGACTCTATGCCTTGTATGTTTTTACGCTACGCTTTGAGGGAACTTGCCGGCGCAAGCACACTTGCCGAGTGCGGAACATCAGCAGCCCGCTGGCGGTGTTGCCTCCGGCAAGAAACCTTGTCGGGGCTAGTTGCAGCGCACTTGTATTGTTGAGCGGACTCGAAAACAAATCAAGGGCGCAACTTAGCCACGAGTCGATTCCTCCGCGCACAGGTTTTTCATACAAGGCACGGTCGTTCAAGGACGTGGCTTCGCGTTCCCCAGTCCATAAGAGGATGCATGATGAGGGACGAAAAACTTATCTGATATCGCAGCGCCCGGCAGCTCTGGCTTGCCGCGGATGAATATTGGTATTCGCGGCCCCCGGCAACACTGGCTTGCCGGGGTCCAGGTGCCGGCGCGCCCTTCTTCTTCTTCCTTGTCGCTATTATTTTAGTTATGAGAATAACTTAGTCAGTGCTGTAACAAGTTACTTTTGTAATATAACTTTGTCCTGGGCAACACTTGCTATGTTATATCCTTTACTTGATTTCATCCCTTGTATGTTTTTACCCTACGCTTTGAGGGAAACTTGCCGGTGCAAGCACACTTGCTGAGTGCGGAACATCAGCAGCCCGCTGGCGGTGTTGCATCCGGCAAGAAATCTTGTCGGGGCTAGTTGCAGCGCGCTTGTATTGTTGAGCGGACTCAAAACAAATCAAGGGCGCAACTTAGCCACGAGTCGATTCCTCCGCGCACAGGTTTTCCATACAAGGCACGGACGTTCAAGGAATATAACTTAAAAATTTAAAATTTGATCATGCTCAAACTTTGGCAACTTAGCTTTTCTGTCGCCTGTGTTCCGGCAAGGCCATACTTCTTTGAACGATGCCCGGCCCACACGTGCATCCTCTCCCTCTCGAAGCTTCTGGCGTTAACTTTGCGGCTATGGTAGCAGCGCAAAGCTTGCTGGTAGCGAGCAGCTCGTACCGCAGCCTGAAGACGATCTACCTCGAGGAGCAGCGCGTCATGTTGCCGCGGCTGCTCTTGCTCTAGCCCATCATAAGCGAGCACTTGAGGCGATCCGTATACGAGGGGAAAGGGGCTGAGAATGTCGAGCCCCCAGACCAAAAATGGCTAGGATGAAGGGATTGTTTGGAGTGGAACTGGCACGCCTCACACTTGGTTACTTGTGCAGTTGCATCCTGGAGGGCTGTCGGCCAGAAGAACCCTTGCCGGAAGGCCTTGCCAGCAAGTGCTCTTGCGCCAATCTGGTGACCACATATGCCTCCGTGTATCTCCGCCAACAGCTCTTGTCCATCTTCCCGGGAAATGCACTTCAATTTCACTCTGTTGAATCTTCTTCTGTACAGTATGTCATCGACAAACTGGTACATACTTGATTGCCGGGCTACTCTCTCCGCTTCTTCTTGTTCCTCGGGAAGTTCTCCTGTTTGAAGGAAATGGACGATCTGCTGTGCCCATGCCGGAGCCTGAGGCTCGACGACAAGGACTAAAGGTGCAAATGCTGCTGCGGGAACATCTGCTTCCACGGCAAGAATCTGGGATCCTACCGGAGCGTGATGCTCCCCGGCAAGCGTGTCGGGACACAGCTTGTCGGGAGCGTCTGCTTCAACGAAACAAGCCCTGGGGCTTGTCGGAGCAGACTGCTCCTCAGCACTCTTTGTGTTGATCCTGGGGACCTTCTTGGCGGCGGCTTCGGGGAGCTCTGTCGGAAAGTAGTTGCCAGTAACCAACTTTCTCTTCTTGCTCTGTCCAGTTGATGGTGTTACAGATGGTTGAGTCAACTTGAGCACAAAAATCCCTGGTTCCACAGGTAACTTGAGTGCGGCGCACTTTGACAGGCCATCTGCAATGTCATTCTGAGCTCTTGGAACATGTTCCATTTGCAGGCCGTCAAAATGCTCTTCTAGCTTCCTCACTTCATCAATGTAGGCTTCCATCAACGGACTCTGATAATCTTTGTTAACTTGGCGGACGACAAGCTGCGAATCACCCCTGACAATAAGCTTCTTGATCCCAAGTTCTGCCGCGATCCTGAGTCCGGCAAGCAAGCCTTCATACTATGTAGTATTATTTGTAGCTTGCTCCTTGGGAAAGTGCATCTGGACCACGTACTTAAGGTGCTCTCCGGCGGGTGCGACAAGTAGTACGCCCGCACCGGCGCCTTGCAGCGAGAAGGCACCATCAAAGTACATGATCCATTCTTTGCTTGCTTCCTTGACGGGGAAGCTCCTCTCCGGAGTTTCTTCATCAGGTGTTGGCGTCCATTCTGCTATGAATTCTGCCAATGCTCGGCTCTGGATAGTTGAGGTACTCTCGAACTTGAGGCCAAAGCTTGACAATTCCAGTGCCCACTCGACAATCCTGCCTGTTGCTTCTGAATTCTGCAATATCCTCTTCAACGGAAAGCGAGTGACCAATGTGATCTCATGTGCTTGAAAGTAATGGCGTAGCTTCCTCGAGGCCATTAGGAGGCCGAAGAGCAACTTCTGCACACCAGAGTACCATGATCTAGCCCCCTGTAGAAGGGAACTGACAAAGTAAACTGGGCGCTGCACCATCTTCTTCTGTTTTTCTTCTTGTGGCTGCGCAGATCCATCCTTGCTGGAACCAGAACTTGTCGGATCAGGGCTTGTCGGGCCAGAGCTTGTCAGGGACTGGACTCGCTTGCCGCGGCCGCTGGCTCATCATCTGCCTCCCTCTCCGCTACTAACGCAGCACTAACCACTTGATTGGTTGCCGCCAGATATAGCAGCAACTTCTCTTGTGGCTTAGGTGCGACAAGTGTTGGAGTGGAGGACAAATATTTCTTCAAGTCTTGCAGCGCAGCCTCCGCTTCCGGAGTCCACTTCATTGGACCTGCCTTTTTCAAGATTTTGAAAAACGGCAGGGCGCGTTCAGCAGACTTGGAGATGAACCTACTGAGAGCAGCAATGCAGCCGGCAAGCCTTCATACGTCCTTGACTCGCTTCGGTGCTTCGATTTGCTCGATGGCCTTGATCTTGTCGGGATTAGCTTCAATCCCCCTCTGCGACACAAAGAACTCGAGAAGCTTGCCGGAAGGAACTCCAAACACGCACTTCTCGGGGTTCATCTTGAGATTGATCTTGCGCAGATTTGCAAAAGTCTCGTCCAAATCTTGGATCAGAGTTTCCTTGTCCCTGCTCTTGACCACTATGTCATCCATGTAAGCTTCTACATTTCTGTGCAGCTGTGGCTCAAAAGCATGACTGACTACTCTTCCAAATGTTGAACCGGCATTCTTCAGTCCAAAAGGCATCCGTACAAAGCAGTACGTGCCACATGGAGTAATGAATGCGGTTTTCTCCTCATCCTCTTCAGCCATGAAGATCTGATGATATCCTGAGTATGCATCAAGGAATGAAAGCAGATCACATCCTGCCGTGGAGTCGACAATCTGGTCAATGCGCGGCAAGGGAAATGGATCCTTGGGACAAGCTTTATTAACGTCAGTGAAGTCAATACAAAGCTTCCACTTCCCGTTTGCCTTGCGCATGACTACTGGATTGGCTAACCACGTTGGATGGAGTACTCCTCGGACCAGGCCCGCTGCTTCCAACTTCTTGATCTCTTCTGCAATGAACTCTTGATGCTCCACTGCTTGTTTTCTAACTTTTTTCTTGACGGGCCGCGCGTGAGGGCAGACGACAAGGTGGTGCTCAATTACTTTCCTGGGAACACCGGGGATGTCAGATGGTTGCCATGCAAACACATCGACATTCGCCCGCAGGAAAGCAACGAGCGCGCTTTCCTATTTAGGATCAAGCGTGGCACTGATGGTGAAGGTACCACCAGTGCCGTCCTCCTTGGCGGCCACTTTCTTGGTCTCTGGTGAAACTGTCTTTGCCTTCTTGCACTTGCCGGTGGAGCTCGATGGTGCGTCCTCGACGGTAGCACAGCACTCCGAAGAGGTGCTCTTGCCGGAGTAGGCATCAGAGCTACTCTTGCCGGACTTGGTCTTCTTCTTCTTCCCTCCGGGAGCTTCAACGGCAAGTGGTTTGCGCTCTGCTGCGGCTGGTGCTTCCCGGTAGATCCTGTTGGTACAAATGAGTGCATCCTTCTTGTCGCCTTGGACAGAAATGACACTTATCGGACCAGGCATCTTGAGCACATTGTAGGCGTAGTGAGAGGCTGCCATGAACTTGGCAAGCGCTGGACGGCCAAGTATCCCATTGTAGGGCAATGGGAAATCAGCAACGTCGAACATGACCCTCTCTGTCCTGAAGTTCAGCTCGCTGCCAAAAGTTACTGGCAGTGTGATCTTCCCTTTTGGCTTGCTCCTTCCCGGATTTATTCCTTGAAAGGTACCAGTCTCTTCGAGCTCGCTGTCGGGGATCTGGAGCTTCTTGAGCACCGCGGAAGAGATCAGATTTAGGCCGGCCCCGCCGTCAACCAGCATCTTCGTGACCTTGAGGTTGCGGATTGTTGGCGAAACCAACATCGGCAAGCACCCGACCGCAGTGATGCGATCAGGGTGATCCTCAACGTCGAAGATGATGGGCGTGCTGGACCACTTCAGGGGCTTGCGCGACTCAACGGATGGTTCTGCTGCGTTCACTTCCCGCACCCACTGTTTGAGTTGGCGGTGCGAGGTGTGCAGAGAAGCACCGCCGTCGACGCACAACACCTCTGTTGCCTTCTGAAACTCCCGCTCGTCGGTCTCATCTTCCTCCATCTCATCATCCTCATCTTCGTCTTCGTCCTTGTCGCGGCCGCGGGGAGGCCTGTCTCCTTGCCGCGGCTTGGCCTTGCCGCGGCGCCCTCCCCGGGCGGGATACTTCTTGCCGGATCCTCCGCCACCTTCTCGGGCCTTCTCCTTGTCGCGGCGCTCGTATTCAGCTTTCTGTAGCTCCGCCATCTGCTCAACTTTCTTGCAGGCTTGGAGGTCGTGGCCCTTGGTGCGGTGGATCTTGCAGTACTGTTTGCCGGAGCCATCCTGCTTGTCGGCGGCTACCACAGCCTCGCCGGAGTCGCTAGCTTTGGCCTTGTCGGAACCGCCTCCGCTGCCGGACTGCTCAACAACTAGCACATCCTTAGCCTTTCTCTTTCTGTTGTTCCGCCTCCGGTTCTTCCTTGCCGGAGGGGCATCCTCACTGTCAGATCCTTCCGCTCCTGCATTCTCTCCGGGGATTTTCCTCCCCTCCTCAGCCCGTGCGCACTTGTCGGCGAGAGCGTATAGCTCGCTGACATCTCTGATTTTGCACATCGCCATCTCCTCCCTCATCCTGCGGTTATGCACGTTCTGATGGAACACGCTGATAACCACGGCAGGGTGAACGTCTGGGATGTTGTGCTGCACCTGACTGAATCTCTGTATGTACTTGTGCAGGGTTTCTCCCTCCTTCTGGACGAGCAGGTGAAGATCGCTCTCCTGGCCATGGGGTTTGTGTCCGCCTGTGAAGGCGCCGACAAACTGATGGCACAGGTCCGCCCACGAAGAGATGGAGTTGTCCGGCAAGTGCATGAGCCAAGATCTGACGTTGGGCTTGAGCACCAGCGGGAAATAGTTGGCGAGGATCTTCTCGTCTCGCCCCCTGGCAGCCTGCACCGCGATGGTGTAGACGCTGAGGAACTCTGACGGATGTATCCTGCCATCGTACTTCTCGGGCACGTCTGGCTTGAAGTTCTTGGTGCTGGGCCACTGGACTTGCCGCAGCTCACGGGTGAATGCAGGGCAACCTGCCGCGTACGGTAAGTCGCCTGGTTCCCCTGGCGCATGCATATAGACAGTGGGCCCAGCGCTGGTCGGATTGACGCCGCGCTTCTCTTCGACGCTCGATGCGAGTACGAGCGTCTTCGTGTCGCCGTTCTTGGAGAACTTGACGTTGATCGCGTCGAGCTCGCGGGTCCGACGACGCGGTGGAGTCGGTGTCGAGGTTGGCCCGGCGAGTCGGCGATCTTGGCCTTCGAGGCGGGGAGTGCACGGTGGTGGCACCCCCAGCGGTCTTGTCGGTGTCGGCTTGCGCCTGGGCGTCTTGCCGGGGCTTCGATGTGCTCGGTTGCCGGGGCTTGTCGCCGTTGGCGAAGCCAATAAGGCTATAAATGGCGGCCCTCCAGTCGTCGATCTTGTCCGGCGCTGGAGGGTAATCTAGAAGCAGCTGGGCTCGGGCCAGCGCTTCCTCTGGAGTCTTGGGTGGCGGTGGTGAGCGACGCGAGGTGCGAGACATGCTCAAACTCCTAACAGTGTTAGTAGGAGCAACATCTCGTACAGGCGACCGCACCGCGCTCGTGCTAGCGTGTTGGCGTGCATGTTGGCCTTGAGCGTCCCGCGACCCACCAGCTTGGCCTTGCTCCAACGCGAGTACGGTGCTGGGAGCACCGTGGCATTGTCGATCCTGTACCTCCTGGGAAGGGTGCGGTGGATGTGCATACGCTGAACCTTGCGGGGCCTTGTCCTTGGACTGGGTGACGATGCGCGTCCCCCCGCCGGCGCCCGCACCTCCGCCGGCGTCCGCCCCACCGTCCATTTGCTCCGGTGGCGGTAGGACGGTCGCAGACAGAGCGGCCACCTCCGAAGTCTTCTTCTTCGGTGGCATGTCGATGAAGATGTTGATGTAGCGCACGCAGAAGCCGGATCAGATACGCACGACCTGCTCCCCTACCTGGCGCACCAGAGATGTCATGGGGAACGAGCACCTATGGGGCAGGGGGCCCCTTCTTGTCCGGCAAGGGAGCGGAGGGCGCACGCAGAGCGGATCGAGACGAGAGCACGCAGGGGATTTTACCCAGCTTCGGAGCTCTCCGGAGAGATAAAACTCCTACTGCTGCTTTGTGTTTGTATTCTGTTCTTGCTCGAGAGCGTATGTGGGTTGAGGTGTCGAATGAGCCGAACCCCCAAAGCTGCGGAACCAAAACTCCGAACCGAACCTCTTCTACATGCGCATGGGCCTCCTTTTTATAGTCTAAAGGGGTCACCGACAGGTGGCAGCGTAGAAAGAGGGGTAGAAAGGTAAAAACGCGGGTTGGTACAACTGCTACCAACAGTGTCCCCTACCTAACTCTGACGGCAGGGGACAAGGGCATTTAATGCCCGTCCGGTCGCCCCAACAGTGCAAGGAAGCGACCGTTAGGGGCGCCACCGATCGCCACGATGGCCTCCTTGTCAGCTTCGCTTGCCACCTCGCACCGCATGGCTGCACAGCGCCTCGCCACGTGCTCCTGGGATAGTCTTGGGACGACACGTCGTTGGATGCGCTGGAGCTCGGGTGCGTAGTGGCAGCCTTGCCGCGGCAAGCGCCTTGCCGCGGCCCTTATCTTGTCGCACCAGCAAGCTTGCCGCTCGCCGGGCCTTGCCGGGACGCGCGGGGCGTTGCGGCAAGTTTCTTGGAGTGCCTTAGTTGGCCTTCCCGGCAAGCTCCTCTTGCCGGGGCCTTTGTCCTTCCCAGCAAGCTCCTCTTGCCGGGGCCTTGTCCTTCCCGGCAAGCTCCTCTTGCCGGGGCCTTGTCTTCTTAGTTAACACTTTGTTCTTGAATGGCAGTAAATAGGAATAGCGGAGGATCTTGGCGGACGCCCTGCAAGCCTTGCCGCGGGACGCTGTGACTATCCGTGCCCAAGTTCGGGGTACTAAGGTACCCCTACTTTAGTACACCGACATGGCCCTTCGCGGTCTGGGGACTCGACATGGTGGGGCCCTTCAAAACCGCCCGAGGCGGCATGACGCATCTGCTGGTGGCGGTGGACAAGTTCACCAAGTGGATTGAAGCACAGCCAATCAAGAAGCTGGACGGGACGACGACCGTGTCGGTGTTCTGGGAATGGGGGTCCCCAGACTTGCCTGCCTACGGCCTGCGGCGTGGCTTAAGAGGTGGCCCAGTACGGCCCGTCTACATCAACCCAAGCTCAAGACCCTTGTGAGGGGCCAAGCCTCGCGGGGCGTACGATGCAAGGCTTCCTCAGGGGCAGCCTCACTAGGCAGGCTCGCGAGGAGGCGGAGAGATCAAGGCAGGAGTACCTCGCGAGGTGCTCATGACGCAAGCCACGACGATCGAGACCAGGCGGGCGCCAGCCTGCGCAGTGTCCTCATTTCCTCTTTGGTGCAAAGGGGGCAAGCACAGGCACGGAGTACCAAGGCATCAAGCAAAGGTTACCATATAGGTGCAACGAGACCAAGACCAGTAGAGCAGCAGGACAGAGGTCACCGTGGAGCCCAAGACGGCATCATCGCCAGTGCCTTTGGCAGTCGAAGACCAACTTTAGTCAGGATAACTTGTACTAGCTGTTCCCCTTCAAAATGGCCGTTGTTGGCTCCCTTCCCACTCAATATTTGGGAAGAGGACCAGGGCCCCTATAAATAGAGATAGCCACCATCGTAGAGGGGGATCGAATCCAGAGCTTATCTCATCTAGAGGCGATAGGATCCACCCAAGTATAAAACCGCACCAGCTCAAGAACACCTCTCGCGAGGCTGTTCTTCCTCTATACAGTTCATCATCAGCCCCTGAGGAAATCCACCACACCACAAACTAGAGTAGGGTATTACACCACAACGGTGGCCCGAACTAGTATAAACCTTGCGTCCCTTGTGTTGTTCATCAAGTAGCTTAAATTCACAGCGAGGCGTTGGGACGTATTTCGGTAAGGGGAAGATCTTCATACGCACCCCAGAGTTTGAACCTTAAGGCTTTTGTTGGAACCCGATACCCGACATTTGGCGTGCCAGGTAGGGGTGCGCCGGAATCTTTCTTCCGCTGTCCCGCGTTCCATCATTCGTCGCATCCATGGCACATGCTCGCCGAGCTCGTGCCGAGCGTCGGGCTGCTCTCGCCGCCCGCGTCGCCCAGACGGCTCCTGTCAGTGGGCCTCCCCGTCGTTCTCTGTCACCTGCCGCCAACGCGGCCACCGGCCTGGCGGGGAATGAGCAGCATTTGTTGTTGCTGCATCCCTCGGTGCGGCGGGAGGACCGCACCACCACTCCGTCGCTAACTCCAGCTGGTTCATCGTCTCACACTCGTCGCGTTCCCACGGACGCGCAGGTTGTGTTGCTCCTGGCACGTGAGCTCCCGCACTACCGCCCCGTCGATGACCTCTATGAGGAGTGGCTCGCCCGCACCACCGAGCTCCTCGACTTCGACACCGCCCACATTCGCCTACCATACAATGCCATCCTTGGGTATCCTGCCCTGGCCAAGTTCATGGCGGTGACTCACCATGGTTACAACATCCTAAAGATGCCGGGAAGCGGCAGAATCATCACAGTCCCATGCGAGGAGAAGGATGCGGTGCGCGCCCTCGAGCGCGCCTTCCAAGCTGCATCAGTCGAGGACCCAGATGGCAAGAGAGAGAACCCTCCCGAGGCAGTTCCCAAGAAGAAGAAGACATCACCCAGCTCATGGCCTCAGGAGGCAGGCATCTCCGGAGGCGCTGCATCAGGATCTGCGCCTGTGCAAGGGGCGCCTCCCTCCATTGCATAGGAAGGCGCGCCCAGCGCCCTCCTCGGGCAAGGCTCGAGGGATCTCTCCTTGAGGGCCTCAAGCTTTGCCAGGATCACAAGGGAGGTGCTCAGGCACCACTTGGAGACGTGCTTCGCGGCACGTTTCCCTAAGGAAGGCATGGGGCAAGGACGGCCCAACCGTCAGGAGTTTATCACCAAGGCCACTCAGGAGCTGCAGGAATCAAGAGTCATACGCGGCGATCGCCGCCTACCCGGTGTAGCTCCCCATCCAGGCGAGGATGGCGGGCTGCGTGTCTGCATCGACTACCCAGGGCTCAACCGAGTCGCGTCTCAAGAGCGTTTCTGGCCTTCGCGTGTGGGACGCTGCCAGGGTCCGCCACACAGCTACGTTTGCATGCCTTTCGGCCTGCCAAATGCGACTGCTGCTCACCAGCGTCTTATGCGGAGCATTCTGGAAGCTTAGGAGGCCAGGCACCATGTGGTCCTGGCAAAGATGGAGATGGTTCTCGAGGAGCCGCCCAGACCCCTGGAGCCTCCCGAGGCTCAGGGCTCTGGTGGCTCGTGATGATCGACCTCTTCACTGCGCATCGTCAGCTGCTCCAACACCCACTCTACAATGATATCAGGTGACATCTTTCAAGTTTCACTTCAGCTGGGAGCGCCCTTAGGGCTGCATTATTCCCAGGTCACGTGGGTCCGTCCCTGCGGCATGTATCCCTTTTGCTTATGTCTTCAGTTTACTTTGCTGGGGGCGCCCCTCGGGCTGCATCTCCCCAAGCTGCTCGGGCCTGACCCAGTGGCATATATCCTTCCTACAGTTCTCTAAGTCAATTTGCCTTCATGCTCAACCTGCCTATGATTATCATCTCCCGCCTACCGCGGCCCCTCTTTCTCCCTCATGCAAACCGCTTACACGTTAAAAGGGGGGCTCCTGAGCATCGTGACTCAGGGGCTCTTACTTGCTCTCCAGCACTCACCCCTGGCCTTATCCACGACATCGCGACCTGGCATACCAGCGGCGGCTAAGCTTTCTCGAGGGACAGGACATGAGGACATAGAGCATTTGCATCTAACCACCTTGTAGGAACACTTAGCCGCCCAAGGCTCAAGATCAGGCGCAACCCGCCTTGAGGTAGGGCCTCGTGAGTCCCGCGCTGGCTCACGAGTGCCCAGATACACCTCGTCTAGCCCTACCGTGCCGGCCACATGTCAGGGCGGGGCTGTACACGCCTGGGGGCTCCTCCTGGAGGGGGCCCCCCTCCCACGTACCAGTGGAAGCACCATGCTCCACGCTGGCTGACGACACTGCTGAGGAGCGGCTATGCCCGTACACATACGGAAGCGCTATGCTCCGCGCTGGTGATAAACAACTAAGGGCAGCCCACGGCTGTATCAACCTCAGGGAGCCCAGAGCTTAGTGTCTGGCTTCATCGCAATGCCTCCCCTCGGGAGCGCCACATGAGGGGGCTGGACATGGGGCTGCGCCTGGGTCATGCCCGAGCGCACGCCACCCAGCCAGGTCCCTCGGACCTGGTCATCGCGCGCCCCTCCCCGAGCGGAGCCACGGTATGAAGACCATTTGAGCGTCAAGGGGTACTCCTGAGTATCGCGACTCAGGAGCCTAACTGGTCACGTAGCCCCTCACTCCTTAGTTCTGAAAGGCTAACGGCGGTTGAGGTATGCGCGGGGCCGGGCCCTGCCAACGTAGAACGACAGATCTACTCCTACACCCCCTCCCTATTTGTTGTTTGCGCGTCAAGGGGGACTCCTGAGCATCGCGACTCAGGAGCCTAACTTGCCACATAGCCCCTCACTCCTTGGTCCCGTCCTGGTGATCTGGTCAGGGCTAACGGCGGCTGAGGTATGCGCGGGGCCGGGCCCTGCCGACGTAGAACACAAAGCAAATGGGAAGGAAACCGCAAAATCTCACAAATTCAGAAGCAAATATTACACACCACAAATTGTCTTCACGATACCAAACACAAGTTTAAACGCCTCCATGAGGCATGGTGCATGTTGTAGGGATCGAAACAGGAAAGAAGCCGAGAGGAGATCACCCTTGAGCGGCGCCGTCATTCGCCAGGAGCCCCGCCTCCGCGGCAGAGTTGCGTTTGTCAGCTCCACCTCCCAAAGCCGCGGAACCAGCAGCACCTGCCTTGGGCGCAGTAGCGAAGGCGCGGAACTTCGCCAGCAAGGCTTCCGCTCAGCCCTTCACGACCTCAGCAGCAGCGGCGGAGCGCTCGGCGTCCATAGGCTCCAGCAGATCATCTAGGTTGGCGTCGGGGTCGCGAAGGTAGACGTGGCTGAGGATCCGCGTCAGCGCTGCGGAGGAAAGGACGCGAGCTTCAACCTCGGCCATGGAGCCGATGCTGGTCACAACCTCCTCAAGCGCTTCGACCAGGAAGGGAAGCAGCTTGGCGGGGCCGTCCGTGGCTCCGGCCAGCGACTTCTCCAGACCGTCATCGTAAAGCTACTTCAGCATCCTGCGAGATCTCTCCTCATAATCCGTGAAGGCCACACAATCCTCGGCCAAGACCTTCACCTTGGCATCCAGCTCGGTCCTCTCTGCGTTTAGCTTCTGCTCCAGAGTCTTCAGTCGGCTGTGGTCAGCGGCCAGTTCGGTGTCGTGGTCCCCGATGGCGGCCTCTCGAGCCTTCATCTCTTCCTCCTTTGCCTGGCGGCCACGAACCTGCTTGGCGAGCTCATCAAGCAAGCCCTGTAGCTCGTCCTCCAGCACCTTGCAACGACGCCGGAAAGTTGAAGCATCCTTCAACGTCGTGTCGCGGGCAGCTATGGCCTGGATGGCGACTTGCCTCTCCTCCTCGGAAGCCGCCACAGCCTGGCCCAGCGCCGCTCGAACGGAGGCGTCAGAGCGAACCCAGCCAGAGACCAGCTGCAGGAGCCCGGCCACCAGGCGGGGGTTGGCACCCTGGAGATCTTCTCGCAGCCGACCCAGGTTAGCAGCAACACGGTCCAAGGTGGTGGAGGAGGCAAAGGAGTCAGGAACCAGTGGAGCCGGAGGAGAAGACGAGAGCGTGATCACGGTTTGGGAGACCAGGGGCTCCTGAGCCTTGGCAACCTCGGCGACAGCATCAAGCACCGACGCCTCTAGAGTGAGCGGGGCCACCGGGGCTGGCACCCTGCCAGAGCGTCCCTCCTGGCCTCGTGAGGACGACCGGGCAGGGGAGGTGCGAGCTCCATTGCCCCCCTCCCCACAGGCAAAGGCGCGGCCATGACAGGCGAGCTTGCCCCAAGCGGAGCCACCGTATCCCCCTTCAGCCTCTTTGCCACAGGCGGCAGCCTACCCAGGCGATGGAGGATGTCCATCCCTGACAGCAAAAACAAGAGCAAAGCAGAGTTCGAGTACTTACTGGTCAATCACGGCGTGCTCCAACGGTCTCCTGCCAAGCTTAAAGCCCGAGAGCCTCTTGCGGGGCGCAACTTCGGGAGGTCCAGCAGCAGAGGGGGCGCACCGGAAGGGCTAGAGCTAGCTTCGGGTAGTGCCGGAGCCGGAGTAGACCCTCTGGAGATCAGCCCCGACCTGTCCTTCTTCGGGATCACGGGCGAGTCCTCTCCCCCTCGCCTGGTGTCGGCCTCATCGTCGTCTGACATGGAACGGAGGACGTTGGCCCTGCGCCAGGGGGAATTCTCCCCCGTCTCCTTAGTCGTCGCCTCCGAGTCGGGCTCCTCCTCTTCCTCGTCTTCCTCCTCTCCTTCGTGGGAATCATCGGCGGACAACTCCACCGGCGCCATTGCCCCTGGCCCTCAGGAGGCACCTCCGGCACCAGGCCACTCCCACCGAAGGTTGGCATGGTGTCCACCACATGTTCCCAGTCATCGCGAAGGAACAAGGGGTCAGCAGTGCCCTCCGGACCTTCCACATCCTCTCCAGCCAGGAAGCGGAGAGCTGCAGTCAGGTCTTCATCAGCCAGGGCCTCCGAGTTTAGGCAGAGATCGGCGTCCGCGTCTCCGAGCCTCCACAACGGGCGCGAGTGCGCCTGAAGTGGAGCCACCCGATACGCCAGGAACTCCCTCAGGAGTGTGGCCCCTGTCAGCTTCGCTGCCATCATGTTGCTCGGCCTCAGGTCGGCGTTCATCTTCTGCAGCACCAGCTTCGCCCGTCGGTCGTCAAGCTTTGCACGGGACCACACCTCGTCAGCCTGGGGCTGCTCCATGGGCAGCGCCAGCCGAGAATTGATGCATCCGGCATCCAGCATGACCCACTTGCTCCGGAAGCCATCGGCCCTCTTCCCGGCCTTCGTGATCGCGTTGGCCTTGGAGTACGCAACGAAGCCTGCGCACGCTGAGGTATGGGCGCCGGAAACTCGAAGGAAGAAGAAGTGGCGCAGCAAGGCCACATAAGGCATCACCCCGGCGTGCGCCTCGCAGTAGTAGGCAAAAATCGACAGAAGGAGAACAAAGCTGGGATGGAGATGCAGAGCCTGGAGCTTAGAATGGCGAAGGACAAAATAGTAGAATTCAGAGAAAGGAGGCACCAGGCCGGCGATGACGGTGCTCCTGAAGAAGGAATAATAGGTGCTCCCCTTGTCCTCCGCTTGGGCGGAGCCGGCCGGCTCGGAGCGCAGTCTCCCCCATCTCGCTGCCTTGCACCACCATCATCAGGCGCGTGAGGCCGAGATTCTTCTCCGTCATGTTTGGGGGATCCAGAGCCGGCAAGTACCAGGCCAGTGGAGCCTCGGCCGCGGTCTTGCGCGGCGCCATTGCTCGCTGGAGGAGAAAGGATGAGGCGGATCTGGAGATTTCGGAAGCAGGAGGGCAAGAGCAAGAAAGGGGATCTGGAGCAAGGCGAGTGGGAGCAATGAAGGTAAGCCTAACCCAGGCCAGCCTTTTGTCAGACGGGCAGTTGTTGAGGCAGCGTGGGGAAGCGGAGACGCCCACGTCCAATAAACTGCCATGCGACGACCAAGGCCGCAGGCTATTGGGGCCCGCGGTGCTCCGCCCTTGCCCTTTGTCTTTGCCGCTAAGCCAAGACCGAGTGTTCCTTGGGCCCGGGGGCTACTGTCGGCGTTCTGGGAATGGGGGTCCCCAGACTTGCCTGCCTACGGCCTGTGGTGTGGCTCAAGGGGTGGCCCAGTACGGCCTGTCTACATCAACCCAAGCTCAAGACACTCATGAGGGCCCAAGCCTCACAGGGCGGACGATGCAAGGCTTCCTCAGGGGCAGCCTCACCAGGCAGGCTCGCGAGGAGGCAGAGAGATCAAGGCAGGAGTACCTCGCGAGGTGCTCATGACGCAAGCCATGACGTTCGAGACCAGGCGGGCGCCAGCCTGCGCAGTGTCCTCGTTTCCTCTTTGGTGCAAAGGGGGAAAGCGCAGGCGCGGAGTACCGAGGCATCAAGCAAAGGTTACCATATCGGTGCAACGAGACCAAGACCAGCAGAGCGGCAGGACGAAGGTCACCGTGGAGCTCAAGACGGCGTCATCGCTAGTGCCTTTGGCAGTCAAAGACCAACTTTAGTCAGGATAACTTGTACTAGTTGTTCCCCTTCAAAATAGCCGTTGTTGGCTCCCTTCCCGCTCAATATTTGGGAAGAGGACTGTCGGTGTCAAAACCGGCGGATCTCGGGTAGGGTGTCCCGAACTGTGCGTCTAGGCGGATGGTAACAGGAGACGAGGGACACGAAGTTTTACCCAGGTTCGGGCCCTCTTGATGGAGGTAAAACCCTACGTCCTGCTTGATTAATATTGATGATATGGGTAGTACAAGAGTGGATCTACCTCGAGATCAAGGAGGCTAAACCCTAGAAGCTAGCCTATGGTATGATTGTTGTAATGGATGTTGTGTCCTACGGACTAAAGCCCTCCGGTTTATATAGACACCGGAGAGGGCTAGGGTTACACAGAGTGTCGTGGGAAACAAACACCTATGGGGCAGGGCCCCTTTCGGTCCGGCAAGGGAGCGGAGAGCGCACGAAGAGCAGATCGAGGCGAAGCACGCGAGGGATTTTACCCAGCTTCGGAGCTCTCCGGAGAGATAAAACTCCTACTGCTGCTTTGTGTTTATATTCTGCTCTTGCTCGAGAGCGTAGGTGTGTTGTAGTTTCGAATGAGTCGAACCCCTTCTACGTGCGCATGGGCCTCCTTTTTATAGGTTAAAGGGGTCACCGACAGGTGGCAATGCAGGGAGAGAGGTAAAAAGGTAAAAAGAGGGGTTGGTACAACCGCTATCCACAGTGTAACCTACCTAACTCTAACGGCAGGGGACAAGCGCATTTAATGCCCGTCCGCCTCACCCAACAGTGCAGGGAAGCGACCGTTAGGGGCTCCACCGCCTGCCACGATGGCCTTCTCGTCATCTCCACTTGCCACCTCGCACCGCTTGGCTGCACAGCGCCCCGCCACGTGCTCCTGGGATGGTCCTGGGGCGACACGTCGTCGGATGCGCTGGAGCGTGGGTGCAAAGTGGCAGCCTCGCCGCGACAAGCGCCTTGCCGCGGTCGTTGTCTTGCCGCACCCGAGAGCTTGTCGCTCGTCGGGTCTTGCCGGGACGCGCGGCGCATCGCGGCAAGTTCTTTGTAGTGCCTTGGTTGGCCTTCCCGGCAAGCTCCTCTTGCCGGGGCCTTGTCCTTCCCGGCGAGTTTCTCTTGCCGGGGCCTCGTCTTCTTAGTTAAAATACTTTGTTATTGAATGGCATCAATATGAGCTACGGAGGATCTTGGCGGACGCCCGGCAAGCCCTGCCACTGGGTGCTGCGACTACCCATGCACAAGTTCGGGATACTAAGGTACCCCTACTTTAGTACACCAACAGGAGCCCCCGGGCCTGGGCCACACACGGTGCCGAGCGCTGTTGGGCCAGGCCCAAAACAGGGCACGGGCACACGCGGCCTGGGTCCATACCAAATCTAACTCCGCATCCACCGCGCCCTCCCGTAACGGCACGCGTCAAACGCGGCGTCGTGGGAGAGATCGTGGGAAATTCTTTAATCAGGAAAGTCGTAACGTTCGCCTCTCCCCTTTATAAGTAGGGGAAACAGGGCCGTTCCCCCACCTTTGCCACTTGCAGTTCCTTCCTCAGAAAGCTCCGCCGCTCCCCTCCGCTTCCCAAGCCGAAAGGGAGCCGCGCTCCACCGTCGCCGCCGCCGTCGCCGTCGTCGCCGCCAACCTCCTCCACTGCTTCCGCCATGGCTCCGAAGACCGGGAAGTGCGCGAAGTCGGCCGAGGCGCTGCGGCTGGAGGCGCTGCGCAAGGAGCGAGCGCTTTCCCCCCCGAGCTCACCCCGAAGGCGCTGCGGGAGGAGTACTATCTCTTCTGGTCGACGGAGACGCGGGCGCATCCGCGCACGCAGGTACTCTCCGCCGAAGCTTCTACTTCGAAAAAGTGTCCCAGAGGATACTATTTCTTCCCTCTGTTCTTCTATTGCGGGATCTGCCTGCCCTTTTCCAATTTCTTCTATGATATCATAAACACATACGGGCTCCATCTCCTTGACTTCACCCCCAACGCCATTCTGACAATGGCGGTCTTCGCGCATCTTTGCGAGAATTTCGTCGGAATTCATCCCAACGTTGCTGTCTTCCGCCATTATTTCACTCCCCGGGTCGAGAAAGGAGAACCCTTGTCTGGCGGGGTCTCCTGGACCTCAAGGCTCGGCAAGAAGGAGGTGTATCTGGAGGGGGAGCTCCGCAGCAAATGGGACGAGTGGAGGACGGAGTGGTGCTAGATTGTTGACGCCAACCCGCAGCCGTTCACCAACTTGCGCCAGACCCGGGTAGTGCGCGGCGGCGATTGGAGCGCTCTGTCGCCGGATGATGCCAAGTTGAAGATCGCCACCACCCGAATCCTGCGTCTCAGGCTTGCCGGGCTCACAGTAGGGGCCGTTGGCGCGGATTTCCTTCGCCGTCGCATCGCCCCTCTGCAGGAGAGGAGGAGGCCCGCCTGGCTGTTTGGCGGCCCGGCGGATATCATGAGGCTGCGTCCAGGCCTCAACTTCAACTTCACAGTTCTGGAGCTTGACGGGATGCTCAGGGAGCTATTCAAGCACGACGCCAACCATCCGGAGTGGTTCAGGCTGCCGCAGGCACTACTAGAAAAAACACTACTAATGGCGCACCTAATATGGCCATTAATGGCGCATCAGTGGTGCGCCATTAACAGCACGCCATTAGTAATTTTTACTAATGGCGCACCACATGGTGCGCCATTAGTATCTGGTATACTAATGGCGCACCGCGGGTGCGCCATTAGTATAGGCCAGCGTGCGCCATTAGTATGCCTCCCAGGGGCCATGTATACCCAGGTGCTTTGGCATACTAATGGCGCACCACCACTGGATGCGCCATTAGTAACCGCGGCATACTAATGGCGCACTGCCCTTTGATGCGCCATTAGTATGCACTGTCATACTAATGGCGCACTGTCATGTGATGCGCCATTAGTATGAATATTAGGTTTTTTTTATTTTTTTATTTTCTGTTTTTTGCACAGGTTACAAAATGTATAATTTGACAAAATATAGACAGCACACATCAACAACAGATTCATCGAATACAATAGAAGATTAGTCTTTGAATACAATTCATCATATTAGTCTCCGAATACAATTCATCATATTAGTCTCCGAATTAAAAAGACCGAACAAAGATAGAACATTATATTACAAGTCTCGAGACCGCGAGTAGCGAGTTTGTCTTCACATTACAAGTCGATATCGATCATCTAAAGTACCATCACATAGAAGAGAGCTGCGGTCATCACGATGAGCATCATCACGATGAAACTCGTCTTCATCCGGTTCCTCCAACGCTCCCTCCCCTCTCCCGCTAGATAGCGGGCGTATCTAGATTCTGCCTCGGCCCTAGTGGTGTACCCTTTGTAACTGTTACCGCTGAATTGGTGAACCTGTCTCCGACACTCCTCCCAGTCATCGTAGACTCCGGGAACCTTACCCTTGTACACGACATACGTCGGCATCGCTATGCACTAGCCAAACGAAACGTTAGTACCAATTCACAGACAATACATAAGCAATATATAATTATGCAACAGAACGATCGGAAGAGAAAAGCAAGACATTAATAGCATCGATTACATCTAAGTTGAACGACTCTCGAAACCAAAGAGACATACTACAAGTTCACTAAGTTTAATTACAACATGAACCAATCGATGTTTCAGAACTAGACAACTCGACTCAAGGGACCGGAGCGTGGATGAAGCCGCCGTCTATCGTGGGAGTCATGAAAGAACGGGCGTTGTCATCCTGCATTTGTAGCATTGTGTCGATGTCACTGTTGGACGGTTGATTTCTGAGGTAGAACTGTCCCGAGGTACGAAGGACATCTTGATGGATGATTTCCGCAAACTCCGACTGGATGTGAAAGAATTCTTGTCGGAGGTCCGCGTCCTGGATTGCCGACACGCTCGCGGCCCAATCTTTGAGTTTACTCGGTAGCAGAAGTTGATGATGGTCCCGTACGATCGCCCGCATGTGATGGATGGCGTAGTAGGCACCCTTCTGACCGCCAGGCGGCTGCTTGACGCAGCAGAACGTCGTATTGTGGGAGAACACGTGCTTGCCGTACTTACGAATAGGCCTAGTGAAGGTGCCTCCAGATTGGGCGTAGCCGGGGAGAACATCATCAAGAACCTTCTTGACATTTGTGTAGTCTACGTTCGACTGACGGTCAGGGTCGAAATACGTGGCCATGGAATATTTGGGGCTTAGGAGGATGAGCGTGCAACGTGTGTCACTGCAGAAAACACGGAATGTTAAAAGAAAAACGATCGAAATGTAAGAATTCATATGTTACGGGCCGGTTGAGGGGAGGACTTACTCGGGAAAGTAAGGCACGAGGAAGTTATCCTTATCTTGGTTTGCCAGAATGACGCCTTCGAGGTAAGAACTCGCGACTTGCCGGTCCCCAGCGCTTCCCAAGATCTTGGCACGCATGTAGAAGGGGTCGACTATCACGATGTCCGGGGTCTTGTCGCGAATGATCCGCATCTCCATACTCAGCGAAAATAGCCGAACGAAGGTGTAGTGCAGCGGATGAAGGTTCAACATAGCGTGGATGTCATCAAAACGCAGGACGATCGTACGCCCGATGGAGTTATCCACAAAGCCCTTGCCCTCTGGCACCTTGGCCGTGAAAACCGGGTATGCCACATCCTTCTCCCTAAGACGCCGCTTCTCCAAAGCAAGAACACTGTCATGCAGACTCCGCATAGCACCGGTTGCAGCATTGAGCATATTTGTTGGTAGCATCGCCCTACCCGCCACATGCACCCTCCTCGAGATATCCTGCGGTGAAGGTGGCCCGTCCTGAGCACGGATCGTACTCGGTGCCGGCTGGCTCGCACCCTTCTTAGTCTTTCTTTTGCGTGCCTTCTTCTTCTCCTGTAATGGGACCGAGTTCTGCTCACAGACCGCCTTCTTGAGTATGTTGGGGCTGATAATATTTCGCACCTCGCCTATCTGAGGCTCGGTGAAGTCGGCAGCTGGAGGCGTCTCTTGAGAGCTGAACGCCAGACGGCGCCTGTTGCAACTTGGCTTCTCCGCGGTACGAGCTAGATCGCACACGTCTTTTGTTGGGTTTGGTTCTTGAGAAGGAGGCCCCATGAAGTCGCCATCGTACCCATGCTCGGCAAAGTACTGATCGACGTTGCCAAATGTATCATCGTCGTAGTCGTCGTCGTTCTGATCCTGTGCCATATGCATGTTTGGATCCAGTGGCATAGGGATGTCCGGCACCGTTACGGCGGTCTTGCCATGGGGCCGACTTGGCGCCGGCACGACTGGCGGTGTTGTCGTTGGGGTGGTGTCCCCCGCCCCCAAACGAATCTGGCTCTTCGGCCAAAGCAGGGGCCAGCTCAGGCAGGCGCTGAGGGTCATCACGTCTTCATCGTCGGCCCCAACGGGTCGAATCGGAGGTAACAAGTCGTCGCAGCCTGGCAGCACGCGAGCCAGTTGAACCCTAAACAAGTTGGGTGGCATCTGGGTACCGTGGAACAAGGGGTTTCCCGGTTGAACGATTTTGCCCTTGGCGACATCGACCAACTCGTTGTTCACGAAGTGGAGGAGAGTGCACGGAACGTCGGCGGCGCCCTGCGAAAACATGTAGGGCGTCAGGGATGCCCAGTCAAAGGCAAGGAGATGAAGTCCTCGGCCGAGAGAGGCTTAATTAGTTACCGTGATGATGGCGTCGAGCTCGGCTAATGTCGAGGCACCGCCAACGGCGGGCGTGCAGTTGACGGAGGGGCCGCTTGCTGAAGAGGTGCCGGCCGGCGTACACCCGGGTGCATTAAGCTCCCGTGCCGGCGTCGGAGACACCAATGCTGTAGATTCTCCTAGCTATCTAGCTAGCTTGTCCCCCCTGCCCTAATCAGAGGAGATCTCCAACTGCTAGACCAAATAATTCTCAAGGCAAACAACTACAGATGCTGCACATGTACTTGACAATTTAGCTGACAAGTCATGTTTTTCGAGAGTTGTTGCGACGTTGCTCCTGTTTGATGATGCCATTGATTTCAAAATTTAGAGATGCTATTAATTTCACACTACAAAGTTTAGTACTACTGAAACAGTGTCTACCTGAAAGTCTGTTAGCTACTTTCGGGCAGAGTACATAAGAACTAACCTGTCAAAAAAAACAACAAGCACATAGAACTGCAAGTTGGTCAAGCAAGTTTGTAGAGAGACAAAATGTACGATTTCGCCTCTTTGGGAAGAACTCTGAGGAGCTTCTCGTTGATGCGTCCTTCATCGCTCACATGACTCATTAGTCAAAAAAGATTCCGCCCTAAAGCTCAGCAGATCTTACTCTTCTTCTCAGCTGAGTGCAACACAATAATTTACCGATGATTTACTCTTCTTTCTCGATAAAAACACACACAATAATTTACCGATACAGCTTCACTCATAGGTTTTAGACTCATACTACTAGCTTTGCAGTTCACCACTCATGTCCAGTAGCATGGTTACTTTCACTCTTCCAGACAGCACTAACACTTAACATTGTATTCATGTCATAAGTAATACTAATTGACTTAAATGGACAAGAACTTCATTTCATTTTTCGTCCATCACCCTGCTAGAGTACAGATACACACGGAAAGACAGTAAACATTTTGTCTTGCAGGCAGCAATTGACAGGCAGTACTACTGGATTTCAAACTATTCCCAGGCGTATGCATTAACAACATCAGAGCCTTTCAGAAGATGGATGACATGAGGTGTTTCTATGCCAAACACTGACTGATGGACCAAGAAAACAACAACTGATCACAGAAAAGCTCCAGGAACACACTTTAGAGTAGGATTCGCCTAATCAGAGGACAAATGCTGCTTACTGAGAGCAGAGTCACAAACACCAACAAGTAGTATCACAGCTTTGCAGACAGCTTTGATGCTACCAACCAGTTACTCAATGACCATGTGCCCAGAGAAAAGGGGAAGAACAGAAGAGGAGGAAGAGCGTACCACGTCTGTAGTCGGGCTAAGCTGTCGCCGGTGACGGTGTAGACGAGGCTGGCTGACCGACCCGGGGCAGCGGCGTCGGGGCGGGGTCGAGGCGGCGTCGGGGCGGCGTCGGGGCGGCGGGGCGGCGTCAGGGCGGCGTCGGGGCGGCGGGGCAGCGTCGAGGCGGCGGGGCAGCGGCGTTGGGAGAGGAGAGGGGAAGGGGATCTAGGGCGAGGGAGAGGGCGAGGGAGAGGGAAGGCGAGGAGAGGGCGAGGGAGGGAGAGGGCGAGGGTGAGGGCGAGGGGGAGGGTCAGGGCAGCGGCGGCGGCGGCGGTGGATCGAGAGGGAGAGGGAACTGGCGAGGGGGAGAGGGAAAGGGGGGATCGGGCGAGGGGGGAGAGGGAAGGGGGGATCGGGCACAATACTAATGGCGCACCTCACCGTGGTGCGCCATTAGCATGTCCATACTAATGGCGCACCTCATCGTGGTGCGCCATTAGTAGTTTTTTTTTATTTCAACTCGAGCCAACAGGTTATGTACCACCAGAACTGATCCACATCAAGTCCCCTCTACTAGCTCGATTGGTCAGCAGCCAGTTCTCACACCAGGAGGTCCTGGGTTCGACTCCCAGGCTCCACAAATTTTTTTTAGCATTTAAAAAGCTGTTTGATACTTATTTGTGTTTAAATATATTCAAACTTGTTTAAATAATAACAGTAATATTTTTTATAAGACAGTAGCATTTAAAAAGCTGTTTGATACTTATTTTTTTTATAAGACGGTGCGCGGGGTGCGGGGGGTCGGCGGCGGCGGTTGAGTAGGGGAATCGAGGGTGCGGGGGGTCGGCGGCGGCGGCCGGTGGACCGGGGGGTGCTCGGCGGCGAGGGGGACCGGATCTGGCGAGGTGGGATAGCGATCGAGATGGAGGGGGATCGAGATCGAGTGTCCATGAAATTTGAAATGCTGTTTGATACTTTTTTGTGTTTAAATATGTTCAAACTTGTTTAAATCATAACAGTAATTTTTTTATAAGACAGTAATAATTTTTTAAAAAATATCGTCAAACAGTAATGCCGGTGGAGCGGGGGAGGGTGCGGGGGGTCGGTGGCGGCGGTTGAGTAGGGGAGGGGTGCGGGGGGTCGGCGGCGGCGGTTGAGTAGGGGAATCGAGGGTGCGGGGGGTCGGCGGCGGCGGCCAGTGGACCGGGGGGTGCTCGGCGGCGAGGGGGACCGGATCTGGCGAGGTGGGATAGCGATCGAGATGGAGGGGGATCGAGATCGAGTGTCCATGAAATTTAAAATGCTGTTTGATACTTTTTTGTGTTTAAATATGTTCAAACTTGTTTAAATCATAACAGTAATTTGTTTTATAAGACAGTAATAATTTTTTAAAAAATATCGTCAAACAGTAATGCCGGTGGAGCGGGGGAGGGTGCGGGGGGTCGGTGGCGGCGGTTGAGTAGGGGAGGGGTGCGGGGGGTCGGCGGCGGCGGTTGAGTAGGGGAATCGAGGGTGCGGGGGGTCGGCGGCGGCGGCCGGTGGACCGGGGGGTGCTCGGCGGCGAGGGGGACCGGATCTGGCGAGGTGGGATAGCGATCGAGATGGAGGGGGATCGAGATCGAGTGTCCATGAAATTTAAAAATATTCATGATAGTTCCAAAAGTGCCCATGAAATACAATCGAGAAATGAAGGCTACGATTTAAATACAATCGATCTTAGCTAGCTATCTGTTAACAATCTTCTTGCCCTTCTTTTTCGCAAATGGAGTTCTTCTGTGGAACGGACGTCCTTTAGGTAGGGTGGTCCTGCATCTTCTTGTGGTGTATGCTGCTACTTCATCATCGTCGTCATGTTTGATCCTCGGGTCGCCGTACTTGTCGAAGTCTTGCTCATTGGCTACTCCATCCATTCCGATGATCTTCCTTTTGCCTCTCCTCACGACAACACGACTGGTCTTTGACGGGTCGGTAATGAAGAAGCATTGGTCCACTTGGGAAGCCAGTACCCATGGCTCATTTTTCGCGGTGACGTTTGCGCCCGCGGTCTTGGATTTGGCTTCGGGTATAACCATGGTGTTGAAATACCGGTCTCCTTTTAGGACGCTCTTGGCCCATCTGACACGGAACATCGGGACCTTCTCTCCAGCGTAGCTCAGCTCCCAGATCTCCTCGATCCTTCCGTAGTATCTGTCCTTGTTGTTACTGGTGTAGGATTCCATCGTTACCCCGGAGTTCTGATAACCATCGCTCTTCATGTCCTTGGCCTCGGTGTAGAATGTGTAGCCGTTGATATCGTACGCCTCATAGGTCATCAGGTTGTGCTCGGCGCCCTGTGACAAGGCGAATATGAGTTGTTCTTCCGCGGAAGAATCCTCATGTAAAGGGTACGACAGAAGCTTCTGCTTGAACCAACGCGTGAAACATGAGTTGTGCTCTTTGAGTATATCTCCGTCCGTCCTCTGTTGGCCTCGGTCATTGTACGTCTTCTTAATAAAGGTTTTGTGCTCTACCACCCAAGGATCGACCACGTCTATGTGTTGTAGCGCGACTAGGTTTGCTCTTTCAAAGTCGGCGAGTCGACCCTCGAAGTCGACATGCATTTCGCAGCGACCCTCACGGTGACCCCATCCAGCGAGCCTGCCGAGGTGCCTGTTGACGGGCAGACCAACGGGGTTCTCGATGCCTAGATAATTCGTGCAGTAGGAGATGCACTCTTCGGTCAGAAAGCCCCTGGCTATGCTTCCCTCTGGACGTGACATGTTGCGAACGTATCCTTTGATGACACCATTCATCCTTTCGAACGGCATCATGCTGTGCAGGAACGTCGGCCCGAGTTGGATGATATCCTCCACTATATGGACCAGCAGATGCACCATAACGTCGAAGAATGCGGGCGGGAAGTACATCTCAAGCTCGCATAGTATCACCACGATCTCTTCCTGTAGCCTTCTGAGTTGCCTCACGCCAATCGACTTCCGAGAGATGACGTCGAAGAAGTTGCATAGGCCAAATAGCGTTTCACGGACGTGCGCGTCCATGATCCCACGGATTGCAACTGGAAGTATCTGCGTCATCAGCACGTGACAGTCGTGAGACTTCATCCCGCTGAACTTCTGCTTCGCTGGGTCTAGGTATCTGCTTATCTTCCCCGCGTAACCGTAAGGAAGTTTTACTCCTAGGAGGCAGGTGAAAAACTGCTCGATCTCCTCCTGACTTAGAGTGAAGCACACGGGAGGGTAGTCATTTCCGGTCTTCTTGGCCTTTTTGCCTTTGCGACGACTTTCTGTGTCCTGCTTCGTCTCATCATCATCATCATCATCATCATTATCATCATCATCATCATCATCATCATCATCATCATATATAGCGTGAAGCTCCTGCCTGATGCCCATTGATTTCAAGTCTGCCCTTGCTTTCGGCCCATCTTTGGTCCTCTCTGGCATGTTGAGCAGGGTACCAAGCAGACTCTCGCACACGTTCTTCGTGATATGCATGACATCAAGGCTGTGAGGCACACGGTGGATCTTCCAGTACGGCAAGTCCCAGAAAACAGACCTCGTTTTCCATACCTTCAGCAGCGGCTCTGGCGCCTTTTGCTTCTTTCCCGGCAGTGGGCAGTCTTTCCAATTTTTCAACAGCTTGTCTATTTCCTCGCCGCTCCTCGTACACGGGCGTTTTCGGGGTTCGGTTTGACCATCGAATAGATCCTTGCGTTTCCTCCACGGGTCATCGTCGCGAAGCCACCTTCGATGTCCCATGAACACGGTTTTCGAAGCCCCGGGATCTCTATCTAGCTGGCGATACGTTGTGTCATCCATGCACCTTATGCATCCAGAAAATCCGTGGACTACCTGCCCCGCAAGATATCCGTAACCGAGATAGTCGTGCACCGTCGTGAGCAGTGCGGCTCTCATAGGGAAATATTCTTTCTCTGCGGCGTCCCACGTATTGGCTGGCATTTTCCACAGCGTGTCAATCTCCTCTTTCAGCAGCCCCAGATACAGATTGATGTCGTTCCCTGGTTGTTTCGGCCCTTCAATTATCATACTCATGTGAATGTACTTCCTCTTCATGCACAACCAGGGGGGAAGGTTCTACATCCACACGAACACAGGCCAGGTGCTATGTGTGCTTCTCTGGCTGCCAAATGGATTGACTCCATCGGTGCTCGTGCCCAGCATGATGTTCCTTGGATCGTTCCCAAATTCTGGGTATTCGAAGTTCAACGATTGCCACTGGCTCGCATCCTTAGGGTGACTCAGCATCTTGTCTTTTTTATCTATCTCCGGATCATTTGCGTCATCTTCTCGCTTCTTCTCCTCCCTATCCGCGTGCCAACGCAAGAGCTTTGCTACCTTAGGGTCCACGAAATACCGCTGCAGACGAGGAGTGATCGGAAAGTACCACACCACTTTTTGAGGAGCTTTCTTCCTCTTCTTGTATCGAGTGACACCGCACACCGGACATATGGTAGACTCCGTGTGCTCGTCCCGATAAATGATGCAATTGTTCATGCACAGATGGTATTTCACATGCGGTAAATCCAGAGGACACACGATTTTCTTCGCCTCCTCCAAACTGGTCGGGCACTTGTTCCCCTTGGGAAGACGTTCGTGCCAGTATGACATGTTCTCGTCGAAGCATGCCTCGGTCATTTTGTGTTTTACCTTCATCTCCAGAGCCATGAGCGTTACTTTCAGGCGGGTATCCTCGGGCCTGCATCCTTCATACAATGGAGTAACCGCGTCTAACTCAAGTTGATCCATCTTGGCTTTCTCTCGGGCGGCAGCTCTTGCGTTATCCATCTGCTTGAGAAGCAGCTCTTGAATATGAGGGTCCTGCACCCAGCCCATCGATGGTCCAGCGTCGTTTGCTCCGTCGGCATCATCATCATGTCCTGCATCTTCTACATGATGACTGTGTACAGCATCACCGTCGTGATCATCTCCTGGGGATTCTTCTTCTTCTCGCCCCCCCCGAGCCGCGGTGGTTGTCTTGCTGCCCTTCCTCATTTCTTGCCCGGCCCCCATGGACGACTTCGTAGTCATATTCATCACGTTGCCACCGATAGCCATCCATGAAACCACGCAAGAGCAGGTGGTCCCGCACCTGCCCGGAATCCGGGTCCGCAATAAGGCTATTCAGCTTGCATCTTCGACACGGACATCTTATCTCTGTCTCGTTCTTTTGAAGCATCTCGGCCTTCACGGACCTCAAAAACCTATTCACGATGCCTTCGGTCATCGTGCGGACCATGGTCGCCTGTGGGGTAGAGCAAAACGATATTTTAGAACCAAGAAAAAATTTGGCATGACTTTCCCTAAAAATAGGACAAAAAAGAATGCTTAATGCCAAAATTCTCGCCGAAACGGAAATGAATCAACATTCCGGCAAAATATTGCCAACTATCGCATTTCAAATACCGGTACACCTCCAAACACAAACACATATGCAACACCACAAACATATGCAACACCACGAACATACATAGATCTAGCTAGGCCATAAAAAGTGCATGTGCACATTGTTGTAGGGAGAACAACATAAATATAGCTTCCCCCCTTACTTACCTAGCAAAACAAGGTAACTTAACCACTTAATTTGAATGAATCTATGGTGGAAATGAGGTGAAAAAGAGGAGGCACCCGAGACAAGGAGGAGGCGGTGGAGAGAATGAAGTGGGGAGAAAGTGAGTGTGGGAGGAGAGGCTGTCCAAAATATCTTGTTGCTGCCCACTTACTAATGGCGCACCAGCAACAAATGCGCCATTAGTAATCCAGGTTACTAATGGCGCACCAACTGATGGTGCGCCATTAGAACTTTTGCAAAAAAAGGAATAAAAGCAACAATAAAAAAAACATTAGTGGCGCACCTCCTGGCTGGTGCGCCATTAGTATGTTTGGACAGGCGCACTAGTTCAAAAAAAAATTTGGTACTAATGGCGCACCATGGTCAAGGTGCGCCATTAGTAGTTTCAACACGAATGGTGCATCAGAAGGTCGTGCGCCATTGGTATATACTAATGGCGCACCACTTGTCTGGTGCGCCATTAGTGTCATTTCCATCTATAGCCCTTTTCCTAGTAGTGAGGGCGTCATCCCATTGTGCAACAACTCCCAGCGTGATCGCATCCGTGCAATGATGCCGGAGTGCGACTCGCACGGGATTATCCCAACTTGGATAGAGCCCGCCGACGATGTCGTGCGGCAATTCTTTGACGGCCTGGCGGAGGTAGCAGTCCACGCCGACGAGCAGAGGCTCCTCACCCGTGACACCACTGACGACGAGATGCGGTACATCGCCACCAGGGCCGAAGAGGCGGCGGCAGCCGCTGCCTTGGGCGAGTTTGGCTTCACGTTGGAGGAGGCAGAGGCGGCCGAAGCGGCAAGCCTTGCCGACCGAGAGGACCTTGGCAGGGAGGTCGCTGGCGAGGAGGAGCCCGAAGCTGAGGCAAGCGAGCCTGCCGGGGGCGCAAGTGGCCAACCATCTTCAAGCAGCTTGCCGCAGACGGGGCCCTCAGCGCAGCCCCCAGCTCAAACAAGGAGGCGTCTTCGCAGGACTGGAGACACAATAGGGCGGCAGACAGACCAACAGCCGCAGCGCCGCGGGATGCACTCTACCGCGGCAAGCACCGTTGCCGCGGGAGCGCCTCATGCCGCGCCGGCAACCGGAGCGGGATCCTCTCGAGCCGCCACTCCTGATCCTGCCGCAGCTCCCGCCAAGCGTCCAAGGGAGCCTACTCCTCCACCTCGTCGCGCTGAGAGGGTGCCGGATTTCGACCTCTCCGCGTTGAGCTCCGATGAGGAGGAAGAAGAGGAGGAGGAGTAAGACTTTCTTCTTGTTGTACTTGTGTTTATTCGATTTTCGTTGTTTCTTGTCTCTGTATCTGATTTGCTTCCTTCTGAACCTTGTCCCGTTCCAGGAGTCTGGCCGAGAGAGCGGCGAAGAGGGCCAAGGTCCCCGTGGTTGTCATCGAGGATGATCCTGCTGTGATGGCAGAGGACACGTCCGAGACTACTTTGACGGACTCGGCAACCTCTCCTCGAAGCAGCCCCCAGCACAGCCCCCAGCGTAAGTATTTGTCCACTTCTTGTCGTGGGGCGCGCATGGGTGCTTCCTCCTTGCTGATATCTTGTTTGCTAACTTGCTTGTGCAGGAGCAGAACAGGCCCATCAAGAGCAACCAGAAGCTGCCCCGGAGGTGCAATCTGCTTCAACTACGCCGCCAAGGGGCGACTCTCCGACAAGGGAGCGCTCTTCGGCGAGGGAGCGGTCCCCGGCAAGGGGCAGTTCCCCGGGAAGGGACGGGACCAATGAGCCTTCGGTGGTGGAGCCCATGGTCACGGAGCCCAGCACAGGTAACCCTCCTTGTCGGAAATTTTCCCTTGGGCTTTTCTTCTTCTGATCTTTCGTTTTTTGGATATTTGCTTGACTTTTCCTTCCTCCTCCTATCCTTAGATCCCCCTCTCACAGACTCGATGGATACTGAGGCCACCGGGGAGGAAGACGCACGCGGCAACACTGAAGATGTCGCCGCTGACGAGGAAGAGGCCGGCGCTGACGAACCCGCCGGCGAAGAAGCCGCCAAAGCTGCTGGCGCAGAAGCTGGCGGGGGGTCCGGCGATCGTATTGACGATCCGGAGGACGCAAGAGCGCAAGGCGCTACACCGACCGCCGACCCCTCCGCCACTGATGCAGCACCGGGCTCCGAGGAGCCCCAGCCGGGCGCTTACTTGAAGGCTGGCGAGGGTGTTTACATCAAGCTTCCCTGGGCGTCGAGCTCCAGGGCGCCGGTCGAAGGGGAGGAGTTTGACGGGGAAGTACTCGCCTCTGCTGGGCTGGCAGTAGTTGACGCACCAAGCAGCAGCAGTGGCGAGTCCGAGGAGGAGCAGTTGCTCCGGAAGTTGGTGTCACTCTACCGCGCCCGGCAAGCGAAGCTAGAGTCCCGGGAAGCGCTTGTCGCGTGGGCGGGAGTTGACATAGAGAAGCATGCGGAGGAGCTCCAGAGCCGCAACCAAGAGGCCCTCCGGTCCATTGCCGAGGAGAGGGCGCAGCTCGTCGAGGCGAAGAAGGTGTTCATCCTTGAAAAGGCTGAAGCCGAAGAGCAGCAGAGGCTCGCCGCCGAGGAGCTGTCCAGGCGGGAAGGTGAGCTGACGTAGAAAAAGGTAAACTTGGACAGCCATGAGGAGGATCTTGCCGCCCGGGAACAATCAATTGGCGGGGCGCTCAAGGAAGCGAAGGATGCTGCCGCAGCTGCCGAGGCCGCCAAGAGGGAACTGGAAGCGAAGGTGACGCAGCTGGAGGCTGACTTGAAAGGGAAGAATGAGGAGCTCGCCGCACTCCAGCGCGAACGCGAGAAGGATGCTCTTGCCCATGGCGATCTGCAAGTTCAACTTGCCGACAAGGTCAAGGAATTGAACGCCGCCAAGGACTCAAGCGCTGATCTGGAGCTGAAGCTGGCCACACTGACGGAGACGCTGGACGGTGCCAAGAAGCGCGAGGATGACTTGAAGAAAGAGATCAAGGGCAACGAAGAGCTGCTGACGAGGGCCGCCGAGACTCAAAACACCTTCAAGGCTACGGTGGAGCTCTGGACGGAGGGCCTCGTCAACATCGCTGCAACCATCGACGAAGAGCTGGCGGAACTGGACTTGGCGGGCTTCGGGTACTCCCCCGACGAGAATCTCCAGCCCAGCGCCAAGCTTACTCTTTTCTTCAATGGCATGGTGACGGCCCTCCAGCAACTCCGGGAAAGGATCCCAAAGAAGCTGGTGGACGAGTCGCGCGCAATCTGTGCCAAGGTCTTGGAGAAGGTGTTGGTGAAGATACTCTTCCGCAATCTAGGCCTCGACCTCACCCGCGTCCTCAAGAAGCTGCCGGCGGGCGCTGATCTCGAAGAGCTCAAAGCCATTGTCGCACCCATTGTGGACAAGGTGAATGAAGTCAGGAGGATCGACGGCGAGCGCGTGGATTAGGCCACTCTTCTTCTCCTTTCCTTGTCGCTGTTATTTATGAGAACAATTTAGTCAGTGCCGCAACAAGTTACTTTTGTAATATAACTTTATTCTGGGCAATGCTTGCTACGTTATCTCCTTTACTTGATCCTTTTCTTTGTATGTTTTTACCCTACGCTTTTAGGGGACTTGCGGGCGCAGGCACGCTTGCCGCAAGTGCTTAGTGCGAAACATCACCAGCCTGCTGGCGGTGCCGGCTCCGGCAAGAAACCTTGCCGCAACTAGTTGCAACACACTTAAGTTGTCGAGCTGACTCGAAATAAAGTAAGGGCACAACTAGCTACGAGGAGGTTCCTCCGCGCACAAGTTTTCCATACAAAGCACGGTCGTTCAAGGAAGATAACTTAAAAATCTTAAAAACTGATCATGCTCAAACTTTGGCAACTTAGCTTTTCTGTCGTCTGTGTCCCGGCAAGGCTATACTTCTTTGAACGACGCCTGGTCCATACCTTTATCCTCTCCTCCCCCCCCCCCCCCGTGAACTTGTGGGCGAAGGAACCTTCCTTTTTGAGAAAAAAGAAAGAAAAGAAAATAATGATATGGAGCCTTAAGAAAGAATGCATGAAATTTGACAAGATGTGCGAAGCACGTGAACTTTATTTACGCACGGGATCTGCGTCCGGCTTTGTACAAAGGGTTACATGCAACAGCGGCAAGGCTTGTACAAAAGGTGGTTGCCGGAACAGATTCCGGCAACCGCGCCTTATGGGTAAAACTTGCGAAGATGCTCTATGTTCCAGGAATTGCTCACCGGAAAGCCATCTTTGGTCTCAAGGCGGACAACGCCGGGCCTAGTGACTCGCTTCACCCGATAAGGGCCTTCCCACTTCGGCGTCAACTTGTTGGAATTCTTGGCGGATTGAACGCGCCGAAGAACAAGGTCGCCTTCCTCGAAGCTTCTGGCATTAACTTTGCGGCTATGGTAGCGGCGCAAAGCTTGCTGGTAGCGAGCAGCTCGTACAGCAGCCTGAAGACGATCTTCCTCGAGGAGCAGCGCGTCATCTTGCCGCAGCTGCTCTTGCTCAAGCTCATCATAAGCGAGGACTCGAGGCGATCCGTATACGAGTTCCATGGGGAGAACTGCTTCTGCTCCATAGACTAGAGCAAAAGGTGTCTGGCCAGTGGCTCGATTTGGTGTCGTCCTGATTGACCAAAGAACCACCGGCAGCTCCTTGATCCAATTTCTTCCGCACTTGCGCAGCCTGCCGAAAGTTCTGGTCTTGAGCCCGCGCAGCACTTCAGCGTTCGCCCTCTCCGCTTGACCCTTGCTTCTCGGGTGAGCAACAGAAGCGAAGCAGATCTTGGCGCCAAGATCTTGGACGTACTGCATTAAGGTGCAGCTCGTGAATTGTGTGCCATTGTCGGTGATGATCCTGTTAGGGACTCCGAAACGGCAAACAATTGACCTGAAGAACTTGACTGCTAACTGTGCTGTCACCTTCCTCACTGCTTCCACCTCCGGCCACTTCGTGAACTTGTCGATCGCCACGTACAAGTACTCAAAGCCCCCGACAGCTCGGGGAAAGGGGCCGAGGATGTCAAGCCCCCAGACCGAAAATGGCCAGGACAAAGGGATTGCTTGGAGAGCTTGAGGTGGTTGATGTATCTGCTTGGAGTGGAACTGGCACGCTTCACACTTGGTTACTTGTGTAGTTGCATCCTGGAGGGCTGTCGGCCAAAAGAAACCTTGCCGGAAAGCTTTGCCGGCAAGTGCCCTTGCGCCAATGTGATGACCACATATGCCTCCATGTATCTCCGCCAACAGCTCCTGTCCTTCTTCCGGGAAATGCACTTCAACTTCACTCCGTTGAATCTTCTTCTGTACAGTATGTCATCGACAAACTGGTACATACTTGTTTGCCGGGCTACTCTCTCCGCTTCTTCTTGCTCCTCGGGAAGTTCTCCTGTTTGAAGGAAATGGACGATCTGCTGTGCCCATGCCGGAGCTTGTGGCTCAACGATAAGGACTAAAGGCGCAAATGCTGCTGCGGGAACACCTGCTTCCATGGCAAGAATCTGTGATTCAGCCGGAGCGTGATGCTCCCCGGCAAGCGTGTCGGGACACAGCTTGTCGGGAGCGTCTGCTTCAACGAAACAAACCCTAGGGCTTGTCGGAGCAGACTGCCCCTCAGCACTCTTTGTGTTGATCTTGGGGACCTTCTTGACGGCGGCTTCGGGGAGCTCTGCCGGAAAGTAGTCGCCAGTGACCAACTTCCTCTTCTTGCTCTGTCCAGTTGATGGTGTTACAGATGGTTGAGTCAGCTTGAGCACAAAAATTCCTGGTTCCACAGGTAACTTGAGTGCGGCGCACTTTGACAGGCCGTCTGCAATGTCGTTCTGAGCTCTCGAAACATGTTCCATCTGTAGGCCGTCAAAATGCTCTTCTAGCTTCCTCACTTCATCAATGTAGGCTTCCATCAACGGACTCTGATAATATTTGTTTACTTGACGGACGACAAGCTGCGAGTCACCCCTGACAATAAGCTTCTTGATCCCAAGGTCCACGGCGATTCTGAGTCCGGCAAGCAAGCCTTCATACTCTGCAGTATTGTTTGTTGCTTGCTCCTTGGGAAAGTGCATCTGGATGACGTACTTGAGGTGTTCTCCGGTGGGTGCGACAAGTAGTACGCCCGCACCGGCGCCTTGCAGCGAGAAGGCACCGTCGAAGTACATGATCCACTCTTTGCTTGCTTCCTTGACGGGGATGCTCGTCTCCGGAGTTTCTTCGTCAGGTGTCGGCGTCCATTCTGCTATGAATTCTGCCAATGCTCGGCTCTGGATAGTTGAGGTACTCTCAAACTTGAGGCCAAAGCTTGACAATTCCAGTGCCCACTCGACGATCCTGCCTGTTGCTTCTGGATTTTGCAGTATCCTCTTCAACGGAAAGCGAGTGACAACTGTAATCTCATGTGCCTGAAAGTAATGGCCCAGCTTCCTCGAGGCCATGAGAAGGCCGAAAAGCAACTTCTGCACTCCAGAGTACCTTGATCTAGCCCCCTGTAGAAGGAAACTGACAAAGTACACTGGGCGCTGCACCATCTTCTTTTGTTTTTCTTCCTGCGGCTGCACAGATTCATCCTTGTCGGGACCAGAGCTTGCCGGAGAAGCTCCCTGCTTGTCGCTGGATTCGCTAGCCATGGCCGCTGGCTCATCATCTGCCTCCCTCTCCGCTACTAACGCAGCACTAACCACTTGATTGGTTGCCGCCAGCTACAGCAGCAACTTCTCTTGTGGCCTAGGTGCGACAAGTATTGGAGTAGAGGACAGGTATCTCTTCAAGTCCTGCAGCGCAGCCTCCGCTTCCGGAGTCCATTTCATTGGACCTGCCTTTTTCAGAATTTTGAAAAATGGCAGGGCACGCTCAGCAGACTTAGAGATAAACCTACTGAGAGCAGCAACGCAGCCGGCAAGCCTTCGCACATCCTTGACGCGCTTTGGTGCTTCGATCTGCTCAATGGCCTTGATCTTGTCGGGATTGGCTTCAATCCCCCTCTGGGACACAAAGAACCCGAGAAACTTGCCGGAAGGAACTCCAAACACACACTTCTCGGGGTTCAACTTGAGATTGATCTTGCGCAGATTTGCAAAAGTCTCGTCCAAATCTTGGATCAAAGTTTCTTTGTCCTTGCTCTTGACCACTATGTCATCCATGTAAGCTTCTACGTTTCTGTGCATCTGTGGCTCAAAAGCATGACTGACTACTCTTGCAAATGTTGAACCAGCATTCTTTAGTCCGAAAGGCATCCGCACGAAGAAGTATGTGCCACATGGAGTAATGAATGCGGTCTTCTCTTCATCCTCTTCTGCCATGAAGATCTGATGATATCCTGAATATGCATCAAGGAATGAAAGCAGATCACATCCTGACGTGGAGTCGACAATCTGGTCAATGCGCGGCAAGGGAAATGGATCCTTGGGACAAGCTTTATTAACATCAGTGAAGTCAATACAAAGCCTCCACTTCCCGTTCGCTTTGCGCACGACTACTGGATTGGCCAACCACGTTGGATGGAGTACTCCTCGGACCAGGCCTGCTGCTTCCAATTTCTTGATCTCCTCTGCAATGAACTCTTGACGTTCCACCACTTGCTTCCTGACTCTCTGCTTGACGGGCCGCGCGTGAGGGCAGACGGCAAGGTGGTGCTCAATTACTTTCCTGGGAACACCGGGGATGTCAGATGGTTGCCATGCAAACACATCGACATTCGCCCGCAGGAAAGCAACGAGCGCGCTTTCCTATTTAGGGTCAAGCGTGGCACTGATGGTGAAGGTACCACCAGTGCCGTCCTCCTTGGCGGCCACTTTCTTGGTCTCTGGTGAAGCTGTCTTTGCCTTCTTGCACTTGCCGGTGGAGCTCGATGGTGCGTCCTTGACGGTAGAGCAGCACTTCGAAGAGGTGCGCTTGCCAGAGTGAGCATCAGAGCTACTCTTGCCAGACATGGTCTTCTTCTTCCCCCCGGGAGCTTCAGCGGCAAGTGGTTTGCGTTCTGCTGCGACTGCTGCTTCTCAGTAGATCTTGTCGGTACAGATAAGGGCATCTTTCTTGTTGCCATGGACAGAAATGACACTTATCGGACCGGGCATCTTGAGCACGTTGTAAGCATAATGAGAGGCTGCCATGAACTTGGCGAGCGCTGGACGGCCAAGTATCCCATTGTAGGGCAATGGGAAATCAGCAACATCAAATGTGACTCTCTCTGTCCTGAAGTTCAGTTCGCTGCCAAACATCACTGGCAGTGTGATCTTCCCCTTCGGCTTGCTCCTTCCCGGGTTGATTCCTTGAAAGGTGCCGGTTTCTTCGAGCTCGCTGTCGGGGATCTGGAGCTTCTTGAGTACCGCTGAGGAGATCAGATTCGGGCCGGCCCCGCCGTCAACCAGCATCTTTGTGACCTTGAGGTTGCGGATAGTTGGTGAAACCAACATCGGCAAGCACCCGACCGCAGTTATGCGATCAGGGTGATCCTCGACATCAAAGATGATGGGAGTGCTGGACCACTTCAGGGGCTTGCGCGACTCAACGGACGGTTCTGCTGCATTTACTTCCCACACCCACTGTTTGAGTTGGCGGTGCGAGGTATGCAGAGAAGCACCGCCGTCGACGCACAAAACCTCCGTCGCCTTCTGAAATTCCTGCTCGTCGGCCTCATCCTCATCCATCTCTTCATCTTCATCCTCGTCTTCATCCTTGTCGCGGCCGCGGGGGGGCCTGTCTCCTTGCCGCGGCGTCCTCCCCGGCCGGGACGCTTCTTGTCAGATCCTCCGCCACCTTCCTGGGCCTTCTCCTTGTCGCGACGCTCGTACTCAGCTTTCTGCAGCTCTACGAGCTGCTCAACCTTCTTGCAGGCCTGGAGGTCATGGCCCTTGGTGCGCTGGATCTTGCAGTACTGCTTTCCGCAGCCGTCCTGCTTGTCGGCGGCCACCATAGCCTCGCCGGAGTCACCAGCTTTGGCCTTCTCGGCACCTCCGTTGCCGGACTGCTCGACAACTAGCACATCCTTGGCTTTCCTCTTTCTGTTATTTCACCTCCGGTTCTTCTTTGCCGGGGCGGCATCCTCACTGTCAGATCCTTCTGCTCCTGCGTTCTCTCCGGGGAGTTTCCTTCCCTCCTCAGCACGTGCACATTTGTCGGCCAGAGCATATAGCTCGCTGACATCTCTGATTTTGCACATCGCCATATCCTCCCTCATCCTGCGGTTACGCACGTTCTGATGGAACGCGCTGATAACCGCGGCAGGGTGGACGTCTGGGATGTTACGCTGCACCTGGCTGAATCTCTGTATATATTTATGCAGGGGTTCTCCTTCCTTCTGGGCGAGCAGATGAAGATCGCTCTCCTGGCCATGAGGTTTGTGGCCGCCTGTGAAGGCGCCGACAAACTGATGACACAGGTCCGCCCACGAAGAGATGGAGTTGTCCGGCAAGTGCATGAGCCAAGATCTGACGTTGGGCTTGAGCACCAGCGGGAAGTAGTTGGCGAGGATCTTCTCGTCGCGCCCCCCGGCAGCCTGCACTGCGATGGTGTAGACGCTGAGGAACTCCGATGGATGTATCCTGCCATCATACTTCTCGGGTACGTCTGGTTTGAAGTTCTTGGTACCGGGCCACTGGACCTGCCGCAGCTCACGGGTGAACGCAGGGCAACCTACTGCATACGGCAAGTCGCCTGGTTCCCCTGGCGCATGCATATCAACAGTGGGCCCAACGCGCTGGTCTGACTGACGCCGCGCTTCTCTTCGACGCTCGATGCGAGTACGAGCGTCTTCTTGTCGTCGTTCTTGGAGAACTTGGCGCTGATCGCGACGAGCTCGCGGGTCCGACGACGCGGTGGAATCGGTGTCGAGGTTAGCCCGGTGAGTCGGCGATCTTGGCCTTCGGGGCGGGGAGTGCACGGTGGTGGCACCCCCAGCGGTCTTGTCGGCGTCGGCTTGCGCCTGGGCGTCTTGCCGGGGCTTCGATGTGCTCGGTTGCCGGGGCTTGTCGCCGTTGGCGAAGCCGATGAGGCTCTGAATGGTGGCCCTCCAGTCGTCGATCTTGTCTGGCGCTAGAGGGTAGTCTAGAAGCAGCTGGGCTCGGGCCAGCGCTTCCTCTGGAGTCTTGGGCGGTGGCGGCGAACGACGCGAGGAGTGAGATATGCTCAGACTTCTAACAATGTTAGAAGGAGCAACATCTCGTCCAGGCGACCGTCCCGCGCTCGTGCCAACGTGTTGACGTGCATGTTGGCCTTGAGCGTCCCGCGATCCACCAGCTCGGCCTTGCTCCAACGCGAGTACGGTGCTAGGATCACCATGGCGTTGTCGATCCTGCACCTCCTGGGAGGGGTGCGGTGTATGTACAGACGCCGAAGCTTGCGGGGCCTTGTCCTTGGACCTGGTGACGATGTGAGTCCCCCCGTCGGTGCCCGCTCCTCCGCCGGCGTCCACCCCACTGCCCGTTTGCTCCGGTGACGGTAGGATCGACGTGGACGGAGCGGCCACCTCCGAAGTCTTCTTCTTCGGTGGCATGTCAATGAAGATGTTGATGTAGCGCGCATGAACGCCGGATTAGGTTCGCACAACCTCGACGCCCCCCTACCTGGCGCGCCAAAGATGTCGTGGGAAACGAACACCTATGGGGCAGGGCCCCTTTCGGTCCGGCAAGGGAGCGGAGAGCGCACGAAGAGCAGATCGAGGCGAAGCACGCGAGGGATTTTACCCAGCTTCGGAGCTCTCCGGAGAGATAAAACTCCTACTGCTGCTTTGTGTTTATATTCTGTTCTTGCTCGAGAGCGTAGGTGTGTTGTAGTTTCGAATGAGTCGAACCCCTTCTACATGCGCATGGGCCTCCTTTTTATAGGTTAAATGGGTCACCGACAGGTGGCAACGCAGGGAGAGGGGTAAAAAGGTAAAAAGAGGGGTTGGTACAACCGCTATCCACAGTATAACCTACCTAACTCTGACGGCAGGGAACAAGCGCATTTAATGCCCGTCCGCCTCACCCAATAGTGCAGGGAAGCGACCGTTAGGGGCGCCACCGCCTGCCACGATGGCCTTCTCGTCATCTCCACTTGCCACCTCGCACCGCTGGGCTGCACAGCGCCCCGCCACGTGCTCCTGGGATGGTCCTGGGGCGACACGTCGTCGGATGTGCTGGAGCGTGGGTGCAGAGTGGCAGCCTCGCCGCGACAAGCGCCTTGCCGCGGTCGTTGTCTTGCCGCACCCGAGAGCTTGTCGCTCGTCGGGTCTTGCCGGGACGCGCAGTGCCTCGCGGCAAGTTCTTTGTAGTGCCTTGGTTGGCCTTCCCGGCAAGCTCCTCTTGCCGGGGCCTTGTCCTTCCCGGCGAGTTTCTCTTGCCGGGGCCTCGTCTTCTTAGTTAAAATACTTTGTTCTTGAATGGCATCAATATGAGCTACGGAGGATCTTGGCGGACGCCCGGCAAGCCCTGCCACTGGGTGCTGCGACTGCCCGTGCACAAGTTCGGGATACTAAGGTACCCCTACTTTAGTACACCGACACAGAGTCGGTTACAATGGTAGGAGATCTACATATCCATATCGCCAAGCTTGCCTTCCATGCCAAGGAAAGTCCCATCCGGACACGGGACGAAGTCTTCAATCTTGTATCTTCGTAGTCTTGGAGTCCGGCGGACGGTGATAGTCCGGCTATCCGGACACCCCCTAGTCCAGGACTCCCTCAGTAGCCCCCGAACCAGGCTTCAATGACGATAAGTCCAGCGCATATGTAGTCTTCGGCGTTGCAAGGCGGGTTCTCCTTTTAAGTTCCATGTACCTGCCGAACAGTGTCCGGCTTCCTCATCAATGTTGCGCTTCTTGGCTTCTACGCCCAATAATGGCCTTCTTCCACGCGTCGCACGAATGCAAAAAGCCAGGGTATCTTTTATGTTTTACCCCCTAGCTGTGCAAATAATCTGCCTATAAGAGAGGCAAGAATCCAGATCCAAATCACACCATCTTCCTTCCGCCAATACTCATCAGAGCGCTTTTGACCCAGAATCCATTCCATCATGGACCGTCGACGCGGCTCCTCTTCTCGCGCTCCCAGCCCTCTGCCGGGAGATTGGAGGAGATGCTCTGTTCCGCACAACGAGCTGGTGAAGCTCCAAGCGGAGGGATATCTCCCTCCGGCCTTCATGGTTCCGGTTCGAGCCGGGCTGGCCACCTACCAAGGTGGGAAGCAAGCGGACGCTACCCCAAGTCCCAACAAAGGGGAGCGGGTATGCTTCATCCCCTACCTGATAAGGGGACTCGGATTTCCTATACATCCGTTCCTCCGCGGGCTCCTGGAGTTCTACGGACTCCAGCTCCATCACCTTACACCTGCCTCTATCCTGCATATCACGGGTTACGTAGCTCTTTGCAAGCTATTTCTGGCCATCGAGCCCCATTTGCACTGTGGAAGAGGTTGTTCTGCATCGTACCCCGTTCTTACGAGGGGTCCATATATCAAGTGGGCGGCGCCGAAATATGGCGCATTGCCGGGACCGGATATCCGTCCGGAACCCCTAAGAAGGCGTCCGAAGACTGGCCTTTGGAATGGTTTTACATAGAAGATGCTCCGTTGCCGGACCCTGTTCGGATCGGCCTCCCGGAGTTCAGTACTGCTCCTCTGAAGAAACGCCTTAGTTGGCGCCCGTGGAGCCCCCAACTGGAGGAAGACAAGAGCGTCCATTATCTGATGGGCCGAATAAGATTACTGGCCCATTCCGGGTTGACCATGATTGGAGTCATGGCAACATGCATTATGCGGGGGGTGCAGCCACTGCAATACAGGGGCCACCCCATGTGGGATTTCAACGGGGAAGACGATGCCACCCGTCATGGCCGCAAAGGACCGGATTCGGCCAAGGATCTGGTGCAGATCCTGTCCGGCCTGTACAAGGGGGAGAAGGAGGACTTCCTTCAGACGAACCCGTTGAATGGGTTCTCCATGAATAACCCTCGGCATTGGGTAAGCGAACACTTTAAGGGCCCGACCCATGCTTTCAAAGTTTAAGCTTCTTATATTATGTCTTCGACGCAGGAACTGCGTCGGATTGTGGAGGACATGATAAGTCCAGCTCCGCAACCCAAGGATCCAAAGAGATCCCAGGATCCTGCCTCCAAAGAGGATCCGGACATAAAGGTGGAGCTAATCGACGGGGTGTTCCACCAGCTTAGCATGGATAATGCTCTAGTCGCCATCACGACTGACTACCCCGGACTATATTCGGCTTCCCAGGTGATTGTGACCGAAGTCTCGACACCATTATCTTTTCCTTGCTCATTTCTGACCTTCGCATACGATGGTGTTTTGCAGGAAGCGCCTTCAAGGCGGGAAGCCGAGCCCGCGGAGGCTGACCAACAAAGGCCAGTCCGGACCAGTAGGCGGAAGAGGAGCGCGGCGCGGACTGAAACGTCGCTGCAAAGGTATAGCTCGCAGTTAATTATTTGGAGCAACGTTCCTAGGAAGCGTTTGAGTGCTCATCACTTATATAGGAGAAAAAGCGCCTGCCGGACTGCGGGCGTAGAGGTTGCCAATCCAACCTCTACCGGCCAGGCTCCAGCACCTGGTCTGGAGGGGGAGGCGAGCGCAAGGCGCGAGCCGGATACTCCTCCAACGGAGGATGCCGACAGACTGTCCGCCACCAAGTCTGAGGTGGAGAGTGCCATGAACCACAGGCCCCGCCGGACAGTATTTCGTGACGCGTGCTTCTCCCCTGAGGCGTTGAATGCCTTTAATGCGGGGGACGCGCACCTCCGTGTTGCTCAAGATGGTTTTACCAGAGCCACAGAGCAGTATGTGAAAGACATACGGGTAAAAGAGTTTAACAGTTATATATGCCAGTAGCCCCCAAGACTTAAAGTAGTTATGTTAACTGATTTAAGGATCATTTGAAATGCAGGATCTTACCGAGAAGAATACCCAACTGTCTCAGGAGTTGCAAGAGTGCAAGGCCCAACTTGAGGCCGCACTTGCTGCCGCAGGAGGAAACACAGAGGCCCCTCCTGGTAACACATTTGGTTTTTTTTAAAATATAAGCGCTGTGCGGCGTGCGCGCAAGTCTAATAATGACATTGCAAGTGCTGCCGGACAAGATCCGGACAGGCAGGAACTACTGCGCCAGCTGAAGGCTGGCGAGAGGGTGCTGAATAGAGTGCAACAAGAAAGGAACAAGCTCCAAGATGCCCAACGCCCAGCTTGGAGAAGAGCTGAAAGGCGTTCGAGCCGAGCTGTCCAGCTCCATTAAGGAGAATCAGCGGCTTCGTCGCGGCATCTATAGTAAGTGCTTGAGCGGACTCCTTTGAAAAGAAGAGTTCGGCGAGGAAGTCAATTGACAAAAAATGTCTTGTAGGTATACTCACAGGTCGCCCTGCGGAGGAGATGCCCGTATCAACAGGTGATCAACTTCCCGAGCTGTTGCAGCTGCTCGAACGAGTTCGGCAGGCAATGAGCGGCGTCGTCCAGGCTTTATGGCCAGCCCTCTCCCTACCCGAGGGCCTTGGGGAGCTTGCGGAGAAGCTTCAGGGGGTGCGGCAGCGCTTCCGTTTATGGAAGATTTCGGCCTGCCGCCAAGGTGCCAGGGAGGCTTGGGCCATGGTGAAGACGCGGTACAAGAAGGCGGATCCCAACCACATGGCCGAGGTCGGACCTATGGGGCCCGATGGGAAGGAGATCCCTGTGAGTTTAGTATACGGCCAAGTAGAGTTGGCCGCTAAATTTTCCCAATGGGACTGTAATTTAGATAGCCTATTAGACGGGATTGAGGAGGAATACAGTCAGTAGATTTGACAATGTATTTTTAAATGACATGTGAAATGCCTACTAGCCGGATTGTAGATCGTTTGTCTTTGCCGACCTTTTCGCTTCAACCTCGGGACCCTAAAGTCCGGAGTGTGTCCGAATACCTTCTCGGTTAAGAAACAACCGGGGTATGCATGGAGACCAGGCGTAGGGGTCATTAGTGCTTTATCAGACAAGTGCCCAACTAGTTATGTTATATTACATGGTTAGTAAGAAACATCTCCAAGGGAGAATAGTTCCGTTAAGGGTTCCTTTCCCTGGGAGGCATGCCCTAAAGTGCATGTCCGGACTGCGAAAAAAGCAGAAAAACATCTGGAGGCAGATAAATAAGTAGGTAAAAAATCATCTTTCAAGTCACCGACCGAATATTCCCTTAAGAACGCTAGCTTTCGGCTTCACCCAGTCTGAGGTACACATCCGGCTGACCCGGCAGTAACAATCGCAGAGGTGCTCCCTTTACCTCCTAGCCGAACAATCGGGAATGTAGGGGTAAGCACAGGAGCCAGGCAACCCATCTTGGCCAAAACTTAAGTCATATCGATGCATATAATGGTGAGTAAAAGGTACATGTGGAAGCTTGACACATGTGCTGGGCATGAAGCCCTTAAAATTGAACTTCTGGTAAAGAAGCCCCCAGGTATAATGAGTGCGGATGGCACATCAAGTATGTGCGAACAATGCGCTAGTAGGCCCTTAAGGGCTTTTTAGGAAAAGGGTTAATAGAAGAAAGAGAAACAAAAGACAGCGGAAGTGTAAAAATTTGGACGGGGGAAGGGGACGAACTCTTACTCCAGCGCTAGGCATAGAATCTTCGAAGGCGGGCTGCGTTCCATGGGTTCGGCTCGAGTCGGTTGTCCGACGCATTTCGTAGACGGTATGCTCCGCCGGTCAGGACTTGATCGATGATGAAGGGGCCCTCCCATTTGGGCTTGAGCTTGTCCTTTTTCTTGTCCGGCAGGCGTAGAACTAGTTCGCCAACGTTGTAAGTCTTGGCCCGTACTTCTCTGCTTTGATATCTTCGAGCCTGCTGCTGATAGAATGCGGAACGAGCCTTGGCGACATCACGTTCTTCCTCCAATGCGTCCAAGCTGTCCTGCCGATCCAGCTCGGCTTCTCTTTCTTCATACATGTGCACTCGAGGTGAGTCATGAATGATGTCGCAGGGCAGAACTGCCTCTGCACCGTATACCATAAAAAATGGTGTGAATCCGGTAGTACGGTTAGGCGTTGTCCGCAGCCCCCAGAGTACGGAGTCGAGCTCCTCTACCCAGTGCGTGTCAGATTTCGTAAGTGACTGCACTAGTCTGGGTTTAATGCCCTCATAATTAGACCGTTCGCTCGTTCCACTTGACCATTGGTTTGAGGATGATAGACTGAGGCGTAGTCGAGCTTAATGCCCATGTTTTTGCACCATGATTTAACCTCGTCGGCCGTGAAGTTCGTGCCGTTATCGGTGATGATGCTGTGGGGGACACCATAACGGTGTACTACCCCGGAGATAAAGTCTATCACTAGTCCGGACTCTGCCGTTTTTACTGGCTTGGCCTCTATCCATTTGGTGAATTTATCCACCATGACCAATAGGTACCTTTGCTTGTGGGTTCCCCCTTTAAGGGGTCCAACCATGTCAAGCCCCCAGACCGCGAATGGCCAGGTAATAGGTATAGTTTTGAGGGCGGTGGGTGGCATATGGCTCTGATTAGCAAAGAGCTGACAACCGACGCATCTTCGGACTAAATCCTAAGAATCTGCCCGGGCCGTCGGCCAATAAAATCCTGTACGGAATGCCTTTCCTACATGGGCCCGAGCTGCTGCGTGGTGTCCGCCTAGTCCGGCATGAATTTCAGCCAGAAGGTTTCGCCCATCCTCTTCGGAGATACACCTTTGAAGGACTCCGGTTGTGCTTTTCTTATAGAGTTCTCCCTCATGGACCTTGTAGGCTTTAGATCGCCGGACTATGCAGCGGGCCTTGTTTTGGTCTTCGAGAAGTTCCTGCCTAAGCAAGTAGGCTAGGAATGGCTCTGTCCACGGGGCGATTACTGCCATTATGTCGTGGGCTGAAGGTGTTATTTCATCGGCTGAATAGCCGGTTATGTCAGATTGCTCTGTGTCGGTTGGTGTGGCTGCTTCCGGTTTGTTATTTCCGGGCTCCTCTTCCCACAGTATGGATGGCTTAAACAGCCGTTCCAGGAAGATGTTTGGAGGGACAGCGTCACATTTTGCGCCAATGCGTGCCAATATGTCGGCCGCTTGGTTATTATCCCTGGCTACATGGTGGAATTCAAGTCCGTCAAACCGAGCTGACAATTTTAGGACAGCGTTACGATATGCTGCCATTTTCGGATCCTTGGCATCAAAGTCTCCATTTACTTGGGATATTGCAAGGTTTGAATCCCCGCGCACCTCTAGGCATTGAATGCCCATGGAGATTGCCATCCGGAGGCCATGTAAAAGGGCCTCGTATTCGGCTGCGTTGTTGGAGTCCGTGTACATTATCTGAAGTACGTATTGGACTGTGTCTCCGGTTGGGGACATCAATACGACGCCAGCCCCCAATCCGGCCAACAATTTGGAGCCGTCGAAGTGCATAATCCAATTGGAGTATGCGCCGTACTCTTTAGGGAGTTCGGCTTCGGTCCATTCAGCGACAAAGTCAGCCAAAACTTGTGACTTTATAGCTCGCCGAGGTTTGTAAGTTATATCAAATGGTAAGTGCTCAATGGCCCATTTTGCAATCCTGCCCGTCGCGTCGCGGTTGTTTATGATGTCGTTGAGGGGCACTTCGGAGGCCACTGTGATCGAACACTCTTGAAAGTAGTGTCGGAGCTTCCGGGATGCCATGAACACCGCATACCTCTATCTTTTGATAGTGCGGGTAACGGGACTTGCAGGGTGTTAACACGGTGGATACGTAGTACACTAGTTTTTGAAGGGGGAATTTATGCCCTTCTGTCTCTCGTTCGACGACGAGTACCGCACTTACAACTTGATGTGTTGCCGTGATGTATAACAACATTGGTTCGCCCAGGTTGGGCGCAGCCAGGACCAGATTTGTTGCCAATATGGCCTTTATTTGTTCGAGTCCGGCAGTGGCAGCATCCGTCCACTCAAAGTGTTCGGTGCGCCTAAGGAGGCGATAGAGGGGCAATGCCTTTTCTCCCAAGCAGGAGATAAAGAGGCTTAAAGCCGCCACACATCCAGTCAATTTTTGTATCTGTTTGAGGTCTTTTGGAATATCCAGCTGTGACAGAGCTCGGATCTTGGCCGGGTTTGCTTCAATTCCTCTACTGGATACAATGAAGCGCAGCAGCTTTCCGGCTGGTACGCCGAAAACACATTTTTCTGGATTCAGCTTGATGTCTTATGCTCTGAGGTTATCGAATGTGAGCCTCAAATCGTCTACTAGAGTTTCGACGTGTTTGGTTTTGACGACTACGTCGTCTACGTATGCCTCTACTGTTTTGCCGATCTGGGTTGCCAGACATGTTTGAATCATGCGCTGATATGTTGCGCCGACGTTTTTAAGTCCGAAGGGCATCGTGTTGAAGCAGAATGGTCCATATGGAGTGATGAATGCCGTTGCGGCTTGGTCTGCTTCCGCCATCTTGATTTGATGGTAGCCGGAGTATGCGTCGAGGAAGCACAGTGAATCGTGTCCTGCGGTAGCGTCGATTATCTGGTCGATGCGGGGGAGGGGGAAGGGATCCTTTGGGCAGGCCTTGTTGAGGTCTTTAAAATCGACACATAGGCACCAGGATTTGTCCTTCTTTGGTACCATTACCAGGTTTGCTAGCCAATCCGGATGTTTGATGTCTCTGATGAATCCGGCTTCCAATAGTTTGGCTAGCTCTTCTCCCATTGCCTGTCTTTTAGGTTCAGAAAATTGTCGAAGAGCCTGTTTGACCGGCTTGAATACTTTTAGGATGTTTAGGCTGTGTTCTGCCAATCTGCGTGGGATTCCGGGCATATCCGAAGGGTGCCAGGCGAAAATGTCCCAATTTTCCCGAAGGAATTCTCGCAGTGCGGCATCTACATCAGGGTTCAACTGTGCCCCGATGGAAGCCGTCTTTGTTGGGTCCTTTGGATGGACCTGGAATTTTATTATTTCATCTGCTGGTTTAAAGGAGGTGGACTTGGATCTTTTATCAAGTATCACATCGTCCCTATTCACCGTAGAGCGCATCGCGGTGAGTTCTTCTGCCGCTAGGGCTCCGGATAGTGCCTCCAGGGCTAATGCGGCTGTCTTGTTTTCGGCGCAGAGTGCTATGTTCGGATCACTAACGAGAGTGATTATTCCGCCGGGCCCAGGCATTTTGAGCTTCATGTACCCGTAATGGGGTACGGCTTGAAAAATTGTGAATGCCTCTCGTCCTAATATAGCGTGATATCCGCTGTTGAACGGGGCCACTTGGAACGTGACTTCTTCGGATCTGTAATTGTCCGGCGAGCCGAACACCACATCGAGTGTGATTTTTCCGGTGCAGCGCGCTTCCCGGCTAGGGATTATTCCTCTAAAGGTTGTGCTGCTTCGCTCAATGCGGCTCCAGTCTATTTCCATTTTTTGAAGAGTTTCCTCGTAGATGAGGTTTAGTCCGCTGCCGCCATCCATGAGGACCTTTGTAAGTCGAAAGCCGTCCACTATTGGGCTAAGCACCAGTGCGGCTGGTGCTCGGGCTGTTCGGAATTTAGGTTCGTCGCTGGCGTTGAAGGTGATGGCTGTGTCGCTCCATGGATTTGTTGTTGCTACTTGGTAGACTTCGGCGAGGCCGCGGATTGTTCGTTTCCGCATATTATTTGATGCGAAGGTCTCGAAGACTGTTGATACCATACCGGTATTGTTGGAGTGGTTTTCCAGGGCTAGAAGCTCCTCGCCAGTTTTGGCCACCTGCCGTAATGTCCAACATGCTCGAAGGCTATGTGTTGGGACGGCGCCCTCTGTACTATGAATTTTACAGGGTCCGCTAAGCCATCCCTCCAGTACGGTTCCGTGCCCTCTATGGGGTTTTTGCTTTTTGGTTTTGTATCTGGGGCCTGAGTGTAATGCACCCTTTTGTTGCGGACTAGGGTTGTATTCGGGGCCGGATTGTCCCAAAACTGGTTTTTGGTTTTCCGGAAACTCTCCATCGCACATTACTTTCGTACTATGGACGCTAGATCAGCGAAGCGTGTAATTTCACGACGGCTTATGGCGTTCAATATTCCCTTGTCCGTGCAATTATTGCAAAAAATTGAGATTGCGTTTTCCTCTCGGCAGTCCTTTATCCTGTCCATAACCAGGAGGAATCTGGCCCAGTAGTGATGTACTGTTTCAGTGGGCTCTTGCCGTATTAGAGATAGATCGCATATGTCTGGGCGGGTGGGTGGAATAAAGTCCGGAACCCTGCCCATCTCGAGGCTTGAAGGCCGTGAAGTTTCCAAATTTGGAAGCTCAGATTGCTGGACGTTGTCCAACGAGTCCGGTCCGATGCCTGACTTTAAGTTTAGTACTTTATCGAAGTCCGTCCCTCCGCGGGAATCCGGCATGGAGGGTTCAGGAGCCCGGACATGACTAGTTTTCAATACAGGAGAAGAGTCGCCGCATTGTTCCTCTACCACTGCGATGTGGTGGGTGACCTGGGGAGAGTTAATCTCTCTCAGATCGGTTTTAAGCCCAATCTGATTGTAGTCTGTAGCGACTCCCAGGGCGGCGATGCGATCCAAGAGCTTGTTGACAGACGAGAGCTCTATTGGATCCAGCCGCTCGGCAAATTCCGAGCTGACGTGAAGATTGCTTTTGACGACTTGAGAAGTCATTGTTGAAGCGGTGGCCGGACAGGCGGTCATAAGAAAACCACCTAGCCGGATAGTTCGGCCGGCGGCCAAGGCCCCTTTGGCGAAAATACCGTCCTTCAAGACGGGTGGAGGCATCCTTCCTATCGGCGACGGCACAGAGGAACTCTCAATGAAAGCACCAATGTCCGTGTCAAAACCGGCGGATCTCGGGTAGGGGGTCCCGAACTGTGCGTCTAGGCGGATGGTAACAGGAGACGAGGGACACGATGTTTTACCCTGGTTCGGGCCCTCTTGATGGAGGTAAAACCCTACGTCCTGCTTGATTAATATTGATGATATGGGTAGTACAAGAGTGGATCTACCACGAATCAAGGAGGCTAAATCCTAGAAGCTAGCCTATGGTATGATTGTTGTAATGGATGTTGTGTCCTACGGACTAAAGCCCTCTGGTTTATATAGACACCGGAGAGGGCTAGGGTTACACAGAGTCGGTTACAATGGTAGGAGATCTACATATCCGTATCGCCAAGCTTGCCTTCCACGCCAAGGAAAGTCCCATCCGGACACGGGACGAAGTCTTCAATCTTGTATCTTCGTAGTCTTGGAGTCGGCGGACGATGATAGTCCGGCTGTCCGGACACCCCCTAGTCCAGGACTCCCTCAAGGACCAAGGCCCCTATGAATAGAGATAGCCACCACCGTAGAGAGGCGATCGAATCCAGAGCTCATCTCATCTAGAGGCGATAGAATCCACCCAAGTAGAACACCACACCAGCTCAAGAACACCTCTTGCGAGGCCGTTCTTCCTCTGTACTGTTCATCATCAGCCCCTGAGGCAATCCACCACACCACAAACTAGAGTAGGGTATTACACCACAACGGTGGCCCGAACTAGTATAAACCTTGTGTCCCTTGTGTTTTTCATCGAGTAGTTTATATTCACAGCGAGGCGTTGGGACGTGGATCGGTAGGGGGAAGATCTTCGTGCGCACCCCAGAGTTCGAACCTTAAGGGTTTTGGCGGAACCCGATTTCCGACAGGCCGTCCGGTTCATCAAAGACATCATGGTACGCTACGGCATGCCGAACAACATCATCCGGACAACGGCACCAACTTTGCCAAGGGCGCGCTCATGCAATACTGTTCCGTCTCCGGCATCCGCCTCGACCTGGCTTCCGTTGCACACCCACAGTCCAACGGGCAGGTCGAGCGGGCCAACGGCCTCATCCTATCCGGCATCAAGCCACGGCTCGTCGAGCCGCTCATCCGCTCACCCGACAGCTGGCTCGACAAGTTGCCAGCCGTCCTCTTTTGTCTCCGCACCATGCCAAACCGGTCGACTGGGTTCACCCTGTTCTTTCTTGTTTATGGAGCCAAAGCTATGATTGATCGACATCGAGTTCGACTCGCCGTGTGTTGTGATGTACACTGAAGCCGAGGCCAAGGAAGCCGGTGAAGACGGCGTCGACCTACTCGAAGAAGCGCGCCTCCTAGCGCTCAATCGTTCACCCATCTACCAGCAAGGCCTGAGGCACTACCACAACAAGAAGATGAAGCCCCTGACATTCTGGGAGGGAGACCTCGTCCTCCGACTCGTCCAAGAGCAAGCCGGCCAGCACAAGCTGTCCCCTCCATGGGAGGACCCATTCATCGTCAGTAGGGCCTTGTGCAATCGCAATGCCTACTACCTCATCGACGCCCGCAAGTCAAACAAGCACAAGAGAGACACCACCGGTGAAGAAACAACCCGGTCATGGAACGCAGAACTCCTCTGCCATTTTACAGTTAGCTGTATGCACGTATGTATCGCTACCTTTTGTAGTCGCATGAAACTATGGTGTCCCTGAACAACGTTCGGGGGCTGCCCTTGGTCGCCACCCACCGCCTTCCTTAGTGATTTTTGACGCGTTAGGGATGCCGCGGTCCCCCACTTCGCCCTAGGCCACAGAACAGGCTTCGGCTGTCGGCTAGCAAGCAAAACGGGCCAGAGCACTAGGACGCCTCAAACACTAAGTCAAGGGTCGCCGGGTCGCCTAGCCCGTCCCGTCACTTTAAGTGGCCACACGACCGGCTGCCCAACAACCGGCTTCGCCGGATTGCTGCCAGCCAGCCCAGTGGGTGTTTCACTCGCGCTCGATGTTTTGAAAGCCTAAGTACCGCACGCTCCTCTCAAAGACCGAACTCCTTGTCACGGACTGGAGCCTCGGCCGTCAGACTCGCGGGGGGGGGGGGGGTTCGAGAGAGGAAGGTCGCAAGGAAACGGCTTAAAAAGCAAAAAGCAAAAGCACATGCATCCACGAAATATACACATCCTTAAAGGACAGGCCCAAGGCCAAAGTTCATTACACCCGAAAACCCCTAGTGGGTGGGTGGACCTACTACACTAACATAAATTTTTGCTAAGATATGACAGAGCAACCTCAGGCATTTCCAGCGCTGGGTTGCGCAGCTGACGGCTCCCCCTCGGCGGCCTCCGGGTCCGCCGAAGTGCCGGTGTCTTCCTCCTCGACACCTCCGTCGCGATAGACGTTCGTCTCCTCAGAGCTGCCCTTCGGGTCATGCAGAAGTAGGCCATAGTCGTCGCCAGGCACGACTCCGCCATCCTCCGCCCGCTCCGGGTGGAACTCATCATGGAAGGCGAACCCGGTGATGTAGCTGGCTCGGGCAGCAATCCGTCCGGCCTGTGCCTGCAGCAGATCCTCCGATCCAGCCCGCTGGCCCATCAACGCATCCAGCTGCAGGTCCGTGTGCCAGGACAGCGCAAACCCACGCGCCATCTCGGCGCCAGCACAGGTGGTGGAAACACACCACTCATGGAGCCGGTCCGTCCCCATCTCCAACCACCGTGCCAGCCGCGTGAAGTTGTTTGGCGCAGTGGAGCCCGGCCACAGGGCTGCCGCCATCGTCGTGCTGGCCTGAGAGAGCCGCCCTATCTTCTCGCCCAAGAATCATAGACGAGCCTCGGCGGCGATCATGATCTCCGGGAAAGTTCAAGCCACCTGTGGGTCGGTCCTGGAGCCAACGACCCCCAGCGAGTCGCACTGAAAGCGGACGGCTTCCTCTACCAGCTGGCGCGTCTCCAGGAAGGCCCCTATCAGGAAGCAAAGCAAGTCAGAAAAGATCGCCAAGGACAAGAAGTCGGGATCCCAACCCGGCAGAACTCAAGGAAAGCACTTACTGGAGAAGGACTCTTCCAGGTGTTGCGCTTCAAGCAACATACCGCGCCGCTCCCGAGTAATGGTGCGGTCATGCTCCTGGAGCGTATTCTCCAAGACGACCACCTTGGCGAGGGCCGCCTTCAGCTTGGCGTCCTTGGGTTCGGTCGCCTTCTCGAACGCGTCATGGTGGCGGGTCTTCCCTTGACGGGCCTCCTCCGCCGCGGCCATCAGCCTGTTCAGGCGCTCCACCTTGGCCTGGAGATGGCCCTTGTCGTCGACCAGCTTGCCGCGCTGCTGGTCCACCTCGGCCAGGGCCCGCTGCGCCTTCAGAACCTTGGCGGCTTCCGCCTTGAGGTGCTCCACCTCGGTCTCAAGATGGCTCTTGTCGCTCACCAGCTACTCCTGCAGCCGGCTGGCTTCGTCGAGCGACTGCTGGACCACCGCCATCTCCGCCTTCGCCTCAGCCACCTCAGCTCCAAGACGGCCGGCATCGGTGACAAGCTGGTCGAGTGGAGGTCGGCCCGAAACAGCCGGGTCTTCCGAGACAACACCTCGGCTACAAGAAGAAGATTCAGAAACAAATGACCAGTTTTAAGATTCAACCCAACTGCTACGCAGTTGGCCCGAATCTCGGGGCTACACCCAGTGGGTGCGCTAGCGCGTCCCCACTAAAAAAGAGCACAAGAAAAATACCTACGGCAATTCGGAGCTCCTCCTCCTTGGCGGCGAGCTGCTCCTTGAGCTCCCAATACTTGCCCAGGAGCCGGTTGAAGGCGCTGACCCGGTAGGAATCCAGTTGCTGCAAAAAGGCAATGATCAGCACAAGACGACATTTTAAGATTCGACCCAACTACTATGTAGTTGGTTTGAACCTCGGGGGCTACACCCAGTGGGTGTGCTAGCGCGCCGCCACAAAGAAGAAGCCACAAAAGAGAAAAAAGCAGAAGACAAGGAAAAAAGAACTTTCCAGCATGATGCGCTCCAGCTCCCGCGTCTGCTCCACCTCGGCCTGGGCAAAGGCCTGGATCCGGTCCGTCCGCCCTCGTAGACGGCGGCTGACGACATCCATCGCCGCCTCCTCATGGGTCTGGGGCCCGAAGACCTCGCCGGCCCCGCCCTGTCTGGCAGCGACCCAGAGGGACATCGCCCCCTGGCCTGAGTACTAGGGCGTGCTCTCCGCTGGCCGCTCCCCTGTGGTCGGCGTCTCCTCCGACGCCCTCTCCGGCACCACCGTCGGCTCGACAGTTCGGGGTGGCCTGTGGTGCCACCACCAGCGGCGCCTCGCTCATCGATGCCCGGGGCGCCCCCTACGGCGCCATCTACGCCGCCTCCTCCAAGACGGCTTCGTTGCCGCCTCCATCGACCCCCGCCCGCTTGACCACGTCAATCCGCGGCGGGGTGTCATCTCCAACAACCACGACCTCCCGGTCAAGCTCCACCACCTCCTCATGGCCTCCTTAGCCGCACTCCCCCACCGACGACGACTCGAAGACTGTCGCCGCCACCATCGACCCCGTCGGCTCGCGCCCACGTCGCTGTGGCATTGGTCCAGGCCTAGTCCGATGCCGCCTCCAGTTCCGCCTCGGCCCTGTTCCGGTCCTGCCAGGCCAAGCCTTCGGTGTCGGCTAGGTCCAGGCCAAGATCTGGATCCACCAGCTCCTCCACCTCGTCCCTATCGGCGGCACCGGACCGGCTCCTCCGGAACATGACGCCCTCGGTGGACGCGGCGTCCATCGCTGACCTCGCCAGCGAGATCGGCGACCTGAAGTTCAAGACAAAGTAAACAACAAGCAAGGCCGCTAGGCCAGTCGGATGCAAGCAAGAGAAAAACTTACCCCGACAGCACCAGAATGGCGGGCCTCGCCGGCCTCTCCTGTGGAGCCCCGCGCCTCCTCTTGGCGGCCGGCCTCACACCCCCGGCCGGGTTCGACGCGCGCTTCATGGCCGGGGACCTCGGCGCAAAGTTATCCTTCCCGTGCGGCCGGCTCGCCGCCAGCATTCCCCGCGATGACCTCGCCCAGGCCGCCGCCTCCTCCGCCCAGCGCCACAACACCAATGGCTCGCATCAGCATTACCCACTCCGCGTCGCGCCTGGTGACTCAAGGAATATGAAAAACCAAGCTTACCCGCGTGGCGCCCTGTGCCAACATCGGCGGCCACCTCCTCCCCTCCCCTGTGGGCTGCGGGCTCCTTTGACTTGGCCCGCACCACCTGCGACGGCGCCCGGGTGTAAGGATGCCGGATGGCATTCAGAAGCACCTCCCGCGTCGCATCAGGACGAATAAGAATATGTGCAACAGCAAAGTATGGAGACCAGGGACTCACCATGGGCGCTAGGTTCGCGTGGCTGTACGGCGGCTTGCCGAACTGCCAGTCATCCCGCAGCACGGCCTTGGAGATATCGTTGACCCGACGCATGACCTGGTGTGCCCCTAGGCGCATGACTGACCTGCGGTTGAGATCCTGAAGACCGGTCATCTGACTGATGAGGTAGTTGTGTCACTGCAGCGGCAGAACCCGACGCATAATGAAGGCGGCGATGAGGTCGGTGCCAGTGAGCCTCTCCCGCACCTTCGTATCCAACACCCGCTCGCAGAGATTAAGTATCTCTTGTGACGGGTGCCTGTGGTAATAACCCCTGTTCCGCTTCGCCCGCTGTGGCGCGTTGATGAAGGCTGGCAAGTTGATGTGGTCCGCGCCAAGGTTGCGGACGTAGAAGAAAGAATTCTGCCATTTCTTGGAAGAATCCTCCAATGGCATCTTGGGGCAATCAGTGCCCGACCGCTTCAAGATGACGGCGGCCCCGTAGTCGGACATCTCCCTGGCCCTCGGCCCCTGCTGCTTTAAGGAGAAGAAGTTCACCCACAGGTCAATAGTAGGCTCGACCCCCAGGTACCCCTCGTAGAGGGTGACGAAGCCCGAGTGCTGCAGATGGCGCCGGTGCCAAGATGATTGGGCTGGAGCCCGAAGAACTCCAAGAAGTCGTGGAAGAAGGTGCTCGCAGGAAGGCCAAACCCGCACTTGAAGTGTGGGAAGAAGACCACGCACTTCGTACCCTCAGGCCGCGGTTCTCGCTCGGCCTGCGGCAAGCGCGCAGGAACCTCCGTCTCCCCCGGCAAGCGCCTGGTGGTGCATAGGTAGGCAATGTCAGCGAGGGTGACGGTCGAGCCCATCCATGAGCCCGACGGCAGCGCCATCAGCAGAGATGAAAGAGAAAGAAGGAAGGAGAACGACGATGGAGCCCTGCTTGAAACGACGGGTGTCACAGCGCGGCGGGTGCAGGAAGCGGAGAGAGATGAAGAGGCAGGGGAGCGTGAGTGAGAATGATGTCTGCTGCCCCCTTGCCCCAATTTATAAGCCCTGGTTTGAAACGTGGGGAAGTGGGATCGTTTGCGCTCGCCCTTCCCACTTCCCCGCAATAAGTGCGCACGTATGCATGTAATAACTGCATGGGGAAGAGCAACCGACTTGCAGACGCCGCAGCCCCAACGCGTCGCCCAGTCCCGTCATGCGCGTGGCCTGTCAGGCCCCTCTGGCTTCCAGGCGCCACGTGGCGCCCGCGCGAAGCCCAAGGGATTGCCTCAAGATTCGGTGGATCCTCCTGTTTCCCACCGCTGCCAGGATGCCGCGATCCGGTTTCCGGAAACCGGCACACAGTGGGTGTTGCTGGACCCAGCGGTTGCAAGATTCGCCTCCTCAAGGGGGGGGGGGGGGGGACAGTGAAGGCCCTCCCATCCGAAGACAGCGGACCTTCACAACTTCGGGGACTACTATCGGGGGGATGAACCCCGGGCAAGCAACGGAACCCGGATCCTTTTCAAAAACAACAGGGCCAGCATGGCCCCTCAAGCCGGCTTGCGCGTGGACCTGGCCGAACTCTCCAACAAGGCCAAGCCCCTCGACCCGACCGAACTCTCCAACAAGGCCAAGCTCCTCAACTCGGCCCCAACAACCAGCTCAAGGCGGCCGAACCTGGCACACTAAGACTTCTCCAACAAGCTAGCTCCGCCCCTTGGCATGTTCCTCAACCCAGCCATGGGTCAGCTCCCGTCCCGTGTAGGTCGTACAATGGGACGAGTCTCCATCGACCGATGACCGAGGCAACAGTGCTCCACCCATAACTCTAGTCAGTTGAAGTGTGGCAACAATGCCCCTCACCTACCCGCTGATCAGGGCCGGCATGATAATAGTACCCCCGTCATCACTACTGATGCAGCAATGGGGTGACCTGACAGTGTGCCATTGTACCCGACTCAACCCGGCCACTCCCTGACGATCGACTAGACGGCACACAGTGCCCCTAAGCAAGCAGGACCGCACCTAGGAGAACCCGACGATCCCTGGCACCCAGCGGGCCCCAGCTCAGGGATTCCTGATGCTGACAACTCGGCCCTACGGCCCTGTAACATTACCATTGTACCCCTGGGGGGTTGCCCTATAAAACCCCCAGGAGACCTCATGCATACGGGCAAGCACGCAGAGAAGTAGCCAACCGATCAGTAGAACACACAGACACAGGGAGAGGGAGCAGCCTCAGCCCTAGCCAGCCCCCCTTCTTCCTCTGAATAGCTCTAGGAGCAACTTTGTACTATCGCGTATCAATCACACTCGATAGGACTAGGGGTGTTATCTCCCTGGAGAGCCCCAAACCTGGGTATGTCTTGTGTCCCACGCTCGCTCATGCCGACCTTGCCTCTGGAGCCCACCAATGCCCTCAAGTCTCCTCCTCTCTTTAGCCATCCCTTGGCATCAGCCATGCACCCACCATGACACCAGCTTAACTCATTGCTTGTCCTCAAGCAATTCAGTAGACAAACTGAAAGTGACAAAGGAAAACTTTTACGAACTCTTTTCGTTCTTGTGTCCATACATATGCTTAAATAGTACTCAGATTTTCAGCAAAGATCATAACTAACCATGAAAACGATAACTCTTAGAAATTTTATTCACTCATATCAATGGCGTAATCAACTAGGAAACAATAATAAAATATCTCAAATTCCATCACTTTGTCAAAACAATCCTGATGTAACCATAATGGTATCTCGCTAGCCCTTTCTGAGACCACAAAACATAAATGTAGAGCACCTCCAATGTTCAAGCAACGACTAGACATTGTAATTCATGGTAGAAGAGATCCAGTCATGATGCACACAAAATTAACTATACACAATGGATGAGAATGACAATAGTGCTCTCAGGAATGGTGCTTGTTTGAGAAGTTGATGACTCAACAATAAAATTAAAACAACATAAAATTAAATAGATAGGCCCTTCATAGAGGGAAACAGGGATTTGCAGAGGTGCCAGAGCTCATAGCTTAAATCAGATATAAATATAATTTTGGGGGGTATACTTTCCTGTCAACATTACAACCAAGGGTTTTCAATATCTTCCATGGTAAACACATTAGCGGCGGTTCCCGAGTGGTAAAAGTAAAGTTTACTCCCCCTCCACCAACAAACACAAGCCATGGCCAGCCGAATCCAAGGGTGCCCTCCATACAATAACAATCTGTGGGAGTTTGTTTCGTTATTATTGTAATTTTGATCATGGGACTGGGCACACCGATTACGGGCCCCTCTCGTGCAAGGACAAGTGAATAAACACTCTGTAACACCCGAGACTGATGCGCCAGGTGTCTTCCAGTTATTTGTTCATTGCCATGTCATTCGCTTGCGTGTTGTACTTTGCCTTGTCATCATGTGCATTTCATCTGCATGTTTTTCAAAACTTGCATCCGTTCGGGTTTCCCAGTTCTCTCCGTTGTCCGTTCTGAGCCCAACCACACTCGCACGCGCCCGTCGCACCTCCAAGTTCTTGTTACGTGAGCGGGAGAAAAACATTCCTCAGAATGGACCGAGAGTTGAGGAGTGGTCTTGGTATATCACCGGTAGACCGCCTGTCAAATTTCGTTCCATTTGGAGGTCGTTTGATGCCCCAACAGTTAACCGTGTTAACCGCCAGACCCCTCTCTCTTTGCATCCCAACACCCCTCCTCAACAACCAACTAGCCCATCTAAACCCCCTCCATGCTATTCGCCATTGGATCACGAATGTGTGGGCGTAAACCGCACCTCAATATCCCTCTCCTAGCTCCCTCTACCTATAAATTAGTCTCCCCCTCCATTTTCGGGTTAAACCCTAGCCTCCTCCTCCTCCCGCCGACGGACGTGTCCGTCCGGTGCCGAACATGTCCTCCGCTGCTGCCCCCGTCCAGTCCCTTGTCGCCACCTGTCCCCGCGCCTCTCCACTCCGTCGCCGGCCCGCCTCGGGTCGCGACCGGGCCCGAGCGCACCCAGCCCCGCGCAACCCCGCTCCTCCGAGCGCCATGCCACCCGCCACCGTCAGCCGCGTCACCACCACCGCTCGCCGCCTCCGCACGCTGGCGTCTAGCCCCAACATCTCTGCTCGAGCCCCGTCGCCTTCGTGCACGCCGTCGCCCGCCTCCGTCGCCACGTCATGTCACCGCCGCCCCCTGCCTCGCCCGCCGCCCCGCGCCGGCTTGCCACCAACCGCGCCACCTTGACGGATCCGGCCCTGTTGGAGCTCGCCCCGCCCTCTTCTCCGTGCTGCCGGCGGTGCCCGCGTCCAGATCTGGTCGGGAGCGACCGGATCCGGACCTCCCGGCCCCGACCTTGCCACCCAGGCGACTCCTCCGGCCACCGCTACGCTCGACCTCGCCGGAGCCCCGTTCTGCACGCAGTCGTCCCGATCCACCGGTCCCGCGAACCAAATGCATGCCCCTCCCCGCACCGGCTCGTCCCGAGTCCTCCCCATTCACTTTTCCACGAGGGTATAATTTCACCAACTCCCAGGATTTTCAGCATTATGTGTGCATCTTCGTCATGTCCTAACTTTGTGCATGTTGCTCCGTATTGAGTGTATAATATGTTAAAATGTTCATCTCTGAGTGTGTTGGAGATATGCCCTAGAGGCAATCATGTATGATGATATTTCCTATGTGTTTATGAATAAAGATAGTCCTTGGACATTATCAATGATGTGTATCGGCAAGTACGTGACTTGTTTGTGGGACTATGCATTGTATGGTGACTGTCCTAAAAGGTCCCTAGTCGAAAGGGTTGGGTGGACGCGCAACCGACTAGACTAGCATATGACACGGTCGATGGCTTGGTCTCACTAGCCATGGAGCATTGGATGCTAACCGGATAATATGGACTTGGAAAGGTCTGGTCGGATTTGACGTAGTCAGATCCGAGTCGAGATAAGGTCCGAGTCGGACAGACCCAACTATGAGACGCAATGATATGTCACCTGTGAGTCTCTAGTACAACATACGTTCTATGTCCTAAGACCTGAGCTGACGCATGTAATCGGGATGGTGACAGACTTGCTTTGGGCCGACCAAACGCTACTCTGTGACTGGGTAGTTACAAAGGTAGGTTTTGGGTTTGTCCAGTCCCATGCTGCGAGACATGGTCGAGCAAGATGGGATTTGCCCCTTCGATCAGGAGAAATATACTATGGGCCCCTCGTGTGATCCGACCAGGATAAGCATGGTCATGCAACAGGGATTATGAGATAATCCGATTTGTGGTCGGTATCACTGGAACGAGAAAGAGGTCGGGCTAGCACAAGGATGACAGTCTCGCCTTGAGCCCAACAACATATATCGTGAGGCAAAGGGAACAGAAGTGTGACACATTGTACAGGTTGGCCTAACCAGCTTCATAGTCTGCTTGGTGGTTGGCACGCCTTGCTAGGGGCCGCTACCAACTGTGCAGGTCGGAGGTGATCCGAACTGTGACCAAGCCGACTTGAACCTAAGGGGTCGCGCGCTTAAGGGAAGGAATCTACGAGGTCGGATCCAAGGACACTGGTCAGATGTGATGCGAGCTGTATTCGAATTGCGACCGAGTAGACTTTGGGCTTTAGGGTCCGTGGCGATGCCCAAGTGTTGAGCCCGCGACGGACGCCTATATAAAGTGGAGGTACAACACACTCATGCGGTTGATCGCTTAGGCACTGCGACTAGGGTTTGCATGTGTTGCGAATAGCCACCTCCACTCGCCGTAGACTGTGCGATCGGACCTAGCAGTCCGCCGCACGGTGTTCCTCCTACACGCACGGATACCGTTACAGGCGGTGCACTTGCGCCGCTCCGGCGAAGTTATACGTGGGATCGGACGACCGGCTGTACGAGGGAGATCGGACGAGGAGGAGACGAGCCACGTGGACGCGCTGCCCCAACTCTTCTTCCACTGCACGGCACTGTGTGTCTATTGGTAATGAACTGTGATCCATCTCCCGTAGCATGTTCTTGGTTGTTCTACGGGTAGGAAATTTTAATTTGCAGTCAACACACCCTACCGTAGAACCCAACAGTGGTATCAGAGCCTCTGCTATAGGATTTGGATTCAGATTGTATGCATATTAGATATGTGGAGGTGGCAGATGAGATCTGTTGTCGTTGATAAGATCGGCTAGTGCACGGTTGATGTGATCAACTGCACATGGGGATTGTTGAGGCTATGTTTTCTGTCAATCAGGATCGATGAGGTCGTGACATGATCTACCCCTACCGGTCTGTCATCCGCCATCGGGGTTAACAGTGACACGATCTACCCCTAGCGGGACCGTCGTGTGCGTAGCGCCGTGTATTTCATACCCGACACACAAACCGATAGAATGCGATTCTATGCATAACTTTGTTTTGCAGGTTTGATGTGAATAGTATGGCTCATGTGTATGTGACGCATGTGTGTAATTTATACGTGGCCTGCGTGTCATGTTTGTCAGCCGGCAGGAGCCAAAGTGCTGTCATTATATTGTATAACAACCTGCGTGTCGACTTGTGACTCTATGTAAAATTCATTACTAGTTGTAGTAGTTGGATAATAGAGATCAGGTTGGTGGCTTGGTGTCCCGGCGTGACGAACAAGATGGAGTTCCTATATGGTCATCGGAGTCGGAGCCGACCTAAAAGAACATCCATGAAGGAGCCATACTATTTCACAATATGTGATTATTTGTGATTGTTATGCTTCTTTGTTTCTATGCATGTTAGTATGGTAGAATGATCCCTCATGAATATCAAGCGAATTTCCATCCCCGATGTTGCACCTTCGCACGTCAAGTACGTCTAGTAGTGGGCTCAAAAAATTGGGGTGCTGCTGGGTGTCCTTGAACTGAAGGGTTCATGTCGGACATGGACATGCACTCCATCAGGTTAACTTGACAAGGCTATCCAAAACGGTTTTGGGCCTTGTGGCAAAGAAGGTTGGGAGCTGGGGTATGAGATACCTTACCGGCCGACAAGAGTCATATAGAGATGCGATTATCAAGGAGTTGCTTACCGGATAGGCATGTTGTCTAGTAGTGATGCTAAAGCTCACTAGTCGCATGTGCTAGTCGGATCCTGAATCACTGAGAGTTTGCAAAGGGATGCTGACTTTAGTGGGAGTATTTCTGTTTAGGCTATAATTACTCTACATAAACACATTGCTTAGTGATTGCATATTTTCTGTTGTAGATCAATGGCACCACCTGCTCAACCCAACTTTGCATTGAACTCAATTCTGGAAAAGGATAAACTGAATGGAACAAACTTTACCACCTGGTATAGAAATCTGAGAATTGTTCTCAAGCACGATAAAAAGGAACATGTTCTAGAGGATCCACTTGCAGAGGAACCTGCCGATAATGCTAATGCCACAACTAAGAATGCCTACCAGAAACTCGTTGATGAATCAACGGAGATCAGCTGTCAGATGTTGGCTTGTATGGAGCCCGATTTGCAACAACATGTCAAAAATGTTGAGGCTTACGATATGATCAAGAGTCTCAAGAGCATGTTTCAGACACAGGCTAGGACCGAAGGTTCAACATCTGGCGATCCTTGATGGATTGCAAGCTGAAGGAAGGTGATCCACTGAGCCCACATGTGATCAAGATGATTGGATATGTGCAAGCTTTGGATCTGTTTGGGCTTCCCGCTCTTGGATGAGCTGGCTACTAATGCTGTTCTGGGTTCTCTTCCGCCCAGCTATGGGACATTCATCTCGAACTATCATATGCATGGCATGGGTAAGAGCTCACTGAATTGCATGGGTTGCTCAAAGTGGCAGAGCAGGATATTAAGAAAGGCACGCATCAAGTGTTGATGGTGCAGAAATCGGCTAAGTTCAAGAAGAGTTGGTCCAAGAAAAAGGCTAAGGCAAAGGGCACGGAGACGGTAACCTCTGCCACTGCACCGAAGTCTGGACCAGACTCGAAGAACGTTTGCTTTCACTGCAAGGAGACCGGTCACTGGAAAACGAACTGTAGCAAGTGGCTTGCAGAGCATGGCAAGAAGGCCGGAAATGCTTCTTCAGGCAAAGGTACACTTGTTGCATATGTTATAGACATTTACATTGCTGACATACCTAGTAGCTCTTGGGTATTTGATACCGGATCGGTTGTTCATATTTGCAACTCGATGCAGGGGCTGGTAAGAACTAGGCGTGTGGCACAAGGGGAGATTGACATCAGGGTCGGCAACAAAGCAAGAGTTGCTGCGTTAGAGGTCAGCACGATGCAGCTCCAGCTTCCTTCTGGATTCATTATGGAATTGAATAATTGTTATTACATTCCTGCACTTAGTCGGAACATTATTTCTGCCTCATGTTTGATGAGTCAAGGTTATGAATTCAATTTAAAGGACAATGGTTGTTCGATATTTTTGAATGGTATGTTCCACGGCTATGCACCCATTATTGATGGGCTATTTATATTGAATCTAGAACAGGAACCGGTCTATAACGTGAATGTCAAGAGGCATAAGCCTAATGAGATAAATTCGGCATACTTCTGGCATTGCCGGGTTGGACACATTAGTCTGAAATGCATGAAGAAGCTCCATGATTATGGGCTCCTAATTTCGTCCGACTTCGGGTCGTTCAAGACATGTGAATCATGCTTTCTCGGCAAGATGACTAAGTCTCCTTTCGCAAAGAGTTGCGACATGGCATCCAAGCTGTTGGAACTTATACATAGTGATATGTGTGGTCCAATGAGCACAACTGCTAGAGGTGGCTATCAGTACTTTGTGACTTTTACCGATGACTTGAGTAGATATGGATATATCTATTTGATGAGGCACAAGTCGGAGACTTTTGAAAAGTTCAAAGAGTTTCAGAATGAGGTTGAGAATTAGCTCGGCAAGACTATAAAGCTTCTGCGATCTGATCGTGGAGGTGAGTACATGAGCCAGGAGTTTGATGATCATCTGAAAAGTCGAGGTATAGTACCTCAGCTCACACCTCCGAGTACGCCACAGAGAAACGGCGTGTCCGAACGGAGGAATAGGACCTTGTTGGACATGGTCCGGTCTATGATGAGCAAATCAGATTTACCCTTGTCATTCTGGGGATACGCTCTAGAAACCGCATCTTTCACACCTAATAGGGTACCATCAATATCCGTAGACAAGACACCACATGAGATGTGGACCGGGAAGAGTCCCAGTTTGTTTTTTCTAAAGATTTGGGGTTGTGAAGCATTTGTCAAGCAACTTATGTCAGACAAGCTTACACCTAAATCAGATAAATGTATATTCGTGGGATATCCGAGGGAAACCTTGGGATATAGCTTCTACAACCGGAAAGAGAACAAAGTGTTTGTTGCTCGGAACGGGGTTTTCCTTGAGAAAGAGTTTCTCAGTCGGGAGGCCAGTGGGAGGACGGTTTGACTCGAAGAAATTCGAGGACCACTCGAGGACGGCTCGGCTGGTGATGAGATCATACCGGAGTCGGTCAGGGAATCTATAGTGGAAGCGGCACCGGAACCATGGAGGTTAGAAAGATTGCACAGAGTGCGTGATGTATTGTTGCTAGAAAGCGACGAGCCGGCCACGTGTGCGGAAGCGATGGTGAGCCCAGATTCTGAGGCATGGTTGGAGGCCATGAGATTCGAGTTAAAGTCCATTGATGAGAATCAAGTCTGGGACTTGGTTGATCCGCCGCCTGGCGTAACGGCCATTGGCTGCAAATGGGTCTTTAAGAAGAAAACCGATGTGGATGGAAATGTTCGGATCCACAAAGCTCGGCTTGTCGCTAAGGGTTATGGACAAGTTCAAGGAATTGACTATGACGAGACCTACTCACCGGTAGCGATGCTAAAATCAGTGAGGATCATACTAGCTATAGCTACATATTTCGATTACGAGATATGGCAGATGGATGTCAAAATGGCTTTCCTACATGGAAATTTAACCGAGGACGTGTATATGATACAGCCCGAGGGTTTTGTCGATCCGACTAGCACTAGTAAGGTATGCAAGATCAAGAGATCCATTTATGGGTTGAAGCAAGCATCTCGGAGTTGGAACATTCATTTTGATGAGGTCATCACTGGTCTCGGTTTCATCAAAAGCGAAGAGGACTCTTGTTTATACAAGAAGTTAAGTGGGAGCTCGATAGTGTTTTTGATCTTGTATGTGGACGACATACTACTGATCGGGAACAATGTTTCGATGCTGAACTCGGTCAAGGAATCATTGAATGGCAAGTTTTCGATGAAAGACCTTGGTGAGGCAGTGTATATTTTAGGCATTAAGATCTATAGAGATAGATCGAGGAGGCTGCTCAACATAAGCCAGAGCACGTACATAGATAAAGTGTTGAAGCGGTTCAACATGAGTGAGGCAAAGAAAGGGTTCTTGCCACTCTCACATGGTATAAGGCTAAGCGAGACTCAGAGTCCTTCGACATCTGATGAGCAAAGCAGGATGAGTAGGATTCCGTATGCCTCGGCAATCGGATCCATCATGTATGCCATGATATGTAGAAGGCCTGATGTTGCTTTTGCAATAAGCCTAACAAGAAGATACCAGGCCAACCCAGGTGAGAGTCACTGGGCAGTGGTAAAGACTATTTTGAAGTACCTGAAAATGACTAAAGAGATGTTCCTAGTTTATGGAGGTGAGGAAGAGCTCGTCGTAAGGGGTTATGCCGATGCTAGTTTCCAAACCGATAGAGACGATTATCGATCACAGTCTGGATTCGTGTACTTCCCGAACGGAGGAGCAGTGCACTGGATGAGTTCCAAGCAGGATACGGTGGCCGATTCTACCACAGAAGTCGAATACATTGCGGCTTATGAAGCTGCAAAGGAAGGTGTTTGGATCCGGCATTTTATGGATGATCTTGGTATTTTCCCAGCCTCGGTGAAACCGTTGGACCTTTATTGTGATAATTCTGGTGCCATCGCACAAGCCAAGGAGCCGAGGAATCACCACAAGGTCAGGCACATAGACTGGAAATATCACCTGATACGAAAGATCGTAAAGAATGGTGATGTAGAGTTATGCAAGATTCACACGGATGCAAATGTTACAGATCCTTGACTAAGCCGCTTCCACAACCCAAGCATGAGGGGCACATTAGAGCTATGGGCATTCGATGTCTATTTGATTGACTCTAGTGCAAGTGGGAGACTGTTGGAGATATGCCCTAGAGGCAATCATGTATGATGATATTTCCTATGTGTTTATGAATAAAGATAGTCCTTGGACATTATCAATGATGTGTATCGGCAAGTACGTGACTTGTTTGTGGGACTATGCATTGTATGGTGATTGTCCTAAAAGGTTCCTAGTCGAAAGGGTTGGGTGGACGCGCAGCCGACTAGACTAGCATATGACATGGTCAATGGCTTGGTCTCACTAGCCATGGAGCATTGGATGCTAACCGGATAATATGGACTTGGAAAGGTCTGGTCGGATTCGACGCAGTCGGATCCGAGCCGAGATAAGGTCCGAGTCGGACAGACCCAACTATGAGAAGCAGCAATATGTCATTTGTGAGTCTCTAGTACAACATACGTTCTATGTCCTCAGACCTGAGCTGACGCATGTACTCGGGATGGTGACAGACTTGCTTTGGGCCAACCAAACGCTACTCCATGACTGGGTAGTTACAAAGGTAGGTTTCAGGTTTGTCCAGTCCCATGCTGTGAGACATGGTCGAGCAAGATGGGATTTGCCCCTCCGATCAGGAGAGATATACTCTGGGCCCCTTGTGTGATCCGACCAGGATAAGCATGGCCATGCGACAGGGATTATGAGATAATCCGGTTTGTGGTCGGTATCACTGGAACGAGAAAGAGGTCGGGCTAGCACAAGGATGATAGTCTTGCCTTGAGCCTGACAACATATATCGTGAGGCAAAGGGAACAGAAGTGTGACACGTTGTACAGGTTCGGCTAACCAGCTTCATAGTCTGCTTGGTGGTTAGCACGCCTTGCTAGAGGCCGTTACCAACCGTGCAAGTCGGAGGTGATCCGAACTGTGACCAAGCCGACTTGAACCTAAGGGGTCGCGTGCTTAAGGGAAGGAACCTACGAGGTCAGATCCAAGGACACTGGTCGGATGTGATCTGAGCTGTATTTGGATTGCGACTGAGTAGACTTTGAGCTTTAGGGTCCGTGTGAGGCCCAAGTGTTGAGCCCACGATGGATGCCTATATAAAGTGGAGGTACGACACACTCATGCGGTTGATCGCTTCAGCGCTGCGACTAGGGTTTGCATGTGTTGCGAATAGCCACCTCCACTCGCCGCCGACTGTGCGATCGGACCTAGCAGTCCGCCGCACAGTGTTCCTCCTGCACGCGCGGATACCATTAGAGGCGGTGCACTTGCGCCGCTCCGGCGAACTTGTACGTGGGATCGGACGACCGGCTGTACGAGGGAGATTGGACGAGGAGGAGACGAGCCACGCGAACGCACTGCCCCAACTCTTCTTCCGCTGCACGGCACTGCGCGTCTAGTGGTAATGAACTGTGATCCATCTCCCATAGCATGTTCCTGGTTGTTCTGCGCGTAGGAAATTTTGATTTGCAGTCGACGCACCCTACCGTAGAACCCAACAGAGTGATCTACATGATGGAGTAGTTTTCATGTATGTTACTGTTCATCTTGATGAATTAATCATTGTTGCAAAAGTGCTAAGTGTTGTTAACTGCTGAAAACTGTTATAACATGTCATTTTGTTTTTTCATCTTTTGTGTGATTTTCTTTTGAGCATCATGTCAACATGTTTTAGGAGCAAAATCATGTCATTTTTGAATTGGTATAACTCACATGTCAAACTTGTGAAGTGGGCTACTTGGTGTTAATGTTCTGTTAGGTCTGAATCTGTTATATCATGTTGCCATATTTGCTTGATGCTGCCATCAAATCCATGCATAATATGGAGATATTTAGTTGACATGTTTTGATGTCCATGCTATGCTCTATCATGCCATGCCATTTTCTACTATATACAACTCCTTTAGCATGTGTTTGCATTTCCATGAATTTTTCTAAATGATGTTTTAGTTTTCTGTTAACTTCATGATGCCATGATGTGAGCTTGATATTAATTAATCTATGCCTCTTTTGGAGATGCTCCAATTACATGAATTTAAGTATGCTATGAGTACTTTTCCCATAGTCCATGGTTGATAATTTTGGACTTCATATGACTTCTATTCTAAGTTTGCAAACATGCTATGATGATGCTGCTGTTTTTCACTTGCTGACATTGTTATAGCATTCAAACTTGTCTTGATGGTTAACGCTAATCCATGAGCCATATTGTCGTGGAATTGTCACGGAAGTTGTCCTAGTGAAAGGACTTAGTCGTGGAGCCATCGCAACTAGGAAGATTAAAGGGGTTAATCGGGACAAAGGACACGAGGTTTATCCTGGTTTGGCCCCTTACGGTGAAGGTAAAAGCCTACGATCCAATTTTGAGTGGGATTGCTTATGTCTCGATAACCAGGGAGTGAATCGCTTGAGCTAGATCTTGAGTCGATGTTACTTGCCCTGAACCACCGCCGGGTCGTCCCTTTATATACAGAGGTCGACGCCCAGCGGCTCTACAGAGTCCCGTCCGGCTCATAAACAGTGTCCGGCTCGGTCTCTTAACTATTCTTGCCTTGCAATACAAGTCACGCATACATGGCGGTTTATCACTACGGGCCTTAAGCCGCCTTTGGGCTTTGGGCCCTTAACTGAACCGCCATCTCTATCTTGGGTCTTGGGCTTCAAGAATATTTGTAAGCATAACCCGGCCCCTCCTGGGCGGGTCATACCAATAGTTATATCCCCAATATTAGGCCCCAGATTGATTTGAACTAGTTCATGTCAATCTTTGATACTTTAAGAAAAATCTTCTTCTCTTATGAAATTTTTGTAACCCGCCATGACGTCATCCTCTGGATTTGTGGTAACCCGCCATGACATCACCTGTCATAAAAGCACGTTTTATTCAATGTATCCCAACGGATCTTTGTCTTGATGACCATCCCGAAAATCGAGGCGTCCTTGTAGTTGGATAACTTATATTTTCGACCTCCTTGTTCTTCGCGCTCTTTCGGTGGTCTTTCCTTATAAATAGACCCGACTAGGTCTTCCTCATTCTTCCCGTTCGCATCTTCTTCCTCTCACCCCCATCTGCCACTGGAGCTCCGCCGCCGCCACCACAGCACATCTCGTCTCTGTCGACCTAGGTCCCTGCATCGACCTGAACTTGACCAGAAAACAGCGGCGCCCCTCCATAGGAGATCCATCACAGTAAGTTTTCCCCTTTCTACTCTATAGATCCATGCTAGGGTTAGTGAGTTCATATGTACAGTTCCCTGTTCATCCTAGTTCTTCGCATTTGCTTCGGTCGTGGTTTCTTTGATCCAACAGTAGCATAGATCTCTTGCGGTAGTTGCTCCACATCCATTTTAGATACTAGTAGATCTTCTTTCCTTGTAAAAAATCCCCACTGGAATGCATGAACTCGTCTGTGCCATGTTTTAGGTCTAGAAAAGTTTCTTTTCCGAACATCTGTTTGATCCAAAATAATGGCTGCAAATTGTGAAACCTGTTTGTACAACACTTAGGCAAAAATCTGCATTTGTTAGATTCATCTAGCCATGGCGACTTCTAACGCCGGCTTTAAGGAAACAATGCTCAATTGATAACTCTGACCACCCGCGTCGGTTTAAATAATCCTGGTGGCTTAAATTACCTTGACATGATTACCCTTATACCATTAGGCCCCTTCGCAAGCCGCCATCTTGAATATGCACTGTAATATTTTTCCTGCCCGCCTTAATTTTGAACCGGTACTTTTTACTCTGTCTTTAGGCTTTCAATCATAATGGCACCAAAGGCATCTACTTCCTGCAACTGGGTTAAATCCATTGTGACAGACAGTACTCCGGATGATTTTGTCAAGACCAGCTATCTGCCGAAGAAAGAAGTCATGACTTATCATGCTCCTAACCCAGAGGAGGAATTCCCTCAGCCCGAAGAAGGAGAAGTTGTTGTTTTCACGGATCATATGAACCGGGGTTTTACTCCACCTGGCTCAAAATTCTTTAGAGACGTGCTGCATTTCTTTGATCTTCACCCACAAGACATCGGACCCAATTCCGTGTCTAATATCTGCAACTTCCAAGTATTTAGTGAAGTATACCTTGGAGAAGAACCCAAGCTGCTGCTCTTCAGAGAGCTGTTTTATTTGAACCGCCAGAATGAGTGCGCTAGCGGTCAGAGTTTAGAGCTTGGCGGTGTCCGTAGGGACGTGATCTTTCCTTACGCCAACCCACCGATCCACCCCAAAGATTGGAATATCACATAGTTTTACTACCAAGACACCTCTCCGGCTGGTGAAAACCCTCTGCCTGGCTTTCGTGCTCTTCGTCTTGGGCCCAACCATCATTTGCCTGACAAGATTATAGCCGCCGAACGCAAATCACTCGCCCCCACTTTGGCCAAGATCAAAGCTCTTCTAGGAAACGGGTTAACAGGCATCGACCTGGTCCGGGTTTGGCTTGCCTGATGGGTCATTCCGTTAAGCCGCCGCCCCGGCTTGATGTGCGATTATATGGGCACAAAGGATGACCCTCTGCGACACAGCCTTGATGACTTTCCTGAAGATGTCATCGATGATATGACCAAGTCTCTTTTGAACGAGAGCCTGGCAGACTGTGGCAAGGTGGGCTTAGCCCCCTTCTATAAAGCTAAGCCGGCTCCAAAAGTAAGCCGCCCATATGGAATAATTACCTTGATTTTTCGATGTTTCACCCATACTCATACATACGTTAATCTTTGCAGGGAGGTGATAAATTCTGGAAGGTCAAATATGACCATGAGGCTGCCAAGAAAGCCAGGAAGGAGAAGAGAGCCGCCAGAAAAGAGGCTGCCAAGAAGAAGGGCAAAAAGGCCACCGCCTCTGACCTGCTTCGGCTAGCAGACTCTTCTGAGTCAGAGGTAGCCCTTGATTCCCTTGGCTCATTTTTTAACCATCTTATTGACACTGATTATCAGCAGGAGGACAAAGGAGCAAGCCATAACAAGGCTGATGAGGTAACTATCCTTTCCTCCAACTCCGAGCCTTTGCCAAGACGGAAAATCCATAGAGTGACCCGGAAAGTAAGGTTTTCTCATCCTTTAGCTCATCACAATCCTCAGTTTCTTTTGAAGCGGCAGATTCATGAGAGTGGGAGGCAGACCCGGACCAACAAGGATGTGGAGCTCTCCTCCGGCTTACCAAACACCCCAAAGAAGCGCCAGAATGATGCACCACTGATTTAAATTCTCTTTATCCTGTGGTGGGTCTTACTTGCCAACCTCTCAATTCTTCTGACTCGGATTATCAAGAAACTTCCCCTTCCTCCGGCGACTCAATGCAGTCCAACCTGCCGACTTTCAAGACTGTAGCAGGGTATAATAATCTGGTTATCTTGTATTTACTTTAATCCCTTGCATCTGTACTAACCTTTTATTTTGACGAAGTGGACAAGCCAAGCCCAGCAAACGGGTTAGGAAGAGCAAGCCAGCTGAAGACACGGTCGTGACTGAGCCGGTTCTTGAAATAGCTGTGCCGGACTCGTCAACTCATGAGTCGTCATCTGGGCCAGCTCAAGACATACCAACTCCCGCTGCTGACCTGCATGCTGAACAAGCTGCTGATGAGTGAGAAAATCCAGAAGCCCCTAGCCCGGTCAGGACAGATGACCCGCAAAACACTGACGTTGAGATCACTATAACTGGCTTTGTTGAGCGGGGAAGGCCAACTGTGCTAGCCAAATGTCCCGCCAAGGAGGAACTTCTGGAACACCGCCGGGTCAAGCTGGATGTTACAAACTATGGTCACATGAGTATTGGAGACATCTTTTCTGGCTACGTGAGCCAAGTACAGAACAGCCGAAATCTTGAGATTGACAGGGTGAAACAGATGCACCAAAAATTTGAGGTACAACCCTTCCTTTGTATTCATTTATCTTTACTATGCTAGCCCCCAAGTCTATTGCTTATGATGAATATGCTGTAGACTTAGAAATAAATTTAGTGACATTAGTAACATAGATGAATAAGACATACAAGAAGTCGGGCTTACTCTGTAGTCCCCAAGGGGCGGCTCAACCAACATGGTTAAACCGGTCCTTAAAATGGTTATATAAAAAATGTACTTATAGAGCTTTGAACCGCAATATGCATTAGCCCCCAAGTGCCAAGTATTATTGTTTCCAAAAGTGCTTGGGACTTATTGTTATGAACTGCCGTGCTATGAACCGCCGCTGAAAGTAAAAATCTTCGGCAAACTTTAGCCTCCAAGTGCCAAGCATTGTTGCTGGCAAAAGGCTTGGGACTTTAATACTGCATAAAAATTGGCTTGATTTTGACCCTGTATTTGTATAGGCCGCCACGAGTCAACTCGAATATGAGGTGACTGATCTGAAGAGCCGCCTTAGAAACCGAGACCCAAAAGGCTGATACCAAGTTCAAATTCAGTATTTCTGAACAAGAAAAACTGAAGAAAGAATTTGGTAATGAAAAGAAGTCCCGGGCTGATGAAAGAACATCTTTAATTAACCGAGTTGAGAAAGCATAGGCGGCTCTGGAAGAAGCAACAGGTGAATTAACCGGCTTAAAGCACCAAGTCTCTCAAATGGTCTCGGTAATCTTTGGTAAATCACCCTGCAAGCGTTTAAACATTTGAACCTTTCAGTTGATCATATAATTGGAATTGACTCACCTGATATGTTTATGCAGGCCCTAGAAGCTCCAATTTGAACCAAGACATGCTGATCAAGCTGAAGGCAGTGTACACCTTGGTGGAGCAATTATATACCAGGTCTCAACATGCATTAGCCACGGTGGCCTTGTCAAATGAAGTGCCTACCCTCCTGGTAGAGGTCTTGAAGAAGCTTTCCGTGCTACCCCGACGGTTCAATGAACTGAGGCAGTCAGCTGCAAGAGCCAGAGCGGTAAATGCTTTAAGCCGGGCCAAGGCTTGGCTACGAGAGTTAGACCCGGCCAACATTTCCACTGGCTATCCAAGCTTGAAGGAAGATGGCACTCCTTTTGAAGAAGCAGACTTTACTGCTTGCGCAAAGGAGATACACCCCGTAGCTACCCTTATAGCGAACGAAGTGGATCTTACCAAGTACCAGGCGGGTTATGATGAAGAGAACTAGAGAATTCCGACGCCTCATTATGAAGTGACCAGTCTGATCCCCCACTCCGTAAGCACACCTTCGCCCCTGAAGTCGACCCGGCCAGTCTAGTTGATGATGAAGCCGAATTTGAAGCTTTGAACAACATTAACTGGTCATCATCAACCTTCCAGGAAAGGGAACAGGGCAAAAACGCGGAGAGGGCTAACCCAGACGCTTCAGGCCAATCATGAAGGCTAACCTGCCATGGCGGCTCACACCTATGACGTGCTGAAAAAACAATGTGAATCATCTGGATTCAAGGAGTCATGTAATAGAGTAGAAATAACTTTTCTTTGGCCGTGCCATCGTGCACGTTTTATTGCTTAATGTCATTAAGATGCCGTGTTATATTCACCCGTATTTACTTTTCATCTGCTTTTCGTATGCTTGACCAAACCTTTTAACTGTCCTGCACATGAAAACACACCACAAGATCCCTTGGTGGCTTATCGTCAGGCAGGTCAAAATAACTTTATAAAAAGAGTCATAGATAAGCTTGTTGTATCATATGATGTTGAAAAACACAACTATAGTCTAACACCTGCGACCTTTTGAATTTGCACCGCCGGCTCATGTGGCCCGGTCAGTAAGGGTGATGACCTGATCTTTGGACACCAATATTTTCAAAGGTATAATGATGCTCATACATTGGCGACGTATCAACCAATATTAAGCCGGGTTAAAATTACCCACACTTGTATTTGTAAACCTCAAAAAAGTCACAAGTCAAATAAAGGGTGCTTCCAAAGAAAACTTAAACCAAATAAAATATCAAAAAATTCAAGGCTCTGATTCGAATACGATCAGTAAACCGTTCCAGAGGGGTTAAGCTAGGATTCGAATACGATCATGTAGCCCCCAGTGGCTTTGGCGTTGCGCCGATCAAGAGGTACCGACCGCTATGTTCTCTTTGGTTCGAATAGGACCTATGTTTGAACAGGAAGCCCCCTAATGACCTTGAGAGTTTTTTAACGACTATGATTCGAAGTCGATCAAAGTCGGTTCCCAAAAGGGGTTAAGCTATGATTCGAATATGATCAAGAAGCACCCTAGTGAGCTCGGCAGTGTGCCAATCAAAAGGGTACCGACGGCTATGTTCTCTTTAGTTCGAATACGACCTATGTTTGAATAGGAAGCCCCCTAGTGATCATAAGTTTTAAGGGCTAGATTCAAATACGATTGCAAGCCGGATCAAGAGGGTGGAACTTGATTGAATATGATCAGCCCCCAAGTGATCATGTGAAATGACAATGATAAGAACAATGACGCATCTACCTTTGAGGAAGGGAAAAAGGACAGAGGTCCTGCTTTATTATTTATCATAATATATACATTGTCAAAATATGTACATCACGAGAGCCGATGGCTCAAGTGTAGTAGGGCCGAAGATGAGCGATGTTCCACGCCGCCGGGTCTCCTCCTCCGACTTACGTGAGTCTTTGCACTCTCGAACATCGATAAGGTAGTATGACCCGTTGTTCAAGTTCTTGTTGACCACAAAGGGCCCTTCCCTAGGTGGGGATAACTTGTGCTCATCAGTTTGATCCTGGATGAGCCGGAGCACCAAATCACCTTCCTGAAAGGCTCTGGACTTAACTCGGCGGCTGTGATAGCGGTGCAAGTCCTGATGGTAAATCGCCAAACGAGCTGCTGCCAAGTCCCGTTGTTTATCTAATAGGTCAAGAGCATCCTGACGCGCCTGTTCATTGTTCGCCTCCACATAAGCCGCCGCCACGCGAGGCGAGTCATGACGGATGTCACTAGGGAGAACCGCCTTAGCTCCGTAGACCATGAAGAAAGGCGTATAACCCGTAGATCTGTTGGGAGTAGTGTTGATGCTCCATAACACAGAGGGTAGCTCCTCAACCCAACAGCCTGCCGTCCGCTGTAGGGGGACCAAAAGCCGGGGCTTGATGCCTTTCAAGATCTCCTGATTGGCTCTCTCAGCTTGACCATTGGATTGGGGGTGAGCCACTGAATAAACATCAAGCCGAATATGCTCACGTTGACAAAATTCTTCCATGGTGCCTTTAGACAGATTAGTGCCATTGTTAGTTATAATGCTGTGTGGAAAGCCGAAGCAAAATATCACCTTCTTCATGAACTGAACCGCCGTAGCTGCATCACATGTACTGACTGGCTCTGCCTCAACCCACTTTGTAAATTTATCAACTGCCACCAAGAGGTGGGTCTTTTTATCTTTGGACCTTTTGAAAGGCCCAACCATGTCAAGCCCCTAGACTGCAAACGGCCAAGTAATTGGAATCATCCTCAATTCTTGAGCCGACACATGAGCCCGTCTTGAGAACTTCTGACAACCGTCACATTTACTAACCAGGTCCTCCGCATCAGCATGAGCCGTCAGCCAATAGAATCCATGGTGGAAAGCCTTGGCCACAAGTGATTTTGACCCGGCATGATGACCACAATCCCCTTCGTGAATCTCGCGTAGAATTTCTTGGCCTTCTTCAGGGGAGATGCAACACTGAAATGCCCCTGTAACACTTTGATGATGCAACTTGCCACTGACAATCGTCATTGACTTAGACCGCCGGGTTATCTGCCTGGCCAAGGTTTCATCCTCAGGCAACTCGCCCCGGGTCATATAAGCCCAATATGGCACTGTCCAATCTGGAATGACATGAAGAGCCGCCACCAATTGTGCTTCCGGGTCAGGAACAACCAAGTCCTCCTCTGTAGGTAACTTGACAGAAGGATTTTGTAGAATATCCAAGAAAGTATTAGGCGGCACCAGCTTATGCTGAGAGCCTAGCCGGCTTAAAGCATCAGCCGTCTTGTTCTTTCTGCGGTCAATGTGCTCCACTTGGTAACCCTTGAAGTGTCCAACAATGGTGTCGACTTCACGACGATAAGCCGCCATGAGAGGATCCTTGGAATTCCACTTGCCTGATACCTGTTTAGCCACCAAATCTGAGTCGCTGAAACACCTTACCCGGCTTAAGCTCATCTCCTTAGCCATCTGAAGACCATGGAGTAAGGCTTCATACTCAGCTGCATTGTTAGTACATGGAAACATCAACTGTAGCACATAACAAAATTTGTCACCTCGAGGGGAAGCTAAAACGACTCCAGCCCCCGAGCCCTCCAATTGCCTGGACCCGTCAAAATGAATACTCCAATATGTGTTGTCCGGCTTTTCTTCAGGCATCTGCAGCTCTGTACAATCGTTGATGAAATCCCCTAGTGCTTGAGATTTGATAGCAGTGCATGGCAGATACTTTAAACCATGAGGCCCAAGTTCAATGGCCCACTTGGCGACTCGTCCTGTCACTTCTCTGTTCTGAATTATATCTCCTAAAGGAGCAGAACTAACAATAGTGATGGGGTGTCCCAGGAAATATTGCTTAAGCTTCCAGCTTGCCATGAACACCCCATAAACGAGCTTCTGCCAATGGGGATACCGTTGCTTGGACTCAATAAGTACCTCACCGATGTAGTAAACCGGCCGCTGAACCAGATGCTCCTTGCTAGCCTCCTTGCGCTCCACCACGATGGCCACGCTAATAGCGCGTGTATTAGCAGCCACATATAACAATAAAGGCTCCTTATCAATGGGAGCAGCAAGAACCGGCAGCTCAGCCAACTGTCTCTTCAAATCTTTGAAGGCAGCGTTGGCAGCGTTACTCCAGACAAAATTATCTATCTTCTTCATCATCTGATACAGTGGTATGGCCTTTTCACCTAACCGGCTTATGAACTGGCTTAAAGCAGCTATACGACCCGCCAAACGATGAACATCATTGATACACGCCGGCTTAGCCAGAGAGGTGATGGCCTTGATCTTCTCCGGGTTAGCCTCGATGCCCCTGTTCAAAACCAAAAAACCCAAAAGCTTGCCTGCAGGCACGCCAAAAACACACTTGGCCGGGTTAAGCATCATCTTGTAGACCCGAAGATTGTAAAAGGTTTCCTTCAGATCATCTATCAAGGTCTCCTTCTCTCTGGATTTTACCAAAATGTCGTCTACATAAGCATGAACATTGCGCCCAATTTGACTGTGAAGACAATTCTGCACACACCACTGGTAAGTCGCCTAGGCACTCTTAAGCCCGAAAGGCATAGATCATAGCAGAAGGCTCCAAACGGAGTAATGAACATCGTCTTCTCCTGGTCCTTAACTGCCATCTTGATCTGATGATAACCAGAGTAAGCATCCAAAAAGCTCAAACGCTCGCAACCCGCCGTAGCATCAATGATTTGATCAATACGAGGGAGAGCAAAGAGATCAGCTGGACAAGCCTTGTTTAAATCCGTGTAATCCAGACACATACGCCAAGTGCCGTTTTTCTTAAGCACAAGCACTGGGTTAGCCAACCACTCTGGATGAAAAACTTCAATGATGAACCCAACTGCTAAGAGCCGGGATACCTCCTCACCAATGGCTTTATGCCTCTCCTCATTGAACCGCCGAAGAAATTGCTTGACCGGCTTAAACTTTGGATCAATATTAAGAGTGTACTCAGCGACTTCTCTCGGTACACCTGGCATGTCAGAAGGTTTCCATGCAAAGATGTCCCGGTTCTCGCGGATGAACTCGATGAGCGCGCTTTCCTATTTGGGATCCAAATTAGCATTGATACTGAACTGTTCGGATGAGTTGCAGGGAAAAAAGTCAACAAGCTTAGTATCATCGGCCGCTTTAAACTTCATAACTGGCTCATGCTCTGTGGTTGGCTTTTTCAAAGACGTCATATCCGTCGGATCAACATTTTCCTTGTAGAACTTCAACTCTTTTGTTGCATAGACCGACTCAGCATAAGCCGCGTCACCTTCTTCACATTCCAAGTCTACGTTCCAGCTTCCATGCACCATGATGGTTCCCTAATGAATCGTCATCTTGAGCTGCAAATACACATAACATGGCTGTGCCACGAACTTGGCATAAGCCGGCCACCCAAACAAAGCATGATATGGGCTCTTGATCTTGACTACTTCAAACGTCAATTTCTCGGCCCTGGAGTCATATTCATCCCCAAAGGCTACCTCCAATTCGATCTTACCGACTGGATACGTTGACTTACCGGGCATGATGCCATGGAAAACAGTGTTGGACTGCTTAAGGCTTTTATCAGTTAACCCCATGCGACGGAAGGTCTCATAATAGAGGATGTTGATGTTGCTGCCTCCATCCATGAGTACCTTGGTGAATTTATATCCACCAACCTGAGGGGCCACCACCAAGGCTAAGTGACCCGGACTATCTACCCGGGGAGGGTGATCTTCCCTACTCCATAGAATAGGATGCTCAGACCATCTCAAATAACGAGGAACTACCGGCTCAACGGCATTCACAACCCTCTTATAAAGCTTCTGGTCTCGTTTGCACAAACTGGTGGGAAATACATGATATTATCCACTATTCAGCTACTTTGGATGGCTCTATTATCCTCCCTGCTGCTGTTGCTGCTGCTGACCACCCTGGCCAAATTGTTGATTATAATCACCTGGATTGCCTTGAGAATTTTGAAAGTTGGGATTTGAACCGCCGCCCGGGCCATGAAAACCGCCGCCACCTGAGCCGCCGCCCTGCCCATTGTTACCATCAAACATGTTGGAATTTTTGAAAGCCTTCATGATCGTACAGTCCTTCCATAGATGAGTAGCTGGCTTCTGCTGAGTGTCGTGCCTTGGACATGGCTCATTCAGTAACTGCTCAAGTGTGGAGCCTGACCCGCCAGACCGGGGAGGTGGTCTCCCCTTACGCCGTTGGTTGTTACCCTGCACATTAGTGTTAGCCACAAACTCCAAACTACCATTAGCCTTACGTTTATTACCTCCTTGATTTGCCGGGTTATGCTGAGGGCCCTTGCCGTTGCCGTTCTTCTTTCCCTTCCTTGTCTTTTCATCATTAGACTCGGGAACCTTGGTACTATCAGAATCAGCGTACTTGACCAGAGCCACCATCAGTGTACCCATATCATTACAAGCACGCTTGAGACGCCCCAACTTTTGTTTCAGAGGCAAAAAACGGCAATTTTTCTACAACATTAAGACTGCAGAGCCGGCATCCATCTTATCAGATGATTGTATTATGGCCTTAACCCGGCGCACCCAATGGGTTGTAGACTCGCCCTCCTCCTGCTTGCAATTCGTCAAATCCACAATTGACATGGGCTGCTTGCACGTATTCTTGAAATTCTGGACGAACCGGGCTTTTAGCTCCGCCCATGAACTGATTGAATTAGGTGGTAGGCCTTTCAACCAAGTGAGGGCGGTCCCATCCAACATCATGGTAAAGTACTTGGCCATCGCAACATCACTAACCTCCAATAACTCCATAGCCATCTTGTAACTTTCAATCCATGCCCTGGGTTGTAAGTCGGGCGTGTAGTTCGGCACCTTCCTAGGTCCCTTAAAATCCTTGGGCAAATTCTCATTATGTAGAGCCGTCACTAGATAGGGGACACCTCCGGTCCTAGTGGCCACACCTGCCTCGATAGAAGTCGTCAGATAAACCGGATGCGGCTGGTAAGCCGTCAGTTGAGCCGCCTGCTCAGCCGCCTGCTAAGCCGCCCGCTCAGCCTCTTGACGTATTCTGTCTTGATCTACCAAGTTAAAGGCTCCGTGGCGTGCCGGGTCATGCCCACCTGGCTGGTTACAGCGCTGGACATTGCTTGAAACAGCCGCCGAATCCATGTGCCTGCTATAACTTGGGCTTCAGCTTGGACGAGGGGTTGAATGAATCCTATCCCGGCTGTATGAGTACGCCTCCTGTTGTGCTAAAGCTGTTTGAAGAAGTTCCCTGACCCAGCGGGTTTCAACCGCTGCTGGAGAATCGCCATCAATTGGGAGAGCCGCTAGCCGAGCCGCCGTCGCGATCATGTTCTCCAAAGGGTTAGAATAGTGACCCGGAGGTGTTGGTACATATTGAGGTGGAGCAGTATTCACGCGGGGAGGCCCCATCGCCTATGGCTAAACCGGAGCCCTGACCCCGGGTGTTGCAACCCGGTCTGCCTCAGCACGCGGGGAGAGCCACGGCAGGTTACTAGGCCCTGCACCAGGTGTGTGAAAGAGGTTTCGAGGATCATAAATCGAAGGGAGTCGAGACTGAGTCTTCTGATATCTTCTCCTGGTGACCTCATTAGACGCGTTCTGATCTTGCGTGAGCCAGAAAGTCTGTGCCTGAATCCGCTGAGCTTGAGCATCCAGAGCCGCCCGCTCTGCGGTTATCCTGACATCTTCTGCTGCTAGGTATTCCTTAGCCTGCACCATATCCAATTTTAACTGCGCCACTTCCGCATCATGTCGAGCTTGATCCGCCGGGTTGACCACGTCGGTTAACAGAGGTCATCTTATCTGTGAGATCCATCAACACCTGAGTCGGCGAGCGCTCAAGGCCTCCTACCCTGGCTGCTGCTGACCCAGAGGTTATGGCCGCCGCAGTTGTGGAGTCTTGGATAGGTTGTGTGCCGGCCATGAAGATTCCGACCCTGCTCGGCAGCTTGATGTAATCCGGAATACTGCTGCCATCAGAACAACCCCCAAGCCCGCCGTCTTGCAGTTGATACAATGAATCTGTCTCACGTGTGGATGACTCACCATCAGAGTAGATGGCCGTCTCACCGTCAGATGCAGATCCTTCAGAGAGCCCTCCGTGCATGCATCCCACGAAGGCACGCTTCACAGCAGGCGGAGCCTGGGCGGGTCTCGCACGATGAGCCGTCTCGACGAGGTCGGTGCAGATGTCCGGCTTAGGGCCCGGCTCGCCGATCTTTCCGATGAAGACGTGAATTCCTCTGAAGGGGACCCGGTACCCGTACTCAATTGAGCCGGCGTCGGGGCCCCAGCCTGCGTTGTCAAAGTAGAGCTTGCCGCGATGACTCTTGGTCATTCGGCCCATAGCGTATCCTTGAGCCCTTCGAAGCCGCCCTTCAAGAACTCAAATCCACCGTGCGCTAGCCCCACGGTGGGCTCCAACTGTCGTGGAATTGTCACGGCAGATGTCCTAGTGAAATGACTTAGTCGTGGAGCCATCGCAACTAGGAAGCTTAAAGGGGTTAATCGGGACAAAGGACATGAGGTTGATACTGGTTCGGCCCCTTACGGTGAAGGTAAAAGCCTACGATCCAGTTTTGAGTGGGATTGCTTCTGTCTCGATAACCAGGGAGCGAATCGCTTGACCTAGCTCTCGAGTCAATGTTACTTGCCCCAAACCGCCGCCGGGTCGTCCCTTTATATATAGAGGTCGACGCCCAGCGGCTCTACAGAGTCCCATCCGTCTCATAAACAGTGTCCGGCTCGGTCTCTTAACTATTCTTGCCTTACAATACAAGTCACGCATACATGGCGGTTTATCACTACGGGCCTTAAGTCGGCTCTGAGCTTTGGGCCCTTAACTGAACCGCCATCTCTATCTTGGGTCTTGGGCTTCAAGAATATTTATAAGTATAACCCGGCCCCTCCTGGGCGGGTCATACCAATAGTTATATCCCCAACACATATGCTTATGATGCCTTGATGTTATTTGCTCTATGTCATGTGTACTTTGGATTCACGCCCTTGGTTGCCATGTAAACTTGCTGTAGTTGGTCTCTTTCTTTCTCTCAAGTTGCCATCATGCTAAATCTGTCAACCTGTTAACAACATGTTCCATTTTGTAAAGCTCTTTGTAATTAATATATTCATCATATGAACTTGTGACCATGGAGTAAGTTGAGGTATATCATGTCTATTACATGCCCATGTCTTTTGCATAATCAGTGAAACTGCTATGCTTGCTGTTATGTGCCTCCAAAGTCAGCATCATAATGTTATTGTTTTGCATTCCCAGATTTCAGTCTGAGAATCTTGTATTTCATGTTTGCATCTTGTCTTGATGATTCCCATGAACCTGTTGCTCATATAAATGCCATGTTGTGTGTTTTGAGCTCCATGATATGTACTAGCATTATGTGCCTTTTGATGCCATGTTCATGCAATGTAGCATACTTGTTTGATGCCTCCAACATGTCATCATATTAACTCTGCCCATGCATATGCTCTGTTTTCAGTCATAATCTGTGTTATCAAGTGGCTTTTTGCTTTGATCACTTTGGCTTAATATTGATGCCTAGGAACTTGAACCTTAATGATATTTGAAGCATGTTATATGTACATTGAGTGAATTTCAAGTTTGTGTTCATATGTTACCTGCAGCATGTTGTTTTGATGATTGCAAAGTGCCTAGTTGCTGTCTGGGGCAGATTGTTGTTATAACTTGTTTGGAGTGTATGTGTTGCACCGTTTCTCCGTTTTGAGCATGCTCTATATGAAACTTGCTTAGATTTGCATGTAGTTTCATATTATCTTGTCGCATCCATGTTTCAAGTGTGTTTCCTTGATGTTTGAATGCATTTTGCATCAATGCCATGTGTAACTTGTATTGCTCATATCTTCTAGGCCGTAGCTCCGAATTAAACGAACTTTATATGTAACTTGACTAGAAAAATGTGTAGATCATCATGGTGCACTTTAACTTTCTGTTTAACAACTAGAACATGATGTGTTATTCAGATCTGGACCAATTTAGAAATTTACATATGAGGACTTACCGGAGTTGTTATATGTTGTTTCCGGCCTCATTTAAACTTGCCTTGGTGTGATGTTCTTGTATGCATCATCTCTTGCCATGAGTAGCACCATATAGCCTTTTCATGCATCATCCTTGGTTGAGCATCATGCCATGTTTATGTGTTGTGTGTTTACCATGTTGTTTGCTTCTTTCCGGTTATGCTTCTTCTCAATAGTTCTTGTTTCATTGCGATCATGAGGATTCGTTTGACTATGCTTGGTTCGTCTATGACCGTTCAACTTCTTCATGGACTCGATCTTCTTCCTAGCGGGATTTCCGGCAAGATGTCCGTTACCCTGGATCTCACTACTATCATTGCCATGCTAGTTGTCTCGATGTTATAGCTATGTCGCGCTTCCTACCACTTGTTTATCAAGCCACCCTATATGACATGAAACAACCTCTAAACTTTTTCCACCATCCCAGAAAACCGTTGTTTGGCTATGTTACCGCTTTGCTCAGCCCCTCTTATAGCATTGCTAGTTGCAGGTTGATCCATGTTGGAACATGGTTATCATGGATATCTTGGGATATCACAATATCTCTTATATTTAATTAGTGCATCTATATACTTGGTGAAGGGTGGAAGGCTCGGCCTTATGCCTGGTGTTTTGTTCCACTCTTGCCGCCCTAGTTACCGTCATACCGGTGTTATGTTCCTTGAATTTTGCGTCCCTAACAAGGTGAGGGTTTATGGGCCCCTCTTGACAGTTGAATAAAACTCTTCCAGCAAGGCCCAACATTGCTTTTACCATTTGCCTAATAATAACTAAAACTTGCATAGGGACTTACCGGTACCCAAGGATTCTTAATCAACCCCCGAGCCAGTGATCCTCATGAGTGCTGGTCCAAACTAGAGCACTGTGCAGGGCAGCCCCGGGGCAACCTGAGTTATTTTTGCACCTGTACGCATCGCTCATCCGTCGTGGCCTGAGACGAGATATGCTCGGCTACTATCAGGGTGTCGGCACCTCGGGAGGTCTTGCTGGATTTGTTTTACCATTGTCGAAATGTCTTGTGCACCGGGATATTGAGTCTGATCGGATGTCCCGTGATGGAGGATTGTCTTCGCGATTCGTGAGCTTGTCATGGGCTAAGTTGGGACACCCCTGCAGGGTTTAAACTTTTGAGAGACGTGCCCGCGGTTATGTGCCACATGGGAATTTTTAATATCCGATTGTAGAGAACTTGACATGAGACTCGAATTAAAGTACACCAACCGCATGCGTAACCGTGATGGTCTCTTTTTGAGTGGGTCGAGAAGAGAACATGGTGGGGTTATGTTTGAACGTAAGTAGTTCAGGATCACTTATTGATCATTACTAGTTTGCAACTGTTTGCATAGCTTCTCATCTTATTCTTGTACTCGTAAGTAAGCCACCATACAATGCTTAGTCGCTTGCTGCAACTTCACCACATATCCATTCCATACCCATTAAGCTTTGCTAGTCTTGATACCCATGGTAATGGGATTGCTGAATCCTCGTAGCTCATGGATTACTACAACAACAGTTGCAGGTATAGGTAATGTGATGATCATGACGTGAGAGCAATGTTTACTTGTTATGGAGTTCTTCTTCTGCTTCTTGTTTGTTCAAGGGATAGGTTCCTGGTCAGCAGCCTGGGCTAGCAGGGTGGATGTCGTTTGAGTTTCTGTTTGTGTTTCATCTGTAGTCGGATGATGCTCTGATGTATGATGTTGTAGTATTCATGTGGAATTGTATGCCTTTTGTATGTATCCCCATCTATTATGTAATGATACAATGTAATGATATCCACCTTGCAAAGCGTCTTCAATATGCGCTTCTATCCTTGGTGGGACCTTCGAGTTCCTCTCGGATAGGGTCACATATTGGGCGTGACACACCCATCATGAGAATAACCTGCTTAGCATGGAATATACTGACCACCCCCTATCGCTCCATGACTGGTATGGGTACACAAAACAGATGTTCATTTGAATTTTTAGATGTGGCACATGCAAATTTACTTGGAACGGCAGAGTAATACCACATATAGGTAGATAAAGTGGACTCATCTGGAACAACTTTGGTCTAAGGATTTGGATGCACAAGCAGTATTCCCACTTAGTACAGGCAAAGGCTAGCAATTAGGTTGAGAAGTGACCAGCTAGAGAGCGAAAACGGTCATAAACATGCGTTGTGAATAATTAACATTGAATACTAGCATGAGTAGGATATAGACACCATGAACATAAATATCGTGGAGGCTATGTTGGTTTTGAATCAAGTACATGCGTGAACATGTGCCAAGTTAAGCCACTTGAAACATTTAGAGGTGGATACCATATCATCATACTACATCACAACCATTTTAATGCATGTTGACACCCAAGATAAATCATTATCCACTCCTAGCTACTTAAGCATGGCATGAGCAACTATAATATCTAATTGTCATCATAAACATGTTTGATCATAATATGCTGAATCATGGATACTGAGTTAAACATATTTACAAAAACAAAAACAAGTTGAGTTCATACCCGCTTTTCTTTGCCACGATCACTTCTTCAAATATCATCATTATTGCCTTTCACTTGCATGACCGAATGATATGAAAATAATAATAGTGCAAGAGTGCCATGGACTAAGATGGAATCTGCAAACATTTTTTTCAAAGGAGAAGACAAAATAATATGGGCTCTTTGTTAGATCAACAATAATACATATGAGAGTCACTCAACATTTTCATCGTGGTCTTCTCCTAATACTGACTCAACAAAAGAAAAAAGAATTTCAGAGAAACACGCTGAAATATTTTTGGAGTTTTTAGTTTTCCTTGAAGGAAGCAATTTAATAAAGGAAAATAAAAATGAGAAAAACTATTTAAATGGGAAAACTCCCAACAAGCAAAACAAGAAATGAGAAATCTTTTTGGGTTTTCTTTTAATACTACAACTAATTTAAACTAGAAAGAAAAATAAAAAAGAACTAATAGATATTTTTGGATTTTCTCAAAGTTTTTTTTCAAACACACAGGAAGAAAGCAAGAGAACAAACTAACATGGATTATACAACGAAAGTGTATGAACGCCGACAATTGGAATGAAATGTGTAAACATGAATTTAATGTCGGTGGGAAGTACGTACTCCCCCAAGCTTAGGCTTTCGCCTAGCTTGGTAGTCACCACCCCTGGCATGGGTAATAATCAAAGTGATAGCTCATGGAGGCTCTAGGGGTAGCCACCTGAGCCATACAGACAACCTCCATTGTTGCATTGTACTCATGCTCCCCTCTCTCATAAATGTAATATCTTCCTTTACCCTGGTAATCCAAGAGAGAATGTGCGGGCAAAATAATAGGTACAATGGATTTATTTTATCGAACATCAAGTTATAACAGTAATTCGTAGCTCCATACTTAATAAACTTATGATGATGCATCACATTAAAGTCCAAATATCTATTAGGTAAAACATGATCATTTGGCAAAGGTGAAACTCTTAGCCTTGCAGCTATGCATGAGGCATAAATTCCTCCATATAAATGACCACTATCAGCATTATGTTGCAGCCTCCATGCAACAATTGCTCCAAGATTATATAGATTAATGCATGTTAAAGCCATATGTATAAGGCTCAAATCTGGGACACAGAGTGTACTGCAATCTTGTTTGCGCACGACGCATTTGCCATTAAAGAGTGCAAAGTAGCAGATAGAAGGATACTGTATACTTTTTATTCTAGCTTGTGTAACTTCTCTATCCTCATAATGCAATTATCAAATTCATACATGCATTGGCTAGGAGATTTATTATAACGGATATCACCTTCATCAAACTTAATAAGAGAATTTACCTCTACCGCCTGTGGTGGTTTGTCAAGACCATGTATTTCTTCAATAGGTGGTAAATTCTTAACATCTTCAGCTTTAATACCTTTTTCCTTCATACATTTCTTTGGTTCTTGCATATCTTCAGGATGAGAAATAAGATACCCCTCTTATTCAGAGTGGGTTTAGGCAGTAGTTCAGGAAGTGTCCAACCATTATCATTCTAGAATATATTATTCAATAATTCTCTAGCTTGCTCAATAGCTCGTTCCCTGTAAATACAACCAACACAACTATCTAGGTAGTCCCTAGAAGCATTGGTTAGTCCATTATAGAAGATATCAAGTATTTCATTTTTCTTAAGAGGATGATCAGGTAATGCATTAAGTAATTGGAGAAGCCTCCCCAAAGCTTGTGGGAGACTCTCTTCTTCAATCTGCACAAAGTTAAATATTTCTTGTACGGCAACTTGTTTCTTATGAGCAGGAAAATATTTTTCTGAGAAGTAATAAATCATATCCTCGGGACTACACACACAACCAGGAGAAAGAGTATTATACCAAGTCTTAGCATCACCCTTTAATGATAAAGGAAATAACTTAAGAATATAGTAATAACAAAAAATTTCTTCGTGAACAAATAGGCTGGCTATACCATTTAATTTAGTGAGATGTGCCACAACAATTTTAGTTTCATAGCCATGGAAAGGATCAAATTCAACCAAAGTAATCAACTCAAGATCGATAGAGAATTCATAGTCCTTATCAGTAATAAGAATAGGTGAAGTAGCAAACTTGGGATCATATTTCATTCTACCGTTCAAAGTTTTTTCTTTCAACTTGCATAGCAACTTCTTAAGATCATGTCTATCCTTACAAGCAAGAAAGTCCTTAGCTACCTCTCCATCCATAACATAACTGTCGGTGTCAAAACCGGCGGATCTCGGGTAGGGGGTCCCGAACTGTGTGTCTAGGCGGAGGGTAACAGGAGACAAGGGACACGATGTTTTACCCAGGTTCGGGCCCTCTTGATGGAGGTAAAACCCTATGTCCTGCTTGATTAATATTGATGATATGGGTAGTACAAGAGTGGATCTACCACGAGATCAAGGAGGCTAAACCCTAAAGCTAGCCTGTGGTATGATTGTTGTGATGTATGTTGTGTCCTACGGACTAAAGCCCTCTGGTTTATATAGACACCGGAGGAGGCTAGGGTTACACAGAGTCGGTTACAATGGTAGGAGATCTACATATCCGTATTGCCAAGCTTGCCTTCCACGCCAAGGAAAGTCCCATCCGGACACAAGACGGAGTCTTCAATCTTGTATCTTCGTAGTCTTGGAGTCCGGTGGACGATGATAGTCCGGCTGTCCGGACACCCCCTAGTCCAGGACTCCCTCAGTAGCCCCTGAACCAGGCTTTAATGACGATAAGTCCGGCGCGCATTATGTTCGGCATTGCAAGGCGGGTTCCTCCCTTGAATAATCCAGAGAAGATCATGAACACCAGGATAGTGTCCGGCTCTGCAAAATAAATTCCACATTCCACCGTAGAGAGAATAAAATGTACACAAGTTCAATCTACTGACGTATTATGCGGCATGACATCACACCGCTACCAAGCCTTTACTTGAATCGTTTTTTATTATACCACCTTAGCACGTTTAGCGAGGCAGTTTCCTTGGCACGTCTTGTCGAAGCAGAGATCGTGCTCCCCTTATTCCGGGATTCTCATCAATACGAGCGTGGGTAACCCAACCGTGCCCGTCGCCACGCCTCCTCTATCGAAGGTGAATCCCGAACGGTCACGGAGACAGCTCTTGGTATTTTCCCCCTTTATAAGGGGACCAAGGCTCGTTTCTTTTTTTCAATCTTCCATCGAATCCTCTCCTTGCTCCAAGTTCCAACACCCAGAGCCCCAGATTCGAGCGCTTCGGATCTTCAACAATGTCCGGCTCCGACCTTCAGGGCCGGTGGATGCCCTCCTCTGTCACGGAGGAGGATGTGTTAAAGCTGCGTGAGGCCAAGTACCTGTCCTACGAGATTTCGCACAGGTTGCTCGCCCGAGGGCAGGCCATACCCACTCCCGAGCCCGGTGAGTATGTCGTCTTCGTATCCCACCTCCGTCGGGGTTTAGGCTTCTCGACGGACCCCTTCGTGAGAGGGCTCATGTTCTACTACGGGCTGGATTTTCACGACTTGGCTCCGGAGTCCATCCTCCATATTTCCGCATTCATTATTGTCTGTGAAGCCTTCCTCCGCGTCACCCCCCACTTCGGCCTATGGCTGAAGACCTTCAATGTGGAGCCGAAGATGATCGGGGGGCGTCAAGCGGAGTGTGGCGGGGCGGCCATAAGCAGGAGGGCCGATGCCCCGTGGCCCGAGGGCTCCTTCCAAGAGGAGCTCGGCTTGTGGCAGCAGGAGTGGTTCTATGTCACCGCTCCGAAGGGCAGCAAGCAAAAGCCGCCGCCTTCATTCCGCCCGGGACCTCCACGCCGATTGATGTCGTGGGTCAACCAAGGGCTCAATTGGGGGCCGCCCGAACACGTGCCCTTATTGCAGGGCCGGATTCGAGACCTCCAAGCGAGGGAGATCGATCTGGTTGTGGTGATGCAGGTCATGCTAATCAGGCGTCTTCTGCCCTGCAAACGCCGTCCTCTCTGGTTATGGGAGTTCAATCCGGAGGGACCACGAACTCTCCAACACTTCATGGGTATGACGCCCGTGGAGATGTACAAGTTGTTCTTCGGACCGCATGTGGCTTGTCCGGAATTGACCGAGGACGCAGGCCTAAGCTGCAATCGCCCGGATACACAGGTAAGTAGCTCAGAGTCCGGACGTTCTGTTTGTTTGCTTTTCTGAAATTCGCCTTCTAACCCATTATTCTTCATCAGGAATGGGTAGCGCGATCGAAGCTGATAAGGTGTCCGGCCCCCCTCCCAGAGACTGCACCGGAGCCCGTGCTGGTCAGAATGTTGGAGGTCGCGCCCGTAGAGGGGGGCGATGGGGAAAATAGAAGAGCTATCACCTCGCCCAAGGGGGCGCCTGAAGAGTGGGGGATCGATAATCCCTCCTTCCAGGGGGAGAAGAGGACCGCCTCCGAAGACCCGGAGGCCAAAGCCCCTAAGCGGGGGAAGAAATATTTACCGGAGGGTCCTTACAGTTCGGATCTGCGGCCTTCTCAGATGAGTTCGTCTTCGGGGGATCTTCGTTCGGAGATGATGGAGAGCGAAACGCCTCCATCTGCTGCGCCGTCGGACAGGGCAGATGAGCCTGAAGTATCGTCGCGGAGGGTATCCCAGAGTCCGGTGGGGCCGGAGAGTCCAGCGCCAACTAGTGTCCGGCCGGGGGAGCTGAAGAATCTGCTTGAGAGGGCGTCCATCTCAGAAGATCACCGTGCTTTGATGCGTATGGTGATTGGAAGGATTTCGTCCGCCGAAAGCGGATTGCATAATGCCGTCATGAGTTTGCTGACGGGATTTGAGGTACGCAAGGACGACGCACCTTTTTGACAGTTTGGCACATAGAAGTGCGCCCTGTATAGATAGTAGCCCCTGAGACTCGGTAGGTTGTCGAAAGCGACAGCGTGCCGAGGATCAAAATCTCAGGTGATGAATGTCGCCGTTCCTATGCAGGTGGCGGATAGTCCGGGGGCTAGCCGGACTAGTGGAGTTGTCGAGCTAATGCGACAACTCGATGTGGCAGATGCGGACATCGCGCTTGTCAACCGGCGACTTGACGAGTCGCACGGTAAATGAATTCTCCGCAGTCACTTGTTTAAGGGAGTCAAAGCCCGCTTCTTACAATATATATGCTGTGATGCAGACGGTGCTGCCGCTGTGGAGAGCCTTCGGGCCGAACTTGCTCAAGCTAAGGAGCAAGCCCGAAGGAGTGATGCGGCTGCCTTGAGGGCGGCCGAGGAGTTGGAAGCCGAAAAGGCTGCACACTGCCTAAGCAGGGAAAAGATGGCCGAATTGGCTGTGAAATTGAAGGATGCTGCCGACCGCAATGAGGCTCTTGAAAAGGATCGCCTATCGGAGCGGGAAGACCTGGGAAAGGCCACCGCCGAAGCCAAGGATGCCCGTTCTGCGATGCGGGCTATGAAGGAGGAGCTGCGCCAGGCCGGAGATATTGTGGCTGGCAGGCCTTTTCTGCTGCGTCGCCGGTTTACGGATCCAAAGTATGCCCAGCTTGGCCAGCTGTGGGGTCCGGAGCCAGATGGATCACAAGACGGAAGAGCTATTTTGGTCTCAATTCCATAGTCCGGACCGTTCACTTCCGTTGATCGATCGGTTGGCCGAATGGGCTGGCTGAACAGGTTGTCCGGACTTGCCATGACAGATTTTGTGGCTCATGTCTGGCCAGAGAGGCCCAAGGCGACGAGCTATTTCGGCTTATTGCAGCAATTTCTTGGAGCGGTGCCGCATATCAAGGAGATGAAGCGGTCAGCCTGCATAGAAGGTGCGCGGATGGCCCTTGCCCGTGTGAAGACACATTGGACAGAGATGGATGCCACCGCTAATGCAGCCCAGGGTTCGGACGAAAGCCGCTTACCCGCTGAGCACTATTTTGGGGAAGTTATGCGTGGCGCTCGTGTAATAGAGTCGCAGTGCTCGAAAAATGTTACGTTCAAATGAACGTTTTTATCTTGTAAAACAATTATTATGCTATAACCGCCTTTTATACTTGTGCGTTCCAAGTATTAAAATATCTCCTATGCGGCCGTTTATGTATACGTTTCTATAACCTGAAAGATTGCAGTCTTTGGCTTCAGCCCCCACGCACAAGGTGCGTGGGTGTTCGCAAAAAATAGCGCATTTTCACACTTAATCCGACGTCTCGGTCCTGTTAAGGAGGTGGTAGCGTAGCAAACGAGGCAATCCGAACTATGATGCTTTATCACTTTCACTTAGCCATTGGAGTTCGAGGGTGGGGCTATGACATAGCCCCTTGGGGCACCGCGCTTCTCCGGATTCGGGGCGCGTGTGTGCCTGACCGGGAAACGGTCCTTCGTCAAAGCGGGGAATTCTAAACATTCCGGTAGTCGATCGAGTGGTTGACCAGTCTCTCGCTGTATCATGACAGTCAGTTTTTGGCTTTCTCTACTGAGGTGCTCGCCCAGCCGAACTGGGGCACAATCGCAGTAGTTCTCCTGGTGCCGCATTAGCCGATGATACGGAACGTAAGGCAGCAAAACACAGGAGCCGGGCAAACCCAAGATTTGACCAAAGACATGATTCGGAGCTGATGCATATAAGGCCTAACTCGAGACGCCGAACACTCCCTAAGGTGTTCGTTCTTTATGGTAATGGGCAGAACAATGCCCTAAGCCCCTAGTGTGCAGGTACGGGCATGGTCCTCTGACACGGCCGATGCCAAAACGTCAGGCTCCACTTTGGTTATAATAAGAAACCAAGGGATTATAACAACAAGAGACAGTAAAAAAGGTTTACGCAGGGTCTTAATCTGAAAAGAATCCTCACGACGGGTCCCTACTGCACGTCTGCGCTTGTGTCTCCGTTGTGCCGTTATCCTGGACGGGTGTGCACGTTGTTCATCTGTAAAAAAGAGAGGAACTTAGTTTAAAAGGAACTCGTGCGGAAAGAATATATACGAAAGAAGAAATGAAAATAAGTAAAGCGGAGTCTGTATGAGCTCGCTGTTCTTGTGCGTGCAGCCCCTTGTGAAGGGGTGTGCGGCTAGGGAGCCCCTAGCTTATTTACGCCGGACTCGTCTAACCGTGTCCGGGGTCTTTGAATGACCCTCGCACTAAAATGATGCCACATGGACCGGGCATCTTAAGTGTAAGAGACGCGTAATGTGGTATGGCGTTGAAGCGAACAAAAGCTTCTCGTCCCAGGAGTGCTTGATAGCTACTTTTGAATGGGACGATATGAAAGATTAGTTTTTTGCGTCGAAAGTTGTTCGGTGATCCGAACACAACTTCTAGTAATAGGGAGCCTGTGCACTTGGCGTAAGGGCCTGGCGTCACTCCTTTGAAGGAAGTGAGGCTGTGTCGAATTTTAGTAAGGTCTATCCCCAACTTGCGGATTGTGTTTGGATACAGCAGGTTTAGGTCACTGCCTCCGTCCATCAGGGCTTGTGTAAATTGCAGTCCGTTGATTACAAGATCCAATATCAGGGTAGTCCATCCTGCGTTTGGAACGCTTCTGGAATAATCCAGGTGGTCGAAAGTGATTGGTTTTGATGTCCAATTGCTATGTTCCGCTGGGTTGGACCGTGCGAGACCCTTTTTAGAGGGTGCCGCACTGTTTTTCCGTATTATCACATGAAGTGAGTTTACTGCTTTGACCTCTTGTGGGAAAGTCTTTTGTTTTCCGGTGCTCTGCTGGTGGGTTTTATCATCATCTTCGCTTGATGCGTCAAGCCCCTTGTGTTCGGCGTTTAGCCGGCCGAACTGTTTGAAAACCCAACAATGTCGGTGGGTGTGGTTTGCAGGCCTTCCGGGGGTACTGTGGATTTGACATATCCGACCCAAAATCTTGTTTAAATTGGATAGCTCATCGCTGTTGTCCTTAAGGGGCGGTGTTTTGTTGTTTGGCCGTGAGCTTTTGAATCCGGCGTTGACTGCCGTGCTCTTCGGGCTTTTCTCTTTATTCCAGCGCTGCTCTTTTCTGCGCCGTGATTTTCCGTTTCCATCTCTGATCTCGGATGTACTTGGGTCGCTGGTGCTGCATCTTGCTAGCCAGCTATCTTCTCCCGTACAAAAGCGGGTCATGCGGCTTGTTAGCGCGGACATTGTCCTCGGCTTTTCTTGTCCTATTCGTCTCGGACGTTGTGTTTAAAAGCTGCTAAGGCTTCGGCGTCCGGACAGTCAACTATTTGGTTCTTTTTGGTGAGGAACCTGTTCCAGAATTTGCGCGCTGACTCTTCGGGCTGTTGAGTTATATGACTTAGATCATCTGCATCCGGAGGGCGGACATAAGTTCCTTGAAAATTTGCTCTAAACGCGTCCTCGAGCTCTTCCCAACTTCCAACAGTGTTTTCTGGGAGGCTCTTGAGCCAATGACGGGCTGGCCCTTTGAGCTTGAGGGGTAGGTATTTTATGGCATGGAGATCGTCTCCTCTGGCCATGTGTATGTGTAGTATATAATCTTCTATCCAGACTCCAGGGTCTGTTGTTCCGTCGTAGGCCTCTATGTTTATGGGTTTAAACCCTGCTGGGAATTCGTGATCCAGCACCTCGTTGGTGAAACATAGTGGGTGTGCGGCGCCCCTGTATTTGGGTGCACCGATGTCTTCGGACACTTGGCGTGTTGTATTGCCTCCTGGGGCCCTCTTCTTTGGCCCGTAAATGGACCTGGCTGGGCCATCTGTCCTTCCAGGGTCGTTAGTCGGTTTATATGCGGTGCCGCTTTCAGATTTTGGCCTATCATTTGGCCCTCTTTGTTTTTTGACTGTGGGGGCTCTATGGCCTCCTCATCAAATTCTGGCAGTAGCTTGCGTTTCGGGTAGCTCTTTGATTGATGGCCATTGCCGTATTTGTCTGCGGTTTTGAGCACTTTGCTCCACCTCATTCTGAGTGTATCTTCCGCTGTTTTGAGCTTCTATTTTTCCTTTTTCAAACTTCTTGCGGTGGCGACGAGTCTTTTCTGAAGGTTTTTATTCTCCAGCGGTGTGTCCGGCGTGAGGTCGTCTGGACTGTTGTTTTCGCCGGGCCCGGACTGATTATCTGACTCGTTCTGTTCGGATGGTTGCTTGTCTGCATATTCGTCGTCCACTTGTTTGCCCTGCTGTATTGCGGGGTCATTAGGAGCGCTGTTGTTGTCGAGGCGGGACTTAGGGCGGCGTCTGCGCTGCCGTTTTGGTTGTTTGTCGGCGGGGTTATCTTCTGCCGCGGCCCGTTGGTCCTCGTTATCGCTTCCTTTTGGGGTATCCACCATGTATATGTCGTATGACGAGGTGGTCTTCCAGTGCCCTGTAGGCGCTGGTTCCTGTTCGTCTCCGGCATCGTCGTCCATAGCGTCGATGTCTTCGGAGTCGTAGTCTAGTATGTCGGTTAGATCGTCGACAGTAGCTACAAAGTGGGTGGTGGGTGGGCTCTGAATTTTTTCGTCGTCCGTATCCCAACCATCCTGGCCATAATCCGGCCAGGACTCTCCGGATAGCGAGAGATGCTTTAGTGAATTTAGGATGTCGCCAAAGGGTGAGTGTTGGAAGATGTCCGCGGCGCTGAATTCCATAATCGGCGTCCAATCAGATTCGATTGGTAGGGGCGCGGGAGGTCCGGAGTCCGGCAAGGAGTCCGGCACCTCGGAATCACGAGTTTCGCGAGGGACAAGGTTAGTGTTCGGCTCCATCGCTGTGGAAGTTGAAGCCCCCGAGGTGGTGTCCATCCACCGGTCCTCGATCTGGGCGATCGGCTCCGGACTAAGGGCCGAAGCAGATTCATGTGCGGCCACCAAGGCACTGTTCGGCGGCACAGCTAGATCATGCCCATCGCAACAGTGCGACGCGCTTGGTTTTGGCTCGAGCCCGTCGAAGATCAAGTCCCCGCGGATGTCGGCTGTGAAGTTTAGGCTTCCGAATCTGACCTGATGGCCAGGGGCGTAGCTTTCGATCTGCTCCAGATGGCCAAGTGAATTAGCCCGTAGTGCGAAGCCGCCGAATACGAAGATCTGTCCGGGGAGAAAAGTCTCACCGTGGACAGCGTTGATTGAAGATGCCATCGAGCCTATCGGCGACGACACAGAGGAACTCTCAATGAAAGCACCAATGTCGGTGTCAAAACCGGCGGATCTCGGGTAGGGGGTCCCGAACTGTGCGACTAGGCGGATGGTAACAGGAGACAAGGGACACGATGTTTTACCCAGGTTCGGGCCCTCTTGATGGAGGTAAAACCCTACGTCCTGCTTGATTAATATTGATGATATGGGTAGTACAAGAGTGGATCTACCATGAGATCAAGGAGGCTAAACCCTAAAGCTAGCCTATGGTATGATTGTTGTGATGTATGTTGTGTCCTACGGACTAAAGCCCTCCGGTTTATATAGACACCGGAGGAGGCTAGGGTTACACAGAGTCGGTTACAATGGTAGGAGATCTACATATCCGTATTGCCAAGCTTGCCTTCCACGCCAAGGAAAGTCCCATCCGGACACGGGATGGAGTCTTCAATCTTGTATCTTCGTAGTCTGGGAGTCCGGCGGACGATGATAGTCCGGCTGTCCGGACACCCCCTAGTCCAGGACTCCCTCAATAACCTTCAGGTTTCTTATGCAATTCATACCTAGGAGTGCTATAGGTGAATCATAATCTTTAGTTTCAATAATTTCATCAGTTTCAGTAATTCTATTGGTTTCAGCATTCACAATTTCTTTAGCTTTAGCAATTTGTTCATCAATAAATTCACCTAGTGGCACAGTATTATCAAGCAAAGTACTAGCATCATCAATATCATCATTCCTAGCATCATGCATAGCAGAGGTGGCATCATCAACTACTTGCTACATATAAGAAATAATAGCAGGTCGTGGTGTTGCAAACCTAATTAAAACAGAAGGTGAATCATGTGCAGAGCTAGATGGCAGTTTGTTACCTACCCTCATTTTAGAGGGAACGATCTTGGTTCTATCATCCTTAAGATTCTTCATAGTGATCAACAAATATAAATCCCAAGTGACTCAAAAAATATAGATGTGCTCCACGGCAACGGTGCCAGAAAAAAGGTCATGATAACCCACAAGTATAGGGGATCGCAATAGTTTTCGAGGGTAGAATATTCAACCCGAATGTATTGATTCGACACAAGGGGAGCCAAAGAATACTTGTATGTATTAGCAGTTCAGTTGTCAATTCAACCATACCTGGAGACTAAATATCTGCAGCAAAGTGATCAGTAAAACAGCAGTATAATAATTTGATAGCAGTGGCAATAATAGTAATGGTAATAGTAAGTAGTAGCACCAGTTTTATAAGAGTTGTAACAGTAGTAATGGTAGTAGTAACTTAGGAAGAACAATATGTGAAAAACTTGTAGGCATTGGATCAGTGATGACATTGGATAATATTCATCATATAATAGTAATACCCTAGGGCGACACAGAACTAGCTGCAATTCATCAATATAATGTAGGCATGTATTCCATAAATAGTCATACATGCTTATGGAAAAGAACTTGCATGACATCTTTTGTCCTACCCTCCCGTGGCAGCAGGGTCCATAAGGAAACTAAGGTATATTAATGCCTCATTTTAGTAGAGAACTGGAACAAAGCATTAACACATAGTGAATACATGAACTCCTCAAACTACGGTAATCACTGGAAAGAATCCCAATTATTGTCACCTTGGGGTATGCCAATCATAGCATGTAGCAAGTGCATATAACTTGCAAGATCGGATAAAGAACACAAATATATTGGTGAAAACATAAACGGTTCAGATCTGAAATCATGGCACTCGGGCCCAAGTGACGAGCAAGTCATAGCAACATCAATCTCAGAACATAGTGGATACTAGGGATCAAGCCCTAACAAAACTAACTCGATTACATGATGAATCTCATCCAACCCATCACCGTCCAGCAAGCCTACGAAAGAATTACTCACTCCCGGCGGTGAGCATCTTGAAATTGGTGATGGAGGATGGTTGATGATGACGAAGACCAAAGATTGCCCTCTCCGAAGCCCCGAACGGACTCCATATCTGGTCTCCCGATGAAGAATAGGAGGTGGTGGCGGCTCCGTATCGTAAAATGCGATGAAACTTCCTCTACTATTTTTTTCTAGGGAAACAAGAATTTATAGTATCCAGATTACGGTCAGTGGAGCCTCGTGGGCCCCACTACCCACCAGGGCACGCCAGGGGGTGGAGCGCCCTAGTGCCTAGTGGGCAGCAGGGCCCCTCCCTCCAATGGGTCTTTGCGCCAATATTTTTCTTTTATTCCAAAATTATTCACCAAAAAGTTTCGTCCAATTCTGAGAACTTTTATTTCTGCACAAAACCAACACCATGGTAGTTCTACTAAAAACAATGTTAGTTCGGGTTAGTTTCTTTCAAATCATGCAAATTAGAGTCCAAAACAAGAATAAAAGTGTTTGGAAAAGTAGATACAATGGAGACATATCAGATAGCTTCTGATTCTTGACGCCCAATGCCTTGCTCATGTATGCCATGGGATGGCCATCTTGGACGAGCACTGTGCCCATCTCAGTGTCACACGCGTCCGTCTAGATGGTGAATGGGCGCTCAAAGTTGGCTAGAGCGAGGACTGACGTTTGCACGCTTGCTTGAGGAGCTCGAACGCATCTTGATTGCGCTTGTCCCAATGGAATCCCTTCCTGGTCAAGAGCTAAGTAAGCGACTTGGCGAGGAGCCTGTAGTTGGCGACGAACTTGCGATAATAGCCGGTGAGCCCGAGGAACCCATGCAGTTTTGTGGCATTGGTGGGCACGGGCCAGCCGCGCATCACGCTGGTCTTGTTCACATCGGTGGTGACTCCCTCATTGGAGATGACCTTGCCCATGTACTCGATGCTTGGCTGGGCAAAAGTGCACTTGGAGGCCTCGGCATATAGATCATGTTGGCGCAGCATGGGGAGCACAAGCCGCAAATGTTCTTCATGTTCCTGTAGGTCAACACTGAAGACCAGGATATCGTCTAGAAAGATGATCACAAACTTATGGATGTACTTGGAGAAAATGGAGTTCATCAGGCATTGAAAGGTGGCCGGCGCGTTGCAGTGCTCGAATGGCATAACCCGAAAGTGAAAATGCCCGTGATGGGGTTTGAAGGCAGTTTTTTCCTCGTCCTCTTCGCGCATGCGAATTTGGTGATAGCCGAAGCGGAGGTCGATCTTGGAGAAGTATGTGGCGGCCGCGAGCTCGTCGAGGAACTTATCCACGACCGGTAAGGGAAATTTGTTCTTCATCGTGACTTTGTTCAAGTGACGAAAATCAATGGAAAAGCGCGAACTACCATCATTCTTCTTCACAAGCAGGAATGGGGCGGCGTAGGGGCTCATGCTTTGCACAATCACACCGGCATCGAGCATGTCACACACTTGCTGTGCAATATCATCTTTTTGTGCAGGGGAGTACCAGTATGGTCTTGTGTTAATGCGTGCTGCCCCAGGCTTAAGGTTGAGACCGTGGTCATACTGACAGTGCGGGGGAGGGCCGTCAACTCTGCAAGCACGTCCTCAAACTCACAGAGCACCTTCTGATTGTTTGGTGGTACAAGTGTTGTTGCCGCTTCTTTTCCACTGATGTCACTCTACCGAGTACCGCGGTCCAGATATCATTGGCGACCTCCATCTGATGCAGTTCCTAAGCATCCAGTTTCGATATGCGAGGGAGATCAGAAGGTTTGATCCCCCTGCAAGTGCACCCACTTCCCTTCAGTTTGAAATGATATCGCTTTCTCAAGCCAGTGACAGGTCATGGGGCTATGAGCCGCTATCCAATCCATGCTTAACACCCCATCATATGCACTCAACTCAAGCACTCGCAAATCAGTGTGAAAGGTGTGTCCGTGCCAAGCTAGTTGCCTTGGCATGGAGTCGCAGCGCAAACACTGGTCCCTGGCCACGCGTACGGATACCGGCGGTAGTTCTTTAGTGGAGACAGACATAAGAGTAGCAAACACCTGACTGATGAAACTATGGGTGCTCCCTGAGTCCACTAGTAAGAGCATGACTTGATCGCCAACCTAGGTACGCAGACACATTGTGGACGGGGCCTCGTCACCAGATAGGGCATACTGGGAGAGTGTGCAGCATGCTGGCTCCTGGGCTGCTAGGGTATCGAGCATCTGAAGTGCGTGCACCATGTCATCCGAGAGGATTTCCCCATAGCCGTCGACCTCAATCATAAGAACTTGACTGGTGTGCTTGCACTGATGTTCCCGACTGTATTTGTTGCCAAACAGAAACATAGGCCATTGGCACGCATGAAATGCCGTAACTGCCTCTCTGAGCCATAATCATCACCACCGGGTCGTGGTGGCAGACCGATGCGAACTGGTATAGGAGCCGACAAGGCTGGTGGTGGATTGCCCCCTGGTGCAGTGCGGTGGCATGGTACTCATTGTTTCTCTAGTTCCTCTTCTTGAATTCGGGCGAACACCTCTACGCAAGTAATGTTGGTTGGTGACTGTAGCCGGACACCCAACTGGAGTTCGTCCTTCAACCCAAGCAGAAATTGAGAGACGAAACATTTGGGGCTCGGCGATGGTCGAGTGACATGAGATGGTACATGGATGTTTCAAACTGTTGGCGATACTCTTGCACTATTCCTGTCTGCCGCAATTGCATGAAATGATGCATTTGGACCTCGAAGTCCTCAGGCTCAAATTCTTCCTCAACTGTAGCTCAAAAGGTTGGCCAAGTGAGTCTGGGATGTGTCTGACAGAATGCCTGCAGCCAAACCGCTGCAAGCCCCTCCATGTACGGTGAAGCTGTGGTGGCCAAGTTGTGCTACGGCACTTGATACATCTTGAAGTATGAGGTATAACGCTCTAGCCAAATCCGCGGTGCATCGCCATCAAACTAGGAAATTCATGTTTCAGAGGTTTGAAAGTGTACTCACTGGTGCGGCCCCGCTCTGGCGTCGTTGGCATGCGCGGGGAAGCAGGGGCGGGCCATGATTCACTAGACAGGTGAATGGCAGCTGGGTTGTGCCCTTGTTGTAGAGCAAAAGTGGCGGCATGGGGCGAACGGACGAAGGGGTGGTACTTGGGGCTAATTGATGACTAGTGGCATAGGTGGCGCCTAGGTGGAGGATCGCATGGTCGCCATGACCCGGGAGGCAGAGAGCACACTGGTGGCGGCCGTCGCGTCTAGTTGATGACCGATGTTGACTTGCGGGCCTTGTCCACATCTGCCTGGGTGAGTTCAATTTGCTCGGACAAATTTTTGAGCTCATGAGACACCTGCTCGTTGAAGGCGAGTTGCACCTGGAAACGCTCATCTGCGGTGGTCTGGCTGGCATAGGGACAGCGTATGACCGACTCGAGCAGGTTCTAGAGCTTATCGGTGGTCTCCGTCATCGCGGCGAGGACATGTCGGGTCTAGATCGAGGGTTTGTTGGATGACACTGTTGTTTCACTCCAAAGCAGATCGAACCCCATGTAAGATTTTGCGTGAATTCACCAGGGTGAATCGCACCTGACCCGATGGAATTTTTCCGATCCGAGCAGGAGGATGTGGGGCGACGGCAGCGTGAAGGTGGGGAGAAAATTCCTGGCTCTGATTACCAACTGTAATGCCTGACTGGGGAGGATCAGGGAGAGGGAGAGGATCGGGATGAGGAAAGGACAGGTTAGGTGAGAGGTGGCAGGAGAGGGGAGAGCATCAATTCACTTTCTTATTCATCATGAACCCTAACAGTGGGAACAACTTGCTTAAGTAGTCTCTCACACACACACATCCTCCCAACACGGGCTCACTCATATTACGTGGGCTTGGACCCAGAGACTCTCGGGATAGGGCCCAACTTTACTTGTAGCTTCACCGTTCGTGCGCTCACTGTCCGCTGCAGGTTCAGGCCATGCACCCTAAACAACAAGCATGATACCCACGTGTGGCATACTACTTATGCACATACAGATCTTTTGCGACACATTTTCGGAAAATGGGGTTGGCCGGTGGAGTAACAACGGCGCTAAGGTCAAATCATCCCACCTCCGACCACGTGGGTGAACACATGTACCTATGCATGTCACAACATCACCAACTGAATACCTTGAGCAGTAGTGAAATGACGGTTATTTGTTCTCGGGGGCGAGGAGCCAAGGACACTTCATTGAGTATTTAATTTGCATGCCTACCTTGTTAGGCGAGGTATTATTTTGTGTGGAACAGACACTATGGTACCCCTTGCACTGTAAAAGGAGGGCCGAGCTACTGTAAAAGGGGTTGGATACTTGGTAGAACCTAGGGAGGAGCAACACTACACTCCCCATTCTAGGGGGGATTTGTAGCTCTCTATCCACCAAATAAACGACACAGAAACTAGGAGGAGGGTGTTATGCAACCATGCGGCCTAAACCTGGGTAGATCATAGTGTCCTTCTACTCTTTTCTCGTTGAGATAGATCCACGCCTTGCACCCTGTCTATGAATCGACAAGGGACGCCTCCAAACCTTGGTGACTTGCTTGTGTTCTGCACACGCATGAAGACACCCGGTTACACTCTAAAGCCTTGAGTATCCACAAATCTAGGCATCATGTCCTTGTTTCCTAGCTTCCAACCTTCACTCGCTCTTGATCTAACACATGTCAATCCCCACACACACCCATGCATCCTCCACTAAGGGTACAACCAACTAGTTGTGTCCTCATTTGTATTGCCATAATCAACACTATACATTTTATACTTCCCAAATATAATGTTTATATGTTGACAATCGAGTCATAAGAAAATATGACCTATTAAATAGTAATATGTGGCCTTGTGCCATTGATCAAAACAAAAGTATGGTCAACACTTAGGTGTCAACTATCTGAGGTTGTTGAAAATCCATATGCACATGTCAACAACTTTGGTAAGTATAATTTAAATGTTAACTTTATTATGGTTCAAAAATTTGGTAGTTCATATCTTCTTTCAAAACGACTACATGCAGACAAAGCGACATCTTGTAGATACAATATTGATATTGTATCCTACAAGTAGAAATTAAATGTCTACATTATTATACTCCATAAAATTGTTGATTCATGTCTTTTAGAACCACTTGCAAGCAGATATAGCCACATCTTCTAGATATAATATAAGAATTGCAACATGCATATCTTCTAGATAGAATGACATATCTTATCATTAAGTTTTTTAGGTCTCGTCTTTCTAGGCTATAAGATACGGCGTAGCCTATATGGATGTGCATCTACTCGCTTAATTGATTTCATAACTATTCATTCCTGCAGACATGGGAGTCATCAAAATGCTAAGCCTATTATGCCTGCTACTGCTCATGCCACTTCTTTTAGTTCCTGGTAAATGTTGTTTGAAAATTTCAGATAAACAAGGAACTTCCTTCATGCAATATTTTACATTTCCATGTCATATGTGATATTCATACTCCATGCTACTTCTTTCTTTCTTTCTTGTTTCTTCGTGGAAGATTGTAGGATCTAATTTTTGTGCTCCATATCGTGTGGTTGTTTTGTAGGCTTGGAAGCCAAGACTTGCGTTGAACATAGTAGGACCTATCATACTATATCATGCAAGGTGGATCCATGTGTTGAGGCCTGCCACAAGGAGGGATTTACTTATGGGTTCTGCTCCCCCTACCCCCTTATAATAGTCTGTTTCTGTGTAAAAAAATGTTGAATAAAAATCATGCTACGACTATCATAGGATATGTGATGTAACAAATAATAAGGTTATGTAGTATGATCAACTGAGACTGGGCAATGACAGAAGTTGAGTGTCTACCAAATATTCCTTACCTTTTGGCTTAAAGTACAAATAGGACTACTCACAATGCAGGCACATCAAACATATGCCGCAATGCTAAAAAATCACATGCTAGAAATGTGAGATGTGGCTACGCTGATTACCATACACCTACAAACATTTTGTCCCTAACATCTTCTCTAGCGTATGTCCTTCCCTCTGGTGATGCTTGTTAAAAATATGGCCTAAAAGCAATAATAAAGTTGCTATTCTTCAATTTCCATGCTCATAATCAAGTTTATATTGTTGTGTTATAAACGCAATGGTTCTTAAATATGGGATTCATAGGAAAAGCCAGTGGCATGTGTGAAAAGATAAACACCAATCAGATCCCCAGTGTTAGTGTCACAGATAATGGTACCCGCTGAACACTCCAGCATGTGGGCCGGGCCGACTCATTAATTACCGGGAGTATGGCGAGATGTCAACAGAACCTAAAGCTCGTACAAGACCCCTCTCAATGGATTCAAGTAAGGCAAGGCTCTGGAAGCCTTCCAGTTACATATCGAAAAGCATCACCCTTGCATTGAATCCAACGAGGAGAGCATCAAGACATCCGCGCCCATCCCGCGAACGCCCAATGAATGGGCTTCCGTGAAGAGGTCGTTGATAACCCACAAGTATAGGGTATCAATTGTAGCCTCTTTCGATAAGTAAGAGTGTCGAACCCAACGAGGAGCTAAAGGTAGAACAAGTATTCCCTCAAGTTCTATCGACCACCGATACAACTCTATGCACGCTTAACGTTCACTTTACCTAGAACAAGTATGAAAGTAGAAGTACTTTGTAGGTGTTGTTGGATAGGTTTGCAAGAATATAAAGAGCACGTAAATATAAACTAGGGGCTGTTTAGATAAAGAAGCAATAAAGTTAGTATAGCGAGTGTGGAAAAGTGGTGGTAGGAGTTGCAAAATTGTCCCTAAGCAATTGACTACTTTACTAGACCGATGGCAAGTTTTATGTGGGAGAGGCCACTACTAGCATGTCATCCCTGACTTGGAATTCTATGCACTTATGATTGGAACTATTAGCAAGCATCCGCAACTACTAACGTTCATTAAGGTAAAACCCAACCATAGCATTAAGATATATTGGTCCCCCTTCAATCCCGTATGCATCAATTTCTATACTAGGTTGAAGCTTCTGTCACTCTTGCCCTCCAATACATAGTCCTATCAACATACCACTAACCCTATGGTGTGATCCACGCGCGCGCTCATATGATGGGCACCAAAGGACAACAACATAACCTCAAGCAAATTAAACCAATCATAGCAATTCACCAATTACCGAAAGGACAACGAAAATCTACTCGGACATCATAGGATGGCAACACATCATTGGATAATAATGTGAAGCATAAAGCACCATGTTCAAGTAAAGGGTACAGCAGGTTGCGGGAGAGTGGACCGCTGTAGATAGATGGGGGAAGGTGATGGAGATGTTGGTGAAGACGACAGAGGTGTTGGTGTAGATCGCGGTGATGATGATGGCCCCGGCGGCATTCCGGCGCCACCGGAAGCGAGGGGGAGAGAGCCCCCCTTCGTCTTCTTCTTGTTCCTTGACCTTCTCCCTAGATGGGAAAGGGTTTCCCCGCTGGTCCATGGTCTCCATGGCGTGGGAGGGGCGAGAGCCCCTCCGAGATTGGATCTGTCTCTCTGTCTCTCTCTATTTCTGCATTCTTGATTCTGCCCTTTCACCGTTTCTTATATTCTCGGAGATCCATAACTCCGACTGGATTGAAACTTTCAATACGATTTATTTCCGGATATTAGCTTTCTTGTGGTGAAAGAAGGGCAAAAACCGCCTTATGGGGTGTCCACAAGGGTCAGGGGGGCGCCCACCCCCTGGGTCGCGCCCCCTGCCTCGTGGGCCCCTTGAGCATCATCTCATGTTGATTCTTCTTCCCAAAATTCATAAATATTCCAAAAAAATCTCCGTCCATTTTTATCCCGCTTGGACTTTGTTTGATATGGATTTTCTGCGAAACAAAAACATGCAACAAACAAGAACTGGCACTGGGCATTGGATCAATATGTTAGTCCCAAAAATAATATAAAACGTTGCCAAAAGTATGTAAAAGTTGTAGAGTATTGGCATGGAACAATCAAAAATTATAGATACGATAGAGACGTATCAGCATCCCCAAGCTTAATTCCTGCTCGTCCTCGAGTAGGTAAATGATAAAAAAGATAATTTTTGACATGGAATGCTACCTAGCATAATCTTGATCATGTAATCTAATCATGTCATGAATATTAAGACACAAGTGATTCAAAGCAATAGTCTATCATTTGACATAAAAGAATTTAATACTCGGGCATCCCAACAAACAATCATGTCTTTCAAAATATCAATGCTAAAGAACGCCATCCCTAAAAAAATCATATAGTCGTGTATGCTCCCTTTTCTTAACGAAAGGTACCCCTCATGCCCATCCTATTGTCAGCCAAGCAATTGGTTCATACTTTTTAACGCGCTTCAGCTTTTTCAACCCTCACGCAATACATGAGCTCAAGCCATGGATATAGCACTACAGGTGGAATAGAGTATGATGGTGGAGGTTGTGTGGAGAAGAAAAAAAGGGAGGAAGTCTCACATCGACGCGGCTAATCAATGGGCTATGGAGATGCCCATCAATTGATGTCAATGCGAGGAGTGGGGATAGCCATGCAACGGATGCACTTGAGCTATAAGTGTATGAAAGCTCAAACTGAAACTAAGTGGGTGTGCACCCAACTTGCTTGCTCATGAAGACCTCGGGCATTTGAGGAAGCCCATCGTCGAAATATACAAGCCAAGTTCTATAATGAAAATTCCCACTACTATATGAAAGTGATAACTCAAGACTCTCTATATGAAGAACATGGTGCTATTTTGAGGCACAAGTGTGGTAAAAGGATAGTAACATTGCCCCTTCTCTCTTTTTCTCTCATTTTTTTGGTGGCCTTCTTTGGCCTCTTTTTTTATTTGGGCTTCTTTGGCCTCTTTTATTTTTTATAAAGTCTGGAGACTCATCCCAACTTGTGAGGGAATCATTGCTTCCATCATCCTTTCCTCACTGGGGCAATGCTCTAATAATGACGATCATCACACTTTTATTTACTTACAACTCATTATTACAACTCGATACTAGGACAAAAATATGACTCTATAGGAATGCCTCCGGCGGTGTACCGGGATGTGCAATGATCTAGCATAGCAATGACATCAAAAAATGGACAAGCCATAAAAACATCATGCTAGCTATCTTACGATCATGCAAAGCAATATGACAATGAATGCTCAAGTCATGTATATGATGATGATGGAAGTTGCATGGCAATATATCTCGGAATGGCTATGGAAATGCCATGATAGGTAGGTATGGTGGCTATTTTGAGGAAGATATAAGGAGGCTTATGTGTGATAGAGCTTATTGTATCACGGGGTTTGGATGCACCGGCGAAGTTTGCACCAACTCTCAAGGTGAGAAAGGGCAATGCACGGGACCGAAGAGGCTAGCAAATTGCGGAAAGGTAAGCGTGTGTATAATCCGTGGACTCACATTAGTCATAAAGAACTCATATACTTATTGCAAAAGTTTGTTGGCCCTCTGTCGGTGTCAAAACCGGCGGATCTCGGGTAGGGGGTCCCGAACTGTGCGTCTAGCCGGATGGTAACAGAAGACAAGGGACACAATGTTTTACCCAGGTTCAGGCCCTCTTGATGGAGGTAAAACCCTACGTCCTGCTTGATTAATATTGATGATATGGGTAGTACAAGAGTGGATCTACCACGAGATCAAGGAGGCTAAACCCTAGAAGCTAGCCTACGGTATGATTGTTGTAACGTATGTTGTGTCCTACGGACTAAGCCCTCCGGTTTATATAGACACCAGAGAGGGCTAGGGTTATACAGAGTCGGTTACAATGGTAGGAGATTTACATATCCGTATCACCAAGCTTGCCTTCCACGCCAAGGAAAGTCCCATCCGGACACGGGACGGAGTCTTAAATCTTGTATCTTCGTAGTCTTGGAGTCCAGCGGACGATGATAGTCCGGCTGTCCGGACACCCCCTAGTCCAGGACTCCCTCAGTAGCCCCTGAACCAGGCTTCAATGACGATAAGTCTGGCGCGCATAATGTTCGGCATTGCAAGGCGGGTTCCTCCTTTGAATAATCCAGAGAAGATTGTGAACAGCAGGATAGTGTCCGACTCTGCAAAGTAAATTCCATGTTCCACCGTAGAGAGAATAATATATGCACAAGTTCAATCTGCTGATGTATTTTGCGGCATGACGTCACACCACTACCAAGCCTTTACTTGAATCGTTTTTTATTATACCGCCTCAGCGCGTTTAGCGAAGCGGTTTCCTTGGCACGTCTTGTCGAAGCAAAGATCGTGTTCCCCTTATTCCGGGATTCTCATCAATACGGACGTGGGTAACCCAACCACGCCATTGATAGTGGCGCTTGTGAGATAAGCGAGTTTTACCAGGCCGGTGGGGGACGCATAGTCTTCGCCCGCCTATATATAAGGGATAAGGATTCACCTTTTCACCCATGCCTTCTTCCTCCTTTGCTTATCCATCTCCACGCACTCGAGCTCCAGCGCCCAAGTTCGCGCATCTCGTCTCAACCTTCTCTGACCATGTCCGGAGCGGGAGGCAAGTGGTTGGCCTCCACCGTTAAGGAGGAGCACATCACAAAGCTGCGCAGCGCCGGATACCTTTCCGACGACATCGCGCACCGGCTGCCCGATGAGGGGCAGCTCATCCCCACCCCAGGCCCCATGAGAGGGTCGTTTTCCTTCCCCACTTCCTCCGCGGACTGGGCTTTCCACTTCACCCCTTTGTCTGGGGGCTCATGTTCTACTACGGCCTGGATTTCCATGATCTAGCGCCGAACTTCATCCTCAACATCTTGGCGTTTATCGTCGTGTGCGAGGCCTTCCTCTGCATCTGACCCCACTTCGGCTTGTGGCTCAAGACCTTCAATGTCAAGCCAAAGGTAGTGAAGGGCACGCAGGCGGAGTGCGGAGGCGCCATGTTGGGCAAGATGCCCAACGTCCTCTGGTTCGAAGGGGCCTTCGTGGAATCCGTCAAGGGGTGGCAGTCGGGGTGGTTCTATATCACCGAGCCGCGCGACCTTACGTGGGCGGTGAACCCCGAGTTTAGATCTGGTATCCCTACGCAGCTCACCTCCTGGAAAGAGAAGGGCTTGCTGCGGGGTAATTCGAAGGAGCTGACGGGACTCCAAGCCTGTATCCAGAAGCTGGTGAACAAGAAGCTCAGGCTTGTTAACGTAGTCCAAGTCATGCTCGTCCGCCGGATTCTCCCATGCCAAGAACGGGCATTCAATCTGTGGGAGTTCGATCCGGAACAGCACCAGGCGTTGAGCGGGCTCTTTGACACGATGTACAAAGGCGCCTGGAGGGTGCTGTTTAAGGGCGCCAAAGCCCCCGCATCCACGATGGAAGATCGTGGATTTCACTCACAGCGTCCAGCTGACGAGGTAAGTGATTCTACCCCTTTACGGGGCACTTGTTCTTAATAGTTTGATTCTAAGCGGGTTTTAATCTCCCTTTTCCTTTGACAGGAATGGATGAAGAAGGCCGAGCAGCTCATCTGCCCGGCTCCCATGCCAGAAGACCCAGTGGACGCCCGTCTAGCGGGGCTGCTGGTTCCGGCACCGCATGTGGTGCCGGAGAAGAAGGCCAAGAAGGTGGCCATGGGCACTCGAAAGAGTTCCCGTTTTCAGGTGTCCGACAACTCCGAGGCGGATTCCTCCCCCAAAGATGAGGAGGAGGAAGAAGACTCTCTCCCAGAGGAGGGAGAAAGAAAGAGGAAGGCCTCCCCAACAGGGGAGGCCGAAGGGTCCAAGAGGGGAAGAACTATTCCCCCGGACAGCTTCGCCAACACCAATGTTGGCGGTGAAGAGTGGGCCTCAAGGGCCAGGCCTCAGGCGAGATCGTAAGTATCCGGATTCCTGAATGATCTGCAATTTATTTTGTGTCACATAGTGTCCTTCTAATGCCGCATACTGCCTGTAGTCCGGCCGATGATGATCTCCCTGCTTCGTCGAGCGGGTCGTTGGCTGCATCGGATGTGGATTCCATTCTGACTGCCTCCACCCCTCGCGCCGCCGAGGACGCCGAGGTGGGATCCCGGAAGGGACCCATCAGGAGGAGGCTCCGGAGGCGCCGCAAGGCAGCCTCCTGGACTTTGCGCCGGACTCTACGCCAGAACCTGCAGTGGTTCCAGAGTCCGGCAGGCGGCCCCTTCGCAAGAAGGGCAAGACCGTGACACCGGCGGCCCCCGTCCAACCAGAGGCGCCGGACAACTTGTTGGAGGCTCTCAAAGGCGCTTCCATCAAGGAAGAACACCGCACTATCATGAGTGCGGTGATTCAGAAGGTTCAGTGCGCCAAGAGCGGGCTGACCGAAGCCTCCAGCAGCCTTCTAACAGGCTTTGAGGTAAGAAGTTAAAATTATGTAATGTAATACCGCATAGACAGTAGCCCCTGATGCTCGGTTCGGTGTTCGGAAAGAAAAGCCGGACTGAGGATCTAAAGAAGATATACGGAGGGTTGCTAAAAATTATGTCAATATGGGTTTGCAGGCTGTGCTGCTGACCTCTGCCGCACTGACTGCGGAGGTTGGTGCATTGAAGAAGGATCTCGAGCATTCCGAGCAAGAGCTCGGCCGTGCCAAGAAGCAGCTCGAGGACAAAGAAGGTGAGTAACACCACTTTGAAAATTTACCTTACCGAAAAGTATTTAGGTTGCAATAAAAATAACGAGGATAACGTGGGTACTGCAGGGGCCACGAACGAGGTGGCTACCCTGAAGGAGGCTGTGTCCGCGGCCAAACGCAATGCGGCCGCGGAACGGGCAGAGCACGAGAAACAAGAGGCGCGGGTGGCGGAAGTGCGGCAAGAGCTCCAGGCTCTCATGGAAAAGCATGAGAGTTTGGAGCGCGACTCAAAGACTCGAGAGTCCGAGCTTGCCTCGGCTCTCGGAAGTGCCAAAGCCGCCAAGGCCGAGGCCCATAAGGCCCTTCAGGAGGTTGAGGATGGAAGAAAATAGCGGCGGGTAAGGCATTTTTCATGCAAAGCAAGCATGTTAATGTAAACTACCTCACACTTACCCGAATTCGGAGCTCTCCAGGGGCGTTTGCAGATCTGCCTCGCAGTGTATCCGATGCCGCCGCTCTCTACCGTGGCGAGGAGGGAGCTCAACGGAGAAGGTCTTCTGGTCTCAGTACGCTGAGGCCGGCCTTCCGGTGCCCCCTAGCGACCAGCTGAAGCAGCTGGTCGAGCTCCACAAGGTAGCCGAGCAGGCCATGAAGCACCTCATAGTCCGGCTGTGGCCTGGAGAGGCCATGCCTGGGAGCTACTTCGGCCTCGTGCAGCGGCTGGTGGATGCGTGCCCCTTGTTGGAGGTCGTCAAGCGCTCCGCCTGTATTGAAGGTGCTCGTCGGGCCCTTGCCCGCGCAAAAGTGCACTGGGGCAAACTGGATGCGGAGAAGCTTATCACTGACGCGCCGCCAGCGGGCAAGGAGTATCGTACGCCCGAGATGTACTATAAGACTGTCCTGAAGGGTGCCCGCAAGATTGCGGATGAGTGCCCCAGAGATGTAATCATTGAGTAGACACGCTATGTATTATCCTGTGCGCTGAAAACTTTGTTCATATGCGCTAAGCAACGCTTGTTTGATTTAAAATATTACCTTCTGTGCAGCCGTTTATAAATTCTGAGAGATGGCAAGTCGTCGGCTTCGGCCCCCAAGCCACGAGTGCTGGGGTGTTCGGGATAAACTGGAGCACTCTTGTTCCCATTCTTGGGTCCATCTAGGGAGGCGCTCAACACAACGAACAAGGCAACCGGACTTATAATGCTAGAACACTCTCACTTAGCCATAGAATTCTATAATTTTAAATTTCGGCGAAGCCCCTAGTATTCGGAAGACCGAGTTCGGGGCGCTATCCACGCCTTGGCCGGACATTATCCGGTTCTTCGCTTGACGCGGCATAAGTCTTTAAGGACTCGAAAAGACCTCTCGAACAGCGACCAGTCTCTCGCCTTATCATGACAGTCAATTTTAGCTTTCTCCACTGAGGCGCTCACCCAGCTCAACCGGGGCGCAATCGCAGTGGTTCTCCCAGTGCCACCTTAGCCGATAGAACGGAACGTAAGGTACCAAAACGTGGGAGCCGGGCAGACCCAACTATTGACCCAAGACATGATTCGGAGCCGATTCATATAATGCTATAAGTTCGGGGTGCCGCACTTGTGAAAGTGTTCGGACTTGTCACACCATAATGCGGGGGAACATAAGCCCCTGGTGTATTCGGCCGTACCAAAATATACGGGTGCAAGATGTCATTAATGAACATATGTGTAAAGTAATGCAATAACAGGCAAAAAATGCTGCATTATTTATTCAAGGAATTCTGCTATGAGTGCGGAATGATACAAACAGTGCGGTAAGCAAGGGATTGGACTAATCAAGCATGTCCCCCTCCAGGGATGGGCTGCGGACTGGTGTATAGAATCAAATTTAATGCTCGTAATGGAGACCACGTGAGTGTTTATCGCAGCTTTCTTTCTTCCCTGGCTATTGCATCGTGAGTTCGGCGGGTTCACCGCCGGACAGGGCCTATGGTGAACGGAGTCCTGTGTATACAAAGAAGGAAAATAATAACAAAAAAGAGTGACACACTTGTGAGCCCCTGATGTGGTCGAGCCACACTCTGGGTCTGTTGTAGTCGTGCCCCTTCCCCTAGGCCCATGGTATCTCTAGAGCGTAATGATGTACGCGGAGGGTTGGTCTTGCAATTATGCAGGGGCTGGGGTTGGGGCCGCATTGCTACGCGTGCTCGGATCGTGCCAGGTGGTCTTGGTTGATGTTGCTTCGGGCGCGTTTGGCCGTATCCGGCCGTTTAACGGCCGGACTCAAAAATTGACTTAAAAGGCTGGTCTGTACTTCTGCCGCGAGAGCCGCTGTGTGTTCCTCCGTTCGGAGGGAGCGTTCCGTATTTCCGTTGACCGTGATGACTCCATGAGGGCCTGGCATCTTGAGCTTGAGGTATGCATAATGCGGCACCGCGTTGAACTTTGCGAACGCGGTTCGTCCGAGCAGAGCGTGATAGCCGCTGCGGAACGGGACTATGTCGAAGATTAACTCCTCGCTCCGGAAATTATCCGGGGATCCGAAGACCACTTCCAGTGTGACTGACCCTGTACTATTGGCCTCCACACCTGGTATGACGCCTTTGAAGGTCGTCTTTGTAGGTTTAATCCTTGAGGGGTCTATGCCCATGTTGCGCACTGTATCTTGATAAAGCAGGTTCAGGCTACTGCCGCCGTCCATCAGGACTCTTGTGAGGTGAAATCCATCGACGATTGGGTCTAAAACCAATGCAGCGAATCCGCCATGGTGGATACTGGTTGGATGGTCTCTTCGATCGATCGGGCGAGAGGACCATGGATTGAACTTAGGGGCGACTGGCTCCATCGCATATACGTCCCTTAGTGCACGCTTCCGCTCCCTCTTGGGTATATGGGTTGCGTATATCATGTTCACCGTCCACACTTGTGGGAGGAAACCCTTCTGTCCTCTACTGTTCGGCGGTCGGGTCTCTTCCTCGTCGTCGCTGTGCAGCCCCTTATCATTGTTTTCGGCAATTAACTTGCCTGCCTGCTTGAATACCCAACAATCTCTGTTGGTGTGATTAGCTGGCTTTTCGGGGGTGCCATGTATCTGGCATGAGCGGTCGAGTATTTGGTCCAAATTGGACGGACCCGGAGTGGTTCTTTTGAATGGCTTCTTCTGCTGACCGGGTTTAGAGCTTCGGAATCCGGCATTGACTACCGTATCCTCCTTGTCATCGCCGTTAACGTGGCGTTTATTTTTGTTTCGACGCGACCTGCCATTGTGGTCCTTAGTGTCCGGACTACCAGCATTTTTGCTAAGGTTATTGCTGCGAGCTAGCCAGCTATCCTCTCCCGCACAGAAGCGGGTCATTAATGATGTGAGGGCTGCCATGGATTTCGGCTTTTCCTGTCCTAGATGCCGGGCTAGCCACCCGTCGTGGATGTTATGCTTGAAGGCTGCGAGGGCCTCTGCATCCGGACAGTCGATGATTTGATTTTTCTTTGTTAAGAACCGTGTCCAGAATTGTCTGGCCGATTCGTCTGGCTGCTGGATTATGTGGCTTAGGTCATCGGCGTCTGGTGGCCGCACATATGTGCCCTGGAAGTTGTCGAGGAATGCGACTTTCCAGGTCCTCCCAACACCCAATTGACTCTGCGGGCAGGCTGTTAAGCCAATGCCGAGCTGGTCCTTTAAGCTTGAGCGGGAGGTATTTGATGGCGTGGAGATCTTCGCCGCGGGCCATATGGATGTGAAGGAGATAATCTTCGATCCAAACCGCGGGGTCTGTCGTGCCATCGTAGGATTCAATGTTTACGGGTTTAAACCCTTCAGGGATTTGATGATCCATTACTTCGTCAGTGAAGCATAGCGGGTGTGCGGTGCCTCTGTATTGAGCAATATCACGACGTAGCTCAAGGGAGCGTTGTCTGCTGTGTTCGGCCCAGCCGGAGTTGTTGTATCCGGCTCGACGGTATTCGTCGTGGGTCGTGGGGCGCCCACGTGATCCATAGATAGATCTGGATTGTCTTGCCTTATCCTCCAATATGTCCCGCAAGTCCGGCGCGTTCCCTCGTGGCTTCGTATTTTTCGAGCGATGCCGGGGTACGATCTTGATGGAAGGCCTGGATGCTTCTCTGTCGCGACCACGGGGTGGTCGGTCGGCCGTATTGTGCGCTGGTGATGATGGTATGTATGCTTCCTCCTCTAATCGGGGGAGCAACTTGCGTTTTGGGTAGCTCTTGGAGGGGCGTTCAAGTTCATACTCTTCGGCCGCGAGGACCTCGGTCCATCTGTCGGTCAGCAGGTATTGATCAGCTTGAAGCTGCTGCTACTTTTTCTTTAGGCTGTTTGCCATGGCCATTAGCCTGCGTTTGAAACGCTCTTGTTCGACGGGATCCTCGGGCACGACGAATTCGTCGTCGTTGAGGCTTGCCTCGTCTTCGGAGGGAGGTATGTAATTATCATCCTCGACCTCTTCATCTGCCGCTCTCTCGTGAGGGCTTGCTTCTGCATCCTCCTGCGCTGAATCTTGCTGGAGGGGATTGTCTTCGGCACTTTCTGGGGTGTTATTATATCCTGTGCCGGAATCTCCATTCTTGCTGTGGCGGGATTTAGAGCGGCGCCGCTGACGTCGGCGCTTGGGCTGTTTCTTTAAGGAATCTGCCTCCGCTGCTTCTTCGCCGTCCCCATCTTTTGGGGTGTCCACCATGTATATGTCATATGACGAGGTGGTCTTCTAGTGCCCTGTAGGCGCTGGTTCTTGTTCGTCTCCGGCATCATCGTCCATACCGTCGATGTCTTCGAAGTCATAGTCTAGCATGTCGGTTAGATCGTCGACAATGGCTACAAAGTGGGAGGTGGGTGGGCTTTGAATTTCTTCGTCGTCCGCTTCCCAACCATCCTGGCCATAATCCGGCCAGGGCTCTCCGGATAGCGAGAGATGCTTTAGCGAATTTAGGATGTCGCCAAAGGGCGAGTGCTGAAAGAAGTCCGCAGCGGTGAACTCCATGATCGGCGCCCAATCGGATTCGATTGGCTGGGGCGCAGGAGGTTCAGAGTCCGGCAGGGAGTCCGGCACCTCGGAGTCACGAGCTTTATAGGGGACAAGGTCAGTGTTCGGCTCCATCACCGCGGAAGTTGCAGCCCCCGAGGCGGTGTCCAGCCACTGGTCCTCGATCTGGGCGATCGGCTCCGGACTGAGGGCCGGAGTGGATTCGTGTGCAGCCACCAAGGCACTGTCCGGCGGCAGAGCTAGATCATGCCCATCGTGACAGTGCGGCACGCTCGGCTGTGGCTCGAGCCCTTCGAAGATCAAGTCCCCGTGGATGTCGGCCGTGAAGCTCAGGCTTCCGAACCTGTCCTGACGGCCATGGGCGTAGCTTTCGATCTGCTCCAGATGGCCAAGTGAATTAGCCCACAGTGCGAAGCCGCCGAATACGAAGATCTGTCCGGGGAGAAAAGTCTCACCCCGGACAGCGTTGTTGTTGATTGAGGAAGCCATCGAGCCTATCGGTGATGACACAGAGGAACTCTCAATGAAATCACCAATGTCGGTGTCAAAACCGGCGGATCTCGGGTAGGGGGTCCCGAACTGTGCGTCTAGGCGGATGGTAACAGGAGACAAGGGACCCGATGTTTTACCCAGGTTCGGGCCCTCTTGATGGAGGTAAAACCCTACGTCCTGCTTGATTAATATTGATGATATGGGTAGTACAAGAGTGGATCTACCACGAGATCAAGGAGGCTAAACCCTAGAAGCTAGCCTACGGTATGATTGTTGTAATGTATGTTGTGTCCTACGGACTAAGCCCTCCGGTTTATATAGACACCGGAGAGGGTTAGGGTTACACAGAGTCGGTTACAATGGTAGGAGATTTACATATCCGTATAGCCAAGCTTGCCTTCCACGCCAAGGAAAGTCCCATCCGGACACGGGACGGAGTCTTCAATCTTGTATCTTCGTAGTCTTGGAGTCCGACGGACGATGATAGTTCGACTGTCCGGACACCCCCTAGTCCAGGACCCCCTCAACCTCGAAGCAAAGTACTACTACGCATGCTCCTAGGGGGGAGGTTGGTATGAGTTAACCATCCCGCGCCCCCAACCTTCACGCAAAGATAAACAATCAAAATACAATGCGTGCCAATTTGGTTACATAGTTAGGAGACCATACGTGCATGCTTCGGGAATCACAAACCTTAACACCAATATTCTTACTAAACACAACCATTTACTAGAACCTCCCACATATTATCATCTCTATATCACAAAACTATTGCAAGGAATCAAACATATCATATTCAGTGATCTACAAGTTTTATGTAGGATTTTATGACTAACCATGTGAATGACCAATTCCTTCATCTCTCTAAATAGATATAAGTGAAGCAAGAGAGCTTAATTCTTTCTACAAAAGATATGCCCACGCTCTAACAAATATAATTGAAGCAAAAGAACATTCTACAAATGGCAGTTTTCTATGTGAAGAGAAACAGGCAATCCAAACTTCAAAAGATATAAATGAAGCACATGAAGCATTCTATAAAGCCATACTCAAAAGATTTAAGTTAAGTGCAAAGAGCATTATATAAATCAAACAAGGACTATATCATACCATCATGGTGCATAAAATAAAAGTGAAAACTAAATGCAAAATATGCTCCAAGATTTGCACATATCGCATGAATGAAACGAATCCGAAAACATACCGATACTTGTTGAAGAAAGATGGGATGCCTTCCGGGGCATCCCCAAGCTTAGACGCTTGAGTCTCCTTGAATATTCACTTGGGTTGCCTTGGGTATCCCCAAGCTTGAGCTCCTGCCTCTCCTCCTTTTCCTCATATCGAGACCTCCTCGATCTTCGAACACTTCATCCACACTAAACTTCAACAGAAAACTCGGTAAGATCTGTTAGTATAATAAAGCAAATCACTACTCTAAGTACTATTGAAAACCAATTCATATTTTGTTTTTTCATTGTAGCTACTTTAATATAACTTCTCCATGGCTTAATCCACTGGTAGAAATTGATAGTTTCATCAAAACAAGCAAACTATGCATCAAAAACAGAATCTGTCTTAAACAGGATAGTCTGTAGTAATCTGGACATTCACCATACTTATGTTACCCCAAAAATTCTGCCAAAATTAGGAAAAATAAAACATTTGTCTATAAATACATTTCAAAAAGTTTCAGAACCGTTTGATGTTCCAGTAAAAAAAATGTAAAATCGCGCACTACAGCCAAAGTTTCTGTCCCGCACCGCACAAACCAACAAGCAATTTAAACATCCTAAAGGCAAACCTTGGCACATTATTTTTATTTTTAAAATTTATAAAAGAACACAACAGAAATAAATGACTCTCTAAAACTTCCGGGTTGTCTCCCTAGCAACGCTTTCTTTAAAGCCATTAAGCTAGGCATATAGTGCTCAAGTAATGGATCCACCCGGATCCCAAGGTATATCAAAGCCAATTTTAATTAACAATGTTTTTTAATTTAGTAGTGAGCACAAAGTAACATATATTGCAACAACAAAGTCTAACTCTCTTCCTATGCATCGGCATGTCATAAAAGAACAATTCATGCACACATAGTAAAGGCCAATGCATAGTATAAGCAGTTTCTTGCAATTTTATCATATTGGAAACATACAGAGGTGTAGATATAGTTCCTCTCTCATAATAATTGCAAGTAGGAGCAGCAAGCACATGCATATTATATCTATCAAAATCATCATGTGTAGTATTGAAACGCAACCCATCAATATAATCCTTAATTAGGGCAAACTTCTCCGTTATAGTGGAGTCGGGATAATTCAAAAAGATAATAGGACTATCATGCGTGGGTGCAATAGCAACAATTTCATGTTTAACATAAGGAACTATAGCAAGTTCATCTCCATAAGCATAATTCATATTGGCATCTTGGCCACAAGCATAGCAAGCATCATCAAAAAGGGATATTTCAAAAGAATCAATGGGATCATAACAATCATCCTTCGGTAAGCACGAAGGGGAATTAAACAATGTATGAGTTGAAGAGTTACTCTCATTAGAAGGTGGGCACGGGTAGCTAATCCACTCTTCCTCATTTTGTTCTTCGCTCTCCTCATCATCTTTTTCATCCAATGAGCTCATAGTTTCATCAATTCCTTCTTCCGTAGACTCCTGCAAGATATTAGTCTCTTCTTGGACAGCGGAGGAGTCCTCAATATATGGTTCAACATAGGCATTAGAAGCATAATTATCATAACAATATTTAAGTATGGCAAAATTCTCAAATTTGTAAAGATTAGCATCATACTTTCCAATCAAAGAAGCAATTTCATAAGCACCCTTAAAAGCAACAAATTCTTCAATTTGTTGAACATCATAGTAATTATAAACACCCTTAGCATACGAAGATACGATTCCATTATCACTACACTCACATTGGTTGGGAAGGTGTTTCTTATGGTCTTCAGAACAACAAGTAAAATCATATATTTCGCATAAATTCCAAGCATAGCATTGCAAACGATGAATTTGATCCAGTAAAAGTTTCCCTTTTACAGATATGCGGTGTCGCACATAACAAGCATGCTCATCTAAAGATTTTCCCTCAACTAAGCTAGATGGGGTTTCAGCACGAGCACATAGGGATTGAAGATGATCCAAGTAAAAAGCTTCAGGAGTGTGATAGATTTTGAGTGGTTCTTCAACCATTGGTGTAGTAGGTACAACTAATTTTTTTGGTATTTTATGTTTCATACCTATAACTAAAGATAGAAAACAACTAAGAATAGCAAATAAAAGTTACTTAGTGATAAAGCAAACAAGCACCCACGAGAATATTCACCCCACGCTATAACTCCACGGCAACGGCGCCAGAAAAAGGTCTTGATAACCCACAAGTATAGGGGATCAATTATAGCCACTTTCGATAAGTAAGAGTGTCAAACCCAACGAGGAGCTAAAGGTAGAACAAGTATTCCCTCAAGTTCTATCGACCACCGATACAACTCTACGCACGCTTAACGCTCATTTTACCTAGAGCAAGTATGAAACTAGAAGTACTTTGTAGGTGTTGTTGGATAGGTTTGCAAGAATATAAAGAGCACGTAAATATAAACTAGGGGCTGTTTAGATAAAGAAGCAATAAAGTTAGTATAGCGAGTGTGTAAAAGTGGTGGTACGAGTTGCGAAATTGCCCCTAAGCAATTGATTACTTTACTAGACCGATAGCAAGTTTTATGTGGGAGAGGCCACTGCTAGCATGTCATCCCTGACTTGGAATTCTATGCACTTATGATTGGAACTATTAGCAAGCATTCACACCTACTAATGTTCATTAAGGTAAAACCCAACCATAGCATTAAGATATATTGGTCCCCCTTCAATCCCATATGCATCAATTTCTATGCTAGGTTGAAGCTTCTGTCACTTGCCCTCCAATACATAGTCCTATCAGCATACCACTAACCCTATGGTGTGATCCACGTGCGCGCTCATATGATGGGCACCAAAGGACAGCAACATAACCACAAGCAAATTAACCCAACCATAGCAATTCACCAATTACCGAAAGGACAACGAAAATCTACTCGGACATCATAGGATGGCAACACATCATTGGAGAATAATATGAAGCATAAAGCATCATGTTCAAGTAGAGGGTACAGCGGGTTGCGGAAGACTGGACCGATGTAGATAGATGGGGGAAGGTGATTGAGGCAGTCCTGGATTAGGGGGTCCTCGGACAGCCGAACTATATGCTTATGCGAGACTGTTGGACTATGAAGATACAAGATTGAAGACTTCATCCCGTGTCGAGGTGGGACTCTCCTTTGCGTGGAAGGCAAGCTTGGCAATTCGGATATGTAGATTCCCTTCTCTGTAACCGACTCTGTGTAACCCTAGCCCCCTCCGGTGTCTATATAAACCGAAGGGTTTAGTCCGTAGGACAACAACCCCTACAACAAAATTGACATACCGTGACGAAAATCCTCGTGACGATGGTGGACAACGTCATCAAAATGATTAATGTGTGATGTTCTGGTAGGTGGAGTCACCAATTACTACAGATCGGTGACGATAAACGTCACTGGAATTTCTCAGCCTGTGAGCACACCCGGCTGCCAATTTCTGTGACGGACTAGTATTTTTCATGACAAACTTGATGGTCATTGAATACTACGAATGTGTGACAATCAATTTTTTGTCATTTAACGTCTAGTAATGGGACCCACCATAGCTAGTTTTTTTATGGGTCCCACCATAGCGTTCATAGGCTGATGTGAGGTAGGTTTTGAAAGTGGGCCATAATCTTTCCAAAGGCTATTGAGCATTGTAATTATTTTGTTCTATCAAATATAAGTAGGTAGTGGCCATGGAAATACTTATAATTATTAGTTTTTATAAATGGAAAACGTTGTTTTGTTCTTTTGTTAGATGGTTGTATTGTTTTTCTAATATAAATAGGGAGCGGCGCAGAAAATAACTTTAATCCGGCGTTCGTGCACTGATGTTTTTTTATCTCAAAAGTAAAAAATGTAAATAAGAGAATGAACTGCTAATGGGAAAAATATTTTTTAACACAATTATTTTGTTCTTATATCTAGAATAAATAGGTAGTACGGCTATGCTGAAAACTTCAATTGGGCGCTCGGGAGCTAATGTTGTTTTGTTCTATCACAAAAGTTAAAATGGAAGTAGTAGAGTCGATGGGAAATCTTTTTTTATTCTTATCTATAAACAAGTAGTTGCTGGGCAAAAAACTTGAATGGGGTGCCCGTGAGGTGATGTTGTTTCGTTCTATCTAAAAAATTGAGAAAATCAAGTCGATGCAAAATGATTGGTACGGGGTCCAAACCGATTACCACCATGATCTGCACCAACATCGTTGCCACTGGGAAAGAGTTCAGATGCAATATAAATTGTTATAGAGGTTCTTAATTATCTTCTTGGACTACACGCCTAGGCGTGTGTGACTATCTGTAGGTTTGTTCTTTCTTCTCGGGCCATATGTGAGATCGTCTTCTCGGTTCTAGTTGGCGGCGTATAGTATTATGATAGACGAAGTACGACACGGATCAGTTCCGACTGGCCATTGCCAATTCCAAGTGTCTCCACTCCCCTGTACCAACCTTAAGCGGATCTATCCGACCACCATATCGTACGAAGCGGTATAGAGCCCGCATCGCACCGTCTACCACTTTTGACATATTTATTTCAACTCCAAAAAAATGCATGAAAAAAACACACCATAATGTATTTGAAAGATTTACCTTTTTAATAATCATTTGATACTTAGTTCGAATTAAATGATTACATAATATTGTGTGGAAATTAAATTCTGAATTTAATCATCATCTCGTTAAAAAAATACTATTTTCCCTCCACCCCCATGTACTCTTTTCCCTCCACTTCTCTATATTCTTTTCCGCATCCACCCTGTGTCCCCACCCGTCAAAGACCCATCCAAAATTACTCTTCTACTTATTTCGCCAGCAAAGAGGCGCAGCTAAAAGCCACCGCCCACCCCGGCATTTTTTTTCGCCAGATTCAATCTGTTCTCCTATCCCACGACTGCAGCGATCAGGGCCGGGAGATTGGGGGTCGCCGGCTGGCCGCCCCGTTGGTTCGAGCTCCGATCCACAACATCTACCAGCCCCGCGAGCACTCCGCTCTATTCTCCCCCTGATTTGCAGCGACCGGCGACAGCGGATTGAAGGAGGCCGCCCCACCAGCGGAGCTCAGATCCACCGCATCAACCCGCGCGTGAGTCTTTCCCCACCGACTACAGCAACCGGTAATGGCTCTCAGTAATTTTCTCATCCCGCCTTCCTCATCCCTCAAGCCCTTAATGTTCAGTGATTAGGGTTCATGCATACTAATCATCCCGCCCTTCTCGTTAATTAGGGTCACCAGGATACAACGAAGGGATTTGGGGGAGAAAAGCACCGAGGTGAGGTAGACGAAAGAGAGAAGGTGAGATACAGAGTTGTATTGGAGAGGAATTCAGAGCCAGTTTTACAAGTCATACCCACGCACGGTAACAGATTGCCCCTTTAACTGAACTCAGGCACCACACGGCCACAGTGCTTGTGGTTAAAACATGAAACCTTAAATTGATTCTACTTCCTGCTTGTGGTTAGCTAAAACTTGAAACTGATTCTACTGCCTGCTTGTGGTTCTGCTGCCCCATAAATAGTCCCTAACTAGTGCTGTCAAAACTGAATAAACACTGAGACTGCACTTGATTTTGACAGCTTACGGAGATGTATAGCCCTGTGCCAGTGTACTTTTATCTCCACTACTGAATAAAAGAGAACTACACTTAATATTTGCCTTGCCGCTCCTAACTGATTGCTACCCATGATGTTAAGGGTCTAAAGCCGACAAGCATTTTCGTACGCCCAGAACTTGATAAAAGCAGATACATGGTAAACTCAAGCTGCTCCTACTTTACAAACGTACAACACCATCCATTGAGCCTTAATTTTGAAAGAGTATAGTGAACTTTTTGGTTTTTGGAACTATGCCAACAGCGACAGTAATAATATTTTTTGTTGTTTTTAGTTCTGAACATTTTGCACATGTAAAATGGCTTTCACTTAAACAGTTAGTTATATACTCCCTCTGCCTGAAAAAGCTTGTCTCTCAAATGGATGTATCTAGCATCAAATTAGTGCTAGATTCATCCATTTGATGAACAAGTTTGGGACAAGTTTTTTCGGACGGAGGGAGTACAATATTAGTGTGTCCTGTGTTTGCATCCTCACTTATCTATTTATTATATTCATTTAAGCTCCAGGAAAGTACATTTTCACATGTAAAATTGTTAGATCTTTTAAGGTCCATTTCCAAACAAGTTTAAGCAGAATTTGTTTATCTAGTGTTACCATAGGCTAGTGTTCTTTTGGTAATTCATTCAGTTCACTCACTATCCATCTTTAACAGCTTCAGTTACTAAAATAATGCCACCACTTCTAGAGAGTGAGAGGGAAAGAAGGGCATATCTTGCGGAAAGGAAACGCAAGAGTGAGGCATATTTGAAGGTAAGGGATGCAAGGATTGCAGAACGTAAGGCTATGGAGCAGCAACCTCTTAGAGACATGCAAAGCATAGCTCGTAGCCTTGTATACCCTACTGCCTCTAATGCGCAACCGACAGAAAATGCAGGAGGCGCCGGTGATCGCAGTGTCTCAGAGTATGAACTAGATGTTGAAGAGGAGGCCCATTTTGCAGAAGAAGCTTTGAGAGATGAAGAGGAAGTCGCTCTTGCTATGTCCAAAGAAATGGTAATATGTTGTGTGGACCTGCTTCTTAAATAATGTGTACATCAATGTGGATTCACTGGCTTTAATTCTGTCTTGCTCGTATCATGTGTATGTCACTCTGCACCGTAGCACCTTCCTTTCTACTTCCTCCGTCCGGGTTTATTGGGCCTGCATGCAAAAACTCAGGTACCAAGGAAAAAAATTAATACATATGATGGGTGATTTAATGCTAAGAATGCATCGTCCCGAGAATGCCAATGGCCAACCAGAGTAGCTCAATTTACAGCATGCACCTGCTGGCCTGCTTCCCTTTTTCACTTGGCCAATAACGCCCATGTTTAGTACTAGCCAAGCAGTTATTGCGTAGTGCATGCAACTAATGATGTGGCTGCCTGACCAATCCTGCGCACATGCATAAGAGAGAATCGAGGGAAATTTACTGCGAAAATTTAGGGGCCTTAAAAAAATGGGACGCGGTTAGTTTGCTGAGAGGCCCAATAAACACGGATGGAGGGAGTAGCATGGGTTATGCATCAAGATCAGGGAGATCTGGTACCTCTACTTCATCATCACAGATCTGAGAAAAATAATTGAACAGAAGGATAGAGAGGCGAGAGACGCAAGTGACAGGTACATGTCTTGTTTCTCTTTGTGTTCTGGTTGTTTCTTTTTGCCTGCTTTTGTGCATGCGTGCAGTGCACCCATGATAGTGAGAAAACGAGAACACAAATCTGTGTGAACAAGACATTCGCCTTTAGTGCTTGTAATGAAAGTTGAACTAAGGAGTGCTTTGCTGTTTATTTATTGTTTCATCCAAATCCAATCATCCAAAGTAACATAAAAAATAATATATGCTTGTAATGAGAAATACATGGTTTGTTGCACGGTTTTTTGCTGCTGCAACACAAAGGCATGAGAATAACATTGTAATGCATGGTTTCTAATGATCAAAACTAGTATTATTTGTTGATTGGTTTATGCTCTTGCTTTTTAGCAGAATGATATCGGATGGTAGAGTTTGCTCCGGAAAATTGTTATCCTAGCATAGTTTCTTCTTGCCTGGGTTGTTGACTTGATATATTATTTGTGTTGCTTGCTGCTTTTTAAAATAATAAATGATTGGTTTGCATGTTTTTTAACCATTATAAGATATTCTTGGGTTTACTCTTTCACTTGCCCATCTGTATGTGCTTGCCTTGCCATTTAATAATGTACCTCTTTATTTCAGATTATTAATTTGATAGATTGTAAGCCTCTTAGTGGTATTCTTGTACCTTGTTATCTTGTCTGTTTTCATCTCGTCAAAGGTACAACGTTGGTGTGTTTGTTGAATTTATAGGCACCGAGAGGAGTTAGCCGCGAGGCTTGAAGCACAAGTGACAACATTTGAAGAGATGTAGAGGAAGGAACATGGAGAATTTCAAAGTTGTGAAGAAGAGACATCAAGAGAAGAATGAAGCCTGGCAAAAGAAGCAACATGAGATGGATAACCTGATTGGTTTTCTCTTATAGGCTCAAGCAACTCAGCAAGCAACTTAGCAGTCCCATTCCAAACCTGACGGTGCATGAAGGCCATCCTTTTGTGATGGAAAGATAGTTGCCGAATCATATGTTGTAATCATCAGGACATGTGGTCTTTAGTTATTTAAATATTGCCTTTTTAACTTGTCTATTGTCGTGTCAAACTCTAGAGTGAGTGTTCCATTTTATTGTCACTTCTATTTAGAGGATGATTTGGCTGAGACAGTTAATTATATCTTATTTATATAATTGTCGTTCATTCAAACTTATGATGTGATTTGGATCTTATCTTATTTATATAATATACTATGATGTGAATTAGATACTTACTATAATATGCATTTGGAATATAGTGTATTTGATAATTTGTTCTACAAATTTGAAATAATTAAATATATTTTGATGGTGTCATCCTCGTCAATAATGAAAAGCTAGCAGTGGGATAGCCTGCTCGGGTGTTGGTGTGGTTGACGTCAGTGACGTTGCTTTGTCATTGTATATCGCATATTTTCATGTAACGCGTGACATTAAGTGATTGTCATTGAAGTAACAAGTTGATGACGTAGTAGAGAACGCCACCGAAGGTCCTATTTTTGTGACGTTACTTTGCGCGTGCCGTCACTAGGAGTAATCTGTGACGGGGATTCCATGATGATCCTTGTGACGCCCATAAAACGTCACTTAGGGGTAATTTGTGACGTTATTAGCTATTCGATGACATTTCTTGTCTCGTCATAGTAGGCCTAATCTCTTGTAGTGAACAATCATAATCATAGGCTAGCTTCTAGGGTTTAGCCTCTACGATCTCGTCGTAGATCAACTCTTGTAATACTCATATCATCAAGATCAATCAACCAGGAAGTCGGGTATTACCTCCATAGAGAGGGCCCGAACCTGGGTAAACATCGTGTCCCCCGCCTTCTGTTACCATTAGCCTTAGACGCACAGTTCGGGACCCCCTACCCGATATCCGCCGGGTTTGACACCGACATTGGTGCTTTCATTGAGAGTTCCACTGTGTCGTCACCATAAGACTTGATGGCCCCTTCAATGATCTACAATGATGCGGTCCAGGGTGAGGTTTTCCTCCCCTGACAGATCTTCGTATTCGGCGGCTTCGCACTGCAGGCCAACTCGCTTGGCCATCTGGAGCAGATCGGTACCTATGCCCGTGGCCATCAGGTCAGGTATGGATGCCTGAATTACACTCCCGACATCTGCGGACACTTGATCTTCGACGGATTCGAGCCCATGACAGGTGCACCCTATAGTCGCGATGAGCATGACCTAGATCTGCCATCAGACGGTGTTTAGGAGATCACACCTGCAGCTGCCCTGGCTTTAAATCCAGTGCAGATCATGCCATCCGAGGACGGGAGGATGGACCCCGCCGCGGAGGACGCACACTCAGCAGCGATAGAGCCGAACACAGATTTCACTTCCAATGAGGTCTGTGTCATCGGACCCTCGGACTCGTCTCCGGCTATAGGCCTCGAACCGCGTGATTCCATGCCCATCAGATCTAATTGGGCACTGATCAGGGAGTTTAGCTCCGTGGATATCTTTTAGCACTCGCCCTTGGGCGACGTGCTAAACCCATTAAAATCTCTCTCCCTGTCAGGAGACTCCTGGCGGAACTATGTCCGGCTTGAGTGGGAAGCGGACGACGAAGTAATTCATTACCCACCCACCACCCACTTAATAGCCAATGTCGACGACTCAACCGACATGCTTGATTTTGACTCCGAAGACATCGACGGCATGGACGACGATACCAGGGTAGAACAGGAACCACCGCCACAAGGCGCTGGACAACCACCTCATCATATGACATATACATGGTGGACACACCCAAAGAAAACAATGGCGAGGAGCAGAAGGATGCAACGACTTCTGAGAAGCAGCCAAAGCGTCGACGTCAGCAGCGCCGCTCTAAACCCCGCCATAGCAAAAATAGCGACACTGGTACTAGAAAGAATAACACCCCAAACGATGCCGAAGACAACAACGACCCCGCAGACCCAGTGATGAAGCAGGACGGGCAAGGAGACGGCGAACACAGTCCGGGGCCGTTGTCCGATCACAGCGATGCCGAAGACAAAACTTATAAACCTGTCTCCAGAGAGGAGAACAGTCCGGACGATGATGCACACATCATCCCCAAAAAGCACTTGGAACAAGAACACCTCCACAAAAGGCTTATTGCCACCGCGAGGAGCTTGAAGAAGCAGAAGCAACGGCTTAAAGCCGCGTAGGATACGCTCAACCACAGATGGAACAAAGATACGCCGGTGATTGCCACACAAAGAGCTACCCAAAATGCAAGCTGCTGCCCGAATTCGACGACGAGGCTATCGCGCCCATTCCGCCGAAAAACAATACGTCCGATCTGCCGGACCGACCACCCCGTGGTCGAGACAAAGCGGCTAATGACATCGCACACAAGTCAGCACACGCTCTACGTGAGCACCTGGACAAAAGAGCCTGTATGACCAGGTCCATCCATGGATCTAGGAAACGCGTTCCTATGCAGGATCACGTCCACCAAACCGACTATATTGATCGACTACCAGCTCGGAATCAACACTGAACACTACAGCCGTCGGACCCACGCCACGACACATCCCGGTATAGGGGCGCCGCACACCCCTGGTGCTTCACTGATGAGGTGCTGGATCATGAATTTCCAGAGGGGTTTAAACCCGTAAACATCGAGGCATATGACGAAACGACAAACCCTGCAGTCTGGATTGAGGACTTTATTCTTCACATCCATATGGCCCGCGGAGACGATCTCCACGCCATCAAATACCTGCTCCTCAAGTTGAAAGGACCAACTCGACACTAGTTGAAAAGCCTTCCTGAAAATTCCATTGGAAGCTGGGAGGAACTCGAGGACGCTTTTAGGGCTAATTTTCAAGGGACATATGTCCGACCTCGGGATGCAGATGATTTAAGTCACATAATTCAACAACCCGGAGATTCAGCTCGTAAGCTTTGGAACAGATTTCTCACCAAGAAGAATCAAATCATCGACTATCCGGATGCCGAAGCCCTAGCAGCTTTCAAACACAGTGTCCAAGACGAATGGCTTGCCAGACACCTCGGCCAGGAAAAGCCAAGGACAATGGCAGCCCTGACAACTCTTATGACCTGCTTTTGCGCAGGCAAGGATAGTTGGTTGGCCCGAAGCAGCACCAGCGATCCAGGCATGTCCGAAATAAGGGATGGCAATGGAAAATCGCGACGCAATAAAAACAAGCATCGAAATAATGAAGCTAGCCTAGAAAACACAGAGGTAAACGCCGGATTTAGGTGCTCCAGACCCGGTCAACGGAAAAAGCCATTTAAAGGCAGCAGAGATGGACCATCCAGCCTAAATAAAATTCTAGACAGGTCCTGTCAGATTCATGGCACCCCCAAGAAACCTGCAAATCACACCAACAGAGAGTGTTGGGTCTTCAAGCAGGCAGGCAAGCTAAACGTCAAACACAAGGGGAGGGAGCCGCCAAGCGAAGATGAGGACAAACCTCGCCAGTCGAACACCGGGGGATAGAAAATTTTTCCACCGAAGGTCAAAACAGTGAACATGATCTACGCCACCCACATACCAAAGAGGAAGCGCAAATGCGCACTCTGAGACTTGTACGTTGTAGAACCAGTCGCCCCCAAATTCAATCCATGGCTGACCTGCCCGATCACTTTCGATTGCAGGGACCATACGACTAGTATCCGGCATGGAGAGGATCGGCCGCCTTGGTGCTTGACCCAATAATTGACGGATACCATCTCACCCGAGTCCTCATGGACGGCGGTAGTAGTCTTAATCTGATATATCAGGACACTGTCCGCAAGATGGGGATAGACCCGTCAAGAATCAACCAAAGGAGTACTACCTTTAAAGGAGTAATACCAGGCGTAGAGGCCCGCTGCACAGGCTCTTTGACGTTAGAGGTTGTATTCGGTTCTCCCGACAACTTTCGAAGCCAAGAACTAATGTTCGACATCGCTCCATTCCGAAGCGGCTATCATGCACTACTCGGAAGAACGGCCTTTGCTTGTTTCAATGCAGTACCGCATTATGCTTATATCAAACTGAAGATGCCCGGTCCACGTGGCGTCATTACAATCAGCGGAAACACAGAGCGCTCTCTTTGTGCGGAATATTACGTGCTGGCTCTAGCAGTTGAACCACTAAACGGCCCCTCCAACCCTAGTAACTCATCGGTCTTCGAGACCACGGACACGGCTAGACGCGTTCGGAGCACACCTAGTTATAACAACCCTGATGAACCTGAGCTTAATTAATGGCTATGCCCCCATATGTGGTGCTAGGGGTTGCCCGCATGTAAAAGGCCCATAGTTCGGCTCGACCTTATTTACACTCAAGAGATTGAATTTTCACGGTTCATTAAGATTAACCGACTTTATGCATGGTCACACCAGATTCTTTCACCTGGGTTTTTCTTTTTTTTTATAGATGACCATCGTGCTATACCCTTCCAGGATACGACACAACAGAGACAAAGGCGCAGACGTGCAGTAGGGCCCCGTCCAAAGGTTTCTTTTTAGATTAAGACCCTGTGTAAACCTTTTTTATTGTCTCTTGTTGGCCCACACCCTCCTGGTACTTAAAATGACCAAGAGGGATACCGGCGTTATTGGCGAGCTTATGATTCGCCAATCTAAAATAGACGCTGCAGGGGCAGCAACCAATGTGTTTTTGGGATCTATGCTCTCACCACAGCCGCTCTTTCGTCACGCTAGATTGATGCACGTACCTGGAAATTCAGGGCTCATTATCGAGGGCATTATTCAGCCCAGTATATGTTGTAAAGTCCGAATACCTTCGGGAGTGTTCGGCGTCGCGAGTTTGGCCTTATATGCATCAGCTCCAACTCATGTCTTTGGTCAATAGTTGGGTTTGCCCGGCTCCCGTGTTTTGCCACCTTACGTTCTGCTCCATCGGCTAAGGTAGCACAGGGAGAACTACTGCGATTGTGCCCTGGTTCATTCGGACGAGCATCTTAGTAGAGAAAGCCAAAAACCGACTGTCATGCTAAAGTGAGAGATTGGTCAACCACTCGATGACTTAGTGGAATCTTCGCGATTCCTCCGCATTAACGAAGGACCGGTTTTCCGGTCACGTATGTAAACGCACCGTATTCGGATAAATGCGGACATACCAGGGGCTATATCGTAGCCCCACCGTCAAACTCCTATGGCTAAGTGAAAGTGTTAAAGCTATGTAGTCCGATTGCCTCGTTCGCCGTGCTACCACTTCCTTAACGGACCAAGAAGTTGGATCAAGTGTGATTACGCGCTTTTACCGAACACCCCCGCGTTATATGTGAGGGGGCTGAAGCCGACGGCTACAAACTTTCAGGTTATATAAATACATAAGCAGCCGCACATGAGGCACTACAATACTTTACGGGCAAAAGTATAAATATAGCCGTTATTTTCAAAAGCATTGTTTTTACAATCAAGATACATGTCATTCAAACATGGTATTCTTTGAGCACTGAGCCTCTATTAAACGGGCACCTTCTAAGACTTCTTCAAAATAGTGCTCGGGCGAGTCCTGGCCCTCGGGCGGACCCCTGGTTGCAATATCGGTGGCCTCCATCTTCGCCCAGTATGTCTTAACACGGGCAACGACCATCCGCGCACCCTCTACGCAAGTCGACCTCTTGACAACGTCGATATGCGACACAACACAAATAAATTGTTGCACCAAACCAAAATAACTATCCGGACTTGGTTCCTTCGGCCACAGGTGATCCATGACGGCCTTCATGGAAAGCCCGGATAACCTATGGAGCTCGGCCCATTGGGTCATTTGCTCATACAATAGCAGCGGACGCCTTGGAGTACTGAACTACGACCAAAACAATCTTTCCACTTCATGATCTTCTTGATCTTTGAAATACTGCGTCGCATCAGCAGCACTCTGTGCCAAATCCAGTTATGCGCCTGAAGAACTCCACAATTGATCAAGAGGGGCATACTTCGGATCGCTAAATTTTGTTCGCAATAAAAAGGGCTTCCCAGCCACGATCACACCGGCTTGCTGGAGCTCCTCCCGAGCCGCCCTGATCTCAGAGCGAGTTTCCTTTGCTGCTTGTAAGGCCTTCTTTAGGTCAGCTGTTTTCGCTTGGTTTTCCCTTTCGAGAAGCTCATATCGGCTAGTGGCATTTTGCAGCTCAAAAGCCATGTTGGCTATTCTATCTTCACTTTGGCGATGAGCAGCCTGTTCGGCTTTTAATTCATCAGCTGCCTTCACGGCAGCCGCATCGCTTCTCCTGGCTTGCTCCTTGGCCCGGGCAAGCTCTGCCGGAAGGGTCTTCATGGTGGTGGCACCATCAGTGCCTTGTTCCTTGCTCCTCGGCTTTTAATATTCACTCACCACCCAAATATACATACCCTGTGCCTTGTCAAGCTGTTTGTTCCCAAGCCTGATATCTGCATCCGCCACATCGATTGCCGCTTCAGTTCGGCAAATTTAGCAGTCCGGTCAGCCGCCGGAGCTGCGGCTGCCTGCGTACAAAATTGGCACCATCAGTACCTGAGACTATGATCCTCTACTCGCCTCGTCCGGATGGCAACCAGAGTCTCAGGGGCTACTATGTATACAAAGTGCACCTTGCGTTTATGGTACAATCAAAGAATATCACTTTGCGTACCTCAAAGCCTCTTAGCAGGCTCGTAAAAGCTTCATCCAACCCGCTTTTCGCGGATGCAATCCTCTCAACCACCGTACCCATTAAGGTACGATGTGCCTCTGAAATAGCCGCTTGCCGCAGAAGACCAGTCAATGTGTCCAGTTGTATATCGGACAGTCCGGGGCTTTCTCTGTTGGTCTCTCTAGGAGCTGAGAACCCCAGACTTCGGGCAGTCGAAGAGTTACCTTCTGGTCTTTGCGGATCGGGAGAGATCCTCCGGGATGACACCTCAGGGTCATCCGCCTCATGAGGCGGAGAAGTAGGAGGAGCTGTTTCGTTCTCCATCATCTCCTGAAGAAGATCCCCCGAGACGAACATTGTTGAGAAAGGCTATAAGCCGAACTGCAAAACATATGTCTCAGTTGTTATTCTCAGGAAAAGAACGGGGTATGCTTACTAAAGTTCCTTTGCTCACTTACGACTCGGTTAACGGCTGGCCCCCCTGTGAGTGCTGTGCGGCAATGCTGCCCTTCGGGGCAGGGCCCCCTGATGAAGGTTTCTTCCCTCATCTGGAGACCTCTTCTTCCAAGTCTTCGGGGGCGGTCCTTTTCTTCCCGTGGAGAGAAGGGATACTAAATTCTCCTCCATGTTCATCCTCCGACGCGGGGATACTAATTTTCCCAGTTAGGATGCGTAACGTACCTCCATCATGAAGTCCGCTTTTGGCTTCCCCATTCCTCTCCTTGTCCTCCCCTGATGACACTCGATAAGGTGCGCGAGCCAGCATCCTGGTTAATACAGGATCCAGCGAATCTTCGGGAAGAGGGGCCGAACACCTGATCCTCTCCGCCTTTCTTATCCAGTCCTGGCCGAGAGTGGTTTTTCAGAATAATGTTCTGACAAATATAAGGACAGCCTGTTCGGTTGTGGAATTACTTATCGGGGTATCCAGATGGTTGCAGTCAATGCCTGCATCTTCTGTTGTGTCCAGACACTTTATTCGTGATCTGAAGAATAATTGATACAGTCCTTTGAGCGTCCTGCCGAAGAAGTGCTGAACAGTTCGCGGTCCTTCCAGGTTGAACTCCCACATACGGAGAGGTCGACGTTGGCACGGCAAGACCCGACGAACTAACATTACTTGGATTACTTTGACAAGACTCATATCCTTCTTGAGGAGATCCTGAATGCGGCTTTGCAATGTCCGCGCGTCATCAACCAATCCCCAGTCCATCCCCTTGTTGACCCACGGTGCAAGTTGTGGCGGAGGAGCAGAGCGGAAGGGTGGGGCAGCCGCTGATACGTCTCCAACGTATCTATAATTTTTGTTTGCTCCATGCTACTTTATCTACTGTTTTGGACTATAATGGGCTTTATTTTCCACTTTTATATTATATTTGGGACTAACCTATTAACCGGAGGACCAGCCCAGAATTGCTATTTTTTGCCTTTTTAGTATTTCGAAGAAATAGAATATCAAACGGAGTCCAAACGGAATGAAACTTTCGAGAACGTGATTTACTCATCAGATAAGATCCAGGAGACTTGGACCCTCCGTCAAGAAAGTCACGAGGCGGTCCCGAGGGTGGAGGGCGCGCCCCTCCCCCCTGGGCGCGCCCCCCTTCCTCGTGGGCCCCTAAAAGCTCCACCAACGTACTCCTTCCTCCTATATATACCTACATACCCCCATTAGACCAGGTTCGGAGCCAAAAACCTAATTCCACCGCCGCAACCTTCTGTACCCATGAGATCCCATCTTGGGGCCTGTTCTGGAGCTCCACCGGAGAGGGCATCCACCACGGAGGGCTTCTACATCAACACCATAGCCCCTCCGATGAAGTGTGAGTAGTTTACTTCAGACCTTCGGGTCCATAGCTAGTAGCTAGTTGGCTTCTTCTCTCTTTTTGGATCTCAATACAATGTTCTCCCCCTCTCTCATGGAGATCTATTCGATGTAATCTTCTTTTTGCGGTGTGTTTGTTGAGACCGATGAACTGTGGGTTTATGATCCAACTTATCTATGGAAAATATTTGATTCTTCTCTGAATTCTTTTATGTATGATTGAGTTACCTTTGCAAGTCTCTTCGAATTATCCATTTGGTTTGGCCAACTAGATTGGTAGTTCTTGCAATGGGAGAAGTGCATGGCTTTCGGTTCAATCTTGCGGTGTCCTTACTCAGTGACAGAAAGAGTTGCAAGGCACGTATTGTATTGTTGCCATCGAGGATAACAAGATGGGGTATTTATCATATTGCATGAATTTATTCCTCTACATCATGTCATCTTGCTTAAAGCATTACTCTGTTTTTAACTTAATACTCTAGATGCATGCTGGATAGCGGTCGATGAGTGGAGTAATAGCAGTAGATGCAGAATCGTTTCGATCTACTTGTCACGGACGTGATGCCTATATACATGATCATTGCCTAGATATTCTCATAACTATGCTCAATTCTATCAATTGCTCAACAGTAATTTGTTCACCCACCGTAGAATACTTATGCTCTTGAGAGAAGCCACTAGTGAAACCTATGGCCCCCGGGTCTATTCTCATCATATCAATCTCCATTACTTTATTTTACTTGTTTTGCCTTTACCTTTTTACTTTGCATCTTTATATCAAAAATACCAAAAATATTATCTCTATCAGATCTCACTCTCGTAAGTGACCGTGAAGGGATTGACAACCCCTAAGCGTTGGTTGCGAGTTGCTATTGTTTTGTGCAGGTACGAGGGACTTGCGCGTGACCTCCTACTGGATTGATACCTTGGTTCTCAAAAACTGAGGGAAATACTTACGGTACTGTGCTGCATCACCCCCTCCTCTTCGGGGAAAACCAATGCAAGCTCGAGATGTAGCAGCCGCCCACTTTCTACCTCGGGGTGCTGTGATGTAAAACCACTCCCGTTGCCATAGGTCAGAGACTTCCGGGAAGGAACCCTTTGGCCATAAAGCATCAACACCTTTGCTTATTATAGCACCTCTGCACTCCGCGTGTCGCCCGTCGATCATCTTCGGCTTCACATTGATGGTCTTGACCCATAAGCCGAAGTGTGGGGGTAATGCGGAGGAAGGCCTCACACAATGATGAACGCTGAGACGTGAAGGAAGGAATCTAGAGTTAGATCATGAAAATATAGCCCATAATAGAACATGAGCCCTCTAACAAAGGGATGAAGACTGAATCCTAGCCCTCGGAGGAATTGGGAGATGAATATGACGCTCGGAGTAGGAATAACCTGCCCTTGGGAAGGAAGCCTGTGAAGGATTTCGGCGGTCAGATACCTAGCCTCCCTAAGCTTCTTGATGTCCTCCTCTGTGACGGAAGAGGCCATCCACCGGCCTTGAAGGTTGGATCTGGACATGGTTGAAGGTCCGGAGCGCTTGGACTGAAACTTGCGTGTTGGAACTCGAGGTGGGGGAAGGGAAAGATCAGGCGTGGAAAGAAAAGGACAAGTCTTGACCTCTTTATAAAGAGGATGAATGTCAAGCGTCCTCGGTCGTTTGGAACTTGCCTAAACCAAGGAGTCATGGAGCGGTTGGGTTACCCACGCCCGTATTGATGAGAATCCCGTGATAAGGGGGACATGATCTCTGCTTCGACAAGACGTGCCTGTAAAACCGCCTTGCAAGATGTGCAGCAGCAGGATGAGAAAACAGTTTGAATAATGACCGGGCCACGGTGTGATGTCATGCTATGGAAAAGTTGTCAGCAGATTAGACTCGTGGAATATTGTACTCTCTACGGTGGTATGTGGAATTTGTTTTGCAGAGCCGGACACGATTCTTGTGTTCAAGATCTACTTGGGAGTATCCAGAGAAGGAACCCGCCTTGCAATGTCGAAGACAATCTGCGCGCCGGACTCATCATCATTGAAGCCTGGTTCAGTGGCTACTGAGGGAGTCCTGGATTAGGGTGTCCTTGGACAGCCGGACTATATGCTTATGCCGGACTGTTGGACTATGAAGATACAAGATTGAAGACTTCGTCCTGTGTCTAGGTGGGACTCTCCTTTGCGTGGAAGGCAAGCTTGGCAATTCGGATATGTAGATTCCCTTCTCTATAACCAACTCTGTGTAACCCTAGCCCCCTCCGGTGTCTATATAAACCGGAGGGTTTAGTCCATAGGACAACAACAATCATAATCATAGGCTAGCTTCTATGGTTTAGCCTCTAGGATCTCATGGTAGATAAACTCTTGTAATACTCATATCATCAAGATCAATCAAGCAGGAAGTAGGGTATTACCTCCAGAGAGAGGGCCCGAACCTAGATAAACATCGTGTCCCCCGCCTCCTGTTACCATTAGCCTTAGACGCATAGTTCGGGACCCCCTACCCGAATCCGCCTGTTTTGACACTGACAGTGATGGAGATGTTGGTGAAGATGACGGAGGTGTTGGTGTAGATCGCGGTGATGATGATGGCCCCGACGGCGTTTCGGCGCCACCGGAAGCAAGGGGGAGAGAGCCCCCCATCTTCTTCTTCTTCCTTGACCTTCTCCCTAGATGGGAGAAGGGTTTCCCCTCTGGTCCATGGTCTCCATGGCGTGGGAGGGGCGAGAGCCCCTCCGAGATTGGATCTGTCTCTCTATCTCTCTCTGTTTCTGCGTTCTTGATTCTGCCTTTCATTGTTTCTTATATTCCTGGAGATCCGTAACTTCGATTGGATTGAAACTTTCAACACGATTTGTTTTCGGATATTAGCTTTCTTGCGGCGAAAGAAGGGCAACAAACGCCTTATGGGGTGTCCATGAGGGTCAGGGGCGCGCCCACCCCCCTGGGGTGCGCCCCCTGCCTCATAGTCCCCTCGAGCATCGTCTCGTGTTGATTCTTCTTCCCAAAATTCATAAATATTCCAAAAAAATCGCCGTCCATTTTTATCCCATGTGGACTCCATTTGATATGGATTTTCTGTGAAACAAAAAACATGTAACAAACAGGAACTGGCACTGGGCACTGGATCAATATGTTAGTCCCAAAAATAATATAAAAAGTTGCCAAAAGTATGTAAAAGTTGTAGAGTATTGGCATGGAACAATCAAAAATTATAGATATGATGGAGATGTATCAGTCGTCCCCCATGAATAGGCAACGAATCCACCACGGATCGATCCTGGCCCATGGGGGGAGCAGCCCCCGAACACTACAATGGCCTAGCCCAATGATAGCGCGGGAGGATGTTGGGGAACGTAGCAGAAATTCAAAATTTTCCTACGTGTCACCAAGATCTATCTATGGAGAAACCAGCAACGAGGGGAAGGAGAGTGCATCTACATACCCTTGTAGATCGCTAAGCGGAAGCGTTCAAGAGAACGGGGTTGATGGAGTCGTACTCGTCGTGATCCAAATCACTGATGATCCTAGCGCCGAACGGACGGCACCTCCGCGTTCAACACACGTACGGAGCAGCGACGTCTCCTCCTTCTTGATCCAGCAAGGGGGAAGGAGAGGTTGATGGAGATCCAACAGCACAACGGCGTGGTGGTGGAAGTAGCGGGATTCCAACAGGGCTTCGCTAAGCGCTGCGGGAGGAGGAAGATGTGTCACGGGAGGGAGAGGGAGGCGCCAGGCCTTAGGTATGATTGCTCCTCTTTTTCCCCACTATATATAGGGCCAAGGGAGAGGGGGAGGGAGCAGCCTTGCCCCTTCCTCCAAGGAAGGGTGCGGCCAAGGGTGGGGAGGAGTCCATCCTCCCCAAGACACCTCGGAGGTGCCTTCCCCCTTTAGGACTCTCCCCTTTTTCTCTTCTCTTGGCGCATGGGCCTCTTGGGGCTGGTGCCCCTGGCCCATGTAGGCCAAGGCGCACCCCCTACAGCACATGTGGCCCCCCGGGGCAGGTGGCCCCACCCGGTGGACCCCCGGGACCCTTCCGGTGGTCCCGGTATAATACCGATGACCCCGAAACTTGTCCCGATGGCCGAAATAGCACTTCCTATATATAATTCTTTACCTCCGGACCATTCCGGAACTCCTCGTGACGTCCGGGATCTCATCCGGGACTCCGAACAACTTTCGGGTTACCGCATACTAATATCTCTATAACCCTAGCGTCACCGAACCTTAAGTGTGTAGACCCTACGGGTTCGGGAGACATGTAGACATGACCGAGATGACTCTCCGGTCAATAACCAACAGCGGGATCTGGATACCCATGTTGGCTCCCACATGTTCCATGATGATCTCATTGGATGAACCACGATGTCCAGGACTTAATCAATCACGTATACAATTCCCTTTGTCTAGCGGTACGATACTTGCCCGAGATTCGATCGTCGGTATCCCGATACCTTGTTCAATCTCGTTATCGGCAAGTCTCTTTTACTCGTTCCGTAACACATCATCCCGTGATCAACTCCTTGATCACATTGTGCACATTATGATGATGTCCTACCGAGTGGGCCCAGAGATACCTCTCCGTTTACACGGAGTGACAAATCCCAGTCTCGATTCGTGCCAACCCAACAGACACTTTCGGAGATACCTGTAATGCACCTTTATAGCCACCCAGTTACGTTGTGACGTTTGATACACCCAAAGCATTCCTACGGTATCCGGGAGTTGCACAATCTCATGGTCTAAGGAAAAGATACTTGACATTAGAAAAGCTTTAGCATACGAACTACACGATCTTTGTGCTAGGCTTAGGATTGGGTCTTGTCCGTCACATCATTCTCCTAATGATGTGATCCCGTTATCAACGACATCCAATGTCCATAGCCAGGAAACCATGACTATCTGTTGATCACAACGAGCTAGTCAACTAGAGGCTCACCAGGGACAGATTGTGGTCTATGTATTCACACGTGTATTACGATTTCCGGATAATACAGTTATAGCATGAATAAAAGACAATTATCATGAACACGGAAATATAATAATAATACTTTTATTATTGCCTCTAGGGCATATTTCCAACAGTCTCCCACTTGCACTAGAGTCAATAATCTAGTTCACATCGATATGTGATTAACACTCAAGGTCACATCCCCATGTGACTAACACCCAAAGAGTTTACCAGAGTCAATAATCTAGTTCACATTACCATGTGATTAACACTCGATGAGTTCTGGGTTTGATCATGTTATGCTTGTGAGAGATGTTATAGTCAACGGGTCTGAATCTTTCAGATCCGTGTGTGCTTTACAAATCTCTATGTCATCTCCTAGATGCAGCTACCACGTTCTATTTGGAGCTATTCCAAATAACTGTTCTACTTGGAGCTATTCTAAATTGTTGCTCCATTATACGTATCCGGTATCTCTACTCAGAGCTATCCGGATAGGTGTTAAGCTTGCATCGACGTAACCCTTTACGATGAACCCCTTTACCACCTCCATAATCGAGAAAATTCCTTAGTCCACTAGTTACTAAGGATAACTTTGACCGCTGTCCCGTGATCCATTCTTGGATCACTCTTGTACCCCTTGACTGACTCATGGCAAGGCACACTTCAGGTGCGGTACACAGCATAGCATACTGTAGAGCCTACGTCTTATGCATAGGGGACGACCTTAGTCCTTTCTCTCTATTCTGCCATGGTCGAGCTTTAAGTCTTAACTTCATACCTTACAACTCAGGCAAGAACTCCTTCTTTGACTGATCCATCTTGAACACCTTCAAGATCATGTCAAGGTATGTGCTCATTTGAAAGTTCCATTAAGCATTTTGATCTATCCTTATAGATCTTGATGCTCAATGCTCAAGTAGCTTAATCCAGGCTCTCTATTGAAAAACACCTTTCAAATAACCCTATATGCTTTCTAGAAATTCTACATCATTTCTGATCCATAATATGTCAACAACATATACTCATCAGAAATTCTATAGTGCTCCCACTCACTTCTTTGGAAATACAAGTTTCTCATAAACTTTGTATACACCCAAAACTTTGATCATCTTATCAAAGCATATATTCCAACTCCGAGATGCTTACTCCAGTCCTCAGGAGGATTGCTGGAGCTTTGCATCCTTATTAGCATCTTTTCAGGATTGACAAAACCTTTCGGTTGTATCACATACAACCTTTCCTCAAGAAAATCGTCAAGGAAACAATGATTTGACATCCTATCTGCAAGATTTCATAAATAATGCAGTAATCGCTAATATAATTCCAACAGACTCTTAGCATCGCTACGAGTGAGAAAGTCTCATCGTAGTCAACTCCTTGAACTTGTCGGAAAACATCTTAACGACAAGTCGAGCTTTCTTAATGGTGACATTTACCATCATTGTCCGTCTTCCTTTTAAAATCCATATGTACCTAATAGCCTTACGACCATCAAGTAGTTCTTCCAAAGTCTACACTTTGTTTTCATACATGGATCCTATCTCGGATTTTATGGCTTCTAACCATTTGTCGGAATTTGGGCCCACCATCGCTTCTCCATAGCTCGTAGGTTCATTGTTGTCTAGCAACATGACCTTCAAGACAGGATTACTGTACCACTCTGAAGTAGTACGTATCCTTGTCACCCTACGAGGTTTGGGAGTGACTTGATCCGAAGTCTCATGATCAATATCATAAGCTTCCACTTCAATTGGTGTAGGTGCCACAGGAACAACTCTTTGTGCCCTGCTATACACTAGTTGAAGTGACGGTTCAATAACCTCATCAAGTCTCCACCATCCTCCCACTCAATTCTTTCGAGAGAAACTTTTCCTCGTGGAAGGACCCGATTCTAGAAACAATCCCTTATTGCTTTCGGATCTGAGATAGGAGGTATACCCAACTGTTTTGGGTGTCCTATGAAGATGCATTTATCCGCTTTGGGTTCGAGCTTATCAGCCTGAAACTTTTTCACATAAGCGCCGCAACCTCAAACTTTTAAGAAATGACAGCTTAGGTTTCTCTAAACCATAATTCATACGGTGTCATCTCAACGGAATTATGTGGTGCCCTATTTAAAGTGAGTGCGGTTGTCTCTAATGCCTAACCCATGAACGGTAGTGGTAATTCGATAAGAGACATCATGGTATGCACCATATCCAATAGGGTGCAACTATGATGTTCGGACACACCATCCCACTATGGTGTTCCAGGTTGTATTAGTTGTGAAACAATTTCCACAATGTCTTAATTCTGTGCCAAACTCGTAATTCAGATATTCATCTCTATGATCATATCATAGATCTTTTATCCTCTTGTCACGACGATCTTTCAACTTCACACTGAAATTACTTGAACCTTTCAATAATTCAGACTCGTGATTCATCAAGTAAATATACTCAAATCATCTGTGAAGTAAGAACATAACGATATCCACTACACACCTTAGCCCTCATTGGACTGCACACATCAAAATGTATTACTTCCAACAAGTTGCTTTCCAGTTCCATTTTTCTGAAACCGAGGCTTTCAGTCATCTGCCCATGTGGTATGATTTGCATGTCTCAAGTGATTCAAAACCAAGTGAGTCCAAACGATCCATCTGTATAGAGTTTCTTCATGCATATCTACCAACAAACATGGTTCGCATGTCTCAATCCTTTCAAAAACGAGTGAGTCCAAAGATCCATCAACATGGAGCTTCTTCATGCGTTTTATACCGATATGACTTAAGTGGCAGTGCCACAAGTAGGTTGTACTATCATTAATATCTTTTGGCATGAACATGTGTATCACTACGATCGAGATTCAATAAACCATTCATTTCAGGTGTAAGACCATTTGAAGGTATTATTCAAATAAACAGAGTAACCGTTATTCTCCTTAAATGAATAACCGTATTGCGATAGACATAATCCAATCATGTCTATGTTCAACGCAAACACCAAATAACAATTATCTAGGTTTAACACCAATCTCTTTGGTAGAGGGAGCGTGTGATGCTTGATCATATCAAGCTTGGAAAAACTTCCAACACATATCGTCAGCTCACCTTTAGCTAGTCTCCGTTTAATCCGTAGCCTTTTGTTTCGAGTTACTAACACTTAGCAACCGAACTGGTATCTAATACCCTGGTGCTACTAGGAGTACTAGTAAAGTACACATTAACACAATGTATATCCAATATACTTCTATCGACGTTGCCAGCCTTCTCATCTACCAAGTATCTAGGGTAATTCTGCTCCAGTGGTTGTTCCCCTTATTACAGAAGCACTTAGTCTCGGGTTTGGGTTTAACCTTGGGTTTCTTCACTAGAGCAGCAGCTGATTTGCCGTTTCATGAAGTATCCCTTCTTGCCCTTGCCCTTCTTGAAACTAGTGGTTTCACCAACCATCAACAATTGATGCTCCTTCTTGATTTCTACTTTTGTGGTGTCAAACATCGCGAATATCTCAAGGATCATCATATATGTCCCTGATATATTATAGTTCATCACGAAGCTCTAGCAGCTTGGTGGCAATGACTTTCGGAGAAACATCACTATCTCATCTGGAAGATCAACTCCCACTCGATTCAAGTGATTGTTGCACTCAGACAATCTGAGCACAAGCTCAACGATTGAGCTTTTCTCCCTGAGTTTGCAGGTTAAGAAAATTGTCGGAGGTCTTATACCTCTTGACGTGGGAACAAGCCAGAAATCCCAATTTCAGCCCTCAAAACATCTCATATGTTTCGCGACGTTTCAAAAACATCTTTGGTGCCTCAATTCCAAACCGTTTAACTGAACTATCACGTAGTTATCAAAATGTGTATGTCAGATGTTCGCAACATCCACATACAACGTTCGAGGTTCAGCACACTGAGCGGTGCATTAAGGACATAAGCCTTCTATGAAGCAACGAGGACAATCCTTAGTTTACGGACCTAGTCCGCATAATTGCTACTATCAACTTTCAACTAATTTTTTCTCTAGGAACATATCTAAACAGTAGAACTATAGCGTGAGCTACGACATAATTTGCGAAGACCTTTTGACTATGTTCAGGATAATTAAGTTCATCTTATGAACTCCCACTCAGATAGACATCCCTCTGGTCATCTAAGTGATCACATGATCCGAGTCAAACTAGGCCGTGTCCGATCATCACGTGAGACGGACTAGTCATCATCGGTGAACATCTTCATGTTGATCGTATCTACTATACGACTCATGCTCGACCTTTCGGTCTCCGTGTTCCGAGGCCATGTCTGTACATGCTAGGCTCGTCAAGTTAACCCTAAGTGTATTGCATGTGTAAAACTGTCTTACACCCGTTGTATGTGAACGTAAGGATCTATCACACCCGATCATCACGTGGTGCTTCGAAACGACGAACTGTAGCAACGGTCCACAGTTAGGGGAGAATACTTCTTGAAATTGTTGTAAGGGATCATCTTATTTACTACCGTCGTTCTAAGTAAACAAGATGCATAAACATGATAAACATCACATGCAATCAAATAGTGACATGATATGGCCAATATCATTTTGCTCCTTTTGATCTCCATCTTTGGGGCTCCATGATCATCATCGTCACCGGCATGACACCATGATCTCCATCATCATGATCTTCATCATCGTGTCTTCATGAAGTTGCCTCGCCAACTATTACTTCTACTACTATGGCTAACGGTTAGCAATAAAGTAAAGTAATTACATGACGTTTAAGTTGACACGCAGGTCATAAATAAATAAAGACAACTCCTATGGCTCCTGCCGGTTGTCATACTCATCGACATGCAAGTCGTGATTCCTATTACAAGAACATGATCAATCTCATACATCACATATATCATTCATCACATCCTTTGGCCATATCACATCACATAGCATACCCTGCAAAAACAAGTTAGACGTCCTCTAATTGTTGTTTGCATGTTTTACGTGGCTGCTATGGGTTTCTAGCAAGAACGTTTCTTACCTACGCAAAGACCACAACGTGATATGCCAATTGCTATTTACCCTTCATAAGGACCCTTTTCATCGAATCCGATCCGACTAAAGTAGGAGAGACAGACACCCGCTAGCCACCTTATGCAACTAGTGCATGTCAGTCGGTGGAACCTGTCTCACGTAAGAGTACGTGTAAGGTCGGTCCGGTCCGCTTCATCCCACGATGCCGCCGAATCAAGATAAGACTAGTAACGGCAAGCATATTGAACAAAATCAACGCCCACAACTACTTTGTGTTCTACTCGTGCATAGAATCTACACATAGACCTAGCTCATGATGCCACTGTTGGGGAACGTAGCAGAAATTCAAAATTTTCCTACGTGTCACCAAGATCTATCTATGGAGAAACCAGCAACGAGGGGAAGGAGAGTGCATCTACATACCCTTGTAGATCGCTAAGCGGAAGCGTTCAAGAGAACGGGGTTGATGGAGTCGTACTCGTCATGATCCAAATCACCGATGATCCTAGTGCCGAACGGACGGCACCTCCGCGTTCAACACACGTACGGAGCAGCGACGTCTCCTCCTTCTTGATCCAGCAAGGGGGAAGGAGAGGTTGATGGAGATCCAACAGCACAACGGCGTGGTGGTGGAAGTAGCGGGATTCCAACAGGGCTTCGCTAAGCGCTGCGGGAGGAGGAAGATGTGTCACGGGAGGGAGAGGGAGGCGCCAGGCCTTAGGTATGATTGCTCCTCCTTTTCCCCACTATATATAGGGCCAAGGGAGAGGGGGAGGGCGCAGCCTTGCCCCTTCCTCCAAGGAAGGGTGTGGCCAAGGGTGGGGAGGAGTCCATCCTCCCCAAGGCACCTCGGAGGTGCCTTCCCCCTTTAGGACTCTCCACTTTTTCTCTTCTCTTGGCGCATGGGCCTCTTGGGGCTGGTGCCCTTGGCCCATGTAGGCCAAGGCGCACCCCCTACAGCCCATGTGGCCCCCCGGGGCAGGTGGCCCCACCCGGTGGACCCCCGGGACCCTTCCGGTGGTCCCGGTATAATACCGATGACCCCGAAACTTGTCGTGATGGCCGAAATAGCACTTCCTATATATAATTCTTTACCTCCGGACCATTCCGGAACTCCTCGTGACGTCCGGGATCTCATCCGGGACTCCGAACAACTTTCGGGTTACCGCATACTAATATCTCTATAACCCTAGCGTCACCGAACCTTAAGTGTGTAGACCCTACGGGTTCGGGAGACATGTAGACATGACCGAGATGACTCTCCGGTCAATAACCAACAGCGGGATCTGGATACCCATGTTGGCTCCCACATGTTCCACGATGATCTCATCGGATGAACCACGATGTCAAGGACTTAATCAATCCCGTATACAATTCCCTTTGTCTAGCGGTACGATACTTGCCCGAGATTCGATCGTCGGTATCCCGATACCTTGTTCAATCTCGTTACCGGCAAGTCTCTTTTACTCGTTCCGTAACACATCATCCCGTGATCAACTCCTTGATCACATTGTGCACATTATGATGATGTCCTACCGAGTGGGCCCAGAGATACCTCTCCGTTTACACGGAGTGACAAATCCTAGTCTCGATTCGTGCAACCCAACAGACACTTTCGGAGATACCTGTAATGCACCTTTATAGCCACCCAGTTACGTTGTGACGTTTGATACACCCAAAGCATTCCTACGGTATCCGGGAGTTGCACAATCTCATGGTCTAAGGAAAAGATACTTGACATTAGAAAAGCTTTAGCATACGAACTACACGATCTTTGTGCTAGGCTTAGGATTGGGTCTTGTCCATCACATCATTCTCCTAATGATGTGATCCCGTTATCAACGACATCCAATGTCCATAGCCAGGAAACCATGACTATCTGTTGATCACAACGAGCTAGTCAACTAGAGGCTCACCAGGGACAGATTGTGGTCTATGTATTCACACGTGTATTACGATTTCCGGATAATACAGTTATAGCATGAATAAAAGACAATTATCATGAACAAGGAAATATAATAATAATACTTTTATTATTGCCTCTAGGGCATATTTCCAACAGAGGAGACCTTTGACGCCGCGTTTCCCACTGATCTCGAACACTACAATGGCCTAGCCCAATGAATGCGCGGGAGGAGACCTTTGACACCGTGTTTCTCACTAGAGGCCACCCTGCTCTTAAGCAGTCGTGACGTGCCGAGTGTTTAGCCTCTCTTAACCATGCACATGACAATTTTTTTGGTTCGTGTTGCGGAGATAACTGTCGGTTAACCTATGTGGTAGTGATGTGAGCGGTGTCTGTTCCCGGAGCCAGGAAAAGAGGACACATATCCTCTCGTTTAAAATGTTAGGTATGTGACAGATGCGACACGATGTAAAAACATGAAATCTGTAGCTATTGTCGTGAACACTTACACTATAAAAGGAGGACCAAGCTACATACCACAAGGAGGGACCATCTTTTGGAAAGTTAGGCATTAGTCGGAGATTGCTTTTGCTTTCTCGGGAAGAAGCAACAGCATTCCACTTCTTGTAAAACTTCATCCGCCAAGCACTACTGCAGAAAAAGCCTAGCTATGGTGTGCCAAAAAGGGCCTTGCTGGCATGGACGCCCGACACCACCAGTATGGCGCCATTGCTAAGAAATAGTAGTGGTGTTGCTGGCCACGTCAACAGTATTTTGGATACCTAATAGCGTTGGATAAAATTGCACGACGACAATATCATATGTGCCTATGATGTTGGGACTTCTCTGTATGACATAAATATGGAGAAATCTTGCAGGCGTTGCATATCCTCAGCATGCCTTTACTTAGTTTGAAAGGATTGGAAAAACACTGCCACGATAGCGGAAAAACGGTGTTGTGACAACGTTTTTTAAGACCAAACATATTAGAGCTGTGTTCGCATGCCAGAATAAGGAAACATGTAAGATTAATTAAAATACATCCACGATAATTATGTGTAGCACTTAACTAAGATAGCTAGGCAACATTTTGAAGTACGATAAGACGAGAGAATGAGATGTGTAGCTAATGGAGTAGTTTACAGAACCCAACAGCATAGCTAGTTGTCACTATGCTATTACATAAATAATAAGGATCATTAATGTATTTCTTCGACGAATATGCAAGAGACAGCGGTCTGTCAGCATCGTAACCCTACTGATGAAGGCAAGCTTTTATCACCTCCGGGCCGGTAGGTGCGCCGCCGTAAAAAACACCAGCATGGTCGATAACATCCTTGTTGAGGATGGTAGCAAACTTGAGCTAGATGCGTCTGAACTCATCTCTACTATCTCCGACTAATTTCCTCCATTTTATTCCCCCATGCAATGAGGTTAGAGTTCTTTTTAAGGATCCCCCCCCCCCGTATGTACTCCATGTGGTGGATGACATAGTAGCCATCCAAATCAATGTTTTCCGGCTGCTACATGCAACAAAATTTACTTTTGTGGTCGAAGCGTAGTGCTTTAAATTTTTTGAACTTGCGATATCCATTTATGATCACTCCTTCCCATCTAGTATATTCGACGAGGGCTTCGTCAGGAACCTTCTTGATGCCTCTATAGTCTTTCTTCACTTTCCTCGTTGAATCCAAGAAATAAATTTTGCAGAACTTTGGGGTAATAATGATGAGGACACAATGTTCTCCGTGTAAAAAGTAGAGAAAAACTATTATCATCGAGTTATAATGTTTTGATGTGGAAGCATAACGAGATTATATGAAGGAATAGTGTCTACTACATACTGAATGACTTACTTCGGATAGTATAGCACTAGAAGGAATCTTTTCCATGTTGGCAAGCATGAGGTCTGTCAGGTACTTCCTCATAGCTTGACGGCGACCAGGGAGATTGACGTTGTTCTCATGCATGAGGTAGGGGTCCTATACCGTGACAACCTTGTTGAGATCACATTTGGCAATGCAGGCGCTATTGATTGTCCATAGTCGTATTAAGGAAGGACCAAGCTGGTATAGGTGGAACAAGTTGAAGATGTCTTCGAATGGCACATTGAACTTGTCTGCGGGGAAAATGTCACACAAACTAATGTTAGGTGGAACCATAATTGCTGAATAATAAAAGATATATAAAATTTAGTGTGGCATCATTTACGAATTCCCTCAATGGAACTTTCTACATCCAACAACGTGTTTCGGCTTCTTTCGTGCACTTTGTTTTGAGCTGCACTTAACCTTCTTCTTGATAGGTGCCAGGTTGTTGGTTGTCATGGTCATCTAGATCTTCCTTTGGATAGTTCTTTATCACTCAGTTCTTTTTGCCTTTTATATAAAAGCTTTCTCACTTCCAAAACCTCTACATGGCCTTGATGTCCGTCTAGATGATTTTCAAGTTTGGCCTAGTTCTTCATGCCTCCTTCTAGATCATCATCATGTGCCGCCCCTTCGACTTCGGCATCCTCCTCATCCTCACCATGACTTGTCCACCATGTGTAACCAGGCATGAAACTATGTTTCGACAAGTGCATCTTCACATGACCACTGAAAGGGTCAATCAAAACTCTGTTTTCACTTCTTACATGAACATAATATCTCTTTTTCGCCTTTGTGATTCATACACTACAAAAAGAACCACTTTTGTGATAATACGTGTTTGTCACAGTGTACATCCATGATGATTTTATGACAGAATCAAGATAGTCATACCTGTCCTGTCGTAGAAATGTTCCATGACAATACCAAACTTATCATCATGGAAGTGTCCACTTCCATGATGATAAATGGCGCGTCATGGAAGTTCTTGCATCAAGGGTAACTGAAACGTGACATCCATCAAAATGGGCCATTGTTATGCTATCGGGTTCCGGTTTGGATCCGATAACCCGTTAACAACCCGGACCTATGGGGATTTTCCACGTGTATAATCATCATTGGCCGGAGGAAACATGTGTCGGCTCCTCGGTGGGCCAGATGCCGTCCATCCAATGGAGCAGACGTGCCTATGATACGTTGACATGTGGTAGGGCCCAACAGAGGCCCATATAGGTTAAAAAGGCTGGCCCAGTCAAAGGCCCGTCGTATTTACTCAAGTACTAGTGGGTCAGCCCACTAATGGCCTGCTTAAACATGGTCCATTTATGGCCCAAAGCCAAATCTGGCCCATTAATTGTTCGCCGAGTATTTGGGCCCAATTATGGCCCAATGACATTTTGGACTGTTAGAGGCCCGATGTAGACATGGGCCCATTATAGCCCGGTGTGTATTTTGGCCAAGGAATGGCCCATCCTGCCCATGGGCCATATATGGTATGACGCGACATCCAGCTCACTAACGGCCCGTGATCAAGGTGGCAATAGTTCATCCCAATGTGACTTTGGGCCTATTAAAGGTATGTCATATAAGTCGGCCCGTTGATGCCTCTAATAAGCTTTAGGCCTCCTAAAGGCCCATGATATTAGTGGGCCAACTAAGGCCCGAGATATGTTTTCGCCTGGTAATGGCCCGTCATATAACTGGGCCAATAAGGGCCCACTCTACATTTGAGCCTGCTAAAGGCTCGTGGACGACTATTGAAAATTGAGGCCCAACATGCATTTCGGCCTGCTAAATGCCCATGGTATCTTCTGGGCCGTAACAGGCCACCAGAATATTCAGCCTGTTAATGGCCCAAAGCTACATGGGCCCCACTAAGCGCTAGGTCCACTAAAGGCCCAACTAAAGTTTGGGCCGAATGTTGGGCCGTGTAAGTTGTGGGCCTGACGCAAAATGTGAAGGCCCCAATGGCCTTTCAAGCCCAAGAAAGTTGCGGGCGAGCAAATTGTGGCCCGCTATAATGTAGGCCCATTAAAGGTGAATGTTTCAGCCCGGTCAACTATATCAGATTGTCGCCATTATTTAGATAGCGAATGATGGCATATATGGTAACTATTGGGAATTAAGAACAAACCTACTCTATACAATAAAGAAATTACGGCATAGTAACTTAGAATAGACCTACACTATACGATAAAGGATTTATGGTATATTATATCCACTGGGCATCGAAGTTCACCAGCAGTGATCATAAAGTGCAATGAAGAAGCAGATTACAGAAACTGGGCGCCACTACAGCATAACAAAATAATACTAAACCAAGACCACTTCCAAGACAGTTCAAGAAAGGTTAGCCTTGCACGGGAGCTGCTGAACAATGCTGTGAGACTAGCCGATTATGTCAGTCATAGCTTCCAGGTGTAGCTATTTAACAATGAGGTTCTCATTGGCGTTCTCTGTGATCTTCCTTAGAGATAGGACTTCAAGTCGAAGTCCAGTTGAAGAATGCCTTTCTGCTTGAAGGGACTGAAGAAGTCGAACTGATTTAGATAGTGAATTCTATGAGCTTGTGTGACTGCTAGTCTCAAGTAAATTGAACACTACATCAAGACAAGACTTTGGGGTTGTCTCGCTATCTTCAAGATGTTTTGCCTTCTTTACTGCAATATAGGTTGGGTTTACCTCATAGCCTTCAGCAGACTTGTGCATGCCATCAGGCATATCACCCTGAAATAAGTAGAGAGATGACAAGTTTTGCACGTGTATAAACCAACATGGTAACTGTGCTGTCAATTCCATCCAATTTCAAATTAGAAAATAAAGAGTCAGTTCAAAATATCAATAGCATAATTTGGCATTGTTTATAATGCGGGGAGCTTCACCACACTACTGGATTACCATGTCATCAAAACAAGCATAGATGAAGGGCAAAGACAATCATTGTATCTATTTTGGTTAATATGCATGGCATGTTGTTCATATCATCAACCGCATCAGTAAGATAAAACCAGAGATGACAAGGTGCAAACATGGGCTCTTCACCATACAGTGGATTATAGATCCTCAAAAACAAGCATACATATAGGGAGTATTGTGTAATGTGCATGGTATGAATAAGGAATTTGGTTTTACAACTAGAACTTGGAACTTACAGTTGTTGCGAACATGCATTTTGATAGAAATAGCAAACTAAACAACAGTTGACGGTAGGGAGTATGAGAAAATTAAACATCAGTTGAGGATAAAGGCTTTAGAAGGACTGACTTACATTAACAGTTAACACTGGCTTTATAATGTCCTTTTCCATGTCAAGGGAAGGATAACCCAAGAATTCCAGCACAGAATCTTCTTCATAAGCATTGCATTTACTCTACATTTTGTAGAGAGTAATTATAGATATGATAATATTGGAAGGGTTAGATGATAATAAAGATAAGATAAAGATTGATGCTATATAATCAACTACCAATCCATGTAAGTACAAGTGTTACAGGACAAAATGTACTAACAAGAGCAATGGGCTACACTTCCGCACTGGCATTGTCTTTGTATTCAACTTTTTGGTAAGATTAAATATAGATTTGATATTTTTTTAGTAAATGGTGGGCGAGGGAGATAAGATGCAGAATGCTACACAATGAACCAATCCCTCCTTCCCATAATATAAGAGTGTTCTGTGCACTGGTGTACTGTACAAAACGCTCTTATATGGGATGGAGGGAGTAGTTGTTAATGTAAACACAATGATAGACGACCTTCAGTCCTTACAAGAGAACTGCAGAGCTAAACCTCTTCAAAAGCATTGGTTTGATTTTAAAATTAAGTAAGAGCTGATACATATTTTATAATGTCCACCAAATGGAGGATAACAAGGCTAACATGTGCAGTGATGCTACATAATCAACCAGCTGTGAAAGTAAGTATGGTCATACATGGAAAGAGGTACTCACAAGAGCAATGCAGTGTGCAACATAGTTGCGAGATTCTATGGTCCCTTGAGAATGAATGTTCTTCTGCAAACATTTTTCATACAAGTGAGACTTTATGGCACATGCAAAAATGTAGTTCAATTTGTGATGTGATATCATAGACAGTACCTTGCACTTCAGATGAGACCAATGTGTGACAAGATTATTCCAGTCACTGTCTGGTAAATTTAGCACTGGAGACTTTACAGAAATTTCATTTAGAGGCTTGCCATCGAAGTGCTCTTTCCTCAAGTAGGAACGATACTTCATGAACAAATGCTTGAAAAGCGCAACCAACCCTTGCTCCTCTTGACTATCTAGTTTGGTCCTCGCCTATTAAAAGAAAGAAATCTTCTGTCTTCTGTCAGCAGAAACATATGCAGTAATTAACATATATAACATTAGTACATTGCGCGAGGAAGATTGGAAATTGTTCTTTGTCTGTGGTATAATCTTTCCATGAAGGAAAGATGTGCATAAAGTTCCTAACAACAATATAAGCTTCGTCTTCTGAACTGCGAAGAAGTGGAATGGGGGTCCTATTTGCTGCAATTGGGGCTCTCTCTCGTTCGAAAAGGGATTTGGCAACTCGATTTGGTGTACTCTTTGCTGGAATGGGGGTTTTGTGTTGAAGAGCTAGTGCTATGTCAACTCGTGAGGGAGTCATGGACTAAGCGGTCCATTGTACATGGGCCGTACTGGTGGAGTCATGTAGTGACATGAGATCTATGAAGCCATGGTGTGCCCTCCAAGTCAAGAAGGTGGAGGATCTCTTTAGTTCCTTGTTTTAATCTATCTTCGGTAACCCTAACCCTACCAGTGTCTATATAAACCGAGGGTTTTTAGTCTTTAGGGCTAGCGCTACATTCATCATCTCATACCCATAGGTTTTAGCTCACACTAGTCTCGAAGTAGATATACTCTGTAAACCACGTTATACATTCAATACAATCAAGTAGGACGTTGGGTTTTACCTCTTTGAGAGGGCCCGAACCTGGGTAAACACTGTGTTCGTCGTTCCTTGTTACCCATCGATCCTAGATCCACAGCTCGGGATCCCCTACCCCAAGGTGTGCCGGTTTTGACACCGACATTGGCATCATTATACTGTTTGCAGCAGTTGGGGTCTGCTGAGTTGGGGCATCAGAGATGACCAGCGTAGTAGGGCTAGAGTCTGCTAGTGTTGTCGCCGTGTTTTCTGGGCCGAGTGATATTGCAGCTACACCTAATGGGCTATTTGATTTATCAGGTGTCACTACGTTTTCCAAATACTTTGTTCGTGATCCTCCGCGATTAGCAATAGCCCTCTTCCTTTTGAACGTCTAATAGAAAAGAACAACATTTGAATGGATAAATATGGTATGATGACTGATGGAATATGTACTAAAAATGGATAGGCAGGGCGTATTCACATACACGATGTGTAAACTAAGCTAATGGCAGTGCAACAAAGTAGAAGCAATGCAAAGCATCAGTTGCAAGATATGTGCGACCAATATAACCTTGCAAAGTTAGAGCAAGCACCTTGGTGGGTGAATAAGATAGGGCATCTGCCTCTGAATCCTCCACTAGGGAGCTACATTGACTTAGGTCTACCCCTAGCTCAAAATCATTGTTAGGATCATATTCTGAACATGAATCTATAGGTGGAGAGCGTTTGCGTTGCATTGCATCCAGACTTGATTTCAGTCCCTTAATGCCAATTTTGATAGCCATGGCATTTTTCTGCTTTATTCTTTTCATGCACGCGAGCTCATAATCATTATGATGTTGTTCAATATCTGAGATTCATGAAAACATTAAAAGTAGTCAGATTATCTACGGAATGTATTGCGGATTCAACTCGAAGACTGTCTCCCTACAAACCCCTACGTATACAAAGTTCATCCCCCAACCGTGCTGACCAAACCACACACAAAAATATAAACCTCTTATGTATCTATAAATGTCTCTAGAACAGGTGGACACACATTTCAAAACTGAATAGGAACATTAGAATCATATCAAATTCATATTTGAACAAATAAACTAAGAAATTATGAGTGGCATAATGTTTAGCTTCAAGGGTGGAGTGCTGGTAGTGTGACACAAAGCAAGCAGGCACATTATATTCCATGTAAAAGATTGTAGTCTATGTAAGAAGTGGATATGACACTTTCTTTCTATACAATGCAGTGTTCGTTGCCCACACATGATGGAAGAGATCACATAGAGAAATACTATTCACTCAGGTCTGCATTTCCAGTATTTTGAAACAGGGTGGTCCACCCACAAAGAATATTGACAACAAATATGACAAGGCAAGCATAGGGTAGTGAATCAATCATTACTTGTGAGCTTACTAGGACAAGTATGCATAATTGTAGCTACAGTAAGAGACCGTCCAAAAATCTAAATAAATAAGTTGGTCCAGCACTTATTGTTTGCAACTAATTGACAGGAATAATTGGATATCATATCGAATGAGTAAGAAAGACAAGTAAAATTGTCAACAAACCTGGCATGCAGTAGTAATCTGGGTCAATGTCACTATGACGAACAATCCAACATGATTAGTGTCTGTTACTAGGGCTGAAATTTTGAAACCATGTGAACTTTACAGGTACTAAAGATTACTACAATATCTGAACCATTAAGTGTATGTAGCACTCAGTACACGACAAATCCTAATGATAGTCCTGCCTAATGAGAAATGAATCAATTAGAAAATGGGTGATGAGGAATGGTTGCTGAGTGTTGAGGATCTATCTCAGGATAAATTGGGTTGGCTTAATGGCTGCTGCACGCCTGAGCCCTGAACGGACTGGGAAGGTAGGCACGACGGCGCGCCCGGGCAACGATGATGTTGTTGGGCGAGTGGCTCCTGGCCTCCTGTTAGTACAGTGTCTCCTCCTAGATTCATGACGTCTGGGGACGACGAGTCGCCGGCAAGGCAGGTGGATGGGGGCGAGTAGAGATCGAAAGCATAGCAGAACAGAGGCGAATCGGGGTCTGGGCCAACCGTGGGGACCCTGTAGATCCACACCCCAGCGGCGTACATGCATTTTCGGAACTAAATTAGGAACATTTAGCTGACTAATTAAACGACTCAATTTTAATGATATCATATTCATATTTGAACAACTAAGCTTGTTTAGCTTGATGGGTGAAGGAGTGCTATTATGACACGAAGCACGTATGTTGATCGTATAGTGATCATAAAAGGGTGAAACCCTAAGCATGATCAATTAAACCCAATTATGATTGTGCCATGGCAGATTTGAAGCTGTATACCACAGAAATGCTATTTAGCAACCATTGTTTGCTTCGAACTAAGAACTAAATTCTAAGGGCTGAAAAGAAAGTACAGTAACCAAGTTACAATATATTTTCTAGTTGAGATCAAAAAGTTGAGCAGATATGAAATAGTGCCACCTCTCTTGCGGCATCGTGTAGGCATCGGGGGTACGATGGCTGTCGGTGGCATTGAAGCAGATCTGTGAGGGTAGACGGGTGCGTCGAGGGATAAGTCCCGTTGCGGTGGATGAGAAGGTCATGGGAGCGGTCCTGGCAAGGAGGACGACGATGCCGATGAAGCGAGAGGATGCGATGCAAGGCTCTTGGTCCGTCGCCGTGGATGAGAAACGTCCATCTCTAGCAGTGGATGATGCGGTCTTGGTAGGCGCTCTGGCATGGTGTAGAACAGCGGCGATAGATGGAGTGGAGGACGGCGGTGATGGATGGGGTGGCGGATGGAGAAGGCTGCTGTGGGATGGTGTTCTAGCGTGGACAGTTTATGAATGGGAAAATGGAGGTAGAGGTACGGGGAACCATGTTTTTGGGACGCGCCTGTCTAAAATATGGGAAAGTTACGAACTTAGCCACCGTTTAAAATTTGGACGTCTTGTCGGTTGGAGATACGACGGTAATCTCGCATGAAAGTGCTAGTTATTGACTAGAGGGGGGATGAATAGGCGATTTTTATGAAAGTCTTCAAAACATGAGGGCTTTGGAGACAAACGGGTAATACTGAACCTATATGATATGCAGCAGAATGTAAACTACACTAGACAAGCAATAGTCAAGCAAGCAGTACAGTGAAAGCACGAAGACTAACAGCAGCTAGGTAGACATGATCAGAACGGAAGATAGTATGAAGCCAAACAAATATGAGTCTTCACTCATTGAAGTCAAATGGATCAAGTAGGCAAGCAATGACTTCACGAAGACAAACTAAAAGTAAGGAGAGTAGGGGATAGAACCAGTTGCTTGGTGAATACAAGGATTTGGTAGACCAGTTCATGTTGTTGTGACAACTGTACATATGGTTAGGGAGGCTGATATTGAACTCAGAAGACTGTGTCTTCACCTTATTCCCCTAGAGCTAGAAACTCTAATCCTCGCCCTATCACTCAGGTAAGTCTTCAAGGTAGACTTCCAAACCTTCACACACTTTGTTCACCGGCGATCCACAATGAATCTTGGATGCTTAGAACGCGACGCCTAACCAGCTGGAGGATTCACAATCCTCAAGTGTAACAAGTCTTCAGATCACGCGGACAGAAAGGTTTCAGTGATGCCTAACACTCTTTGGATGTGGGTGTTTTCGTCTTTGTCCTTGCAAGGATCTCTCTCTCAATTGCTTCGGAGGTGGGTTGCTCTCAAACGACAAAAGTCGTACACTAACTCTGAGCAGCCACCAATGTATGGTGCAGGGGGTGGGCTATTTATAGCCAAGTGGCAACCTGACCTGATATGTCCGGAATGACCCTGGGTCACTAAGGAACCGACATGTAACGCCCTCGATGCGACTATATCTCCCACGTGTCGAAGCACGACTTAGAGGCATAACCGCATTGAAAGCAATGTCGCAAGTGAGGTAATCTTCACACAACCCATGTAATACATAAGGGAAAGAGTTACATAGTTGGCTTACAGTCGCCACTTCACAAAATACATAAATAAACATCCATCATTCAGTTTACACTCAAGGTCCGGCTACGGAACCAAAATAAAAGAAGACTACCCCAAATGCAAACACAGATCCCCGATCGTCCCAACTGGGCTCCACTACTGATCGTCTGGAAATGAAACATAGTAACGACCACGGTCCTCGTCAAACTCCCACTTGAGCTCGACTGCGCCACTTGTGCTGGTATCATCGGTACCTGCATCTGTTTTGGTAGAATCTGTGAGCCACGGGGACTCAGCAATCTCACACCCGTGAGATCAAGACTATTTAAGCTTAAGGTAAGGGTGGTGTAATGAGGTGGAGCTGCAGAAAGCGACTAGCATATAAGGTGGCTACGATCGCAAAAGAGAGAGAGAAGAGAAGCAGGGCACGGTCGTGAAGCTAGTAGCGATCAAGAAGTGATCCTGAGACTACTTACGTCGAATATAACTCCAACACCGTGTTCACTTCCCGGACTCCGTCAAGAAGAGACCATCACGGCTACACACGCGGTTGATGTATTTTAATTAAGGTCAACTTCGGGTTTTCTACAACCGGACATTAACAAATTCCCATCTGCCTCATAACCGCGGGCACGGCTTTCGAAAGATAATACCCTGCAGGGGTGTCCCAACTTAGCCCATCACAAGCTCTCACGGTCAACGAAGGATAAACCTTCTCCTGGGAAGACCCGATCAGTCTCGGAATCCCGGTTCGCATGACATTTCGACAATGGTAAAACTAGACCAGCAAGACCACCCGAATGTGCCGACAAATCCCGATAGGGGCTGCACATATCTCGTTCTCAGGGCACACCGGATAAGCGAAGCGTACAGGTACCAACGTGACCCAAGTTGCCAAGGGACGGTCCCGCACGGTGTTCTAGTTTGGACCAACACTCGGAGGAGCACTGGCCCGGGGGGGTAAATAAAGATGACCCTCGGGCTCGCGAAAACCCAAGGGAAAAAGGCTTAGGTGGAAAATGGTAAAACCAAGGTTGGGCCTTGCTGGAGGAGTTTTATTCAAAGTGAACTGTCACGGGGGTCCCATAAATCACCCAACCGCGTAAGGAACGCAAAATCAAGGAACATAACATCGGTATGACGGAAACTAGGGTGGCAAGAGTGGAACAAAACACCAGGCATAAGGCCGAGCCTTCCACCCTTTACCAAATATATAAGGTGCATTAATTAAACAGGAGGTATTGTGATATCTCAAAATATCCATGTTCCGACCAGGAACAAACTTCATCTTCACCTGCAACAAGCAACGCTATAAGAGGGGCTGAGCAAAAGCGGTGACATAGCCAAACAACGGTTTGCTAGGACAGGATGGTTAGAGGTTTGACATGGCAATAGGGAGGCATGATATAGCAAGTGGTAGGTAACGTAGCATAGGCATAGCAAAAGAGCGAGCATCTAGCAAGCAAAGATAGAAGTGATATCGAAGGTATGGTCATCTTGCCTGCAAGGTTCTCAGGGTTGTCGAAGGCTTGATCCTCGTAGGCGTTCTCAACAGGTTCCTCATACACGTACTCGTCTCCCGGCTCTACCCAAAGCAAGAACACAAGCAATTGAACCACAATCAAACATGGAGCAATGCACAAGCAATATGATGCAATACATGACATGCTATGCGAGATGTGATATGCAATGCATATGTGTGCTCTGGAAGAAAAATTATGAACAAGGCATCAACTTGGCAAACCAAGTATGCCGCTGGAAAGATGAGATGATTTCGGTTGAAATCGATATAAAGATCACCGGAATCGGATGCACGGTTTTCAAATGACAAGCAAAACAAGAATGACGCGAATATGCGTTTAACAGCACGATGCTACTAAGCATGCAACAATAAACTATGCTACGGCACCCCAACATAAAAACAAAGCATATGGCAGTGATCTACAGGAGATGCTTAACAAAAGAGGAACACTGAGCTACGGCTAAATCACATCATATCAGGCTCAAACAAGCATGGTGAAAGTGCAAAAAATATTAGGTTCACAGACTTAGTGAAAATACTAGCATGCCAGAAATTAACATCAGGAAGGCATGTTTAGAGCAAGCAAACAACAAGCTACAGAAACTTATAATAGCAAAACAAGACATCGCAGGAATCTACTCAAAGCATAGATCAAAAGTCCCTTACTGACCATAAGACAAAAAGGACCAGAGGACATGATGGCACCCATATAAACATAGCAAGTTTCATTACAGATCTCAGACTTAGCAGAAAAACTGGACATGGCAAAAATAGATAACAAGTAGGCATGTTCGTGAGCTGGATGCACTCACTACAGGGCATCTCATGATAAACTAAGCATACACCCATCAAGAAGACATGGCATAGAAGCTATACATGGCAAGAACAACATCATAGCATACACGGATCAACTACAACAACCTTGTGAAAATTGAATATCATGTAAACAATCTGCGAGGAAACATTTTGAAGCAAAAGTAGAGCACGAAAATGACATGCTAGACTACTCCAAAATTGCCAACAAAGGCATGGATGGATAGAGCACATCCATATGTTCAAAACACCCTCACTGATCATGCTCAAAATGGGCATAGATCTCTCTGTAACAACATGAACACATGGCATAAAAATAACAGCAGGACATGACTTTGTGAAAATACTAAGTTCCTGAAATCAGCAACATTATCATCCCTAGTTTGCATGCTTGTTCTAATCACTACATAACTCACAAAAATACATGGCATACACCCCTGTAAAGATGGCATGGCATAGTTCAACACACATGTAGGACTCAAGTTCATAAGATGCACACATTAATCATGGCAAAAATGACAAAAGTGCATGTTCTGTTAAGAAACAGAAACTAACATCATATAGCCCTCTTCCAACAGCATTTCGGGCATCAAGATGAGCTCAAATGAAAATGATGCAGTGAGCTTAAGTGATCTACTCTTCGAGACGAACAAATTGATATGCTACACGCCCAAAACGGAGCCACGAGTGCAAAGATGTGATGCGATGAAGATGCAACAATTTATCACAGAAAATGACTTAGTGGAATTCGGGGAGAAGAAAGTCAACCGCTGGGTTCTGGATCTGGATCCGGATCGGGGTCGCCAGAGTTCGAGGTCGCCAGCGTGGGAGCTCGGGCCGGAGGGAGGAGAGCCCGGGGCGGCGGCCGGAGCGGGACCGGGCGGCGGCGGCGCGGCCGGAGGCGGGGCCGGCGGCGGCGCGGCCGGTGACAGAGGACGGCGGCGGAGGGGCGCAGGGCGCGGGGCGGCGACCGCGGCGGCGGCCGGCGGCGAGCTCCGGGCGGCGGGGGCGAGGCCGGAGCGTGGGGAGGCGGCGGCGCTCCGGTCGGGCGGCGAGGACGGGAGGCGACGGCGAATCGGGCCTCGGGGGCCCTCCTCGGGCCCGGGCGGGCCTGCGCGGGGCGGCGCGGTACGGGTGGCGGCGGACCATGTGGCACAGCCCGGTTGGTTGCGCCGGTGCGTCCGGCCGGCGGCGGACGTGTCCGGCGCGGCGCGAGGTGCGGGGAGCTAGGGTTAGGGTGGTTTGATCCGGGATTTGGAAATGGGGGTCTATATTTATAGGTAAAGGGAGCTAGGAGACTCCAAATGAAGTGTGGTTTTCGCCCACACGATCGTGATCCGACGACGGAGAGCATGGAAGTGACTTAGATGGGTTATTGGGCTGTTTTGGAGGGGTGTTGGGCTGCAACCCAAAAGAGGCCTTTGCGGTTACCCGGTTAACCGTTGGAGTATCAAACGAGCTCCAAATGACCCAAAACTTGACAGGTGGTCTACCAGTGCTATACCAGGGCCAGTTGGCAAGGCTCGGTCCATTCCGAGAAAGTTTAATACCCGCTCATGGAAAAAAAATGTAAAAGGGTTCGCCGGGGAACATAGGAGTGCCGAATTGCAAAACGGACAACGGGGAAAATGCTCGGAATCATGAGACGAACACGTATGCAAATGCGATGCACATGATGACATGATATGAAATGCATGACATGGACAAAATGCAAAATGAAAAAAACCCAGCCACGGAGGGAATATCATATCACAATGTCGAAAATGGCAAGAGTTGGAGTTACAAATATGCAAGTTACATCCGGGGTGTTACAACACTCCACCACTACAAGAGGATCTCGTCCCGAGATCTAGGACTGAAAGAACTCCAAATATTCGGAGCGGAGGTGATCCTCGCGCTCCCAGGTGGCTTCTCAGTCGGGATGGTGTGACCACTTCACTTTGAGGAATTTGATTGACTTGTTGCGAGTCTTGCGCTCGGTTTCTTCAAGAATAGCAACGGGGTGCTCATGATAAGAGAGATCTTCTTGGAGGTCAATTTCTTCAAAGTTGATAGTGCGTTCAGGAATCTTGAAGCACTTGTGAAGCTGTGACACGTGAAACACATCGTGCACGTTTGCAAAGTTGGATGGAAGTTCAAGTTGATAGGCGAGATCGCCTCTTTTGCCAATGATCTTGAAAGGACCCACGTATCTAGGGGCAAGCTTCCCTTTGATACTGAAGCGACGAGTGCCTTTCATTGGAGAGACGCGGAGGTAGACATGGTCTTCGATTTCAAAAGCCACATCACGGTGCTTGTCATCATAATAGCCCTTCTGGCGCGATTGCGCGGCTTTGAGATTCTCACGAATGACTTTGCACATTGCTTCGGCTTCTGTGATCAAGTCGTTGCCAAGAAGTTGGCGTTCACCTGTCTCAGACCAATTGAGAGGAGTACAGCACTTTCTGCCATAGAGAATTTCGAATGGGGCCTTGCCCGAACTCGCTTGGAAGCTGTTGTTGTAGGAGAACTCGGCATATGGAAGACAATCTTCCCACTTTATGCCAAAGGAGATGACACAAGCCCTGAGCATATCTTCAAGGATTTGATTGACTCGCTCGACTTGGCCACTGCATTGCTTGAAGACCTCACAGGAGGAGGAGGAGGAAGGCGCCTTTGGTTGAAGCATTTGTTCGCATAGTGACCTTTTTGCTGACACTTGTTGCAGGTCACCTCTGAGAGCAGACGGTGATAAGGAGCATTTGATCTTGGAGCTTGAGGCTGAGACTTGTTCTGGTAGCTTGGGTTGGGTGGGTGGGAAGATCCACGACCACCTGAGTTCTTCTGTTGGTAAGGCTGACAGAATGGAGGAGGAGGAAGGTAGAACTTTTGCTGCTTAGCTGCGCCTTGAGAGGAAGAAGAAGACTGAACTGCATCCCTGATTCTCTTCTTAGAAGCCTCACACTTGAGCTGAGCACCTTCTTGCTTGAGGGCCATATTGTAGAATTGATCAAACTGAGTAGGCTCAACAAGAACGAGAGCTAACTGCAGATCCTCTCTAAGGCCACCTCTGAATTGATAGATCATACTCTTTTCATCAGGAACGTCTTGTTTAGCGAAGCGAGCAAGTTTCTGAAACTGTTTGTTGTATTTGTACACTGACATGTTGCCTTTCTTGAGATTGCGGAACTCCTCACGCTTGCTCTCAACAACACTGGTAGGAATGTGGTGAGCTTTAAAGTCCCGACAGAAATCAGTCCAAGTAATCACTCGACCTCCTCTGGAATCCTTGTATTGCTGGACCCAATCAGCTGCCTGATCCTTGAGCTGAAAAGACGCGAACTTGACGTAGTCCTCAGGTCTGACATTGCTGCATTCGAAATGCTTGTTGATATCCACGAGCCAATCGTCGGCGTCTATGGCCCCGGCACAGTAGCTGAAAGACTTTGGCTGATTTGCAAGGAACTGGTTGAGGGTAGGAAACTGAGGCTGATGGTAGAACTGCCCTTGACCTTGATTCCCTTGGTTGCCTTGGCCTTGGTTACGCTCTTGCATCAGCTGAATCAACAACTGAGCATTGGTGTTAGTGGTTGCCATCAAAGTTTGCCATGCCTCCGGAGGCGGAGGTGGAGGTGGAGGGTTCGCCTGACTCCCATCACTGCGTTCCGGATTCTGACGCGTTGGCGGAGCCATCCTGAAGAGGGTGACATCCGTTAGCATCTTGATTGACAGATAGACAAGTTGAATCAACGGATAGAAATTGCAACATATAGTCTTCACAATAAACATTCGAACAGGGATGAACGAATGAATTCCAAAGTAAACATCACGTCCATTAAGGTGAGAAGCCACTTGATAAGAGATTGATGAATGAAAATAAAAACAAGGTATGAATGGAACAAATAAGTGGTAAGGATTACCCAATCACAAACCAAATATCTGCGGGAAGAAGTGCTAGAGCTACTTGAATCCCACCTATAAACTCCCGAAACTTTCTGGTTATGCAATCTGGTGTTGGGGATACATGGGAAGCAATATATCTCACCCAAACTAACAAACCCTACATCCAGTTGTATCCATCCTTCAACACATAACCAAGAAACCTTCGGAAATCGTGTACCTCAACCTTCGAAAAGCATCCGTTATACGAGTCATGGCAATACTCCCGTACTCACCTCAGTACTGGGTTATCGGGGTTATCTCACCAACAACTGCATAAAAGAGATTTTCGATGTCGGCGTACTAAACTCAGGTATTCCAGAACTGCAACGATAAAATTATGGCGACAACACCTCAGAGCTCAACTCCCCGGGACACTTCCACTAAACCCCTGACAGGAGGCACCAATACAATGTTCTCATCATAAAACCATCGAAACGATTCCAAGATACCCGCGTGATCCTAAAAAAATTTAGTGAAATTTGAGAAGAGAAGAGACAAAACTCTACGTCAAGATGCCTTACCAGAGCGATGAAGAGACTGGGGAGTAAAAAGAATTCCTAACTCTCCGATATATATAATCCTAAATGACTCAAAACATTTTTCTAGACACAACTCGGCCGCTAAAAACGATCAAGCAGTGGGGCTCCTAAGGTCGGGGAAGGCTCTGATTACCAACTTGTAACGCCCTCGATGCGACTATATCTCCCACGTGTCGAAGCACGACTTAGAGGCATAACCGCATTGAAAGCAATGTCGCAAGTGAGGTAATCTTCACACAACCCATGTAATACATAAGGGAAAGAGTTACATAGTTGGCTTACAGTCGCCACTTCACACAATACATAAATAAACATCCATCATTCAGTTTACACTCAAGGTCCGGCTACGGAACCAAAATAAAAGAAGACTACCCCAAATGCAAACACAGATCCCCGATCGTCCCAACTGGGCTCCACTACTGATCTTCTGGAAATGGAACATAGTAACGACCACGGTCCTCGTCAAACTCCCACTTGAGCTCGACTGCGCCACTTGCGCTGGTATCATCGGTACCTGCATCTTTTTGGTAGAATCTGTGAGCCACGGGGACTCAGCAATCTCACACCCGCGAGATCAAGACTATTTAAGCTTAAGGGAAGGGTGGTGTAATGAGGTGGAGCTGCAGCAAGCGACTAGCATATAAGGTGGCTACGATCGCAAAAGAGAGCAAGAAGAGAAGCAGGGCACGGTCGTGAAGCTAGTAGCGATCAAGAAGTGATCCTGAGACTACTTACGTCAAACATAACTCCAACACCGTGTTCACTTCCCGTACTCCGCCAAGAAGAGACCATCACGGCTACACACGCGGTTGATGTATTTTAATTAAGGTCAACTTCGGGTTTTCTACAACCGGACATTAACAAATTCCCATCTGCCTCATAACCGCGGGCACGGCTTTCGAAAGATAATACCCTGCAGGGGTGTCCCAACTTAGCCCATCACAAGCTCTCACGGTCAACGAAGGATAAACCTTCTCCCGGGAAGACCCGATCAGTCTCGGAATCCCGGTTCGCATGACATTTCGACAATGGTAAAACTAGACCAGCAAGACCACCCGAATGTGCCGACAAATCCCGATAGGGGCTGCACATATCTCGTTCTCAGGGCACACCGGATAAGCGAAGCGTACATGTACCAACGTGACCCAAGTTGCCAAGGGACGGTCCCGCACGGTGCTCTAGTTTGGACCAACACTCGGAGGAGCACTGGCCTGGGGAGGTAAATAAAGATGACCCTCGGGCTCGCGAAAACCCAAGGGAAAAAGGCTTAGGTGGCAAATGGTAAAACCAAGGTTGGGCCTTGCTGGAGGAGTTTTATTCAAAGCGAACTGTCACGGGGGTCCCATAAATCACCCAACCGCGTAAGGAACGCAAAATCAAGGAACATAACACCGGTATGACGGAAACTAGGGTGGCAAGAGTGGAACAAAACACCAGGCATAAGGCCGAGCCTTCCACCCTTTACCAAATATATAAGGTGCATTAATTAAACAGGAGGTATTGTGATATCCCAAAATATCCATGTTCCGACCAGGAACAAACTTCATCTTCACCTGCAACTAGCAACGCTATAATAGGGGCTGAGCAAAAGCGGTGACATAGCCAAACAACGGTTTGCTAGGACAGGATGGTTAGAGGTTTGACATGGCAATAGGGAGGCATGATATAGCAAGTGGTAGGTAACGTAGCATAGGCATAGCAAAAGAGCGAGCATCTAGCAAGGAAAGATAGAAGTGATATCGAAAGTATGGTCATCTTGCCTGCAAGGTTCTCAGGGTTGTCGAAGGCTTGATCCTCGTAGGCGTTCTCAACAGGTTCCTCGTACACGTACTTGTCTCCCGACTCTACCCAAAGCAAGAACACAAGCAATGGAACCACAATCAAACATGGAGCAATGCACAAGCAATATGATGCAATACATGACATGCTATGCGAGATGTGATATGCAATGCATATGTGTGCTCTGGAAGAAAAATGATGAACAAGGCATCAACTTGGCAAACCAAGTATGCCGCTGGAAAGATGAGATGATTACGGTTGAAATCGATATAAAGATCACCGGAATCGGATGCACGGTTTTCAAATGACAAGCAAAACAAGAATGACGCGAATCTGCGTTTAACAGCACGATGCTACTAAGCATGCAACAATAAACTATGCTACGGCACCCCAACATAAAAACAAAGCATATGGCAGTGATCTACAGGAGATGCTTAACAAAAGAGGAACACTGAGCTACGGCTAAATCACATCATATCAGGCTCAAACAAGCATGGTGAAAGTGCAAAAAATATCAGGTTCACAGACTTGGTGAAAATACTAGCATGCCATAAATTAACATCAGGAAGGCATGTTTAGAGCAAGTAAACAACAAGCTACAGGAACTTATAATAGCAAAACAAGACGTCGCAGGAATCTACTCAAAGCATAGATCAAAAGTCCCTTAATGACCATAAGCCAAAAAGGACCAGAGGACATGATGGCACCCATGTAAACATAGCAAGTTTCATTACAGATCTCAGACTTAGCAGAAAAACTGGACATGGCAAAAACAGATAACAAGTAGGCATGTTCGTGAGCTCGATGCACTCACTACAGGGCATCTCATGATAAACTAAGCATACACCCATCAAGAAGACATGGCATAGAAGCTATACATGGCAATAACAACATCATAGCATACATGGATCAACTACAACAACCTTGTGAAAATTGAATATCATGTAAACAATCTGCCAGGAAACATTTTGAAGCAAAAGTAGAGCACGAAAATGACATGCTAGACTTCTCCAAAATTTCCAACAAAGGCATGGATGGATAGAGCACATCCATATGTTCAAAACACCCTCACTGATCATGCTCAAAATGGGCATAGATCTCTCTGTAACAACATGAACACATGGCATAAAAATAACAGCAGCACATGACTTTGTGAAAATACTAAGTTCCTGAAATCAGCAACATTATCATCCCTAGTTTGCATGCTTGTTCTAATCACTACATAACTCACAAAAATACATGGCATACACACCTGTAAAGATGGCATGGCATAGTTCAACACACATGTAGGACTCAAGTTCATAAGATGCACACATTAATCATGGCAAAAATGACAAAAGTGCATGTTCTGTTAAGAAACAGAAACTAACATCATAGAGCCCTCTTCCAACAGCATTTCGGGCATCAAGATGAGCTCAAATGAAAATGATGCACTGAGATGAAATGGTCTACTCTTCGAGGCGAACAAATTGATATGCTACACGCCCAAAATGGAGCCACGGGTGCAAAGATGTGATGCGATGAAGATGCAACAATTTATCACAGAAAATGACTTAGTGGAATTCGGGGAGAAGAAAGTCAACCGCTGGGTTCTGGATCTGGATCCGGATCGGGGTTGCCGGAGTTCGAGGTCGCCGGCGTGGGAGCTCGGGCCGGAGGGAGGAGAGGCCGGGGCGGCGGCCGGAGCGGGACCGGGCGGCGGCGGCACGGCCGGAGGCGGGGTCTGCGGCGGCGCGGCCGTTGACAGAGGACGGCGGCGGAGGGGTGCAGGGTGCGGGGCGGCGACCGCAGCGGCGGCCGGCGGCGAGCTCCGGGCGACGGGGGCGAGGCCGGAGCGCGGGGAGGCGGCGGCGCTCCGCTCGGGCGGCGGGGACGGGAGGCGACGGCGAATCGGGCCTCGGGGGCCCTCCCCGGGCCCGGGCGGGCCTGCGCGGGGCGGCGCGGTACGGGCGGCGGCGGACCACGTGGCACAGCCCGGTTGGCTGCGCCGGTGCGTCCGGCCAGCGGCGGACGTGTCCGGCGCGGCGCGAGGTGCGAGGAGCTAGGGTTAGGGTGGTTTGATCCGGGATTTGGAAATGAGGGTCTATATTTATAGGTAGAGGGAGCTAGGAGACTCCAAATGAAGTGCGGTTTTCGCCCACACGATCGTGATCCGACGACGGAGAGCATGGAAGTGGCTTAGATGGGTTATTGGGCTGTTTTGGAGGGGTGTTGGGCTGCAACCCAAAAGAGGCCTTTGCGGTTACCCGGTTAACCGTTGGAGTATCAAACGAGCTTCAAATGACCCAAAACTTGACATGTGGTCTACCGGTGCTATACTAGGGCCACCTGGCAAGGCTCGGTCCATTCCGAGAAAGTTTAATACCCGCTCATGGAAAAAAATGTAAAAGGGGACGCCGGGGAACATACGAGTGCCAGATTGCAAAACGGACAACGGGGAAAATGCTCGGAATCATGAGACGAACACGTATGCAAATGCGATGCACATGATGACATGATATGAAATGCATGACATGGACAAAATGCAAAATGAAGAAAAACCCAACCACGGAGGGAATACCATATCACAATGTCGAAAATGGCAAGAGTTGGAGTTACAAATATGGCAAGTTACATCCGGGGTGTTACACAACACGTGTCCAACGGTCAGATTTCAAACACACGCGGCAGCTTGGCTTGGGCTACAAGCTAAGCTGACTCATCCAGCTCTGGATAAGATTTCCTCTTATTGTCTTTGCTCGAAGACATAGGATTTGGTTGAGCATCACATCAGTCACTCTGACTTTGTTCACTTGGACCTAACTTAACAGTACGGTGGTTCCTATGACTCAATAGAGAAGAAAAGGAAACTACAAAACAACTATGTCTTCACACTCCATAGTCTTCAAGTGAATGTCTTCATGCGTCATTATCTTCATCGTGAATGTCTTCACGAACCACCATTGTCTTCAATGTCTTCACACATTTTACGGGTCATCTCTGGTAGGTAAGCCGAATCAATGAGGGACTACTGCCTGTGTTATCCTGCAATTCTCACAAATACATTAGTCCCTCAACCACGTTTGTCGTCAATACTCCAAAACCAACTAGGGGTGGCACTACATGCACTTACAATCTCCCCCTTTTTGGTGATTGATGACAAACTGGTTGAAGTTTTCAACGGGGATAAAAGTATGTGAAAGTGTAGGTTCATAAGCATTGTCTTCATAGATTAAAAGAGGCTCCCCCTGAAGATGTGCATATAAGTAGTTTGCCTTTGAATGCAAATGCACATGGCAGGCTTTGCTTTGTGGAGACCATCTTCAATCATAAAGACAATTCATCATGCATATATGAAAGTAATGAAGATAATGATATGCATAATGAGAAATGGATGTCTACAGAATCACTTTGTGCGGAATTTATCATCGTATCACAAAGTAGCAGCAAAAGTAGCAGACGAGCATCAAGTTTAAGTGTTACAACTCAAGAGCCAAATAGTTTCAAAATGAGAGTTGCAAGCACTTAGCACAAAGAAGGCAACCACCCCATATGGACCTGCTTGAAGACTACCAACCTCATATGCTTCTCCCCCTTTTGTCAGTAAGGACCAAAAAGGTTTGAAGACATATAGTATCTACTCGGTCCTAGGTGGAGAAGATGTTGGAGCAGCAGGGTCGACGTTGGAGTTGGGTGGTGCAGACAGGCCTGGTGCAGAATCCTGACGTAGTGAAGCTAATGCTGGTGAAGTGGAGTCGTCTTCTTCATCGACGACTCTCGCAACAACAGTTGCAGCCGAAGATGAATACTCAGAATCTTCAATGGAAGGTGCGGGATGCCAACTTGCAGTTTGCGGTGGCCTAGCGTCAAACTTGAATATCTTTGTGAAGCCACCTTCACGAAGATCATCTTCAGAGAAAAGAAGTGTGAGGCTCTTCCAGGACCGCCGACAGGCTTCATGCGCGACGAAGGAATTCTTGGTGGCTGAGGGAGTCCTGGACTAGGGGGTGTCCGGACAGCCGGACTATCATCATCCGCTGAACTCCAAGACTACGAAGATACAAGATTGAAGACTCCGTCCCGTGTCCGGATGGGACTTTCCTTGGCGTGGAAGGCAAGCTTGGCGATACGGATATGTAGATCTCCTACCATTGTAACCGACTCTGTGTAACCCTAGCCCTCTCCGGTGTCTATATAAACCGGAGGGCTTAGTCCGTAGGACACAACATACATTACAACAATCATACCGTAGGCTAGCTTCTAGGGTTTAGCCTCCTTGATCTCGTGGTAGATCCACTCTTGTACTACCCATATCATCAATATTAATCAAGCAGGACGTAGGGTTTTACCTCCATCAAGAGGGCCCGAACCTGGGTAAAACATCGTGTCCCTTGTCTCCTGTTACCATCCACCTAGACGCACAGTTCGGGACCCCCTACCCGAGATCCGCCGGTTTTGACACCGACATTTGTGCTTTCATTGAGAGTTCCTCTGTGTCGTCACCGATAGGCTCGATGGCTTCTTCAATCAACAACAACGCCATCCAGGGTGAGACTTTTCTCCCCGGACAGATCTTCATATTCGGCGGCTTCGCATTGCGGGCTAATTCACTTGGCCATCTGGAGCAGATCGAAAGCTATGCCCCTGGCCATCAGGTCAGGTTTGGAAGCCTAAACTTCACGGCCGACATCCGCGGGGACTGGATCTTCGACGGGCTCGAGCCACAGCCGAGCGTGCCGCGCTTTCACGATGGGCATGATCTAGCTCTGCCACCGGACAGTGCCTTGGTGGCCGCACACGAATCCGCTCCGGCCCTCAGTCCGGAGCCAATCGCCCAGATCGAGGACCGGTGGCTGGACACCGCCTTGGGGGCTGCAACTTCTGCGGCGATGGAGTCGAACACTGACCTTGTCCCCTATAAAGCTCGTGACTCCGAGGTGCCGGACTCCCTGCCGGACTTCGAACCTCCTGCGCCCCAGCCAATCGAATCCGATTGGGCGCCGATCATGGAGTTCACTGCTGCAGACATCATTCAGCACTCGCCCTTTGGCGACATCCTAAACTCGCTAAAGCATCTCTCGCTATCTGGAGAGCCCTGGCCGGATTATGGCCAGGATGGTTGGGAAGCGGACGACGAGGAAATTCAAAGCCCACCCACCTCCCACTTTGTAGCCGCTGTCGACGATCAAACCGACATGCTAGACTATGACTCTGAAGACATCGACGGTATGGACGACGATGCCGGAGACGACAAGAACCAGCGCCTACAGGACACTGGAAGACCACCCCAACACATGATGTATATATGGTGGATACCCCAAAAGGAAGTGATAACGAGGACCAACGGGGCGCGACAAAAGATAATCCCGCCGATAAACAACCAAAACAGCAACGCAGACGCCGCCCTAAGTCCCGCCTCGACAACAACAACGCTCCTAATGACCCAGCAATAGAGCAGGGCAAACCAGTGGACGACGAACATGCAGCCAAGCAACCGTCTGAACAGGACGAGTCGGATAATCAATCCATGCCCGGCGAAACCAACAGTCCAGACGACCTCACGCCAGACACACCACCGGAGAATGAAAGCCTTCGGAAAAGACTCGTCGCCACTGCAAGAAGTTTGAAGAAGGGAAAAACGGAAGCTCAAAACAGCGGAAGACATACTCAGTGGAGCAAAGTGCTCAAGACCGCAGACAAATATGGCAATGGACATCAATCAAAGAGCTACCCGAAGCGCAAGCTGCTGCCAGAATTTGACGAGAAAGCCATAGATCCCCCACAGTCAAAAAACAAAGAGGCCGCCTGGCCGGATAGACGGCCAGATGATAGGCCAAAATCTAAAAGCGGCGCCGCACACAAGCCGACTCATGACCCTGGAAAAACAGATGGCCCAGCCAGGTCCATTTACGGGCCAAAAAAGAGGGCCCCAGGAAGCAACACAACACGTCAAGTGTTCAAAGACAGCGGTACACCCAAATATAGGGGCGCCGCACACCCACTATGTTTCACCAATGAGGTGCTGGATCATGAATTCCCAGCAGGGTTTAAACCCATAAACATAGAGGCTTACGACGGAACAACAGACCCTGGAGTCTGGATAGAGGATTATATACTACACATACACATGGCTAGAGGAGATGATCTCCACGCCATAAAATATTTACCCCTCAAGCTCAAAGGGCCAGCCCGTCATTGGCACAAAAGCCTCCCAGAAAACACTGTTGGAAGTTGGGAAGAGCTTGAGGACGCGTTTAGAGCAAATTTCGAAGGGACTTATGTCCGCCCTCCGGATGCAGACGATCTAAGTCATATAACTCAACAGCCCGGAGAGTCAGCGCGCAAATTCTGGAACAGGTTCCTTACTAAAAAGAACCAAATAGTCGACTGTCCGGACGCCGAAGCCGTAGTAGCTTTTAAACACAACGTCCAAGACGAATGGCTCGCCAGACACCTCGGCCAAGAGAAGCCGAGGACAATGTCCACGCTAACAAGCCTCATGACCTGCTTCTGCGCGGGGGAAGATAGCTGGCTAGCAAGATGCAGCACCAGCAACCCAAGTACATCCGAGATCAGAGATGGAAACGGAAAATCACGGCGCAGAAAAGATCAGCGCTGGAATAAAGAGAAAAGCCCAAAGAACACGGCGGTTAACGCCGGATTCAAAAGCTCGCGGCCAAACAACAAAACACTGCCTCTTAAGGATAACAGTGATGAGCTATCCAACTTAAACAAAATTTTGGATCGGATATGTCAAATCCACAGTGCCCCCGGAAGGCCTGCAAACCACACTCACCGACATTGTTGGGTTTTCAAACAGTCCGGCCGACTCAACGCCGAACACAAGGGGCTCGACGCATCAAGCGAGGACGATGATAAACCCCACCAGCAGAGCACCGGAAAACAAAAGACTTTCCCACAAGAAGTCAAAGCAGTAAACTCACTTCAGGTGATAATATGGAAAAGCAATGCGGCACCCGCTGAAATGGGTCTCGCACGGTCCACCCCAGCGGAACCTCGAGATTGGATATCAAAACCAATCACTTTCGACCACCGGGATTATTCCAGAAGCATTCGAAATGCAGGATGGACTGCTCTGATATTGGATCCTATAATCGACAGACTACAATTTACAAAAGTCCTGATGGACAGAGGCAGCGATTTAAACCTACTATATCCAAACACAATCCGCAAGTTGGGGATAGACCTTACTAAAATTCGACATAGCTGCACTTCCTTTAAAGGAGTGACGCCAGGCCCTTACGCCAAGTGCACAGGCTCCTTATTACTAGAAGTTGTGTTCGGGTCACCGAACAACTCCCGACGCGAAAAAATAAGCTTTCGTGTCGTCCCGTTCAAAAGTAGCTATCAAGCACTATTGGGACGTGAAGCTTTTATCCGCTTCAACGCCATACCACATTACGCGTCTCTTACACTTAAAATGCCCGGTCCACGTGGCATCATTTCATTGCAAGGGTCATTTAAAGACCCCGGACATGGCTAGAAGAGTTCGGCATAAATAAGCTAGGGGCTCCCTAGCCGCACACCCCTTCACAAGGGGCTGTGCGTATAAGCAACAATGAGCTAATATAGACTCCGCTTTACTTATTAATATTTTTCATATACTTTTTCTCGCACGATTTCCTTTCAAACTAAGTTCCTCTCTTTTTACAGATGAACAATGTGCACACCCGTCCAGGATAACGGCACAACGGAGACACAGGCGCAGACGTGCAGTAGGGACCCGTCGCAAGGATTCTTTTCAGATTAAGACCCTGCGTAAACCTTTTTTACTGTCTCTTGTTGCTATAATCCCCTGGTTTCTCATTATAACCGGAGTGGAGACTGACATTTTGGCATCGGCCGCGTTAGAGGACCTTGCCCGTACCTGGACACTAGGGGCTTAGGGAATTGTTCTGCCCATTATTATAAAGACCGAACACCATAGGGAGTGTTCGGTGTCTCGAGTTAGGCCTTATATGCATCAGCTTCGAATCATGTCTTTGGTCAAATGTTGGGTTTGCCCGGCTCCTGTGTTTTGCTGCCTTACGTTCCGTATCATCGGCTAACGCGGCACCTGGAGAACTACTGCGATTGTGCCCCAGTTCGGCTGGGCGAGCACCTCAGTAGAGAAAGCCGAAAACTGACTGTCACGATACAGCGAGAGACTGGTCAACCACTCGATAGACCACCGGAATGTTTAGAATTCCTCCGCTTTGACGAAGGACCGTTTCCCGGTCAGGCACACACGCGCCCCGAATTCGGAGAGCGCGGTGCCCCCAGGGGCTATATCGTAGCCCCACCCTCGAACTCCAATGGCTAAGTGAAAGTGATAAAGCATCATAGTCCGGTTGCCTCATTTGCTACGCTACCACCTCCTCAACAGGACCGAGACGTCGGATTAAGTGTGAAAATGCGCTATTTTTTGCGAACACCCACGCACCTTGTGCGTGGGGGCTGAAGCCGAAGACTGCCATCTTTCAGGTTATACACACGTATACATAAACGGCCGCATAGGAGATATCTCAATACTTGGAACGCACAAGTATAAAAAGCGATTACATCATAACCATTGTTTTACAAGATAAAACGTTCATTTGAACGTAACATTTTTCGAGCACTGCGACTCTATTACACGAGCACCACACATAACTTCCCCAAAATAGTGCTCGGCGGGTAATCGGCTTTCGTCCGAGCCCTGGGTCGCAACAGCGGTGGCATCCATCTCTGTCCAATGTGTCTTCACACGGGCAAGGGCCATCCGTGCACCCTCTATGCAGGCCGACCGCTTCATCTCCTTGATATGCGGCACCGCCCCAAGAAACTACTGCAATAAGCCAAAATAGCTCGTCGGCTTGGGCCTCTCCGGCCAGACATGAGTCACGATATCCGTCATGGCAAGTCCGGACAACCTATTCAACTCAGACCATTCGGCCAACCGATCGGTCAGCGGAAGTGAACGATCTGGACTATGGAATTGAGACCAAAATAGCTCTTCCGTCTTGTGATCCTTCTGACTTCGGAAGTGCACAACGGCATCCGCCGCACTCGCCGCTAAGTCCATATATGGATCCTCCGGACCCCACAGCTGGCCAAGCTGGGCATACTTTGGATCCGTAAACCTGCAGCGTAGCAGAAAAGGCTTGCCAGCCACAATGTCTCCGGCCTAACGCAGCTCCTCCTTCATAGCCCGCATTGCAGAACGGGCATCCTTGGCTTCGGCGGTGGCCTTCCCGAGGTCTTCTCGCTCCGATAGGCGCTCCTTTTCAAGAGCCTCATTGCGGTCGGTAGCATCCTTCAATTTCACGGCCAATTCGGCCATCTCTTCCCTGCTTAGGCAGTATGCAGCCCTTTCGGCTTCTAACTCCTCGGCCGCCCTCGAGGCAGCCGCATCACTCCTTCTGGCTTGCTCCTTGGCTTGAGCAAGTTCGGCCCGAAGGCTCTCCATAGCAGCAGCACCATCTGCGTCAAGCATAAATATTGTAATAGGTGGGCTTTAGCTCCCCTAAATAGGTGACTGCGGAGAATTAATTTACCTTGCGACTCGTCAAGTCGCCTGTTGACTAGCGCGATGTCTGCATCCGCCACATCGAATTGCCGCATTAATTCGGCAACTCCATTAGTCCAGCTAGCCCCCGGACTATCCGCCACCTGCATAGGAAAGGCAACTCTCAATACACGTGATTTTGATCCTCGGCACGCTGTCGTTTTCGACAACCTACCGAGTCTCAGGGGCTACTATCTATATAGGGCGCACTTTCATGTGCAAAACTGTCAAAAAAGGCGCGTCGTTTTTACGTACCTCAAAACCCGCCAGCAAACTCCTGACGGCATTATGCAATCCGCTTTCGGCGGACCAAATCCTTCCAATCACCGTACTCATCAAGGCACGGTGGTCTTCTGAGATGGACGCCCTCTCAAGCAGATCCTTCAGCTCCCCCGGCCGAACACTAGTCGGCGCCGAACTCTTCGGCTCTGCCGGGCTCGGGGATACCCTCCGTGACGACACTTTAGGCTCGTCCGCCCTATCCGACGGTGCAGCAGACGGAGGCGTCTCGCTCTCCATCATCTCCGGACGAAGATCCCCCGAAGACGAGCTCATCTGAGAAGGTCGCAGGTCCGAACTACAGGGTAAAATTTTTGGTTATCCTCAGAAGCACAAATAGGGATGTTTCTTATTAACAAACTCCCCTTTTTTTACTCACGGCTCGCTGGAGGGCTGATTCTTTAGAGAAGACTGTGCGGCCGGGGCCTCCCCGGACGCAGGACCCTCTGGTGAAGATTTCTTCCCCCGCTTAGGGGCTTTGGCCTCCGGGTGTTCGGAGGCGGTCCTCTTCTCCCCCTGGAGGGAGGGATTCTCGATCCCCCCTTCTTCAAGCGCCCCCTTGGGCGAGGTGATAGCTCCTCTATTTTCCCCTTCGCCTTCTTCTGAAGGCGCGACCTCCAACATTCTGACCAGCACGGGCTCCGGCGCGGTCTCTGGGAGGGGGGCCGGACACCGTATCAGCTTTGCTTGCGCTATCCACTCCTGTTGAAGGATAACGGGTTAAAAGGCGAATTGTAGAAAGGCAAACAAATGGAGCGTCCGAACACTGAGCTACTTACTTGAGTATCCGGGCGATTGCAGCTTAGGCCGGCATCCTCGGTCAATTCCGGACACGCCACCTGCGGTCCGAAGAATAACTTGTACATCTCCACGGGTGTCGTACCCATGAAGTGTTGGAGAATTCGTGGTACCTCCGGATTGAACTCCCATAGCCGGAGAGGACGACGTTTGCAGGGCAAGAGACGCCTAATTAGCATGACCTGCACCACCACGACCAGATCGATCTCCCTCGCCTGGAGGTCTCGAATCCGGCCCTGCAATAGGGGCACGTCTTTTGATGGCCCCCAATTGAGCCCTTGGTTGACCCACGACATCAACCGTCGTGGAGGTCCCGAGCGGAATGGAGGCGGCGGCTTCCGCCTGCTGCCCTTTGGAGCGGTGATATAGAACCACTCCTGCTGCCACAAGCCGAGCTCCTCTTGGAAGGAGCCCTCGGGCCACGGGGCATCGGCCCTCCTGCTTATGGCCTCCCTGCTGCACTCTGCTTGACGCCCCCCGATCATCTTCGGCTCCATATTGAAGGTCTTCAGCCACAGGCCAAAGTGGGGGGTGACGCGGAGGAAGGCTTCGCAGAGGACGATGAATGCGGAGATTTGGAGGATGGACTCCGGAGCCAAGTCGTGGAATTCCAACCCATAGTAAAACATGAGCCCTCTCACAAAAGGATCCGTCGGGAAGCCTAAACCCTGACGGAGGTGGGATACAAAGACGACATACTCGCCGGGCTCGGGGGTGGGGATGGCCTGCCCTTCGGCGGGCAACCTGTGCAAAATCTCGTAGGACAGGTACTTGGCTTCCCGCAGCTTTAGCACGTCCTCCTCCGTAGCGGAGGAGGGCATCCACCGGCCCTGAAGGTCGGAGCCGGACATGGTTGAAGGTCCGAAGCGCTCGAATCTGGGGCTCTGGGTGTTGGAACTTGGAGCGAGGAGAAGATTCGGTGGAAGATTGAAGAAAAGAAACGAGCCTTGGTCCTATTATAAAGAGAGAGAATACCAAGAGCCGTCTCCGTGACCGTTCAGAACTCGCCTTCGGTAGAGGAGGCGTGGAGACGGGCGCGGTTGGGTTACCCACGTCCGTATTGATGGGAATCCCGGAATAAGGGGAACACGATCTCTGCTTCGACAAGACGTGCCAAGGGAACCGCTTCGCTAAACGCGCTGAGACGGTATAATAAAAAACGATTCAAGTAAAGGCTTGGTAGTGGTGTGACGTCATGCCGCAAAATACGTCAGCAGATTGAACTTGTGTATATATTATTCTCTCTACGGTGGAACGTGGAATTTACTTTGCAGAGCCGGACACTATCCTGGTGTTCACAATCTTCTCTAATTTATTTAAGGGAGGAACCCGCCTTGCAATGCCGAACATTATGCGCGCTGTACTTATCGTCATTGAAGCCTGGTTCAGGGGCTACTGAGGGAGTCCTGGACTAGGGGGTGTCCGGACAGCCGGACTATCATCGTCCGCCGGACTCCAAGACTATGAAGATACAAGATTGAAGACTCCGTCCCGTGTCCGAATGGGACTTTCCTTGGCGTGGAAGGCAAGCTTGGCGATACGAATATGTAGATCTCCTACCATTGTAACCGACTCTGTGTAACCCTAGCCCCTCCAGTGTCTATATAAACCGGAGGGCTTAGTCCATAGGACACAACATACATTACAACAATCATACCGTAGGCTAGCTTCTAGGGTTTAGCCTCCTTGATCTCGTGGTAGATCCACTCTTGTACTACCCATATCATCAATATTAATCAAGCAGGACGTAGGGTTTTACCTCCATCAAGAGGGCCCGAACCTGGGTAAAACATCATGTCCCTTGTCTCCTGTTACCATCCGCCTAGACACACAGTTCGAGGCCCCCTACCCGAGATCCGCCGGTTTTGACACCGATAGTGGCCAAGTTGCGAATGAGATTAACGTCAACCGGAAGACTCTGCATTTGGCGCTTTAGCCATTCATGATGCCTATCCTGCTTTTGATGTAGAGATACGAGAAGCTCAAGGTCGTTGAGGACACAGGAACGCTTCTGAGGGCTTTGAGAAACTGTGCTGGCAGTGGCTTCAGTATTGGCACGATGCAGCAAACGTAAGTTGCCAGCCGGAGGATAAGGAGGAGTAGCAGAATTGGGTACATGAATGCCTTCAATAGGTTGAGTGAAGGTTTGATATTCAGCATTTTGCAAGTGGAGTGGGTTCTTTGCTGGATTAGTGTAGATGGCTTCATAAAACATGTCAACCTCAGGCAAGAATACAAAGTGATTGCGTGCTAAAGGTTGATAGTTGATAGTGGAATGAAGCTTAATCAAGCCATCACCCAGGGAGCATAAAACTTCAATCCGAAGAGATCAATGCCAGAAGCAACAAGTTGTCGGATGAAGAAATCTTGGGTATTGAATCTGATGCCATTGATATCAATATCTTCATGGCGCCTTCGAGTTTGGCTTCAGAAGAGCTGCCTTTGATAGGCCACAGAGTAGGCCTCAGAATATGATATACTTTGCGGGGCAAGTAATCAAGGTCCCGGGCAAAGAACTCCTTGGTTTATTCAACATCATGGGACAAGGGCTTCATCATGCTTAGCATATGGCTGTTGGGCTCTGGCTTCTGAAAGATGCTATGTAGTTCATTTTGATAAAGCTGACAACCTGGTTCATATAACTCACCAGGAGTGGGCAGGGAAGTAAGCTCAATGATGTCCTGAGCTTTGGCTTCATGATGGACGTCACCTGTCATCCACTCAAGGATCCAAGTCTTTGGATCCTTGTTGTAGCCTCGAATGTGCAATGTGGCATAAAACTGCAACAGAAGCTCTTCGTTCCAGTGCTTTTTGTCAGTCACAAATGGCAGCAACCCAACGTCCATGAAGCAGTCAAGGGCCTCTTCAAGACAAGGCAGCCCAGCAGTAGCATCACAATCCAGACGCTTATGAGGAAAAATCCGGTCTTGGTTGTATAGGACGTATGAGTAATTGCTTCGTTTCTAACGGCTCCAAAACCTGTTAGAGGACATCTTGGGATTCTTGTATGGGTTCTTGGAGCTTTCAAAGAATGTGTTGTGCTCTGTGAAGCTGAGCACAATGAACGAGCCATGGGTTGTTGCAGCATTTGGAAGCCTTGGTAGTCTTGGCTTTGGCTTCAGAGTTAGAGACCTTTGCTCCACATGATAATCGTACTGAGGGCCTGGAGCAGTGGGTGGTACCATAATGGGCCATCTAACATTCACCAACTCACCACGATTGTAAGCTCGTTCCATAATGTGTGGCACTGGTGGAGGAACAGTTACATCGGATGTGATTGGCTGCACAATATCTTCAGTTGCAACATTGACTTCAGGCTCCACATTCTCTTCAGTCATGATAGTGTCATTGGCTTCAGTGGTGTTGGTGGTGTCAGCCACATTGGTTTCAACCTCCATGGCTTCAATAACTGGAGGGTCGGGCACAATCACTTCTTCTTCTAGCATAACAGTTTCACTGGCAGGGGAATGACTTCTTGAACATCAGCTTTGTCTTCATTGGCTGATGCAGCCAGAATGTCCTCAGCAGCCTTTGCTTCAGACGCATGAGCAGTCTCGGAAGGGATGGCATCAGGGAACACTTGACGTCCTACTAAGCTAGTTGGTTGCACATCCTCTTCTGGAATGCTTGACAAGGAGGCATGTGGCCTAAGGCCTTTGCGATGCCTTTTGAAAGAAGGCGATGCCTTTGGTGAAAGTATTGTGAAATCAAAGTCTTCAGGACTTTCATGAATAGTGTCAAGCACCGGAGTGGTGACTTGAGCTATTGGAGTGCGCAGAATAGCTTCATCATCCACGGGCATATCTTGAGTGATTGGCATCATGGGACGGGGAGTCAAAGGACAACCAATACTGATCAACTCACTTCTCATTGGAGCAGGAGATGATACCACGGGTTTGGGTTCAATCTGAGGAAGGACTTCATCATCTTCAACGTGGTCCTCATGACCAATGTCTTCAGCCGTGATGGGATGAGTAGCTGGAATTTCTTCATCTTCTGGAGCCTCTATGGAAACAGGATCATGGATCACTAGACGGCGCTCACGGTTGGTTGAGGTAGATAGAGCAATAGAATTGGTTCGACATTCAGCGGTTCTTGGGCAGAAACACACTCTTTGAGAGAAGACTTTGAAGCTTTAGTCTTTAGTTCTTCTTGGAGGGAGCAGCATTAGGTGCGTCATGGAGCTTCCTCTTTCGGGCTTCAGCCTCAGCTTGCGGAGTTTTCTTTTGCTTAGAATCTGCTGAGGCGACCTTTGGCTTCGAGCCAGTCATGCTGGAGGGAAGACAGTGCTAGGTCGTTCCTGCCTTGGAGCATCGGGTATGGCTTCAGCAGACTTCTTGTTCTTCTTTGCAGCAAGCTTGGGGTCGATGCCTGGACGCCCAAGTGCCTTTCTCTTCTCAGCCTCATTGTGCGCTTGCACACACTTCTGTGCATAGTACTTCATGCGCTCGCATGAGCCTTTGGCTTCTTCACGCTTCTTATTGAACTGGTCCTTGAGGTCATGCATCATCTGCTTGAAGTTTTGCACATCAGCAACACTGAGCCTGGCCACGTGCTTATTTAACTGTGCCTTCTCATAATCAATCTTGTTCTGCAGTTCAACAATTTTCTGGCAAATGCAAGTTCGTTGGCAATGGCTCTTCGAAAGGTGACACTGATGTCCACTGGCAGCTGCAAATCATCAATGTTGATGTTTTGATTCTCGAACCATTCATTAATGAAGTTGTTGAGAATGTCAACATCGAATAGAGGCAGGTCCTGGAAGATCTCAGCCTCTTGTTTTCTCTTGATCAACTGTTCCCCAAGATCTTCATCACTTGACAGATCAATCGTGTTTTCCTCAATGCACAGAATGGCAGCAGGAGTAAGATCATGCCCAGAAACCTTCTTGGGCTTTGGCTTCTTGGTTCTCTTGGAGATGCAGAACTGATCTTCAGACTGCACACGTGACTTAGATGGTGCGGTTCTCAATGGCTTTACAGTTGAAGCTTTTGGAGCAGCAGAGGGCTTTGAAGCTTTTGACTTCTTCTTCTGCTTCGGTGGTGCAGGAACATCCTCAGAGTCTACATCATCAACAGATTGTTCTACTGTGGCCCTTTGTGCAACAATGTAGGATAGGAGCCCATTGAAGTTATTGAAGGGGCCAATCCTATTCTCATTGGCTTCACGACTGCCATTAGACCTTGGAGCAGATGGGTCAGGGTTGAAGTTGAGTCTGAATTCCTTCTTGTTTGTGGCAGCTGACTCCTTTGCAAACTGAAAGTTGCGCTTGAACAAATCAGCATCACGACACCATCGAAGAGATGATGGGTTGGCATTGTTTGGCTAAGGTCCTCGGACCATGCATGGATAGAAGCCCTGAGCAATAGCTTTAGGCCTTGTCTTTGGTGGAAAATTCTTTTATAGAATATCGCCTCACGGGCGCTTAATAGCATTCTTTTCTTCATACTAAGGTGTGATGAAGTTATACTTGAACCACTGCTCAGCCAAATATCTTTGGATCCATTGGATTCTGGTCTTGCGCTGATTGTAGTTCTCCTACAGATCAGACTTGTAAAGTTCATACAGATCAGGGGGTAGATCCAGAGCAATATTGCCACAGCATTGCCTGCCACCTTTCCTTGTTGATTTTTCAGTAGCCATAATATTCAGACAGAGAGGCTTCAAAACAGTGAAAGGCTTGCGACAACTTGTCAAACAAGAACTAACTTCAGGAGATTCAATGTGCCACTATAAGAACTCTGCAAATGAATGCGGACTATGGGAACCAAGGGATTCTCCCACGGACATGTACCTGTGACAACACTAGAGATGCGAGGGAAGGGGAAGAGGTCATATGCATTCTTAGAAGATTTTGAAGATAAATCAGTTAGAAGAAATTGACCTCATAGTGCGAAGACATTCACTTATTTGAAGTGAGTTGGTTCCCGATTTGTTTGAATCCAAGAATAAGTACGAGTGAGGAATCTAACTAGTTGTGAAGCATAAGTGAATATACTTTGCAAGATATGAGATTCAGAAACAGAAAGATCCAGATTCGGAAGTGCAGAAACCACTTTTGGGTGAAGTGGACGGATTTCACAGATTGAAAAAGCATTAAAAAGCGAGTTTTCTTTACCACTTGTAGAACTGCTAGATGGGGCAAAACGGATGACGACCATTCCAATCTGTCGTGCCCTAACTTGGTGACGAAATACACATACGGCGGTAGCGGAGAAGACGAGGTCCACGGCCGGCGTGAGGATAGCATCAAAGAGGTTGTCGGTGTCAAAACCGACGGATCTCGGGTAGAGGGTCCCGAACTGTGCGTCTGAGGTCAGATGGTAACAGGAGGCGGGGGACACGATGTTTACCCAGGTTCAGGCCCTCTCTACGGAGGTAATACCCTACTTCCTGCTTGATTGATCTTGATGAATATAAGTATTACAAGAGTTGATCTACCACGAGATTGTAATGGCTAAAACCCTAGAAGCCTAGCCTATATGATTGTGATTGCCTCTACGGACTAAACCCTCCGGTTTATATAGACACTGGAGGGGACTAGGGTTGTACAAAGTCGGTTACAGAGAAAGGAATCTACATATCTCAATCGCCAAGCTTGCTTTCCACGCCAAGGAGAGTCCCGTCCGGACACGGGAGGAAGTCTTCTATCTTGTATCTTCATAGCCCAACAGTCCGGCCCATGTTAATTGTCCAGCTGTCCGAGGACCCCTTAATCCAGGAATCCCTCAGTAGCCCCTGAACCAGGCTTCAATGACGAGGTGCCTGGCGTGCAGATTGTCTTAGGCATTGCAAGGCGGGTTCCTTCTCTGAATACTCCAAAACAGTCTTCAAACACAGAAAACGTGTCCGGCTCTACAAAACAAGTACCACACACAACCGTAGAGAGTATAATATTACACAAGTCCAATCCGCTAACAACTTTTTGTAGCATGACATCACGCCACCGCCCGGCCATTATTTGAACCGTTTTTTTAGCCTGCTGCTCCATATTTCGAGGTGCGGTTTTATCGGCACGTCTTGTCAAAGCAGAGATCGTGTCCCCTTATTGCAGGATTCTCATCAACACGGGAGTGGATAACCCAACCGTTCTGTTGGCATGATTCCTTGGGAATAGGCATGTTTTAAGGCCTAGGAGGGGCATTTGATATTGATCGCCTTTATAAAGGGGCAAAGATTCGTCCTTTTTCCTCTACGCCAAGCCTTTCCTCAACCTCTCCCACCTCGAGTTCCAACACCCAAGGTTCAAGCTAATTGCTTCACGCCTCCCAGTCATGTCCGGATCCAGCCCACAAGGCCAGTGGGTAACTTCCTCCGTCATAGAGGAGGATATCGCGAAGCTTCGGGAGGCAGGATATCTGACCACGGAAATCCTCCACAGTCTTCCTGCTCAAGGGCAGGTTATTCCTAACCCCAGATCCAGTGAGAGGGTTGTATTCATCTCCCACTTCCTCCGAGGGCTAGGGTTTGTTCTTCATCCCTTCGTTTGAGGGCTCATGTTTTATTACGGGCTAGATTTCCACGATCTAGCTCCAGACTCCTTTCTCCACGTCTCGGCGTTCATTATTATGTGCGAGGCCTTCCTCCGAATTCCCCCACACTTCGGCTTGTGGCTCAAGAACTTCAATGTGAAGCCGAAGGTGGTCGACGGGAAACAAGTGGAGTGCAGCGGTGCTGTGGTGAGCAAACTCGCCAGTGCTACTTGGCCAAAGGGCTCCTTTCCAGAAACTTCTGACATGTAGCAACGGGAGTGGTTTTACATCACAGAACCTCATGGCAACAAGTGGGCAGCCACACATGTGTTCCGATCTGGCCCTCTGTTGCAGCTTGCATCATGGATTAATGAGGGGCTGGACTGGGGATCAATTGATGAAGTGCGGACGCTGCAAAGCCGCATTCGGAGCCTTATTGAGAAGGACACCGATCTTATCAATGTGATCCAAGTAATGCTAGCCCATCGGGTCCTACCGTGTCAGCGAGGGCCTCTCCGCATGTGGGAGTTCAATCCAGAAGGAGCACGAACCTTACAACATTTCTCCGGCACGACACTCAGAGGAATCTGGAAATTATTCTTCGGGGCACAAAAATACTGGCCGGATACTACAGAGGACATTGGCCTTGACTGCAACCATCCGGATTCCTTGGTAAGCATTGAACTTCCAAACACAGCTTAATTAAATTTCTCATAACACCGTATTGAGAAAACCATACTTGGCCAGGGCTGGACAAAGAAGGCGGAGAGAATTAGGTGTTCGGCCCCTCTTCCCGAAGACTCAGCAGATTTGGTGTTAACAAGGATGCTGGCTCCGGCGCCATATCAGGTGCCGGCGGAGATTGGGATTCCCTCTTCCGAAGATGAAAGAGAAGGAGAAGCTGACATCCCCTCTCCTCACAGGAAGAAGAGGACCGCCTCCGAAGACTCAGAGATAAAGGCTTCTAAGCGAGGGAAGATATCCCTGTCAGGGGGTTCTGGTTCGGGAGGCAATGTTGACACGCAGTCCCTCCGTAACGATAGGCCTTTAGCTGAAACGTAAGTGAACAAGGGTGTTTTAAACATGTCCTGTTCTTTCCTGGTTGTAGAGGTGACATTTAAAATATATGTTTGCAGTCTGGCATGCAGCCTTCCTCAACAGTCCTCCTCCTCGGGGGATCTTCTTCCGGAGATGATGGAGAGCGAGATGCCCCCACAGATCTCCCCGCCCGACAAGGCAGACGACGCCAAGGTGTCGTCCTGGAGGATCTCTCCCGATCAACTAGTGGTGCGAGGGACGGTGAAGACCAGGCTTGAAGGCGACACTTTGGCCGTCCGGGGTCCGGGGTGTGCGGCCCCTACAGGGACCAACAATAAAGGCATTGGACTATCTAATTTCTGAGGGACGGCGCAACCTGCTCTGAATCCAGAGGCACTGGATACATTGTTCGACACATTGCAACATACGTCGGTCTCAGAGGAACATTGTACCTTGATGGGTATGGTGATTGAGAGGGTTCTGTTCGCGAAGAGCGGATTGAATGAAGCCCTTACGAGCCTGCTAAGAGGCTTCGAGGTACGTAATGTAATATTTTTAATTGTGCTATAAATGCAAAATGCGCATGTGTATAGATAGTAGCCCCTGAGACTCTGGTTGGCGTCCAAAGGGAGGCAATCAGAGGATCCAGAAATATATGCCCAGGAAATGATCTGACTAATTGAAACATAGGTTGTTGCATCCGTGGCGACTTCCCAAGCTACAGAGATTGAACATCTGAAGCATAAAGTTGATGTGGTAGATGATGACATCACGCTTATGAATAGGCGGTTCGACGAGGCGCAAGGTATGTCTTTGAGGCACTCAGTATATGCAAGTGCAAGAATATGAGCATGACACTGAGAATTGCATGCTGAAATATGCATAACTGCAGATAGTGCCGCCGCATTTGATATCCTTTGGGCTGAACTTGCCCGAGCCAAGGAGCAGTCCAGGATGAGTAGTGTGCCTGCCGAATTAAAGGTCGAACAGGCTGCTTAGCGCCAGTGCAAGGAGAGAATATCTATTATGGCGCTTGAGTTAAAAGATGCTGCTAGCCGATGCCAATTTCTTGAGAAAGATAACAAAGCCAAAGCGGCTGATCTTGACAAGGCCTTACAAGAGGCGAGGGAAGCATGGTCCGAGTCTAGAGCAGCTCGGGTGGAGATCCAACAAGCTTGGGAGATCGCGGCTGGTAATCCCTTCTTATTACAAACTAAGTTCGGCGATCCGAAGTATGCCCCACTTAATCAAATGTGGATTTCTCCAGACGCATTTTTGGACTTGCCGAAGAGTGTCGCTGATGTGACTCAGTTTTTCCTCGTGAAAGAAGGACATGCTGTGGAAAATCTATTCTGGTCGCAATTCAACATGCCAAAGCGTCCGCTATTGAATGAACAGATGGCCCAGTGGGCCAAGCTCCACAAGATATCCGGATCTGCCATGAAGGACATCATAGTCCAGTTGTGGCCGACTGATCCAATTCCGAATAGTTATTTCAGTTTGGTGTGGTGACTTGTTGATGCGGTGCCGCGTATCGACGCTGTTAATCGGTCAATGTGCATAGAAGGTGCATGGATGGCCCTTGCCTGCGTTAAGACGTATTGGGCAAAGATTAAGGCCATCGATATTGCAGCGCAAAGTCCACCCGAGGGCAAGGACCATCACACGCCAGAGCATTAGTTTGAGGCCGTCCTGGAGGGTGCCCGCTTGATAGAGGGTCAGTGCTCGAAAGATATTATGTTCGAGTGAAGTGTACCAAAATTTTAACAACAACATTATGATATATTTAAGGCCATGTTTTTATACTTTTGCCCGAAAAGTTTTGGTGCCTCCTATGCGGCCGTTTATTTATATATATATATATAATCTGAAAGTTTACCAGTCGTCGGCTTCAGCCCCCTTGCATATAACATGGGGGTGTTCGGAAAAGCACTTGATCACACTTGACCCAACATCTTGGTCCATTAAGGAGGTGTAAATGCAGCGAACCAGGCAATCGGACTATAGGGCTTTAACACTTTCACTTAGCCATAGGAGTTTGACGGTGGGTCTATGATATATCCCCTAGTATGTACGCGGTTATCCGAATATGGTGTGTTTACATATGTGACCAGAAGAACGATCCTTTGTTTAATATGGAGGGAATCGCGAAGATTCCGATGAGTCATCGAGTGGTTGACTAGCTCTCGCCGCATCATGACAGTAAGTTTTTGGCTTTCTCTACTGAGGTGCTCATCTGGACAAACCAGGACACAATCACAGTAGTTCTTCCTTTACTACCTTAGCCGATAGAGCGAAACGTAAGGTAGCAAGCACAGGAGCCGGGCAACCCAACTATTAACCAAACACATGATTCGGAGCTGATGCATATAAGGCCAAACTCGCGACGCCGAACACTCCCTATAGGTGTTAGGACTTTTCAAAGTATACCAGGCCGAATACAACCGCTGGTAAAGGACCCTGGTGTCAAGGCACGTGTGGCAATCTGACATGTGGGGAGAACGCAGGTGGTGAGAGAATAAGACTCCAAACATAATATGGACCAAGCAGCTTCTATAATATCCCCTTCTAGTACGGCGAGCCGTGTACTTACAAATAGTGCCGATAAATTCCTAGGACATTGTACATGCCAGAAAAGTATAAAACAAAAAGAGATAAAAGGTTTACACAGGGTCTTAATCTAAAAAGAAACCTTAGTGCGGGGCCCTGCTGCACGTCTACATTGTTTTCTCCTTTGTGATGTGTCCTTAAAGGGGGTAGTGTGATGGCCATCTGTAAAAAAAGAAATATCCTGGAAAAGAAAATCCAGTGTGGTCGTGAATAAAGTTGGTTCGTTTAATGAACCTTGAAAGATAACCGTAGAGTCCAAATAGGGTCGAGCCAAAATATGGACTATTTGTGTGCAGTGTGCCCCCAGCATTGCCCCAGGGATTTTAAGGGTGTACTTGTGCATACGAGGTACGTATGATATCGCCTTATGGGTGTGTAACTACTAATCGAGCTCAGATTTGTCTGAGCTGTCGCGCTGAGGCGTACTCCGGATGCGTTTAGCTGTGTCCGCTGTCCTAACAACCGATGATCTGTTTGGCTTGAATATGTCGTTTTAGACTTCGGCTGCTAAGGCTGCAGTGTCTTTCTCCGTATGGAGAGAGGGCTCCATATTTCCACTAACCATAGTGACGCCACGTGGTCCGGGCATTTTGAGTTTAAATAGGCATAATGCAGGACTGCATTAAAGCGGGCGAAGGCTGTTCTTCCGAGTAGTGCATGATAACCACTTCGAAACAGAGCTATGTCGAAGATTAGCTCTTCACTTCGAAAGTTATCGGGAGAGCTAAATACGACTTCCAATTTTAAAGAGCCCATGCAGCAGGCTTCTACGCCCGGTATAACTCCTTTAAAGGACGTGTTGCTTGGCTTAATTCTTGACGGGTCTATCCCCATCTTACGGACAGTGTCCTGATAAATCAGATGTAGACTGCTGCCGCCGTCCATGAGGACTTGAGTGAGATGGTATCCATCGATTATTGGCTCAAGCACTAGGGCAGCCGAACCCCCATGACGGATACTAGTCGGATGATCCTTGCGATCAAAGGTGATCGAACAGGCCGCCCATGGGTTGAATTTGGGGGGAACAAGCTCAACGGCGTAGAAGTCTCGGAGTGCGCGTTTGCGTTTCCTCTTTTGGATATGAGTGACATAGATCATGTTCACTATTTTGATCTCCGTTGGAAATTTCTTCTGTCTCCCCATGTTCAGCTGGCGAGATTCATCCTCGTCTTTGCTCTGAGATTCCTTCTCCTTATGTTCAGCGGTGAGCTTGCCGGCTGTGGCACCCCGGCTCAGAGCAACAAGTTTACCCTGCATTGCCAGCCCAGAGACCTTGTCTTCTGGCAACACACAACAACATGGCACAGAATACAACCGCTTTATTCATGCTAGCGGAACATAGTTCATATTACAACAGTTAGCGAGGCCAAGCGGCACACACGGTGTGGCTGAACAATATGTACATTATTTGGTGAACACAAAGGGGCCTCGATCATGACAACTACTCGGCAGCGGAACAACGTTGTAGCAGGACTCCATAGCACAAGGACACCAACATGGACACGGTCTAGACTCGGACAACACTCCTTTCCAACGGGACTTTCCTGAAATCTGGCATGACACGCCAGGTCAGTACATTGAATGTACTTGCAAGCTCACAATAAGCATAACAAGATGACAGACAATATTATGATATTTATCCAATTTTAATCAACAATGTAGCTATATAACCAACATGATGTGACTATGCTCAACAGGTACTCATTCTCCCAACTTTCTTACCAGATGTGACCAACAAACATAATATTACCAACACATACCCGTGATCCTTACGGTGATCACAACCCGACCATCTCATGGCCCGTGATCCTTACGGCGATCACAACCCGACCAACTCATGGCCCGTGATCCTTACGGCGATCACAACCCGACCAACTCGTGGCCCACTCAACATGATGACCTCACTATCATCCTTAGTGCAATTTAGTGTCCATATTTATTAAGTGTTGACCCATGGTGTACCTTACTTTCGAGCGTGTCCATATCCGTGGACTCGGCTATCGATAGATTAAATATACTCTGTAGAGGTTAGTACACTATACCCATACTACGAAACCCATGGCCTCACCCTCCCATCCGAGTGGACCAACAGTGTTCCGAAGAAACCATTTCACTGTCATGACACTCTCCCGGCCCCTCCGACTCAGACCCCACTGGGCTAGTCCTGGGTCGCCCCGTGTCTAACTCCAGACACCTCGACCACCATCGTGGCCACGATCCACACTAGGATCCGGTACCAAACTTAACTTAACAACGGGCTCACAAGGTTATGCTTGCCTACCGGGCCAGGGTACAGCACGCCCATAACCTTCCCTAATTTGAGGTACCGACCAGAGGCACGACAATGAAACGCATTAAGGCCATCCCATACCGGTAAATGTGGTTGCACTGGGAAAGACTCATTTCAGCGGCACCACGACCCGGTCAACAACATGTTCAAGTTGAATATTAATCAGGTTCAACTTTTAATGTGAAAATAAAATAACCGGTGTCGTACTGTCATATCATGCATCACTTAACATATGCATCACATAACCGTGCAAAACTGCACCAACTATGCTCCCACGGAGCCAACATAAAATCATGCTACTATACTGGTAAAAACCTTTCTTTACTTATACCAAAACCATTTCTAGCAATTATCATCATTATACCTCATGCAAAAATAATATCCAAATTTCTCATCAATTCTATGACCATATTATTTATTTAACTCTAACAACTAAGTTCTCATCATCTTACCAACAATATTTACTTCAAACATACTAAAGTTCAAGCATTTTAACATAACAAGCATATAATAGAATATATTTATTATATAACTAATTAAAATGCATCAATATTCATAAGTTCAAGTATGAAAATCAATAATATTGAAGTGGCACCATGAAAATGTTACTGTGGCTTGCCTTAGTACTGATGAGGGTCACAAGGCTCCTAGTGATCCTCAAGACAAGCTGGTTCCTCTACAAACATTCAAAAACCACAAAAGAAAATATCAAGAAACATTCTGAAAATTGTCAGAAAATCTAGACAGCAAGAAAAAATCCCATCTTTTGGGAGCTGTTAGATTTTTAGACAAAGAACACAATGCAAAAAGAATCACTGCATTTTTGGGCTAGTAGAATAAAAGTTATGGCTGTTTGAATGCTCCTAGAATTTAAATAAATTTGAAAAAGAAAAAACAGAGAGGGGGTGACGTCGATGGCGTACTTTCCCGGGGCGCCACCACTCATACCGCTTCGCGCGCGTTATGAGTGGCTGACTAACGGGCCCTGCTAGTCAGGCCGGAGGGAGGGGGAAAGAAAACAGAGACGGGCGGCGGTTCGCCAGAGTGTTCGCCGGCGTTGAGGCCTCTTGGGGGAAGATGAGAGGGAGGGATCGACGGAGAAGGTTCTTGCGCACCTGCCCGTACCCGTGGCGTGGCAAATGGTGACTGGACGGTGTCGGTTTCTTCCTTGCAAGCGGAGGCAGAACACGGTGGTTGCTGGAGATGAGGAAGACGGTGGCTAGGGGCGGCTCCAAGGGCTCGTGCTTGGCCCGTTGGCTTCATGGAGGAGAGGCGGAGACCCTGGCAGGGTCGCCTCGGCTTGGGAGTGGCCGGAGCTGCGGGGTCGATCCAGGGGGGATCGCCGGCGTGCTCGGCTAGGGGACGGCAGCCCGCGGCCCACCCGGCCGGGCTGCGGCTTCTAGTGGCTATGGGAGGGAGGTGTGGTGAGGTACGGGGCTCCAGGAGGCTGCGGAGGGGCTTATTTATAGGCGGGGCGGCAGGAGGGCTCGGGCTCCGCCATAGGACAGCTGTCGCCAACGCCCGGTGATGAATGGTGCCAGAGAGAGAGGGAGAAGGTGAAGGGGTTCATGCGGGAGCTGTGCACGGACGCGGACGAGCACAGGAGCAAGGAGGAAGGGGACGAACACAGTGCGCGGGCACTATGCCGTTGGCCGGACCGTGCCCGTGCTCGCCGCAGCGAGCTCCGGCGTCGGTGAGCGGCAGGGAGGAGTTAAGAGGGTGGAGACGAGGATGGTGGCGCGGGGGGGCACGCCCAGGCTGGCCGAGCAGCGGGCACGTGCGCCACAGAGGCGCTGGCGATGCACAGACCACGTGTTTGGCATGCCAACACCCTTGGACGAACACGGTCACCACGTGGACCGTGACATCAGGCCACATATGCACTAACCATGATGTCTGGCGTGTAGTCCTTAGTAACTTTAGGTGTTACCACGGCTTGGTTGGTTTTCAGGTGCAGTAGAAGTGAAATGGTGAAGATGTTTAGTTACTGGACAGAAACTTTGAACAGTTATTGTGGTTAAACCACAGTGATTCAAGGGCTGATCTTTGGGTTTTTACTGACTCTTACTAAGGTGAATAAGCACAGGGAAAAACCAGCTGCATTGGAGCTAGTAAAAAGGTAGTTGTTGTAGAAACTACCATTTCAGCCCAGAAGTGAAAATATTTTCTGTAGCAAAAATACTCCAAAAAGTGGTGAAATATTTTTGCTCAGAAGTGTGCCCTAGGGTCCAAAGAATATTTGGGATTTTTCTCAGGATTTTTGGGGCAACATAAATGAGGGTTGCTTTAGAGGTCAAAGATTTTAGCTAGGGTTTAGGAGGCAAAATGAATATTTTTCATTTAAGAAAAATATTCCAAGCAATTTTGTTGGGTTCGCCAGGAGTGAAATGATGGGTTAGAAGAGGAGAGGGGGCACTTGGGTGAAAATCAAGGGATACCCAAGTGATCAAGTCCAAATGGAATGATTCAAAACTCCAAATTCAAACCAACTCAGATGAAAATCAGGCAAAGAAAAGAGGGCAAAAACCAGGCTGTGACAGACCTCCCCCACATAGAATGAATCTCGTCCTTGAGATTCATTTGCTTGGGAAAACCATTCTGGATAACATGCCCTTAGAAATTCTTCGGATTCCCAGGTTGATTTTGATTCGGTATGATGCATCCACTAAACCTTGTAAAATTTCCATGACTTACTGCGAGTGACTCTTTCCATCTGATCCAAAATTTTCACTGACCTCTCTTCGTAGGTCAAATCCTTTGCCAGCTCTATCTCTGCCAAATCGGTCTTTTTCTCGGGTGGTGCGATGCACCGTCGTAGTTGTGAAACGTGGAACACGTTGTGCACGTCGAACAGTTCCGGAGGCAATTCCAACTAATATGCCACAGCACCCACTCGTGTCATGATGGGAAATGGACCAATAAACCTGGGTGCCAATTTTCCACGGGTTTGGAACCTTCTTACTCCCTTCATGGGTGTGACTTGTAGGTAGACATGTTCTCCGGGTTCAAAACTGATCTGTCGGTGCTTTGCATCATAATAACTTTTCTATCATGATTTGGCCAGCTGTAATCTGTCTCGGATTACTTTGACTTGCTTTTCGGCCTCCAGCATGAGATCTGTTCCGAAAATACGGCTATCTCCGGTTTGAGACCAATTTAATGGAGTGCGGCACTTACGGCCATACAAAGCTTCATAAGGTGACATCTTTAAACTGGTCTAGAATCCATTGTTATATGAGAACTTGGCGTATGGAAAGCAATCTTGCCATTGTGGTCCTTGGGCTAAAACACAGGCTCGGAGCATATCTTCGAGTATCTGATTTACTCTTTCCGTTTGCCCATCCGTTTGAGGATGATAAGCAGTGTTGTATTTTAATTCCGTCCCAAGGGCTTGATGTAGACGGGTCCAGAAAGCAGAGGTGAATAGTGAAACTCGGTCAGTAGTGATGGTTCAGGGAACTCCATGCAAACTGACAATCCTGGATACATATAGTTGGGCAAGCTCATCTGCCCGGTATGAGGTTTTGACTAGGAGAAAGTGAGCCACCTTGGTTAATGTATCCACTATGACCCAGATCACATTATTGCCTCGTCGGGTCCTAGGTAATCCTGTGATGAAATCCATACAGAAATCGTCCCATTTCCAGTGTGATACGGGCAGTGGTTGGAGAAGTCCAGCTGGTTTCTGATATTCCGCCTTAACCTTGTTGCAGATGTCGCAACAGGACACGAAATAAGCAATGTCTTTCTTCATTCCATCCCACCAGAATATTTGTCGAAGGTCTTCATACATTTTTGTGCCTCCAGGGTGGATTGAATACGAGGACTCGTGGGCTTCTGACAAAATTTTCTGCTTTAGGTCAGCTTGATTAGGCACACAAATCCTTCCCCTGAATCGGAGGGTACCGTACTGATCCTTCGAGAAATCGGATGACTTGATGCGTTTCTGCAGTTTGGCGTCGCCTGGCTGGGCCTTGTGGATTTCTTCCTCAGGAGTAGGAGTGACCGTCAGAATAGTGGCAAGACCAGCCTCAACAACAACCAGGTTGAGCTGAGCAATTTCTTCTTTGAGTTCAGAAGGCAGAGATTCCAACATGACATTTAAACTGACGGGCTTTCGACTGAGTGCATCAGCAACCACGTTGGCCTTACCCGGATGGTAATTTGTTCCGAGATCATAGTCCTTGACCAACTCTAGCCATCTTTGCTGACGGAGATTTAAATCTGGCTGAGTAAATATGTATTTGAGACTTTTGTGATCGGTAAAAATTTGGCACCTTTTTCCAATGAGGTAGTGTCTCCAAATTTTTAAAGCATGAACTATCGCGGCCAATTCCAAATCATGAGTGGGGTAATTGCCTTCATGAGGTCGTAGCTGCCATGAGGCGTAGGCTACTACCTTGCCATATTGCATAAGCACGCACCCAAGTCCTTGTCGGGAAGCGTCGCAATATATGTCAAAGTTGCGGTAGATATCTAGAGGTGTTAATACTGGCGCAGTTGTTAAGCACTTCTTCAACTCGGTGAAACTTTTCTCATAGTATGATGTCCATTCAAACTTCTTATCCTTTTTAAGCAACTCCGTCATGGGCTTAGCAATCTTGGAGAACCCTTCAATAAATCGACAGTAATATCCGGCTAATCCAAGAAAACTCCGGATTTGAGACACGGTGGCGGGTGACAACCAGTTGAGCACGTCTTTTACTTTGCTAGGGTCCACGGCTATTCCTTCAGCGGATAGTATATGTCCAAGGAATCCAACTTGCTTGAGCCAAAACTCGCATTTACCGAACTTGGCGCACAACTAGTGCTCACGGAGTCGTTGTAGCACTGCGCGGAGGTGTCCTTTATGCCCTTCTTCATTTCTTGAATAAATAAGTATATCATCGATGAAGACGAGCACGAACTTATCAAGGAAATCCATGAACACTTTGTTCATCATGTGCATGAAGAAGGCAGGGGCGTTGGTGAGGCCGAAGGACATGACGGTATATTCATAAAGACCGTAGCGAGTGGTGAACGCGGTCTTGGGAACATCCTCCTTTTTAATTTTGAGCTGGTAATATCCAGTCCGCAAATCAATTTTTGAGAAGACCTTGGCTCCACTGAGTTGATCAAACAAATCATCAATTCTTGGCAGAGGGTATTTGTTCTTGATCGTGACATTATTCAACTGTCGGTAGTCCACACACATGCGAGAGGCTGCCATATTTCTTGTCCGCAAAAATAGTGGGTGATCGCCATGGCGAGGAACTGGGGCGGATATATCCTTTTTGGAGCATTTCATCAAGTTGTTTCTTTAGCTCCACCAACTCGGATGACGGCATTCGATAATATTGCTTGTGTATTGGTGTGGTTCCGGGCACAAGTTCTATTGCAAACTCAAGCTCCCGGTCAGGGGCATGCCTGGCAGTTCTTCTGGGAATACATCAGGAAACTCACTAACCACTGGATTAATTCCATTTCTGCTATTGGTGTAAAAACCATTTCCTTGGAGGGTATGCTTCTATGAGCAATAAACTTGGTAGCTTGTCCATCTTGTCCGGCCAAATTGACTTCCCGGGTTGCACAATTTATGCATACTTGGTACTGAGTCAACCAATTCATACCCAAGATAACATCCAATTTTTCAGACTCAATAAGTATCAAAGACGTTGAAAAACTGATTTCGTTGATCCTGACTTCTAGACTGCGGCAGATGAGATTGCTTTGAATAATAGATCCTGGGGTTTGTACCAGCATATTTTTTTCCCAAAAGCGAACAAGGAAATTTGTTTTGGGCGACAAAACTCCAAGAAATAAAAGAGTGGGAAGCCCCAGAGTCAAATAAAATTACTGCAGGTATGTTATTAACAGGGAACATACCATTGACGACCTCGGGATTTTCTTGGGCTTCGTCGGCTGAAATGTGATGAACGTATCCCGTGACATCGTGCTGACTTGGAACAGCTTCCAAATAATGGATTTGAGGCTTGAACGTAGCATTGGTCCGGGTGTTCTTGGGACACTGTTTGGCATAATGTCCGGTTTGTCCGCAACTATAACAGGAATTGTTGCGCGGACGATTCTCCATAACTGGGTTTAGCACATCATTCTTCACTTGGGTGGTGGTCTTGTTAACATTTTGTTGCCAACTGGGCTGGTATGCCATCGGAGTTGGCTGCCAGGTATGAACCTTTTTCACTGGTTGCATTTCCTTCTTGGGCTCAAATTTGCGTTTGTGATCATTATGGGCAGACTTAGATTTGACACGAGCTTGTGCTCCCTTTCAGCAATGAAAGCCTTGTTCACCAGGGTTTGAAAATCTGGAAAATCGAACATACTGAGAGCACAGTGAAGTTGCAGGTTTAATCCACCAAGAAAGCGGTCCATCTTCCTTTCTTCAGTGGCCACGTCATATTGAGAGTAACGTGACTGGTGATTGAATTTTTGTAAATATTCTCCCCTGACTGACTTCCTTGGAGGAGCGCGAGAAATTCATGCTGCTTAGTCTTCATAATTCCCGCAGGGATGTGATATTTTCGGAATTGCTCCTTGATTCTTGGCCTGGTAATTGCTTCATTCTCAGTCACTATAGCTTTCTCACTTTCCCACCATATGGCAGCAGCGCCTTTTAGATAATGTGTTACAAATGGAACTTTATCTTCTTCATCAGTTCGAGCAACCTCAAGTTTCTTTTCCATAGTTCTTAACCAATCATCTGCATCCAAGGGATCTACGGCCTGACTGAAACTGGGAGGCTTAGTCCTTTGAAAATCAGATAGCTTGGAGTGGGAGGTAGGATGATTCCCATTCTATCCAACCATTGCTTGAATACTTCTGAATATTTCCATTAGATCATTGTTTCATCGTTCCTTGAACATACGCATAATTTGCTCGGTGGAGGGCGGATTTGGCGGTGGAGGCGGTGGTGGAACGTACGGCTCGGGTGATTGTCCTGCCTGTCGTGCGGAACGCCGAACAGGGAAACCCTTGCGAACATTGCTACTGCAGCCTCCCAGTGTCATCCTAATATAATTTTTCCCAAGTCAACGCAACCGAGATGAGAAGCATTCAACAAAAACTGGGGAGAAGCCAGCAACAAAAACCAAGCGAAACCGAAAAGACGAAGAAAATATGGCGAATAAAATAAAGTCCAACATAATTATACATAGACTCATACATGAAAGATAACAACATGCCAGGTCCAACTACCCTCATACATGAAACAAAACAGCATGACTAGTACGATTACAACCATACTCCATCCCGACAACTAAGAATACTCGAAAGCTCTACTGCTCGGCTAGCGCTGCGGTGTCCTCTCCTGATGCGGACTCAGATCCGGAACTAATGGGGTTAACAGAGACCTCCAGGTTAAAAGTGACACGACGACGCTGCCTCGAGGGCTCTCCCTCAGGGGCAGGTGAAGGGCGGATCATCGGGGCTGCAGGAGTGGCGAGGAGTGAAACCCACTCTGCAGGAGCACTAAGGGTACTCGTAGTCGCGGTGCCCGAGCTACTCGGGGGAGTAACCGGAGAAACAGGGGATCTAGAACTGGCAAGAACGTAGGGAATAAATCCCACAGATGGAGAAGCAGTGGCTGAGCGAGCAGTGACTAAAGTAGAGGCTAAAGCAGTACGGGCACGACTCAGCTCACGAGCCAGCTCGTAGATCAGAAGATAACTGGCAGTGATGTAGCGAGAAAGGTGGCTAGTGACACTATCAGACTCCGGATCAATGACAGGAAAATGGACACTACCATTGTCGTGGAGAGAGGGGTAGTAGTGGAAACTTGGGTGATTCTGCATCCGGACCTCGTTGTAGCGGAGCTCAACAAGTACCTCGAATGCAGCAAACTGGACAGCCTGAGAAGCATAAGAAGCGTAGCCGCTACGAGAGGTACGAGTGTAAGAACTGGAATCAGAACTGGTGCGCAGAGTAACCACGGTGTGATACTCATACACTAAGTCAGCTAGGCGCTCCCGGTTCACACGATAGACTGGATCGTCTCCGTGAGGGTACAGCCGATGCCACACGTTGCGAGGAAGATGCGGCGATGTGTACGGCATCAGCCTCAACTGGCACGGATACAGCACCGGAGCCATCTACACTCACAACCATTAGCAGGTTAGCATAGAAAAATAAATATAATCAGTGCATGCGATGCAACAACCAGCTACAGTTATTACCGACACTCAGCTACAACTCGTATCTAGCGTCCAGTTAACTCGGCTTAGTCTAGCGTGGCCTACAGTTAGTGCGGCTCTGATAACAAGCGTTGTGGCACCCCGGCTCAGAGCGACCGGTTTACCCTGCATTGCCAGCCCAGAGACCTTATCTTCTGGCAACACACAACAACATGGCACAGAATACAACCGCTTTATTCATGCTAGCGGAACATAGTTCATATTACAACAGTTAGCGAGGCCAAGTGGCACACACAGTGCGGCTGAACAATATGTACATTATTTGGTGAACATAAAGGGGCCTCGATCATGACAACTACTCGACAGCGGAACAACGTCGTAGCGGGACTCCATAGCACAAGGACACCGACGTGGACACGGTCTAGACTCGGACAGCACTCCTTTCCAATGGGACTTTCCTAAAATCTGGCATGACATGCCAGGTCAGTACATTGAATGTACTTGCAAGCTCACAATAAGCATAACAAGATGACAGACAATATTATGATATTTATCCAGTTTTAATCAACAATGTAGCTATATAACCAACATGATGTGACTCAACAGGTACTCATTCTCCCAACTTGCTTGCCAGATGTGACCCACAAACATAATATTACCAACACATACCCGTGATCCTTACGGCGATCACAACCCGACCATCTCATGGCCCGTGATCCTTACGGCGATCACAACCCGACCAACTCGTGGCCCGTGATCCTTACGACGATCACAACCCGACCAACTCGTGGCCCACTCAACACGATGACCTCACTGTCATCCTTAGTGCAATTTAGTGTGCATATTTATTAAGTGTTGACCCATGGTGTACCTTACTTTCGAGTGTGTCCGTATCCGTGGACTCGGCTATCGATAGATTAAATACACTCTGCAGAGGTTAGTACACTATACCCACACTAAAGAACCCATGGCCTCACCCTCCCATCCGAGTGGACCAACAGCGTTCCAACGAAACCATTTCACTGTCATGACACTCTCCCGGCCCCTCCGACTCAGACCCCACTGGGCTAGTCCTGGGTGGCCCCGTGTCTACCTCTAGACACCTCGACCACCATCGTGGCCACGATCCACACTGGGATCCGGTACCAAACTTAACTTAACAACGGGCTCACAAGATTATGCTTGCCTACCGGGCCAGGGTACAGCACGCCCATAACCTTCCCTAATTTGAGGTACCGACCAGAGGCACGACAATGAAACGCATTAAGGCCGTCCCATACCGGCAAATGTGGTTGCACTGGGAAAGACTCGTTTCAGCGGCACCACGACCCGGTCAACAACATGTTCAAGTTGAATATTAATCAGGTTCAACTTTTAATGTGACAAGAAAATAACCGGTGTCGTACTGCCATATCATGCATCACTTAACATATGCATCACATAACCGTGCAAAACTGCACCAACTACGCTCCCACGGAGCCAACATAATATCATGCTACTATACTAGTAAAAACCTTTCTTTACTTATACCAGAACCATTTCTAGCAATTATCATCACTATACCTCATGCAAAAATAATATCCAAATTTCTCATCAATTCTATGACCATATTATTTATTTAACTCTAACAACTAAGTTCTCATCATCTTACCAACAATATTTACTTCAAACATACTGAAGTTCAAGCATTTTAACATAACAAGCAAATAATAGAATATATTTATTATATAACTAATTAAAATGCATCAATATTCATAAGTTCAAGTATGAAAACCAATAATATTGAAGTGGCACCATGAAAATGTTACTGTGGCTTGCCTTAGTACTGATGAGAGTCACAAGGCTCCTGGTGATCCTCAAGACAAGTTGGTTCCTCTGAAAACATTCAAAAACCACAAAAGAAAATATCAAGAAACCTTCTGAAAATTGTCAGAAAATCTAGACAGCAAGGAAAAATCCCATCTTTTGGGAGCTGTTAGATTTTTAGACACAGAACACAATGCAAAAAGAATCACTGCATTTGGACTTGTAGAATAAAAGTTATGGCTATTTGAATGCTCCTGGAATATAAATAAATTTGAAAAAGAAAAAACAGAGAGGGGGTGAGGTCGATGGTGTACTTTCCCGGGGCGCCACCACTCATACCGCTACGCGCGTTATGAGTGGCTGACTAGCGGGCCCCGCTTGTCAGGCCGGAGGGAGGGGGAAAGAAAACAGAGACGGGCGGCGGTTCGCCGGAGCGTTCGCCGGCGTTGAGGCCACTTGGGGGAAGATGAGAGGGAGGGATCGACGGAGAAGGTTCTTGCGCACCTGCCCGTACCTGTGGCGTGGCAAATGGTGACCAGACGGCGTCGGTTTCTTCCTCGCAAGCGGAGGCAGAACACGGTGGTCGCCGGAGATGAGGAAGATGGCGGCTAGGGGCGGCTCCAGGGGCTCGGGCTTGGCTCGTTGGCTTCACGGAGGAGAGGCGGAGGCCCTGGCGGGGTCGCCTCGGCTTGGGAGTGGCCGGAGCTGTGGGGTCGATCCAGGGGGATCGCCGGCATGCTCGGCTCGGGGACGGCAGCCCGCGGCCTGCCCGGCCGAGCTGCGGCTTCTAGTGGCTATGGGAGGGAGGTGTGGTGAGGTGCAGTGCTCCAGGAGGCTGCGGAGGGGGTTATTTATAGGCGGGGCAGCGAGGATGGCTCGGGCTCTGCCGGAGGACAGCTGTCGCCGGTGCCTAGCGACGAATGGTGCCAAAGAGAGAGGGAGAAGGCGACGGGGTTCACGCGGGAGCTGTGTACGGACGCGGACGAGCACAGGAGCAAGGAGGAAGGGGACAAACATAGTGCGCGGGCACTATGCTGTTGGCTGGACCATGCCCGTGCTCACTGCGGCGAGCTCCGGCATCATTGAGCGGCAGGGAGGAGTTAAGGGGGTGGAGACGAGGATGGTGGCGCGGGGGGACACGCCCAGGCTGGCCGAGCAGTGGGCACGCGCGCCATAGAGGCGCTGGCGACGCGCAGAGCGCGCGTTTGGCATGCCAGCACCCTCGGACGAACGCGGTCACCGCGTGGACTGTGACATCAGGCCACATATGCACTAACCATGATGTCTGGCGTGTAGACCTTAGTAACTTTAGGTGTTACCACGGCTCGGTTGGTTTCCAGGTGCAGTAGAAGTGAAATGGTGAAGATGTTTAGTTACTGGACAGAAACTTTGAATAGTTAATGTGGTCAAACCAAAGTGATTTATGGGCTGATCTTTGGGGTTTTACTGACTCTTACTAAGGTGAATAAGCACAGGGAAAAACCAGGTGCATTGGAGCTAGTAAAAAGGTAGTTGCTATAGAAACTACCATTTCAGCCCAGAAGTGAAAATATTTTCTGTAGCAAAAATACTCCAAAAAGTGGTGAAATATTTTTGCTCAGAAGTGTGCCCTAGGGTCCAAAGAATATATGGGATTTTTCTCAGGATTTTTGGGGCAACAGAAATGAGGGTTGCTTTGGAGGTCAAAGATTTTAGCTAGGGTTTAGGAGGCAAAATGAATATTTTTCATTTAAGAAAAATATTCCAAGCAAGTTTGTTGGGTTGGCCAGGAGTGAAATGATGGGTTTGAAGAGGAGAGGGGGCACTTGGGTGAAAATCAAGGGATACCCAAGTGATCAAGTCCAAATGGAATGATTCAAAACTCCAAATTCAAACCAACTCAGATGAAAATCAGGCAAAGAAAAGAGGGCAAAAACCAGGCTATGACACCGGCCTACTTGAAGAGCCAACAACTGCGGTTGGTATGGTTTGCGGGTTTAGCAGGGGTGCCATGGATCTGGCAGTTCTTGTCTAATATTTTGTCTAAGCTGGATGGACCATCTTTGTTGCCTTTAAATGGTTTCTTCTGCTGACCGAGTCTGGAGCCACTGAATCCAGCGTTTACTGTTGTATCATTTGGGCTTCCAGCATTGCTTCGATGTTTGTTTTTGTTATATCGTGGCTTTCCATTGCGATTCCTGACTTCGGATGTGCCAGGCTCGCTGGTGCTATTGCGGGCTAACCAGCTGTCCTCGCCCGTGCAAAAATGGGTCATGAGCGCAGTTAGGGATTCCATTGTCCTTGGCTTTTCTTGGACAAGGTGTATAGCTAGCCATTCATCCTGGACACTGTGCTTGAAAGCTGCTAAGGCTTCGGTGTTCGGACAATCAACGATTTGGTTCTTCTTAGTGAGAAACCGATTCCAAAGCTTACGGGCCGATTCCCCGAGTTGTTGGATTATGTGACTTAGATCGTCAGCATTCGGGGGTCAGGCATAGGTCCCTTGAAAATTGGCCCGAAAAACATCCTCAAGTTCTTCCCAACTTCCGATGGAATTTTCTGGGAGGCTTTTCGGCCAGTGCCGAGCTGGTCCTTTCAGCTTGAGGGGTAAGTATTTGATGGCGTGGAGATCATCTCCGCGAGCCATGTGGATGTGAAGAATAAAGTCTTCTATCCAGACGGCAGGATCCGTCGTTCCATCATATGCCTTGATGTTTACAGGTTTAAACCCTTCTGGAAATTCATGATCCAGCACCTCATCGGTGAAGCACAGGGGGTGTGCGGCACCCCTGTATTTGGCTGTGTCATGGCGTGGGTTTGACGGTTGTAATGTTCAGTATCGGCTTCGAACTGGTATATGACTGACATATTTGTCTTGATAGCCACAGTCTCGTGTGGGGGCACGGTCCCTGGATCCGTAGATGGATCTGGCCTTACCAGCCTTTTTGTCCAGGTCCTCATGTAGATCGTGTTTCTGGTCCTGAGCCGCAGCCTCCCTTCCTTTATGGTGAGGGGGTGCGGGCTTGTGTACGGCATTGCTAGCCATTCTGTCTCATCCACGAGGTGGTCGGTCTGGCTTGTTGGCAGTATTGTTCTTCGGCAGTATATGCGCAATAGCCTCGTCGTCGAATTTGGGCAGCAGTTTACGCTTAGGGTAGCCCTTTGTTTGGTGATTACAGCCATATTTTTCCTCAGCGTCTAGCACTTCGTTCCATTTGTCATTGAGCGTATCATGTGCGGTTGTGAGCCGCTGCTTCCACTTCTTCAGGCTCCTTGCAGTGGCGATAAGCCTTTGATGGAGACATTCTTGTTCTAAAGGTTCTTCTGGGATGAAAAATTTGTCGTCGCCCAGGCTGGCCTCCTCTTCGGAGAAAGGTTGACAATTGCTATCTTCGGTATCACTGTGGTCAGACAACTCCCCGGACTGTGTTCGCCGTCCGCTCGCTCATCCTGATCCAACGCTGGATCTGTGGGGTCCTCAGCTTGGTCCTGATTACCACCATCGTTAGTGACAATGTTGCTATTTTTTCTTCTGCCGGATCGAGGTCGGCGCTTTTGACGCCGATGCTTGGGAGGTTCATCGACAGGCTTATCCTTATCACCGTCGGCCTCCTTCTCTTTAAGTGTGTCCACCATGTATATATCGTATGAGGATGTAGCCATCCACCGTCCTATGAGTGGTGGTTTTTGTGCCTGATCCTCCCCGGCATCGTCGTCCATACCGTTGATGTCTTCGGAGTCGTAATCGAGCGTGTCGGTTAAGTCTTCGACAGTGGCTATGAAGTGGGTGGTGGGTGGGAAGCGAGATTCTCCATCATCAGCTTCCCATTCAAGACGGATATAGTTCGGCTGTGAGTCCCCGGATAAGGAGAGGGTTTTGAATGAGTAGCACATCGCCAAAAGGTGAGTGTTGGAAGATGTCCACGAAGCTGAACTCAATGATCGACGCCCAATCAGATTCGATGGGCGCAGATGAACGCGATTCGGAATCTATGACCGGAGACGAATCCGATGTTCTGATGACACAGGGCCCCCTCGAGGTTGGATCTGTGTGCGGCTCTATCGCCGTTGATCTTCGGCTTCTGTGGTGGGGTTAAGCTTCTCGTCCTCGGACGGCGCAATCTGCTCTAGATCTAGGGGCAGAGCGGGTACAGGCGTTATCCCCTGAGTGCGACCCGATGACAGATTTAGGTCATGTTCATCGAGACTGCAGGGAGAGGCTGGCAAGGGCTTGAATCCGTCGAAGATCAAGTCTCCCCGGATATCGGCAATGTAATTCAAGCTTCCAAACCTGACCTGATGGCTAGGGGCATAGCTGTCGATCTGCTTCAGATGGCCAAGCGAGTTGGCCCACAGTGCGAAGCCGCCGAATACGAAGATCTGTCCGTGGAGAAAAAACTCCCCTTGGACTGCATTGTTGTATATGATTGAAGGAGCCATCAAACTTTTTGGTGACGATGCAGCGGAACTCTCAATGAAAGCACCAATGTCGGCGTCAAAACCGGCGGATCTCGGGTAGGGGGTCCCGAACTGTGCGTCTGAGGTCGGATGGTAACAGGAGGCAGGGACACGTTGTTTACCCAGGTTCAGGCCCTCTCTACGGAGGTAATACCCTACTTCCTGCTTGATTGATCTTGATGAATATGAGTATTACAAGAGTTGATCTACCACGATATCATAATGGCTAAAACCCTAGAAGCCTAGCCTGTATGATTGTGATTGCCTCTACGGACTAAACCCTCCGGTTTATATAGACACCGAAGGGGACTAGGGTTGTACAAAGTCGGTTACAGAGAAAGGAATCTACATATCCAAATCGCCAAGCTTGTTTTCCACGCCAAGGAGAGTCCCATCCGGACACGGGAGGTAGTCTTCTATCTTGTATCTTCATAGTCCAATAGTCCGGCCCATGTTAATAGTCCGGCCGTCCGAGGACCCCTTAATCCAGGACTCCCTCAGAGGTCACGACAGCTAAGCACTTCGTCTCCGGCGTCAACTCGAGCTAGCGGTGGCGCTAGGGTTTGAGTGAGATGGCAAGGTGGAAGAGGAGATAATGACCACGCGGGTGAGTATTTATAAGGAGGAGGGCCGGAGGAGGGTGACGCAGTGCAATCATGCAGGTGCCCCTGGCGGTTCACATCTGGTGGACACATGGCGTGCATGCAACTTATCTAGAGTTGAGCCATGCTCCCACGCACGCCTGGATTGTCAGGTGGCCATTCCGGCTTCTACGGTTTTCAGGCAAAAAGATAAGTCATTAAAAACAGTTTTAAATGTGTGTCTCTATATCTTCAGCTGATAAGGAAATAGTGAAGACATTCGACACGTGTCAATAGAATGCATATGACTAGACAGAGAGAATTTGAGGGAGTAGCACAGAAGGGGTCAGGGTCTGATCACATTCACTTAGGTCAGAAGAATAGAAACTTGAAGACGTAGCTATAAGTGAATGATGTAGAGGACAGAATACACATATATATATAGCATTGAAGATAAATCAACATTGCGAAGATATAGATCAGACAATCCACATATGAAGATAATGCAATCATGACGCCAAATGAAAATCTTGAAGAAAGTGTGATGGTGGCGTTACCCACTGTATAGGAAATATTAGACCCAGACACGATGCACAATTATCGTGGCGCTCTGAAGTCAAATTCCACATTAATGTATTCACACTCAGAGGGTAAGTCTTCATTGATTGAAGAAATACGTTACTTTGTTTGTTGCACATCTAAGTCATCAACATGCATGAGCATTAGGATGTGTGTCCACTCACTGGACATTTGAGGATTCTAAGATATTTAGCTCACACCGCAACTTGCAAAACCTTTTCTCATCCAAGGGCTTTGTGAAGATATCTGTCGGTTGCTCTTTGGTGTTGACGTGAATGATATCAATATCTTCCTTGATGACATGATCTCTGAGAAAGTGATGATGAATATCAATGTGCTTTGTCTTCAAGTGCTGAACTGGATTCTTGGTAATCTTGATGGCGCTTTCATTGTCGCAAAAGAGTGGCACATTCTTCAAGTTGATGCCATAGTCCTTGAGAGTTTGCTTCATCCAGAGAAGCTGAGCACAACACGATCCAGCAGCAATGTATTCACATTCAACAGTGGAGAGAGATACACAGTTTTGCTTCTTTGAAGACCAACAGACAAGAGATCGTCCAAGAAAGTGGCATGTGTCTGATGTAGACTTGCGATAAACTTTGTCACTAGCATATTCAGCATCTGAGTATCCAACTAGATCAAACACTGAGCCCTTTGGATACCATAATCCTAGTGTTGGTGTGTGAGCCAAATATCGAAGAATTCGCTTCACTGCAAGGTGATGTGATTCCTTGACGCTTGGAATCAGGCACACAAGCAAACGCTAAGCATAATATCAGGCCTAGATGCACATAAGTATAATAAAGAACCAATCATGGAGCGGTATACCTTTTGATCAAACTATTTACCATTGTCGTCGGGGCCTACATGGCTTTTGGTTGGCATTGGCATCGTGTACCCTTTGCAGTCTTGCATTCCAAACTTCTTCAGGCAGTCTTTGAGGTATTTTTCCTGTGATATGAAGATGCCATTTTGCTATTGACGGATTTGAAGACCAAGGAAGAACTTTAGCTCTCCCATCTTGGACATCTGATATTGCTCTTGCATCATGTATCCAAACTCATCACTGTATCTCTTATCAGTGCAACCGAAGATAATGTCATCCACATATATTTGGCACACAAATAGTTCACCATCATATGTCTTCATGAATAGAGTGGGATCTAGAGAACCAGGTTTGAAGCCTTTGGTCTTCAGGAATTCTTTGAGTGTGTCATACCAAGCGCGAGGTGCTTGTTTGAGGCCATACAGTGCCTTGTTGAGCTTGTACAGGACGCTTTGGATCTTCAAAGCCAGGCGGTTGAGCAACATACACTTCTTATTTGAATTGGCCATTGAGGAAGGCACTCTTCACATCCATTTGGTACAGAAGAATGTGCTCTACCTAAAGATTTGGATTAAGTGTGGAGGAATTATTAGGAACCCCTGTTAAAAGCTCCTCTCCTTGCTCTGTGGGCACTACTGATGTGATGGGGAGGACCCTTGAAGTGGTTTCTAAGGTTAAGACCTGTGGTGTATCACACCCTTTTAAAATCTCTTAAGTATGATAGGTTTGATCTGGAACATTGTGGGGATTGGTTAACCTAGAACAATACAGTGCCTTTGTGATATTATTTATGATACTAAACCTGACTTTATTGGGTTCCAAGAGACAAAAAAAGAAATGGTTTCTAGGGTCTTCTTTGGTCTATAGACAGGAATGAGGCATTTGTTTGGCATTTCCTGCCTGCTGATAACACTTATTGTGGCATCCTCCTTGGGATTAAGAAAGACCCTTTTACAATAATTGGCTTTACTAACAAAAAATTGGTGTGGTTGCTACAATTAGGAATAACAAAGATCAGTTTGTTTGGCACCTTGTGGTGATCTATGGGACGGCGTATAATGAATATAAAACGGACTTTGTCGTGGAATTAACACGTCAGATGTCCTAGCAAGAGGACTTAGTCGTGGAGCCATCGCAACGAGATTAGAAAAAGGGGGTTAAACTGGACAAAGGACACGGGGAGTTTATACTGGTTCGGCCCCTTGCAGTGAAGGTAAAAGCCTACAATCCAGTTGTGGTGGAATTGATGGGGTCTCGATGAGCAGGGAGCGACATCTGCTTTTCCTATCTCTCGAGCTGTTGTTTCTTATCCCTGAACCGCCGTCGGGTCGTCCCTTTATATACACAGGTTGACGCCCGGCGGTTTACAGAACACCAAGGCCGGCTCATACCAATGTCCGGCTCGGTTTCTACCTTTCCTAACTTACAACACAAGTTTATACATCTCATGCCGGTTTACACTTATGGACTCTAAATCGCCTTTGGGCTCTGGGCCTCTAAGCTTCAATGATAGAGCATGATACTCCTTGTCTTCGTGGGCTTCAATACGGATGAGCGTAAACCGGCCCCTCCTGGGCGGTTTACACTCAGTGGTTATATCCCCAACATTATACCCCAGATTGATTTGAACCTGTTTATGTCAATCTTCAGCACTTAGAAAAATTCCTTGATCATACTCCTATGATCCTTGTAAACCGCCATGATATTTCCTTCATGTGAACTCGGTAAACTGCCGTGACGTCATCTTCTAAAATTGCAGCAAATTGTCATGACGTCATCTCTGTATAAAAACCTGTAAATGCTTCTTCTTTTATTAATTAATCCCCAAAGACTGAGGCGACAGCTGAATCAGATATCTAATTTTTGGCTCCTTCGCGCCTGCCTTTATCCCTTTGCCCTTATAAATAAAACTGGGGGTCCTTTCCATTCTCCCCCTTGCCTCTTCGTTTCTTCTTCTTCCTCGCGACCCCCAAGAGCTCGAGCTCCGCCGCCGCCCTCGACTTTCAAGCTCTGCATCACCACTGGCCGCTGTTGGAAATATACCCTAGAGGCAATAATAAATTGATTATTATTATATTTCCATGTTCATGATAATCGTTTATTATCCATGCTATAATTGTATTGATAGGAAACTTAGATACATGTGTGGATACATAGACAACACCAAGTCCCTAGTAAGCCTCTAGTTGACTAGCTCATTGATCAATAGATGGTTACGGTTTCCTAACCATGGACATTGGATGTCATTGATAACGGGATCACATCATTAGAAGAATGATGTGATGGACAAGACCCAATCCTAAGCCTAGCACAAAGATCATGAAGTTCGTATGCTAAAGCTTTTCTAATGTCAAGTATATTTTCCTTAGACCATGAGATTGTGCAACTCCCGGATACCGTAGGAGTGCTTTGGGTGTACCAAACGTCACAACGTAACTGGGTGGCTATAAAGGTACACTACGGGTATCTCCGAAAGTGTCTGTTGGGTTGGCGCGAATCGAGACTAGGATTTGTCACTCCGTGTAAACGGAGAGGTATCTCTGGGCCCACTCGGTGGAAACCTAGGTGGGGGCGCAGCCCCCCTTCCCCCTATATATATTGGAGGCATTGGAGCAGCCCAACACATGAGAACTTCTCCTCTTGGCGCATCCCTACCTCTCTCCCTTCTCCTCATATCTCGCGGTGCTTGGCGAAGCCCTGCTGGACTACCACGCTCCTCCATCACCACCACGCCGTTGTGCTGCTGCTGGATGGAGTCTTCCTCAACCTCTCCCTCTCTCCTTGCTGGATCAAGGCGTGGGAGACATCATCGGGCTGTACGTGTGTTGAACGCGGAGGTGCCGTCCGTTCGGCACTTGGTCATCGGTGATTTGAATCACGACGAGTACGACTCCATCAACCCCGTTCACTTGAACGCTTCCGCTTAGCGATCTACAAGGGTATGTAGATGCACTCTACTTCCCCTCATTGCTGGTCTCTACATAGATAGATCTTGGTGACACGTAGGAAAATTTTGAATTTCTGCTACGTTCCCCAACAGTTGCATCATGAGCTAGGTCTATTGCGTAGATTCTATGCACGAGTAGAACACAAAGTAGTTGTGGGCGTCGATATTGTTCAATATGCTTGCCGTTACTAGTCTTATCTTGATTCGGCGGCATCGTGGGATGAAGCGGCCCGGACCAACCTTACACGTACGCTTACGTGAGACCGGTTCCACCGACAAACATGCACTAGTTGCATAAGGTGGCTGGCGGGTGTCTGTCTCTCCCACTTTAGTCGGATCGGATTCGATGAAAAGGGTCCTTATGAAGGGTAAATAGCAATTGGCATATCACGTTGTGGTTCTTGTGTAGGTAAGAAACGTTCTTGCTAGAAACCCATAGTAGCCACGTAAAATATGCAAACAACAATTAGAGAACGTCTAAATTGTTTTTGCAGGGTATGCTATGTGATGTGATATGGCCAAAGGATGTGATGAATGATATATGTGATGTATGAGATTGATCATGTTCTTGTAATAGGAATCACGACTTGCATGTCGATGAGTATGACAACCGGCAGGAGCCATAGGAGTTGTCTTTATTTATTTATGACCTGCGTGTCAACTTAAACGTCATGAAATTACTTTACTTTATTGCTAACCGTTAGCCATAGTAGTAGAAGTAATAGTTGGCGAGACAACTTCATGAAGACACGATGATGAAGATCATGATGATGGAGATCATGGTCTCATGCCGGTGACGATGATGATCATGGAGCCCTGAAGATGGAGATCAAAAGGAGCAAAGTGATGATGGCCATATCATGTCACTATTTGATTGCATGTGATGTTTATCATGTTTATGCATCTTGTTTGCTTAGAACGACGGTAGTAAATAAGATGATCCCTTACAACAATTTCAAGAAGTGTTCTCCCCTAACTGTGCACCGTTGCGACAGTTCGTGTTTCGAAGCACCACGTGATGATTGGGTGTTAGATTCTAACGTTCACATACAACGGGTGTAAGATAGATTTACATACGCGAAACACTTAGGGTTAACTTGACGAGCCTAGCATGTACAGACATGGCCCCGGAACACAGAAGACCGAAAGGTCGAGCATGAGTCGTATAGAAGATACGATCAACATGAAGATGTTCACCGATGTTGACTAGTCCGTCTCACGTGATGATCGGACACGGCCTAGTTGACTCGGATCATGTAATCACTTAGATGACTAGAGGGATGTCTATCTGAGTGGGAGTTCACAAGATGAACTTAATTATCCTGAACATAGTCAAAAGACCCTTTGCAAATTATGTCGTAGCTCGTGCTTTAGTTCTACTGTTTAGATATGTTCCTAGAGAAAATTTAGTTGAAAGTTGATAGTAGCAATTATGCGGACTAGGTCCGTAAACTGAGGATTGTCCTCATTGCTTCATAGAAGGCTTATGTCCTTAATGCACCGCTCAGTGTGCTGAACCTCGAACATTGTCTGTGGATGTTGCGAACATCTGACATACACATTTTGATAACTACGTGATAGTTCAGTTAAATGGTTTAGAATTGAGGCACCGAAAATGTTTTTGAAATGTCGCGAAACATATGAGATGTTTTGAGGACTGAAATTGGGATTTCAGACTCGTGCCCACGTCAAGAGGTATAAGACCTCCGACGATTTTCTTAGCCTGCAAACTAAGGGAGAAAAGCTCAATTGTTGAACTTGTGCTCAGATTGTCTGAGTACAACAATCATTTGAATCGAGTGGGAGTTGTCTTCCAGATGAGAAAGTGATGTTTCTCCGAAGTCATTGCCACCAAGCTGCTAGAGCTTCGTGATGAACTATAATATATCAGGGACATATATGATGATCCTTGAGATGTTCGACACCACAAAAGTAGAAATCAAGAAGGGGCATCAATTGTTGATGGTTAGTGAAACAACTAGTTTCAAGAAGGGCAAGGGCAAGAAGGGATACTTCATGAAACGGCAATTCAGCTACTGCTCTAGTGAAGAAACCCAAGGTTGAACCCAAACCCGAGACTAAGTGCTTCTGTAATAAGGGGAACAACCATTGGAGCAGAATTACCCTAGATACTTGGTAAATTAGAAGGCTGGCAAAGTCGATAGAAGTATATTGGATATACGTTATGTGTACTTTACTAGTACTCCTAGTAGCACCGGGGTATTAGATACCGGTTCGGTTGCTAAGTGTTAGTAACTCGAAATAAAAGCTACGGAATAAACGGAGACTAGCTAAAGGTGAGCTGACGATATGTGTTGGAAGTTTTTCCAAGCTTGATGTAGTCAAGCATCGCACGCTCCCTCTACCAACGAGATTGGTGTTAAACCTAAATAATTGTTATTTGGTGTTTGCGTTGAGCATAGACATGATTGGATTATGTCTATCGCAATACGGTTATTCATTTAAGGAGAATAATGGTTACTTTATTTATTTGAATAATACCTTCAATGGTCTTGCACCTAAAATGAATGGTTTATTGAATCTCGATCGTAGTGATACACATGTTCATGCCAAAAGATAGTAATGATAGTACCACCTACTTGTGGCACTGCCACGTAAGTCATATTGGTGTATTTGCATGAAGAAACTCCATGCAAATGGACCGTTTGGACTCACTTGATTTTGAATCACTTGAGATATGCAAATCATGGGCAAGATGACCGAAAAGCCTCGGTTTCAGTAAGATGGAACAACATAGCAACTTGTTGGAAGTAACACATTTTGATGTGTGCAGTCCAATGAGTGCTGAGGCATGCAGTGAATATCGTTATGTTCTTACTTCACAAATGATTCGAGTAGATGTTGAGAATATTTACTTGATGAAACACAAGTCTGAATTGAATGGTTCAAGTAATTTCAGAGTGAAGTAGAAGATCATTGTGACAAGAGGATAAAATGTCTATGATATGATCATAGATATGAATATCTGATTTACGAGTTTTGGCACACAATTAAGACATTGTGGAAATTGTTTCGCAATTAATACCGCCTGGAACACCATAGTGTGATGGTGTGTCCGAACATCATAGTTGCACCCTATTGGATATGGTGCGTACCATGATGTCTCTTATCGAATTACCACTATTGTTCATGGGTTAGGCATTAGAGACAACCACATTCACTTTAATAGGTCACCACGTAATTCCGTTGAGATGACACCGTATGAACTATGGTTTAGAGAAACCTAAGTTGTCGTTTCTTAAAAAGTTTGGGGCTGCGACGCTTATGTGGAAAAGTTTCAGGTTGATAAGCTCGAATCCAAAGCGGATAAATGCATCTTCATAGGACACCCAAAACAGTTGGGTATACCTCCTGTCTCAGATCCGAAAGCAATAAGGGATTGTTTCTAGAATCGGGTCCTTTCTCGAGGAAAAGTTTCTCTCGAAAGAATTGAGTGGGAGGATGGTGGAGACTTGATGAGGTTATTGAACCGTCACTTCAACAAGTGTATAGCAGGGCACAGGAAGTTGTCCCTGTGGCACCTACACCAATTGAAGTGGAAGCTTATGATAGTGATCATAAAGTTTCGGATCAAGTCACTACCGAACCTCGTAGGGTGACAAGTATACATACTACTTCAGAGTGGTACAGTAATCCTGTCTTGAAGGTCATGTTGCTAGACAACAATGAACCTATGAGCTATGGAGAAGCGATGGTGGGCCCAAATTCCGACAAATGGTTAGAAGCCATAAAATCCGAGATAGGATCCATATATGAAAACAAAGTGCAGACTTTGGAAGAACTACTTGATGGTCGTAAGGCTGTTAGGTACATATGGATTTTGAAAGGAAGACAGACAATGATGGTAAGTGTCACCATTGAGAAAGCTCGACTTGTCGTTAAGATGTTTCCCGACAAGTTCAAGGAGTTGACTACGATGAGACTTTCTCACTCGTGGCGATGCTAAGAGTCTGTTGGAATTATATTAGTGATTACTGCATTATTTATGAAATCTTGCAGATAGGATGTCAAAACATTGTTTCCTCGACGATTTTCTTGAGGAAAGGTTGTATGTGATACAACCGGAAGGTTTTGTCAATCCTGAAAGATGCTAATAAGTATGCAAAGCTCCAGCAATCCTTCTAAGGACTGGAGTAAACATCTCGGAGTTGGAATGTATGCTTTGATGATCAAAGATTTTGGGTTTATACAAAGTTTATGAGAAACTTGTATTTCCAAAGAAGTGAGTGGGAGCGCTATAGAATTTCTGATGAGTATATGTTGTTGACATGTTAATGATCAGAAATGACGTAGAATTTCTGGAAAGCATATAGGGTTATTTGGAAAGTGTTTTTCAATAGAAAACCTAGATTAAGCTATTTGAATATTGAGCATCAAGATCTAAAAGGATAGATCAAAACGCTTAATGGTACTTTCAAATGAGCACATACCTTGGCATGATCTTGAAGGTGTTCAAGATGGATCAGTCAAAGAAGGAGTTCTTGCCTGAGTTGTAAGGTATGAAGTTAAGACTTAAAGCTCGACCACGGTAGCATAGAGAGAAAGGACGAAGGTCGTCCCCTATGCTTAAGACATAGGCTCTACAGTATGCTATGCTGTGTACCGCACCTGAAATGTGCCTTGCCATGAGTTAGTCAAGGGGTACAAGAGTGATCCGAGAATGGATCACAGGACAGCGGTCAAAGTTATCCTTAGTAACTAGTGGACTAAGGAATTTTCTCGATTATGGAGGTGGTAAAAGAGTTCGTCGTAAAGGGTTACGTCGATGCAAACTTAACACCTATCCGGATAGCTCGGAGTAGAGATACCGGATACGTATAATGGAGCAACAATTTAGAATAACTCCAAGCAGAACAGTTATTTGTAATAGCTCCAAATAGAACGTGGTAGCTGCATCTAGGAGATGACATAGAGATTTGTAAAGCACACACGGATCTAAAAAGGTTCAGACCCGTTGACTATAACCTCTCTCACAAGCATAACATGATCAAACCCAGAACTCATCAAGTGTTAATCACATGGTAATGTGAACTAGATTATTGACTCTAGTAAACTCTTTGGGTGTTAGTCACATAGGGATGTGACCTTGAGTGTTAATCACATATCGATGTGAACTAGATTATTGACTCTAGTGCAAGTGGGAGGCTGTTGGAAATATGCCCTAGAGGCAATAATAAATTGATTATTATTATATTTCCTTGTTCATGATAATCGTTTATTATCCATGCTATAATTGTATTGATAGGAAACTTAGATACATGTGTGGATACATAGACAACACCAAGTCCCTAGTAAGCCTCTAGTTGACTAGCTCGTTGATCAATAGATGGTTACGGTTTCCTAACCATGGACATTGGATGTCATTGATAACGGGATCACATCATTAGAAGAATGATGTGATGGACAAGACCCAATCCTAAGCCTAGCACAAAGATCATGAAGTTCGTATGCTAAAGCTTTTCTAATGTCAAGTATCCTTTCCTTAGACCATGAGATTGTGCAACTCCCGGATACCGTAGGAGTGCTTTGGGTGTACCAAACGTCACAACGTAACTGGGTGGCTATAAAGGTACACTACGGGTATCTCCGAAAGTGTCTGTTGGGTTGGCGCGAATCGAGACTGGGATTTGTCACTCCGTGTAAACGGAGAGGTATCTCTGGGCCCACTCGGTAGGACATCATCATAATGTGCACAATGTGATCAAGGGGTTGATCACGGGATGATGTGTTACGGAACGAGTAAAGAGACTTGCCGGTAACGAGATTGAACAAGGTATCGGGATACCGACGACCGAATCTCGGGAAAGTATCGTACCGATAGACAAAGGGAATTGTATACGGGATCGATTGAGTCCTTGACATCGTGGTTCATCCGATGAGATCATCGTGGAACATGTGGGAGCCAACATGGGTATCCAGATCCCGCTGTTGGTTATTGACCGGAGAACATCTCGGTCATGTCTGCATGTCTCCCGAACCCGTAGGGTCTACACACTTAAGGTTCGATGATGCTAGGGTTATAAAGGAAGCTTGTATGTGGTTACCGAATGTTGTTTGGAGTCCCGGATGAGATCCCGGACGTCACGAGGAGTTCCGTAATGGTCCGGAGGTAAATATTTATATATGGGAAGTCCAGTTTTGGTCACCGGAAAAGTTTCGGGTTTTATCGGTAAAGTACCGGGACCACCGGGAGGGTCCCGGGGGTCCACCAAGTGGGGCCACCAACCTCGGAGGGCTGCATGGGCCATGTGTGGGAGGGAACCAGCCCCAGGTGGGCTGGTGCGCCCCCCACAAGGGGCCCAAGGCGCAGGGGAGAGTGGGAGGGGGCAAACCCTAGGGCAGATGGGCCCTAAGGCCCATGCTCCCTGCGCCTCCCCTCTCTCCCCCTCTGGCCGCCGCACCAGATGCCATCTGGAGGCTGGCCGCCGCCCCCTAGGGTGGAAACCTAGGTGGGGGCGCAGCCCCCCTTCCCCCTATATATATTGGAGGCATTGGAGCATCCCAACACATGAGAACTTCTCCTCTTGGCGCAGCCCTACCTCTCTCCCTTCTCCTCATATCTCGCGGTGCTTGGCGAAGCCCTGCTGGACTACCACGCTCCTCCATCACCACCACGCCGTTGTGCTGCTGCTGGATGGAGTCTTCCTCAACCTCTCCCTCTCTCCTTGCTGGATCAAGGCGTGGGAGACATCGTCGGGCTGTACGTGTGTTGAACGCGGAGGTGCCGTCCGTTCGGCACTTGGTCATCGGTGATTTGAATCACGACGAGTATGACTCCATCAACCCCGTTCACTTGAATGCTTCCGCTTAGCGATCTACAAGGGTATGTAGATGCACTCTCCTTCCCCTCGTTGCTGGTCTCTCCATAGATAGATCTTGGTGACACGTAGGAAAATTTTGAATTTCTGCTACGTTCCCCAACAGCCGCTACATCAACCTGAATGTACCAGAGAACTACAGCGCTTCTCCGCCGCTCCTCTGAAGCCGGTAAGCCTTCCTTCTTTAACCCTAGATCTGCATTAGGGTTTCATACCTTCGACGGTGTTCATCGTTGTTCATTTGCTTTTCCTTATTGTCTCATCGAATCTAGACAAACTTGATATCTTCCCTTTTCGGCCGAAGCTATAGTCTTATTTTGCCTCGCCATAACATCCCCTCTTACATGAACAGATTCCATCTGAACCCTTGCTATGCTGCTGCTGCCATTTTAGATCTTTGATATTTTTCCTTTTCCTGAAGTGTGCTAGATCCATAATGATTACCTTGGCTTGTGAAACCTGTTTGCGTAGCACTTAGCAATTTTTACATATGTTTTCTTCCATACCACTATAGGCGGTTTAACCTTTAGAAAATGATAATCCTCCAGGTACTATTAGCCCTCACATAAACCGCCATCTTTACTTAAACATCAGTATCCGGTATAACGTGCACACACGCTCTGACTAAATCCCCCGGTTCCCCCGGTTTGACACCGGTTTATGCATATCAATCTTGAACCGTGAACCGTCATTTGAACTTCCTTTACAGTTTGTCATCAAAAATGGCCAAACAGTTCTCCTCTTGCAATTGGGTTCCCTCCCGGATCACAGAAGAGCAACTTACTGGGTATGTTGTGACTGACGCTTTAGCAAAGAAAGAGATCATTCATTGGAGAGTCCCGGGTACTGAAAATCCTCCTGAACCTCAAGATGGAGAGGTAGTTGTGTTTGTGCAGCATCTGGACTGAGGGTTTAGCCCTCCCGGATCAAAAAAAATACATGATGTGCTTGCCAATTTCCAACTCCACCCTCAAGACATTGGACCGAACTTTGTGCCCAACATTTGCAATTCCCAAGTGTTCTGTGAAGTTTACCTGTAAGAAGAACCAACTGTTGAACTTTTCAGAGACTTCTTCCACTTGAACCGCCGTATTGAATTTACCGACGGCCTCAATACTGAACTTGGCGGGGTGTCGATTCAAAAAAGGAAAGAAGTCAATTTTCCTCATGCCATACATCACAGCCACCCCAAGGATTGGAATCAGACGTGGTTCTACTGCCGGAACACTGCTCTTGTTGATGAAAATCCTCTGCCAGGTTATCGTGCTTACCGGCTCAGCAATGAACATCCACTACCTCAACGGCTTACTGCTAGAGAACGATCAACATATGCACCACGGCTTTCTAAGCTCCGGGCTCTTATGGAAAACGGTTTAACCGGTATTGACCTTGTCTGTTGCTGGGTTTCATGGAGTATCTTGCCCTTAAGCCGTCGCACCGGACTAATGCATGAATATTCTGGGGATGTCAAGGATCCTCAACGGCACACTGAGATATAGCTGACTGATGATGAGATCACTGAGTCTGTTAAAAAGAGGTTAGATGAACCGATATCTGAGTGCAGCAAGACTGGGCTGCATCCCTTTTATGCCTCCAACAAACCGCCAGCTGTAAGAATTTATCTTTCTGCTTTTAATCCGTCTCCCTTTTTAACACTTTCTGATAGCCTTTTGTTTATCCTTACAGGACAAAGATCCGTTCTGGAAGAGAAAAACTCAAGACAAACCGGTGAAAGCGCCTCGTAACAAGACCAAGGCCACAAAGAGGCCAGCAAAAAAGAAAACCGCCGAGTCCTTTGATCCGCCCGAAGATGTTGATGACTCGAAACCAGAGGTAGAACTTGACTCCCTTGGTTCATTTTTCATACATCTTATTGACAATGATCATTATCAGGATGATGCGGAAGCCAGCCGTGCTGATCATGTAGAGGTAATTCCCCTTTCTTCCGATTCAGATCTTGTGCCAGTACGAAAACTCCGTCGCGCAGTCTGGAAAGTGAAACGTTCACATCCTCTCACTCATTTGGATCCATACTTTTCTTTGAAGACACAGCACCCTGAAGCTCGTCGCACAACCCAGCACAGTGGCCAACAAGTCACCTCCTCCGGTTTACCGGACACACCGGTTCGGAAGCGCCGTGCAGAGGTCTTGTGTACTTCTGATAAATCTTATCCCAAAGCGGGTTTCTTCCGATACCCTCTTAATCCGTCTAATTCCAATTATCAGGGTTCTTCTAATTCATCCTCTGGCGATTCATCAACCACACAGATGCATCCCCTCAAGACCGTCCATGGGTAAGCATAGTAATCTTAGTTTTGCTTTCTTGCACCGGTTTATCATAATAACCTCTGTTTGTACTTGTAGTGCCAAAGCCCGACTCAGTAAAAAGGCCAAGCTAACTGCTCCTACTGATGATAATCCGTCTTTTGAACCGGAGAGGACTTCAGAAGCTGCTGATCGAGATGCTGATGTTGCTCTGTATGATCCTATGCCACAAGATCAAGACACTGATGTTGATCCACTAGAAGTTAATCCGGCTAGTCCTCGTGCTGATCCGCCAAGCCCGGCTGCCAATCCACCAAGTCCAGCTGCTAATCCTCCGAGCCCAGCAAGAGCCGCTACTTGATACGTCTCCAACGTATCTACTTTTCCAAACACTTTTGCCCTTGTTTTGGACTCTAACTTGCATGATTTGAATGAAACTAACCCGGACTGACGCTGTTTTCAACAGAACTACCATGATGTTGTTTCATGTGTAGAAAAGAAAAGTTCTCGGAATGTCCTAGAAATCCATGGAAGCACTTTTTGGAATTAATAAGAATTTTTGGCGAAAGAATTAATGACAGGGAGCCCACAGGCTGCCATGAGACAGGGCCCCCCCCTAGGGCACGGCCTCCTATCTCGTGGGCCCCCTGGACCTCCACCGACGTCAACTCCAACTCCATATATTCACGTTCGGGGAGAAAAAAATCAGAGAGAAAGTTTCATCGCGTTTTACGACACGGAGCCGCCGCCAAGCCCTAATCTCTCTCGGGAGGGCTGATCTGGAGTCCGTTCGGGGCTCCGGAGAGGGTGATTCGTCGTTGTCGTCATCATCAACCATCCTCCATCACCAATTTCATGATGCTCACCGCCGTGCGTGAGTAATTCCATCGTAGGCTTGCTGGACGGTGATGGGTTGGATGAGATTTACCATGTAATCAAGTTAGTTTTGTTAGGGTTTGATCCCTAGTATCCACTATGTTCTGGGATTGATGTTGCTATGACATTGCTATGCTTAATGCTTGTCACTAGGGCCCAAGTGCCATGATTTCAGATCTGAACCTATTATGTTTTCATGAATATATGTGTGTTCTTGATCCTATCTTGCAAGTCTATAGTCACCTATTATGTGTTAAGATCCGACAACCCCGAAGTGACAATAATTGGGATACTTCTCGGTGATGACCGTAGTTTGAGGAGTTCATGTATTCACTATGTGTTAATGCTTTGTTCCGGTTCTCTATTAAAAGGAGGCCTTAATATCCCTTAGTTTCCACTAGGACCCGCTGCCACGGGAGGGTAGGACAAAAGATGCCATGCAAGTTCTTTTCGATAAGCACGTATGACTATTTACGGAATACATGCCTACTTTACATTGATGAACTGAAGCTAGTTCTGTGTCATCCTATGTTATCGCTATTACATGAGGAATCGCATCTGGCATAATTATCCATCACTGATCCATTGTAACGCCCCGGATTCAATGCGCCAGGTGTCTGCCAGTTATTCGCCATCGTTGCCATGTCATTTCTTGCGTGTTGCATTTTGTCATGTCATCATCTGCATTTTATCTGCATGTTTTTCAAAACATGCATCCGTTCGGGTTCCGTCGCTTCTCTCCGTTGTCCGTTCCGAGCCCTTTCACACTCGCACGCGCCCGCGGCACCTCCAAAATATTATTTTATAAGTGGCATACAAATGTTCTCGGAATGGGTTGCAACTTGTCGTGTAGTCTTATTATAGTGTAGACAGACCGCCTGCCAAGTTTCGTCGCATTCGGGGTTCGTTAGACTGCCCAACCGTTAAATATATAACCGCGATATAGCCGGTATATTCGTCGGACGTTTCGGTCTCCGAAACTGCTGTCGGGCCTCTCTCTCTTCTCAGCCCAATGCATTCTACACAGCCCACCAACCCCTCACCTAGTCTCCCTCCGCCCCGGACCGTCGGATCGTGATCCGAAGGCTCCAAAGCGCTCCAAAACCCCCTCTAACCTTACCCCCTACCTATTTAATCCCCTCCTTCCATTTTTGGACAACCTACCCCTTCCCTAACCCCAGCCGCAGCAATCCCCCCTCCTCCTCGGGATCTCCGCCGCCTCCCACCTCCATTTCCGCGCCACCCGCTCCAGCTTCGCCACCTGGCGCCGCCGCCACACCGCCCGGACCAACCAGCGCGCGCCACCTCGCCCCGCCAGCGCCCTCCGGCCTCTCCCACGCCGCCACGTGGCCTCGTCCCGCCTCCCCGCCGCCGCGGCCCGCGGAAGCCCGCAACCGGCCCGCCTCAGGCCGGATCTCGGCCCAAAGCCGCCCTCGCGCCCGAGCTCTCGCGCGGGAGAGCACCACCGCAGCCGCGGCGCCCCCGAGCCCCCGCGCGCCTCCGTCCGTCCTCCGTCGCCGGTGCGTCGCGCCGCCCGCGGTCGCCCGTGGCCGCCCCAGCCGGAGCAAGACGGTGCGACGCTTCCCGCCGCCGGCCATGGCCTCCCATCTCCGGCCGGCCCCGGATCCCCGCCGCCGCGCGCCCCGCGCCGCCTCCCGGCCGGCGCCCATCTGCCGCCGACGCTCGCCGCGCCACCCTCGCCGGCCCCATCTCCGGCCTCCTTCCTCGTCTCCCGCGCCGTCCTGCTGTCCCGCCGAGCTCGCCGGCATGCAGCTCCGACGATCCTCGAAGTCCATGCCCGCGGCCCTAGATCCAGATCCAAAAGAGGTTGACCCCGATTTTGCCTAAGTCCCGTAATTATTTTAGCATTATTATGCCATGTTCATCACATCATAACTTGCTGCATACTGCTCTGTTTAGTGCGTGTAATATGTCAAATTGTTCGACTCGACGAGTACTACATTTCATTCCATTGCATCATTTTCATTTGAGCTCATCTTGATGCCCGAAATGTTGTTGGAAGAGGGCTATGTGATGTTAGTTTCAGATTCTTATCAGAACATGCACTTTTGTCATTTTTGCCATGATTGATGTGTGCATCCTATGAGCATGAGTCCTACATGTGTTTTGATCTATGTCATGTCATCTTTACAGTGGTGCCATCGATGCATTTTTGTGTTTCTTGTAGTGAGTGCATCGAGCTTGTTAAGTAGGGTACTTGTTGTTGCTGTTTTGCTAGGCTGATTCTGTTATATTTTGTTGCTATGTAAACCTGCTGCTACAAGGCATACTATGCATAATCTGGAGATGTTCACTAAGGATGATTTGTTATACATGTCTTGCTCTATCCATTCATGCCCCTGGATGCATTTATAGCCTCCTATAACATGTTGTAATCTTGATCTCAAGTTGCTAAATAATGTTGTTGTCACCCTGATTAACATTAAGTTCAATGTTGCCATGATTGTTGTTAGTGATCCAAGCAAGCTATGAACTTGTTATTGCCATGCTTAGCTTCATAAACATGTATTCTTACTGTTGGTTGCCTTGCCATGCCATGTATTGCTCTGTGATGAGTGGTACAAGCTCACCAACATGCCTACTTATTGTTGTTCCTGCCATGTATGAATCTGTCATATTATTTGCCATGTTTACATTGGTGCCATCATATCTTCTGATCCTTTTTGGCTCATGGTCAGTAAGGGACTTTTGTTCTATGCAATTAGTAGATTCATGCCATGCCTTTGTTTGCCATGTTAAGTTCCTGTAACATGTTTTTGATATCTCTAAACATTGCAACCTGATGTTATTTCTGCTAAGCCTGAAACTGTTATTATTTGCAATCTTGCCATGTGTGTTTGAGCATGTTCTAGTAGTTTCTGGAAATAGCTCAGTGTTCATGTTTTGTCATGCTTTACCTGTTCTTCATGCTCATGCCTTTTGTTATTACGTTGAGATGTTGTAGCTTATTGTTTTGATGCTTGCAATATGCCTAGTTGCTGTTTTGGACAGATTTCATATCTTGTATAGTGTGTGTGTGTTGAACCGCTGCTCCGTTTTGAGTGTGCTCTATATGAAACTTGCTTGATTTTGCATGTAGCTTCATATTACCATGTAGCATCCTTGTTTTGAGGTGTTTGCTTGATGTTTGCATGCATTTTGCATCAATGCCATGCTTAACTTGTTTTGCTCATATATTCTAGGCCGTAGCTCCGAACTAAATGAACTTTATATGTAACTTGACTAGAATTTTGTGTAGACCCTCTTGGTGCTCTTTAACTTGCTGTTTAACAACTTCAACTTAATGTTTGTTCAGTTCTGGACCATTTTCTAAATATGCATATGAGGACTTACCGGATTTGTTATATGTTGTTCCCGGCCTCATTTAAACTTGCTTTGATGTGTTGCTCTTGTTTGCATCATCTCTTGCCATGAGTAGCCTCATCAAGCTTTCTCATGCATCATGCTTGGTTGTGCATCATGTCTTGTCTATGTGTGGTGTGTTTAGCATGTTGTGTGCTTCTTCTCGATAGTTCCCATTTCGTTGCGATCGTGAGGATGCGTTCGTCTACGTGTGGTTCGTCTTCATGGCTTCATCTTCTTCATGGACTCGTTCTTCTTCCTTGCGGGATTTCAGGCAAGATGATCATTACCTTCGATCTCACTACTATCATTGCCATGCTAGTTGCTTTGTTCTATTGCTATGCTGCGCTTCCTATCACTTGTTCTTCAAGCCTCCCCAAATTGCCATGAACCTCTAACCTTTGACACCCTTCCTAGCAAACCATTGTTTGGCTATGTTACCTTATAGCGTTGTTAGTTGCAGGTGAAGTTGAAGATTGCCATGGTGGACAGGGTTATGATTGGGATATCACAATATCTCTTATATTATTAATGCATCTATATATTTGGTAAAGGGTGGAAGGCTCGGCCTTATGCCTGGTGTTTTGTTCCACTCTTGCCGCCCTAGTTTCCATCATACCGGTGTTATGTTCCCGGATTTTGCGTTCCTTACGCGGTCGGGTGATTTATGGGACCCCCTTGACAGTTCGCTTTGAATAAAACTCCTCCAGCAAGGCCCAACCTTGGTTTTACCATTTGCCTCACCTAGCCCTTTTTTCCCTTGGGAGTCGCGCTCTCGAGGGTCATCTTATTTTTACCCCCCCCCCCCGGGCCAGTGCTCGTCGTGAGTGTTGGTCCAACCTGTCAGCCGCCGGTGGCCACCAGGGGCAACTCTGGTCTGGCCTACCGAAAGTTTGGACAATCCGGTGTACCCTGAGAACGAGATATGTGCAGCTCCTATCAGGATTTGTCGGCACATTCGGGCGGCTTTGCTGGTCTTGTTTTATCATTGTCAAAATGTCTTGTAAACCGGGATTCCGAGACTGATCGGGTCTTCCTGGGAGAAGGTATATCCTTCGTTGATCGCGAGAGCTTATCATGGGCTAAGTTGGGACACCCCTGCAGGGTATTATCTTTCGAAAGCTGTGCCCGCGGTTATGTGGCAGATGGGAATTTGTTAATGTCCGGTTGTAGATAACTTGACACCAGATCTGAATTAAAACACATCAACCGCGTGTGTAGCCGTGATGGTCTCTTCTCGGCGGAGTCCGGGAAGTAAACACGGTTTCTGTGTTATGTTTGACATAAGTAGGTGTTCAGGATCACCTCTTGGTCATTGCTAGCTTCACGACCGTTCCTTTGTTTCTCTTCTCGCTCTCATTTGCGTATGTTAGCCACCATATCATGCTTAGTCGTTGCTGCAACCTCACCACTTATCCATTTCCTTACCCATTAAGCTTTGCTAGTCTTGATACCCATGGTAATGGGATTGCTGAGTCCTTGTGGCTCACAGATTACTACAACAACAGTTGCAGGTGCAGGTTATGCAATGATCATGACGCGAGCGTGATGTTTGCTTGTTTGGAGTTCTTCTTCTGCTTCTTCTTCGATCAGGGGATAGGTTCCAGGTCGGCAGTCTGGGCTAGCAGGGTGGATGTTGTTTGAGTTTCTGTTTGTGTTTCATCCGTAGTCGGATGGTGCTCTTATGTATGATGATGTTGTATTCATGTGGCATTGTATGCCTTTTGTATGTATCCCCATCTATTATGTAATGTTGATGTAATAATATCCACCTTGCAAAAGCGTCTTCAAGATGCGCTTCTATCCTTGGTGGGACCTTCGAGTTCCTTTAGGATAGGGTCGCATCTTGGGCATGACAAGTTGGTATCAGAGCCTCGACCGACCCTAGGAGCCCCCCTTGATTGATCGTGTAGTTTGGCTGTTGTTGACTCTAGAAGAAAACTAATTTTCGGAGTCTAGTTATATCGGAGAGTAAAAATTCTTTTTACTCCTCAGCCCCCTTTGTCGCTCTGGTGAGGAATCTTGACGTAGGTGTTTTGAATTTATCCTCTTCCCCTTCAAATTTTTCTTTAGGATCACGCGGTTAGTTTTCATTCGTTGCCCATCCTCTTTTGTCCGGTGCATCTCTCGTCAAGTCGACTCGAACCTCTTTGTCTTTTGGGAGATCAATCCTCAGTTCTTCCTCTGACGTCGTTGTTTTTCCTTGTCCGAAGTTGTCCTTGTTTTTCCCACCCGCCCACCCCTTTTTCTTCTTGGAACCAGAGTCCGTAATCGAGTATCCATCCTACTTGTGCGAAGCCTTTGCTTTCTTTCCTCAATGATTTCAACCGGTGTTTTTTCTCTTCAAGATATACGTCAGTTCTCCTTCCAAGTTGCCTTTGTTTTCCCGCCCTCGCACCCTTTTTCTTCCCGGATCCTGAGTCTCTTTCGACCATCAATTTCATTCGTGTAGAGCCTCTTCAGTCTTTCGTCAATTATTTCAATCGATGAATTCTCGTCTCGTTCATCATTCTTCATCTCTTTTTCTTCCGGTGGGTCCAAATTCAAGTTTTTTGGGTGATCATATTCTTTTCCTTGGATCAAGTGTTCTCCTTGCTTGTTTGCCTCTCGCCATTCAATCATTCTGGAGTCCGGAAGACATCTCAGGAGATTCATCTATGTTCCAATTAATTCGAGGTTGTCACCTCATTCAAATATTTCAATTGTTCCGGTGCAGCATCTATCTTTTCAACAACCCTTTCCAACGGTGTTTTCTTTCTAGTGGGCCCTAACCCACAGGTCTTTTCCCAGGATCTTACCTAACTCTTCTAATTCCCCCAGAGCTATTCTCAATTATTTTCAAGTGTGACGTAAGAATGGATTTCATCAGTCACGTGCCTTTTCCAAGATCAATTTCAAATCATTTCATTGTTGGCTCAACCTCTTCGTTTTTCGTTCCCCCGGAGTGCCTTAGCAATTTTGGTGGTGTTTCTCGTCGTCATATGAAGACCGAAGAAGAGTTTTTTTTTCACTAAGTCTTGTCTGTTCTCGCAAAGTTTCGTGGTTCTAGCTTCATGTTATCCTCTCGAATTATTCCATTTGTCAGATATTCTTCTCTTACCCATCCGGAGTATGTCAGAAGTTGTTTTTCCATTTCTTTTCACCGGAGGCCATCATTCCAGAAGAATTCTTCGTCCTCACATTTCAGCTAACGTTATCCAATTATCCCGGTGCTTCGTTCAAGTGTTCTTTAACAGCCCATGATCTCTTTGTTCTTTTGCATCTAAATCCCCTCTAGCATATTGGTTTTTTCTAATTCTTCCCGGTGATTCATTCTCTTCCATCAGTCATTTTCGAATTCTTACGGTGGTTCGTTCAAGATTGTTTTCCTTAATTATCATTTTAATCTTTTCGTTCTTTCGAATCCTACCGGTGGTTCATGAAGACTTTTGCAAGTTTTGTGCTACACCCCCCCCCCCTTAATCCTTTTTCAAGAAGAATAAGTAGTATGCAAAATCCATTGTGTCATCAATTTAATTTGATGAAGGATAAGAATACAATAAATCTTATTCTTATTTCATCCAAGTGAGTAATCCCTTTTCTTCGGAGTTTGTTCTTGATGAATAAATTCTAGTTCCAAGTGTTTTCATCTTTTCTTTTCCGGAGTTCAATTATTTCCTCGGCCATCTCGTCGGAACCTCCATCTAAATCATTGCTAGGCTCATCTTATTCTTTCATCCTTTATTCTATCTCATCATCCTTTTGTTACCGGAGTTCTTCATGGTGGTTCTTCATGATTCAATTCATTCTCTCAAGTGTTCATCAAGATTCTTGTTGGAGGAATTCAAGTATCTTTTCTTCTTGCATCTCGAAGTGCAATTAATTCTCTGTGTTCTTTTGAAGTGGAGTTTTGCATTTCTTCGTTCTTCTCAGTTATCCAATCTTTTTTGTTTGTGGCCGGTTATCACCTTATGATCTTGAGATGTTACCTATAAGACCACAACAAGCTTATTCTTTTCGTTGTTGATTTTCTCAAACAACTCCGTTTAAACCTTCCTTCTAAAGATGCTTCCAATTTCATTCGTGGCACAAGTTGTCATCTTCTTCTCCGTTCTTTTCATTCAACTCTTCCAATTCTTCCGGAGGCTTTGTGTTGTTCCTCTCATCAAGTATCATTCCATCTTCTCTAGTTCATGATTCGATCCTCTCTGTGTTTCAGTAGGAGTGCTGCCTAAATCCTTTCCGTCTTATTCTTTTCTTATCTCGTTCTAACCGGAGTGGTTTCATAGTTTATCCCATTCCGTGAGCTTTCGATTCTCGTCATTCTCGTTGTTCCTCTCTTTTTCTCGAGTGCTCTTGATTCTTTGATTCTTCTCTTGAGTTCTTGTTTCACCTCATCCCTTTCTCCTTCCGTCTCGGTGCTAAGATCTTGGGACGAGATCTCTTGTGAGTGGAGGAGTGTTTTAATGCCCCGGATTCAATGCGCCAGGTGTCTGCCAGTTATTCGCCGTCGTTGCCATGTCATTGCTTGCGTGTTGCATTTTGTCATGTCATCATCTGCATTTTATCTGCATGTTTTTCAAAACTTGCATCCGTTCGGGTTCCGTCGCTTCTCTCCGTTGTCCGTTCCGAGCCCTTTCACACTCGCACGCGCCCGCGGCACCTCCGAAATATTATTTTATAAGTGGCATACAAATGTTCTCGGAATGGGTTGCAACTTGTCATGCGGTCTTATTATAGTGTAGACAGACCGCCTGCCAAGTTTTTTCTCATTCGGGGTTCGTTAGACTGCCCAACCGTTAAATATATAACCGCGATATAGCCGGTATATTCATCGGACGTTTCGGTCTCCGAAACTGCTGTCGGGCCTCTCTCTCTTCTCATCCCAATGCATTCTACACAGCCCACCAACCCCTCACCTAGTCTCCCTCCGACCCGGACTGTCAGATCGTGATCCGAAGGCTCCAAAACGCTCCAAATCCCCTCTAACCCTAACCCCTACCTATTTAATCCCCTCCTTCCATTTTTGGACAACCTACCCCTTCCCTAACCCCAGCCGCAGCAATCCCCCCTCCTCCTCGGGATCTCCGCCGCCTCCCACCTCCATTTTCGCGCCACCCGCTCCAGCTTCGCCACTTGGCACCGCCGCCACCCCGCCCGGACCAACCAGCGCGCGCCACCTCACCCCGCTAGCGCCCTCCGGCCTCTCCCACGCCGCCACGTGGCCTCGTCCCGCCTCCCCGCCGCCGCGGCCCGCGGAAGCCCGCAACCGGCCCGCCCTTGCCGAATCTGGGCCCGAAGCCGCCCTCGCGCCCGAGCTCTTGCGCGGGAGAGCACCAACGCAGTCGCGGCGCCCCCAAGCCCCCGCGCGCCTCCGTCCGCCCTCCGTCGTCGGTGCGTCGCGCCGCCCGCGGTCACCCGTGGCCGCCCCAGCCGGAGCAAGCCGGTGCGACGCTTCCCGCCGCCGGCCATGGCCTCCCATCTCCGGCCGGCCCCGGATCCCCGCTGCCGCGCGCCCCGCGCCGCCTCCCGGCCGGCGCCCGTCTGCCGCTGACGCTCGCCGCGCCCCCCTCGCCGGCCCCATCTCCGGCCTCCTTCCTCGTCTCCCACGTTGTCCTGTTGTCCCGCCGAGCTCGCCGGTGTGCAGCTCCGGCGATCCTCGAAGTCCATGCCCGCAGCCCCAGATCCAGATCCAAAAGAGGTTAACCCCGATTTTGCCTGTCCCGTAATTATTTCAGCATTATTATGCCATGTTCATCACATCATAACTTGCTACATACTGCTCCGTTTCGTGCGTGTAATATGTCAAATTGTTCGACTCGACAAGTAGTTCATTTCATTCCAGTGCATCATTTTCATTTGAGCTCATCTCGATGCCCGAAATGCTGTTGGAAGAGGGCTATGTGATGTTAGTTTCAGATTCTTATCAGAACATGCACTTTTGTCATTTTTGCCATGATTGATGTGTGCATCCTATGACCATGAGTCCTACATGTGTTTTGATCTATGTCATGTCATATTTACAGTGGTGTCATCCATGCATTTTTGTGGTTCTTGTAGTGAGTGCATCGAGCTTGTTAAGTAGGGTACTTGCTGTTGCTGTTTTGCTAGGCTGATTCTGTTATATTTTGTTGCTATGTAAACCTGCTGCTACAAGGCATATTATGCATAATCTGGAGATGTTCACTAAGGATGATTTGTTATAGATGTCTTGCTCTATCCATTCATGCCCCTAGTTGCATTTATAGCCTCCTGTAACAAGTTGTAATATTGCTCTCAAGTTGCTAAATAAAATTACTGTCAGCCTGATTAACATTAAGTTCAATGTTGCCATGATTGTTGTTAGTGATCCAAGCAAGCTATGAACTTGTTATTGCCATGCTTAGCTTCATAAACATGTATTCTTACTGTTGGTTGCCTTGCCATGCCATGTATTGCTCTGTGGTGAGTGGTACAAGCTCACCAACATGCCTACTTATTGTTGTTCCTGCCATGTATGAATCTGTCATACTATTTGCCATGTTTACATGGGTGACATCATATCTTCTGATCCTTTTTGGCTCATGGTCAGTAAGGGACTTTTGTTCTATGCAATTAGTAGATTCATGCCATGCCTTTGTTTGCCATGTTAAGTTCCTATAACATGTGGTTTGATAGCTCTAAGCATTGCAACCTGATGTTATTTCTGCTAAGCCTGAAACTGTTATTATTTGCAATCTTGCCATGTGTGTTTGAGCATGTTCTAGTAGTTTCTGGAAATAGCTCAGTGTTCATGTCTTGTCATGCTTTACCTGTACTTCATGCTCATGCCTTTTGTTATTACGTTGAGATGTTGTAGCTTATTGTTTTGATTCTTGCAATATGCCTAGTTGCTGTTTTGGACAGATTGTTGTCATATCTTGTATAGTGTGTGTGTGTTGAACCGTTGCTCCGTTTTGAGTGTGCTCTATATGAAACTTGCTTTATTTTGCATGTAGCTTCATATTACCATGTTGCATCCTTGTTTTGAGGTGTTTGCTTGATGTTTGCATGAATTTTGCATCAATGCCATGCTTAACTTGTTTTGCTCATATATTCTAGGTCGTAGCTCCGAACTAAATGAACTTTATATGTAACTTGACTAGAATTTCGTGTAGACCCTCTTGGTGCTCTTTAACTTGCTGTTTAACAACTTCAACTTAATGTTTGTTCAGTTCTGGACCATTTTCTAAATTTGCATATGAGGACTTACCGGATTTGTTATATGTTGTTCTCGGCCTCATTTAAACTTGCTTTGATGTGTTGCTCTTGTTTGCATCGTCTCTTGCCATGAGTAACCTCATCTAGCTTTCTCATGCATCATGCTTGGTTGTGCATCATGTCTTGTCTATGTGTGGTGTGTTTACCATGTTGTGTGCTTCTTCTCGATAGTTCCCGTTTCATTGCGATCGTGAGGATGCGTTCGTCTATGTGTGGTTCGTCTTCGTGGCTTCATCTTCTTCATGGACTCGTTCTTCTTCCTTGCGGGATTTCAGGCAAGATGACCGTTACCTTGGATCTCACTACTATCATTGCTATGCTAGTTGCTTCGTTCTATCGCTATGCTGCGCTTCCTATCACTTGTTCTTCAAGCCTCCCCAAATTGCCATGAACCTCTAACCTTTGACACCCTTCCTAGCAAACCGTTGTTTGGCTATGTTACCGCTTTGCTCAGCCCCTCTTATAGCGTTGTTAGTTGCAAGTGAAGTTGAAGATTGCTCCATGGTGGACAGGGTTATGATTGGGATATCACAATATCTCTTATATTATTAATGCATCTATATATTTGGTAAAGGGTGGAAGGCTCGGCCTTATGCCTGGTGTTTTGTTCCACTCTTGCCGCCCTAGTTTCTGTCATACCGGTGTTATGTTCCCGGATTTTGCGTTCCTTACACGGTCGGGTGATTTATGGGACCCCCTTGACAGTTCGCTTTGAATAAAACTCCTCCAGCAAGGCCCAACCTTGGTTTTACCATTTGCCTCACCTAGCCCTTTTTTCCCTTGGGAGTCGCGCTCTCGAGGGTCATCTTATTTTTACCCCCCCCCCCCCCAGGCCAGTGCTTGTCGTGAGTGTTGGTCCAACTTGTCAGCCGCCGGTGGCCACCAGGGGCAACTCTGGTCTGGCCTACCGAAAGTTTGGACAATCCGGTGTGCCCTGAGAACGAGATATGTGAAGCTCCTATCAGGATTTGTCGGCACATTCGGGCGGCTTTGCTGGTCTTGTTTTATCATTGTCGAAATGTCTTGTAAACCGGGATTCCGAGACTGATCGGGTCTTCTTGGGAGAAGGTATATCCTTCGTTGATCGCGAGAGCTTATCATGGGCTAAGTTGGGACACCCCTGCAGGGTATTAACTTTTGAAAGCCGTGCCCGCGGTTATGTGGCAGATGGGAATTTGTTAATGTCCGGTTGTAGATAACTTGACACCAGATCCAAATTAAAATGCATCAACCGCGTGTGTAGCCGTGATGGTCTCTTCTCGACGGAGTCCGGGAAGTGAACACGGTTTCTGTGTTATGTTTGATGTAAGTAGGTGTTCAGGATCACCTCTTGATCATTGCTAGCTTCACGACCGTTCCTTTGTTTCTCTTCTCGCTCTCATTTACGTATGTTAGCCACCATATCATGCTTAGTCGCTACTGCAACCTCACCACTTATCCATTTCCTTACCCATTAAGCTTCGCTAGTCTTGATACCCATGGTAATGGGATTGCTGAGTCCTTGTGGCTCACAGATTACTACAACAACAGTTGCAGGTGCAGGTTATGCGATGATCTTGACGCGGGCGCGATGTTTGCTTGTTTGGAGTTCTTCTTCTGCTTCTTCTTCGATCAGGGGATAGGTTCCAGGTCGGCAGCCTGGGCTAGCAAGGTGGATATCATTTGAGTTTCTGTTTGTGTTTCATCCGTAGTCGGATGGTGCTCTTATGTATGATGATGTTGTATTCATGTGGCATTGTATGCCTTTTGTATGTATCCCCATCTATTATGTAATGTTGATGTAATGATATCCACCTTGCAAAAGCGTCTTCAAGATGCGCTTCTATCCTTGGTGGGACCTTCGAGTTCCTTTAGGATAGGGTCGCATCTTGGGCGTGACATCCATTGCCTACAAGCTTTTCATATATTGTTCTTCGCTTATTTACTTTTCCGTTGCTACTGTTACAACTACTACAAAACCCCAAAAACATTTATCTTTACTTTTGCTACCGTTACTATTATTAACATACCACTTTTGCTACTAAACACTTTGCTGCAGATACCAAGTTATCCAGGTGTGGTTGAATTGACAACTCAACTGCTAATACTCAAGAATATTCTTTGGCTCCCCTTGTGTCGAATCAATAAATTTGGGTTGAATACTTTACCCTCGAAAGTTGTTGTGATCCCCTACACTTGTGGGTTATCAAAACTAATTTCTGGCGCCGTTGCCGGGGAGCATAGCTCTATTCTCTGAGTCACTTGGGATTTATATCTGTTGATCACTATGAAGAACTTGAAAGACGCTATAACCAAGATTTTGCCCTCAACTACGAGGGGAGGTAAGGAACTGCCATCTAGCTCTGCACTAGATTCTCCTTCCGTTATTAGTAGGCTTGCGACACCTAAACCTGCTACTGCTATGAATTCTGATATGTTGCATGTTATTGATGATGCCACTTCTGCTATGCATGATGAAACTACTTCTGTGCGTGATACTACTTTACCATTAGGTGAATTTCTTGATGAACAACTTGCTAGAGTTAGGGGGAATGATATCACTGAAGAACATATTATTGATGATAGTGATGATGAAGGTTCTCCCAATGATTATGTATTACCTGTTGTTCCTAAGGGTTATGTTATGAATGAAGAAGCTGCTAGGGAAATTTTTGCTTGCAATGATAGAAATGATCTTAAGAAATTATTAGCTAAATGGAAGCAGCAGTCTCTTAATGCTAGAATGAAACCCGATCCTGCTTTTGCTACTTCACCTATCTGTGTTACTGATAAGGATTATGAATTCTCTGTTGATCCTGAGATTATTACTTTAGTTGAATCTGATCCTTTTTATGGCCTTGAATCTGAAACTGTTGTGGCACATCTTACCAAGTTGAATGATATAGCCACCCTGTTTACTAATGATGAGAAGTCTCGCTATTTATATATCCTTAAGATATTTTCGTTCTCATTAAAGGGTGGTGCTAAGACTTGGTATAATTCTCTTGCTCCTGGTTGCGTGCGTAGTCCCCAGGATATGATTTATTACTTCTCTGCTAAATATTTCCCTACTCATAAGAAACAAGCTGCCTTGCGGGAAATATATAATTTTGTGCAAATCAAAGAAGAGAGTCTCCCACAAGCTTTGGGGAGGCTTCTCTGATTAATTAATGCTTTGCCTGATCATCCTCTTAAGAAAAATGAAATACTTGATATCTTTTATAATGGACTAACCAATGCTTCCAAGGACTACTTGGATAGTTGTGCTGGTTGTGTTTTCAGGGAAAGAACAGTTGACGAAGCTGAAAAATTATTGAATAATATGTTGACTAATGAAAATAATCGGACTCTTCCCGAGCCAATTCCTGAAGTAATTCCTGAACCAATTGAGCCAACTCCTGAGCCTATTCCTAAACCCACTCCGAAGAAGAGAGGTGTTTTATTTCTCAGTCCTGAAGATATGCAAGAGGCAAAGAAATCAATGAAAGAAAAAGGTATTAAAGTTGAAGATGTTAAGAATTTACCTCCTATTGAAGAAATACATGGTCTTAATATACCGCCTGAAGAACCACATTGTCTTGATAACCCGACATAGGTAGTAAAGGTAAATTCTCTCTATAGATATGATAAAGTTGAAATACCCTCTACTAAATTTCATAGCCCATGCTTATATGAATTTGATGACTTTATGGCTAGACAAGAAAGTTTTAATGCTTATGTTGGTAGAGAGTTGAAGAATAATGCTTTCGAGACAGGACGCGTAGGCGATAATCTGGCTAGAGTTAAACATGAACTTCACCACGTTAGCAAGTATGCTTCTATGGTTGCTACTCAAGTTGAGCAAGTACTTAAAGCTCAAAATGATTTGCTTGATGAATTAAATAATAAAAATGACTTTGCTGTTAGAGTGGCTACTAGAACTGGTAGAATGACTCTGGAACCTTTGTATCTTGAAGGCCACCCTAAGAGAATCGAGCAAGATTCTCAGAGAAATAATTTAGAGGCACTTAGTTCTTCTGAAAAGAAGAAAAAGAAAAATGATAGGACTTTGCATGCTTCTAGTGAACCTACTGTAGACACACTTGAGAATCCCAATGATATTTCTATTTCTGATGCTGAAACTCAATCAGGTGATGAACATGAACCTAGTGATAATGTTAATGATAATGTTCATGTTGATGCTCAACCTAGCAAAAACAATGATGTAGAGATTGAACCTGTTGTTGATCTTGATAACCCACAATCAAAGAATCAACGTTATGATAAGAGAGATTTTGTTGCTAGGAAGCACGGTAAAGAAAGAGAACCATGGGTTCAGAAACCCATGCCCTTTCCTCCTAAACCATCCAAGTCAAAGGATGATGAGGATTTTGAGCGCTTTGCTGAAATGATTAGACCTATTTTCTTACGTATGCGCTTAACTGATATGCTAAAAGTAAATCCTTATGCTAAGTATATGAAGGATATCATTACAAATAAAAGAAAGATACCGGAAGCTGAAATTTCCACCATGCTTGCTAATTAAACTTTTAAGGGTGGAATACCAAAGAAACTTGGAGATCCGGGTGTTCCAACTATACCATGCTCTATTAAAACAAATTATGTCAGAACTGCTTTATGTGATCTTGGAGCCGGTGTTAGTGTTATGCCTCTCTCTTTATATCGTAGACTTGAATTGAATAAGTTGACACCTACTGAAATATCTTTACAAATGGCTGATAAATCAACTGCTATACCTGTCGGTATTTGTGAGGATGTGCCTGTTGTGGTTGCAAATGTCACTATCTTAACGGACTTAGTTATTCTTGATATTCCCGAGGACGATAGTATGTCTATTATCCTTGGTAGACCTTTTCTTAATATTGCAGGGGCTGTTATTGATTGCAACAAAGGCAATGTCACTTTTCATGTTAATGGTAATGAGCATACGGTACACTTTCTGAGGAAACAATCTCAAGTTCATAGCATCAATTCTATTGAAAAAGTTCCAACTATCATTTTTGGAGGTTTTGAATTTCCTCTTCCTACTGTCAAGAAAAAGTATGATATTCTTATTGTTGGGTATTTTCATATCCCCGTTGAGGTAACTTAGTGTTATTCGAAATTTCTCCGGTTCCGTGTTATTTGGAATGAGTTTGTTAACAAGACTTGATCAACCTTGTTAGTGGATTCATTTTGATGATCACGAGATGGATGAAACTAGAAGGCACAACCTTCTGTACCCTCCTTTTACTTTCTGTTATTTAGAATAAATAAAGAAAAATAGTATTATCCGTCTGTTTTCTGAATTATCCGTGCATTAAAAAATAGTCCGAAAATAAAAGTGATCCAAATGCCATGCAAATTTAGTATGATTTTTTCTAGAATATTTGAGCATTTTAGGCACTGAAAACACTGCAGGAGGGGCAAGCACCAGGCCACGAGAGAGGAGGGCGCGCCCCCTGTCTCGTGGGCCCCTGGTGGCCCCCCTCCACTTATGCCAGCACCCACACACTTCATCTTCTACCCAAAAAATCCCCATCCAGCTCAAGCACGAGTTCTAGCTCGTTTTGCTATGATTTTCGATCTCTTAGCTCAAAGCTCCATTCACAAAACTGCTTTGGGAGATTGTCGCTTGGTATGTGACTCCTCCATTGGTCCAATTAGTTTTTGTTCTAGTGCTTTATTCATTGCAAATTATTGCTGCTTAGGTGACCATGTTCTTGAGCTTGCATGTTAAATTTTTGAGGTCCCAAGCAATTCCAATGCATGATATAGGTTCTAGGCACTTGTAGGAGTAGTTGTTATCAATCTTGTTTAGTTTTATTCACTTTTATTTTGAAGTTACTAAAATTTCAGAAATTTTCAGAAAAAGAAATATGCTTAGAAGAATGTACCAAGGTGGTTCCTCGGCAAAGAAAGGGCCAAGGATTACTATACGTGAGCAAGAAGTTAAATTGCCGAGGGACGCAAATGTACGAGCTTGTGAGTGGCCATCTGATGAGTTTATGGTCGAAGTAGGCTTCAAGGAGGAATTTGACGCGTATGTGCGTAATGCCGAGCTGGAGGACTTCTTACAAGATAAGTGTCCTCAATACTATCAATTGACTGATTCCTTTGTGCGGAGGTTCCAATATAACTGTATGCGTAATTCTCCTAGTGTCATGTTTGATATTTATGATACATCTTATACCATGGATTTAGAGGATTTCACAATTGCTTGCAAACTCCTACAGTGGGGTAATATTAATGATCCTCACAAAATCTAAATTTAGAGATTTTCTTGCTAGTATTATTGTGGGAGAATCTGGGGACATAGCACAAGTTACCATAGGGAGCATTCATTTTCCTACTATACATTATTTTGCTCTCTTTATTGGTAGATGCATTAACGGTAAGGACGAAGCATGTCACATGTGTGTTCCTGATCTTTGTGTCCTCAAGAGTGTTGTGTCAGGTTATAAAGGTTATAACTTGGGGGCAATAGTTGCATGTAGGTTGCAGAATAATAGCAGAAGGGGTGATTTATTTGGAGGAATTTATGCAACCCGTGTGGCAAATTTTCTTAATATAGCTCCACGAGAGGGGGATATGATTTTACCTCCTGTTTATTTGGATAAAGAAGCTATGTTCGATCACCATTTTCTTGAGAGGAATGAACAATTCCTCCATTATCGACTAATCTATGACAGACGCAACATCGTCCCTATTACTCTTCCTGCTCCCTACCTTTTTGATTATCAGGCAAAAGGAAGATATGTTGTCACCAGGGAAGAAGAAGCTGAATACGAGAGGGGAATGGAGGCAGCTCGCCAACACGCTGCTGCTCAGGAGGCGGTCGCCTCTGCATCTCAGTACAACCCCAGTTTCACTTATGGATATCAGCCAGGCGGTCCTTGGTATTATACCAACTTAGGCCAAAAGCCTAAGCTTGGGGGAGTACGTATTTCTCACCGACTTTACATTCATGTTCACACACTAGTCGTCGGTGCTCATACTCTTTCATTGTATTATCCATGCTAGTTTAAATTTCTTTTTCTAGTTTTCTTTTTGTGTGTTTGATAAGCCTTAAGAAAAAAAAGAAAACATAAGTTAGTTTAATTTCCATGCTTGTGGTAGAAATTAAATGAAAACCCAAAAAGATTTCTAGTTCTTCTTCTTACTTGTTGGGAGCTTTCCCATGTAAATAGTTTTATTTTCTTTTCTTTCCTTTGGGGGTCGAGAAGACTATATTGAAAATGCTTAGAGGCTCTTATATGCTTGATATTCTATTTAACTTAGAGCCCATATTACTTTGTCTTCTCTCTTGAGTTGAATGCTTGCAGATTCCAGCTTAGTCCAATGCACGTGCACTCTTATTATTATACACATCATTCGGTCGTGCAAGTGAAAGGCAATAATGACGACATATGATGGACTTATTGGGATGAGAAAAGCTGGTATGAACTCGACCTCTCTTGTTTTTGTAAATATGATGAGTTCATCATTCCTGAGTCAGCTATTATGAAGTAAATATATTTGCAATGCCATTTAGAGATTATAGTTGCTTGTGCCATGCTTGATTAGCTATGAGTTATAATGGTTTACCCTGTGTGCCAACATGCTATTAGAATGATTATGATGTGATATAGTGGGATGGTATCCTCCTTTGAATGAATTGAGTGACTCGACTTGGCACATGTTCACGCATGCAGTTGAATCAAATCAACATAGCCTTCACGATATTTATGTTCATGGTGGATTATATCCTACTCATGTTTGTATTCGGTGTGAATTAATTTTAATGCATGTTTACGACTGTTGTCGCTCTCTCAGTTGGTTGCTTCCCAGTCTTTTGCTAGCCTTCACCTGTACTAAGCGGGAATACTGCTTGTGCATCCAAACTCCTTAAACCCCAAAGTTGTTCCATATGAGTCCACTATACCTTCCTATATGCGGTATTTACCTACCGTCCCAAGTAAATTTGTATGTGCCAAACTCCAAACCTTCAAATGAAATTCTGTTTTGTATGCTCGAGCAGCTCATGTTTCAACTAGGGCTGCCTATATCTTCCATGCTAGGTGGGTTATTCTCAAGAGCAGTGGACTCCGCTCCTCATTCACGAGAAAGGGCCGGTAACCGGGATGCCCAGTCCCATGATCCAAAAAGATCAAAGCAAATCAAAATAATTAAACAAAACTCCCCCAGGGCTGTTGTATGTTGGAGGCACTCGATGTTTCGAGCAAGCCATGGATTGATGCTTGTTGGTGGTTGGGGGAGTATAAACCTTTACCATTCTGTTTGGGAACTGCCTATAATGCATGTAGTATGGAAGATACAGCCATCTCATAGTTGTTGTGTTGACAGCAAAAGTATGCCGCTCAAAATGTTATTCAATCTCTATTTTTAAAATTGAGCTCTGGCACCTCTACAAATCCCTGCTTCCCTCTGTGAAGGGCCTATCTATTTACTTTTTATGTTGAGTCATCACCCTTCTTATTAAAAGCACCCGCTGGAGAGCACACTGTCATTTGCATTCATTACTATTGGTTTATATTGGGTATGACTTGACTGGATCTTTTTTACCATGAATTACAATGTTTAGTCAGTTCTTGATCTTTAAAGGTGCTCTGCATTTATGTTTTGCGGTCTCAGAAAGGGCTAGCGAGACAACATTTTGTTATATCATGTTATGATTATTTTGAGAAAGTGTTGTCATCCGAGTTTTATTATTATGGCTCGCTAGCTGATTATGTTATTGATATGAGTAATTGTGAGAGCTAAGTGTTATTGTGAGTATGGTTAGTTCATAATATTTGCTGAAACTTGAATGCTGGCTTTTCATGATTACAACAAACAAGAGCAAACAGAGTTTGTAAAAGTTTTTCTTTATCACTTTCAGTTTATCAACTGAATTGCTTGAGGACAAGCAAAGGTTTAAGCTTGGGGGAGTTGATACGTCTCCAATGTATCTACTTTTACAAAAACTTTTGCCCTTGTTTTGGACTCTAACTTGCATGATCTGAATGAAACTAACCCGGACTGACGTTGTTTTCAGCAGAACTGCCATGATGATGTTTTATGTGTAGAAAAGAAAAGTTCTCGGAATGTCCTGGAAATCCACGGAGGCACTTTTTGGAATTAATAAGAATTTTTGGCGAAAGAATTAATGCCAGGGGGCCCACAGGCTGTCCACAAGACAGGGGGGCGCCCCCCCTCTAGGGCGCGGCCTCCTATCTCGTGGGCCCCCTGGACCTCCACCGACGTCAACTCCAACTCCATATATTCACGTTCGGGGAGAAAAAAATCAGAGAGAAAGTTTCATCGCGTTTTACGACATGGAGCCGCCGCAAGCCCTAATCTCTCTCGGGAGGGCTGATCTGGAGTCCATTCGGGGCTCCGGAGAGGGGGATTCGTCGCCGTCGTCATCATCAACCATCCTCCATCACCAATTTCATGATGCTCACCGCCGTGTGTGAGTAATTCCATCGTAGGCTTGCTAGACGGTGATGGGTTGGATGAGATTTACCATGTAATCAAGTTAGTTTTGTTAGGGTTTGATCCCTAGTATCCACTATGTTCTGAGATTGTTGTTGCTATGACTTTGCTATGCTTAATGCTTGTCACTAGGGCCCGAGTGCCATGATTTCAGATTTGAACCTATTATGTTTTCATGAAAATATGTGTGTTCTTGATCCTATCTTGCAAGTCTATAGTCACCTATTATGTGTTATGACCCGACAACCCCGAAGTGACAATAATCGGGATACTTCTCGGTGATGACCGTAGTTTGAGGAGTTCATGTATTTACTATGTGTTAATGCTTTGTTCCGGTTCTCTATTAAAAGGAGGCCTTAATATCCCTTAGTTTCCACTAGGACCCCGCTGCCATGGGAGGGTAGGACAAAAGATGTCATGCAAGTTCTTTTCCATAAGCACGTATGACTATTTACGGAATACATGCCTACATTACATTGATGAACTGGAGCTAGTTCTGTGTCACCCTATGTTATAGCTATTACATGAGGAATCGCATCCGGCATAATTATCCATCACTGATCCATTGCCTACGAGCTTTTCATATATTGTTCTTCGCTTATTTACTTTTCCGTTGCTACTGTTACAACTACTACAAAACCCCAAAAAAATTATCTTTACTTTTGCTACCGTTACTATTATTATCATACCACTTTTGCTACTAAACACTTTGCTGCAGATACCAAGTTATCCAGGTGTGGTTGAATTGACAACTCAACTGCTAATACTCAAGAATATTCTTTGGCTCCCCTTGTGTCGAATCAATAAATTTGGGTTGAATACTTTACCCTCGAAAGTTGTTGCGATCCCCTACACTTGTGGGTTATCACTACTAAACCGTCCAACAGAGATGAGATTGTTGATGGCAAGACCGACGATGTGGTGATTACCGATTTTGGCCACACTTCGCCTGGCAACCCTATCGCTTTGTCAAAGCATAGTGCCAAAGCGGAATTTGCTGCTGTGGAGAAAGGCAAATGGAAGACTGATTTGTCAAGCTGTGCTCATCTCAATGCTCAGGAACTCCACTCTGGATATCTAAACCGCCTGTATACAAGTCGTGATTATGAGGCCAGTTTTGTCAATTTGATGAAGGAGCGCTATGAGGTATCTTCTATTCAAAACACTTTATAAATTTTCATTTGTGCTTTATATCAACTCCATTGTAGCCCCCAAGGGCCGGTTTATCTCCTCAAGATGGACCGGGACTTTCTGTTGCAAAGCTTATCTTTATTGATTCCTTCACCTCCGGTTTATCTAATCAATTAAGCATTAGCCCCCAAGTGCCAAGATGAATACTTGTATTGAGCCTTGGGACTTAAAATATCAGTTAAATAAAAGCGATCCGCATTAGCCCCCAAGTGCCAAGTGTATAACTTGTTATGTGCTTGGGACTTTGAGAAAATAGTAACAACTTTATCATCCGTCTTATGCAGGCTGACTTGAGCAACAAAGATTCCCAAATCGCCGATCTTCAAGGAAATATCAAGTCCCAGCAAGCACAAACCTCCAAAGCCGAAGATGAATTGAAGGGCGCTTTAACTGCCATGGAGCAATTAAAGGACGGCTTCAAAAGAGAGCGGGCAGACTGGGAAACTGAGAGGGCCTCTTTGTTAAAACGGGCTGAGGACGCCGAAACATCTCTTAAACCGGTGGCGAAAGACCTAACCGGTTTAAAACGTCAAATCAATGCTATGACTGCTGCTATATTTGGTAAGTATTCTTTGTAAGAGCTGTTCATAATCATCTTTGAAACTGTCGGTTTAACAGCAAATTCTTAAACCGTTGCAGGTAGTTGTGTTGCTCATCTGGGCTCAGACATGCGTAAAAAGTTGAAAGAAGCCTATACTTTGATAGAACAACTATATACCGGTGCTCAACGAGTCATCTACGCAGCCTCATACAATAAACCACCGCCAACCTTGATCAAGGATACATTGGCCAAATTATCTATGACACCTGCCCAGATAGAGGAGGTAAAGCGATCTGCAGCAAGGGCGGGTGCTCTACCAGCACTGACTCGGGCCAAAGCTTGGATAGCTGATCTTGATTCGGAAGATATCGGAAAGGGCTATCCAAGCCAACAAGAAGACGGGTCAGAATTTGATAGTGAAGCCCTCAAAGCCTTGACAAAGGAGATGCGCCCGCTTGTAAGCAGATTGGCCAAAGAAGTTGACTTGTCTGTCCACCGGTCCAACTATGATGCGGACAACAAATGGGTTGATGCATCTGTGAAAGAAGTGTAGAATCTTATCCCGCCAATCCGTAAGCACACTTATGCCCCTGACGTTGAACCATCCAATCTTATAAGCAACGAAGCTGTCTTCCAAGCTTTAACCAGGATTGATTGGGCCACCATTGACTTCCAACCACTGGGTGGGGAGGAGGAGGTTGAACTGACGCGAGATGATCCATCAACTTCACGTCAACCTGGTGACGAATCATAATCCAGCAGTCGGCTTTATTTCCGCAGATTGCGTTCTGGGCAACGAACAATTATTCTTTTGGGCATCAAAGCGCCTTGTAATAGGCTAGTTGAAATACTTTGATCTTCTGACATCGTGCACTGCTACATGACACTGTGTAATCCGTCATGATTGTTGCTATGCTTGCTCATGTGCCCTAGTACTTTCATAAAATCCTACCTTCTGCATTGATAAACTTAAATGTGCCCTGGCAGTTTACCGCCGGATGGGTTATGATATCCAATACAGAACCAGAGTTTTTTTATAACCAAGGCTGTAAAGCAATGAAATATGAAATATATCATACCTGTGATATTGAATCACATCGTTGTTTTACCAACTTGCGTAGTAAGGGTGATAACCCAAATCTTGAGTTGTGATAACTCTCACCATGTTGTGCTGGTATAAAATCACGTCGGGTTATGATAAAGATCGGTTGATCATCCTGGCGACTTATAGTCAATGCCAGACCGAACTGAGAAGCACCGGTTTAGAATTAAGTTTGTGCTAACAACTGATAGTTGAAAGCCACGCCGGGTTAAGAAACACCGGAGTGATGAGATGACTTATAGTCAAGCCGGGTCAATAGACGCCGGTTTACCTTAAAACCTTATCAAAAGAAAGAAAACTTGCAAAAACAAAATCAAATGAAAACTTGTAGTCGAGGCTTTTCAAGGGCTGCCAGGCCCAAATTCAAGGTTTTTCATGGGCTGCCAGGCCGCTGAGTTAAACCATTTGACAAAGCCTTTTAAGATGGGCCTCCAATTAACCAATCGTCGTTTTAACTTTGACAAGTTCAGGGTTTGTATCAGATTGACTTGTCAAACGTTCAGCGGGTCATACCAGGATTACCTGGACGGAGTGGCTTACTTGATGAAGGCAGTTTAACACGGGGTTTTAGGTGTATACACCAGGCTTCCAAGCCATGGCTTGATAGCCTATTACAAGGGTCCTTTCAAACTCTTTGTTGTTGTGCACAAAGAGCCCCCAAGTAACATTGTGAGCTGTGCTCAATGGGTACCTATTTTTGAGCTGTGCGTGGCAACAGACTCTCTTTGGTCCCTTGGGTGTGAAGCTCCCAAGCTTTGTTGTGGCTTTATAAGCCGGTTTACTGGAAAAAACTCCGCTTTGTAAGCATGAGCCCCCAAGTAACCTAGGAGACATATAAGACAAAAACGGCAGAGGCCCCGCTTTAGCAAGGATGCCGATTTATTTATTGATCATAATATGTACATTGTCAAAATATATACATAGTAGGAGCCTACGGCTCAGGTGTAGTAAGGCCGAAGATGAGCTATATTCCACGGCCGGCGAGTCTCCTCCTCTGATTTGCGTGAGTCTTTGTGCTCTCGAACATCAATGAGGTAGTATGACCCGTTGTTCAAATTCTTGCTGACCACAAAGGGTCCTTCCCAAGGTGGAGACAACTTATGCATGTCAGTCTGATCTTGGATAAGCCGGAGCACCAAGTCGCCTTCTTGGAAAGTCCTGGTTTTAACCCGGCGGCTGTGATAGCACCGTAGGTCTTGTTGATAAATTGCCAAGCGAGCTGCCGCAATATCTCGTTGTTCATCTAACAGGTCTAAGGCATCCTGGCGTGCTCTTTCACTATCCGCTTCAACGTAAGCTGCCACTCGGGGCGAGTCATGACGTATATCACGTGGGGAGAACTGCTTCTGCTCCGTAGACCATGAAGAAGGGTGTGTAACCCGTAGATCTATTGGGGGTGGTGTTGGTACTCCATAAAACGGAAGGCAACTCCTCCACCCAACAACCTGGCGTCTGCTTCAAAGGGACCATGATCCGGGGCTTGATACCCTTTAAGATTTCCTGATTAGCTCTCTCCGCTTGACCATTAGATTGGGGGTGGGCTACCGACGACACATCAAGGCGGATGTGCTCACGTTGACAGAACTCTTCCATAGCTCCCTTGGAGAGATTCGTGCCATTATTTGTTATAATGCTGTGTGGAAAACAAAACCGGAAGATCACCTTTTTCATGAACTCAACCGCCGTGGCCGCATCACACTTGCTCACTGGCTCTGCCTCCACCCACTTGGTGAATTTATCAACCGCCACCAAGAGGTGGGTCTTCTTATCCTTGGATCTCTTAAAAGGCCCAACCATATCCAGCCCCCAAGTTGCAAACAGACAGGTAATTGGAATCATTCTCAACTCCTGAGCCGGAACATGAGCTCGACGTGCAAACTTCTGACAACCGTCACACCTTCGGACCAGAGCTTCCGCATCAGCATGAGCTGTTAACCAGTAAAAACCGTGCCGGAAAGCCTTAGCCACCAAGGATTTTGAACCGGCATGATGACCACAATCTCCTTCATGGATTTCACGCAAGATCTCACATCCTTCTTCAGAAGAAACACAACGCTGAAACGCCCCTGAGACACTGCAGTGGTGTAACTCGCCATTGACAATCGCCATGGACTTAGAACGCCGGATTATCTGTTTGGCTAAAACTTCGTCCTCTGGTAACTCACCCCGGTTCATGTACGCCAGGTATGGCATAATCAGGGATGGTGTGAAGGACCGCCACCAGCTGAGCCTCTGGGTCAGGAATCGCCAGATCCTCCTCCATTGGTACCTTGACCGACGGATTATGTAAAACATCCAGAAAAACATTAGGCGGCACCGGTTTACGCTGGGATCCAAGCCGGCTTAAAGCATCGGCCGCTTCATTTTTGCGTCGATCAATGTGCTCGACTTGATAACCTTTGAAATGACCAGCAATAACGTCCACCTCTCGCTGATAAGCCGCCATGAATGGGTCCTTAGAGTCCCACGTACCGGATACTTGCTGAGCAACTAAATCGGAGTCACCAAAGCAACGTACCCGGATTAAGTTCATCTCCTTAGCCATCTGCAGACCATGGAGCAAAGCCTCATACTCAGCTGCATTGTTAGTACAGGGAAACATTAAGCGGAGAACATAACGAAATTTGTCACCTCGAGGGGAAGTAAGGACAACTCCAGCCCCCGAGCCCTCCAATTGTCTGGATCCATCAAAGTGAATAGTCCAGTATGTATTATCCGGTTTGTCCTTCGGTGCCTGCAACTCTGTCCAGTCATTGATGAAGTCTACAAGCGCTTGGGACTTGATAGCCGTGCGAGGCATGTATTTCAATCCGTGAGGCCCAAGCTCAATAGCCCACTTAGCAACCCGTCCAGTTGCCTCCTTGTTTTGAATGATGTCTCCCAACGGAGCAGAACTGACCACAGTGATGGGATGGCCTTGATAATATTGCTTAAGCTTCCGGCTTGCGATAAACACTCCATACACCAGCTTCTGCCAATGGGGATATCGCTGTTTGGACTCAATAAGCACCTCACTGATATAATAAACCGTCCATTGAATCGGATACTCTTTGCCAGCCTCCTTACGCTCCACCACAATAGCCACACTGACGGCCCGAGCATTAGCTGACACGTATAACAGCAATGGTTCCTTATCAATGGGGGCAGCAAGGACAGGCGGTTCAGCCAGCTGCTTCTTCAAGTCTTCAAATGCCGCATTAGCAGCATCGCTCCAAACAAAGTTTTCTATTTTCTTCATCATCATCTAATAAAGCGGGATCGCCTTCTCCCCCAACCGGCTGATAAACCGGCTCAGTGTTGCAATCCGACCCGCCAATCTTTGAACATCATTAATACACGCCGGTTTAGCCAAGGATGTGATAGCCTTGATCTTTTCTGGATTAGCCTCAATGCCCCTGTTGGACACCAGAAAACCCAAGGGCTTGCGAGCCGGTACTCCAAAAACACACTTAGCCAGATTGAGCATCATCTTATAAACCCTCAGATTATCAAAAGTTTCATGTAAATCAGTGATGAGTGTCTCTGCTTTCCTGGATTTCACCACGATATCATCCACATAAGCATGCACATTACGCCCAATCTGATTATGGAGGCAATTCTGCACACACCGCTGATAAGTTGCCTGAGCACTCTTGAGCCCAAAAGGCATAGATACATAACAGAAGGCTCCAAAGGGAGTTATAAAAGCTGTCTTCTCCTGGTCCTTAACTGCCATCTTGATATGATGGTAACCCGAATAAGCATCCAGGAAACTCAAACGCTCACGACCCGCCGTAGCATCAATGATTTGATCAATACGAGGGAGGGCAAAGGGATCAGCTGGGCAAGCTTTGTTCAAATCTGTGTAATCCACACACATACGCCAAGTGTCGTTTTTCTTAAGTACCAGCACCGGATTAGCCAACCACTCAGGGTGAAACACCTCCACAATAAACCCTGCCGCCAATAGTCGGGCTACCTCTTCACCAATGGCCCTGCGCCTCCTTCGTTAAAGCGGCGAAGAAACTGTTTGACCGGTTTGAACTTCGGATCAATATTAAGAGTGTGCTCAGCGAGTTCCCTCGGTACACCTGGCATGTCAGAAGGTTTCCATGCAAAGATGTCCCGGTTCTCACGGATGAACTCGATGAGCGCGCTTTCCTATTTCGGATCCAAGTTAATGTTTATGCTGAACTGCTTGGATGAATCGCCAGGAACAAAATCAACCAACTAAGTCTCATCAGCCGATTTAAACTTCAAAGCCGGATCATGCTCTGTAGTGGGCTTCTTGAGAGAAGTCATATCTGCCGGATCAACATTGTCCTTATAAAATTTCAACTCCTCTGTCGCACAAATCGACTCAGCATAAGCCACACCACCTTGCTCGCATTCTAAAGCAATCTTGCGGCTACCATGAACTGTGATGGTCCCCTTATGACCCGGCATCTTGAGCTGCAGATAAACACAACACGGACTTGCCATGAATTTAGCATAAACCGGTCGTCCAAACAGGGCATGGTACGGACTTCTGATTTTTACTACTTCAAAGGTCAATGTCTCGGACCTTGAATCATGATCGTCTCCAAAAACCACCTCTAGAGCTATCTTACCGACCGGGTAAGCTGATTTGCCAGGTACCACACCGTGAAAAATGGTGTTTGACGGTTTTAGATTCTTATCTGTTAACCCCATACGCCGGAAGGTTTCATAATACAAGATATTGATACTGATCCCTCCATCCATGAGCACTTTGGCAAACTTATAACCTCCAACCTGCGGTGCAACCACCAAAGCTAGATGGCCAGGATTATCAACCTGGGGCGGATGATCCTCCCGACTCCAAACAATAGGCTGTTCAGACCAGCGTAGATAACGGGGCACCGCTGGTTCAACAGAGTTTACCGCCCTTTTATAGGGCTTCTGATCGCGCTTGCACAGACTAGTGGTGAAGACATGATATTGTCCACCATTTAATTGCTTCGGGTTGCTCTGATAACCCGACTTCTGCTATTGCTGATTCCCTTGCTGATTATAACCACCTTAGCTGCCCTGATTGCATTGATTGCCCTGTCCACCTTGGTTACCTGGAAACCCTGAACCGGAATTACCTCCACCGTAACCCGGCCCGTGAAACCCGGGTCCTGAACCGCCGGACAGTCCATGATCAGACCGGAAGAGGTCTGAATTTTTGAACTCTCACATAATGAAGCAATCTTTCCATAAATGCGTAGTCGGTTTTTCTTGCGTCCTGTGCTTTGGGCAAGGCTGGTTCAACAGACGCTCCAGATTCATCCCTGATCCTCCACCCCGCGGGGGCGGTTTACCCTTACGGCGCTGATTATTGCCCTGAACATTGGTGTTAGCCACAAAATCAGAATTATTATCTGCCTTGCGCTTGCCGTTACTCCCATGGGTAGCATGGTTATGCTGTCCTTTTGCACCGGCATTCTTCTTTCCCTTCTCCGGCTTCCCTTCGTCAGACTCGGGATCTTTGGTATTATCAGAATCGCCATACTTAACCAGAGCTGCCATGAGTGTTCCCATATCATTGCAATGACGCTTGAGCCGTCCCAATTTCAACTTCAGCGACTTAAACCGGCAATTGTCCTCCAATGTTATAATCGCTGAATCAGCATTGATGCGGTCCGACGAATGTAGGATTTCCGAAACCCGACGCACCCAATGTGTTGTTGATTTGTTCTCTCCTTGAACACAAGCAGCCAGATCCACAATCGACGTGGGTTGCTTGCACGTATCCTTGAAGTTTGCTATAAACTGGGCCTTCAACTCGTCCCAAGAACTGATCGAGTTGACGGGCAAACTCTTTAACCAGGTGCAAGCCGTTCCGTCTAACATCATGGTGAAATATTTTCCGCACGCCACTTCATCCACATCCAGCATCTCCATTGCCATCTCATAACTCTCAATCCACGCCTTGGGGGGTAAATCGGCGGTATAATTAGGCACCTTATGCGGACCTTTGAAATCCATGGGTAGCCGCACATTATGTAGAGCCGGGATAAGACACGGCACTCCCCAAGAGCTGAAAGCCAGTCCCTGTTCAACTGATGCTGCTGGTTGAACCGGAGCAGTTTGATGATTCGCATACTGTGCTGCTAATTGTGCTGCTAACTCTGCCTCCCGTCGTGCTCTGCCATTGTTTACCACATCATGAGCATTCAAACCATTGCCCGCCGGATTAGGCCCTCGAGGGGCATCACGGTGCCGTGCACTGCTTGACACAGCTGGTCCGTCAATGTGCCTGCTGTAACTCTTGCTTGGCCGTGGGGTTGAATGTATTCTGTCTCGGCTGTAGGAATAAGCCTGTTGCTGCACCACAGCGGTTTGAAGAAGATCCCTGGCCCGTCGTGTTTCAACTGCTACCAGCGATTCGCCCTCCATTGGAATAGCCTCCAAGCGAGACGCCGCAGCAATCATGTTATCCAAAGGGCTAGAGAAATGACCCAGTGGCGTTGGTATGTATTGCGGCGGGTTATCTATTCGTTGAGGCAGGCCCGTCACCCGTGGCTGACCCGGTGCTGCCCCAGGTGCCTCGGCCCGGTTCACTGCTGCCGGATTACTAGGCCCGGATCCTGGCGTATTGAAGAGATTCATTCCTTCGTAAACCGGCGACAGACGAGACCGGTGCTTCCTCCTCAGTACTTTGTTTGACGCGTTTTGATCCAACATAAGCCGGTAATTCTGCGCCTGGATCTGCTGTGACTGGGCATCTAAAGCAGCCCGTTCTTCAGTCATCCTGGCTTCCTCAGCTGCCAAGTCCTCCTTGGCCTGAGTTATCTGATCCCTCAGTTTTGTAACCTCCGTGTTATGCTGATCCCGAGTCTCCGGGGTGACTGCCGTGGTCAACAATATCATCAAAGCATCCAACAAACCGGAAAGAACTTGAGCTGGCCGGCACGCAGGGCCTCCTGCCCTGGCTGCCGATCCGGAAATCATTGCTGCCGCAGATGAAGACTGCAATGTGGGCTGCGTACCGGCCATGAAGATTGCAACCCGGTTCGGCGGTTCAAGGGGGTCCGGAATACTGTCCCCATCGGAAGAGCCCCCAATCCGGCCGTCTTGCAATTGGTACAGCGACTCGGTTTCATCAGTGGATGACTCACCATCTGAGTAGATGGCTGTCTCACCGTCGAACACCGGTTCGGATCCCGCACCATGGTTGAATCCTACGAATGCACGCTTCATGGCAGGCTAAACTCGGGAAGGACTTGCACGCTGAGCCATCTCGACGAGGTCGGTGAAGATGTCCGCCTTAGGGCCCGGTTCGCCGATCTTGCCGATGAAAACGTGAATTCCGCCGAAGGGGACCCGGTACCCGTACTCAATTGAGCCGGCCTCGGGGGCCCATCCTGCGTCGTCGATGTAGAGTTTGCCGCGACGACTCTTGGTCATCCGGCCAACCGCGTATCCCTTTAGTCCTTCAAAGTTGCCCTTTAAGAACTCAAAACCATCGTGTGATAGCCCCACGATGGGCGCCAACTGTCGTGGAATTAACACGTCAGATGTCCTAGCAAGAGGACTTATCGTGGAGCCATCGCAACAAGATTAGCAAAAAGGGGTTAAACCGGACAAAGGACACGCAGAGTTTATACTGGTTCGGCCCCTTGCGGTGACGGTAAAAGCCTACGATCCAGTTGTGGTGGAATTGATGGGGTCTCGATGAGCAGGGAGCGAAATCCGCTTTTCCTATCTCTCGAGTTGTTGTTTCTTGTCCCTGAACCGCCGCCGGGTCGTCCCTTTATATACACAGGTTGTCGCCCGGCGGTTTACAGAACACCGAGGCTGGCTCATACTAGTGTCTGGCTCGGTTTCTACCTTTCCTAACTTATAACACAAGTTTATACATCTCATGCCGGTTTACACTTATGGACTCTAAATCGCCTTTGGGCTCTGGGCCTCTAAGCTTCAATGATAGAGCACCATACTCCTTGTCTTCGTGGGCTTCAATACGGATGAGCGTAAACCGGCCTCTCCTGGGCGGTTTACACTCAGTAGTTATATCCCCAACAGACTTCATTGTTGAGTTGCATGCCATTATGAAAGACTCTTCTTATCCTATTTTGCTATGGGGTGATTTCAATCTGTCCAGGTCAGCCGATGACAAAAACACTGGGGCCATCAACTCCAGTTCGCTTTCTTTTCAATGATTGGATTAATCGATGGGGATTGATGGAGATTCACATATCTAATAGGAATTTTACCTGGTCTAACAACCAGGCAGTGCCTTTATTTGTGGTGTTGCATAGGGTTTTTGCCTCTACTACGTGGGATACCCACTTCCCTCTCTCCACACTTGTAGCCCTCTCTAGAGTGGGGAGGGATCACACTCCCCTTGTGATCGATACTGGGGCTAGGAAATCTACCAAGCCTAAGATGCTTAGGTTTGAGAAGTGGTGGTTGTCCCAACCAGGATTCAGAACCCTGGTGGAATCTGTGTGGCATACTGCCTCTAAAGCTAGGTCTTCTATTGATAACTGGCAATTCAAGACCAGATTACTTAGGAAAATATTAAAGGGTGGAGCGTCAATGTGGAGGTTGGTTTAAAAAACAATAAGAAAGCTCTCCTTGTGGAGATTGACAAACTGGACATCGCCTCTGAAAGTGAACAACTCTCTGTGGAAGACACTGACAAGTTGAGAGCTCTTCGAGAAGAACTAGATAGTATCTGGAAGATGGAGGAGTCTGCTTTATGGCAGAGGTCTAGGGAGAGGAAAATTCTAGAGGATCGCAATAATTCTTACTTTCAATCTCTGGCTAACCATGGACATAAGAAAAATCATCTCACTTGCATGATGAGTGATGATGGCCCTGTCCACTCTACCATTGACATTCTTAAGGTAGACAACAACTTCTATAAAAAGTTGTTTTCTTATGAAGACAAGCCTGATATTCATTCGGACAATGACTTTTGGGACCCCCTCTGAGCTTGTCACTACAGAGTAGAATGCTGCTCTGGAAAACCCCTTTTATGAGGATGAAATTAAGAGTGCCATCATGAGTTCCTATGCAAATGGGGCTCCTGACCCTGATGGGCTCTCTTTTTTGTTTTACCAGAATTTCTGGGAGATTATTAAGGAAGATTTTATGTGGATGGTGAAGGATTTTGAGGACGGGGTCTTGGACATCTACAGACTTAACTATGCCATTATTACATTAATATCTAAAGAGTCTGGTGCAGATGAGATGAGGAAATTTAGGCCAATTAGCCTTAGTAACTCTGCTGTCAAGATCCTTACTAAAGCTCTGACTATCAGGGCATCCCCTCTTTGTGATAGACTAATTTCCCCTAACCAAACTGCTTTCATTAAAGGGAGGTTTATCTTAGAGAGTGTGGTGATGGCTCATGAGGTTATTCATGAGGTACATAGGACTAGGACTAGTGGGCTCATTTTGAAACTAGACTATGAGAAAGCCTATGATAGAGTGAGCTGGGACTTCCTTGTGGAAATGCTCACTTCTAGAGGCTTTGGTAAAAAGTGGATTAGCTGGATCTGTAGTACTTTATTCCATAGCTCCTCCTATGTTAGGATTAATGACACTAATGGGTCTCATTTTGTTTGTGGCAAAGGCCTTAAACAAGGTGACCCATCTTCCCCTCTCCTTTTCAACCTTGTGCCTGATGTGTTTGCAAAAATGCTATCAAAAGCTGTGAATAATGGTTTAATATCTAGTCTGCTTCCACATGTGATTCCCGGGGGTGTGGTGAGTCTTCAGTATGGTGATGACACTATACTCTTTCTGGATAAATCTGTGGATCAGGCTAGAAATTTGAAGTGGATTCATTCCTGCTTTGAAAAGCTGTTTGGGCTTAAGATTAATTTTTATAAGACTGATTTACACACCATCCATGTGGATGAGGAAACTACCAATTGTTTTGCACAGATTTTTTGCTGCGAACTGGGTTAAATATCTGGTAGTACCCCTGCATTTTAAGAATTTAAGAAGATAAGACCTGCAACCTATCATTGATAGGATTATTAAAAGCATCTCTAGTTGGTTGGGGAGGAATCTGTCGTATAGGGGTAAACTGATCTTAATAAGAATGATGAAATTCCCTAAGTGGGCTATTGATGCAATTGTCTCTCAAATGTCTCACTTTTTCTGGGGGAATTATGGGGATAAACATAAATACCACTTGGCTAATTGGGGTCTCATTTCTATGAGAAAGGAATTTGGTGGCATGGGAGTGCCTGATCTAAGAGAGTTCAATATGGCCCTACTGGCTACTTGGAGTAAAAGATTTTTTGATACTAGAGACAGTGATTGGAAAAATATACTTTTTTGTAAGTATGGCACCAGATAAACCTAACATTTTATATAGCAAATCAGAGTTGGGATCTCCCTTTTGGAAAAGTCTTTGTTGGGCTTTTAGGGGTGCCAAACCCTTCTACATATGGAGGGTTGGGAATGGGAGGAACATATCATTCTAGAATGGCCAATGGGTGGGGGAATGTTCCTTGCAAACTAGGTTCTGGGAGCTCTATAGCATTTGCCAACAGCAAGACTATACTATTGAGCAAGTGTGGGGATGGGGTGGATCTAAAACTAACCTTCAGAAGATGTGAAAATGGTTGGAGCTTTTAGATCTAGTCAGCAACACTCCGATGTTGATGGAGAGCAATTTACCTGACCTTGAGAAGTCTGGTATCTATTCTGTGAAATCGTTCTACAAGATGATTAATTTTGGTAGTGTGTATAATGATGTTAGGGGTTGTCTTTGGAAAAATAAAACACCACCAAATATTCATGTATTTTTGTGGCTCTTTGCCTACAACAAATGCCTAACCAGGAATAGTGCCTGACATGTCTTGTGTTTTTTGCTCAGAATAAGAATTTGTGGAGCATCTGTTTTTCGATTGTGTGGTTGCTAGACAGATGTGGGGTTTCCTTTCGGGGATCCTACACATTCCAACTCCTTGTGATTTTGAGTCTCTTACTTTCTTCTGGAAGCATGTGCAGAAATATGAGGTTGTTAATTAGGTTACTTCTGCTACCTTGTGGGGCTTATGGCGGCTTCAAAATGACTTTGTCTTTCAGGTGCGAAAATGGCGAAGTATGAGATGCGTGGTGGGTTCAGTGGGTGCTCTGGTGCGGCAGTGGAAGGTACTCTGCTCAGATGCCCAAGCTACGTTGCTACTCGACTGCCTAAGACTGCTCGATCATCGGCGAGGAGAATTGCTTCGGATTGCATAGAGATGAGCCTCGTCTAGCTACCCTTGTAGAGCTGCAGTATATGGGAGACTTCTTATTTTGTTGTAGCTTTGAACTGGGTAGTCTTTTGCTGCCTTTGGCAGTCGTAATAAGTTTAGCTGTTGTAGTTACTTTTAAACTGCAAGCATATGCTCTGAATCGTCTTTGGTCTGAACTGATGTGGCCTTGGCTTTTTAATAAAAAGTTGGGGCAGGGGTAACCCCTTTCTTTCAAAAAAAAGTTTGTGTAACCCTTTTTTTCATGACGAAACCCTAGACTCCCTCTCCTCGGCGTGGGCAGTTTTTTTTCTTTTTGTGTTTTATAGGGGTCGGGTAGCATAAATAGGCAGGCACGCAGGCAGGCGCGAACTCCATCAGGTTGGGCTCATCGTCGACCCAGCCGCGCTTCGGACAAGGACATACCTTATACTAGAAAAGAAGAAAGTCGGCTAAGTGAAGACGCAAACAATATTTCATGTCTTGCTGGTCCGTATAGGATGACGCTATTGGGCTGGTCCAATACTGTAGGGCATGCGTTTTTCTGTGGTTTTTATATCGGTTTTCATCATTTTTTTCTCTGGATTTCTTTGGTTTTCTATTTTTCCTCTTTCTTTTTCTTTATATATGTTTAACATTTTCAAATACATGATTAACATTTATTCAAATAGGTGTTTTGAACATTTTCTAAATAAGTGCTAAATATTCTTCAAATACACATTGGGATGTTTTTTTAACTATGCGAACACTATTTTACATTGTATAAATATATTTTTTAAATGTCGCAAACATAGTAGTTTTGAAATGTGTGAGCATTTTAAAAGAATTAATACATTTTTTTAAAGTTATGGAATAATTTTTTTAATTTCTGAACAGTTTTTTAATGTGTGAACATTTTCGGAATGTCACATCTTTTTATTGAATGGTACAAACATTTTCTATAAGTTTTTTGGAACACATTTTCTATAAGTCGAGCGGGCGTCTTTTTCTCACTGCATCAACTTTGTTTTATATACGATGAACACTTCTGAAAAAGTTATTAAATTGTTTCTTTAAATATACATATTTAAACAAATGTAAGAAATATCATGTGTGACATCAGTGTGATGGTACTGGGCTGGCCCACTACTGGCTCCATGTAGACGAGGTCGACTTTCGTATTACTAAAGACGAGACATAGACTTGCCTAAAAAAAGAAAGGGTTGACTAGGCGCACATTTTTTGGGTTACAACCAAGCACAACTCACCTCAAATATGTGTCCACTGTACTGGCCAATTTTGAGACCGCTTGTATAAAACGGTTAGAGCTAGCTGTAGCAGACTTCGCTCACCTTCGACAAGCCCATAAATTGTGCCCGCTTGTGCGATTCCGCGCTTATCCGTTCACACAATCTCATCGTTTATTCATCATACGTCACCTGTCTCGCGTTCCTGAACCTTTTCCAATTTTACCAAACGCCCAACCTGTGGGACCATCCTTCCAAACCACAAACATAGACTCAGCTCCCTCCCCGCTCTCGCTTCTCTTGTGCCCCGTCACTCTCACATACGACGATGCCCGTCCTTCCCTCCCATACCGTGCTACCAAACACAGGACCGGGCACCATATGATGTAGTACACGTCGGCGACTGTGCCAAGTCAAAATACGACCTATATGTTGGGTTGGCGCTGGGCGTGTTGTGCCACATTTCTGAGGTCAAGTACTATCTCCAGGATGGTTATGACCTGCACTATGACGTAGCCGAGGAATGCATCCAACACATGTGAGATCTCATGGGTACAGCAACCAGCACCACCCATTACTTTGCCTCTGTCTCCCTAGGTACTTTCTCTTGAATTATTGATGGGTCTTGGGTCCATAAATGAAAAAAAATCATGAAAAATCTCAAAGGCCGATGTGGGCGTGTTATGACATGGTTGGAAGTTTTTAGTACCACGCTCGGAGCGTAGGATAGTTGAGACCTTCTTATAAGGAATTCTCTTCGACATGTTGTTGGAACTTCAGAAGAGGAGTGGTCCCACGCTTCCTCCGCCTACCTCACCACACCTTGCCTCACGCCCGTGATCACAAGTGGGGCCTAGAGTATTTTGGTCACTTCACCCCGGTCAACGGACTTTGACTGGACAGTAATGATACCAAATGACATTTTTAGCACATGCTTAACGGGAGGATGGTATTTATGAATAGTTGAAACTTAGATTAAAATTAGTAGTATGAAACACTAATGGCAAAACTGATAAAACCCTAATTTCCTATATATGCATAGCTTTTTGTATACATATTGAACACTTTTAAATATAAGATTGTTATTTCCAAAAAAATTATGAATACATGTTAAATATTTTTCAAACAAATATTAACATTTTTAATTGACATGAAACATTTTTTTAATATTATATAGACAATTTGTTCTCCAAAATGTCACAAACATATTTTGTAAACTCGCTAATATTTTTTCCAATTCCCGTACATTTTTGTGAATAACATGAATATTTATGTTGAATTAGATTACTATTTTCACATTATACAAACAATATCAAGAACATTTTTCTGAAATGCGTTAATATTCATTTCAAATGTCACATATAACCCCGGATATTTTTCTACATTGCATTTTTTTAAACTCCCACGAACATTTCTTTGAAACACGTGGACATTTTTAAATGGCACGAACATTTGTTTTGAATGCTATCAATATTTTATAAATTTGTGCAAACATTTTTTCTAGCAGTGCATCAACATTATTTTGAATATGTGATGAACATATTTTAAATTGAAACCTAGTATATTTTTTAATTTAATAAATATAAATAAAATTATTAAAATAAAATAAAAAGAAAGAAGTAAAAGGAAAAAGGGAAAAATGTGTAGAACTGTACGTTGGCCAGGCCAATTACAAAGCACTAGAGGCTAGCACCGGCTATCGTAACTCGTAACAAGTCTTGATAACATTTTTTTTCAAACATGTGTTTTGATGTCTACTATTTTCATACACATTATAGATTTTTTTATAGATCTATAAGACATTGCTATAAACATTTAATATATTTCAAATACATAATTAACATTTTTTGAAATATGTTTTTTTTGAACATTTTCCTGAAAAGGTGTTAACCTTTTTTTTTGCGATACGAAACTTATGTGAATGTTTTCTACATTGTATAAATACTATGATTTTAGTAATTTTAAACTGTAAACAAAATGACAAAAGGAGGGGGAAAACACGGGTGATGTCGGCATGAAGAATCCACATGGCTACTAGGCTAGCGCAGTACGTGAGTACCGACTCCCTATAAGAGCTTGGCTTCCGTCTTTCTAAGGGCGCGACATAGACTTGCCCGAGAAAAGAAAGGGTTGTAATAGGCACGCATTTTATTGAGTCAAAACCAAGCCCAACACTATGTAATAGGCACGCATTTATTTGTTGTGTTCTGATTGATTCTACTAAATTATCGGACAGGTAGTGACATAATTTACATCTTTTCTATGTTTAACATAATACATGCAATTCTCCTACATGGTTCAAAAAAAAACCTTAGAGCAAGTTGTAGCAGGGAATTGCTCACCTTCATCTGGCCCACAAAAAGCGTTTGCTTGCCTCCCGTGACTCGACGCTTGTCCATTCACGCGATCTCATTATCCATTAATCATAAGCCATACATTTCGTGTTCGCAAGCCTTTTTCGATTTAACTGGAAGCCCGACCTCCGCGCTCTCGCTTCAATTGCGCCACGCTCCTCTCCCGTATGACATCACCCGCCCTCCTCTCCCTTACCGCGCTTCCGTGGCACATGGTCGAGCACCGGACGGGGGCAAGTCACACTGCGACTCTACGACGGGTACTATCTCCAAGATGGCTACGTCGTGCACTATGGCAGAGCCCAGGAACACATACAACACACCTGAACTCTCAATGGCGCTGCAACATTTTTTTTGTAACACCCTACACATTTTTTAAATACATGACAAGCATTTTTTTTTCAAATACATGTTTATGAGAAATATCTCTAATATGGGTTAAATAATTTTCATGTACACACTGAAATTCTTTTTAATAGAGATGGCACATTGTTTTAAAACTATACAAACATTTTATTTACATTGTATAACCAATTTTTCCAAAATGTCACTACCATATTATTGAAACAAGTCAAATGTTTTTTTTAAATGGCATGTGTATTTTTTAATGTCATCAACAATTAACTTGAATGACATGTTTGTATTTACACTGTAAAAACATTGTTTAAATGTCATGAGCAATTTTTAAGAAAATGAGAAATCACTTTAAAAAATGTCACGTACACTTTTTTGAATGACGTCACTTTTAAATATGTCATGAACATATTTCTGGAATACATGATCATTTTTTAAATGTCACAACATTTTTCTTGAATGATAACAACATTTACGATAAATTGTGCGAACATTTTTAACACTGCATTAACATCTATTGAACATGCGATGAACATATTTTAATTAAATTAAAATTTCTTCCATTTTAGAAATCTAAAAAAGCGATAATAAAACATTAAGAGAAGAATGAAGAAAATTTAAAAAAAAAATGCGCAAAAACTGTAGTTGCCTCAATAGAATAGTTGGTTTACAAATGCTTAGTGCTTGCTCCAACGTCGCCACTTAACCATATTTAACCAATTAAGTATCGTTAGTCCTGATATCCTTTGTAATGTTATTGCAAAGTCTCAATGACCCACACATACCCCACAAGACCAGATGTAGGTACAAGTAAAGCGATTCTCTAACGCGAGAGCAATGTGTTGTTCTATTTGGAATTTTTTCTTCTTCATCCACGACGATCATAGGATGGGTTCCTAGTTGGCAGCCTGGAATTAGCATGGTGGACGTTGCTTTCTTTGTTTGGGGCCACTTTAGGCCAATTTACTTCTAATACGCACTCGGATCCTGTTTTATTGTATGATGAGTGTTATGTATTGGTTGATTGTGACAGTTATATTGTTAGCTTTCTTTGTTGTGTCGAGTGTAAGCCGACTTAAACGCTTGTATTCTCAGCTCTTCAGTTGATGTTGTATTTGTTGTGAAGTCCACCTGGTTACTGACATCTTCAATATGTGCTTCTATCATTAGCGAGGATTATAAAGTCTTCATTCGGGTTAGGACCGCATGTTGAACGTTACACCTTGTGAGCGCTAAAAGTTGGCGCTGCTTTCCTCCCTCAATTGTGTATGTTTTACTCCTCATGTAGGAAAACATTAATTGCTATACCCAAATGGAAGCAGTGATTCAATGCCTAGGTGAAGATGCACCTAGATGTGAAGTATAAAATCGTTTAAATAGTAAAAATATAATCAAAAAATGGATTTTTTTTGCCTCTAAGGTAGTTGAATGCGTGATGCGCGTGCAAAAGTTTGTGATGTTTGGACATTCGTGGCGTTCGTAGGAAAAAAGACAAAATTTGATTGTGAAAGAAACTTTGAAAAGTAAACTATTTGGGTTCGGTTTAGTCTTTTTTGCTTAGATCTTCTCAAATGTCCAAACATAATGAAAATTTGCACACTCTTAGTGCACTTGATCATCTTGGATGCCAAAAAAATCCAAAACTTTTTCGATTTTTACTATTTTGTTTGAATCTATTATTCATCGCGTGTAGATGAGCCCGGGCTCAAACTTGAATTATCATATCCAAATCCATAACTCATCTATAGTAAGCCCATTATATGACGGGAAATGCCTTTGGTTCTCGGTTGTATATACACCCTATATGAAAAAAAAAATGAAGAAGTAAAAAATTCCATAAATAAATTTGGAATAAAGTTGACTTTCTTTTGCACTAGGATATAAAATCTCGCGAAGAAAAAATCCTTTGACTTTTGGCCAAAAAGTATAAATTGTATTGCTATATACAAGTACTTTTCACACCTATTTGGCCTTAAATTTTTTTGAGGTAGTCAGCGGTGTTTTTTTTCCTTCGCGGATTGTTTTACGAATACAATGGAAGACCAAATTCATTTCAAAAATATTTTCAGAAGTTTGTAATAATTATTATTATTTGCATATAGGGTGTATATAAACCAAGGAGTCAAATGTCCATATCCATTATCTGACGCTTATTTATGAAGGTTTTAGGTGACATGGCACAACTATAGAGCTTGTAGGCATCTTCTTTATTTGCCTTGCTCTTATGTTGGCGGGGAGTACTTATTCTGTCAAACCATCTTACATAGCATCCTAGGTGGAATATTCTTCTATCAAACCATGCTAATTTTTTGTTGTTGTAACTTCTAGTTGTGTTGGATTTGTGCATATTCTTCTTATGTAGAGGTCAGGTTTGTAATCATTACAGTTGTGTCGTATTGATGCAATGTTTTTGAGTCCATAAATGTCTCTATAGAAAAGTAATCAACCTCCGGAACTATTTTAGGATTGAAAAGGAACTGACTTTGTTCATATACATTGCTTGCTTCGGTAAGGTGGCTAAGGGCAAAAAGGCATCACCTGAGCAACTAATAGTAGAGTCAGTTGCTACAGACCACGTCATTAATACTTCGCCCACCTCATTCTCTCAAAAGGCGAGTTAGAGCATGTGCTTCTTCTGTCTATAAATCTAGATCCTACTTCCCCTCTCTCCTTCAACTCAACACATATCGTATGTGGCAACTCGTATAGTTGTTTACTTTGCCTTATTATACTTGCACTATGTAGTTTGTTGTTCTCCGACCGATTGACCAATATGGCTCGGTTTATACACTTAGAAGTAATGGACTTATGAGCAAATAATATTGATGAATATTGTAAACATGACTTTGATTCAGATTACAAGTAGGCCAAATCAATGACATTTCATGCATCGTGTTTTTAAAGTAAGTTTTTTTAGAGGGCCAATAGTCCAGAAAACAGGACAGTAGTAGGATTTGTGGTTGAAAGTGGACCTTTGTGAGTATGATTTTTTTGACCCGAATATATGTACGAAATTTTCTAGTGGTTTGGGATATATTAGGTTTTAAACAGGTTTTTTAGAGGGAGGCTCCACTTTTATGGCAGGATCTAAAGAATGTATCTTGAGTGGTGATTCTTATTCACAAATATAATAATATTATTCATCACCGGGGATGCAGAATAAGTTATTTCTTCATCCGAGGTAATCTTATGATTGTTTCTTAAATAAATTGCATTTGGTATACAAATAGTTACATTTATAGAGTCGCGCTATTCATCACCCTGAGTAAGGAATAATTATTCTTCACACACACCCCCCTCCCCCTCCCCCTCTATTTTAACATCAATGCACCATATTTTTCTGTCCTGTAAATTTTGTTTTACTACATATGTGAAAGGAGAATGTAAGAAAATATATAATTGTCATAAAAATATATTACATAAAATTACAAACCTAAAAACATAGTGTTAAATATACATAAAATGCAATTTTTCTATTCTTATGACCTATATATTTGTTTTATTATGCCAAATTTTACGTAGTGAATCGATATGAATGCAACCATTTGTATACCAAATGTAGTATATTATAGAATGGCTGTAAGATTATCTCGGGTGAAGAATAACTTATTCTGCACCCTGGGTGATGAATAGTATTACTACATATATATCATGGTGAAGGGCAAAAAGGTGGATCACTTAACTAGGAAATAAGAGTGTATTTGTGATGATAAATAATTGTTGGATCATTTATCTGTTCATTGTGCACTGGCAAAACATGCCATGTGTGGATCAATTGCTTCTTCTCTACGATGTGGCAGAATATGTTTGGTGGAAGATGTGTTTTTGAAATTCCTGCGATCCAAAGAGGCTCTAAATTTGTCCGTTGTGAGTAGAAATTAAGTTGATGCAAGGTAGTATATGCTCTGGTAGATTTGGAAAATCAGAAACCCAGCACCAGCTTTTAGTTGTGTACAAACATACGTCCGTTGTTATTTCATGTTTAATTTTTCTTCTTGGCCTATATACCACAACAGCAAATATAGTTCCCACGTACGTTTCAGTAAGCAGTTCCGTTCTCACGCTAACGAACAAAAACATTGGACAAGGTTGAACGTGGACGACAACGCGTAGCCCCAAGTGCTGTCGTGCATTATATTCAGGTATATACTGTCACCTGATCTATTCCCAAAAAAAAAAAAATGTCACCCCCTATCAGATGTTTTTTCCATGTGTGCATCAATGTTCAGGCACCCCCGATAATCCGTTTCCAGACCAAACCATTCCAGCGGTATAAACAGCTTGGAAGTAAAACAGCTTCACAAAAGGTGATGAGAAATATAAAGTCTTCTCAAGAAAAAAAAAGAAGGGAAACACCAAGCACACTCAGAGTCAGTTTTTTTCCTTCTATGTGCACATCCGAGGAAAACCCAAGATTTGATTCATTTCTTGTCTACACGATCTCACGGTTCAAGTGGAAATCGCAGCATCACGTCGTTTTGGATGCAGTGCACTGTGCCGGACAAGTGGCCATGCATCGTACTCCACCCCAGTACCGTGTGTACCGCGTGAGAGAGAGAGAGAGAGAGAGAGAGAGAGAGAGATGATGCTTGACTTGACCAAAGAAAGAAGGCAGGTGAACAGGCGATGGCTTGGCATCTGCGTCTTCAAGGGCAAAAGTTGCAAAAGCTCTGAGCAAGTTCCAAAGCCGAGGAGAGATAGAGTGCCCTCCCTTCCCCTTCCCAGAAATTATGCAAAAGGGAAAGCTTCCTCCTCTTTTTTTCCATTTAAGGGTCTGTCTGGGCTGGAGCCCCTGTTCCAGAAATTGTACTTGCGAGGATCCAGTACAAAAGCACAAGGTGAGAATCTCATCTCGCGCGCAGTGTGAATTCCGGGCTTGGCATCTTCCCCTCCCTCTCTACTGCAGATTCAATAAATGATCGGTACAGTAGCATCACTGCCACTGCCACTTTCTCATCTATGCTTTGCACCTACACGTATGTATAGCCTTCTCATCTATGCTTTGCGTCTATAATTGAAGGCAATGAACGGCCAAATTGACTGAGCACTGGAGTGTCAGCTGCTCAGCTGAGCCCCCAGAAGCCATTGAAGACTGCATGCAGGTGAAACAAATAGAGAGGGACAGAAGGCTCTTGGCCTGAGCTAGGAGGAGCGGATGCAGCAAAAACTGAGTACTACCACCACCATCATGTGGCTCCTCATAGGAAGAAGAGCTTAATTCATTGGACCGAGACATGCTAGCTGCATACTGGTACTATATAATTTATTTTTCACCTTAATGTAAAGCACAGTGTTCCAAACACATGCACGCTTTAGACCAAGCTAGGGCTTGCAAATTTTGACCAGCACGAGAACACCACCGATTCAAAGAATTGACCGTAGATGTGCAATTTATATGTCAAGGAATGCATGTGAAACTCTGGAAGCGACCATGCATGCATGCATGATATTTTTGCCATGGAAAGGAAAGGGAAGCAAAAGTTTCAAGGAATATCATTCTACAGCAAGATACATCCAGATCATAGAATAGAACATTACAAACGAAAACGAAGAGGAAGGGAAAGAAAAACACTCGCTGTTGCCAGAAAAACAAAACACTGGATCTCACTGACCTTTCAACTTATTGCGAATTTGATCTTGGACCAACTGTTTCTTGTCCCTTGAATAATCAGCTTCCTACAGCTGCATGAACATAGTATACCTCTCATGATCGCCAATAGATCTCCCTCCTGTATACCCAATCTTTGCAACGCATGCATGCGCGACGCATGCGTGTAAATAGCACCAAGATCACAAGGTCAGTCTAATGAACAATCCAGCAATGCATAAGATCTCCATCTGTACCGGATATCAATAGCTTCTCCGCCATTTCAAACTTCTGGTGATGTCTTCGTCGTGTGAGTGTAGACTGTGGATTGCACTGCCTAGACATGGATCAGAACGGTGGCCTGACTCCGCCACCGCCGCCACCCCAGGCTCCAAAGTTGTCTCCGGGAAGCTGGTAGTTCCCCACATTCCCGCCGGCAAGGTTGTAGAGCGACATGCCGCCAGCATCGCCTCCAGTCACGCCGGAGGACTGTGATGCCGCCGGCTGCTGCCCTGGTGGCCCGCCTGACTGTGCCACCTGATCTTGCGCTTCCGCTCCAGCGGCGGCGGCCGCCACCTCCTCTTCCTCCCCCTCCAGCGGGAGCCGCTCGTACACGGCGTTCGAGAACGACGCGGCCATCAGGACGACGGGCCCCGCGGCGACCAGAGTTCCCACCACGCTACCGCCGATCACCTGGCCCTGCCCACCGGAGAGGAATACGGTGAGGCCACTGGCGCCAGGGGGTGCGGGCGGCGGCAGCACCGTGCCGGTGAGCGATAGGATCTCGAACCGGCCCCGGAGCGTGGCCACCACGCTGCCCGGGGGCGACGCACCCGGCTGACGGAGCGCCACGTTGACGACGGCGCCGCCGCCACTCAGCACGCAGACGCCGCGGCCGCGGCGGCGCGCGTACTCGGCGACGCAGTCGACGATATCGGCCCCCGCGGAGACCTCGAGGACGTGCGAGTGCAGCGCGTTGGGGCTGTCGCGCGTCACGATGATGGGCGGCTTGGGCTTGTTCTTGGACCCCGCGGGTCGGCCGCGCGGACGGCGGGTGGGCCCGCCCGAGCCGCCGCTGCCGGCTCCTCCGCTGCCACCGTCGACCGGGACCATGGCAGACGACGACGGCTGGTCACCGCCAGCGCCGCTGCCGCTCCCGCCGGCGTCCGCGTCGCCCACGGGGGTCTTGTCGGGCGACGACATCTTGGAGTGCTCCATCTTGACGTGGGAGTTGGGCGAGAGCGGCGAGGGCTGCTGCTGCTGCGGGCGGAGCAGGTGGTGGAAGTAGCGGGAGCTGCCGGCTCCCGGGCTGCCCCCGCCAGGGTCCATCCCGGCCATGGCCGCTTCATCTGGCCGCTCCCACCACTTGCCGGCCGCCAGCTTTGCCGTCGATCGGTCGCCCTCCACACCTCCTTGGCTTCAGCGCTAGGTCCACCGCCACTACACCGATTTTCCACAGCAGCTCAATTAGTTCGCATGCGGCAGTGCAGCACAGCTACGAAAGGAGAGAAAGCAACGCGAAATGGAAGATCTTATATCCATGGGGGGCCTTTTCTTTTCTTTCTATCCCGGCGGCGTCGTCAACTTGACGACTTGCCTAGACTCTACTCTAGAGCTGCTCTAGCAATGATGCACTCTAGCTAGCTAGTAAAGCAAGCTCGCGAGCTCATGTTCCTTACCTCCAACACAAGCTTCACCCCGACGACGGCGGCGCTTTGCGGCACAGACGCGCCTCCCCCTCCACCAATTGCGACGACGCCGCGCGCTTTCCCCGTGAGCTAGCGCGCAGCCAGCTGCTCGTCTGAGAGCGAGACGGATCGGTCGAAGCCTCCACACGTACTAAGAGGAGCGCGGGATCAAGAAGAGGCCGGACGTGGCGGCGAGGGAGGGAGCGGCGAATTAAAGGAAGGTGGGCGAGCTGGGGAGAAGAAGGGGGGACGGCGAGGGATGGGATGGCGCTGCTGATAAGGCCCGGCCTCGCAGTCTCGCTATCTCATCTATGTACGAGCACGATGGCTCCCGATTCCGAGAAGTCCCACCCCCCACCAACTCCGTTTTTACTCGCTCCAGGTCGGGCCGGGGAAGCGATGGCCCGCGCAATCCCAAAGCGACGCGCCCCGAGCCCGGCCGTGGACTCGTTTGTCGCGTTAGTTGGACCGGCCGGCCGGCCAGGACACGGGCGCCCGCGCGGGGGACCCTAGGGCTGAGTCTAGAGCCACAACGGCACAGGCCAGCCCGAGCGCGCGCGCCCGCGGACACGTACCAGGCGTACGTGCCGCGCTCCCCTGCCGCCCTAGCGCACGCGCTAGCTAGCTCCAGTGTGCGCCTGCCGATGCCGTTGTGACCGCAGAGTCTGGTGGACAGTAGGCAGACAAGGCTTGAAGGCGTGAGCTAGAATAGGAGGCGCGTCTAAATTAAGGACATTTTACTGTGCTGGTGATTCCTTTTTTTATTGTATACGTACGGCTGGCCAGATACGTACGCACAGGACAACCGGCCTCGTACGATTCTTCCATATATGCGTGGGTTAATTAACCTAACCACTAACCACGACATGCTGTCATGATCATCACTCGCGCGACCGATTTAAAATGGGCTGCTTAGAGTCTGGATACTGCTGGGATGATGGATGCTACGTTTACAAGTAATGCTTCGAAGTTCCCTAAAAAAAAAGTAATGCTTCAAGGTTCTAATTATGATCCCAACGCATGTACAGGTATTTTCGCACTGATTAAGCATGTAATACTACTCCCATGGCTCCATGCATGAATAATGTGCTGTATACACGGTGTCGTACGTGGCCCAAGGGTCCCATCGGAGGAGGAGATTAACTAGAGTTTGTTGTGGTGGAGCTTTTCTCTGAGGACAAGGAGGATAATCAAACCTTGGCGCCTTGCCCAGGCGTTCCATTTCTTCTGATCAGGGGTCATTGTCATGTGACGCACGCGGGAGCCAACGAATTTCAATGACCACGCCCTGATTGGTGCCATCTCCAGAAGCCGCAGTACAATATACGTACTGATTGATCGAGACGGCGACAAATCAGGGCCAGGATGATACTTACGAAAATGGGTGTGCGTCAACGCGAGCTTCACACGCATAAAAGAATTGTGAGTGTGTGCACAACGAGTTTGTGTATATCCGAGGTGAGAGGTTCTCCGACCCGAGCGTTTTCAAGATCTTTATATCCGGCGGCTAGTAACTGTGTTCCTCAAAGATGACTATGACACCCACCAGCTTTTCAACAGTGGTAATCTGCAATTTGACCGAAACAAATGGAGAATGACTTCTTGTGTTTCCTTGCGGTTGATGTGCACATGTGTATGATGCGTAAACAGTATGACCCACCACTACAAGTGGTTATTAATCGATATTTCATGAATTCTCACCTGCCCTCCGCCCTCCTCTTCGCCTCGTGTGCAGTGGTGAAATTAGAGAATAAGACCATTCAGGCCGGCTTCGTTACTTTAAGGTGTACTCTTGGCGGTGACAAAGACTATGTTGATGAAGGATTTGTGAATTCCGTTAGGTTAACGTTGACTTGAAACCCACGGTTGTGCGCCAATTACTCGCCTTGCTCATGTGTGGGGATCTACCATCGTTAAGGTTAACAAAAAGATTATGTCCTTAGGGTTTTTCTGTTATTGTACTATATTCCTTCCACGACGCTACACGAGAGTACCCCAAAACCAATCACCAATGGATGTGTTTGGTTACCTGCATCGTTTCGAGGCACTCTGCATACTTGTCCCAAATGGGCCTGACTGAGAATATGTAGGCAAAAGACCAACATCTGCATGTTGATTGGTTGTCTGCATCCCCTCTAGCCTGCATGTGCCGAAACAGAAGGCCCGTTTGTTTAGTTGCGGACTTGATTCAAGGAAAACACAAAGTCTGGTTGTTTGGTTACACCCAGGACAGTTGTGTGGTAACCTCCTCGATGTGGTGAGGTTACCAAAGGCACGCATGGAGAACTAAGAACTAAACTAGAGCAACAGAACAAACTTAGGCACAAACACAAGTCATAATCATGCATCACAAGTTTTTCAACCAACATAGCACGATAAGTTTTAAACGAAACCCAAGTCTTAAACCAACAAGGAACGGGCAACAGGAGCTCAGGCGGTCACGGCGAAAGACGTTGTCGTGCTCCTTGCTCTTGGTGACCACCCCCACACCCTCATCGTTGAAGATGATGACCTTCATGGTGTCGCGGGTCAGCAACTTGAATTTCAGCATGTACCTGATCATGATTTGGTGAACGGCTGCGAAGGTGGCCCAACCCTGATCAAGGGTGACCCTGCCATTGACCACCCTCACTGTCACCCTTCATGTGCAGCCGATGTTCCTCTTGAGCTTGAACTTTGCAGGGACGGCGGACAAGTGCTTCGTGAACTCCAGAGTCGTTGGCGAACTCTCCAGCTTTGGAGCAAGGATAACCTCGCATAAGTGGCTTGGTCCTGACTCCTCATGGTAGTGGCTATAGTTCCTCCGCTTGGCGCTTGGGTGATACTGCACCGGCACTTTGACCAATGGCGGCACGACCTCCTTGCCCTTCTCCAATGGTGGCACAACCTCCTTTCCCTTCTCCATCTACATTATGAACAGCACACAGTCCAATGGTCAACTGTCGGAGTAAATGACCACGGGTAGCCTAACCGGCTCCCTTTGGCCCTCAGAAAAAACAACAGGCCGATCGGACCTCGAAGCACCTAAGACACGGGGGGCCGCCTTCCTCCGGTCGGCTATCACCTAGGCCGGCTGGCGGAAGGCGGCCCGGCCATAAAAACAACCTTTGGAGGACACCAAGATCGGGCCAACTCCAAGAAGCCGGCCCATGAAGGACCGACTCCCAGAAGGCGGCCCATGAAGGGCCGACTCCAAGAAGCAAGCGGCCGAACGCCGCATCCAAAGACCATCACCAATAACGGTGACGGGACGGGGCGTGGCTACAGCGAACCCTGCTACCCCCGAATCCCGGTGAAATGCATGGCTACAGTACACCGTACGGGGCAGCCACCCCCCCGTCCGGCGTGGCACTGTTGCCATGCGAATCATGACGCCATCCACGACGGGTTGCCAGTAAGGCGCGCAGGCGGCGGGCCCCTTCGGCCAGAGAGACATCCGAAGGCGGCCCGGCCTTCCCTAGCAGGCCCAAGGCCGGGCCGGTTTCCAATAGCCGGCTTGCTCCCTCCTTGGGGCGCGCGCACCGATAAGCAGATGAGACACGGTAAGGCTACAGTGGGAGCCCGCAAGGCGGCGGCACTGTAGCCATGCTTACCTCGACAAAGCCCTCGTCATCAGAGGCAAGGCAACAGTAACCAGCCCCCGACAAGACCATCAAGCGGTGGGCCCGGCCTGTCGACCGGCAGGCCGACAGCCTGCAGGACCCACTAGACGGCGGGCCCCAGAGGCCGGCGGAGAAGGCGGCGGTCGTAGACACTAACGGCCTGGGCCCACACCCAGCCGGATTACCATTGTACCCCTGGGGGTAGGCCTATATAAACCCCCCGGGACACCCATGCAAAGGGTTGAACACACAGAGTTTTAGACACCACCATAGGGAGAGAAGAGAGCTAGCCTTGCCCTTCTTCCTCTTCCCACTGAACAGCTCTAGGAGCCTCTTGTAGCTACCTGTTGATCTAGTGATCATGCGGAGACCCCGCAGAGCAGGACTGGGGGTGTTATCTCCATGGAGATCCCCGAACCTGGGTAAGATTCGCCAGCGTGCATGTCTTCGCCTTATCCCGTTTCCAGGCACTGGCGATGTCTTACTGGCTCCCACAATGATAAGCCATCTGTTGGCATATGTCGCACCTACCACCCAACATTTGGCGCCCATCGTGGGGCCAGGTGCACCATCGTCCAGAGACATGTTCTGGACGGGAACCCTTTTCCTCCCCAGTGAGCGTAGCCAGCCCGGCACGCCCGAGGGCGCTTGCCCCGACGCGGTGCAAGGCGTTGATGACGCCTGCGCAGGGAGCTGCCTCGCCGATCTCCTTGGCGAGGTTTGCATCTCCGACGAGCCCGCATCCGACGCGAGCACCGGCTGCCTCGAGAGCTGCCTCGTCAACCTCCTCGACCAACTCCACCTCTCCGGCGAGCCTACCGCGGACTTGGAGTCGGTCGGCTCCACCGACCGGATGCTTGTCGACTCTGACACGGCATCGCTCGACGCCTTCCCCACCGATGTGATCGTCTTCGACGACCCTCTCCCGCGAGCTGACAGTGGCGGCAGCACCGTCACCGAGGTGCTGGTCATCAGCCACGGAGCCGCCTCCGGCGAGAACACCCACGACGCCCTGCAAGCGGTGCTGCAGGACTCGTCCGTCCCCATTCCGGCCGACACTGACGCCGAGGCGCTGGAGGCTCGCCGCCTTGCCCTCGTCGCGGAGGGCCAGAAGATAAACACCATGAGACGCCTCACGGAAGCCCACCAACGCGAAGTCGACCGAGCCGCCTTCGGCACGCCGCCTCCAGAAGGGCCAAGCCGAGTCGGCGCCGTCAAGAAACACGGCGCGGCCATCGCCAACATGCTGGGTGCGGACCGCCCGGTCTACGCCACGCCCCTCGAGAATCTATGCGCCGCTCAGTCGATCGTTGACGAGCTCAACGGACTAGGGGCCGACGAGCTCCCCTACATGACCAGACGCATCCAGCAGCTGATCGACGCGGCCGCAACGCGGCACGAAGCCAGCGTCCGAGCTGGAAGCCCCCTCGCCGAGAACACGGCGTGACGTCACGTACACCGACTGCGGGTGGCGCCCGTGCGAGACAAGAGAAGGAGCCGGCTGCTAGCCGCAGCCGGACATGAATAACCATCGAGCGCGACGCGGAAGGCCATCCCCGAGGCGTGGAGAGACAAGGCGACTTGCCCCCTCCTCCGCCTCGCGGGGAGAGATATCCCACCCCGCCGCCTATCGAGCATCCGACTCTCAGCGGCCGACTTGGTCGCCGCGAAGGAGTCGGCGAGAACGATGCCCGCCATCGGATCGACCGCCTTGCGCGATCCCTGGCCCTAGAAGAAGAAGATGATGTCGGCCCGCCTTGTTTTGGCCCCCGCATCCGCGACGAGCCCTTTCCCAAAGGGTTCTCGCTCCCAAGAGACACGCCCAAGTATAACGGCTCCGTGAAGCCGGAGGACTGGTTGATCGACTACTCCACTGCGGTTCGCATAGCAAACAGCAACCGACGCGTTGCCGTGAAATATGTCCCCCTGATGCTCCAAGGCACGGCACGTACCTGGCTCAACAGCCTGAAGCCTTACAGTGTCAAGAGCTGGCTCGACTTCACGAAAGCCTTCATCCGCAACTTCACCAGCACCTACAAGCGGGCGCCCAAGCCCCGACAGCTCTCCTTGTGTGTGCAAGGACCCGGTGAGTCAACTCGTGACTACCTCACGCGTTGGGCCGAGCTCCGAAACTCCTGCAAAGGGGTGCACGAGGTTCAGGCGATCGAGTACTTCACGGCCGGATGCCGAGAGGGCACCCTCCTCAAGCACCGACTCCTCTGCGACGAGCCGACTACCCTTGACGAGCTGCTGATCATCGCGGACAAATACGCCACGGTCGACTCCTCCATGAAGATCGAGCTCCGAGTCAACGCTTCTGGGAAAGTGCTTGCGCCGGCAGCCAAGACGCCGGCTGGAGAGTCCACTCGGCGCCCGTACCAGAATGACAACAAGCGCAAGGCTCCAATGCCGCCTTCCACTAATCGGCAGGTGGCTACGGTCGAAGAAGAGCAGCCTGAGGGACGGCCGGCTCCTAAGAAGCAGAAGGGCGGCAAGCCGGCTTGGCAGCCGGCTTTCTCCTATGAGCAAACTCTCGACGCCCCCTGCAAGTTCCACAGCGGCGCGAAGCCGTCCAACCATACAACCCGGAAATGCCATTGGCTCACCCGAATCTCCAAGGGCGAAGGGCTGTTGCCGCCTCCGCCTACGGGCCAGCCGCCTCCTGCCCCCTAGCAGCCGGCCGCTCGGCCAGCAGTCGGAGCCGTCCACGACGAGTTCCCTGACGAGCATGCCGCCTACGTCATCTTTACGATCGGCGAAGACGGCGCCGACAACACCAAGAAGTCAACGCGGTCGCCTCCAGTAGCCCCGAGTTTATGCACTGGTCAGAGAAGCCCATCAGCTGGAGCCGGGACGACCACCCAGAGGTGATGCCGTCACTTGGCTCCTAAGCCCTTGTTTTGGATGCTACCCTGGCAACGGAGAAGCGCGCCGCTCGTTTCTCCCGCGTGCTGATAGACGGCGGGAGCAGTATCAACATACTGTACCGCGATACAATGGAGAAGCTCAACATCAAGCCAAGGAAACTCATGCCTAGCCGGATTGTGTTCCATGGCATCATACCCGGCTTGTCCTGCTCACCAATCGGCAAGATCAAGATGGATGTCCTCTTTGGAGACATGGATCATTTCTGCCGAGAGGCAATATGGTTCGAGGTAGTGGATTTGGAGAGCCCGTACCACGCACTGCTTGGCCGACCAGCGTTGGCTAAGTTTATGGCTGTGCCCCACTATGCCTACCTCAAGATGAAGATGCCGAGTTCCAAGGGCATTATCACCATATCCGGAGACTACAGGAAGTCTTCTGAGTGTGTAGCAGCCAGTAGTCAGCTGGCCGAGTCCCTCGTGATCGCCAAAGAAAAGAAGATGCTGGACCGAGTTGTGGCCTTGGCTGGCAAGCAGCCGGCCTTGTCTCCTGACCTCGAAGAATGTGAAGCTCAAGGTTCTTCCCAGCCGTCCAAGGAGACAAAGAAGATACCCCTGGACCCGGAGCACCCAGAGAGGCACGCTGTCATAGGCACAGGCCTTGACAGCAAATAGGAAGGTGAGCTCGTCGATTTCCTCCGTGAGAATCGGGACGTCTTTCCATGGTCTCCCAAAGACATGCCGGGTGTCCCGACGGATTTCGCCGAGCACAAACTACACGTCCGATCTGACACGAAGCCGGTCAGGCAGCCCTTACGCCGCCTGTCAGAAGAGAAGAGAAGAGTAGTCGGGGAAGAAATAGCCCGGCTTCTGGCAGTCGGCTTCATTATGGAAGTATTCTTCCCAGAATGGCTTGCCAACCTGGTCCTCGTGCTGAAGAAGAACAAGCAGTGGCGCATGTGTATCGATTACACCAGCCTCAACAAAGCCTGCCCCAAAGATCCGTTCGCCCTGCCCAGAATTGACCAAGTGATAGACTCCACAGCCGGATGCGAGCTGTTGAGTTTCTTCGATGCTTATTCCGGCTACCACCAGATAAAGTTGAATCCGGCTGATCGCTTGAAGACCACAGTCGGTGTCAAAACCGGCGGATCTCGGGTAGGGGGTCCCAAACTGCGCGTCTAGGCGGATGGTAACAGGAGACAAGGGACACGATGTTTTAGCCAGGTTCGGGCCCTCTTGATGGAGATAAACCCTACGTCCCGCTTGATTAATATTGATGATATGGGTAGTATAAGAGTGGATCTACCACGAGATCAAGGAGGCTAAACCCTAGAAGCTAGCCTATGGTATGATTGTTGTAATGGAGGTTATGTCCTACGGACTAAAGCCCTCCGGTTTATATAGACACCGGAGAGGGCTAGGGTTACACAGAGTCGGTTACAATGGTAGGAGATCTACATATCCGCATCGCCAAGCTTGCCTTCCACGCCAAGGAAAGTCCCATCCGGACACGGGACGGAGTCTTCAATCTTGTATCTTCGTAGTCTTGGAGTCCGGCGGACGATGATAGTCCGGCTGTCCGGACACCCCCTAGTCCAGGACTCCCTCAGTAGCCCCTGAACCTGGCTTCAATGACGATGAGTCCGGCGCGCATAATGTTCGCCATTGCAAGGCGGGTTCCTCCTCCGAATAATCCAAAGAAGATTGTGAACACCAGGATAGTGTCCGGCTCTGCAATAAATTCCACATTCCACCGTAGGGAGAATAAAATGTACACAAGTTCAATCTGCTGACGTATATTGCGGCATGACGTCACACCACTACCAAGCCTTTACTTGAATCGTTTTTTATTATACCGCCTCAGCGCGTTTAGCGAAGCGGTTTCCTTGGCACGTCTTGTCGAAGCAGAGATCGTGTTCCCCTTATTCTGGGATTCTCATCAATACGGGCATGGGTAACCCAACCGCGCCCATCGCCACGCCTCCTCTATCGAAGGTGAATCCCGAACGGTCATGGAGATAGCTCTTGGTATTCCTCCTCTTTATAATAGGACCAAGGCTCGTTTCTTTTCTTCAATCTTCCATCGAATCCTCTCCTTGCTCCAAGTTCCAAACACTCAGAGCCCCAGATTCGAGTGCTTCGGACCTTAAACAATGTCCGGCTCCGACCTTCAGGGCCGGTGGATGCCCTCCTCCGTCACGGAGGAGGACGTGCTAAAGTTGCGTGAGGCCAAGTACCTGTCTTACGAGATTTCGCACAGGTTGCCCGCCCAAGGGCAGGCCATACCCACTCCCGAGCCCGGTGAGTACGTCGTCTTCGTATCCCACCTCCGTCGGGGTTTAGGCTTCTCGACAGATCCCTTCGTGAGAGGGCTCATGTTCTACTACGGGCTGGATTTTCATGACTTGGCTCCGGAGTCCATCCTCCACATTTCCGCATTTATTATCGTCTGCGAAGCCTTCCTCCGCGTCACCCCCCACTTCGGCCTGTGGCTGAAGACCTTCAATGTGGATCCAAAGATGATTGGGGGGCGTCAAGCGGAGTGCGGCGGGGCGGCCATAAGCAGGAGGGCCGATGCCCCGTGGCCCAAGGGCTCCTTCCAAGAGGAGCTCGGCTTGTGGCAGCAGGAGTGGTTCTATATCACCGCTCCAAAGGGCAGCAGGCAGAAGCCGCCGCCTCCATTCCGCTCGGGACCTCCACGACGGTTGATGTCGTGGGTCAACCAAGGGCTCAGTTGGGGGCCGTCAAAAGACGTGCCCCTATTGTAGGGCCGGATTCGAGACCTCCAGGCGAGGGAGATCGATCTGGTCGTGGTGATGCAGGTTATGCTCATTAGGCATCTCCTGCCCTGCAAACGCCGTCCTCTCTGGTTATGGGAGTTCAATTCGGAGGGACCATGGATTCTCCAACACTTCATGGGTACGACACCCGTGGAGATGTACAAGTTGTTCTTCGGACCGCAGGTGGCGTGTCCGGAATTGACCGAGGATGCAGGCCTAAGCTGCAATCGCCCGGATACTCAGGTAAGTAGCTCAGTGTCCGGACGTACCGTTTGTTTGCTTTTCTATAATTCGCCTTTTAACCCGTTATCCTTCATCAGGAGTGGATAGCGCAAGCAAAGCTGATAAGGTGTCCGGCTCCCCTCCCAGAGACCGCACCGGAGCCCGTGCTGGTCAGAATGTTGGAGGTCGCGCCTTTAGAAGAAGGCAAAGGGGAAAATAGAGGAGCTATCACCTCGCCCAAGGGGGCGCTTGAAGAAGGGGGGATCGAGAATCCCTCCCTCCAGGGGGAGAAGAGGACCGCCTCCGAAGACCCGGAGGCTAAAGCCTCTAGGCAGGGGAAGAAATCTTCACCAGAGGGTCCTGCGTCCGGGGAGACCCCGGCCGTACAATCTTCTCTAAAGAATCAGCCCTCCAGCGAGCCGTGAGTAGGAAAAGGGGAGTTCATCAATAAGAAAACATCCCTATTTGTGCTTCTAAGGATAACCGAAATTTTTACCTTGTAGTTCGGATCTGCGACCTTCTCAGATGAGCTCGTCTTCGGGGGATCTTCGTCCAGAGATGATGGAGAGCGAGACGCCTCCGTCTGCTGCGCCGTCGGATAGGGCGGATGAGCCTGAAGTGTCGTCACGGAGGGTATCCCCGAGCCCGGCAGAGCCGAAGAGTTCGGCGCCAACTAGTGTTCGGCCCGGGGAGCTAAAGGATCTGCTTGAGAAGGCGTCCATCTCAGAAGATCACCGTGCATTGATGAGCATGGTGATTGGAAGGATTTCGTCCGCCGAAAGCGGATTGCATAATGCCGTTAGGAGTTTGTTGGCGGGGTTTGAGGTACGTAAGGACGACGCACCTTTTTGATAGTTTTGCACATGAAAGTGCGCCCTGTATAGATAGTAGCCCCTGAGACTCGGTAGGTTGTCGAAAGCGACAGCGTGCCGAGGATCAATCGCAGGTATTGAGTGTCGCCTTTCCTATGCAGGTGGCGGATAGTCCAGGGGCTAGCCGGACTGATGGAGTTGCCGAATTAAGGTAAGTTGTCTCTCTGCAGTCACCTGTTTAAGCGAGTCAAAGCCCACCTCTTACAATATTTATGCTTGACGCAGATGGTGCTGCTGCTGTGGAGAGCCTTTGGGCAGAACTTGCTCAAGCCAAGGAGCAAGCCAGAAGGAGTGATGCGTCTGCCTCGAGGGCGGCCGAAGAGTTAGAAGCCGAAAGGGCTGCACACTGCCGAAGCAGGGAAGAGATGGCCGAATTGGCCATAAAATTGAAGGATGCTACCGACCGCAATGAGGCTCTTGAAAAGGAGCGCCTATCGGAGCGAGAAGACCTGGGGAAGGCCACCGCCGAGGCCAAGGATGCCCGTTCTGCAATGCGGGCTATGAAGGAGGAGCTGCGTCAGGCCGGAGACATTGTGGCTGGCAAGCCTTTTCTGCTGCGTCGCCGGTTTACGGATCCAAATTATGCCCAGCTTGGCCAGCTGTGGGGTCCGGAGGATCCATATATGGACTTAGCGGCAAGTGCGGCGGATGCCGTTGTGCACTTCCGAAGTCAGAAGGATCACAAGACGGAAGAGCTGTTTTGGTCTCAATTCCATAGTCCGGATCATTCACTTCCGCTGACCGATCGGTTGACCGAATGGGCTGAGCTGAACAGGTTGTCCGGACTTGCCATGACGGATATCGTGACTCATGTCTGGCCAGAGAGGCCCAAGGCGACGAGCTATTTCTTGGGGCGGTGCCGCATATCAAGGAGATGAAGCGGTCGGCCTGCATAGAAGGTGCGCGGATGGCCCTTGCCCGTGTGAAGACACATTGGACGGAGATGGATGCCACCGCTGTTGCAACCCAGGGTTCGGACGAAAGCCGGTTACCCGCCGAGCACTATTTCGGGGAAGTTATGCGTGGTGCTCGTGTAATAGAGTCGCAGTGCTCGAAAAATGTCACGTTCAAATGAACGTTTTTATTTTGTAAAACAATGATTGTGATGGAATCGCTTTTTATACTTGTGCGTTCAAAGTATTGAAATATCTCCTATGCGGCCGTTTATGTATACGTGTGTATAACCTGAAAGATGGCAGTCTTTGGCTTCAGCCCCCACGCACAAGGTGCGGGGGTGTTCGCAAAAATAGCGCATTGTCACACTTAATCCGACGTCTCAGTCCTGTTGAGGAGGTGGTAGCGTAGCAAACGAGGAAACCGGACTATGATGCTTTATCACTTTCACTTAGCCATTGGAGTTCGAGGGTGGGGCTACGATATAGCCCCTGGGGGCACCGCGCTCTCCGGATTTGGGGCGCGTGTGTGCCTGACCGGGAAATGGTCCTTCGTCAAAGCGGGGAAATTCTAAACATTCCGGTGGTCGATCGAGTGGTTGACCAGTCTCTCGCTGTATCATGACAGTCAGTTTTCGGCTTTCTCTACTGAGGTGCTTCGCCCAGCCGAACTGGGGCACAATCGCAGTAGTTCTCCTGGTGCCGCATTAGCCGATGATACGGAGCGTAAGGCAGCAAAACACAGGAGCCGGGCAAACCCAACATTTGACCAAAGACATGATTCAGAGCTGATGCATATAAGGCCTAACTCGAGACGCCAAACACTCCCTAAGGTGTTCGGTCTTTATAATAATGGGCAGAACAATGCCCTAAGCCCCTAGTGTCCAGGTACGGGCAAGGTCCTCTGACGCGGCCGATGCCAAAATGTCAAGCTCCACTCTGGTTATAATGAGAAACCAGGGGATTATAGCAACAAGAGACCGTAAAAAAAGGTTTACGCAGGGTCTTAATCTGAAAAGAATCCTTGCGACGGGTCCCTACTGCATGTCTGCGCCTGTGTCTCCGTTGTGCCATTATCCTGGACGGGTGTGCACGTTGTTCATCTGTAAAAAGAGAGGAACTTAGTTTGAAAGGAAATCGTGCGAAAAAAAGGTATATGAAAAATATTAATAAATAAGTAAAGCAGAGTCTATATTAGCTCATTGTTGCTTGTACGCACAGCCCCTTATGAAGGGGTGTGCGGCTAGGGAGCCCCTAGCTTATTTATGCTAGACTCGTCTAGCCGTGTTCGGGGTCTTTAAATGACCCTCGCAATGAAATGATGCCACGTGGACCGGGCATTTTAAATGTAAGAGACGCGTAATGTGGTATGGCGTTGAAGCGGACAAAAGCTTCACGTCCCAATAGTGCTTGATAGCTACTTTTGAACGGGGCGACATGAAAGATTAGTTTTTCGCGTCGGAAGTTGTTCGGTGACCCAGACATAACTTCGAGTAATAAGGAGCCTGTGCACTTGGCGTAAGGGCCTGGCGTCACTCCTTTAAAGGAAGTGCGGCTATGTCGAATTTTAATACGGTCTATCCCCAACTTGCGGATTGTGTTTGGATATAGCAGGTTTAGATCGCTGCCTCCGTCCATCAGGACTTGTGTAAATTGTAGTTCGTCGATTATAGGATCCAATATCAGAGCAGTCCATCCTGCATTCCTGACACTTCTGGAATAATCCAGGTGGTCAAAAGTTATTGGTTTTGACATCCAATCTTGAGGTTCCGCTGGGGTGGACCGTGCGGGACCCGTCTTAGCGGGTGCCGCATTTTTCCGTATTATCACATGAAGTGAGTTTACTGCTTTGACTTCTTGTGGGAAAGTCTTTTGTTTTCCGGTGCTCTGCTGGTGGGGTTTATCATCATCCTCGTTTGATGTGTCGAGCCCCTTGTGTTCGGTGTTTAATCGGCCGGACTGTTTGAAAACCCAACAATCTCGGTGGGTGTGGTTTGCAGGCCTTCCGGGGGTACTGTGGATTTGACATATCCGACCCAAAATTTTGTTTAAGTTGGATAGCTCATCACTGTTATCCTTAAGAGGCAGTGTTTTGTTATTTGGCCGCGAGCTTTTGAATCCGGCGTTGACCGCCGTGTTCTTTGGGCTTTTTCTTTATTCCGACGCTGATCTTTTCTGCGCCGTGATTTTCCGTTTCCATCTCTGATCTCGGATGTACTTGGGTCGCTGGTGCTGCATCTTGCCAGCCAGCTATCTTCCCCCGCGCAAAAGCGGGTCATGAGGCTTGTTAGCGCGGACATTGTCCTTGGCTTCTCTTGACCGAGGTGCCTGGCGAGCCATTCGTCTCGGACGTTGTGTTTAAAAGCTGCTAAGGCTTCAGCGTCCGGACAGTCGACTATTTGGTTCTTTTTAGTAAGGAACCTGTTCCAGAATTTATGCGCTGACTCTCCGGGCTGTTGAGTTATATGACTTAGATCATCTGCATCCGGAGGGCGGACATAAGTCCCTTGAAAGTTTGCTCTAAACGCGTCCTCAAGCTCTTCCCAACTTCCAACAGTGTTTTCTGGGAGGCTTTTGAGCCAATGACGGGCTGGCCCTTTGAGCTTGAGGGGTAAATATTTTATGGCGTGGAGATCGTCTCCTCTAGCCATGTGTATGTGTAGTATATAATCCTCTATCCAGACTCCAGGGTCTGTTGTTCTGTCGTAAGCCTCTATGTTTATGGGTTTAAACCCTGCTGGGAATTCATGATCCAGCACCTCATTGGTGAAACATAGTGGGTGTGCGGCGCCCCTATATTTGGGTGTACCGCTGTCTTCGGACACTTGGCGTATTGTGTTGCTTCCTGGGGCCCTCTTTTTTGGCCCGTAAATGGACCTGGCTGGGCCATCTGTTTTTCCAGGGTCATGAGCCGGCTTGTGTGCGGCGCCGCTTTTAGATTTTGGCCTATCATCTGGCCGTCTATCTGGCCAGGCGGCCTCTTTGTTTTTTGACTGTGGGGGCTCTATGGCCTCCTCGTCAAATTCTGGCAGTAGCTTGCGCTTCGGGTAGCTCTTTGATTGATGACCATTGCCGTATTTGTCTGCGGTTTTGAGCACTTTGCTCCACCTCATTCTGAGTATGTCTTCCGCTGTTTTGAGCTTCCGTTTTTCCTTCTTCAAGCTTCTTGCGGTGGCGACAAGTCTTCCGTGAAGGTTCTTATGCTCCGGTAGTATGTCCGGTGTGAGGTCGTCCGGACTGTTGGTTTCGCCGGGATTGGATTGATTATCCGATTCGTCCTGTTTGGACGGTTGCTTGGTTGCATGTTCGTCGTCCACTGGTTTGCCCTGCTCTAACGCTGGGTCATTAGGAACGTTGTCTTTACCGAGGCGGGGCTTAGGGCGGCGCTTGCGTCGCCGCTTTGGTTGTTTATCGGCGGGATTATCCTTTGCCGCGCCCCGTTGTTCCTCGTCGTCGCTTCCTTTTGGGGTATCCACCATATATACATCATGTGTTGGGGTGGTCTTCCAGTGCTCTGTGAGTGCTGGTTCTTGATCGTCTCCGGCATCGTCGTCCATACCGTCGATGTCATCGGAGTCATAGTCTAGCATGTCGGTTAAATCGTCGACAGTGGCTACAAAGTGGGTGGTGGTGGGTTTTGAATTTCTTCGTCGTCCGCATCCCAACCATCCTGGCCGTAATCCGGCTAGGGCTCTCCGGATAGCGAGAGATGCTTTAGCGAATTTAGAATGTCGCCAAAGGGCGAGTGCTGAAAGATGTCCGTAGCGGTGAACTCTATGATCGGCGCGCAATCGGATTCGATTGGCAAGGGCACTGGAGGTTCGGAGTCCGGAAGGGAGTCCGGCACCTCGGAGTCACGAGCTTTATAGGGGACAAGGTCAGTGTTCGGCTCCATTGCCGCGGAAGTTGCAGCCCCCGAGGCGGTGTCCAGCCACCGATCCTCGATCTGGGCGATCGGCTCCGGACTGAGGGCCGGAGTGGATTCGTGTGCGGCCACCAAGGCACTATCCGGCGGCAGAGCTAAATCATGCCCATCGCGACAGTGCGGCACGCTCGGCTGTGGCTCGAGTCCGCCAGAGATCGAGTCCCCGCGGATATCGTCCATGAAGTTTAGGCTTCCAAATCTGACCTGACGACCAGAGGTGTAGCTTTCGATCTGCTCCAGATGGCCAAGTGAATTAGCCTGCAGTGCGAAGCCGCCGAATACGAAGATCTGTCTGGGGAGAAAAGTCTCACCCTGGACAGCGTTGTTGTTGATTGAAGAAGCCATCGAGCCTATCGGTGACGACACAGAGGAACTCTCAATGAAAGCACCAATGTCGGTGTCAGAACTGGCGGATCTCGGGTAGGGGGTCCCGAACTGCGCGTCTAGGCAGATGGTAACAGGAGACAAGGGACACGATGTTTTACCCAGGTTTGGGCCCTCGTGATGGAGTTAAAACCCTACGTCCTGCTTGATTAATATTGATGATATGGGTAGTACAAGAGTGGATCTACCACGAGATCAAGGAGGCTAAACCCTAGAAGCTAGCCTATGGTATGCTTGTTGTAATGGAGGTTATGTCCTACGGACTAAAGCCCTCCGGTTTATATAGACACTGGAGAGGGCTAGGGTTACACAGAGTCGGTTACAATGGTAGGAGATCTACATATCCGCATCACCAAGCTTGCCTTCCACGCCAAGGAAAGTCCCATCCGGACACGGGACGGAGTCTTCAATCTTGTATCTTCGTAGTCTTGGAGTCCGGCGGACGATGATAGTCCGGATTTCCGGACACCCCCTAGTCCAGGACTCCCTCAACCACCTTCATCACCCCATTCGGAGCTTTCTGTTACCTGACTATGACATTTGGCTTGAGGAATGCCGGTGCCACTTTTCAGCGTTGCATGCAGAAATGCCTCCTCAAGCAACTTGGCAGAAATGCCCACGTCTATGTAGACGATGTCGTGGTGAAGACGGAGAAACGCGGCACCCTGCTGGAAGACCTCAAGGAGACCTTTGAGAATTTGCGCCGGTTTCAGATCAAGCTCAACCCGGAGAAATGCGTGTTCGGGGTACCAGCTGGCCAACTTCTCGGCTTCCTGGTCTCCGAACGCGGCATCGAATGCAACCCAGTGAAGATCAAGGCCATAGAGAGAATGAAGGTCCCTACCAAGCCGCGAGACGTCCAAAAATTCACCGGATGCCAGGCATCATTGAACCGCTTCATGAGCCGGCTCGGAGAGAAGGCTCTCCCCCTCTACCGACTTATGAAGAAGTCCACTCACTTTGAGTGGAATGACCAGTCGGATCAAGCTTTCCACGAGCTGAAAAAGATGTTGTCCACACCACCTGTCTTGGCGGCCCCAACCGAGAAGGAGCCCATGCTCCTCTACATCGCCGCCACCAGCCGTGTGGTCAGCACAGTCATTGTGGTTCAACGCCCAGAAGAAGGCCGAGCTCAGCTAGTCCAGAGGCCGGTGTACTATTTGAGCGAAGTATTGTCCACCTCAAAGCAGAACTACCCGCACTATCAAAAAATGCGCTATGGTGTGTACTTCGCCTCCAAGAAACTCAAGCCCTACTTTCAAGAGCATCCCATCACGGTCGTATGCACTGCCCCGCTTGCCGAGATCATAGGCAGCCGGGATGCATCCGGCTGAGTGGCGAAATGGGCCATTACGCTGGCTCCGTACACAATTTACTATCAGCCCCGCACCGCCATCAAGTCCCAAGCACTGGCCGACTTCCTCATCGACTGGGCCGAGACCCAGTACCTACAGCCGCCCCCGGACTCCACTCATTGGCGGATGCATTTTGACGGATCCAAGATGCGCACCGGCTTGGGAGCCGGCATCGTCCTCACCTCTCCCAAAGGCGACAAACTCAGATACACATTGCAAATCCACTTTGCTGCCTTCAACAATGTGGCTGAGTATGAGGCGCTCATACACGGGCTCCGGCTAGCCAAGGAACTCGGCATCCGCCGGATCCTATGTTATGGCGACTCGGACTTAGTGGTTCAGCAATCATCCGCTGACTGGGATGCCAAGGACGCAAACATGGCAAGCTACCGTTTCCTCATCCAGCAGCTCAGCGGATATTTCGAGGGGTGCGAGTTCCTTCACATGCCACGGGCCGACAATGAGCAAGCAGATGCCCTGGCACGAATAGGCTCCACCCGACAAGCTATACCAACCGGCGTCGCCCTCCAACGTCTCCTCAAGCCATCTATCAAGCCGTCTCCGGAATCCAGCTCCATCTTCGTGCCGCCTGACCCCGACGCAGTCGGATCCGAATTCAGGGACCAGCTAGGCGGCCCGGGGACTTTGGCAGCCGGCTTGGGGACTGCCATAGTCGAACCCGGCCCGGGGGCTGCCATAGTCGAACCCGGCCCGGGGACTGCCATAGTCGAACCCGGCCCGGGGACTGCCACAGTCGAACTCGGCCCGGGGACTGCCATAGTCGATCCCGGCCCGGGGACTGCAGCGGCACGGCAGGCGGAGGCCGACTCCAACTCCTCACAACCCAGCCCGCCCACCCTGGTTGTAGTAGCTGTCTTGGCAGTCGAGGAAATCACAGCTCCATCTTGGGCTCAGCCCATCCTCCGGTTTCTGGTAAATGGAGAACTACCGACTGACAAGATCTCGGCCAGACAAGTCCAACACCGAGCCGGAGCCTACACAATAATGAATCAAGAGCTAGTTAGGCGCAGCGCTACCGGGGTCTTCCAGCGCTGCGTCGAACAAGAGAAGGGCATAGCAATCCTCGAAGACATCCACCAGGCGAATGCGGCCACCATGCCGCCTCCATGGCGCTCGTCGCCATGGCCTTCCGCCATGGTTTCTTCTGGCCGACTACATTGGAGGATGCCAAGGAACTAGTCAAACACTGCAAAGGGTGCCAAGTCTTCGGCTCCAAGCAACACCTGCCGGCTTCTGCACTCAAGACCATTCCCATCACTTGGCCCTTTGCCGTCTAGGGACTGGACATGGTCGGACCATTCAAGACGGTGCGCGGCGGCATGACACATCTGCTTGTCGCCGTAGACAAATTTAGCAAGTGGATTGAAGCAAAGCCGATCAAGAAGCTGAATGGGCCGACTGCCGTAACATTCATTGCCGACATTACAACCCGGTATGGCGTACCAAACAGCATCATCACCGACAACGACACAAATTTCACCAAGGGAGCATTGGCACGTTTCTGCGCGACACAGGGCATCCGACTGGACTTAGCGTCCGTTGCCCACCCGCAGTCAAACGGCCAAGTCGAGCGAGAAAACGGCCTCATCCTATCCGGCATCAAGCCCCGACTGGTCGTGCCACTGGAGCGTTCGGGCGGCTGCTAGCTCGACGAGCTACCGGCCATCCTCTGGAGTCTGCGCACTAATCCAAACAAGTCAATCGGTTTCACCCCCTTCTTCCTTGTATATGGTGCTGAGGCTGTCATCCCAACTGACATCGAGTTCGACTCACCTCGAGTCACCATGTACACGGAGGCGGAGGCCAAGAAAGCAAGAGAAGACGGCGTCGACTTGCTGGAAGAAAGCCGGCTGTTAGGCCTCAGTCGGTCCGCCATCTACCAACAAGGGCTTCGTCGTTACCACAGTCGAAGAGTGAAGCCAAGAGCTTTCCAAGAGGGAGACCTTGTGCTCTGGCTAATCCAGCGAACAGCCGGCCAACACAAGGTCTCGGCCCCTTGGGAAGGCCCCTTCGTCATCAGCCGGGCTCTAGGAAACGATTCCTATTACCTAATCGACGCGCAGAAGCCGAAGGCACGCAAGAGGGACGACTCCGGCAAGGAGTCGGAGCGCCCGTGGAACGCCAATCTTCTACGAAGATTTCACAGTTGAAATGCAGTATGTATCACGCTACCTTTTGTATTAAGTATGAGACAACGGGCCCCCGAGGAGTTCTCGGGGACTACCCTATTTTATCTATGAATGCCGGGTATAACACCTATGGTTACCCTACTGCATTTACTTTCTCCGTCCGGCACCGGGTTCGACTAGTCGGCCCGGGGACTTGCCGCCTTGAGTAATGTCCAAGTTCTACCTGCAGTCAGACAAGTAATGTGCCGGCACCCAAGCCCTCTCTTGCGAAGAGTCACAGCTCGAAGAATCGGCTGCCCGACTAGCAAGAGCTAAAGGCGGAAAGGATGCCCACATGAAAAACGGCTAAGGACTAACGAACTTACATAACACAAGCCGGCTTCCCCCCTCGCCAACCAACTGTCGAAGCAGTCGGCTGGCCGGCTTCCTTTCCTACTCTGCCATAATCTAAGAAAGCTTGAGTCCTTGCCTTCTCAGTTGGCTGAATTCCTTACCCAGCCACAGACTGCAGAGTAGCTGTCCGGCTGGGAAGGGGGCAACCAAGGGAAGGCGGCAAAGGCAAAAAGCAAAAAGATAAAAAGCAAGTCGGAATGGAAGCCAAGCACGTGCATAATAATATTTACACCCAAAGCCTTTGAAAGGCCGACATTCAACGAAGTTTGAATACACCCCCAGTGGGTGGAATTGTGCAAATAACGAATTTGTCCAAAGAGTGACTAGCAGGAAAATAAAACAGTGAGTCAAGCCAAGGGAGCGCCCGGAGCTTCAGGAAGAATGGTGGAAACGGCGGTGTCGGCTGGAGGAGTGGCCTGTTGGCGAGTTTCGGCCTGGTCGTCGCCGGTGGTAGGCGGAGCATTCACGCGCGCCTCGTTACTGGAGACACGGTCAGGCTGAGGCTGGCCGGCTGCTCCAACATCCGGCTCAGCATCTTCGCCGTCTTCCTCCTCCTCCTCCTCCTCGCCCTCGTTGCTGGAGTCAATCTCCTCAGCTGAGTCCTCACCGTCGGCCGGGTTCAGCCCGAACCATTCCTCCGGCTGCGCGACGCCGTCCTCGTTCACCTCAGGAGTAAAGGCGCTGGTGTCGGTGAAGTCGGCGATCGCCAAAGCACGCAGGATGATAGCCGGCCGCACCGCCTCCAGCTCCTCGTCGGCCTCCTGCCGCCAGGTGCGCAGCTGATCCAAGTTCAGCCTAGGGTACCAAGCCCGGACGAACTCTAGCGCCCGTCGAGCGCCGGATCGAGCTGCTGAAGCCTTCCAGGCCTCAAGGCGGCCGACGGCTACCTCCAACCAGTCGGCAATACGGCTGGGGTTGCGAGGGATTACCTTGACAGGCCAAAGGGCGGCCAACACCTGTGCCCCGGCACGCTGAAGCCGGCGGAGCATGCGGTAGGCCGGCTGGAGGCGGGCCTCGATCGCCAGAAGCTGCTCCTCAAGCGACCGGTTGGCATCCGGCGCGATCTCAACCCCAGCCTGCTACCGGGCTTCACGGTGGGCTTCGATGGCTTGATTGGCGGCAACAGAATGGCCAGGAAAGTACTCTTCACAAAGAAGAAAGAAAAAGAGCAAGTCAGGAGATAAGCTGACTTGCAAGGACAAGCAAAGAGTGAAGAAGAAGGCGGCCTACCGTCAACCAAGTCCTCGACACGGCCGTAGCCCTCGCTCAGAGCTTGCCTCGCCTCGGCCCAGCCCGCCGCCTCGGTCTCGAATTCGGCTTTGAGGGCGGCCTCGCTGTCCTGGGCCGCCTTCAGGGCCGCCTGGTGGCTTTCCTCCTGGTCGGCCAGCCTCTTGGCCAGGCGGTCACGCTCTTGGGCCAAGGCGTTGAGCTCGCTCTCCTTGGTGCGAAGGGCGGTCTGGGCTGCACCCAGCTGCTGCCTCAAGTCGGCGTTGGCTCCTGCCAGTATGGAAAGAAAAAGTTAAGAAAGAAGTCGGCAAGAAAGATCCGACCCGACTACTCAGCAGTCGGCCCGAATCTCGGGGACTACACCCAGTGGGTGCACTGACACGCCCCCACATGAGATGAAAAGACAGAGATACTCACGCCAGCTCTCCGACAGATCAGCAGCCCTCTTGTCTGCCTCCCGGACCTGGGAGTTGAAGGTAGCGGCGTGGAGGTTGTGGTAATCCTGCAAACAGGACGAAGAAGCAAACAAGAGCAAGTCAGTAAAACAAGTCTTTGAAGAAGTTCCAAGCCGCCTGCTCAGTAGCCGGCTCGGAACTCGGGGACTACACCCAGTGGGTGCGCTGACGCGCCCCCACGGAAAGAAATCAAGAACAAGAGAACTCACCCGAACGACCGCCCGCGTCGCAAGAAACTCTCGGGTACATTGCTACAGCACGGTGGCTTGGGCCTGAAGCCGGCTGCGGACGTCTTGCGCCACCAAGTTCAGTGCGGCCGTCCCACCGCCCTGCGTCCACCCTGGCGAGCTAGCGGTGGCTGACTCCAGTTCGTGCGACAACGAGCTGGAGCCGGCCGCCCTCTGCGGATCGCCCTCGCCGCGCGCCGGCGTGCCGGTGACAAGACCACAAGATCTGCCTGCGCAGTCGGCTGCTCAGGCGGCACCTCGGGCTGGCCGCCTTGGCCGGTTTCGGCCGACGGAGGCGGCACCACTTCTCCCTCCACGACGACTACGTCGCCCTCCTCCCTCTCTGTCATCGGCAGGTCGCGGCGGATCTCCTCCCGCGGGGGCGCCGGGACGTCCGGGGGCGCGGAACGAAGGGGGATGACGAGCCGCGGAGGCTGGCCACGCAAGGCCTCCGCCGTCTTCTCCGCGGCCTCGGCCTCCGCCTGGTCCCTGGCCGCCACGTCGGCCTGCGCCTCGGCCGATTCCACCGTCGTCTCCAGGGCCGGCTCGACGGCAGCTGCCCTTCTCTCCTCCGTCTCCCGCTCCTCCCGTGCTTCCCACGCATTCCGCTCCGTTGCCGCCTGAAGCTCGGCGCGGGGATCTATGCGACGGGAGCTCGCAGACCCTCCCGCTCCGCCGACTATGGAGGCTGCAGTAGTCCGCTCAAGAGAGAGTGGGGCCTTGGTTGACAAAACAGGAGACAAGACTTAGAAGAACATCAACCATAGAAAAGAAAGAAAGTTGCGTAAAGACTAGAACTTACGCCGAGACCGCCTGCGGCTGCTTTACCACCTTGCGGAAGCGGGCCGCCTTCGCGGCCGCCTCATCCCGCTTGGTCGCCGCCGCGGGCACCTTAGGCCTCTTTGGCCAGCCGCCGACGGGAGTCGGCGCCGCTCGACGCTTCTGTGCGCCACCTCGTGCAGCCGGCCCGCCGGATGGGCCGACGCCTTGGGGGTCGGACGCCGGCTGGCGGCATGGAGCAGGATCGGCCTCGTCATTGTCGGGCCAGTCTTCAAAGCCGGCGGTGAAGCCGGAGCCGCCTGTATCGCCGCCGCCCCCCGCGGCGTCGTCGTCCAGGGCGGCCGCCCCCAAGTCGGGGTCGTCAGGATCGTCCGCCTCGCGGTCGGGGGCGAACTCGCGCTCCGGCCCCGTGGTCCCGGCCGAAGGATGAAGAAGGGGGTTCTGATCGAGGAAAGACCGACTGGTCAAGAGTCGGCCCGGAAGGGGATTCGGCAACAAATAAAGAAAGAAAACTTACCATAGGTGGCGGATTGGCGCGAGAGAATGGCTTCATGCCATACTGCCAGTCCAGCTTGAGCTTGCAGTTGGCGATGTAGTTCACCATGTAAGACACTGAAAGTGCATTATATCGACTAGAGGGGGGGGTGAATAGGCGATTTTTATGAAATTCTTCACTGAGGAATTTGCCGGTGAGGAAATTCCTTAGCGAAGAACTATTTGCAGCGGAATAAGTACTCAGAAGTAAACATAACAGGATACAAACATAGTCATCATGATGAAATGAAGACAAGCACAGAGTACAGAAAGCGTAAACACAGGATAACAAGATGAAGACAAGCAGACTGAAGAAATTGATCTGAGGAATTTGTGAAAGTCTTCAGTCAAAGTCTTCAAGCACAGATATGAACAACATTCAACACAGTAATGAGGAAATGAAATGGTTGAGGAGATAGAACCAGTTAGTTGGTGAAGACAATGATTTGGTAAACCAGTTCCAACTGCTGTCTCAGTTGTACGTCTGGTTGGAGCGGCTGAGTATTTAAACTCAAGGACACGCAGTCCCGGACACCCAGTCTCTGAGCCGCAACTTAGGACACCCAGTCCTCGCCGTATTCTCCTTGAACTAAGACCACGCAGGTCTCGTCCAATCACTCGTGGTAAGTCTTCAGGTGACTTCCAAACCTTCACAGACTTGGTCACTCGGCAATCCACAATTCCTCTTGGATGCTCTAGACCTTGACGCCTAACCATCTGGAAGAAGCACAGTCTTCAAAGGTAACAAGCGTCGGATCCACGCGGGATCAATTACTTCAGTGATGCTCAATCACTTTGGGTTTGTGGGGGTTTGGTTTTGGATTTTCCTCACTTGATGATTTTCACTCAAAGTCCTCGGAGGATGGGTTGCTCTCAAATGACAAGTGTCAAGTTCTCTCGGAGCAGCCAACCAACTAGTGGTTGTAGGGGGCGGCTATTTATAGCCTAGGGAGCAGCCCGACATGATAAGACATAAATGCCCTTCAATGATATGACCGTTAGGTGGATAAGATATTTTGGTCCGCCGGCGCGCAGCACAGCAACAGTCGGAAATTTGACTCTCAAATTCCTCATGGGCTATCATGTTCCTCACTGTGTAGGCAATTCGCACTGGCGAATTCCTAACTCCTCAGTCAGAGCAAAGTCATCAGTGACCAGAAGAACCGCGTCTCTGTCACTGAAGAACTTGACTGAACTGTATGAGATTTCCAATGGCTTCACTCGAAGGGATTGGTAGGTGTAGGATTTTGAGTTGAGCATCACTTGGAAATTTTTCCTTAGTATTTCCTCGACCCCCTTTAACAGTACGGTGTTTCCTATGACTCAAGAAAGAGAAAATGAAACTACGAAAACAAAAGTCTTCACGCTTCATATTTCTCGAATGAATATAAAGTCTTCAAGGTCACACCAATTTCTTCACTTTCAAAGTCTTCAGAAAGTCTTCAGAATATCAAAGTCTTCTGTCGAAGAACTTCATTTTTAGGGGTCGACTTTCTCTGTAAATATCAAACTCCTCATAGACTTATAGACCTGTGTACACTCACAAACGCATTAGTTACTTAACCTATAAGTCTTCAATACACCAAAATCACTAAGGGGCACTAGATGCACTTACAATCTCCCCCTTTTTGGTGATTGATGACAACATAGGTTAAGTTTTCAACGGGGATAAACATATGAAGTGTAAATACTGATATTGAGGAATTTGATTGCAAGATATAGAAGAACGCCCCCTGAATATGTGCATAATGAGGAATTTGCTTTTGAGGCAATGCACATTTGAAGAATTGAATCATGGAGATCTCCCCCTATATCTTGTAATTCATACACGCATTTGATATATAATATGAAGAATTTGAAATGCATGATGAAATATGGTGCCTGATGAGATTCAACATGCATGCAATAATATTGACTTGGAATAAGCATGCAGAATATCACATCAAAAGTTTCAAAGCTCAAATATCACATTCAGAGCTTAGTGCTTCAAAAACATCAGAGCTTAACACGTATCAAAATCAGAGCATCAAATGTATCGAAGCACGATCAAAAGTATCAAGGCACCATCGGTTTTTAAGATTACAACTCGATCCAATAAAAAGTTTCGGAAGAACGAGAGTTGTAACTTAATAAAAACGCCCATAATATAAACCCGCTTGAAGACTAACTCAGATTTCTCCCCCTTTGTCATCAAATGACCGAAAGGATCGAAACTGAGGACTAACGCCCCTGAAGATTTTCAAGTTGATGGAGGAGCGCCAGCGGTGTCGGGGTTGGATGTTGAAGTTGGGCCTGCCGCAGTATCGTCCAAATCTTCATATTCATCAGTTTCACGCGATGAAGAATAAGAGCTGGCCACCAGAGCAGGAACTTTGACTCTCTTGAATTTCTTCGGAGGTGGTGCAGACCAGTCAAATGCTTCCTGAAGACCCATAGTCTTCAATTCTTCCGCGGAATATACATGATTAAGAACAACCTAGGTGCGGTTGAGGGTTTCATGAAGGTAGTACTGATTTTTCTTCACTGCATTATGCGTTGAGGTCATGTTGTGAAGAATTGCAGCAAATTGGCGCTTCACCCATTTCTGATTGCGTTCAACCTTCTGATGAAGACTGAGGAGTAACTCACGATCAGTCATCACCCTGGGTGCTGTTGCTTGAGGCTTTTGCTTGGCTGAGGTATTTCCGGCAGTGTCATGCATTGCAGAATCGTCATTGGTGGAGTAAGATGCAGCCTTGCAAAATTGACCATCCAATGGACAAGTGCCTTCATCAATCATAGCTGCTGCCTTGCCCTTGTCATCAGATGATGAAACTGGTCGCTTGAGGACTTCAATGGGCGGTAAGTAGCTGCCATGATTCAGAGTGTCAGCCTTGTAGTTCAGTGAAGATCTTGCCCTTATGAATCTCATGATCCAAGGCGCATATGGCTTCAGCTCAAAAGGTGACATTGCAACACTGGCCAGAGTCCTCATGAAGAAATCATGGAAATTGACAGGAACGGCATGAATGATATTGAAAAGCATGTTCTTCATGATGCCAACGACATCTTCTTCATTTGAGTCGTGGCCTTTGATGGGACTCATTGTCTTCGTCAAGATTCTATAGACGGTTCGAGGCACATACAGCAATTCCTTGACGAGGAATTTGGTTCGAGGGGCCTGTCCTGGCTTCAGCGGCTTCATAAGCACTTGCATAAAGTGATCAGACAGTTCATGGTCATTATAGATGCAACGTGCAGTTTCATGGGGAGGATCAAGAGGAAGGACACGAAGCAATTCAGTTGCTGGTGCCTTGTAGTGAGTATTCTCTGTCATCCAATCCAGAACCCATGAGTTGATATCTTCAGCATCTCCGGTGATGTGCAGGGTGGCATAGAACTGAAGAATGAGTTCTTCATTCCAGTCGCAGATATCAGTGCAGAAATTCAGCAGCCCTGCATCATGAAGAACACGGAGTACTGGCTCGAAGAACGGCAGTGATTCCATATCCACATGAGGAATATGCTCATGGTCGAAGATCTTGTCCTTGTCAAATAGCACTGAGGAATAGAAGTTTGCTTTTGTTGGAGTCCAGAAGCGTCTTTTCCTCATTCGAGCAGAGTCATATGGATTGTAGGCAGTGAAGAACACATGCTCAGAGAAGAAGTCTTCAGCCTTGAATTTTTGCTTGCTCGAGAACGGATTCTTCGGTTTGGGCAGAGGAATGTCAGTGATTTGCAGCACAACCTCAGGAATCGCGATCTCAGGTTCTTCAGGCTGAGGAATTTCTGGTTCCTCTCCTTGTGCAGTTTGAGGATCAGTAGTGGGTTCTTCAGCGCTAGCGGCTGGAATTTCTTCATTGACAGACGATGTGGGATGAGTTTCTTCAGAGCCCAATTGAACAGTTGTAGCCGGGGACTGTGGAACTTGTAGAATCGGAGTGAAGAGAGGAGTATTGAGATGCTGACTTCCCCAAAAGTCATCGTTCATCACTGGTGTAGTGCACCCAATATCCACGTCTTCATCTTCTTTTTCAATTTCCTCAACACCTGCCTCTTCAGCAGTGAACTGAGGCACGGGGGAGGAAACAACTGGAGTTGAAGGGAAAGCTTCCACTTCAATTTCTTCATCAAGCTGTTCTGAAGTAGCAACAGATTGATCTTCTTCATCAGATCCGCTTGGGATCTTGTAATCTTCTCCATAAGGAACAATTTCCTTGGACGACATGGAGGAAATGGGAATGGCATCAATAGGATTTTCAATCGAGCTGGTCATTGGCTTCATTTTCTTCGCAGCCGAAGAATTTGACGCAGCTGATGCCTTCCTTTTCTTCACAGCAGCTCGTTCTGCAGCCTTTGTCTTCTTCACTTCATAGGCAGAAAGAAGAATTGGAGTTGGTGTTGGCGCAGGAGGAGCTGAGGATTGTGGTACAGTTTCTTCAGGCGCAACTGGTGCAGTTGCCCTGTTTCCTTCAAATTCTTCAGGCGCACCACTAGTGGATGCCCTGGGAATTTCTTCACCGGCTGGAATGGAGTCATCAGCCCTGGAACTTGTGTTCTCATCAGCATGCTGAGAGTCATCAGCAGTGCTGGCATATTCTTCAGCAGGCTGAGCAGAGTCTTCAGCCTGAGGATTTTCTTGTTGCGATGGAGCTGCAACAGTTGTCATTTTCTTCGTCAAATTGACGAATCTCACCTTGGCTCCTTGTTAATCAGTATTGTAAGCATCGAAATCCTTGCTGAGGGCTTGAATTTCAGATTGTGCTTTGAGAAGTTCTTCAGGAGTCAAGTTGATGATGTTATTCCTCAGAAGCTTCTCCTTTTTGGCTTGCGTTCTCTTCAATTCACGAGCCTTTTCAAATTTCCATTTCTCTTCAGCGATGAAATGGTTCAGCATATGACTTTGACCAGGAGTCAGTGGCAGATCCAGTATGGGAGTGTTTGGATCCTGATGCCATAGGTCGATGAAGTCAAGAATCTTCTTCGGATCCAGAAGCAGAGGCACACTTGTTCTTTTGGCTCTAGCGGCCTTAGTCAGTTTGTCTCTGATGATTTCTGCAAGTTCTTCATCAGAAGCTTCATCATCAGAGGGTACGTTGAATGCAACCTGTTTCTTCTTTGGACTTGGCCGAGGACTGCGTCCAGCTGTTGCTTTTGTCTTCAACAGAGTGGGGTCTGTTGAGGACATTGGTGCAGCTGAGGAACTTGCTGAGACACCAGAAGCAATTGAGAAGCCCTGAGTCCTTTGACAAGTAGCAAGATGCACAGGTGTTGAGGACTTGGAGGGAGCTGCTGAGGATTTGGAGTGAGCAGCAGCAGTCTGAGGAATTTGCCGTGAGGGCGCGGCTGAGGAACTGGGCCGTGAGGGCGCTGACGGTGAAGCACTTGGCTTGCGAGTAGGCTTCTTCGGCATTGATTTCCTCGGCTTGACCGAGGGCTCAGCAGCAGCAGCAGCAGCAGAATCCTCATTGAATTTCCTCACTGCCTCCTTGGCCTGTCTTGCCAGTTTGGCTTGACGCCTGGACCATTCTTCAGGAAAGTCTTCACCACTCTTGATGCTAGTGGGATCAGCGATTTGGCCAGGTGCCAGAGGAGCTCTTGGGCATGGAGGGTTTAAGGCGAATTTCCTCATGTACTTGGGAGTAACATAGCGATATTCCCTCCATTCTCGTGCCCATCTTCTTTCTATCCTCTGTATGCGCACTTTGCGCTGATTTTTGGACTCCTTGCCAAACTTGGATTCATCAGGTGTGCAGTAATCTTTGTATATTTCCTCAGGAATCTCAAAGGTAGTCATGACCTCCGGTTTCTTTCCTCCCTTCTGCGGTCTCTTGCCTTCTGCCATTTTCTTCAGATGAGGAATTTGAACAATAGAGCACTCTGAAGAAGTATGCAGTTTTTCTTCGAGGAACGCTGCAAATGAGTTAAGTTGATGAGAACCTAGTGATTCAGCAACGAACATGAGTACCTGTGAACAGAGTGTAGGTGCGAGGAATTTGGAGAGGTCATATGCGTTCTCAGAAGATTTTTCAAAAGGACAAGTTTTGAGGAATTTGACCAGTTGAGCCTTGAGGAATTTCACTAAGCGTTTTGTCTCAGGTTCCAGAGTTGTACAGATTGAAAATCCGCACAATTGAGGAATCTTGAAGAATTGAATGCTTAGAGAGATAAATCAAGAGCATACAGTATGTGAGGTGTTCATATGTGAAGATTTTGAAGAACAAAAACACCTTTGAAGATTTTCAGAAAGATTTGAGAATCAACGCGAGTAATAAAAGTGACTTTTAATTACCCGAACTGAAGAACACGACGAACAGAGATGAACTGTAGTGTAGTTCGTCACGTTAGATCTCCCACGCCCTAACTTGGCTGAGGGAGACGGCTACGGCGGCGGCGGAGTGAAGATTTCCACGGCCGGCGCGAGTACGACGGCGATGAGGTCGAGGCAGTGAAGCTTTTCCTCACCGGCGGCGATGGAGTAGCGGCGGCGCTAGGGTTTGAGGAGAGCTCGAGCGAGAGACAGCGACCGAGCGGAGTAAATGAAGTAAGGAAGGGAGAGGGGGTATTTATAGCCACTGTGAAAAACTGCTCGCCCGAAGATTTTGGGACGAACATGCCCCTGCCCCTTCTTCTTCACGCGACATGTGTCACCCACGTACTGTGCAGATGAGATCGTGTAAGATCGTGGGTGATTAAACTAATACATCGTGGGATGCGGAACGGTTTGAGCGGTAAAAACCGGAAACTTGGATAAGATTTGTTGAAAAGATTCGTTCGCAATTTCTTCAGCTGTTCAAGGACACAGTGAAGACTTTGAACGAGTTTCAATCAGAACGCACATGAAGAATTTGTGAATAGATTGGATTGAGTATAGCGTAGAGGGGGAAGGGTCCGATCACATTCACTTAGCAGAAATCACAACTTGAAGAATTAGCAATAAGTGAATGCTATAGAGGACATAAACTCATATATATATATATAGCCAATGAAGAAAAACGACGGAAACATTGAAGATTTTGCAAAGTTGAAGAATTTGAAAAACTGAGGAATTTCAAAAACAAGGAAAAACTCAAATTGAAGATTTTCAACTTTTGTGGTGGCGTAGCCCACCGTATAAGAATGATGATTTCAGACACCGTGTACAATTGTCGTAGGGTTCTGAAAATCAAATTCTTCATTGATTTCTTCACACTTAGAGTGTTATTCTCCATTGATTGAAGAAAAACGTTTCTTCATGTGTTGCACATCTAAGTCATCAATTATGCATAAGGGTTAGGATGTGTGTCCTTTTCAAAGAACATTCGAAGATTCTAAGATATTTAGCTCACACCGCAACTTGCTAAATCTCTTCTCATCCAAGGGCTTAGTGAAGATATCAGCTAGCTGTTCTTCAGTCTTCACATGCTCGATGGAGATATCGCCCTTCAACACATGATCACGAAGAAAATGATGACGAATCTGGATGTGCTTAGTCTTCGAGTGCTGAACTGGGTTGTGAGCAATCTTGATGGCACTCTCATTGTCGCAGAGGAGAGGCACATTCTTCACGTTGACACCATAGTCCTTGAGGGTTTGCTTCATCCAAAGCAGTTGAGCACAGCATGAGCCAGCAGCAATGTATTCAGCTTCAGCAGTAGACAGTGATACACAGTTCTGTTTCTTCGAGGACCAACAGACCAAAGATCGTCCGAGGAAATGACAAGTGCCAGATGTTGACTTGCGGTCCACACGATCACCAGCATAGTCAGAGTCAGAATATCCAATGAGATCAAAAGCAGAGCCCTTGGGGTACCATAATCCTAGTGTTGGTGTGTGAGCTAGATATCGAAGAATATGCTTCACAACCTTATGGTGTGATTCCTTCGGTGCAGCTTGAAATCGGGCACACATGCAAACACTAAGCATTATATCTGTCCTAGATGCACATAAGTACAATAAAGAGCCAATCATGGAGCGGTATACCTTGTGATCGAAGTCAATACCATTTTCATCAGTGCATAGATGGCCATTTGTGGGCATAGGAATTTTGACGCCTTTGCAATCTTGCATGCCGAATTTCCTCAGTACATCTTTGAGGTATTTCTCCTGAGATATGAATATGCCATTGCGCTGTTGACGAATTTGAAGACCTAAGAAGAATTTCAACTCTCCCATCATAGACATTTGATATTCTTCACTCATCATATAGGCAAATTCATCACTATATCGTTGGTTAGTACAGCCAAAGATAATATCCTCAACATATATTTGGCACACAAACAGTTCACCATCATATGATTTAGTAAATAGAGTAGGGTCGAGTGAACCGGGTGTGAAGCCATTCTTTACGAAGAATTCCTTCAATGTGTCATACCACGCCCGAGGGGCTTGCTTGAGGCCATAGAGAGCCTTATTGAGTCTGAAGACTTTGTCAGGATTCTTGGGATCTTCAAAACCTGGGGGTTGAGCAACATATACTTCTTCCTCAAGCTTACCATTGAGGAATGCACTTTTCACATCCATTTGATATAAGATGATATCATGATGGTTAGCATAGGCAAGTAAAATGCGAATAGCTTCAAGTCTAGCAACAGGTGCAAAAGTTTCATCGAAATCAATTCCTTCAACCTGTGTGTAGCCTTGAGCTACTAGTCGTGCCTTATTCCTCACCACAAGGCCATTTTCATCTTGCTTGTTGCGGTAGATCCACTTTGTGCCAATGATATTATGCTTGCGAGGATCTGGGCGATTTACCAATTCCCAGACATTGTTCAACTCGAACTGATGTAATTCTTCTTGCATAGCCTGAATCCACTCCGGCTCCAGAAATGCTTCATCTACCTTAGTGGGCTCTGAGATAGAAACAAAAGCATAGTGCCCACAAAAATTAGATAAGTGTGAGGCTTTTGAGCGGGTGAGAGGACCTGGTGCGCTAATGTCATCGATGATCTTCTCCACTTGCACTTCTTTTGCAATGCGTGGATGAGTTGGTTGTCGCTGAGGATTTAGATCAGCATTTTCTTCAGCACCATTTTCCTCATCATGTTCTTCAGGTGCATCAGCTCGACGTTCTTCATGAACATGAATGAATTCTTCAGCAGATTCTTCAGTAGGAATGACATCCTCAGTTGCCTTGAGCTTGATAGCATCCTCAGGTGCTGGTTCATCTAACACAGAAGGTAGGTGCTCTCTTTGCGAGCCATTAGTTTCATCGAACCGCACATCTACAGTGTCAACAATCTTGTGAAGAACAATGTTGAAGACTCTGTAGGTGTGCGAGTCCTTTCCGTAACCAAGCATAAAACCTTCATGTGCTTTCGGTGCAAATTTAGAGTTGTGGTGAGGATCTCTAATCCAACATTTAGCACCGAAGACTTTGAAATAACTCACATTGGGTTTCTTGTCAGTGAGGAGTTCATAGGCAGTCTTCTTGAAGAATTTGTGAAGATATACTCTGTTGATGATGTGGCAGGCAGTATCAATTGCATCAATCCAGAAACGCTGAGGCGTTTTGTATTCATCAAGCATAGTGCGAGCCATCTCAACAAGAGTTCTGTTCTTGCGCTCCACGACGCCATTCTGCTGAGGAGTATAGGGAGCAGATAATTCATGAGTAATACCAAGTTCATCAAGATAGTCATCAAGACAAGAATTCTTGAACTCAGTTCCATTGTCACTTCTGATATGCTTGATCTTCACACCAAAGTTGGTTGAAGCCCTCGAGGAAAATCGTTTGAAGACTTCCTGCACTTCATGTTTGTAAGTAACAATGTGTACCCATGTATATCGAGAATAATCATCAACAATGACAAAACCATATAGAGATGCATCATTAGTGACAGCTGAATAATGGTTAGGTCCGAAGAGGTCCATATGAAGCAATTCGAATGGACAGGTAGTGGTCATGATAGTCTTTGCTGGATGCTTGACCTTGGTCATTTTTCTGGCTTCACAAGCTCCGCATAAGTGATCCTTGAGGAATTTGACATTTTCAATGCCAATGACATGCTTCTTCTTCGCAAGCGTGTTCAAATTCCTCATGCCTGCATGACCAAGTCGTCGATGCCATAGCCAGCCTTCTGAAGCTTTTGCAAGTAGACACACAGCTGGTTGTGGTCCTGTAGAGAAATCAACAATATACAGATCTCCTCTCCTAAAGCCTTCGAAGACTTTGGAATTGTCAGCTTCCATAATCACAACACAGCGATATTTGCCAAAGACAACAACCATATCAAGATCACAAAGCATTGAGACTGACATAAGATTGTATCCTAAGGACTCAACAAGCATGACTTTGTCCATGTGCTTATCCTTAGAGATAGCAACCTTACCAAGACCCAATACCAGACTTTTGCCTTTGTCAGCAAACATGATATGCTTCAGAGGTGACGGTGATAAGGGAGCATCCATCAATAGATTCTTGTCACCAGTCATGTGATTTGTACATCCACTATCGAGGACCCATTCAGTGGTTTTGGGTTGATCATCCTGCAGATGAATTAGTGTAGCTTACAATCTCATATGCTTCATCAGTGAAGAATATGATATCAAGTTCATCAGATGAATTTCATCAAGCAGTAAACAGATATAGCAGTATGAGGACGTGTGAAATGAAAGTTCATTTCATCATGATTCGCCTGCGTCCTTTCAGGCATTTTGTCAGGTCCCCAGCAAATTCTTCAGACGTTAGAGCACGTCTGGAGACCTGACCCTGCAGAAGAGATTAGTTCTTTTTCTTCACCACCCACATCTGGAGGGGTGGTAAAGAATTCATCATCCTGCGAGCACCATGTGAGAAAGGTGGCAAAGATGCCAAACCATTTCGCTTAGCATAGGAGGGGTTAGGGTAAGCATATGAATAAGCAGAGTAATTCTTTGAGGACTTATGAACATAATGGTTTGAAGAATAATGCACATATTCATAGCCCTTAGCTTTGCCCTGCAAGACATATTTGTTAGCACGATGATAATCATATGAGGACTTTGATCTAGTTGAGGAATTTGATCCTCGTGAAGAATTTGGTCCATTTGAGGATTTGGATCCATATGAAGTGTTTGGTCCATATGAAGAATTTGATCTGGGGTTCCTGTTCTTCCCAGGTGGTGTCGTGAGGACATTTACCTGAAGACTTTCAGCACAACTTTTGGGAACCCAGATTTTCTTCATAGGGAAACCATTCCTGCAGTTAGTGCCAACATATCTAGCAAATACTTCACCATTCTGATTTTTGAACAGTTTATAGTTGGAGTCAAATGACTCATCAGAAGAATGAGGAGATTCACATGTAAAGCCAGATAAGTTAGATGGATCAACTGGAGGTCCCTTTGCAGCAACCCATGAGGTTTTGGGATACTGCTCAGGCTTCCAATATGTTCCATCGGCATTGAGTTTCCTCTCAAAGGCAATACCCTCTTTCCTAGGGTTTCTGTTGAGGATCTGCTTTTTGAGCACATCACAAAGTGTCTGATGCCCTTTGAGGCTTTTGTACATGCCTGTCATGTACAATTCCTTCAGCCCTGCATTGTCAGTGATACTAGCAATGTCCTCTGATGAGGAATTAGTGATAGCAGAGGCAGATGAAGAATTTGTAACAGTTGAAGCATTTGAACATTCAGGTGAAGAATTAGCAGATTCACGTTCAATGCACTTTAAACATGGAGGAACAAACTCTTCCTGAGAAGCGCTGATTTGTTGAGCTAGTAATGAATCGCGCTCCTTCTGAAGATCTTCATAACATACTCTTAGCTTTTCAAGATCTTCCTTTCTTTGAATAGCTTCAAGAGAAAGCTTCTCATTGTCTTGCTTTTCTTGAAGAAATTCATAAGAAAGTTTCTCATGATCAGACAAGAGAGAGTTATGATGACCTTGAAGGTTATCATACTTAGACTGAAGTCTCTGAAGATTTTCAGTCAGGGCTTTAGTGCGATCCATTTCTTCACCCAACATATCATCACTTTTATCTAGCATGTGTTGAACCTTTTCAAGAGCCCGTTGTTGTTTCACAGCAATTTTAGCAAGTTTAGAGTAGCTGGGCTTTAGATCCTCATCAGATTCATTTTCACTAGAGTCAGAGGAGTTGTATTTGAGTACCTTAGCTCCTTTTGCCATGAAGCAATAGGTGGGAGCGTAGCCATCATTATCTTCAGTATGCTTGTCGGTGGAGTCAGTTTCTTCGGTGTTGAAGATGGACTTGCTGACGAAAGCAGTAGCAACGGCCAGACTCGCCACACCAGACTCAGATTCTTCAGACTCCTCCTCTTCATCATTTTCCTCAGATTCAGCTTCAGAGTCCATTTCCTTGCCAATGAATGCCCGAGCTTTCTTGGAGCTGCCCTTCTTGTGAGATGAAGACTTTGATGGTTTTGAAGACGAAGATTTTGATGATTTCTTCTTCTTCTTCATATCATCAGAACTGTAGTCCTTGTATTTCTTCTTCTTCATTTCCTTTTCCCACTGAGGACAATCTTGAATATAGTGACCAGGCTTCTTGCATTTGTGACAAAGTCTTCTCTTGTAGTCACTGGATGAAGAATCATTTCCTCTTGAGGATTTTCCAAAGCGACCACGTCTTGTGAACTTCTGGAATTTCTTCACAAGCAGAGCTAGATCCTGGCTCAGTTCTTCAGGATCACCAAGGCTACTACCAGAATCTTCACATTCAGAGTCAGACACAACCTTAGCCTTCAGGGCACGTGGTTTGCCATAGTTTGAGCCATAGAGATCTCTCTTTTCAGCAAGCTGGAACTCGTGAGTGTTAAGCCTTTCGAGGATATCAGCAGGATCAAGCGACTTGTAGTCAGCACGTTCTTGTATCATCAGTCCCAGAGTATCAAATGAGGAATCAAGTGATCTTAGCAGTTTCTTCACAACTTCATGGTCAGTGACGTCAGTGGCACCGAGGGCTTGAAGCTCATTTGAGATGTCAGTGAGGCGATCAAAGGTTTGTTGGACATTTTCGTTGTCGAGTCTTTTGAAGCGGTTGAAGAGATTCCGAATAACATCAACTCGAGAGTCACGTTGAGTTGAGACTCCTTCATTTACTTTGGACAGCCTATCCCAGATAAGCTTGGCAGTTTCCAAAGCACTCACTCTTCCATACTGTCCTTTGCTCAGATGGCCACAGATGATATTCTTCGCTTGAGAGTCGAGTTGTTTGAATCTCTTCACATCGGTAGCGGTCAGTGTTTCAGTGACAGCGGGGACACCATTTTCCACAACATACTAGAGATCATTATCAATTGCCTCAAGATGCATTCGCATCTTGTTCTTCCAGTAGGGGTAGTCCGTTCCATCAAAGGTAGGACACCCAGCCGAGACCTTGATCATACCTGCGGTCGACATAACTAGAACTCCAGGTGGTTAAACCAAAATCACACAGAACAAGGGAGTACCTTGCTCTGATACCAATTGAAAGTGCGTTATATCGACTAGAGGGGGGGTGAATAGGCGATTTTTATGAAATTCTTCACTAAGGAATTTGCCGGTGAGGAAATTCCTTAGCGAAGAACTATTTGCAGCGGAATAAGTACTCAGAAGTAAACATAACAGGATACAAACATAGTCATCATGATGAAATGAAGACAAGCACAGAGTACAGAAAGCGTAAACACAGGATAACAAGATGAAGACAAGCAGACTGAAGAAATTGATCCGAGGAATTTGTGAAAGTCTTCAGTCAAAGTCTTCAAGCACAGATATGAACAACATTCAACACAGTAATGAGGAAATGAAAGGGTTGAGGAGATAGAACCAGTTAGTTGGTGAAGACAATGATTTGGTAAACTAGTTCCAACTGTTGTCTCAGTTGTACGTCTGGTTGGAGCGGCTGAGTATTTAAACTCGAGGACACGCAGTCCCGGACACCCAGTCTCTGAGCCGCAACTCAGGACATCCAGTCCTCGCCGTATTCTCCTTGAACTAAGACCACGCAGGTCTCGTCCAATCACTCGTGGTAAGTCTTCAGGTGACTTCCAAACCTTCACAGACTTGGTCACTCGGCAATCCACAATTCCTCTTGGATGCTCTAGACCTTGACGCCTAACCGTCTGGAAGAAGCACAGTCTTCAAAGGTAACAAGCGTCGGATCCACGCGGGATCAATTACTTCAGTGATGCTCAATCACTTTGGGTTTGTGGGGGTTTGGTTTTGGATTTTCCTCACTTGATGATTTTCGCTCAAAGTCCTCGGAGGATGGGTTGCTCTCAAATGACAAGTGTCAAGTTCTCTCGGAGCAGCCAACCAACTAGTGGTTGTAGGGGGCGGCTATTTATAGCCTAGGGAGAAGCCCGACATGATAAGACATAAATAACCTTCAATGATATGACCGTTAGGTGGATAAGATATTTTGGTCTGCCGGCGCGCAGCACAGCAACGGTCGGAAATTTGACTCTCAAATTCCTCATGGGCTATCATGTTCCTCACTGTGTAGGCAATTCGCACTGGCGAATTCCTAACTCCTCAGTCAGAGCAAAGTCATCAGTGACCAGAAGAACTGCGTCTCTGCCATTGAAGAACTTGACTGAACTGTATGAGATTTCCAATGGCTTCACTCGAAGGGATTGGTAGGTGTAGGATTTTGAGTTGAGCATCACTTGGAAATTTTTCCTTAGTATTTCCTCGACCCCCTTTAACAGTACGGTGTTTCCTATGACTCAAGAAAGAGAAAATGAAACTACGAAAACAAAAGTCTTCACGCTTCATATTTCTCGAATGAATATAAAGTCTTCAAGGTCACACCAATTTCTTCACTTTCAAAGTCTTCAGAAAGTCTTCAGAATATCAAAGTCTTTAGTCGAAGAACTTCATTTTTAGGGGTCGACTTTCTCTGTAAATATCAAACTCCTCATAGACTTATAGACCTGTGTACACTCACAAACACATCAGTTACTTAATCTATAAGTCTTCAATACACCAAAATCACTAAGGGGCACTAGATGCACTTACAGACACCTCGTCGTGAGGCATCTCCCTGGTGCTGAGCCGGCTTGGGTCGAAGCGGCCGCTCATCTGACAAATCAGATGAGGGCGACCTTGAAGCGGAAGAATCCGGCGCTTGACGAAGGCGGCGATCAAGTCGGGCCCGGTCAAGCGGTCCGACTGGATGAGCACCCGAAGTCGGGCGACGGCTCCGGCTCCAGCCGGCGTCAGCGATCTGGCCCGGTAGGACCATGAAGCCGGCCTCCCAGCCGGCGGGCCGGCTACGTAAGCCGGCAAGGTGACATAATCGCCATTCGTGGCAACGTTCTTTACATAAAAGTAAGACCGTTGCCAGAGCTTCACCGACTGGATCAGCGCGATTGAAGGGAAGGGGTTGTCGGCGGTGGACCTCCTCATGGCGATGAAGGCGCCGCACGGAGCCGGCACGCCGGTGACGACCGTGCCGAGCTTGGATTGAAACCCCCCCCCCCCCCAGAGCTTGATGGTGGGGAGGACACGAGGAATCCTTCGCACAAAGAGATGAAGGCCGACAGCAGCACCACCGTGTTGGGGGTGAGGTGGTGCGTCTGGAGTTGGTAGAAGTCAAGAAACGCGTGGAAGAAGCCGCTTGCGAGGAGGCCGACGCCGCGCATGTAGTGCGAGTAGAAGATCACTCGCTCTCCTTCCTCCGGCGCCGGCGAAATCTCCCTCAGTAGCGCGAGGCGGACTTGCACAAGATCCTCGCTCGGCAGCCGCCGCGTCTTGCGGAGAAACTCGATGTGGTCGTCACGGATGATGGAGCCGTCCCAAGAGCTCGACGTTGGAGCCATGGCGGCGAGCGGGATGGCGAGAAGCACCCGACGCGGAGGCAGCAAGCCTGCGGCATGCTGGGAGGAAGAATGGATGGCGAAGCAGGAGCACGGCAAGGAGCTACCGCGGCGAGGCAGAAGAAGAAGGAGGCAGGGCGAGGGCGAGCGTGCGAACGACTGCTGCTCCCCCTCCCCGTCCCTACTTATAGCCTCGCGCGGCGAAGCCGAGGAGGCGAAGCATGGGGGGCATGGGATTAACTGCGCCCACTCCCCCACGCCCCGTGATTATCGCACTTTGATGGCGAGTGGGAACCGCCGCCGGAAGACGTGTGGTCGGTTTGGGCCACAAAAGATCCGCGCACGGGCCGAGGCGCGGGAGTGGCGGGCCCTGGCCTATGACGGCGTCCCGTCACGCGCGTGGGCTAGCAGGCCTTGCCAGCCGAAGGGTGCCACATGGCACATGGAAAGCAGGCGGTCAGCCCGCCGCTCGGCTGGTGCGCCAGCTGGTTCCCGCCTTCGAAATTTGAAGAGGCTTCGCCGGGAAGGCACGCGCAGTGAAGGCCGGCTCCTAGCTGCCGGCTCCTCGGGATAGGAAGCTGGCCGAGCTTCTCGATTTCCCTTCAGCCGCGAAGCCCAACCAGCTTCAGGGACTACTGTCAGACTAAATGACCACGGGTAGCCTAACCGGCTCCCTTTGGCCCTTAGAAAAAATAACGGGCCGATCGGAACTCGAAGCACCTAAGACACGAGGCCGCCTTCCTCCGGCCGGCTATCACCTAGGCCGGCTGGCGGAAGGCGGCCCGGCCATAAAAACAACCTTTGGAGGACGCCACGATCGGGCTGACTCCAAGAAGACGGCCCATGAAGGACCGACTCCAAGAAGCCGGCCCATGAAGGACCGACTCCTAGAAGGCGGCCCATGAAGCTCCGACTCCAAGAAGCTAGCGGCCGAACGCCGCATCCAAAGACCATCACCAATAACGGTGACGGGACGGGGCATGGCTACAGCGAACCCTGCCACCCCCGAATCCCGGTGAAATGCATGGCTACAGTACACCGTACGGGGAAGCCATCCCCCCGTCCGGCCTGGCACTGTTGCCATGCGAATCATGATGCCATCCACGACGGGTTGCCAGTACGGCCCACAGGCGGCGGGCCCCTTCGGCCAGAGAGACATCCGAAGGCGGTCCGGCCTCCCCTAGCCGGCCCAAGGCCGGGCCGGCTTCCAATAGCCGGCTTGCTCCCCCCTCGGGGCGCGCACACCGATAAGCAAATGAGACACGGTAAGGCTACAGTAGGAGCCCGCAAGGCGGCGGCACTGTATCCATGGTTACCTCGACAAAGCCCTCGTCATCAGAGGCAAGGCAACAGTAACCAGGCCCCGACAAGACCCCCAAGCGGTGGGGCCGGCCTGTCGACCGGCGGGCCGACAGCCGGCGGGACCCACCAGTCGGTGGGCCCGAGAGGCCGGCGGAGAAGGCGGCGGTCGTAGACACTGACGGCCTGGGCCCACACCCAGCCGGATTACCATTGTACCCCCGGGGGTAGGCTTATATAAACCCCCCGGGACACCCATGCAAAGGGTTGAACACACAGAGTTTTAGACACCACCATAGGGAGAGAAGAGAGCTAGCCTTGCCCTTCTTCCTCTTCCCACCGAACAGCTCGAGGAGCCTCTTGTAGCTACTTGTTGATCTAGTGATCATGCGGAGACCCCGCAGAGTAGGACTAGGGGTGTTATCTCCACGGAGAGCCCCGAACCTGGGTAAGATTAGCCGGCGTGCATGTCTTCGCCTTATCCCGTTTCCAGGCACCGGCGATGTCTTACTGGCTCCCACAATGATAAGCCATCCGTTGGCATATGTCGCACCTGCCACCCGACATCAACATTCATAACTATCGGCCTAATGCTCCTATATTAACCCGCCCTGCTAACCCAACACCACACTCAACCCCCCTCTGTTTCACCACCTCTCCTCTTCCACCTCTCTGTTTCACCACCTCTCCCTCGCCATGAACTCCAACCCCAACCCTTTCCCCTGGGGCATTGGATGGAGGGCCTTCTTCCTTGCGTGCTCACTAGGTGACCGCAAGAAGTTCAAGCACACCATGGAAGTGTGCTCGAACTTCAGCAGCATCGATGACATGCACAAGGAGGCTGACGGTGTGATTAAGAAGGCTACGTCGGACGAGCTAAAAACACTGATTTCGGACCCTGTAAAGGGCGCAATGTTAGTGGACATCCTGCGTTGGGCCATGAATCAGGCAGACTCCAACGACGCTAGACAGAGGGCAAGATGGGCCATGTACAGGTAGTACAAGGCGCCTCAAGACCAGCATGCCGTGGCGTACTGAAGTAGGATGTTCGGGTCACCAAAGGACGACAACGACGAGATGCAGACGGTGGCGAGGGCGCGGGGGGCACACGACTGTGCAAGACCCATCGCTCATGACGAAGACAATGACGACGAATATGATGAGGCGAAAAAGAATATGGCTACACACCCCCACCTCCCGCCGCCGCTCGATGCAACTCCAGGATCGCTGCGGCTAGACAAGAAAGTTTGTACCCCAATCCCCACCTCCCATGTAATAGTAAAATAAGCAATGGATCCTAGAAGTCATAGGTGCACAATCGATCGATGGCAGTGTTTTAATCCAATCCCCCACCCCTGATGTGTTCAATCCCCTCCCTAACTCTCCAATTGCATGCTCAAATCAAATCTAGCTCGAGTCGAAAGCAGTTAATCTAGAGAGAGGGAAAAGACTTACCACCATGGTCGATGAGCTCCGGTGGAGGTATGGCGTCGCTTTTATGGTTGCCGATGTCTTGGATCATGCTTTTGTCGCTCTGGTGGTCGCCACCGTCGATATCAGTGGGGAAGAGGGGAGAGAGCAGCGAGGAAGAGAGGCGGGTAATTTATGACAATGCTTCAAGAAACAGTGTGATTTCTCGAGACCGCGTCGACGCGTGCAATCACCCACGCCCATGTGCCTAGGGTTGCACCTCTCGGGACTGGCTCCACAAAAAGGGCCGATTTAGGCATTCCTCTAGATGTTGGTGATGATGATATAGACCTAGGGTAGGGTCATAGGCCTGACCTATACGCCCATCACTACCCTAGAAGCAAAGACACCCAAGACACAACATGGAGTACCAATTGAAGGCGGCGAGTGCAATCCACTCGACCGTTCACCTCACTTGGGTACCCCTCCCTCTTGATATCAATCGAACATATAAGAAATCACTCGACCTACCGAAGACCAGGAGTCGACCAGGACAGCAACGGTGAGGCGTTCACTCCATAGTCTTTAAGATCATTAATAGCACTTTATGGCTGGTGTTATCAGTAACGCCCCATCTTTATGTACATTGAATTCCTTGTAAATGGGGATGGCTGGGGTCCTGGCGCACTCTATATAAGCCACCCCCTCCTCTGGCACAAGGGTTCGCACCCCCTGTAACACACACTCCCATATTCTAGTCGACCACCTCAGGGTACCGAGACATAGGGCTTTTACCTCCTCCTAGAGGGGCCTGAACTCGTAAACACTCACGTACAATCTCACCGTAGCTAGGACCTTGCCTCCTCAGTCGTACCCCCTATACTTACTGTCATACTTAGAACCACAATAGTTGGAGCCCACCATGGGGCAAAGCTTCTTAGCGACTTCCGGCGAGGTTGCATTTTTTTCGATCTTCATCAGCATGGGTATCGGATATCGGGTTCCGGCAAAACCCTTAAGGTTCGAACTCTGGGGTGCGCACGAAGATCTTCTCCCTACCGATCCATGCCCAAAAACCTCACCGTGAATCTAAGCTACACGATGAACAACACAAGGGACACAAGGTTTATACTGGTCCGGGCCACCATTGTGGTGTAATACCCTAATCCAGTGTGTGGTGTGGTGGATTGCCTCTGGGGCTGATAATGAATAGTAAAGAGGAAGAACAGCCTCGCGAGGGGTGTTCTTGAGCTGGCGCGGTGTTATGTTAGGGAAGGATGCGATCCATCCCCCTTCTACTATGGTGGCTCTCTCTATTTATAGAGGCCCTGGTCCTCTTCCAAAATATTGAGCGGGAACGGAGCTAACAACCACCATTTTGAAGGGGGACAACTAGTACAAGCTATCCTGACTAAAGTTGGTCTTCGACTGCCAAAGGCACTGGCGATGACGCCGTCTTGGGCTCCACGGTGATCTCCGTCCTGCCATCCTGCCAGTCTTGGTCTCGTTGCACCGATATGGAAACCTTTGCTTGATGCCTCGGTACTCCGCGCCTGCGCTTGCCCCCTTTGCACCAAAGAGGAAATGAGGACACTGCGCTGGCTGTCGCCCACCTGGTCTCGATCGTCATGGCTTGCATCACGAGCACCTCACGAGGTACTCCTTACCTTGATCTCTCTGCCTCCTCGCGAGCCTGCCTAGCAAGGCCGCCCCGGAGGAAGCCTTGCGTCGTCCGCCCCGCGAGGCTTGGCCCTCACGAGGGTCTTGAGCTTGGGTTGATGTAGACGGGCCGTAACGGGCCACTCCTTGAGCCACGCCGCAGGCCGCAGGCAGGCAAGTTTGGGGACCCCGTTCCCAGAACGCCGACAATAGCCCCTGGGCCTAAGGCGCGCTCGGGCTTGTCTTAGAAGCGAAGCCAAAGGGCAAGTGCGGAGCGCCACGGGTCCCAACAGCCTGCGGCCTTGGTCGCTGCGTGGCGGTTGATTGGACGTGGGCATCTCCACTTCCCCACGCTCCCCCAATATCCGTCTGGCTGGGCGGCAATGAAGCTTTACACAGTTATTCCCTCCTTGTTGCCTGTGTGCTTACTGTTCCCCTTTATTCCTTGAACCTCTGGTCCCACTTCCAATCTGACTTGAGCTCTGCCCCCTCCATCGCTATGGCGCCAACTAGCAGAGAGAAGGGGAAGAAGCCCGTGTCCTCATCCAGCTCGTCTCCGACAATCAAGCCCGCCGTCGGCCGGTCGCTGGTGCTCAATCTGGAGGCCTTGGAGAAGATCCGCCCCACACTCGCCACCAGCTTCAACGAGTGTGGAAGGACGACGGTTTGGCCTGCATCCCATGCCTCCGGCGACAGGATTGTCACGGAGGTTCGATTCTCCGTCGACGCCCTGTGGGCTGGCCTGGTTCCCCCTTTCTCTGCTTTCTTTAATGCGGTGCTTTCCCACTACCAGATCCATATGATGCATCTTGATCCTCAATCCATTACTCTTCTTGCTGTCCTCGCCTTCGTCTGCGAAGCCATGGTGGGCATTGCCCCTTGCGTTGCCCTCTTGCGTCACTTCTTCTCCTTGCGCCTGATCGACCCATTGCAGTGCTCGGGGTGCGTGAGCTTCCAGGCCATGGCAGAGACGGCCGCCTCGGGGATTGATTTTAGCCTCTCACCTTCTATGAATGGGTTCCGGACGCGGTGGCTGTATGTGGATATCGGAGTGCCCAGCCCCCTGCTCTCGCATACGACATTGCCTGTTGTCCCCAATTCGGGCTGGGGCCACGAGAGGCTCGTGAGCCCCCGGCTTTCCTTCGTCTGGCGTCGGCTGGGGAGGTTGAGAGCGCTCGGCGTGACTGCGCCCCAGGTGGTGAAGGAGTTCCTCCAGTGTCGCGTTGCCCCTCTCCAGCGCCATTCTCGACCAATGTGGGCCCTGACTGGGCATCAGGACCGTATGAGGCTCCAGGATACAGAGCTGGCGCCTGAAATACCGAGGAAGGTGCTGGAGGTCTTGACAGGCGACCCCTCGCCGGGCGATATCCGGCATGGGGGAAGCCTCCTGTATCTCTGCTCGGGTGGAGCCGAGTTCGCGAGGCAGATGCCTCACTTCGACAAATGGGGGCTGCGTCCGGCTGGCCTCGTGGGGCCTCACAAGAATCCCGTCGCCGTGGCTCCCTTCCCCGTTGCCAACACCGGTCTTGCCAGAGGAGGGGGTGCAGGGAGGCAAGCATCGCTGGAGGCTGGGGGATCTGGTGTCGAGATGCCGATGTCGCGCGGGGCTCCCGAGGTGCCGTTCTCCGGAGCTTGCAAAGCCCACCCTGAGGCGGTCGTTGATGAGGGGGCGCAACCTGCGGCTCCCGAGGCCGAAGCCCCTGAGGCCTCGGCAGGCCACCAAGAAGCGGTCCCTGACCGCTCCTCTCAGCTTGGCACCCCTGAGGCAGGCTACCCAGGCGCTTCTTCATCTGCGCCACGCGCCGGCCCTCACATTGAGAGCCTGAGTCGGTTATGCATAGACTTCGACGCCCTCCGCAAGAGGAAAGAGTCTTCGAGTGGCAGTGAGCGCCCCTGCCGACCGTTGAAGCACAGGAATTACTTCGCCATGGACGAGTAAGTACCTCATTCTTGTAATTCCTCAAGCACTGGTCCCTTTTCTGACTGTGGCCCTTCAGGATCCCTCCTGCCAAGCTTGCGGAGTCTGCCGAGAAGCTGCTTCCTCCGGCCTCGCCTCCATCGCTGGCCTTGGGTGTCCCGGGCTTGCGTGCTTCCCCTGACGCAAGATCGGCCAGAGAGGCGAGCCGGCCCGCACGATGCCTCGAGCCCGTGCTCTTGCCGCCTTTCCTTCATGACCTCGCCCGGGGCGTGACCAGCCTGCCCTGGGATCCCTCTCTGTTCATGGACGGTGAATAGTTGAAGTTGATCCTTGGCCCTTCTTCTGGGGATGGATCCGTGCCGGCCAGGGTCCCTTGCGGAACCCGCCCAGCGATTGTGGGGGCGCCAGCCCCAAGCCCCCCGCCGAGAGGGGGCGAGCCGCTTTAGGGCCCTCCGCCAGCGCCGGTGGTGGAGGATGATATTGAGAACATGCTCAAGCGAGCGCGGGAGCGCAGCGCCGTTCGCCAAGAGTTCCTCCAAAAAGCGATGGACGTGATGGGCTAGCTCGGTGGAGAGCTCACGGACGTGGACGCTTGCCTGGAAGCCAAAGGCCTGCAGCTGGTTGAGGAGCGGCACAAGCTGAAGGTGGCAGTCAACCTCGCGCGTCATCAGCGCGAGCTTGACAACATGATGGCTGAAGCATCCCTTGCGGCCTTGTGAAAGGCCCACTCCCGAGCTATGAGGAGGCTCGAGAAGCAGACCAACGGCGCGAGATAGCGGAGAAACGCGCGTGGGAGCTCCAAGCCTGGAGCACTTCCCTTGAGCAACAAGTGGAGTTGCGCCAGGCCGCCCTTGCGTCGCTGAAGGGGACGCCCATCAAGGAGGAGGAGCTCCGAAGGCGTGAAGAAGCGCTGGCACTGGAAGCCGCCAAGTGCAATCTCGACCTTGAGCGGTTAGAGACGAGGGAGCGCCAGGTTACCCAGGCGGAGGACGACGTTGGCGCGCAGGAGGCCCGAATCCAAGAAGAGGTCGACCGCCGCGTGGCGGAAGTTCACGTGGGTCTTGTGCGCGAGTTCGACGAGAGACTGGAGCTGATTGAAGCCGAGGCTGCGGGCAGGACTGCCGCCCTCCGGTCCAAGCTGACCGAAGCGACGCAGAGGCCACCGCAGCCACCCTGGTCTCGGCACAGACTGAGTTGTCCTCCTCCCGTGCTGAGCTGCTTCTTCTCCAACGGCGGGTTGATGATGCTGAGTCCGTTGCGCGGCAGAACAGAGAAGAAATTCTCCAGCGGCAGACGCTGGAGCATATGCATGGCCCCATGCTCCAAGCGCTCAGGGACAGGGCCAACACGGCCCTTGGCAATATCTGCGATGCGACCACTCCGCAACCCCATGTGACCAACTATGCCGATCATCTCCAGTTCTTCACTGACGTAGTGACGCATCTGGAGAATCGCTCTGAGAGAGCTTGCCAGCTTGTCGAGGAGAGGAGCCGCGGACTTCTCGGGCATGCATTCTCCCGTGTCTTTAGCCATCTTCAGGATAGAGATCCCCACTTCGACTTCGACGCCGTCGTTGCTCCGGTTCCCGTGGCCATTTGAGGCGACCTGGCACGGTGGGTGAAGGACAACGTGGATGCACTAATCAGGGCCTTCGCTTCTGATGATGACAAGGTGGTAGTTGCTGCGGATGAAGGTGATGTAGTGAACGACGGTGAAGATGGCGTCGATGACGGTGATGGTGATGCGAGTGACAGTGACAGCGGCGCCAGTGATGCCTCTAGAGGCGACCAAGAGGATGCAGTGAGCGACATGTCTGATTGATCCTGTATCCCCATGCTGTTTATCCTGCGTAGAGAAACTCGGGCGCGGCCCTAGAGGTTGTAAGAGCATCTTGGGAGGGGAAGCCCCTCATGTAAAAAGGATTGTCGTCCACATGTTTTTAGGAACGACGCCGAATGCGCGCCCGCATGATGTTGCGGGCCCCATGATGGGTTAATTGCTGTGGTTTACCTTTAGTCCGGGCATACCGTGGGTAGGCTTGCGGGGCTGCGATTTTCCGTGGGTCCTCTGGGGGGCCTGCTGACCATGTGGTGAGAGCCTCGCGAGAGCGAGTGCTGGCCGCGGGACGGCATGCGCACGTGTGCTGTGCCCAGCCCCGCCCGCAAGAGGCTCACGGGGGGAGGCAGCTGGTGCAAACTCCTAATCAGGATAGAAACCAGAACGCGAGAAAACACACGAATCGAGACAAAACACCCCTCCCCACGCATACGCAAATGCAAATTCAACTTCAACTTAAATCCGAAGCAAGGAAGCTCGACCACAGAAAGGGAGGTAAAAAGCAAAAGGCCGCGTCCGACACCTAGTCTAGTCTTCAATGTCTTCTCACCAATGCGGAGCTAAGTGCTGCCATTGGGCATGGGAGGGAGCCCCCGAGGCCCGAGGGCGGCTCTCCGGAGACTCCGGGGCGTGTACAGCCCCAACTCATTATTACGTGAGAGTGTCACAGGCGGTGAGCTTCACAGGCACCGGGCCTTCTTCACAGGTACCGGCCTTGCTTCATATCATCATACGAGGGCCCCACCTTGCGCCACCCTCGACCGCCATTGACGGCGACCGAAAACCAAGGACGATGCCAATGGGGTAAAGGGGATGCCAGCGGTTCCCCCGACGACCACGGTTCCTCTGCCGGGGGCAGGCCTTGCGGCACCTCCCCAGCAGAGGGCCTACCTCCGAGAAACACCTTGCTCCGCCCGCCGTGGGGAGGGGCCTGGCCCCCGGCCCCTCTCCTGCAGCCCCCAGTGCGCCCCTCCTGGCGGAAGGGAGGCTGCCGAGCTTGGGCAGCCTTCCAATGTAGTGACCTGAACCCCCTGCGATCCATGGTTAGCATAATCTTTCTCCTGAGGAATTAGTGGTACCCGGTAGCCGCTGCCGCCGGCGCGGCCGGTGATGCTTTGATGACCCACAAGTGTAGGGGATCAATCGTAGTCCTTTCGATAAGTAAGAGTGTCGAACCCAACGAGGAGCAGAAGGAAATGATAGCGGTTTTCAGTAAGGTTTTCTCTGCAAGCACTGAAATTGTAGGTGATAGATAGTTTTGTGATAAGATAAATAGTAACAAGTAACAAGTAAATAAAGTAAATAAAGTGCAGCAAGGTGGCCCAATCCTTTAGGTAGCAAAGGATAAGCTTGGACAATTTCTAATAATGATAAAGGAGCTCCCGAGAACACATGGGAATTATCGTCAAGCTAGTTTTCATCACGTTCATATGATTCGCGTTCGGTACTTTGATAATTTGATATGTGGGTGGACCGGTACTTGGGTACTGCCCTAACTTGGACAAGCATCCCACTTATGATTAACCCCTATTGCAAGCATCTGCAACTACAAAAGAAGTATTAAGGTAAACCTAACCACAACATTAAACATATGGATCGATATCATTCCCTAACGAAGCAACACATAAACTAGGGTTTAAGCTTCTGTCACTCTAGCAACCCATCATCTACTTATTACTTCCCCATGCCTTCCTCTAGGCCCAAATAATGGTGAAGTGCCATGTAGTCTACGTTCACATAACACCATTAGAGGAAAAGACAACATACATCTCATCAAAATATCGAACGAATACCAAATTCACATGACTACTAATAGGAAGACTTCACCCATGTTCCCAGGAAGAAACGTAACTACTCACAAAGCATATTCATGTTCATAATCAGAGGGGTAATAATATGCACAAAGGATCTAAACATATGATCTTCCACCAAGTAAACCAGTTAGCATCAACTACAAGGAGTAATCAACACTACTAGCAACCCACAGGTACCAATTTGTGGTTTTGATACAAGATTGGGTACAAGAGATGAACTAGGGTTTTGAGAGGAGATGGTGCTGGTGAGATGTTGATGGATATTGACCCCCTCCCGATGAGAGGATCGTGGATGATGATGTTGGTGATGATTTCCCACTCCCGGAGGGAAGTGTCCCCGGCAGAACAGCTCTGCCAGAGCCCTAGATTGATTCCGCCAAGGTTCCACCTCGTGGCGGCGGAGTTTCGTCCCTGTAAGCTTGCCCACGATTTTTTCCAGGGTAAAAGCGATGATATAGCAGAAGATGGACACCGGAGCCCACCAGGGGGCCCAGGAGATAGGGGGTGCGCCCTATAGGGGGGGGGCTGTCTCCTGGACAGGGTGTGGGCCCCCTGGTGTATTTCTTTCGCTCAAAAATTCTTATTAACTCCAAAAAGTTTTTTCATGGAGTTTCAGGACTTTTGGAGCTGTGCAGAATAGGTTTCCAACGTTTGCTCCTTTTCCAGCCAGAATTCCAGCTGCTGGCATTCCGCCTCTTCATGGTAAACCTTGTAAAATAAGAGAGAATAGCCATAAGTATTGAGATATAAAGTGTAATAACAGCCCATAATGTAATAAATATTGATATAAAAGTATGATGCAAAATGGACGTATCAACTCACCCAAGCTTAGACCTCGCTTGTCCTCAAGCGGAAGCCAAAATCGAAAATATGTCCACATGTTTAGAGATAGAGGTGTCGATAAAAATAAAATACGGACATGAGGGCATCATGATCATTCTAATAACAGCAACATATATAGATTTTGTCATATGATTTCCTATGCTTAAGTAACAATCAATTCACAATGTCAAGTATGGTTCAAAAACTTCATTGGGAACTAACAAACTATAATCTCAGTCATTGAAGCAATTGCAATTCACAATGTCAAGTATGGTTCAAAAACTTCATTGGGAACTAACAAACTATAATCTTGTAACATCAGAAAGAGTAAAAAATAGAGCTTTTCAGCAAGTTCACATACTCAACTATCATGTAGCCTTCTATAATTGCTAACACTCACGCAATACTTGTGGTTATGGGGTTTCATCTGGACACTGAGAAAGATAGGGGCTTATTGTGTTGCCTCCCAACGTATTCACCTTTAGGTGATGTCAACAATAATAGCCCATGCTAACTTACATCCAATTGGATATATATATATATATCATGATCTTTCAAACACGACGAGCTTGACAAAGGATAAAATGAAAAAGGTGAGGATCACCTTGACTCAAGCATAAAGTAAAAAAAAACGTAAAGTAAAAGATAGGCCCTTCGCAGAGGGAAGCAGAGGTTGTCATGTGCGTTTAGGATTGATGCACAAAATCTTAATGCAAAAGAACGTCACTTTATATTGCCCCTTGTATGTGGACCTTTATTATGCAGTCCGTCGCTTTTATTACTTCCACAACAAGTTCGTACAAAGCTTATTTTCTCTGCACTAATAAGTCATACATATTTAGATAGCAATTTTTATTGCTTGCAACATGACAACTTACTTGAAGGATCTTACTCAATCCATAGGTAGGTATGGTGGACTCTCATGGCAAAACTGGGTTTAAGGATATTTGGAAGCACAAGTAGTATCTCTACTTGCTGCAAGGAATTTGGCTAGCATGAGGGGGAAAGGCAAGCTCAACATGTTTGGAAGGTCAATGACAATATAATTTAACTGAGATGTCGGAAAACATAAACCATTACATTGTCTTCCTTGTCCAACATCAACTCTTTTAGCATGTCATACTTAATGAGTGCTCCCAATTATAAAAGGTGTCCAAGATAATATATTTATATGTGAACCCCACTTTCCTTATCACTTCCTATTAATTGCAACGATGACCAAAACTATGTTCATCAACTCTCAACAATTTTTATGCCTCATACTTTCTATATGTGAAGTTATCACTATCCATAAGATCAATATGAACTCTTTTATTCTTTCTACTCTCTCAAGATCATAGCTCATAGCAAAGCCCTTGACTCAACACTAATCTTTATTATAGATAACTCGCGGACTCGATTACAAAAAGATAACACAAAGCAAAATTCGAAACTACTTGATATCTAAACTTCAATCTACTAAATCAAGATACTACTAAAAGGATCGAACTAAATAAAGCAGAAAAGATAGGAGTGTGATGGTGGTACGATACTGGGGTACCTCCCCCAAGCTTGGCAGTTGCCAAGGGGAGTGCCCATACCCATGTGATTATGTCCTCGGAGGTGGTGAAGTAGGAGTTGTTGATGATGTAGGCCTGTCATCCATCTTCCAAGGCATAGGCTCTCCATCATAGAAGGATGATCGAGTCTCCGAGATCCTTAAATCTGCAGCCAAACTCATCCTCTTGAATCTATATTCATACTCACAGTTCTGGTTTTGCAGGTCATAGATCTGGGCTTGGAGGTGCTCGATTTTCTCTTGAAGCTTGAAGATGGTCTCCCCAATGACTTTGGCATCCAGCTTGTGGTTGTTGGTGAACTCCGTGATCATCATCAGGTTGGCGTTGAGTCCACGCTCCACCATCCCTTGACACTTGAAAACTTGCTACTCCACGGCTTCGAGATTTGTCTCCACGCTCCCGGTACGTCTTGGTCCCTCCACATCGCGGATGTGCAGCACCCCCTCACGCATCTCAATGGTCTGAGGGTGTTGCAGCACCTCTGCAAGTTAGGGGTTGATAACCCTCTCGAAAAACTTGTCCTTGGGAGCGCTTGGAGACGACATGATGCTTTTAGATCTAAAACAGAAATAGCTCGAAACGAAAACAGAGGATATTTGTGTGATACGGTGGTCAAAACCTTCGGGAGTATATATAGTGAATTTTTACCGACCAAAATACGTAACGTGCAAGAAAACGGAGTCTGGGAGCCACACGAGGTGCCCACTAGATAGGGGGGCGCGCCCTATAGGGGGGGGGGGGGGGCGCCCTCCACTCTCGTGGGAGCCTCGTGTCCCTTTCGGACTAATTCTTTCTTCCTAAAATTCTTAAATAATCCAAAACTGATAAAAATTGCCATTGGAGTTGTTTTGGAGTCGGTTTACTTACCGTACCACATACCTATACCTTTTTGGAGTCTGGAACGTTCTGGAAAGTGTCCCTTATATATTCCTCAGGGGTTACGGTTTCAATAATATTAGTTTCAACATTGATAGGATTACCTGAAATATAGTGTTTAATTCTATGACCGTTTACCACCCTCGGATTTGTGCCTTCGAAGTTGTTGATTTTTATGGCACCAGAACGATAGACCTCCTCGATAACGTAAGGACCTTCCCATTTTGAGAGAAGTTTTCCTGCAAAAAATCTTAAATGAGAGTTGAATAATAACACATAATCTCCTACGTTAAACTAACGCTTTTGTATCCTCTTATCATGCCAGCGTTTGACTTTTTCTTTGAACATCTTGGCATTCTCATAGGCTTGGGTTCTCCATTCATCAAGTGAACTAATATCAAATAACCTCTTCTCACCGGCAAGTTTGAAGTCATAGTTGAGCTCTTTAATAGCCCAATATGCCTCATGTTCAAGTTCAAGAGGTAAATGACACACTTTTCCATAAACCTTATAAGGAGACATACCCATAGGATTTTTGTATGCAGTTCTATAGGCCCATAATGCATCATCAAGTTTTTTGGACCAATTCTTTCTAGATCTATTCACAGTCTTTTGCAAAATTAATTTGAGCTCTCTATTGCTCAACTCTACTTGACCACCAGACTGCGGATGATAAGGAGATGCGATTCTATGATTGACATCATACTTAGCAAGCATCTTACGGAAAGAACCATGAATAAAATGTGAACCACCATCAGTCATAAGATATCTAGGGACTCAAAACCTTAGAAAAATAACTTCTTTAAGCATTTTAATAGAAGTGTTATGATCAGCACTACTAGTTGGAATAGCTTCTACCCACTTAGTAACGTAATCAACAACAACTAAAATATGTGTATATCCATTAGAGGAAGGAAAAGGTCCCATATAATCAAAGCCCCAAACATCAAATGGTTCAATAACAAGAGAATAATTCATAGGCATTTCTTGACGTCTACTAATGTTACCTATTCTTTGACATTCATCACAAGATAAGACAAACTTACGAGCATCTTTGAAGAGAGTAGGCCAATAAAAACCAGATTGTAGTACCTTGTGTGCAGTTCTATCTCCAGCGTGGTGTCCTCCATAAGATTCAGAGTGACACTTACGTAGAACCTGTTCTTGTTCATGCTCAGGCACACAACGTCTAATAACACCATCTACTCCTTCTTTATAAAGGTGTGGATCATCCCAGAAATAATGTCTTAAATCATAAAAGAACTTTTTCTTTTGCTGGTATGTGAAACTAGGCGGTATATATTTAGCAACAATGTAATTAGCATAATCAGCATACCAAGGAGCAGTACGAGAAGCATTGACGACCACTAATTGTTCATCAGGAAAGCTATCATTAATAGGCAGTGTGTCATCAAGAACATTCTCTAACCTAGACAAGTTGTCTGCAACGGGGTTCTCAGCTCCCTTTCTATCAATAATATGCAAGTCAAAATCTTGGAGCAAGAGAACCCATCTAATGAGTCTAGGCTTAGCATCTTTCTTTTCCATAAGATATTTAATAGCAGCATGATCAGTGTGAATAGTAACTTTGGAATCAACAATATAAGGTCTAAACTTATCACATGCAAACACAACTGCTAATAACTCTTTTTCAGTAGTAGCATAATTTCTCTGGGCAGTGTCAAGAGTCTTACTAGCATATTGGATAACATTCAATTTCTTGTCGACTCTTTGCCCTAGAACAACACCTACAACATAATCACTAGCATCACACGTAATCTCAAAAGGTAAATTCCAATCAGGTGGCTGGGCAATAGGTGTAGTGATCAAAGATTTCTTAAGTACTTCAAATGCTTCTACACAATCATCATCAAAGACAAAAGGAATATATTTTTGCAAGAAATTAGTCAGAGGCCTAGAGATTTTAGAGAAGTCCTTAATGAACCTCCTATAAAAACCGGCATGACCGAGGAAACTTCTTGTACCTTTTATGTCCTTGGGACATGGCATCTTTTCAACAGCATCAAATTTGGCTTTATCAACTTCAATACCTCTCTCGGAGATCTTGTGCCCCAAGACAATGCCTTCATTAACCATAAAGTGACACTTTTCCCAATTCAAGACGAGACTAGTGTCTTCGCATCTCTCCACAACTCGATCAAGGTTGCTCAAACAATCATCAAAAGAGGATCCATAGATGGATAAGTCATCCATGAATACCTCACAAATCTTTTCACGAAAATCAGAGAATATAGCCATCATGCATCTTTGAAAGGTAGCATGTGCATTACATTAACCAAAAGGCATACGTCTATAAGCAAAAGTACCAAAAGGGCAAGTAAAAGTAGTTTTAGATTGATCCTTCGCTGATACAGGTATCTAAGAGAAGCCAGAATAACCATCTAGAAAGCAGAAATGTGTGTGTTTGGATAGTATTTCTAGCATTTGATCAATAAAAGGTAAAGGTAATGATCTTTCTTAGTAGCTTTATTTAATTTACGGAAATCAATTACCATCCTATAACCTGTAATAATTCTTTGTGGGATCAATTCATCTTTATCATTGGGTACAACGGTAATACATCCCTTTTTAGCAACGCAATGGACAGGGCTTACCCATTCACTATCGGCAACGGGATAAATAATAGCTGCCTTAAGGAGCTTTAGTATCTCCTTTCTTACCACTTCCTCCATCTTGGGATTTAATCGTCTTTGAGGATCTCTAACTGGTTTGGCATTGTCCTCCAATGTAATTTTGTGTTGGCATAATGTGGGACTAACACCCTTAAGATCATCCAGAGTATATCCAATAGCAGCTCGGTGCTTCTTCAGAGTTTTCAATAATCTTTCTTCTTCTTGCTCTGAAAGGTTAGCACTAATAATAATAGGATATATTTCTTTTTCATCAAGATAAGCATACTTAAGATTATCAGGTAATGGTTTGAGTTCAAACACGGGATCACCCTTGGGTGGAGGGGGATCCCCAAGAATTTCAACGGGAAGGTTATGTTTCAGCATAGGTTCCTGTTTAAGGAACACTGTCGGTGTCAAAACCGGCGGATCTCGGGTAGGAGGTCCCAAACTGTGCGTCTAGGCGGATGGTAACAGGAGACGAGGGACACGATGTTTTTACCCAGGTTCAGGCCCTCTTGATGGAGGTAAAACCCTACGTCCTGCTTCATTAATATTGATGATATGGGTAGTACAAGAGTGGATCTACCACGAGATCAAGGAGGCTAAACCCTAGAAGCTAGCCTATGGTATGATTGTTGTAATGTATGTTGTCCTACGGACTAAAGCCCTCCGGTTTATATAGACACCGGAGGAGGCTAGGGTTACACAGAGTCGGTTACAATGGTAGGAGATCTACATATCCGTATTGCCAAGCTTGCCTTCCACGCCAAGGAAAGTCCCATCCGGACACGGGACGGAGTCTTCAATCTTGTATCTTCGTAGTCTTGGAGTCTGGCGGATAATTATAGTCCGGCTGTCCGGACACCCCCTAGTCCAGGACTCCCTCAGTAGCCCCTGAACCAGGCTTCAATGACGATTAGTCCGGCGCGCATAATGTTCGGCATTGCAAGGCAGGTTCCTCCCTTGAATAATCCAGAGAAGATCATGAACACCAAGATAGTGTCCGGCTCTGCAAAATAAATTCCACATTCCACCGTAGAGAGAATAAAATATACACTAGCTCAATCTGCTGACGTATTATGCGGCGTGATATCACACCGCTGCCAAGCCACTGTTTGAATCATTTTTTACTATACCACCTCAGCACGTTTAGCGAAGCGGTTCCCTTGGCACGTCTTGTCGAAGCAGAGATCGTGTTCCCCTTATTCCGGGATTCTCATCAATATGGACGTGGGTAACCCAACCGCGCCATTGATGGTGGCGCTTGGGAGATAAGCGAGTTTTACCAGGCCGGTGGGGGACGCACAGTTTCGTCCGCCTATATATAAGGGATAAGGATTTACCTTCTCACCTACGCCTTCTTCCTCCTTTGCTTGCACATCTCCGCGCACTCAAGCTCCAACGCCCAAGCTCGCGCATCTCACCTCGACCTTCTCCGAATATGTCCGAAGGGGGAGGCAAGTGGTTGGCCTCCACCGTTAAGGAGGAGCACATCACCAAGCTGCGCAACGCCAGATACCTCTCCGGGGATATCGCGCATCGGCTGCCCGACGAGGGGCAGCTCGTCCCTACCCCTGGGCCTCACGAGAGGGTCGTCTTCCTTCCCCACTTCCTCCGCGGACTGGGCTTTCCGCTCCATCCATTCGTCCGGGGGCTCATGTTCTATTATGGCCTGGATTTCCACGATCTGGCGCCGAACTTCATCCTCAACATCTCGGCGTTTATCGTCGTGTGTGAGGCCTTCCTCTGCATCCGGCCCCACTTCGGCCTGTGGCTCAAGACCTTCAACGTCAAGCCGAAGGTTGTGAAGGGCACGCAAGCGGAATGCGGAGGCGCCATGTTGGGTAAATTACCCAACGTCCTTTGGCTCGAAGGGGCCTTTGTGACTCCGTCAAGGGATGGCAATCGGGGTGGTTCTACATCACCGAGCCGCGCAAGCCCACATGGGCGGCGGCCCCCGAGTTTAGATCTGGCGTCCCCACGCAGCTCACCTCCTGGAAAGAGAAGGGCTTGCTGTGGGGCGATCCGAAGGAGGTGACTGGACTCCGAACTTGCATCCAGAAGCTGGTGAGCAATAAGCTCAGGCTCGTCGACGTGGTCCAAGTCATGCTCATCCGCCGGATTCTCCCATGCCAAGAACGGGCATTCAATCTGTGGGAGTTCAATCCGCAACAGCACCAGGCGCTGAGCGGGCTCTTCGATACGACATACGAAGGCGCCTGGAGGGTGCTGTTTAAGGGCGCCGAAGCCCCCGCATCCACGACGGAAGATCGCGGATTCAGCTCGCAGTATCCAACTGATGAGGTAAGTGATTCAACCCCATTACGAGACACTTTATAGTAATCGAATTGATTATAAGAGGGTTTCATCCCTTCCTTTCCTTTGACAGGAATGGATGGAGAAAGCCAGGCAGCTTATCAGCCCGGCTCCCATGCCAGAAGATCCAGTGGACGCCCGCTTAGCAGGGCTGCTGGTTCCGGCACCGCACGTGGTGCCGGAGAAGAAGGCCAAGAAGGTGGCCGTGGGGACTCGAAAGAGTTCCCACAATTAGGCGTCTGACGACGACGCGGACTCCTCCCCCAAAGACGACGAGGAGGAGGAGTACTCTCTCCCGGAGGGGGAGAGAAGAAGAGGAAGGCTTCCCCAATAGGGGAGGCCGAAGGGTCCAAGAGGGGGAGAGTTATCCCCCCGGACAGTTTCGCCAACACCAGCGTTGGCGAGGATGAGTGGCCTCCAAGGGCCAGGCGTCCGGCGAGATCGTAAGTGTCCGGATCCTTTATACGCAATATCTTTTATGTCACGTAGTGTCCTTCTAACGCCGCATTCTGTCCCTAGTCCGGCCGATGACGATCTCCCCGACTCATCGAGCGGGTCGTTGGCCTCGTCGGATGTGAATTCACTTCCGACTGCCTCTACCCCACGCGCCGACGAGGACGCTGAGGTGGGATCCCAGAGAGGGACCCATCAGGAGGAGGCTCCGGAGGCGCCGTCAGGCAGCCTCCCGGACTTTGCGCCGGACTCTACATCGGAACCCGCAGTGGTTCCAGAGTCCGGCAAGCGGCCCCTTCGAAAGAAGGGCAAGACCGTGACACCGGCGGCCTCCGTCCAACCGGAGGCGCCGGATAGCTTGCTGGAGGCACTTAAAGGCGCTTCCATTGAGGAAGAACACCACACTATCATGAGTGCGGTGATTCAAAAGGTTCAGCTCGCCAAAAGCGGGCTGACCGAAGCCTGCAGCAGCCTTTTAACAGGCTTTGAGGTAAGAAGTTAAAATTATGTAATGTAATACCGCATAGACAGTAGCCCCTATTGCTCAGTTCGGTGTTCAGAAAGAAAAAGCCGGACTGAGGATCTAACAAGATATGCGCAGGGTTGCTAAAATATGTCAATATGGGTTTGCAGGCTGCACTGCTGGCCTCTGCCGCATTAACGGCGGAGGTCGATGTGCTTAAGCAGGATCTCGAGCGGTCCGAGCGAGAGCTCGGCCATGCGAAGAAGCAGCTCGAGGACAAAGAAGGTGAGTAACACCACTTTGAATAGTTACCTTACAGAAAAGAATTTTGGTTGCACTAAAATTAACCAGGATAATATGTGTATCGCAGGGGCCACTAACGAGGTGGCCGCCCTGAAGGATGCTGTGTCCGCGGCCGAACACAGTGCGGCTGCGGAGCGGGCAGAGCGGGAAAAGCAGGAGGCACGGGTGGCGGAAGTTCAGCAAGAGCTCCAGGCTCTCATGGAAAAGCATGAGAGTTTGGAGCGTGACTCCAAGACTCGAGAGTCCGAGCTTGCCTCGGCTCTCGAAAGTGCCAAGTCCGCCAAGGCCGAGGCCCATAAGGCCCTTCAGGAGGTTGAAGATATAAAGAAAATAGCGGCGGGTAAGGCATTTTTCATGCAAAGCAAGCATGTTAATGTAAAATACCTGACACTTACCCACATTCGGAGCTCTCCAGGGGCGTTTGCAGATCTGCCGCATAGTGCGTCCGATGCTGCCGCATTCTATCGTGGCGAGGAGGGGAGCTCGACGGAAAAAGTCTTCTGGTCTCAGTATGCTGAGGCCGGACACCCGGTGCCCCCAAGCGACCAGCTGAAGCAGCTGGTCGAACTCCACAAGGTAGCTGAGGAGGCCATGAAGGGCCTTATAGTCCGGCTGTGGCCTGGACAGGCCATGCCTGGGAGTTACTTTGGCCTCGTGCGGCGGCTGGTGGATGCATGCCGCTGGGTGGATGTCATCAAGCGCTCCGCCTGTATTGAAGGTGCTCGCCGGGCTCTTGCCCGCACAATGGTGCAATGGGGCAGGTTGGATGCGGAGAAGCTTCTCACGGACCCACCGCCGCCGGGCAAGGAGTATCGCACGCCCGAGATATATTATAAAACTATCCTGAAGGGAGCCCGCAATATTGCGGATGAGTGCCCCCGAAATGTAATCTTTGAGTGAGTTTGCTATGTATTATCCTGCGCGCTGAAACTTTGTTCATGTGCGCGTTAAGCAACGCTTGTTTAATTTAAAAGATTACCTTCTGTGCGGCCATTTATAAAATCTAAGAGATGGCAAGTCGTTGGCTTCAGCCCCCAAGCCACGAGTGCTGGGGTGTTCGGGATAAACTTGAGCACTCTTGTTCCCATTGTTGGGTCCATCAAGGGAGGCACTCAACACAACGAACAAGGCAACCAGACTTATAATGCTTGAACACTCTCACTTAGCCATAGAATTCTATAATTTTAAATTTCGGTGAAGCCCCTGGTATTCGGAAGGCCGAATCCGGGGCGCTATCCACGCCTTCATCGGACATTGTCCGGAACTTCGCTCGAAGCGGCGTTAGTCTTTAAGGACCCGAAAAAACCTCTCGAACAGCGACCAGTCTCTCGCCTTATCATGCCAGTCAGTTTTAGCTTTCTCCACTGAGGCGCTCGCCCGGCTCAACCGGGGCGCAATCGCAGTGGTTCTCCTAGTGCCACCTTAGCCGACGGAACGGAACGTAAGGCACCAAAACGTGGGAGCCAGGCAAACCCAACTATTGACCCAAGACATGATTCGGAGCCGATTCATATAATGCTATAAGTTCGGGGTGCCGCACTTGTGAAAGTGTTCGGACTTATCACACCATGGAATGGGGAACATAAGCCCCCGGTGTATTAGGCCGTACCAAAATATACGGGTGCAAGATGTCATATAATGAGCATATATATAAAAGGTAATGTAATTGCGATCAAAAAGGTGCTGCATTATTTATGAAAGAAAGTCTGCTAGTGGAGCGGACTGATACAAATAGTGCGGTAAGCAAGGGATTTGGACTAAGTAAACATGTCCCCCTCCAGGGATGAGCTGCGGACTTGGTGTATATAATCGAATTTAATGCTCGTAATTGAGACCACCTGAGTGTTCGTCGCGGCCTTCTTTAGTCCCTGACTGTTGCATCATGAGTTCGGCAGGTTCGCCGCCGGACAGGGCTTCTGGTGAACAGAGTCCTGTGTACATAAAAGAAGAAAAATAAAATAAAAAAAATGGGGGCACACTTGCGAGCCCCCGGGGTGGTCGAACCGCACTCTGGGTCCGTTGCGATCGTGCCCCCTCCCCTGTGCCCATGGTATCTCTAAAGCGTAATGATGTACGCGGAGTGTTATTCTTGCGATCATGCGCGGGTGAGGGTTGGGGCCGCATTGCTACGCGTTCTCTGATCGCGCCAGGTGGTCTTGGTTGGCATTGCTCCGGGCGCGCTTTGCTGTATCCGGCCTTTTAACGATCGGACTCGAGAATTGCCTTAGAAGGCTGCTCTATACTTCTGCCGCGAGAGCCGCTGTATGTTCCTCCGTTCAGAGGGAGCGTTTCGTATTCCCATTGACCGTGATGACTCCACGAGGGCCTGGCATCTTGAGCTTTAGGTATGCATAATGCGGCACCGCGTTGAATTTTGCAAACGCGGTTCGTCCGCGCAGAGTGTGATAGCCGCTGCGAAATGGGCTATGTCGAAGATTAACTCTTCGCTCCGGAAATTATCCGGGGATCCGAAGACCACTTCCAGTGTGACTGAGCCTGTACGGTTGGCTTCCACTCCTGGTATGACACCTTTAAAGGTTGTCTTTGTAGGTTTAATCCTTGATGGGTCTATGCCCATTTTGCGCACTGTATCCTGATAAAGCAGGTTCAGGTGCTGCCGCCGTCCATCAGGACTCTCGTGAGGTGGAACCCATCGACGATTGGGTCTAAAACCAATGCGGCGAATCTGCCATGGCGTATGCTGGTCGGATGGTCTCTTCGATCGAAAGTGATCGGACAAGAGGACCATGGGTTGAACTTTGGGGCGACTGGCTCCATCACATAGACGTCCCTTAGTGCGCGTTTCCTCTCCCTCTTGGGTATGTGGGTCGCGTATATCATATTCACCGTCCGCACTTGTGGGGGAAAACCCTTCTGTCCTCTGTTGTTCGGCGGTCGGGTCTCTTCCTCGTCGTCGCTGTTTAGCCCCTTGTCATTGTTTTCGGCAATTAACTTGCCGGCCTGCTTGAACACCCAGCAGTCTCTATTAGTGTAGTTAGCTGGCTTTTCAGAGGTGCCATGTATCTGGCATAAGCGGTCGAGTATTCGGTCTAGATTGGACGGACCCGGAGTGGTTCTTTTGAATGGCTTCTTCCGCTGACCGGGTTTAGAGCCTCGGAATCTGGCGTTGACTACCGTATCCTCCTTATCGTCGCCATTAATGCGGCGCTTGTTTTTGTTTCGACGTGACCTGCCGTTGTTGTCCTTAGTATCCAGACTGCTAGAATTTTTACGGAGATTGTTGTTGCGGGCTAGCCAGCTGTCCTCTCCCGCGCAAAAGCGGGTCATTAACGATGTGAGGGCTGCCATGGATTTCGGCTTTTCCTGCCCCAGGTGCCGGGCTAGCCATTCGTACCGGATGTTATGTTTGAAGGCTGCAAGGGCCTCTGCATCCGGACATTCGACGATTTGATTTTTCTTCGTCAAGAACCGTGTCCAGAATTGTCTGGCCGATTCATCTGGCTGCTGAATGATGTGGCTTAGGTCATCGGCGTCTGGTGGTCGCACATATGTGCCTTGGAAGTTATCAAGGAATGCGGCCTCCAGGTCTTCCCAACACCCAATTGACTCTGCGGGCAAGCTGTTAAGACAATGCCGAGCTGGTCCTTTAAGCTTGAGTGGGAGGTACTTGATGGCGTGGAGATCGTCGCCGCGGGCCATATGGATGTGGAGAAGATAGTCTTCGATCCAAACCGCGGGGTCTGTTGTGCCATCATAAGATTCGATGTTTACGGGTTTAAACCCTTTAGGGATCTGATGATCCATTACTTCGTTAGTGAAGCATAGTGGGTGTGCGGCGCCTCTGTATTGAGCAATATCGCGACGCAGCTCGAGAGAGCGCTGTCTGCTGTGTTCGGCCCGGCCAGGGTTATTGTATTCGGCGCGACGGTATTCGTCGTGGGTCGTAGGGCGCCCACGTGATCCATAGATGGATCTGGATTGCCTTGCTTTGTCCTCCAATATGTCTCGCAAGTCCGGCGCGTTCCCTCTTGGCTTCGTACTTTTGGAGCGATGCCGGGGTATGGTCTTGGCTGGGGGCCTGGATGCCTCTCTATCACGACCACGGGGTGGTCGGTCAGCCATATCGTGCGCTGGTGATGGAGGTATGCATGCTTCCTCCTCTAATCGGGGGAGCAGCTTGCGTGTTGGGTAACTTTTGGAGGGACGTTCAAGTTTATACTCTTCGGCCGCGAGGACCTCGGTCCATCGATCGGCCAGCAGGTCCTGATCAGCTTGAAGCTGTTGCTGCTTTTTCTTTAGGCTATTTGTTGTGGCGATAAGCCTGCGCTTGAAGCGCTCTTGTTCGACGGGATCCTCGGGTACGACGAATTCATCATCGTTGAGGCTTGCTTCGTCTTCGGAGGGAGGCATATAGTTATGATCCTCGACCTCTTCGTCTGCCGCCCTCTCGTGAGGGCTTGCTTCTGCATCCTCCTGCGCTGAGTCTTGCTGGAGGGGATTGTCTTCGGCACTCTCTGGAGTATTATTATCTCCTGTGCCGGAATCTCCATTCTTGCTGTGGCGGGATTTAGAGCGGCGCCGCTGACGCCGACATTTGGGCTGCTTCTTTAAAGAGTCTGCCTCCGCTGCTTCTTCGCCGTCCCTGTCTTTTGGGGTGTCCACCATGTATATGTCGTATGACGAGGTGGTCTTCCAGTGCCCTGTAGACACTGGTTCCTGTTCGTCTCCGGCATCGTCGTCCATACCGTCGATGTCTTCGGAGTCGTAGTCTAGCATGTCGGTTAGATCGTCGACAGTGGCTACAAAGTGGGTGGTGGGTGGGCTCTGAATTTCTTCGTCGTCCGTACCCCAACCATCCTGGCCATAGTCCGGCCAGGACTCTCCTGATAACGAGAGATGCTTTAGTGAATTCAAGATATCGCCAAAAGGCGAGTATTGGAAGATGTCCGCGGCGGTGAATTCCATAACCGGCGCCCAATCCGGATCGATTGGTAGGGGCGCGGGAGGCTCGGAGTCCGGCAAGGAGTCCGGCGCCTCGGAATCACGAGTTTCGCAGGGGACAAGATTAGTGTCCGGCTCCATCGCCGTGGATGTTGAAGCCTCCAGGGCGGCGTCTATCCACTGGCCCTCGATCTGGGCGATCAGCTCCGGGCTCATGGCCGAAGCGGATCCGTGTGCGGCCACCAAGGCACTATTCGGTGGCAGAGCTAAGTCATGCCTATCGTGACAGTGCGGCGCGCTTGGCTGTGGCTCGAGTCCGTCGAAGATCAAGTCTCCGCGGGCATCGGCCGTGAAGTTTAAGCTTCTGAATCTGACCTGACAGCCAGGGGCGTAGCTTTCGATCTGCTCCAGATGGCCAAGTGAATTGGCCCGCAGTGCGAAGCCGCCGAATACGAAGATTTGTCCGGGGAGGAAAGTCTCACCCTGGACAGCGTTGTTGGTTGAAGATGCCATCAAGCCTATCGGTGACGACACAGAGGAACTCTCAATGAAAGCACCAATGTCGGTGTCAAAACCGGCGGATCTCGGGTAGGGGGTCCCGAACTGTGCGTCTAGACGGATGGTAACAGGAGATGAGGGACACGATGTTTTTACCCAGGTTCGGGCCCTCTTGATGGAGGTAAAACCCTACGTCCTGCTTGATTAATATTGATGATATGGGTAGTACAAGAGTGGATCTACCACGAGATCAAGGAGGCTAAACCCTAGAAGCTAGCCTATGGTATGATTGTTGTAATGTATGTTGTCCTATGGACTAAAGCCCTCCGGTTTATATAGACACCCGAGGAGGCTAGGGTTACACAGAGTCGGTTACAATGGTAGGAGATCTACATATCCGTATTGCCAAGCTTTCCTTCCACGCCAAGGAAAGTCCCATCCGGACACGGGACGGAGTCTTCAATCTTGTATCTTCGTAGTCTTGGAGTCCGGCGGATAATTATAGTCTGGCTGTCCGGACACCCCCTAGTCCAGGACTCCCTCAAACACTTCATCTATTTCCTCCCTTTCCTTCATAAACATATCGTTTTCATGGTCTAGCAAATATTGTTCTATCGGATCAGTCGGAGGAACAACAATGGAACCAAGACCAATAATGTCATCCTTACTAGGTGGTTCCCTATCACAAGGTTGTCTACTAAACTTAGAGAAATTAAACTCATGAGACATACCATCTATGCCAACAGTGACAATATTCTTTTCACATTTAATCTTAGCACTAGCTGTATTCAAGAAGGGTCTACCAAAAATAATGGGACAAATAACATCTTGTGGGGAACCAAGAACAATAAAATCAGCAGGGTATTTAACCTTGCCACACAAAACTTCAATATCTCTAACAATCCCAAAGGGTTTAATGGTATGCCTATTAGCAAGATTGATAGTAACATCAATGTCTTCTAATTCAATGGGTGCAATGTCGTGCATAATTTCTTTATATAGATCATAAGGTATCGCACTAGCACTAGCACCCGCATCACATAAGCCATGATAACAATGATCTCCTATTTTAACAGAAATAACAGGCATGCCTACGACAGGTCTACGTGTCTTGGTATCTGGTCTAGCAATATTAGCAGTGTCACCACAGAAAGAAATAACATGCCCATCTAAAGCCTCATCCAAGAGAACTTTAACCATGGCAATACTAGGTTCAACATTAATTTTCTCAGGAGGTGTATAAGTCCTAGTATTACTCTTACGAACAACAGTCGAAGCTTTAGCATGATCCTTTATCCTAACAGGAAAAGGAGGTTTTTCAACATAAGCAGTAGGAACAATAGGATCACTATAGGTAATAGCCTTTTCTTTGACTGTAATAGGTGCAACTACTTTAACTTCAACAGGAGGATTTTATTTAAACCACTTCTCTTTAGGGAGATCAATGTGAGTAGCAAAAGATTCACAGAAAGAATCTACTATCTCAGAGTAAAGTCCATACTTAGAGCTAAATCCACGGAAAGCATCGGTATCCATAAAAGATTTAACACAATCAAACTTAGGTGTCATACCTGACTCCTTACCATCGTCGGAACACCAATCTTCAGAGTTGCGTTTAATTCTTTCCAATAAGTCCCATTTGAAATCAATAGTCTTCAGCATATAAGAACCAGTACAGGAAGTATCGAGCAGGTTGCGATTATCAAGAGAAAGCCGATCATAAAAGTTTTGAATAATCATTTCCCTAGAGATCTCATGATTGGGGCATGAATATAACATTGACTTAAGCCTCCCCCAAGCTTGAGCGATGCTTTCTCCTTCGCGAGGCCAGAATTATATATGTAATTACGATCACGATGAACATGATGCATAGGATAGAACTTCTGGTGAAATTCCAACTTCAATCGCTTATAATTCCAAGATCTCGTATCATCACATAGCCTATACCATGTCAATGCATCTCCCTTCAAAGTTAAAGGGAAGACCTTCCTTTTGACAACATCATCGGGAATACCTGCAAGCTTAAATAATCCACAAACTTCATCCACAAAGATAAGGTGTAAATCGGGATGCAATGTTCCATCTCCTGCAAATGGATTAGCTAGCAGTTTTTCTATCATACCCGAAGGAATCTCAAAGTAAATATTTTCATAAAGTTCAGTAGGTTGAGGAGCAACTCTTTGCTCTTCTGGTTGGGGTGAAGATACCCCAAACAAGCCCCTCAAAGGATTAGTTTCCATAGTGACAAGTAACAGAAAATTTCAGCACACTATATAGATGTTTCCTTACCAAGTTCCACTCACCAAAAGTGCTACACTCCCCGGCAACGGTGCCAGAAAAGAGTCTTGATGACCCACAAGTGTAGGGGATCAATCGTAGTCCTTGGGATAAGTAAGAGTGCCGAACCCAACGAGGAGTAGAAGGAAATGATAAGCGGTTTTCAGTAAGGTTTTCTCTGCAAGCACTGAAATTGTAGGCGATAGATAGTTTTGTGATAAGATAAATAGTAACGAGTAACAAGTAAATAAAGTAAATAAAGTGCATCAAGGTGGCCCAATCCTTTATATAGAAAAGGATAAGCCTGGACAATTTCTAATAATGATAAAGGAGCTCCCGAGGACACATGGGAATTATCGTCAAGCTAGTTTTCATCACGTTCATATGATTCGCGTTCGGTACTTTGATAATTTGATATGTGGGTGGACCGGTACTTGGGTACTGCCCTAACTTGGACAAGCATCCCACTTATGATTAACCCCTATTGCTAGCATCCGCAACTACAAAAGAAGTATTAAGGTAAACCTAACCACAACATTAAACATATGGATCCATATCAGCCCCTAACAAAGCAACGCATAAACTATGGTTTAAGCTTCTGTCACTCTAGCAACCCATCATCTACTTATTACTTCCCCATGCCTTCCTCTAGGCCCAAATAATAGTGAAGTGTCATGTAGTCGATGTTCACATAACACCACTAGAGGAAAAGACAACATACATCTCATCAAAATATCGAACGAATACCAAATTCACATGACTACTAATAGCAAGACTTCACCCATGTCCTCAGGAACAAACGTAACTACTCACAAAGCATATTCATGTTCGTAATCAGAGGGGTAATAATATGCATAAAGCATCTTAACATATGATCTTCCACCAAGTAAACCAATTAGCATCAACTACAAGGAGTAATCAACACTACAGCAACCCACAGGTACCAATTTGTGGTTTTGATACAAGATTGGATACAAGAGATGAACTAGGGTTTTGAGAGGAGATGGTGCTGGTGAAGATGTTGATGGAGATTGACCCCCTCCCGATGAGAGGATCGTTGATGATGACGTTGGTGATGATTTCCCCCTCCCGGAGGGAAGTGTCCCCGGCAGAACAGCTCCACGGGAGCCCTAGATTGATTCCGCCAAGGTTCCGCCTCGTGGCGGCGGAGTTCCATCCCGTAAGCTTGCCCACGATTTTTTCCAGGGTAAAAGCAATGATATAGCATAAGATGGACACCGGAGGCCCACCTGGGGGCCCAGGAGATAGGGGGCGCGCCCTATAGGGGGGGCGCCCCTGTCTCCTGGACATGGTGTGGGCCCCCTGATGTATTTCTTTCGCTCAAAAATTCTTATTAATTCCAAAAAGTTGTTTCGTGGTGTTTCAGGACTTTTGGAGCTGTGTAGAATAGGTTTCCAACGTTTGCTCCTTTTCCAGCCAGAATTCCAGCTGTCGGCATTCCCCGTCTTCATGGTAAACCTTGTAAAATAAGAGAGAATAGCCATAAGTATTGAGATATAAAGTGTAATAATAGCCCAGAATGCAATAAATATTGATATAAAAGCATGATGCAAAATGGACGTATCATGCTTCCTTGAGGGTCCTTGAGAGGCTCGGCTTCTGGTGTCTCTTCCTGCCAGCCTGGCCCAAGGAACGAGCCAGGGTCGTCTTCCAGCGCATATTCCCGATCAACCATATGGGGCACGTAAGCCTCCGAGGCTGCCACCCCGAAGGCTTCGCTGTAGTGCCCCATGCTCCACACGGCTTGGCTCGAAGTGCCGTCTTGGGGGTGATAGGGTGGCGGCCCGCCCGGGCCGTAGGCGGCAATGCGCATCCCCTTGCTCACTGGGGGTAGTGATGGTGTAACTTGACGCCCTGTGCCGATGGTTGAGCTGGTGTTGATGAAGCCTTGGGGTACGCCCGAGGGCGCACGGGCGCGGATGGGCCCGCTGTATGCTCCGCCCGGGGACTAGGGTGGAAGCTGGACGCAGAAAGGAGGCGCCCCTCAAGCTGCGGCATCCAGGAGCTCGGCGACGTGCTCCAGCAGGACATCATGGCCGCTTTCCTACAGCCGGCACCGTAACAGTTCCCGAGCCACCGTGAGCGCGACCTTCATGTTCGTCTGTTCCTGTCGGGTGTGAGGCGTTGTGGCTGCGGCGTGATTTGAGGCCCTTGCTGCTGATCACACCTGCCGCGGAGTGAGGGCGGGCGGCGCTTGACCGCGTCGCCCGCGCCCCGCAGCGTTCTGCGGAGCGCAGGCTGCCTGAGGCACAGGGTTGAGGTCACCTTGGGCAGGCGGCGCAGCATGGGCAGGCCATGCCGCCCAGCGGTTGGCGTTGGCCGTCGGGTCGCCGGACATCGATGCGACAAAGCAGTGAAACGCAGAACCGCGGAAAGAAGATTCCGTCACACCCCTACCTGACGCGCCAAATGTCGGATATCGGGTTCCGGCAAAACCCTTAAGGTTCAAACTCTGGGGTGCGCACGAAGATCTTCTCCCTACCGATCCACGCCCCAAAACCTCGTCGCAAAATCTAAGCTACACGATGAACAACACATGGGACACAAGGTTTATACTGGTTCGGGCCACCGTTGTGGTGTAATACCCTAATCCAGTGTGTGGAGTGGTGGATTGCCTCTGGGGCTGATGATGAACAATACAGAGGAAGAACAACCTCGTGAGGGGTGTTCTTGAGCCGGTGCGGTGTTCTGCTAGGGAAGGATGCGATCCATCCCCCTTCTACTGTGGTGGCTCTCTCTATTTATAGAGGCCCTGGTCCTCTTCCCAAATATTGAGCAGGAAGGGAGCCAACAACGGCCATTTTGAAGGGGGATAACTAGTACAAGCTATCCTAACTAAAGTTGGTCTTCGACTGCCAAAGGCACTCGCGATGACGCCGTATTGGGCTCCACGGTGATCTCTGTCCTGGCGTCCTGCCGGTCTTGGTCTTGTTGCACCGATATGAAAACCTTTGCTTGATGCCTCAGTACTCCGCGCCTGCGCTTGCCCCCTTTGCACCAAAGAGGAAACGAGGACACTGCGCTGGCTGGCGCCCGCCTGGCGCCTGCCTGGTCTCGATCGTCATGGCTTGCGTCACGAGCACCTCGCGAGGTACTCCTTGCCTTGATCTCTCCGCCTTCTCGCGAGCCTGCCTGGCGAGGCCACCCCTGAGGAAGCCTTGTGTCGTCCGCCCCACGAGGCTTGGCCCCTCGCGACGGTCTTGAGCTTGGGTTGATGTAGACGGGCTGTACTGGGCCACTGCTTGAGCCACGTCGCAGGCCGCAAGCAGGCAATTCTGGGGACCCCCATTCCCAGAATGCCGACAATGGTTTCAGGCGGCGGTTTGGTCATGGGCCGCGAGTTCCGACTCGGCGTGCTCGTTTTCGTCGCTGACGACTCCGCCTGGCTCCAGGAGGCCCCCCTCGATATCGAGGCTTTCCCAATTCGTGGCTCGTCGCACTTCCGCGCGAGTTCCTGCGACATCCTCCTTCGGCAGCCGTCCACCCCGTACCAGTCGGTCATCGCGTCGTCATCTCACTCTGCTGGACGCCGCCGCAAGCGGTCTGGGCATTCGCGGCTCCAGCGGTGGGTGAGACACGCGGTGGCTCGTCAGGCATTCACCCCCCAAGTCACGGCAATCGAGCCTGACGTATTTCCCTGCGGATCGGTCGACCTGTCGACTGATTTCGCAGACACATTTTCCGAGAGCGGGAGTTGTGACCCCACGGTTGAAGTCCCCATGGTCGACTCCCATCGCGGTCCGCCTGGTTTTCATCACAGCGGCGGCGGCGGTGGAAGCGACGGCCCGTCATTCGGCCATGAGGAGTATCAGCCCTAACCTCTCAGCTCGCAGCAGAGGGAGGAGCTGCATTGCTGCAACATGGAGGCTCTCTAGACCCCCATAATAGGGGAAACCGCCGAGGCCCGGGCCTTGGAGGCAGTGCGCCTGGCCACGCTGGCTGAGCGCACTCGTCTGGAGAATCTCCAACATTCTCTTGACGAGCGTGCTCGTCAACTGTCCACAACAATTGTTTGCACCGGAAACTCAGGTATTCCACACACCGGTTTAGAATCTTGCAGCTGCTGCGGTGTGGAGATCATGATCACCGCCAGGATCGGCACTTGGGAAGAGCTCATGGAGAGTATGATCGTGAGTACGCCCGCGACAACCACCGTCGAGTGCCTTCGCCCCTTCCGAGGGACGGGTCGTACGCGCCCCGACGATATGATGATAGGCGTCCGTATGGAAATGACCCCAGAGTTCCAGTCGACCCCAAAGAGCCCGGCATCAGCGAAAGGTCCGTCCATGTGCAGGGTTTGGTTGATCGGAACCGAGCATACAAAGAAGGGCTGGATAGAGACAGGCCCAGTGGAAGAAAGGTCCACGTTTCCGGCCCAGAGTGTTTCGGAAGAGCCATCAGAGCCGCTGAGATCCCTCGTAACTTCAGATTTGCGACTGGCGTCAATAAGTTCACAGGAGAGTCGAAGCCCGACACTTGGCTCGAAGACTACCAAGTGGCTGTGCACATTGGTGGTGGCAGCGATGAGGTGGCCATGAAGCACCTCCCTCTGATGCTTGAAGGTTCTGCCAGGGCTTGGCTGAATCAGTTGGCCCCTGGGAGCATTTTGTGTTGGGATGAGTTAGTCCGAGTATTCACCAGAACATTTGAGGGCACCTGCAAGAGACCAGCTGGTCTGCCGGAGTTGCAGCATTGCATGCAGAAACCGAATGAAACGTTGAGAGACTATATCCAGAGATGGATCACTCTGCACCACACAGTGGAGAATGTGTCAGATCATCAAGCAGTCTGTGCCTTTAAGGAAGGCGTTCACTACAGAGAGCTCAATCTGAAGTTCGGTCGGACCGGAGATATGTCCCTAACTCGGATGATGGAGATTGCCACCAAGTATGCTAAAGGCGAAGAGGAGGATCGACTCCGGAGTGTTAAGCACAAAACATTCGCCCAGGGCACCGGAGGAGGGAATTCCAGTCGGAAGCAAAAGCGAAAGGCTGAGGCAGCAGGTCCTGCCGAGGCAGCGGTGTTGAATGAAGGAAAGTTCAAAGGGAAGCCCAAAGGGCCTTGGATCCCTAAGAAAGTGAAGGACCAAGAAGGAAACGATGCGATGGATTTGCCGTGTCATATTCACACCAAGAAGGATGAAGAAGGGAACCCGATTCCCCCCAAGCATACGACTCGACAATGTTGACTCCTAATACAGAGCTTCCGAGAAGCAAACCCAATGAAAAGGACAAATAGTCTGATAAGGAAGAAGAAGATAAGGATGATGATGGTGGTTACCCCAATGTCAATGCCACCTTTGCGAGTTTTGCCGATCTCGAGAGCAAGAGTCGATTGAAGATCATTAACAGAGAGGTGAACATGGTTGCTCTGGCAACACCAAAGTATTTGATGTGGTAAAAAAAAACCCCATTACATTCGACCAGTCCGACCACCCACCACGCGTAGCTACCACCGGGCGGCGAGCGCTGGTGGTCGACCTGGTCGTGGGAGGCACCCAACTGACTAAGGTTCTGATGGATGGTGGCAGTGGCCTGAATATCATGTATGCTGAGGCCCTCAAAGGGATGGGCATTCCGATGTCCAAACTCAGCGAAAGCAACATGCGATTCCAGGGAGTCATCCCAGGAAACAAATCCGACTCACTTGGCCAGATCACTCTTGACGTGGTTTTTAGCGATGAGAAGAATTTCCGCAAGGAGAAGTTGACGTTTGAGGTTGTGGATTTCCAGAGTGCCTATCATGCCATTCTGGGCGGACCTACCTATGCTAGCTTTATGGCTCGATCATGTTATGTATATATCAAGATGAAAATGTCTGGCCCCAGAGGCGTGATAACGGTTTCCAGTAACCGTCAAAGAGCAGAAGACTGTCTTCAGGAGGGTGCAAAGATAGCAGATGAGCAGATGGTAGCAGTAGAGTTTCAAGAGTACCAGAAAACGGCAGATCCGAGTGATTTGCTGCGTGCTAAGAGGCCTGCCTTCGAGTCCGCATTTCAGTCGGCCGGCGAGACCAAGCCAGTCCATGTTCACCCGACCGACCCCAATGCTGCTCCGACCCATATCTCAACAACACTCGATAGCAAATAGGAAGAAGCGCTCATCCTGTTCCTCCGTGAGAACTAGGACATCTTTGCATGGAAGCCATCTGACATGCCAGGTGTATCCAGGGAACTGGCTGAGCACCGTTTGCGAGTCTATCCAAAGGTAAAACCCACTAAGGAGCATCTCTATCGGTCCACCACGGAGAAGAGAAAGGCTATTGGCGAGGAGCTGGCTTGGCTCCTGGCTGCTGAGTTCATCCGCGAGATATACCACTCCGAGTGGCTCGCCAATGTCGTGATGGTTCCCAAGAAAGATAAATCACTCTAAATGTGTATTGACTTCAAGCACATCAACCGGGCCTACCCGAAAGATCATTTTCCTCTGCTCCACATCGACCAGATAGTCGACTCGACTGCGGGATGTGAGCGACACCTTCCTGGATGCTTATTTCGGGTACCATCATATCCGATTGTATGGACCCGGTGAGATAAAGACGGCTTTCATCACCCCGTTCGGGTGTTATTGCTATGTTACTATGCCCTTTGGCCTCAAGAATGGTGGTGCCACATTCATGCGCATGATTCAGAAGTGCCTGCTCACTCAAATTAGTCGGAATGTGGAAGCATACATGGACGACATAGTGGTTAAGTCACGCAAAGGTTCCGATCTGCTGATTGACCTCGCTGAAACCTTTGCCAACCTAAGAAGGTATGATATCAAGCTTAATCCATCAAAATGCACATTCAGAGTCCCCGGCAGAAAATTGCTCGGTTTTCTCATTTCCGAATGAGGAATCGACGCGAATCCAGAGAAGATTGGCACAATCCTCTGAATGAAACACCTAGTGCCTCTGCATGATGTTCAGAAGCTCACTGGATGTTTGGCTTCATTGAGCCAATTCATCTCAGTCCTCGGTGAAAAGGCACTGCCTCTTTACCGACTGATGAAGAAATCTGACAAGTTCGAGTGGAATGACGAAGCTGAAGCAGAGTTTGAAGAGCTCAAAGCCCTTCTTTCCACCCAGCCGGTGCTTGCTGCTCTGGTCAGCAAGGAGCCTTTATTGCTTTACATCGCAGCCACAGGACAAGTTGTTAGCACAGTGCTCACAGTCGAGCGGGAAGAGGAAGGCAAGGCCTTCGAAGTTCAGCGCCCCATGTATTACATTTCAGAAGTCTTAACTCTGTCGAAGCAGAGATACCCTCATTATCAGAAGCTTGTTTATGGGATTTACCTGACCACCAAGAAGGTTGCACACTATTTCTCTGATCATTCAGTTTCAGTCGTCAGCGACGCTCCATTTGTCAGAAATTCTGAATAATAGAGATGCAACTGGTTGAGTGGCAAAGTGGACGATTGAACTTCTCCCTTTAGATATCAAGTTTGAGGCAAAGAAGGCCCTTAAGTCTCAAGCAATTGCAGATTTCCTCGCAGAGTGGACAGAACAACAGTAGCCGACTCAAATTCAGTCGGAACATTGGACCATGTTCTTTGATGGATCCAAGATGTTAAATGGCTCTAGTGCAGGAGTGGTCTTAGTGTCCCCACGAGGAGTCAAGCTTTGTTATGTCCTCCAGATTCACTTTGATTCTTTGAACAATGAAGCTGAGTATGAGGCACTATTGTATGGGTTGCGTATGGGCATTTCACTCGGCGTCCGGTGCTTGATGGTATATGGCAGCTCAAACTTAGTGGTTAACCAAGTAATGAAGGAATGGGACGTCAGGAGTCCCGCAATGACCGAGTATTGCAATGAAGTGAGAAAGCTAGAGAAGAAGTTTGAGGGGTTAGAGCTCCACCACATACCACGAATCAAGAATCAAGATGTTGATGATCTGGCGAAGATAGGTTCCACTCGGAAGCCTATCCCCAGCAATGTGTTCTTGGAGCATCTCCATACCCCATCAATCCAAGAAGGTCCCTTCACGGAAGAGCCCCCGCAACCGATAAGTTCAACCGACCCGACTGAGATTGAGGTTCCAGCCGTGGTCGATTTGATCCTGGAAGTCTTGGCAGTCACGCCCAATTGGACAGTACCGTACATCGCGTACATTCTCAGAAAGGAACTCCCAGAGGATGAAGATGAGGCTCGCCAGATAGTCCATCGATCGAAAGCTTTCACCGTGATGAAAGGGCAGCTTTATAGAGAAAGTGTCACAGGAGTGGCTCAATGCCGCATCACCCCGGAAGAAGGTCGAATAATCCTAAACGATACCCACTCAGGGACCTGTGGTCACCATGCGTCCTCTCGGACCATCATGGCCAAAGCATATCGAGCGGGATTCTATTGGCCTCGAGCAAATGAGATGGCGAAAGATATAGTTGACAAGTGTGCAGGTTGCCAGTTCTACTCCAACATGTCCCACAAGCCCGTGTCTGCCCTGAAGACTATTCCACTCGTCTGGCCGTTCGTAGTCTGGGGATTGGATATGGTTGGACCCTTCAAGATTGGCGCGAGTGGTTTCACCCATTTGCTTGTAGCAGTCGACAAGTTCACCAAGTGGATCGAAGACAAGCCCATCAAAAACCTCGGCGTAGGCACTGCCGTCAGTTTCATCAAGGAGTTGATAGTCAGATATGGAGTACCTCACAACATTATCGCAGATAACGGCTCCAACTTTGATTCTGATGAGTTCAAGATGTTTTGTGCATCCCAAGGCACTCGGGTCAATTATGCATCCGTCGCACACCTGTAGTCGAATGGACAAGCAGAAAGGGCGAATGGTTTGATCCTTCAAGGGTTAAAACCCCGTCTGATGCGCGACCTTAAGCACGCTGCTGGAGCTTGGGTGACTGAATTACCGTCCGTCCTATGGGGCCTGAGAGCAACGCCAAACCGGTCGACTGACCGAACCCCTTTCTTTCTGGTGTACGGTGCTGAGGCTGTGCTTCCGAGTGACTTGCTGCACAATGCCCCTTGAGTGGAACTATTCACAAAATTTGAAGCAAAGCAGGCACGCGAAGATGCAGTTGATCTCCTGGAGGAAGAGCGCGAGATGGATTTGGTTCAGTCAACCATCTATCAGCAAGATCTGCGTCGATTCCATGCTCGCAATGTAAGAGGTCGAGCATTTCAGGAAGGAGATCTTGTACTCCGTGTGGACCAGAAACGACCTCACAAGCTCGCTCCATCCTGGGAAGGACCCTTATCATCACCAAGGTGCTTCACAATGGAGCGTAGCACATCTACAACGTAGCCAAGAACATGGACGAGCCACGCGCATGGAACGCAAAGCTCGTCCTTTCTATACCTAAAAACACTGGACCCGACAAGTTGTAACAAACGTACTTCAGTTTGTTTTCCAAAGACAAGATTTTTATAGTATCTTAATGACTGGTTCCCCGTAATCACTTGTGTCCAAATTCCTCAGTGGGTGGATTAGCCGCGAACCTGATTCGCCTAAGTTAAAAATATTCCGAGTGGAGAGCAATCCTCCCACTCAGGGGCTTAGCTGCGACCCTGAACTCGCCTAGGTTAAAAACATTCCGAGTGGAGAGCAATCCTCCCACTCGGGGGCTTAGCCGCGACCCCGTACTCGCCTAAGTTAAAAACATTCCGAGTGGAGAGCAATCCTCCCACTCGGGGGCTTAGCTGCGACCCCGTACTCGCCTAAGTTAAAAACATCCCGAGTGGACAGCAATCCTCCCACTCGAAGGCTTAGCCGCGACCCCGAAATCGCCGAAGTTAAAGACATTCTGAGTGGAGAGCAATCCTCCCACTCGGGGGCTTAGCTACGACCCCGTATTCGCCTAAGTCAAAAACATTCTAAGTAGAGAGCAATCCTCCCACTCGGAGGCTTAGCTGCGACCAGGAAATCGCCTAAGTTAAAAACATCCTGAGTGGAGAGCAATCCTCCCACTCAGGGGCTTAGCCGCGACCCCGTACTCGCCTAAGTTAAGAACATTCCAAGTGGAGAGCAATCCTCCCACTCGGGGGCTTAGCTGCGAACCCATACTCGCCTAAGTTAAAAACATTCCGAGTGGAGAGCAATCCTCCCACTCGGAGGCTTAGCCGCGACCCCGAAATCGCCTAAGTTAAAGACATTCCGAGTGGAGAGCAGTCCTCCCACTCGGGGGCATAGCTGCGACCCCGTACTCGCCTAAGTTAAAAACATCCCGAGTGGAGAGCAATCCTCCCAGTCGGAGGCTTAGCCGCGACCCCGAAATCGCGTAAGTTAAAAACATTCCGAGTGGAGAGAAACCCTCCCACTCGGGGGCTTAGCTGCGACCCCGTACTCGCCTAAGTTAAAAACATTCCGAGTGGAGAGCAATCCTCCCACTCGGAGGCTTAGCCGCGACCCCAAAATCGCCTAAGTTAAAAACATTCCGAGTGGAGAGCAATCTTCCCACTCAGGGGCTTAGCTGCGACCCCATACTCGCCTAAGTTAAAAACATTCCGAGTGGAGAGCAATCCTCCCACTCGGAGGCTTAGCCGCGACCCCGAAATCGCCTAAGTTAAAAACACTCCGAGTGGAGAGCAATCCTCCCACTCGGAGGCTTAGCCGCGACCCCATACTCGCCTAAGATAAAAACATTATGAGTGGAGTGCAATCCTCCCAGTCGGGGGCTTAGCTGCGACCCCGAAATTGCCTAAGATAAAAACTTTCCGAGTGGAGAGCAATACTCCCACTCGGGGGCTTAGCTGTGACCCCGTACTTGCCTAAGCTAAAAACATTCCGAGTGGAGAGCAATCCTCCCACTCGGGGGCTTAGCCGCGACCCCGTACTCGCCTAAGTCACAAATATCCTTTGAGCTACGCCACAAATACAACGTACACTCCATCCCGATCCGCAAGGACGACGAGGTGTCGACTGAACAGCACGTCTGAGCTGCATCACAAGTACAATGTACAATCCCGATCCGCAAGGACGATGAGGTGTCGAGTGAACACCATGTCCGAGCTGCGTCACAAGTACAATGTACCGTCCTGATCCGCAAGGACGACGAGGTGTCGACTAAACACTACATTTGCGCTGTGTCACAAGTACAATGTACCATCCCGATTCACAAGGATGACGAGGTGTCGTTTGGACACATCGTCAGATCCACTTGATGACAGGTGAAAAGATCAAGTTCACTCAGAATCGAAAGACAGTCAGAAACAGTTCAGAACCAAAGCAAAGGCCATGATATTCTAGGAAATTCATGTTCAGATAAATCCCGCAAATGTTTAGGCCTGCAACGGGCAGAAGTGCTCAGGCATCAAGCCTGAAAGAGTTTAATGGTTACATAATCACTCGGCATTTCGAGGCAATAAAAGTGGGGCATAATGTTTAGTTCACTCGTCGGGAGAAGGACTTGCTGGATCGCAGAAACTACCAAGGTTGATGCTGTCCGCGATGCGAGTGGTAGCGTCAAGGAAAGTGTCCATGAAAGACTGGAAACTGTGCTTTTTGGTATTCGCAACCTTGAGGGCCGCCAGCTTGTCTTCTCTGACATCCTTGCAGTGCACTCGGACCAATGACAAGGCGACGTCAGCGCCACAGCGAGCAGATGATTTCTTCCATTCTTGCACTTGGTCAAGTATTTTATTCAGTCGAGTCATTAGAGACTCAAGATCCTGTGAGTGTTCTGCCTAAGGCCAGAGTTCAGCGTCAATCCGCGTCATCGCCGCCTTGAGTTGAGCAAGATAACCAACAGCACTGTCCATGCGTGACTCCAACCTCAGCACATTCATTGCAACATCATCTTTGACAGGACAGTTTATGGGGTCGAGACCTGTCTTGACCCTCCCGGTTTTTGCTTCGAAATCTTGACAAAGTTCTGCACAATCAGAAAAGCAGTGAGTCGACAGTTTAGCAAGACTTTTCAGTCGACATCAACGAATTAGTCGAACAAGAGAAAATACCTTCAAGCTTCCAGACCAACTTCGCAGCAAGCTGCCCCAGATAAGACTCTAATTCGCCCTTCTTGGCCTTGAGGTTCCCAACTTCGCCGGCCAAGCTTTCCTTGTCTTTCTTCAGTTGTGCGACTTCCTGGTTGGCTTCAGAGACGGCGGTCTTCAACTTGGAGTTCTCCTCTTCCAACTTGTTGACTGATGCCAACTTCTTGTCTGCAAGTGTTGTTTTCTCTCGCGCCTCCTTCTAGGCCGCGGCAAGATCCTTGTCCTTCTTTCCCCAGAGCCTGCTTCATTTTCTCTAAAGAAATAACATTCTTCAGACGAGCTTAAAGCTGACGGTTTTCACTACACACATCTGTTCGAGTGAAATCACTCGGTTCGAAGAGACTAAAAAGAGAGAGCGAGAGAGAGTCACAAGGTGGACAGTCGACGAGTGATTACCTCCCATGATAGCTGCCTCATCCTGAGCAATCTTGAGGTTCTTCTTGGCCAGTTCCAGATCAAGGTTGAGGCTGATCTGCTTCTTATCCAGTTTAGAAAGTTGGGCTCCAAGATCACAAGACTTCTGCAGTCAGCAAGTAAGATATGTCAGTCGACGGAAACAAAAGTCTATCATAGTGAAAGTTGCTCTAAGACTACCGCTGAATCAAACATTCAACAGTAGTCTCGGGGACTACACCCAGTGGGTGCACTTAGCATGCCCCCACTGGTTCGGTTTTACGCTCGGCATGGTCTGCCCAGCATGAGTAAAAAAGGGAGATTCTCAGACCCCAGCGGACTACCAGCAGTCGACCGTGGTCTCGGGTACTACACCTAGTGGGTGCACTCTGCGTGCCCCCACTGGTTCAGAAAAACACTTGACTCAACCTAGTCGACTCAAGTGGAAGAACTATTCAGCTCTAAGACAGAAACACCCCAGTGGGTGATTGGATGTGAAATACAGACCAATGATAGATGCACATAATAGGTTCCAAAATGCCCATCCAAGAACACTGTATGGACAGTGAAGCAACAGTCGGAAATCAACTGACCTTGACGTTAACTTGCAGAGCGGTGCTGGCATTGTAAGCGACCTGACTGGCCTCGTGCACCACCTTCATCTGCTCCATCCTGAGATTTACCTGGAGAAGAGCCTCCCTCGCGGCACTCGGTGGGTCGTCTGGAGTCTCGTATGCAGCAAAGAGTGATGATGGCAGTGCAGCCAGAGCAGTCACACGATCGGATGCATGGAGTTGTATTGGAGCGGCAGATGGCTGAGCAGTCAACCCTGATGGATGGTCAGTCGATAATGGATTGGCAAAAGTAACATTGGTCCGAGCCGGATCTCCGGATCGCTGGACCACTGTCTCAAGCACCAATGAGGACTGAAGCACCCGACCCTCGGCTGCTTTCCTGTTCGACGCCCTGCCCCTCCTCCTTCTCTCTCTCATAGGTGCTTCTTCCTCATCATCCGGAAGCTCAATAACGTCCCGTGGAGCTACAACAAAAAGCAACCTTAAGAGTTCAATCGACCAACAATCCAATCGACAGAATAAATTCAAGTTGGATAGAGCATACTAGCTTTGGAGGTGGTCGCGTCATCGGTTTCCTCATCACCTGGGGCCTTGTCAATGTTCATATCAGTCGCAGAAGTTCCAGGGCTGGAAAAGTTCATAATCCACTCGGTCAGAACAGAAGTATCAGTCGGTGGAAGAAAACACAGAAAGAAAGAACACTCACTCGGAGGCAACAAGAATGTCCATCTTAATCTTGAGCAAGGTCTTCCGAGCCTTCAAGGGGACGACCTTGGGCTGCTTGGCGACCTTCTCCATCTACTCCGGAGTCGAAGTCCAAGTGCGCTTCTTTGCTTGAGTGCTTGGAGCCACGGTCTTGACATGCCCGCCCACTGGATCATGGAGTAGCTTGGATCGATGCTCTGTGCGAGGTGGTGAGTTTACTATCTCGTCATCGTCCGACTCATCACTTTCCTCCCCGTCGTCGTCTTCTGGAGACTGTCAGTCGCCGCTTTCTTCCGTGCTGTCCTCTCCCTCCTGGTCTTGCTCCAGAGCTTGTTCGCTGTTGGGCATCGAGTACATCTCAGTATAAACCTACAAGACAAGAAGTCAAACAAATATCAGTCGGATTCAGAGACAGTCACAAAAGCATATTGAAGTACAGTCGGTAGCAGAGCTCGGACCTTATCTGGTTGGTTGTAAGGCGCTGAATGGGTCGACTCTCCTGGCTCCCCTGGGGTTGTCCTTGTTTCCCGTAATGCCCTTCAGCCACAGGGCCACCTTCTCAGCCTCAACCTCCTCTGGATGAACTCGAGCGGTGTCGTTGGCTCCAGAGTACATCCACATCGAGTGGTCACGAGCCTGGAGCGGCGGGATGCGTCGACTGAGAAACACCTCCAACAAGTCCATGCCGGTTACACCCTGATTGATCAACTGGACCACTCTCTCGACCAACATGTTCATCTCCACCCTCTCCGCAGCGGTCACTTTCAACGAAGAAGGTTGCTGGGCGTGATCTAAAGAGAAAGGGGAAAGACTAGTCGACTGACCGGGAGTCGCAATATCCTGGCAGTAGAACCAGGTCGACTGCCAACCCCTGACCGACTCAGGAAGTGTCAGGGAGGGGAAGCGCTCCTTTTCCTCTTCTGGATCCTCAGACCCCTGCACATTTGGATCATGTGCCTCCTCTCGTCACTCGAATTCGCTTTCTTCACCGACTGGGAGCGGATTGTGAAGATGTGCTTGAAAAGACCCCAGTGCGATCGAGAACCCAGGAAATTTTCACACATGGACACAAACGTGGCGAGATACGTAATGGTGTTGGGAGAGAAGTGATGGAGCTGAGCTCCGAAAAAGTTCACCCGGTCGCAACTGAGGAAAAAATGATGCGTAGGAAGGGAGAAACCACGGTCGACATGGGTGGCGAGCAGAACGCACTCACCCGGCCGTGGCTAAGGCTTTGTTTCCTCCTTCGGCAGCCTCGTAGCTCCGTCGATGATTAGATTGGCGTCAGCCAGCTCCTCCAAATCCTCCGGCCGGAGCGAAGATCGGATCCAATCGCCCTGGATCCAATCCGGTAGCAGCACAGACCTCGATGACGACCCCCAATTCATCATCTTGCCTTTGGCCGGCCCCGTCACCTTCTTCGTGCGTTCCAGCGCTGCTGTCTTGTCCTTCACCATGGTGGCAGAGCGGCGGCGTCTAGAGTGGATGAGCAAGATGCGGTGGAGAAGCAGAGGAGGAAGAGGGACAATGGACCCGCGCAGTGCAAACACCTCGGCCCCATCGCCTTTTAAGGACCCACTTCCAAGTGGCTGACGCATGGGCCTAGGCAATCCTATCAAATCCCGCAACAGTCGCGCACTGGGTATGTGGCAAAAAAGGTGGCGCGGAGATCGAGGCGCTCCTGCCTATCCATCCCGCTTACTACGTCACGCTCCACTTTGTGCGCTTCCCCAAAATTTTGAATCCCGTGAGATCCGGGATACGCCGTAACCAATCGGACCAAAGGTTTCGCGTCAAAAGTAACACTCAACGAGTGACAGTATAAATCCACTCGGCAACTTCTGAATAGATCAAAGTGACTGAAACGAAGCCGAAGTTCCAACGTGGGCTTCCAGTCCAACATGGGTACTTGTGAAGCACAAGAGTCAAGGCAAGATTAACTTCAACCTTCTTTTCACTCGGACCTCAATCCATTCGGGGGCTAATGATGATGATATAGACCTAGGGTAGGGTCATAGGCCTGACCTATACGCCCTACCCAAGGTCACCACCCTAGAAGCAAAAGACACCCAAGACACTATAGGGAGTACCAATTGAAGGCGTTGATTGCAATCCACTCGACCAGTCACCTCACTCGGGTACCCCTCCCTCTTGATACCATTCGACCATACAAGAAATCACTCGACCTACCGAAGACCAGGAGTCAACCAGGATAGCAACGGTCAGGCGTTCACTCCGTAGTCTTTAAGATCATTAATAGCACTTTATGGCTAGTGTTATCAGTAACGCCCCATCTTTATGTACATTGAACTCCTTGTAACGGGGGATGGCTGGGGTCCTGGCGCACTCTATATAAGCCACCCCCTCCTCTGGCACAAGGGCCTGTAACACACACTCCCATATTCCAGTTGACCGCCTCAGGGCACCGAGACGTAGGGCTTTTACCTCCTCCAAGAGGGGCCTGAACTCGTAAACACTTGTGTACAATCTCACCGTAGCTAGGACCTTGCCTCCTCATTCGTACCCCCTATACTTACTATCAAACTTAGAACCACGACAGCTGGCCTAGAGGTACTTTAAAGTTCGTTCTATGCAGACCCAACATTGAATCCGGGTAACCAGATGGGCCATTTTCTTCCCATGCGGGCCTGGCTGGGGTATATGTGGGCAACCAAATGCATCCAAAGTGGTTTAGGCGGTGAAACCTCACATCAGGTTGAGAGTGGAATCGAAAAAAAGGTGGAAGAAATGAAACCTACACAGCGAGGAGGAAGTGGACCGAGACTTCTTGAGAGAGTTGTGCGGTTTGATCAAAAATTGCGCTAGCTTGCATCATTTTAAGAGCATCTACATGCATCGTTACCAAATCCGGCCCCTCAAATGCCCGTGGATTGCACTAGCTTGGATAGTGACTTCCCGAGAGAGCATCTACATGCATTGACTGGGCACACCTCCAATAACTCTCTCTGCATTCGAACACCTCATATATGAATTCTTAAAAGCATACAAACCATGCAAAGAAAACAACTATGTAGTATCTAGATCAACTAATCCTCAACTATGCTACCCGTTGTCATCGGAGATGTCCACTATCTCCGTTCCAGGCTCCAGGTACATGGGGGGTGGACGCAACTCCTGCTCCTCCTGGGCCTCCGCCTCCACCTTTGCTTCCACCTCGTCAAAGAGCACATCTGTCTCGTTCTTGCCAGAGGAAGTGCTGGTTGGACTCCACGTACGCCTCATCCTGGATGGACTCCGGGATGGATGTCTGCTCCGCCATCTCCGCCACTTGGGCGACGAAAACTGTCGGAGTAATGGGCCACGGGTAGCCTCACCCGAGTCCCTAAGCCTTTCAAGACTTTGGGCTAGCTCCGCCCCTCAAGACTTCAGAATAAAGCGCCGCCTTCCGGTGGCCGGCTGGCTCAATGGACGGCTGCCCGAAGACGGTTGTGCTCCAGCAGACGGCACCCAGACAGGCCGGCTCCTAGCAGATGGCCTCCGGAGAGGCTGACTTCTAGCAAGCGGCCACCCAGCACCCTCAGAGTCTGCGCCCCTCATCAAGAGGACAAGACTGGGTGAGGCTATAGTGTAGCCCGTCACCCTCGAATCCTGGGCTTGGCATGGCTACAGTGCCCCGTACAGGCGGAGATCTTCGCACGACGCGGCAGTATTGCCACTTCCCCCTTGACGTCATTCTTGACAGGCGGAGCCTTGTTCCCACGACGGCCTGTCGGTACGGCCCGTAGGCGGTGGGCCCTACCAAGCAGTGAGAGCACGGAAGACGGCGGAGGCCAGACCAGCCGGACCTGAGGGAGGCCGGCTTCTAGCAGGCAGCCAGTTCCTCCCTTGAGGCCCGTGCACCATTAACCAGATAAGACGTGGTGTGTGTAAGTGCATCTAGTGCCACCCCTAGTTGGTTTTGGAGTATTGACGACAAATTTGGTTGAGGGACTAATGTGTTTGTGAGAATTGCAGGATAACACAGGTAGTGTCCCTCATTGATTCAGTTTACCTACCGGAGATGACCCCTAAAAATGTATGAAGACATTAACGACAATGGTGGTATGTGAAGATATTCATATTGAAGACTATGGCATGAGAAGACATTGAGTGAAGACTATGGAGTGCGAAGACAGTGTCGTTTCGTTGTTTCCTTTTTCTTGTTTGTTGAGTCATAGGAACCACCGTACTGTTAAGTGGGGTCCAAGTGAACAAAGTCAGAATGACTAAAGTGATGCTCAACCCAAATCCTATGTCTTCGAGCGAAGACAATGAGAGCAAATCTTATCCAGAGCTGGATGAGTCAGCTTTGCTTGTAGCCCAAGTAAAGTTGCTGTGTGTGTTTGAAATCTGACCGTTGGAACACGTGTCAGTTCCTTAGTGACCCAGGGTCATTTCGGACATATCAGGTTGGGTTGCCTAGTGGCTATAAATAGCCCATCCCCTACACCATAAATTGGTGGCTGCTCAGAGTTAGTGCACGGCTTTTGTCGTTTGAGAGCAACCCACCTCGAAGCCTTTGAGAGGGAGAAATCCTTGAGAGGACAAAGCCCAAACACCCAGAGCCAAAGAGTGTTAGGCACCACTTAAGTCTTTCTGTCTGCATGACCTGAAGACTTATTACATTTGAGGACTGTGAATCCTCCAGCCGGTTAGGCATCGCGTTCTGAGCATCCAAGAGTCATTGTGGATCGTCGGTGAACGAAGTCTGTGAAGGTTCGGAAGTCTAACTTGAAGACTTACCAGAGTGATTGGGCGAGGACTGTGTGTCCTTAGATCAAGGGGAATAAGGTGAAGACGTGGTCTTCTGAGTTGAATCTTAGCCTCCCTAACCAGACTTACAGTTGTCACAGCAACTGGAACTGGTCCAACAAATCCTGTGTCTTCAACAAGTGACTGGTTCTATCCTCTCCCTCCCTTTACTTAGAGTTTGTCTTCGTGAAGTCATTGCCTATTTGTCGTACCTGTTTGACTTCATTGCTTGACTACTATCGTTGGTTGGCTTCATACTATCTTCCATCCTGATCCTTACTACTAAGCTGCTATTAGTCTTTGACTTTCACATTATTGCATACTTGACTATGGTTTGCATGTTGTAGTTTATCTTCCGCTGCATATCAATTAGGTCATTTCTATTGTTTGTCTTCGAAACTTCCACTTTTTGAAGACTTTCATAAAAATCGCCTATTCACCCTCCCTCTAGTTGATAACTAGCACTTTCAATTGGTATCAGAGCAAGGTACTCCCTTGTTCTGTGTGATTCGGTTTAACCACCTGGAGTTTTAGCTATGTCGACTGTAGGGATAATCAAAGTCTCCGCTGCTTGCCCCGTGTTCGATGGAACTGAATATCCCTACTGGAAGAATAAGATGCGCAAGCATCTTGAAGCCATTGATGTCGACCTATGGTATGTCGTCAAGAACAGCGTTCCCAAAACTGGTGAAGGTGTCACCCCTGCTGATGTCAAGAAGTTCATTCAACTGGACTCTACTACCAAGAACATCATCTGTGGCCATCTGACCAAAGGACAGTATGGCCGTGTGAGTGCTTTGGAAACGTCGAAGCTAGTCTGGGACTGGCTATCCAAGGTCAACGAAGGTGTCTCAACCCAGAGAGATCAAAGGATCAGTGTTCTTCGCAACCTCTTCAACCGCTTCAAGAGAAACAACAATGAAAATGTCCAGCTCATGTTTGATCGCCTCACCGACATCACAAATGAGCTTCGTGCTCTTGGCGCCACTGAGATTACCAGGCATGAAATCGTCAAGACACTACTGAGATCACTTGACAGCTCCTTTGACACCCTTGCCCTCATGATACAAGAACACCCTGACTTCAAGACACTCGATCCGTCTGATATAATTGAGAGGCTCAACACACATGAGTTCCAGCTTTCTGAGAAAAGAGATACCTATGGTCCCAACTATGGCCGAACTCGCGCTTTGAAGGCAAAAGTTGTTTCCTCATCTGAAGAAGAATCTGACTGCAGTTTTGATGATCCTGAAGACATTGGAAAGGAACTTGCTATGCTTGTGAAGAAGTTCCATAAGTTCACTAAGAAGAAGGGCTTCAGAAAGTCTTCACGATCTAGCTCAAGAAATGATGAAGCTTCCACTCATGACTACAAGAAGAGAACATGTCACAAGTGCAAGAAACCTGGACACTATATCTCTGAGTGTCCACAGTGGGACAATGAGAAGAAGAAGAAGAAGAGCAAGGAATATGATTCTGATGACAAGAAGAAGAAGAAATCTTCAAAGTCTTCTTCCAAGTCCTCATCAAGGTCTTCATCTCATAAGAAGAGCTCATCAGGCAAGGCTCGTGCTTTTGTTGGCAAGGAGATGGATTCAGAGGAGGAGTCTGCTTCTGAGGAGGCGGAAGTGGAGTCTGAAGAGGAGTCTGACCTTGGCGTTGCAAGTCTGGTTCTAGCCACAGCCTATGTTGCCAAGTCCATCTTCAACACTGAAGACAATGACTTCCACACCAACGCTAAAGCTGATGACAAGGACGACCCTGCTCCCACCCACTGCTTCATGGCACGTGGTGCCAAGGTAAAATCACGTGATGCTTACTTTCAAACATCAAGTGAAGATGACTCTGATTGTGAATCCAAACCCAGCTACAAAACACTTGCTAAAAATGCAACTGAACAACAAAAAGCTATGGAACATACTCAAAAACTGTTAGACAAAAGCGATGACCTGTTGAACGCGAAAATGACACGTTCACAGTCCTTAGTTGAAGACATAAAAAATCTTCATGCTAAGTACCAAGAACTTGAAAGTCGTCATGAAACACTCTCAACCACTCATGAAAAGCTCTCCTATGATTATCTTCAAAGGAAGCAAGAGCTTGAGAAATTGAGAGCGGCTCATGAAGATCTTCAAAAAGAGAATGAGTCACTTCACGCTCAACAGATCAGTCCCACTCAAGATGGATTTGAACCACCATGTCTAAAATGCCTTGAGCGTGATAACGCTACCTCTGTTGCTGAATGTTCCACTGCTGCTACTGTTGCATTGTCTTCAACTACTGATGTGGTAACTAACCCCTCTGCGGAGGATACCACTACTATTGCTAATGAAAATGCTAGGTTGAAGACATTGCTTGAAACAGGGATGTATAAAAGTCTGAAAGGACATCAGACACTTTGGGATGTCCTCAAAAAGCAGATTCTGAACCGAAACCCTAGGAAAGAGGGTGTTGGGTTCGAGAGGAAAATGAATGTTGATGGTTCCTACTGGAAGCCTGAGCAGTATCCCAAAACCACATGGGTTGCTGCAAAGGAATCTCCAGTAGATCCATCCACCTTATCTGGTTTCACTTGTGCTAACCCTATTATCATTGATGAATCCTTTGATGCAAACTATAAACTGTCTAAGGATCAGAATGGTGAAGTGTTTGCCAGGTATATTGGTACTAACTACAGGAATGGACCACCTATGAAGAAGATCTGGGTTCCCAAAAGCTGTCTTGAGAATCTTCCAGTGAATGTGATCGTGACACCACATGGGAAGAAGACAAACCCCAGACCTAAGGCGTCATATGGTCCAAAGGCTTCATACAGGCAGAGGACTCACCTGAGTCACCCTAACGCCAATGTTTTGCAGGGAAACCGTACTCAAACTTATGAATATGAGCGTGTGTCTTCAAACCACTATGTTCATTCAACTAAGAACTTTTTTGCTTATTCATATGAGTATCATTCATCTCCTGCAAGGCTATTTGCTAGGGCTCCAAAGCCGAAGTTCTCAGATGCTGCACTTAGACTCATTGCTTCTAAGCCACCCTTGAAGATGTGGGTGGTTAAGAAGAATTAACTTTCTTTTGCAGGGAAAGGTCTCCAGCCGAAAATCAAAGGCGTCTGATGCTATTGCTGGGGACCTAAAACATCTTGTAGGGCGCAAGATCAAATGCCCAAATGGTCTCACTATGTATTTTATTCCTGAATAGTTTGCCATTCATCCTATCAGTCCTAATCTTGATCTGAGCTTCAATAATCCTCTTGCCCGTCAAATGTTTATGCTTCACAATACTCTTGGTGAAGCCTATCCCCCTAACTGTACTGTAGGGTATGACACCTCATGCTTTAGAATGGATTATGGACAGCGGATGCACTAATCATATGACTGGTGATCGAAGTCTTCTCATGGACTCAACCTTACGTCCATCAGACAAGAGTCATGTCACATTTGCTGACACTGGTAAAAGCAAGGTATTGGGTCTAGGTAGAGTTGCAATCTCAAAGGATCAACACATGGATAAAGTGATGCTTTTTGAATCCCTTGGTTTCAACTTAATGTCTATCTCGATGCTTTGTGACTTGAACATGATTGTGCTATTCGGGAAATATCGTTGCCTTGTACTAATGGAATCTGACAAGTCTCTAGTCTTTGAAGGGTATCGGAAAGATGATCTATACATGGTAGATTTCTCAGCAGGTCCACAGCTTGTCGTATGTCTTCTTGCAAAAGCTTCAGAATGCTGGCTCTGGCATCGGAGGCTGGGGCATGCTGGCATGAGGAACTTGCACACACTCGCCAAGAAGAAGCATGTCATAGGCATCGAGGGTGTCAAGTTCAAGAAGGATCATTTGTGTGGTGCCTGCGAAGCTAGAAAGATGACTAGGGCAAAGCACCCCTCGAAGACAATCATGACGACATCTCAACCCTTCGAGCTGTTACACATGGACTTATTTGGCCCTACTCACTACTCTACTCTCACAACAACTGCTTGTCTCTATGGCTTCGTCATTGTTGATGACTACTCAAGATATACATGGGTGCACATAATTCTCTACAAGACTGACGTGTAAGATGTCTTCAGACGCTTCGCCAATCGAGCCATGAACAATTATGGCGTCAAGATCAAGCATATCAGAAGTGACAACGGCAGTGAGTTCAAGAACACCGGACTTGATCTTTATCTGGATACAATGGGAATCACTCATGAGTTCTCTGCTCCATACACACCTCAGCAAAATGGCATCATAGAGTGCAAGAACAGAACCCTCATTGAGATGGCTTGAACAATGCTCGACGAGTATAAGACACCAAGAAAGTTCTGGCCTGAAGCTATTGATACAGCATGTCACGTCATCAACCATGTTTACATCCATAAGCTTCTGAACAAAACATCCTATGAGCTCCTTACTGGCAAGAAGCCAAATGTCAGCTACTTCAGAGTATTTGGAGCTAGGTGCTGGATCAAGGATCCCCATCACAAGTCAAAATTTGCACCTAAAGCTCACGAAGGCTTCATGCTCGGTTACGCAAAGGACTCGCACTCTTACAGAGTCTTTGATACGTCTCCAATGTATCTATAATTTTTGATTGCTCCATGCTACTTTATCTACTGTTTTAGGCAATATTGGGCTTTATTATCCACTTTATATTATTTTTGAGACTAACCTATTAACCGGAGGCCCAGCCCAGATTTGCTGTTTTATGCCTATTTCAGTGTTTCGAGGAAAAGGAATATCAGACGGAGTCAAAACGGAACGAAATCAACTGGAGAAGTTATTTTTGGAGGAAACCCACCTGATGGACTTGGACCCCACATCAGAAGATATAGGAGGTGCTCACGAGGGTGGGGGGCACGCCCTCCCCCCTGGGCGCGCCCCCCTGCCTCGTGGGGCCCCCGTAGCTCCACCGACGTTCTCCCTGCACCCATATATACCTACGTACCCTAAAACTTCCATAACAGAAGATAGATCAGGAGTTCCGCCGCCGCAAGCCTCTGTAGCCACCAAAAACAAATCAGGACCCTGTTCCGGCACCCTGCCGGAGGGAGATTGCATCACCGGAGGCCATCTTCATCATCCCGACGCTATCCATGGCGACGAGGGAGTAGTTCACCCTCGAGGCTGAGGGTATGTACTAGTAGCTATGTGTTTGATCTCTCTCGCGCGCGTTCTCTCTCGTGTTCCTCTATGGCACGATCTTGATGTATCCCGAGCTTTGCTATTGTAGTTGGATCTTATGATGTTTCTCCCCCTCTACTCTCTTGTGATGAACCGAGTTTCCCCTTTGAAGTTATCTTATCGGATTGAGTCTTTTATGAACATTTGATGTATGTCTTGCGTGGGATAACCGTGGTGACAATGGGTTATTCTATTGATCCACTTGATGTATGTTTTAGTGATCAACTTGCGGGTTTCGTGACACTTGGGAACCTATGCATAGGGGTTGGCACACGTTCTTGACTCTCCGGTAGAAACTTTGGGGCACTCTTTGAAGTACTTTTATGTTGGTTGGATGAATCTGAGATTGTGTGATGCATATTGTATAATCATGCCCACGGATACTTGAGGTGAAAGTGGAGTATCTAGGTGACATTAGGGTTTTGGTTGATTTGTATCTTAAGGTGTTATTCTAGTACGAACTCTTTTATAGATCGATCCGAAAGAATAGCTTTGTGGTGGTTTCGTACCCAACCATAATCTCTACGTTTGTTCTCCGCTATTAGTGTCTTTGGAGTGACTCTTTGTTGCATGTTGAGGGCTTGTCGTATGTTCTATCTATGTTATTATTGTTGAGAGAACTTGCACTAGTGAAAGTATGAACCCTAGGCCTTGTTTCCTATCATTGCAATACCGTTTACGCTCTATTTTACTGCTTGTTACCTTGCTGTTTTTATTATTTCAGATTACAAAAACCTATATCTACTATCTATTTTGCACTTGTATCATCATCTCTTCGCCGAACTAGTGCACCTATACAATTTACCATTGTATTGGGTGTGTTGGGGACACAAGAGACTTTTTGTTATTTGGTTGTAGGGTTCCTTGAGAGAGACCATCTTCATCCTACGCCTCCTATGGATTGATAAACCTTAGGTCATCCACTTGAGGGAAATTTGCTACTGTCCTACAAACCTGTGCACTTGCAGGCCCAACAACGTCTACAAGAAGAAGGTTGTGTAGTAGACATCAAGCTCTTTTCTGGCGCCGTTGCCAAGGAGGCTAGGTAAGTGAATGTATATCTTTAGATCTTGCAATTGAATCTTTTTTTTTCTTCTTTTAGCACTAGTCTAGTTTATAAAAGAAAACTACAAAAAAATGGAGTTGAGTTTGTCTCATACGCTTCACCTTTTTAATATCTTTCGTGAGTATGATGGAAAGGAAAATTGTGCTCAAGTGCTAGAAGAAGAATTACATAAAATTCTTGGCATAAAATATGTGAATGATGAGCACGATTGCAATCTTGTTAGTATGAATTCCTTGAATATCCATGATGCTAATGATATGCAAAGCCACAAGCTTGGGGAAGCTATGTTTGATGGAGACGATATTTTTTGTCCCCCAAGCTTTGATGAGCAAATTTACTATGATGAAAGCATGCCTCCTATCTATGATGATTATTGTGATGATACGTATGCTATAAAGAAAAAGTTTGCTTATGTGGAGAGTAGAAAATTTTCTATGCTTGTAGATCATGAAAAGAATGCTTTAGGTGCTGGTTATATTGTTGAATTCATTCATGATGCTACTGAAAATTATTATGAGGGAGGAACATATGCTTGTAGGAATTGCAATAATGTCAAGTTTCCTCTCTATATGCTTAAATTCTTGAAGCTATGCTTGTTGTGCCATCCTATGCTAGTTGATTATTGTTCCCATAAGTTGATTGCTCACAAAATCCCTATGCATAGGAAGTGGTTTAGGCTTAAATGTGCTAGGCTTCATGATGCTCCCATTATGTTTCAATTCTTATCTTTTATGTGAGCATCATTGTCATCATCATGCCTAGCTAAAAGGCATTAAAGAAAAGCGTCTGTTGGGAGACAGCCCAATATTTATCCTTAATGTTTTTGTGTGTCCACATGATTATGCTACTGTAGTAATCATGTTTTATAGCTTTTGTTTCAATAAAGTGCCAAGTAGAACCTTTGGGAAGACTTGGGTGAAGTTTATGTGATCTTGCTGTGAAAAACAGAAACTTTAGTGCTCGCGAGATTCGCTGCCATTTTTTACAGGAGAGTGCTTTTAGGTTGATTCTTTTTGCAGATGATTAATAGACAAATTTATCATGTCCAGCAATTTATTTCATAATTTTTGGGGTTACATAAGTATACGTTTTATATAGATTACTACAGACTGTTCTGTTTTTGACAGATTCTGTTTTCTATGTGTTGTTTGCTTATTTTGATGAATCTATGAGTAGTATAGGAGGGTATGAACCATAGATAAGTTGGAGTACAGTAGATATTACACCAATATGAATTTAGAATGAGTTCATTACAGTACCTAAGTGGTGGTTTTATTTTCTTATACTAACGGAGCTTACGAGTTTTGTTTTGAGTTTTGTGTGGTTGAAGTTTTCAAGTTTTGGGTAACGATTCGATGGACAATGGAATGAGGAGTGGAAAGAGCCTATGCTTGGGGATACCCAAGGCACCCCAAGTTAATATTCAAGGACAACCAAGCAACTAAGCTTGGGGATGCCCCGGAAGGCATCCCCTCTTTCGTCTTCGTTCATCGGTAACTTTACTTGGAGCTATATTTTTATTCGCCACATGATATGTGTTTTGCTTGGAGCGTCAATTTCTGTTGTTAGTGTTTGCTTGCTGTTAGTTAGAATAATGTTTTGCATCTTTAGTTTCAATAAAGAAGTCAAGGATAGCCTTTGCCATGCTTATTTTGCTAGTATACATGTTGCTGTTTGAAAACAGAAAGTTTACCGCTGTTGCAAAAAATTCCCTAGAAAAGTCAGAGAGTGGTATAATGTTGAATCTTTTTGCAAATTGAGCTCTGATAGATTTATTACAGTGGGAATTTTAGTTCATAATTTTTGGAGTTAGGTAAGTATTGATACTCCTGCATTCTTTACAGACTGTACTGTTTTGGCAGACTGCTGTTATGTTTGCATTGTTTGCATATGTTTGTTTGTTTAATGATTCTATTTGAGGATAGGAGTATTAAATATGCAGAGGAATTTAGTATTCAATGTTGAATAATAATTTTAGTGATTTGTTACAGTAGAAAATGATAAGGTTTTGAATTGGTTTATACTAACCTATCTCATGAGTTCTTGTTGAGTTTGTTGTGAATGAAGCTTTTGATAAAAAGAGAAACCATGATATGAGAGGAATTAAGGAGACACAAAAGTTCAAGCTTGGGGATGACCAAGGCACTCCAAGATAATATTTGAAGAAGTCTCAAGCATCTAAGCTTGGGGATGCCCCGGTAGGCATCCCACCTTTCTTCTTCAACAACTATCGGTTAGTATCGGTTGAGCCTAAGTTTTTGCTTCTTCACATGAGTTGTGCTATCCTTGCAATGTTTTCTTTAGCTTTGCTTGCTGTTTGAATAAAGTATCAAGATCTGAAATTCTTTAATGAGAGGGAGCCTTACATGAATTGGAATTTGTTATAATACTCTTTGTGCTTCACTTATATCTTTTGAGCTTGATAGTTTTTGCTTTAGTGCTTCACTTATATCTTTCAGAGCATGGTGGTAGTTTTATTTTGAAGAAATAGATGAACTCTCATGCTTCACTTATATTATTTTGAGAGTCATTAATAGCATGGTAATTTGCTTAATGTTAATATACTTGGTGTTCAAGATATGTGAAACTTTCTTTTGAGTGCGTTGAATACTCAGATAAGTTTGATGCTTGATAATTGTTTTGAGATATGGAGGTGATAATATCAAAGTCGTGCTAGTTGAGTAATTGTGAATTTGAGAAATGCTTGTGTTGAAGTTAGCAAGTCCCGTAGCATGCACGTATGGTTAAAGTTGTGTAACAAATTTGAAACATGAAGTGTCCCTGGCTCGTGCATCCTTATGAGTGGCGGTCGGGGACGAGTGATGGTCTTTTCCTACCAATCTATCCCACTATGAGAATGCGCGTAGTACTTGGTTTTTGATGACTTCTAAATTTTTGCAATAAGTATATGAGTTCTTTTGACTAATGTTGAGTCCATGGATTATACGCACTCTCACCTTTCCGCCTTTGCTAGCATCTTCGGTACCGTGCATTTCCCTTTCTCACCTTGAGAGTTGGTGCAAACTTCGCCGGTGCATCCAAACACCGTGATACGATATGCTCTATCACCCATAAACCTCCTTATATCTTCCTCAAAACGGCCACCATACCTACCTATCATGGCATTTCCATAGCCATTCCGAGATATATTGCCATGCAACATCCATCATCATATTCATGACATACATTACTTTTGTCATATTGCCATTGCATGATCATGTAGTTGACATCGTATTTGTGGCAAAGCCACCATGCATTATTTTTCATACATGTCACTCTTGATTCATTGCACCATTCCGGTACACCGCCGGAGGCATTCATATAGAGTCATATCTTGTTCTAAGTTTCGAGTTGTAATCGTTATGTTGTAATCAATAGAAGTGTGATGATCATCATTATTAGAGCATTGCCCAAAAAAAAAGAAAAAAAAAAGGCCCAAAAAAAAGAGAAAGGCCAAAATAGAAAAAAGAAAGGCCCAAAAAAAAGATAAAGGCCAAAATAAAAAAAGAAAGGCCCAAAAAAATAAAAAAATAAAGGGCAATGCTACTATCTCTTTTTCCACACTTGTGCTTCAAAGTAGCACCTTGTTCTTCATGTAGTGAGTCTCATATATTGTGCTTCAAAGTAGCACCTTGTTCTTCATGTAGTGAGTCTCATAAGTTGTCTTTTTATGCTAGTGGGAATTTTTCATTATAGAACTTGGCTTGTATATTCCTACGATGGGCTTCCTCAAATGCCCTAGGTCTTCATGAGCAAGCAAGTTGGATGCACACCCACTACTTTTCTTTTGTTGAGCATTCATAGCTCTAGTGCATCCGTTGCATGGCAATCCCTACTCCTCATGTTGACATCAATTGATGGGCATCTCCATAGCCCGTTGATTATCCTCGTCAATGTGAGACTTTCTCCTTTTTTGTCTTCTCCACAGAATCCCCATCATCATATTCTATTCCACCCATAGTGCTATATCCATGGCTCACGCTCATGTATTGCATGAAGGTTGAAAGAGTTTGAGATTATTTAAGTATGAAACAATTGCTTGGCTTGTCATCGGGGGTATAGAAGTTGGGAACATCTTTGTGTGACGAAAATGAAGCATAGCCTAACTATATGATTTTGTAGGGATGAACTTTCTTTTGCCATGATTATTTTGAGAAGACATGATTGCTTTGATTAGTATGCTTGAAGTATTATTATTTTTGTGTCAATATGAACTTTTGTCTCGAATCTTTCGGATCTGAATATTCATATCACAAGTAAGAAGATTTACATTGAAATTATGCCAAGTATGACTCCGCATCAAAAATTCTTTTTTATCATTTACCTACTCGAGGACGAGCATGAATTAAGCTTGGGGATGCTTGATACGTCTCCAACGTATCTATAATTTTTGATTGCTCCATGCTACTTTATCTACTGTTTTAGGCAATATTGGGCTTTATTATCCACTTTTATATTATTTTGGGACTAACCTATTAACCGGAGGCCCAGCCCAGATTTGCTGTTTTATGCCTATATCAGTGTTTCGAGGAAAAGGAATATCAGACGGAGTCAAAACGGAACGAAATCAACTGGAGAAGTTATTTTTGGAAGGAAACCCACCTGATGGACTTGGACCCCACGTTAGAAGATACGGGAGGTGCTCACGAGGGTGGGGGGCATAACCCTCCCCCCTAGGCGCGCCCCCTGCCTCGTGGGGCCCCCGTAGCTCCACCGACGTTCTCCCTGCACCCATATATACCTACGTACCCTAAAACTTCCAGAACAGAAGATAGATCGGGAGTTCCGCCGCCACAAGCCTCTGTAGCCACCAAAAACCAATCGGGACCCCGTTCCGGCACCTTGCCGGAGGGGGATCCCATCACCGGAGGCCATCTTCATCATCCCGGCACTATCCATGACAAGGAGGGAGTAGTTCACCCTCGGGGCTGAGGGTATGTACCAGTAGCTATGTGTTTGATCTCTCTCTCGCGCGTTCTCTCTCGTGTTCCTCTATGGCACGATCTTGATGTATCCCGAGCTTTGCTATTGTAGTTGGATCTTATGATGTTTCTCCCCCTCTACTCTCTTGTGATGAACTGAGTTTCCCCTTTGAAGTTATCTTATCGGATTGAGTCTTTTATGAACACTTGATGTCTGTCTTGCGTGGGATAACCGTGGTGACAATGGGTTATTCTATTGATCCACTTGATGTATGTTTTGGTGATCAACTTGCGGGTTTCGTGACACTTGGGAACCTATGCATAGGGGTTGGCACACGTTCTTGACTATACGTTAGAAACTTTGGGGCACTCTTTGAAGTACTTTTATGTTGGTTGGATGAATCTGAGATTGTGTGATGCATATCGTATAATCATGCCCACGGATACTTGAGGTGACAATGGAGTATCTAGGTGACATTAGGGTTTTGGTTGATTTGTATCTTAAGGTGTTATCCTAGTACGAACTCTTTTATAGATCGATCCAAAAGAATAGCTTTGTGGTGGTTTCGTACCCGACCATAACCTCTACGTTTGTTCTCCGCTATTAGTGTCTTTGGAGTGACTCTTTGTTGCATGTTGAGGGCTTGTCATATGTTCTATCTATGTTATAATTGTTGAGAGAACTTGCACTAGTGAAAGTATGAACCCTAGGCCTTGTTTCCTATCATTGCAATACCGTTTATGATCACTTTTACCGCTTGTTACCTTGCTGTTTTTATTATTTCAGATTACAAAAACCTATATCTACTATCTATTTTGCACTTGTATCTTCGTCTCTTCGCCGAACTAGTGCACCTATACAATTTACCATTGTATTGGGTGTGTTGGGGACACAAGAGACTTTTTGTTATTTGGTTGCAGGGTTCCTTGAGAGAGACCATCTTCATCCTACGCCTCCTACGGATTGATAAACCTTAGGTCATCCACTTGAGGGAAATTTGCTACTGTCCTACAAACATGTGCACTTGCAGGCCCAACATCGTCTACAAGAAGAAGGTTATGTAGTAGACATCAGTCTTCAACCTCTATCTCCATAAAATCGTCGAAACCGTGGACATGCGATTTGATGAAACCAATGGTTCACAAAGAGAGCTCCTGTCAAGTACATTAGACAAAGTTCCACCCAGAGAATCTATCAAGCTGATGGGAACTGGTGAAATCATGCCTTCTGAAGCACAGCCTGAAGAGGAACTTATCATTTCTGCACCTAACCAACCCGAAGACAATGCTCAGACTGAAGACAATCCTCCCAATGATGACAATGATCAGCAAGAGCAAGGTCTTCATCCAGTTCATCCTCGAGTTGCAAATGAAGTACAAATTGAGAAGATAATTGATAGCATCAATGCACCTGGTCCACTTACTCGCTCAAGAACAACACAGTTAGCAAATTTCTATGGGCATTTTTCTTTTGTGTCAATATCAGAACCCAAGAAAGTTGCTGAAGCCTTTATGGAACCTGAATGGATACAAGCCATGCAAGAAGAACTTCAACAGTTCAAGCTGAACAATGTTTGGGAACTTGTCAAGCATCCTGACCCTCGCAAGCATAACATTATTGGCACAAAATGGAGATATCGAAACAAGCAAGATGAGCATGGTCAAGTCGTCAGAAACAAAGCACGTCTTGTGGCTCAAGGATATACTCAAGTTGAAGGAATTGACTTCGATGAAACATTTGCTGCTGTGGCTAGGCTTGAAGCTATTCGCATACTGCTAGCCTATGCTAACCACCACAACATCTTGCTATATTAAATGGATGTGAAGAGTGCATTTATCAATGGCAAGATTGAAGAAGAAGTATACGTCGCTCAACCACCTGGCTTTGAAGATCCAAAACATCCTGATATGGTGTACAAGCTAAACAAAGCACTGTATGGCCTCAAACAAGCTCCTCGCGCTTGTTATGATACGATCAAAGACATCCTGAAGAGCAAAGGCTTCAAACCTGGATCCCTCGATCCCACACTCTTCACGAAGACATATGATGGTGAACTGTTTGTATGCCAAATATATGTGGATGACATTATCTTCGGCTGCACCAACCAGAAGTATAGTGATGAGTTTGGATACATGATGCGAGAGCAATATCAGATGTCCATGATGGGTGAGCTGAAGTTCTTCCTTGGTCTTCAAATTCGTCAGCAAAGGAATGGCATCTTCATATCTCAAGAAAAATACCTCAAAGATTGTCTGAAGAAGTTTGGAATGCAAGATTGCAAAGGTTACACGACGCCAATGCCAGCCAAACACCATCTGGGTCCCGACAACAATGGTAAAGAGTTCGATCAAAAGGTATACCGCTCCATGATTGGTTCCTTACTTTACCTATGTGCATCTAGGCCAGATATTATGCTTAGTGTTTGCATGCGTGCTCAATTCCAAGCGGCACCAAAGGAATCACATAACTTAGTTGTGAAGCAAATTCTTCGATATTTGGCTTACACCCCAACACTCGGATTATGGTATCCAAAGGGCTCAAAATTTGATTTGTTGGATTCTCGGATGCTGATTATGCTGGTGACAAGGTGGACCGCAAGTCTACATTAGGCACATGTCACTTTCTAGGACGATCACTTGTCTGTTGGTCTTCGAAGAAGCAGAACTGTGTATCACTCTCAACTTCTGAATCTAAATACATTGCTGCTGGATCGTGTTGCGCTCAGCTTCTATGGATGAAGCAAACTCTCGAGGACTATGGCATCAATCTGAAACAAGTACCTCTCATCTGCGACAACGAAAGCGCCATCAAGATTGCCAACAATCCAGTCCAGCACTCGAAGATAAAGCACATTGAAATTCGTCATCACTTTCTCAGAGATCATGTCATGAAGGAAGATATTGTCATCATTCACGTCAACACTGAAGAGCAACTGGCAGATATCTTCACAAAGCCCTTGGATGAGAAAAGGTTTTACAAGTTACGGTGTGAGCTAAATATCTTGGAATCTCAAATGTCCTATGATTAGGCACACATCCTAACACTTATGCATGTTGATGACTTAGATGTGCAACACACGAAGTAAAGTATATCTTAAATCAATGAAGACTTACATTCTGAGTGTGAATACATTAACGTGGAATTTGACTTCGGAGCGCCACGATAATTGTGCGCCGTGTCTGGGTCTAATACTTCCTATACGGTGGGTAACGCCACCACCAAAATTTCTCGGTTTGAAGTGTTTCACTCATGGCGTTATTTTTGCAATGTCTTCGCATTTGGTTTGTCTTCAATTTCAACTTATCTTCATGATTTTCTTCACTATGTTGATCTGATTGCTTTCTGATATACATACTAGTGTTTTGTCCTCTACAACATTCACTTATAGCTATGTCTTCCTAGTTGAATTTTTGAACTAAGTGAATGTGATCGGACCCTAATCTCTCTATGCTTTCTATCTCAAACTCTATCTGTCCAAATCATATGCATTCTATTGAAATTGTTGAATGTCTTATCTGCGTCCTTGTCAGCAGAGGACATAGAGACAAACATTAAGTCTGTTTTAAATGATTCATCCTTATTGTTTGAAATCCGGAGAAGTCGGAACGACCATCCGACAAAACCTGGCGGGCGTGGGAACGTGGGACAACTCTGAGTATGTTGCATGCTTGCCACGTGCCCCTCAGATGTGAACCGCCAGGGGCACCTGCGTAATTGCGCTGTGCCGCACACTTCCTTATAAATACATGTCCCCTGCGGTAAAGAAAACCTTCTTCCACCTCTCCACCTCATCAAAACCCTAGTGCCACCGCTAGCTCTCGACGACACCGGCGACCAAGCACTTAGCTGCCGCGACTTCTCCGACGCCGTCCTCACGCCAGCCGCGGACATCGTCCTCTCCGGCGCCGCCGTAGGTGTCCTCCGTCGCCAAGTTAGGGCATGGTGGATTGAACTACTCGGTCTCCTATTCATCCCATCTAGCAGTTCTTCGTGTGGTAAATACAACTCTATTTTTACCATCCTTTTGATCCTCAAAGATTCATCCTATTTACGAAAATTGGTTTCTGCCTATATCTAGTTAGATTCCTCACTTGTACTTATTCACGGATTCGTACAAATCTGGAACCAACTCTCAACATTAAGTGAATGTCTTCGCATCATGAGGTCAATGTCTTCAAACTGATTTATCTTCAAAATCTTCTGAGAATGCATATGACCTCCTCCCCTTCCCTCGCATCTCTAATGCTATCACAGGTACATGTCCGTGGGAGAATCCCTTGGTTCTCATAGTCTGTATTCGTTTACAGATTTCTTACAACATCACATTAACTCTCCCGAAGCCAGTTCCTGTTTGTCCAGCAAGCGAAAGCCTTTAAAGCCTTTAAACGTGTTAAAGCCATTCAGTTTGAAGTTCATGGCTGCAGAGAAATCAGTAAGGAAGGGTGGCAGACATCGTCGTGGGGGAACATCAAGAGATTTGCCTGATGACCTTGCAGAGCTTTACAAGAAAGATCCTGAAGAGGATTATAATCAGCGCAAGACACGAATCCAATGGATTTGACGATATTGGGCTGAACAATGGTTCAAATACAAGTTCGTGACCCAGGAATACGCTGAGAAGAATGTTATCAAAAGTCCTTGGGGTGATATTCTCTATCGAAGCCTTCCACCCAAGAACAGAGCTGAAGCTATTGCACAGGGTTTCTATCCTTGTATGGTCCGTGGACCTCAGCCTGAAAATGCCGACCCATCGTCATTGCTCTAGTGTCGTGACGATAAACTATTCAAGCGTAACTTCCAGCACACAAAGGCATCGGCCAAGGAAAACAAGAAGTCATTGGGATTAGACTTCAACCCTGGTCCCTCTGCTCCCCGTGCTGACGGCTCACGTGATGCAGAACCCAATGTCATCGATCCTTTCTACAACCTTGATGGCCTCATCACTCACATCTCGGTCCAAGGTGCCAAAGTGGATCATTCTGACGATGATGCTGACACTGATGAAGCCCCAGCTCCTACTCCAAAACCGCAGAAGCCAAAGAAGGCTAAGGCTTCAAGATCAGCTACTCCTCCAAAAGCTTCACGTGCGAATCCACTGGCCACTGCACCTCCTGAAGATAGTGTGCAGTCTGAAGATCTATCACGTATCTCCAAGAAGACGGAGAAGAAAAAGAAAATCGCCAAAAATACTGATCAGACATTGACTCCTGCTGCCATTCTGCGAGAAGAGCACATTGATCTGTCCAGCGATGAAGATCTTGCAGATGATGCTCTCGAGCAACTGATCAAGAGCAAGGAAGAAGCAAAGATCTCCAATGATTTGCCTCTCTTTGATGTGGCAATCATCCATAACTTCATTGATGAGTGGTTTGACACCCCAAATCTCAGCTTTGAAGATCTGCAACTTCCCATTGGCCTCAGCGTCTCCTTCAATGGCGCCATTGCTTTTGAGCTAGCTCTTGCTCAGCGCATCGTTGAACTGAAGTACAAGATCGACCATGAGAAAGCTCAGTTCAAGAAGCATGTGGCAAAGCTCAGCGTGCAAGATGTCAAAAACTTCATGATCATGCTGCACGAGCTCAAAGAAGCCTTTCTCAAGAAGCGCGGCGAAGCTAAAGGCTCTCGTGAGCGTATGAAGAGTCTGTCTGACAAGTGTGTGTTAGCCTACAATGAGGCTGAGAAGCGCAAGGCTCTTGGTCGTCCTGGCATTGACCCCAGAATGGCTGCTAAGAAGAAGAAGCCATCAACTGACCAATCTGCACCTTCAAGGCAGGAAGAACCTCACATAGTCTTCCCAAGCAGCATGACTGGCTCGAAGCCAAAGGTCAGGTCAACCGCTTCAGAACTGAAGAAGACGAGGACTGCCGAGGCTGAAGCCAGAAAAAGGAAAAATCCTAAAGCCTCTGATGTTGCTCCCTCCAAGAAGAAGCGCAAAACCAGGAAGAATCGGGCTGCTCCCACAGAGCCCTTAGTTGTTGAACCTATCTCAATGGTTCGCCCTACATCTGAACACCAAGAACAATGGATGATAGTTCATGAGCCTGCTTCCACAGAGGCTCATGAAGCTGAAGACATTCCAGCAGTTGATCCCACCGCTGCTGAAGGCATTGGTCACAATGAAAATGTTGAAGATGATGTAGTTCTTCCTCAGATCAAACACAACTTGGTATCATCGCCTGTTCTCACGAACAGCGAACTCATCAGCATTGGTCGTCCTCTGATGCCAATTACTCAGGATGCATCATGGGCTGATCACCCACAACAACAAGACTCCCCGAGTACTCCCCAACAACAACAAGTCGCACCACCTATGCAAGAAGAAGAGGATGACTTTGAGGCCCAGCCAACTCCACGTCCAAAGGCGTCGCCAACATTACGCAGGCTTCGGAAAGGACCAAGGCCTCAAGTCCCTCTTTCGAGTGTTCCAGAAGGAGAAGTGCACCACCAACCTGTTGCACGTCAACTGTTTTCAGAAGCCACTCCGACTGTGAATGTCTTCGTGTCTGAAGCCAAAGCTGCTGAAGACAATCCGGCTGCATCAGCCGATGACAACCAAGAAGAAGAACGTGTCCCTACTCCCCCCATTACTGAAGAAGCTGTTCCTGAAGTGAACGTGCCAGTGCCCGACCCTCCAGCTCATCAAGTGGAGGTTGAAAATCTTGAGGCTGCCACCACCAACACAAATGAAGCCAATGAAGTAGTCATGACTGCAGCAAATGTGGAGCCTGCACCAACCAATGTGCCAGAAGTCAATGATGCAACTGCTCCTGAAGCATCTGTTGTCCAGCCTGACGCCTCTGCTGTTGCCACTGCTCCTGTTCCGCCACCAAGGCCCCATACAATTGAGCAAGCATACAACTATAGTCAGCTGATCACCGTCAAATGGCCCGTTTTGGTCCATCCGCCTAATGCCTCTGGTCCGCAGTTTGATTATCATGTTGAGCATAGGCCTCTAGTCCAGAAACCAAAGCCAAGACTGCCAAGGTTCCCAGGTACTGCCACCTCTACAGGCTCCTTCAATGCAAATGGCTTCAAAGCCCACAACACCTTCTTTGACAGAGCAAAGAACCCCAACTCAAGGCCAAGAATATCATCTGATCGTTTCTGGAGCTATCAGCAGCGAAGCTAATACTCCTACGTTCTGTATGATCAAGGGCGCATTTTCCCTCATATGCGCCTCAATACTGAAGCCATTGCTGGACTGCCATGCTTAGAAGAAGCACTTGACTGCTTTCGTGATGCAGGTCTACTCAGCTTTGTGACAGACAAAGAACATTGGAATGAGGAACTTTTGCTTCAATTCTATGCTACCCTCCACATTCGCGGCTACTATAGGGATACAAAGACATGGGTTCTTGAGTGGATGACAGGAAATGTTCATCATGAAGCCAAAGCTCTTGACGTCATTGAGCTTACAGGCCTACCCACTCCCGAAGAGCTGTTCGAACCTGATTGTCAACTCCACCGCAATGCACTGGGGAGCATCTTCCATAAGCCAGAGCCCAACATGAGCCAGATGTTGAGCATGATGAAGCCTCTGCCACCTGACACTGAATACCCAAAGGAGTTCTTTGTTGATGACCTTGAGTATCTGCCTCGCACAATATATCACATCATCAGGCGAACTCTATGGCCTATCAAAGGGCATTCATCAGCTGCAAAACTTGAAGGAGCCATGAAGACATTGGTCTTTTACATCCTCAATGGCATCAGCTTCAATACACAAGAATTCTTCATCTGGCAACTGGCTGCGTCTGGATCTAACCTTTTTGGCCTGAAATTCTATGCTCCATGGGTCATGCGCCTCATCAAGCTACACTCTGCTATCAACTATCAGCCCTCTGCTCGCAATCATCTGATCTTTCTACCCGAGTTTGATATGTCAGTTGAAGCCATATACCCTGAGCCTGCCAAGTAGCCTCTTTGTCTTCAAAATGCTGATCATCAAAGCTTCACTCAACCCATGGAAGGAGTCCAAGCAGTAACTCGTGTCTATCCAATGGCTGGGAACACTCGTCTGCCTCACCGTGCGCAAACTGAAGCTACTGAGAGCACAATTGCCCAAAGGCCTAAGAAGCGCTCTCACGTCCTAAATGACTGAGAACTTCTTGTGCCACTGCATCAGAAACAAGACAAGGATCACTTCTGGCTCAAGTGACAGATGCAAAGCCTCTTGGTGGACGTCAATCGCATTCGAAATCTTGCCACCAAGAATGCTTTTGTCACTCACGAGACCTGTCGGCGATCGTGGAAGAGGTTGACGCTGCTCAATGCTGAAGCAGATCTTCAAGACGATGGCTTCACTGAAAGATTCAAGTTTGACTCCACTCCTCCATGGAATGCTGTCCTACGTCGAACTCCATCCCTTGAAGACTCTGGCTATTCTTCCTCCGCGGGAACTGTGAATGCCAAAGTGATCGATGATGAAGACGATGCTACTTCACCGCCCCTACTTTTGCACGCATCGACACTGCACCAAGTTCGTCTGCGCCGCCAAACAACAACGACAACCCTGCTGCTTCACCTACGCCTCATGGGAACGAGTAGATGCTCTATGTGTTCAAACCTTTTTGGTCCTTACTGACAAAAGGGGGAGAAGCATATGAGTTTGATAGTTTTCAAGCGGGTTCATATGGGCGGTTGCTTTATATTTTGCCTAGTATTTACAACTCTCGCTTTTGATACATTTGGTTCTTTGAGTTGTAACACTTAAACTCGATGGTCGTCTGCTACTTATTTGCTTTTCTGTGATACGATGATAAATTCCGCATGTGCGATGATAACTTCCGCACTTAGATCATTCTGCAGACGTCCATTTTTCATTATGCATGTCATTCTATTAGTTATATCATTTCATGCATGATGAATTATCTTCATAAGTTGAAGAGGATCTCCACAAGTACAACCTGCCATGTGCATTTGCATTCCAAAAGCAAATTACTTATATGCACATCTTCAGGGGGAGCCTTTGCCACTTATGAAGACAATACTCTGTTCTTTACAATTTCACATACTTTATCCCCGTTGAAAACTTCAACCAGTTTGTCATCAATCACCAAAAAGGGGGAGATTGTAAGTGCATCTAGTGCCACCCCTAGTTGGTTTTGGTGTATTGACGACAAATTTGGTTGAGGGACTAATGTGTTTGTGAGAATTGCAGGATAACACAGGTAGTGTCCCTCATTGATACGGTTTACCTATCGAAGATGACCCCTAAAAATGTATGAAGACATTGACGACAATGGTGGTATGTGAGGATATTCATATTGAAGACTATGACATGAGAGGACATTGAGTGAAGACTATGGAGTGCGAAGACTGTGTCGTTTTGTTGTTTCCTTTTCCTTCTTTGTTGAGTCATAGGAACCACCGTACTGTTAATTGGGGTCCAAGTGAACAAAGTCAGAATGACTGAAGTGATGCTCAACCCAAATCCTATGTCTTCGAGCGAAGACAATGAGAGCAAATCTTATCCAGAGCTGGATGAGTCAGCTTTGTTTGTAGCCCAAGTAAAGTTGTCGTGTGTGTTTGAAATCTGACCGTTGGAACACGTGTCAGTTCCTTAGTGACCCAGGATCATTTCGGACATATCAGGTTGGGTTGCCTAGTGGCTATAAATAGCCCACCCCCTACACCATAAATTGGTGGCTGCTCAGAGTTAGTGCACGACTTTTGTCGTTTGGGAGCAACCCACCTCGAAGCCTTTGAGAGAGAGAAATCCTTGCGAGGACAAAGCATAAACACCCAGAGCCAAAGAGTGTTAGGCATCACTTAAGTCTTTCTATCTGCGTGACCTGAAGACTTATTACAGTTGAGGACTATGAATCCTCCAACCGGTTAGGCGTCGCGTTCTGAGCATCCAAGAGTCATTGTGGATCGCCGGTGAACGAAGTCTGTGAAGGTTCCAAAGTCTACCTTGAAGACTTACCAGAGTGATTGGGCGAGGACTGTGTGTCCTTAGCTCAAGGGGAATTAGGTGAAGATGCGGTCTTCTGAGTTGAATCTCAGCCTCCCTAACCAGATGTATAGTTGTCACAGCAACTGGAACTGGTCCAACAAATCATGTGTCTTCAACAAGTGACTGGTTCTATCCTCTCCCTCCCTTTACTTAGAGTTTGTCTTCGTGAAGTCATTGCCTATTTGTCGTACCTGTTTGACTTCATTGCTGGACTACTATCGTTGGTTGGCTTCATACTATCTTCCATCCTAATCCTTACTACTAAGCTGCTATTAGTCTTTGTACTTTCACATTATTGCATATTTGACTATGGTTTGCTTGTTGTACTTTATCTTCCGCTGCATATCAATTAGGCCATTTCTATTGTTTGTCTTTGAAACTTCCACTGTTTGAAGACTTTCATAAAAATCGCCTATTCACCCCCTCTAGTCGATAACTAGCACTTTCAGTGTGGCTACAGTGATCTCCCACCAGGCGGCGGGACTATAGCCATGCTCCACTGACCAAGCCTGCGTCATTAGCATCACAGCTACAGTGATCAACCACCAACCAGACCCGCCAGCGGTGATGGCGGCCTGTCGGCTCCGTACCAGACCAGTCGGCGGGGCCCACCAGGCGGCGGGCCCCAGCTGTTGGTGGAGAAGCCGGCGACCAGAGACACTGACAGCCGGGTCCAGCACCCGGCCAGATTACCATTGTACCCCTGGGGGTAGGCCTATATAAACCCCCAGGGCACCCATGCAAAGGGTTCCCAACCTGTTAGAACTAGCTTCCACCCTAGAGGAAGAAGAGAGCTAGCCCTACCTCCTTCTACCTCTATCATACAGCTCGAGGAGCACCATTGTATTCACTAGTGCCTTAGTGATCATGCGGAGACCCCATAGAGCAGGACTAGGGGTGTTATCTCCTAGGAGAGCACCGAACCTGGGTAAAGTGCATCGGCGTTCGTGTCTACGCCTCATCCCGCTTCCAGGCACCGGTGACGTTCTACTCGCTCCCACCATGATAAGTCATCCTTTGGCATATGTCGCACCCAACCCCCGACATTTGGCGCCCACCATGGGGCGAGGTGCACCGTCATCCGGAGACCTGCTCTAGATGGGAACCTTGTTCCTTCCTGGCGAGCGCAGCTAGCCCAGCACGCCCGACGGCGTCAGCCTCGACGCGCTGCGTGGTGCGAAGATCGCATGCACGGCAAGCTGCCTCACTGACCTTGTTGGCGAGATCCGCCTCTCCGACGAGCCTGCATCCAACAAGGGCACCGACTGCCCCGAGAGCCGCCTTGTCAGCCTCCTCGACCAGCTCCACGTCACCAGCGAGCCTGATGTGGACTTGGAGTCTGTTGGCTCCACCGACCCAATGATCGTCGACTCCGACATGGCGTCGCTCGACGCATTCCCCACCAATATGGTGGTCTACGACGAGCCGCCTCCTCGCGAGTACAGCGGCGGGAGGACCGTCACGGAGGTGCTTGTCATCAACAGTGGTGAGCACTCGGACGGAGGCGTCCGAGAGACCTCGATGCGGCGCTGCTAGACTTGTCAGCGCCCATCCCGGAAAACGCTGACGCCGAGACGTTGGAAGCACGCCGCGTCCAGCTCGTCGAAAGCACCAACCAACTAGCCAGCATGCGACGCCTCTCAGAAGCCTACCGGCGCGAGATGGACCGAGCTGTCGGCGTCACGCCGGCTCCTGAGGGGCTTAGCCGCATCGGCTCGATCCGGCAGCGTGGTGTGACCATCGCCAGCATGTTCGGGACGGATCGTCCTGTCTACGCCACGCCTGCGGAGAACATCCGGGCTGCCCAGGCGGTGACAGATGAGCTGGACAAGTATGAGGGCGACGAGCATCGCCACATGACGGAGCGAGTCCAACAGCTCCTTGACGCGGCCGCAGATCAGCACGAAGCCGGCTGCCGCGCCGAAGTGCCTGTCCGGTGGAACGACGAACCGCCCCTTCGGCAGGATCACGACGCGACATCCCGGACACCGACTGGTGGCGCTCGCGGAAGAAGAGGCAATGAGCCGGCTGCCAGCCGCAGTCGGACTCACCTCTCCTTCGAGCGTGACGCAGACGGCCGCCCTTGAGCAGTGGAGCGGCGAGGCGACCTGCCTCCCCCTCCGCCTCGCGGATAAAGGCACCCCACTCCGCCGCTTGTCACGCACCCGACACTGGGCGACCACCTTGGCCGCCGAGAAGGAGTCGGAGAGAACGACGCCCGCCATCGGATCGACTGCCTCAACCGATCCCTGGCGCTAGAAGAAGAAGACGCGTTGGGCTCGCCCAGTTTCGGCCCCCGAATCCGAGATGAGACTTTCCCTCGAGGGTTCACGCTCCCAAGAGATACGCCCAAGTACACCGGCTCCGTGAAGCCGGAGGACTGGCTGGTCGACTACTCCAGGACCATCAACATAGCTAACCACAACAAGCACGTTGCTGTGAAGTATGTCCCGCTCATACTCCAGGGCACAGCCCGGACGTGGCTTAACAACCTGAAGCCCCGTAGCATCAACAGCTGGGTTGATTTCACTGGAGCCTTCATCCGCAACTTCACCAGCACGTACAAGCGGCCTCCCAAGTCCCGTCAGCTCTCCTTGTGCGTCCAAGGGCCCAGCGAATCGACTCGTGACTATCTCACGCGCTGGGTCGAGCTGCGTAACTCCTGCGAAGGCGTGCACGAGGTGCAGTCTTTCGAATACTTCAGCGCCGGGTGCCGAGAAGGCACCCACCTCAAGCACCGGCTTCTCTACGACGAGCCGGCGACTCTTGACGAACTGCTGATCATCACTGACAAATATGCCATGGCCGACTCCTCCATGAAGGCGGAGATCCAAGTCGACACAACCCGCAAGGTAGCCCCTTAGGCTCCTCGGACTCCGGCTGGTGACACCAGTCGGCGACAGCAACCAAGCGACAACAAGCGCAAGGCCATGCAGCCGGCTTCCACCAGCCGGCAGGTGGCGACAGTCAAAGACCAGCAGCCGGAAGGGCAGCCTCCGCCCAAGCGTCAGAAGGGTGGCAAGCCCAATTGGTTACCCGCCTTCTCGTACGAGCAGACTCTTGATGCACCCTGCAAGTTCCATAGTGGTGCGAGGCCATCCAACCACACCACTCGGAAGTGCCATTGGCTTACCATAATCGCCAAGGGAGATGGACTCCTGCCTCCTCTGCCTGCCGGCCCGCCGCCTCCTCCGCCGCAGCAGCCGGCAGCTCGGCCAGTCGGCGCCATACAAGATGAGTATCTAGAGGAGCACGGAGCCTACGTTGTGTTCACCAGTGTGGCCGACGACAGACGCAGCAGACGGCAGCAACAACAAGAAGTACAAGCAGTGGCATCAGATACTCCAGATTTCATGCATTGGTCCGAGAAGCCCATTAGTTGGAGCAGGGCTGACCACCTGGAGGTGATGCCCTCCCCTGGCTGTTATGCCCCAGTCTTAGATGCCACCTTTGCAACAGAGAGGCGGGCAACTCGTTTCTCCAGAGTCCTGATAGATCGCGGCAGCAACATCAATATCCTATACCGTGACATAATGGAGAAATTGGGAATCAAGCAGAAGCAGCTTCACCCCAGTCGGACTGTATCCAAGGAATATTTCCTGGCCTTTCCTGCTCACCAATCGGCAAGACCCAGATCGACGTTCTCTTCTGGGACAAAAATCACTTCCGCCGAGAGCCAGTCTGGTTTGAGGTGGTGGACCTTGAGAGCCCCTACCATGCGCTACTTGGCCGGCCTGCTCTAGCCAAGTTCATGGCGGTCCCCCACTATGCTTACCTCAAGATGAAGATGCCGACTACCAAGGAAATCCTGACCATAGTCGAAGACTACAAGAAGTTGTCCGCCTGCACAGCAGAGAGCAGCCGGCTGGCTGAGTCCCTTGTGATTGTAGCTGAAAAGCGGCTCCTTGACCGGGTTGTGGCGATGGCAGGCAAGCAGCCGGAAATTTCACCCACCCCCAAGGAGTCGGAAGTTGAGGGCTCGTTCAAGCCGGCAAAAGAAACAAAGAAGATACCCTTGGATCTGGAGCACCAGGAGAGGCACGCTGTCATAGGCACAAACCTTGACAGCAAATAGGAAAGCGAGCTCGTCGATTTCCTCCGTGAGAATCGGGACATCTTTGCATGGTCTCCCAAGGACATGCCGGGTGTTCCGACGGATTTCGCCGAGCACAAGTTACATGTCCGACCTGACGCCTAGCCGGTCAGGCAGCCCTTGCGCCGCCTGTCAGAATGAAAGACAAGAGTTGTTGGAGAATAAATAGCCCAGCTTCTTGCAGCCGGCTTTATCATGGAAGTATTTTTCCCAGAATGGCTGGCCGGTCCAGTTCTTGTGCTAAAGAAGAATAAGCAGTGGTGCATGTGTATTGATTATACCAGCCTCAACAAACCTTGCCCCAAAGATGCTTTTGCTTTGCCAAGAATCGACCAAGTGATAGACTCCACAGCCGGATGCGAACTGTTGAGTTTCCTGGATGCGTAGTCAGGGTACCATCAGATCAAGCTGAACCCAGCCGGCAGGCTGAAGACCGCCTTCATCACGCTATTCGGAGCCTTCTGCTACCTGACCATGACGTTCGGCTTGCAAAATGCCAGCGCCACGTTTCAACGTTGCATGCAAAAGTGTCTCCTCAAGCAACTTGGCAGAAACGCCCATGTTTATGTGGACGATGTGGTTGTGAAGATGGAGAAGCGTGGCACACTACTGGAAGACCTCAAGGAGACATTTGAGAACCTGCGCCGATTTCAGATCAAGCTCAACCCGGAGAAATGCATCTTCGGAGTACCAGCCGGCCAGCTTCTCGGCTTCTTGGTCTCAGAGCGTGGCATAGAGTGCAATCCTGTGAAGATCAAGGCCCTTGAGAAGATGGAGGTGCCCACCCGACTACTGGACGTGCAGAAGTTCACCGGCTGCCTGGCATCAATCAGCCGTTTCATCAGTCGGCTGGGCGAGAAGGCTCTCCCCTATACCAGCTCATGAAGAAGACCACTTTTTTCGAGTGGAACGACAAGGCGGACGAAGCTTTCCTCCGGCTCAAAAAGATGTTGACCACTCCGCCTATCCTGGCGGCACCGACTTATAAAAAGCCCATGCTTCTCTACATCGCCGCCACCAGTCGGGTGGTCAGCACAGTCATAGTGGTAGAGCGCAAGGAGGAGGGCAGAGCACTACCAGTCCAGAGGCCAGTGTATTACTTGAGTGAAGTGTTGTCCGCCTCCAAGCAAAACTACCCCTACTATCAGAATATGTGCTATGGTGTGCACTTTGCCGCCAAGAAGCTGAAGCATTACTTTCAAGAGCACCCAATTACTGTTGTCTGCACTGCTCCGCTTGCTGAGATCATTGGAAGCCGAGATGCTTCAGGCCGAGTGGCCAAATGGGCCATAGATCTGGCCCCCTACACCATCTACTACCACCCTCGCACCTCCATCAAGTCACAAGCGCTGGCCGACTTCCTCGTCGACTGGGCCGAGACCCAGTACCTGCCACCAGCGCTAGACTCTACCCATTGGCGGATGCACTTTGATGGTTCAAAGATGCGCACCGGTCTGGGAGCCGGCACCATCCTCACCTCTCCCAAAGGCGACAAGCTAAGATATGTGTTGTAAATCCACTTTGCCGCCTCCAACAACGTAGCTGAATACAAGGCACTCATACACGGGCTCCAGCTTGCCAAGGAACTTGGCATTCGCAGGATCCAGTGCTATGGTGACTCCGACTTGGTGGTCCAGCAGTCGTCAGGCAACTGGGATGCCAAGGATGCAAATATGGCAAGCTACCGCTTCCTCGTACAGCAACTAAGTGGATACTTTGACGGGTGCGAGTTCCTCCATGTGCCAAAAAATGACAACGAGCAAGCAGATGCCCTGGCACGGATCGGCTCCACCTGGCAAGCAATACCAGCCGGCATCACCCTGCAGCGCCTCCTTAAGCCGTCTGTCAAGCTGTCACCAGAATCCGACTCCATCTTCGTGCCGGCCCCTCCTGAAGTAGTCGGATCTGACTTGAGGGCCCCAGAAGCCGGCGTGGGGACTTCGGCAGGCGGCCCGGTGACTACAGCCGTCGCACCCGGCTTGGGGACTTCAGAGCCCGGCCCGGGGACTGCAGCAGTCGGCCCGGGGACTTCTTTGACTCAACAGGCGGCAGCCAACTCCAACCTGCCGCCTCCTGGCCCAACCGCCCTCGTACAAGTTGCAGTCGTGGCAGTCGAAGAAATAGCACCACCTTCATGGGCTCAACCCATCCTTAACTTCCTGGTGAACAAGGAGCCGCCGACTGATGAGATCCTAGCCCGACAGGTGCAACGACGGGCAGCAACATACACCATAGTCAACAAAGAACTGGTGCGGTGCAGTGCCACTGGTGTGTACCCACGCTGCGTGGAGCCGGACCAGGGTCAAGCAATCCTCAAGGATATCCACCAAGGCGAATGTGGTCACCACGCGGCTTCAAGATCACTTGTTGCCAAAGCTTTCCACCATGGTTTCATCTAGCCGACTGCTCTAGAAGACGCCAAGGAGTTGGTCCAGAAATGTAAAGGGTGCCAGAAGTTCCGTTCCAAGCCACACTTGCCGGCTTCTGCGCTCAAGACCATTCCCATAGCCTGGCCCTTTGCCGTCTAGGGGCTGGATATGGTGGGGCCATTCAAGACGGGTCGCGGCGGCATGACTCATTTGCTTGTCGCCGTGGACAAGTTCACCAAGTGGATAGAAGCAAAGCCAATCAAGAAGCTGAAAGGGCCGACTGTTGTGACTTTCATCGCCGACATCACCACTCGGTACGACATACCACATAGCATCATCACCGACAACGGCACAAACTTAGCCAAAGGTGCCTTGGCTCATTTCTCCGCGACGCAGGGCATTCGACTGGACTTAGCGTCCGTTGCCCATCCGCAGTCAAACGGCCAAGTAGAGCGAGCAAACGGCCTCATTTTGTCCGACATCAAGCCCCGACTGGTCGAGCCTCTAGAGCGTTGATACGTCCATTTTGCATCATGCTTTTATATCAATATTTATTGCATTGTGGGATGTTATTACACATTATATCTCAATACTTATGGCTATTCTCTCATATTTTACAAGGTTTACCATGAAGAGGGGGTGAGGGAGTCCTGGACTAGGGGGTGTCCGGATAGCCGAACTATCATCTTTGGCTGGACTCCAAGACTATGAAGATACAAGATTGAAGACTTCGTCCCGTGTCCGGATGGGACTTTCCTTGGCGTGGAAGGCAAGCTTGGCAATACGGATATGTAGATCTCCTACCATTGTAACCGACTCTGTGTAACCCTAGCCCTCTCCGCTGTCTATATAAACTGGAGGGTTTTAGTCCGTAGGACGAACAACAATCATACCATAGGCTAGCTTCTAGGGTTTAGCCTCCTTGATCTCATGGTAGATCTACTCTTGTACTACCCATATCATCAATATTAATAAAGCAGGAGTAGGGTTTTACCTCCACCGAGAGGGCCCGAACCTGGGTAAAAACATCGTGTCCCTTGTCTCCTATTACCATCCGCCTAGACGCACAGTTTGTGACCCCCTACCCGAGATCTGCCGATTTTGACACCGACATTGGTGCTTTCATTGAGAGTTCCTCTGTGTCGTCACCTATAGGCCCGATGGCTCCTTCGATCATCAACAACGACGCAGTTCAGGGTGAGACTTTTCTCCCCGGACAAATCTTTGTATTCGGCGGCTTTGCACTGCGGGCCAATTCACATGGCCATCTGGAGCAGATCGAAAGCTACGCCCTTGGCCATCAGGTCAGATTTGGGAGTTTGAACTATACGGCTTCGACGGATTCAAGCCACAGCCGAGTGCGCCGCACTGTCACGGTGGGCACGATTTAACTCTGTTGCCGGACAGTGCCCTGGAGGCCGCACAAGAGTCCGCTCTGACCCTTAGCTCGGAGCCGACTGCGCCGATCGAGGATGGGTGGCTGGACACCGCCTCGGGGGCTGCTACCTCTACGGCGATAGAGCCGAATACCGACCCTATCCCTTGTGAAGCTCGTGACTCCAAGGTGCCGGACTCCCCTCCGGACCTCGAACCCTCCGCGCCCGTGCCCATCGAATCCGATTGGGCGCCGATCATGGAGTTCACCGCTGTGGATATCTTTCAGCACTCGCCTTGTGGCGACATCCTGAATTCGCTAAAGTGTCTCTCTTTATCAGGAGAGCCCTGGCCGAACTATGGTCAGGTAGGTTGCGATGCGGACGATGAAGAAATTCAACACCCACCCACCACCCACTTTGTAGCCACTGTCGATGACTTAACCGATATGCTAGACTTCGACTCCGAAGACATCGACGGTATGGACGACGATGCCGGAGACGACCAAGAACCAGCGCCTACAGGGCACTGGAAGGCCACCTCAACCCACGATGTACATATGGTGGATACACCTAAAAGAAGCGATAACGAGGAACAACGGGACGCTGTGAAGGATAATCGTCTCGAAAAGCAGTCAAAACGGCGACATAAGTGCTGCTCAAAGCCCCGTCTCGACAAAGACAGAACCCATACAGACCCAGCCATAGAGTAGGGCGAACCGGTGGACGACGAACATGCCCTCGAGCAACCATCAGAACAGGATAAGTTGGATAGACAATCCGTCCCCGGTGAAGATAACAGTCCGGACGATCTCACGCCGGACACATCGTTGGAGTAGTAAAACCTCCACAAAAGGCTTATTGCCACCGCACGTAGTCTGAAGATGCAGAAGCGGAAGCTCAAAACATCGGAAGACGCACTCAAAATGAGATGGAGCAAGGTACTCAACACCGCAGACAAATACGGCGATAGTCGCCAAACAAAGAGCTACCCGAAGCGCAAACTACTGCCCGAATTTGACGAGGAGGCCGTAGAGCCCCCACGAACAAAGAACAAAGAGGCCGCCCGGTCGGATAGACGACCACACGACAAACAAAGAGCGGCAAGCGGCACCGCACACAAGTCAATATGCAATCCGCATAAGGATCCACGCCAAAAGGATGGCCGAGTCAGGTCTATCTATGGGCCAAGAAAGCAAGCTTTAGAAAGAAATACAACACGTCGAGTATTCGAACATCACGGCACACCCAAATACAGGGGCGCCGCACACCCCCTATGTTTTACCGATGAGGTGCTGGATCATGAATTTCCAGCGGGATTCAAGCCCGTAAACATAGAGGCATACGACGGAACAACAGACCCTGGAGTCTGGATTGAGGATTACATCCTGCACATACATATGGCTACAGGAGATGACCTCCACGCCATAATATACTTACCCCTCAAGCTCAAAAGGCCAGCCCGGCATTGGCTCAAAAGCCTCCCAGAAAATACCATTGGAAGTTGGGAAGAGCTCGAGGATGCGTTTCGAGAAAATTTTCAGGGGACTTATGTCCGTCCTCCGGATGCAGACGATTTAAGTCACATAATTCCACAGCTCGGAGAGTCAGCCCGCAAATACTGGAGCAGGTTCCTCACCAAATAGTCGGCTGTCTGGACACCGAAGCCTTAGCAGCTTTCAAATATAACATCCGAGACGAATGGCTCGCCAGACACCTCGGCCAAGAAAAGCTGAGAACAATGGCCGCATTAACAAGCCTCATGACCCACTTTTGCGCGGGGGAGGATAGCTGGCTGGCAAGATGCAGCACCAGCGACCCAAGTACATCCGAGGTCAGGGATGGAAATGGGAAACCACGACGCAGCAAGGACCAGCGCCGGACCAAGGGAAACAGTCCGAAGAGCACGACAGTCAATGCCGGATTCAAAAGCTCTCGGCAGAACAACAAAAAACTGCCTCTTAAGGACAACAGCGACGAGCTGTCCAACCTAAACAAAATCTTGGACAAGATACGCCAAATCCACAGTACCTCCGGGAAGCCTGCAAACCACACCCACAGAGATTGTTGGGTCTTCAAACAGTCCGGCCGACTTAATGCCGAACATAAGGGGCTCGACACACCAAGTGAGGACGATGACGAACCCCACAAGCAGAGCACCGGAAAACAAAGGAATTTCCCACAAGAGGTCAAAACAGTAAACTCACTTCAAGTGACAACAGGAAAAAATAGAGCGGCGCCCATTAAAGTACGTGCCGCATGGTCCACCCCAGCGGAGTCCCGACACTAGATGTCAAAACCAATCACTTTCGACCATCAGGATTACTCCGGAAGTATCCGGAACGCAGGATGGACTGCTTTGATATTAGATCCTATAATCGATGCACTACAATTTACACAAGTCCTAATGGACGGCGGCAGTGATCTAAACCTGCTATATCAGGACACAATCCGCAGAATGGGGATAGACCAAACCAAAATGCGTCATAGCAACACTTCCTTTAAAGGAGTGATGCCAGGCCCATATGCCCATTGTACGGGCTCTCTACCACTAGAAGTTGTGTTCGGCTCATCCGACAATTTCCGTCGTGAAAAGTTAGTCTTCCACATCGCCCCATTTAAAAGTAGCTATCAAGCACTATTGGGACGTGAAGCTTTCCCCCGCTTTAACGCAATACCGCATTATGCATCTCTTACACTTAAAATGCCCGGTCCATGCGGCATCATCTCATTAAAGGGAAACTTCGAGTGTTCCTTGAATACGAAGAAAGTGAGACTGCCTTGACAGCCACACACTAATCTGGCTTTGGTGATCAAAGCACCTAAACAGGTCATTCAGATCCCGGACACGGTTAGGCGAGTCCGGCATAAATAAACAAGGGGCTTACTAGCCGCGTACCCCCTTACAAGGGGCTGCACGCATGTACAACAAGAGACAATAAAGCTCAGTTTTATTCATTTTTGAATTATACTCTGTTTATACATTTTTCGCACGATCCTTTTTTCCAACTAAGTTCTTCTCCTTTACAGATGAACACCGTGCTACACCCGTCCAGGATACGGCACAACGGAGACACAGGCGCAGACGTGCAGTAGGGACCCGTCGCAAGGACTCTTTTCAGATTAAGACCCTGCGTAAACCTTTCTTACTGTCTCTTGTTGATACACATCCCCCGGTTTCTTACTATAACCGAGGAGGAGGCTGGCGTTTTGGCATCGGCCGCGTCAGAAATTTTTTGCGCGTACCTGGACATAGGGGCTTAGGGCATCGTTCTGCCTGTTTCCATAAAGACCGAATACCTTAGGGAGTGTTCGGCGTCTCGAGTTAGGCCTTATATGCATCAGCTCTGAATCATGTCTTGGGTAAAATGTTGGGTTTGCCCGGCTCCTGTGTTTTGCTGCCTTACGTTCCGCTCTATCGGCTAACTCGTCACCAGGAGAACTACTGCGGTTGTGCCCCGGTTCGTCCAGGTGAGCACCTCAGTAGAGAAAGCCGAAAACTGACTGTCATGATATAGCGAGAGACTGGTCAACCACTCGATCGACCACCGGAATGTTTAGAATTCCCCTGCTTTAACGAAGGACCGTTTCCCGGTCAGGCACATACGCGCCCCGAATTCGGAGAGCGCGGTGCCCCTAGGGGCTATATAGTAGCCCCATCATCGAACTCCTATGGCTAAGTGAAAGTGATAAGCATTATAGTCCGGTTGCCTAGTTTGCTACGCTATCACCTCCTTCAAAGGACCAAGACGTTGGATTAAGTGTGAAAATGCGCTTTTTTGCAAACACCCCCACACTATGTGCGTGGGGGCTGAAGCCGAAGACTGCCATCTTTCAGGTTATATACAAATATACATTAACGGCCGCACATGAGGTATTTCAATACTTGAACGCACAAGTACAAAAAGCCCTTATATTATATTTGAAACATGGTCTCACAAATCATACATGTCATTTGAACATAACATTTTTCGAGCACTGCGTCTCTATTAAACGAGCGCCCTGCAGGACTTCCTCAAAATAGTGCTCGGCAGGTACTCGGCTTCTGTCCGAATCCTGGGATTCAACATCGGTGGCCTTCATCTCTGCCCAGTATGTTTTCACACGGGCAAGAGCCATCCGTGCACCCTCTATGCATGCCGACCGTTTCATTGCATCGATATGCGACACCGCATCAAGGAACTGCTGCACCAAGCCAAAATAACTCTTCGGCTCGGGCCTTTTCGGCCACAAATGAGTCACGACATCCTTCATGGCAAGTCCGGCCAACCTATTCAGCTCAGCCCATTCGGCTAACCGGTCGGTTAATGGAAGTGGATGCTCTGGACTATGGAACTGCGACCAAAGAAGCTCTTCCATTCCGTGATCCTCTTGGCCTCGGAAGTGTGCGACCGCGTCTGCGGCACTCGCCGCCAAATCCAGATAAGCATCCTCCGCACCCCATAGCTGGCCCAACTGAGCATACTTCGGATCCATGAACTTCCCCCACAGCAGAAAGGGCTTTCCAGCCGCGATATCTCCGTCTTGACGTAGCTCCTCCTTTATAGCTCTCATCGTGGAGCGGGCATCCTTGGCTTCGGCGGTGGCCTTCTTCAGGTCCTCTTGCTCCGCTCGGTGTTATTTTTCAAGAAACTCGCAGCGGTCGGTAGCATTCTTCAGCTTCACGGCCATCTCGGCCATTTCCTCACTGCTTCGACAGTGAGCAGCCTGTTCGGCTTTTAGCTCTTCGGCCGCCTTCAAGGCAGCCACATTACTTTTTCTGGCTTGCTCCTTGGCTCAGGCGAGCTCCGCCCGAAGGTCCTCCATAGCAGCGGCACCATCTGCATTAAGCATACATGTTGTAAGGCACGGGCGTCAAGCTCCCTTACCAGGTGTCCGCGGAGAAGCCACATACCTTGTGACTCGTCAAGTCGCTTATTGATCAGTGTGATGTCCACATCTGCAACGTCAAGTTGCCGCTTGAGTTCGGAAAATCCATCAGTCCGGCTGGCCACCGAACGCTCCGCCACCTATATAGGAAAGGCGACATCTTACAACTGAGATTATGATCCTCGGCACGCTGTCACCTTTGACAACGTACCGAGTCTTAGGGGCTATTATCTATACAGAGTGCATTCTATATGCAAAACTGTGAGAAGGTATATCATTTTTGCGTACCTCAAACCCCGTCAGTAAACTTCTGACGGCTTCATGCAATCTGCTCTCAGCGGATGAAATCCTTTCAATCACTGTACCATTAACGTACGGTGATCTTCTGAGATAGACGCTCGCCCGAGCAGATCCTTCAGCTCCTCCGACCGTACACCAGTTGGTGCCGAATCTTCCGGCCCCGCCGGACTCGAGGAAACCCTCCGCGACGACACTTCAGGGTCGTCCGCCCCGCCTGACGGTGCGGCACACGAAGGCATTTCGCTCTGCATCATCTCCGGACGAAGATCCCCCGAAGATGAGCTCTTCTGAGAAGGGTTGAGATCCGAACTACAAGGTAAAACTTCGTTTATCTTCAGAAATAAAAACAGGGATGTCCCTTATTACAAAACTCCCCTTTCTACTTACGGCTCGCTAGAGGGCTGATTTCCTTGGGGGAAAAGTCCTTCCGGGGCTTCTCCCGGCGCAGGACCCTCTGGTGAAGATTTCTTCCCCCGCTTTGAGGCCTTGGCCTCCGGATCTTCAGAAGCGGTCCTCTTCTCCCCCTGGAGGGAGGGATCCTCGATCCCCCCTTTCTTGAGAGCCTCCTTAGCGGAGGCAGTAGCTTTCCTGCTCCCCCCTTCGCCCTCTTCCAAAGGCGCAGCCTCCAGCATCTTGGTTAACAGAGGATCCGGCGTGGTCTCAGGGAGGGGGACGAACACCTTATTAGTTTTGCTTTTGCTATCCATTCCTGTTCGGAGGACAGCTCTTTAAAGGGCAAGTTTATGATAAATGTACGGATAGCGTGTCCGGGCACAGGACTACTTACTTGAGTATCCGGGCGATTGCAGCTCAGACCTGCGTCCTCGGTCAAGTCTGGACACATCTCTTGTGATCCGAAGAACAGTTTATACAGCTCCACGGGCGTCGCACCCATGAAGTGTTGGATAGCTCACGGTCCCTCCGGATTTAATTCCCACAGGCAGGAGGGGGCAACGTTTGCAGGGCAGAAGGCACCGAATTAGCATGACCTACGCCACTACAACCAGATTGATCTCCCTCTCTTGGAGGTCTCGAATATGGCCCTGCAACAGTGGTACGTCTTTGGACGGCCCCCAGTCAAGCCCTCTGTTGACCCATGACGTCAGCCGTTGTGGAGGGCCCGAGCGAAAGGCAGGTGGCGCCACCCATCTGGTGCCCCTCGGACTGGTGATGTAGAACCACTCCTGTTGCCACAAACCAAGCTCCGCTTGAAAAGAGCCCTCGGGCCAGGGAGCGTCAGCACTCTTGCTTATAACAGCCCCTCCGCACTCTGCCTGCTGCCCCTCGATCATCTTCGGCTCCACATTGAAGGTCTTGAGCCACAATCCAAAGTAAGGGGTAGTGCGGAGGAAGGCTTCGCATACAACAATGAACAATGAGATGTGGAGGATGGACTCCGGATCCAAGTCGTGGAATTCCAGCCCATAATAAAACATGAGCCCCCTCACGAAGGGGTCCGTCGGGAAGCCTAAACCCCGACGGAAGTGAGACACAAACACCATGCTCTCACCGGGCTCGGGGGTAGGAATAACTTGCCCTTGGGTAGGCAGCCTATGCGAAATTTCGCCGGTTAGATACCTGGCGTCTCTCAGCTTTAGCACGTCTTCTTCCGTGATGGAAGAAGGCATCCATCGGCCTTGCAGGTTGGAACCGGACATTGTCAAAGGTCCGAAGCGCCTGAATCTGAAGCTTTGGGTGTTGGAACTCGAGGCGAGGGGCGGATTCGATTGAGATTGAAAGAAAGGAGCAGGCCTTGGTCTCGTTATAAAGAGGTTGAATACCAAGAGCCCTCCCCGTGGCCGTTTAGGACTTGCCTTCGGTAGAGGGGGCGTGCCAACGGGCGCGGTTGGGTTACCCACGCCCGTATTAATGAGAATCCCGGAATAAGGGGACACGATCTCTGCTTTGACAAGACGTGCCAAGGAAACCGCTTCGCTAAACGCGCTGAAGTGGAACAATAAAAGCAATTCGAATAAAAGCTTTGCCGTGGTGTGACGTCATGCCATGAAATACGTCAGCAGATTGAACTTGTGTAAATATTATTCTCTCTACGGTGGTATGTGGAATTTATTTTGCAGAGCCGAACACTATCCTGGTGTTCAAAATCTTTTATGAATTATTCGGAGGAGGAATCCGCCTTGCAATGCCGAAGACAATATGTGCGCCGGACTAATCGTCATTGAAGCCTAGTTTAGGGGCTACTGAGGGAGTCCTGGACTAGGGGGTGTCTGGATAGCCGAACTATCATCTTTGGCCGGACTCCAAGACTATGAAGATACAAGATTGAAGACTTCATCCCGTGTCCGGATGGGACTTTCCTTGGCGTGGAAGGCAAGCTTGGCGATACGGATATGTAGATCTCCTACCTTTGTAACCGACTCTCTGTAACCCTAGCCCTCTCCGATGTCTATATAAACCGGAGGGTTTTAGTCCGTAGGACGAACAACAATCATCCCATAGGCTAGCTTCTAGGGTTTAGCCTCCTTGATCTCGTGGTAGATCTACTCTTGTACTACCCATATCATCAATATTAATCAAGCAGGAGTAGGGTTTTACCTCCACCGAGAGGGCCCGAACCTGGGTAAAAACATCGTGTCCCTTGTCTTCTGTTACCATCCGCCTAGACGCACAGTTCGGGACCCCCTACCCGAGATCCGCCGGTTTTGACACCGACAGGGGGAATGCCGGCAGCTGGAATTCTGGCTGGAAAAGGAGCAAACATTGGAAACCTATTCTACACTGCTCCAAAAATCCTGAAACTCCACGAAACTTAATTTTGGAATTAATAAGAATTATTCACCAGAAGAAACACCTCAGGGGGCCCACACCCTGGCCAGAAGGGTGGGGGGCGCGCCCACCCCTACTAGGCACGCCCCCTGTCTCCTGGGCCCCCTAGTGGCCCTCTGGTGTTCATCTTCTGCAATATGAAGGCTTTTACCCATGAAAAAAATCGCGGGCAAGCTTATGGGACGAAACTCCGTCGCCACGAGGCGGAACCTTGGCGAAACCAATCTAGGGCTCCAGCGGAGCTGTTTTGCCGGGGACACTTCCCTCCGGGAGGAGGAAATCATCACCATCGTCATCACCACCGATCCTCGCATCGGGAGGGGGTCAATCTCCATCAACATCTTCACCAGCACCATCTCCTCTCAAAACCCTAGTTCATCTCTTGTATCCATTCTTGTGTCCAAACCACAAATTGGTACCTGTGGGTTGCTATTAGTGTTGATTACTCCTTGTAGTTGATGCTAATTGGTTTACTTGGTGGAAGATCATATGTTTAGATCCTTAATGCATATTATTACTCCTCTGATTATGAACGTGAATATGCTTTGTGAGTAGTTACGTTTGTTCTTGAGGACATGGGTGAAGTCTTGCTATTAGTAGTCATGTGAATTTGGTATTCGTTCAAAATGTTGATGAGATGTATGTTTTCTTTCCTCTAGTGGTGTTATGTGAATGTCGACTACATGACACTTCACCATTATTTGGGCCTAGAGGAAGGCATTGGGAAGTAATAAGTAGATGATGGGTTGCTAGAGTGACAGAAGCTTAAACCCTAGTTTATGGGTTGCTTCGTTAGGGGCTGATTTGCATCCATATGTTTAATGTTGTGGTTAGGTTTACCTTAAGACTTCGTTTGGAGTTGCGGATGCTTGTAATAGGGGTTAATCATAAGTGGGATGCTTGTCCAAGTAAGGGTAGTACCCAAGCACCGGTCCACCCACATATCAAATTATCAAAGTACCGAACGCGAATCATATGAGCATGATGAAAACTAGCTTGACGATAATTCCCATGTGTCATCTGTAGCTCTTTTCTCATTATAAGAAATTGTCCAAGCTTATCCTTTTCTACAAAAAGGATTGGGCCACCTTGCTGCACTTTATTTACTTTCATTGCAATTTACTCATTACAATTTATCTTATGACAAAACTATCTGTTACTTACAATTTCAGTGCTTGCAGAGAAAACCTTACAGAAAACCGCTTATCATTTCCTTATGCTCCTTGTTGGGTTCGACACTCTTACTTATCAAAAGGACTACGATAGATCCCCTACACTTGTGGGTCATCAAGCGTTCGGCCGGCTGCTGGCTTGATGAGCTGCTGGCCATCCTCTGGAGCCTGCGCACAACTCCGAACAAGTCAACCGGCTTCACGCCCTTCTTCCTCGTCTACGGTGCCTAAGCCGTCATCCCGACGGACATAGAATTTGACTCCCGACGAGTCACCATGTACACCAAGGCGGAGGCCAAAGAAGCGCGAGAGGACGTCGTCGATCTGCTGGAAGAGGGCCGGCTATTGGCACTCAGCCGGTCCACCATCTACCAGCAGAGTCTGCGCTGATACTACAACCGCAAAGTCAAGCCAAGATCCTTCTAAGAGGGAGACCTTGTGCTCCGGCTGATCCAGAGAACAGCTGGCCAACACAACCTCTCGGCACCTTGGGAAGGCCCTTTCATCGTCAGCAAAGTGCTGGGCAACGGTTCCTACTACCTGATCGACGCTCAGAAGCCCAGAGCACGCAAAAGAGATGACTCAGGCAAGGAGACAGAGAGGCCATGGAACACAAACCTCCTCCGAAGATTTTACAGTTAAAGCAGTATGTATCACGCCACCTTTTGTATTAAGTACGAAGACTCCGGGTCCCCCGAGAAGAGCTCGGGGACTACCCTCTTTTATCTATATGATAAGTGTTATGCCTATGAATGTGTTGTTTTATTATTCCGCCTGGCACCGGGTTTGACCAGTCGCCCCGGAGGCTCGCCGCCTTCTGCTATATGCCGTTTCCTACAGTCGGACAAGTAGTGTGTCGGCACCAAAAAACTTCTCCTCTCAGAAGCTTCAGCTCACAGAGCGACTGTACGGTGGACAGGGGTTGCAAAGCAATGCCCACATGAAAAATGGCTAAGGAAAAATGCGCATATAGCAGGGGCCGGCATCCCGCCTCTTCGGCCGACTTCTGCTTACCTTGCCGACACTCCAAACGGCTAAGTATTTTCCCTCCCACAAGTAGCTAAGTACTCAACTCAGCCGCAGTCCCAGAGCAGCTGTTTGGCTGGCAAGAGAGTAGCCAAGGAAGGGCGGCAAAGGAAGAAAACAAGGAACAAAAAGCAAGAAAAGTCAGAAGCCGACAAACAAAGCATAATTTGCAACAAAGGATATTTACATAGAAAAAGGCCCATTGGCCAGCATTTAGCAGAGTTTGATATACACCCCGCAGGTGGAATTGCGCAAATATGATCAAAGTTTGTCGAGACTAATAAGCAGAAAAATAAAGACAACACCCTAAGGAGCAGTAGAGGGTTCCGGCTGGACGGCGGAGTCGGCGGCGTCGGTTGGAGCAGCAGAGGGTTTCGGCTGGATGGCGGAGTCGGTGGCACCAGTTGGAGCAGCAGGCGGCTGGACGGTAGAGTAGGCGGCGCCAGTCGGTGGAACGGGCGGCTGGTCGGTCTCCGCCTGGTCACCTCCAGCAGCAGTCGACGCACTTGAGCGCGGGTCGTTGCTCGAGTTGCGGTCAGGTTGAGGCTAGCCATCCGCTCTGACCTCTGGCGTGTCCTCCTCGCTTTCCTCGTCCTCTGCCTCCTCCCCTTCGTTGCTGGAATCAATCACCGGCTGAGTCCTCGCTGTCCTCCGGGTTCAGCCCGAACCACTCCAGCGGCACCTCGGCGCCTTCGTCAACCAGCTTTGGGACGAAGACGCTGGTGTCGGTGTAGTCGGCGATCACCGCCGCCCGCTTGACAAGGTCGTCCTCCACTAGCAATAGCTCCTCCTGCACCTCTAGCCGAAATGTGGTTAGCTGGGCTAGATCTAGCCGAAGATACCATGCCTTGACGAATTCCAGAGCCCGGCGCGCTCCAGCCCGGGCTGAGGAGCCCTTCTAGGCCTCCTGGCGGCCGGCCGCCACCTCCAGCCAGTCGGCAGTCCGACTAGGAGTGCACGGGGCCGACACGCCTGGCCAGAGGGCGGAGATCGCCTTGGCCCCGACGCGTTGAAGACAGCGCAGCATCTAGTGAGCCGGCCGAAGGCGGGCCTGGATGCTGAGGAGCAGCTCGTTGAGGGTCGGAGGGGCTTCGGCGGCAATCTGCACACCTTCCGCCCTCCACTCCTTGCGATAAGCCTCGATGGCCTGGTTCACGGTGATGGAGTGGCCTGGGAAGAAATATGTTTGGGTGAAGGGCAAGAAAGCCAGAAGTTAGAAGCCAGCGGTCGGCCTGAGTAAAGGCCGGCGATTCAAAGAAAGGAAAAAGAAGAAGTTTACCGTCGACCATGTCCTCGACGCTGCCGAAGCCGGCGGTCAGCTGCGCCTCCTTGTCGGCCCAGGCAGAGCGCTCGATCTCGAACTCAGCGAGGAGGTCGGTCTCTGTCGTGGTGGGCGCACGGCAGATGCGAAGGGATGGCTAAAGAGAGGAGGAGGCTCGAGGGCGCTGGTGGGCTCTAGAGGCGAGGTTGGCATGAGTGGGCGCGGGACGCCGGACATACCTAGGTTCAGGGCTCTCCGGAGAGATAATACCCCTAGTCCTGTCGAGTGTAGTTGGATGATCGATAGTACAATGTTGCTCCTGGAGCTGTATGAGGAGGAAGGAAGCTAGCCAAGGCTCAGGCCGCTCCTTCTCTTCGATGTTGCGGCTTGGTGGCTAGTCCTATGCTTGCTTGTTCTTTCTGCTTCTCACAGGCAGCTTTGTGTATCTTCTGTTGACTTACGTTACATTACATATGCCTGTAGGCACGGGTTCCTGGGGGGGTTTTATAGATCAACCCACCCAGGGTTACAATGGTAGTATGCTGAGTCGGTGGGTCCGTATTGTCAGTGTCCGGTATACCGGGCATGGTCCCGCTCGAGGGCTTGTGGTTCGTCGGGTTCCCCTAGGTGCGGGCCTCGCGTGCCTAGGGGAACTGTGCGGCGTCTTGTCGATCGTTAGGGCGTGGCCGAGTCGAGTCATGTACAGTGCTCTCCGTCAGGCTGCCGCTTGCTGTCGTCAGCGGTGAGGGCGGATGCACTGTTGCCACGCCAGCCCTGGTCAGCGGGTAGGTAAGGGGCACTGTTGCCACGCTCCGGCTGACCATAGGCATGGGTGAAAACCATGTTGTCTTGGTCATCGGTGATTGACGTCTCGTCCCATCGTATGGCCTGGATGGGACGGGAGCTTGACCCATGGCTGGATTTCAGCGCACGCCACGGGTAGGGTCGGCTTGTTGGGGAAGCCTTGGTCGTGCCGGGTTCGGCTGCCTTGCGCCAGTTGCTGACTCCGGGTCGACGTACCTTGCCGGGTCAGAGGGTTTGGCTGAGCTGCGGGCCTTGCTGGGCCGAGTGACCAGGCCAGGCGCGTGCCGGTTTTGTGGGGCTATGCGGGCGCCACCGTTTTTGAAGAGGATCCGGGTTCCGTTGCCTGCCCGGGGTTCATCCCCCCGAGATTGGTCCCCGAAGCTGTGAAGGTACGCCGTCCTTGGATGAGTGGGCCTTTGCAGTTTCCCCCTTCAGCAAGGCGGATTCTGCGAGCCCCGGGTCCGGCAACACCCACTGTGTGCTGGTTTTCTCGGAAACTGGATCGCGGCATCCCGGCCATGGAGGGAACCGAGGAGTCCGTCGAATCTGGGGGCAATCCCTCGGGCTTTGCGCGGGCACCATGTGGCGGCCAAAGCTGGAGGGTCCTGAAAGGCCACGCGCGTGACGGGACTGGGTGACGGGCTGGGGCCCACCGCCGTGCGCCCTTGGGCCACGCGCGCGGATTTATTGCGGCGTCTGGGGGCTGGTTGCACTTCCCCGAGCAGTTACTGTGCGTGTACGTGCAGACTTATTGCGGGGTAGTGGAACGGGCGCGTGCAGACGATCCCACTCCCCCACATTTGAACCGGGGGCTATAAATCGGGGGGGCAGGGGGCGGCGTACATTATTCTCGCTCGCGCCCTCCTGGCCCTTTGCTTTCGCCCTGCCCTTTGCAACAGACATATTGCGGCGCCCGCTGCTCCAAGCAGAGCTTCCTCCGTCGTCCATCTTTGTCTTCCTCTTCTTTTGATCATGTCGCTGCCATCGGGCTCCTGGATGGGCTCGAACGTCACCGCCGACGACATCACCCGGCTCCAGGCGTCACGGCGCCTGCCGCGGGAGATGAACATCGGTGTTCGCCTCCCGCGCGGTGAGCAGAGGCCTCGGCCTGAGGGGCAGGAGTGCATAGTCTTCCTCATGCACTTCGAGTGCGGATTTGGTCTGCCGGCGAGCGCCTTCTTCCGGGCATTCTTGGAGTTCTTTGGGCTCCAGCCGCACCATCTGGGCACCGGGGCCATCGTCTAGCTTTCCGGCTTCGTCACGCTCTGTGAGAGGTACCTGGGGGTCGAGCCCACGATCGACCTCTGGGCGCGCTTCTTCTCCTTGAAGCAGCAGGGTCCGTCGGCCGGGGAGTTCGCCGACTGCGGCGCCGCCGTCATTTCGAAGCGGTCGGGGGCGGATTTCCCCAAAATCCCGCTGGAGGATTCTGCCAAGAAGTGGTAGACCTCTTTCTTCTACGTCCGCAACCATGCCGCAGACCACATCAACCTTCCGCCTTTCGCCATCGCGCTGCCGCGGGCGAAGACGATCTGGGGCTACTCGCTCCGACGCCCGTCGTAGGAGATCGTCAATCTCTGCGAGCGGATGACAGTGATGAGGATGCAAGAGGGGCTCACCGGCACCGACCTCCTTGCCGCGTTCATCACTCGTCGGGTCCTTCCGCTTCAGAGACGCTCCTGCCTCATCGGCGAAACGATCGGCATGTAGGATCCCAACCGCATGGGGTCGACGCGGCTATCCGCGGAGCAGGTCGCGCGCGGTGTGAACGACATCTCCAAGGCCAACCTTGGAGAGGACTGGCGGTTCGGCAAGGCGCCGTACAGCCAGTCGAACCCGGCGCCGCAAGTTAGTGTCTGGTCTTCTTACTTTACTACCGCACATCTTCCCATCTGTTCTAACGTGACACAGGAGATTCTTCTGTACGCGATTCGGCATCCTTATGCCTGGGCTCCGTCACAGGTGGCGCCAGTGTTGCCAGAGGAGCCCGCGGCTCCTGGCGAGGAGGAGTGGCCGAGTCCAACGCTGGCGTTTGCGTCGCGCGGGTAAGTCATGCATCTTTCTTTCTTCATTTGAATTGTTGATCGTGTCGCGCTGCGGGCGATGCTGAAGCCGGTTGTTGGTGTAGTGGCATTGGGTGGGGGAGGCGGCGACGCGGGCGGAGCCGTGTCCTCGCATGGGGTGGCGCCGAGCCGCCCGCATGGAAAAGACAGCATCACGCCGCGACCCCGGGCCTCGAAGCGCACGGTGGACCCGGCGGTGGCCGGGAGGCCGGCCAAGAAGAAGCGCTGCAGCGGGCACGGGAGGCGACCCCGGTCCCGGTCTTGACGGGGTAAGCTTCATTTCTTGTTTGCGCCTGGGTTTTTCGAGCTAGTCTTGCTTCTTTTTTGCTCATTCTGTCTTCTTCTTCAGGTCGCCAATCGCGCTAGCGAGGGCGACGACGGAGGCCGCGGCCGCCGAAAGGGCCGCGTTTCGCAGGAGTCGGTCTGATCTCGCCGAACAGGGCGAGGTGGAGGGGCGGGCCGACTCAGACCTCGGCCTGGACCCGAATGACGCCGAGGCCTTGGCCTAGTGGGACAGGAATCGGGCCGAGGCGGAGCTGGAGGCGGCGTCGGTCCAGGCTTGGACCGATGCGGCGGCGACATGGCCGCGATCCAGCGTGGAGCCGGCCAGGTGCGAGATGCCGGAGGGTACGGTGGTGGCGGCGACGGTCTTTGGGCCGTCGTTGGTGAGGGAGCGCGGCCGTGGAGGCCGGGCTGAGGTGGTGATCCTCGACCAGGAGGACGTGGAGGTGGGGAGCGATACCCCGCCGCGGGCCGACATGGACGAGCGCGCGGGGGCTGATGGTGCCGGGGGAGGCATCGTCTTGGAAGAGGCGCTGCGGGCAGCGGTGCCGGAGGTGCCGCCGGCTACAGAGGAGGTACCGCAGGCGGCGGTACCGGAGGCCACCCCGGCAGCTGGGCTGGTGGTGGTGATGCAGTGCGTCCCGATGTCTGGGTTGTCGTCGGCGCCGGGAGGGGCGTCAGAGGAGGTGCTGGCCTCATCGCAAGCGGCCAGCGGGGGACACGCCTTGGTGCCCCGGCAGGAATGGCGCCGAGCCACCTTGCCGCAGCCAGCGCGGAGCGGGGGCGCCGCTGTCTTCGGGCCCCAGACCCAGGAGGCGGCGGCGCTGGACGCCGTCGGCCGTCTCCTGCGACGTCGGGCGGAGCGGCTTGAGGCCTTCGCCCAGGCCGAGATGGAGCGGACGCGCGACCTGGAGCGCGCCGTGCTGGTAAGTCTTTTTGCTTCCTCATAATTTCTTCTTTGTGGGGGCGAGCCACCGCACCCATTAGGTGTAGCCCCCGAGATCAGGGCCAACTACGTAGTAGTTGGGTCAAATCTTCTAGAGCGTTGGCCTTATTTTTGACTTCTGGTTTCTTTAGCATCTTGACGCCTTCCGGGTTGCCGCCTACAACCGTCTCCTGGGCAAGCACCGGGAGCTCGTGGAGCAGCTTGCCGCCAAGGAGGAGGAGCTCCGCGTCGCCGCAGGTACTCTTGTGCTCTTTTAAAGTGGGGGCGCGCTAGCGCACCCACTGGGTGTAGCCCCCGAGATTCGGGCCAATTGTGTAACCATTGGGCCAAATCTTACGTCTTGCTCTTTTCTTCTGTTGATTCCTTCTTTTTCATAGCCGAGGTGCTGTCTTGGCGGACTAGGCTACACCAGGCCGGTCATCACTATGACTGGCTTGTTGCCGACACTGGCCGGCTTGGCGTCGAGGCGGCCCAAGCGAGGGTGGAGGCGAACGCGGCCCGACGGTCTCTTGACGAGGCCAACCGGCTGCATGTGCAGCTGGCGGGTCACAAGAGCCGCCTCGAGGCCGAGATGGAGCTTCTCAAGGAGGAAACCACCAAGGTCGCGGAGGCGCAGCGGGCCTTGGTGGAGGCGGACCAGCAGCGCGGCCAGCTGGCTGACGACGAGGGCCGGCTCCAGGCCGAGGTGGAACGCCTGCGGGGGCAGGTCACCAGGGCTAAGGGGGCCCGTGAGGACGAAGCCCGCCGCTGTGAAGCAGCCGAGAAGGCGGCCGAAGACAAGGAGGCCGAGCTGAAGGCGGCCCTTGCCAAGGCAGCCACTCTAGAGAAGGCGCTCGAGGAGCGCGACCGCGCCATGGAGCGGGAGCGGCGTTGTATGTTGCTTGAGGCGCAGCACTTGGAAGAGTCCTTTTTCAGTAAGTGCTGCTTCTTGTAGCTTGCCGGGTCGGGACCCGACTTTTCTTCCTTGTTGTTCTTCTAACTTGCTTCTTCCTTTGCGGCAGGGGCCTTATTGGAGACGCAGCGGTTGGCGAAGGAAGCCGTCCGCTATCAGCATGACCAGACCAACGTTGTTGGGTCTGGGACGGATCCACGGACGGCCTAGACCTTCTTGGAGATCATCGCCGCTGCTGAGGCCTGCCTGCGGGTCCTGGGGACGCAGATGGAGCGGCTGTCCCAGGCCGGCACCGCGATGACGACGGCCCTTTGGCCGGGCGCCGTCGTGCCAAGCAACTTCACGCGCCTGGCGCACTGGCTGGAGAAGGGTCCGGACCGTCTTGGCGAGTGGCGCGTCTCCGCCGCTCTTGCCGGTGCCAAGATGGCGCTCCGGTTTGCGCTGTCTTGGCATCCAGATCTTCAGCTGGTCGCGCTGATGGGCCAGCCGGTCGGCTCGGAGCAGTTGTTGCAGGAGCAGGTCGGCCGGATCGCCTCCCGGGCCAGCTACATCGCCGAGTTCGCCTTCCACGACGAGTTCCATCTGGAGCGGACGGAAGACGGCGGGGCCGTCGATGGCGACGACTACGGCTTGCTTCTCCATGATCCGGAGGGGAGCTCGAAGGAGACAGGCGTCTACGGAAACACAGATGCTGAGGATGACACCGGCGTCTCACCGGACCCGGAGGCCGCCAGGGGAGAGCCATCGACGTCGGGATGCGGCGTTGGAGATGCCTGAGACAATTTTTGCAGAATCTGTTAAGTTGCAGGTCCACCCGCCCACTCGGGGTTTTTAGGGTGTAATGAACTCTGGTCGTGGGCCTTTTGTTTAAATATCTATGTGTAAATGTCATGAGTGTGTTTGCTTTTTTTCCTTCCATTTTTTGGACTGATTTCACGCATTTTTCCCTTTCTCAACCCCCCCCCCCCCCCCCGCCCCGCGAGTCAGATGGCTGAGGCTCCGGTCCATGACAAGGAGTTTCGATTTTTTGAAAGGGGGCGCGCAGGACTTGGGTCTTCGAAAACGTTGAGCGCGAGCGAAACACCCACTGGGCCGGCTGGCGGCAATCCGGCGAAGCCGGTTGGTGAGCAGCCGGTTGTGCGGCTATTCATTTGGTGTATGAAGCGTACAGGAGCTTTGGCCCGTTGCGCTTGCCAGCCGACAGCCAAAGCTGGATCTGTGGCTTTAGGGCAAAGTGAGGGACCGCGACATCCTAACTTTTATGAGAAATCACCAAGTAAGGTGGCAGGGTGGCTATCGAGCCGGCCATCCCCCGAGCCCAAGGGTCAAGCGAGTCGGACCGGTGGCCAGGTTTAGTGGTATAGTGATGCAAAAGGTAGCCCACGAGTCTCCTTCGGGGACCCCATAGTTTCATGCGTTTACAAAAGGCGATGATACATACACTCGTGCGGCTAACTGTAAAACGGACGAAGGAGTTTCGCGTTCCACGGCCATGTTGTTTCTTCACCAGCGGTGTCCTTCTAGCGCTTCTTTGACTTGCGTGCATCATGAGGTAGTAGGCGCTGCGATCGTGCAAGGCCCTGCTCACGATGAATGGGCCCTCCCATGGAGGGTATAGCTTATGCTGGCCTGCTTGCTCTTGGACGAGGCTGAGGACGAGGTCGCCCTCACAGAACGCAAGGGGCTTGATCTTCTTGTCGTGGTAGTACCTCAGACCTTGCTAGTAGATGGCCGAGCAGCTGAGCGCCAGGAGACGTGCTTCTTCGAGCAGGTCGACGCCATCTTCACGGGCTTCTCTGGCTTCGGCTTTGGTGTACATCACGATGCGCGGCGAGTCGAACTCGACGTCGGTCGGGATGATGGCTTCGGCTCCATAGACGAGGAAGAACAGGGTGAACCCGGTCGACCGATTCGGCATGGTGTGGAGACTCTAGAGAACGGCCGGCAACTCGTCGAGCCAGTTGCCAGGTGAGCGGATGAGTGGCTCGACGAGTCGCGGCTTGATGTCGGACAGGATGAGTCTATTGGCCCGCTCGACCTGCCCGTTAGACTGCAGATGCGCAACGGATGCCAGGTCGAGGCGGATGCCGGAGACGGAGCAGTATTGGTCGAGCGCGCCCTTGTCGGTGATGATGTTGTTCGGCATGCCGTAGCGCACCACTATGTCCTTGATGAACTGGACGGCTGTTGGCCCGTCCAGTTTCTTGATTGCTCTTGCCTCGATCCACTTGGTGAATTTGTCCACTGCCACCAGCAGGTGCGTCATGCCGCCTCGAGCAGTTTTGAAGGGTCCCACCATGTCGAGTCCCCAGACCGCGAAGGGCTAGGCGATCGGTATGGTGCGGAGTGCTGACACCGGCTGGTGGCTGCGTTTTCTGAAGCGCTGGCATCCCTCACACTTTAGGACGAGCGACTCGGCATCCTCGAGGGCCGTGGGCCAGTAGAAACCATCGAGGAATGCCTTGGCCACCAGGATCGTGATGCGGCATGGTGCTCGCACTCGCCCTGGTGGATGTCGAGGAGGATGTCGATGCCCCGATCCTGCTCGACAGTGCTGGAACACGCTGGTGGGGCTGCGCTTGACGAGCTCATTGTTGATGATGCTGTAGGCGGACGCCCGGCGCTGCACTTGCTGAGCTTCGGTCTCGTCCATGGGGAGAACCCCGTTCTCCAGGAATTCTGATATTGGGAGGGCCCAGGATGGAGCTGCCACCACGGCGAAGACGGCCACCAGGGTGGGTTCCGAGTCGACAGCCCCCGAGCCGGGTTGAGTAGCCCCCGGGTCGGAGTTGGCGACGGTCGGGTCCGGGTTGATGGTGGCAGGGTTGAGGTGAGCAACCCCGGGCCGGGTTTAGCAGTCGCCGGGCTGGCTTGAGGAGCGGCCGGATTGTCTGGAACGTGAATGGACTCGGAGTCCGGCGATGGCTTGACGGACGGCTTGCGCAGGTGCTTGAGCGAGACGCCGGACGGGATGGCTTGTCCTGACGAGGCAATCTTGGCGACCATGTCAGCTACTTCGTTCTCCGCGCGCGGGACGTGGAGGAACTCGCAGCCCTCGAAGGATCCGGGCAGCTTCTGCACGAGGAAGCGGTAGCTTGCCATGTTTGAGTCGCAGGCTTCCCACTCGCTGGAGCATTGCTGCACCACCAGGTCCGAGTCGCCGTAGCACAGGATGCGCCGGATGCCGAGTTCCTTGGTAAGCCGGAGGCCGTGCATAAGGGCTTCATACTCGGCGATGTTGTTGGAGGCGGTGAAGTGGATCTGGAGCGCGTAGCGAAGCCGTACGCCCTTTGGGGGACGACAGTACGATGCCGGCCCCTAAGCCGAGTCGCATCTTGGACCCGTCGAAGTGCATGCGCCAATGCGTCGAGTCGGGAGGTGGCGACAGGTACTGGGTCTCAGTCCAGTCGACGAGGAAGTCGGCCAGGGCTTGAGACTTGATCATGGTGTGGGGCTCGTAGAGGATGGTGTGGCCGGCCAGCTGGATCGCCTACTTGGCGACCCGGCCAGGGGCGTCCTGGCACCTGATGATTTCTCCGATAGGCGCCGTGCTGACGACGGTGACGTCGTGCTCTTAGAAGTATTGCTTTAGCTTCTTGGCGGTGAGGTACACACCGTAACACATCTTCTGGTAGTGCGGGTAGTTCTGCTTGGAGATGGAGAGCACCTCGCTCAGGTATTAGACCGGGCGCTGGACGGCTTAGATCTTGCCCTTCTCTGGTCGCTCGACCACCAGCACCGTGCTGACCGCCCGCAAGGTCGTGGCTATGTAGAGCAATAGCGGCTCCTTGTCGGTCGGTGCGGCCAGGACTGGCGCGGTGGAGAGCATGCGCTTGAGGTCTTGGAAGGCCTCGTCTGCCTTCCCATTCCATTCGAACGGACTCGTCTTCTTCATCAGCTGGTACAGGGGGAGCGCCCTCTCGCCCAGCCGGCTTAGAAACTGGCTGACCGAGGCCAAGCACCCGTTGAACACCTGGACGTCGCGCAGCCTAGCCGGCTTGCGCATGCAGTCGATGGCCTTGATCTTCTCCGGGTTTGCCTCAATGCCGTGTTCCGAGACGAGGAAGCCGAGTAGCTTTCCGGTCGGGACGCCGAAGACACATTTTTCCGTGTTAAGCTTGACCTTGTATTTGCGGAGGTTGGCGAATGTTTCCTTAAAATCGTCGAGGAGCGTGAGCTGTTGCTTGGTCTTCACCACGATGTCGTCCACGTACACGTGGATATTGCGGCCGAGTTGCAGCAGCAGGCATTTCTGCATGCAGCATTGGAAGGTGGCGCCGGTGTTCTTCAAGCCGAATGACATGGTGATGTAGCAATACGCCCCAAAGGGCGTGATGAAGGATGTCTTCAGGGCATCGGCCGGGTCCAGCTTGATCTGGTGGTAGCCGGAGTAAGCGTCCAGGAAGGACAGAAGCTCACACCCAGCGGTCGACTCGATGACTTCGTCGATCCGCAGGAGAGCAAACGGATCCTTCGGACAGGCCTTGTTGAGGCTGGTGTAGTCGATACACATGCACCAGGCTTGTTCTTCTTTAGGACGAGGACTGGATTGGCCAGCCACTCGGGGTGAAACACTTCCATTATGAAGCCGGCCGCCAAAAGCTTGGCGACCTCTTCACAAATGGTTCTTCTCTTCTCTTCGGAAAATCGTCGTAGGGGTTGACGGACAGGCTTGGCGTCCTTACGGACGTGAAGTTTGTGCTCGGCGTACTTCCTCGGGATGCCCGGCATGTCCTTGGGGATCCATGCGAAGATATCCCGATTCTCACGGAGGAAGTCAACGAGCTCACCTTCCTATTTGCTATCGAGGCGGGCGCCTACGACAACGTACTCGCTGCAGCTGGGGTCTTCCGGGTTGAGCTTCACTTTCTTGGTCTCCTTGGAGGGCTTGAAGGCAGCCTTGTCGGCCGGGTCCATGGTCGGGATCGACGCGGTGGAGGCCTCGCCCGCCAGGGCGACGATCTGGTTGAGCTGGCACCGGTCCTCGGCAATGACCATCGACTCGGCCAACTTGGCACCGTCCCAGGCGCACTCCAGGGACTTGCAGTAATCGCCGGTGATCGTGATCAAGCCCTTGGGACCCGACATCTTCATCTTCAGGTACGCGTAGTGGGGAACCGCCATTAACTTGGCGAGCATGGGCCGGCCCAACAGCGCGTGATATGCGCTGGACAGGTCCACCACCTCGAACCAGATCGGCTCGCACCAGAAGTGGCCGCTGTCGCTGAATAGGACATCGAGTCGGACCCGGCCAATGGGAGAGCAGGAGAGGCCGGGCACAATGCCGTGGAAGATCGTCTGGGTTGGCTCTAGGTCCTCGGCCTTGAGGCCGAGCTTGGTCATCGTGTCGCGGTAGAGGATGTTGATGCTGCTGCCGCCATTGATGAGGACTCGGGAGAACTTGCATGTGCGCTGCGCGACGATGGTGGGGTTGGGGACGAGGGCGTATCCACCTGGACTCGGCATGACCGCTTGGTGATCCTCCCGGGTCTAGGTGGTCGGCCGATCCGATCAATGCATGAACTCCGGCTTAGCCGGGACGACGGTGTTCACCTCCTGCCAAAGAAGGCGCTCGCTGCGCTTGTCGTTGCCGAGGCTGGTGAAGATGACGTAGGTCGCGTTCTGGTCTGGGTAGGCGTCATTCCGGATCGCGCCGCCAGCAGGAGGCGGAGGTGGAGGCGGAGGCGGCTGTCCTACGCCTGGAGCTGGAGCCGGAGCCGGAGGAGGCGGGACGTCTCCCCTCATGATGAGCTTGGTGATGGTGCACTGCCGAAGCGTGTGCGTGGAGGGTCTTGCACCGCTGTGGTGCTTGCATGGGGCATCGAGCATCTCCTCGAAACTCATGGCGGGTTGCCACGTTATCTTGCCGGTCAGCTAGTTGTCGTGACGCTGCGCCGGCTGCTCGGCCTTGCGCTTGTTATTCTGGTGATGCTGTTGCCCGTTGCTTTCGCCAGCCGGCTTCGAGGGAGGAACCGGCTTCGCCTTGCCGGCTTCATCCAGCGCCACATGGATCTTCATGGCGAGTCGGCATTGGTGTACTTGTCCGCCGTCACCATGAGCGCGGCCATGGTGGCCGGCTCGGTGTGCAAGAGCTTGTGCTTGAGGAGGGTGCCGTCTCGGCACCCACTGACGAAGTACTGGATCGCCTGGACTTCATGGATGCCCTTGCCGCTGTTTCAGAGCTCGGTCCAGCATGTGAGGTACTCACGACCCGTCTCCGTCGGCCCCTGCACGCACCTGGCGAGCTGGCTAGGACGACCGGGTCGCTTGTAGGTCCCCGTGAAGTTGCGGACAAAGGCCTCCTAGAAGTCGACCCACGCGTTGATGCTGCCCATCGGTAGACTGTTCAACCACGTGCGGGCCGACCCCTGGAGCATGAGCGGTGCGTAGCGCACGATGAGATGACTATTGGCACCGGTGATGCCAATGGCCGTGGTGTAGTCGGTGAGCCAGTCTTCTCGCTTCAGGGTCCCGTTATACTTGGGGGTGTCACGGGGAAGCATGAACCCTTTGGGGAAGGGCTCCTCCCAGATGCGTGGGCCGAAGCAGGCCGGCCCGATAGCACCGCTCTCCTCCACCTCCAGGGAGCGAGCGAGCTGATCGAGGTGGTGGCGAGCGTCGGCGTCGTTGATGGCGCGCGGGCCGAGTCGACTGGCGGCCAGGCCCCGAGGGGCCGGGTCGGTTGGAGCCGGACGCCGGTCAGGCTGGTCGGGTCCGCGCTGAGTCTCTGCTGTGGGCTCGTTGCCCAGGACATCGGCAGCTGTGGCGGCCGGGCTGCACCGAGTCCGGGCTTGGCCGGAGTGCGCCTCACCGGGCAACGAGGAAGCTATGTGCAGAAGTTCGCCGGGTCCGCCAAGGCGGGTGGAGCCGGACCCCGCCGGCTTGGCGAGCTGGTGCAGGCGATCCTGCTGGGTGTTGGCGGCGTGGAGGAGCTCGCGCATCCGCCCGATGCGCTCTTTCAGCTCCTCACCCGTGAGCTGGTCGAGGCAGACCGCGGCTGCCTCCACAGCACGCATGTTCTTCACCGGGGTCTCGTAGACGGTTCGGACGGCGCCGAGGGCCCGGCCGATCGCTCCTCCCCGGGTGTGTACATCGGTGACCTGGCTTGGCTCGTCCGTGGCAGGCGCAAATCCGTGAGCGGCGTCGTGCTCCATCTGAGCGGCCTCCAGGCAATGCTTGGTGGCGGCGAGCATCTCGGACAGGTCCAGCATCTGCTGGCGCCTTTCTTCGAGCTGAGATCGGGCCTCGGTGACGTTGGTGGCATCGACATCGGTGCCGATGGGGATGCAGAGGCTCTGCATCAAAGCGCACAGTGGATTGGACGGCTCGGCCCATTCCGCGGCGGCCCTGGCTTCCACGGCCTTCCTCGTCTTGCTCGACAAGGAGGAGGCGCCGTCGCCGGTGACGTAAACCCCCACATGGACATCCATCGCCCCGGCGGCAATGCCACCGCCGAGGGAGAACGGAGAGTCGGAGTAGCTGAGCACCTCGCTGGGGTACTCGTCGACTGCGAACGCATCGGAGATGCGCAGCGCGGCGAAGGAGGCAGCAAGCGCGCCGACGACGTCGTCCGCCAATGCGACGGACTCGTCGGTGTAGGAGAAGGGCCCCGTCTGAAGCATGCTCCCGGCCAGCTCCTCGAGCTGCCCCACGGTGGGCGCCAACTGTCGTGGTGGGCGCACGGCAGATGCCAAGGGATGGCTAAAGAGAGGAGGAGGCTCGAGGGCGCTGGTGGCCTCCATAGGCGAGGTTGGCATGAGCAGGCATGGGACGTCGGACATACCTAGGTTCGGGGCTCTCCAGAGAGATAATACCCCTAGTCCTGCCGAGTGTAGTTGGATGATCGATAGTACAATGTTGCTCCTGGAGCTTTATGAGGAGGAAGGAAGCTGCCCAAGGCTCAGGCCGCTCCTTCTCTCCAGTGTTGCGGCTTGGTGGCTAGTCCTATGCTTGATTGTTCTTTCTGCTTCTCACAGGCAGCTTTGTGTATATTCTGTTGCCTTACATTACATTACATATGCCTGTAGGCACGGGTTCCTGGGGGGTTTTATAGATCAACCCACCCAGGGTTACAATGGTAATATGCCGAGTCAGTGGGTCTGTATTGTCGGTGTCCGGGATACCGGGTTGGGTCCCGCTCGAGGGCTTGTGGTTCGCCGGGTTCCCCTAGGTGCGGGCCCCGCGTTCCTAGGGGAACTGTGCGCCGTCTTATCGATCGTCAGGGCGTGGCCGAGTCGAGTCGTGTACCATGCTCTCCGTCAGGCTGCCGCTTGTTGTCGTCAGCGGTGAGGGCGGAAGCACTGTTGCCACGCCAGCCCTGGTCAGCGGGTAGGTAAGGGGCATTGTTGCCACGCTCCGGCTGACCATAGGCATGGGTGAAAACACTGTTGTCTTGGTCATCAGTGATTGACATCTCATCCCATCGTATGGCCTGGATGGGACAGGAGCTTGACACGTGGCTGGATTGCAGCGCACGCCACGGGTAGGGTTGGCTTGTTGGGGAAGCCTTGGTCGTGCCGGGTTCGGCCGCCTTGCGCCAGTTGCTGAGTCCGGGTCGATGTACCTTGTCGGGTCGGAGGGTTTGGCCGAGCTGCGGGCCTTGCCGGGTCGAGCGACCCGGCCAGGCGCGTGCCGGTTTTGTGGGGCGATGCGGGCCCCACCATTTTTGAAGAGGATCCGGGTTCTGTTGCCTGCCCGGGGTTCATCCCCCCGACAGTAGTCCCCAAAGTTGTGAAGGTTCGCCGTCCTTGGATGAGTGGGCCTTCGCAGTTTCCCCCTTGAGCAAGGCGGATTCCGCGAGCGCCGGGTCTGGCAACACCCACTGTGCGCCGGTTTTCTCGGAAACCGGATTGCGGCATCCCGGCCGTGGCGGGAACCGAGGAGTCCGTCGAATCTTGGGGCAATCCCTCGGGCTTTGCGCGGGCGCCACATGGCGGCCGAAGCCGGACGGGCCTGACAGGCCACGCAGTGTCTGGGGGCTGGTTCCACTTCCCCGAGCAGTTACTGCGCATGTACATGCGCACTTATTGCGGAGTAGTGGAACAGGCGCATGCAGACGATCCCACTCCCCCACGTTTGAACCAGGGGGCTATAAATCGGGAGGGGCAGGGGGGCGGCGGACATTATTCTCGCTCGCGCCCTCCTGTCCCTTTGCTTTGGCCCTGCCCTTTGCAACCGACGCACTGCGGCGCCCGATGCTCCAAGCAGAGCTTCCTCCGTCGTCCATGTTTGTCTTCCTCTTCTTTTGATCATGTCGCTGCCGTCGGGGTCCTCAATGGGCTCGAACGTCACCGCCGACGACATCACCCGGCTCCGGGCATCGCGGTGCCTGCCACGGGAGACGGACGTTGGCGTTCGCCTGCCGTGCGGCGAGCAGAGGCCTCGGCCTGAGGGGCAGGAGTGCGTGGTCTTCCTCATGCACTTCGAGCGCGGATTTGGGCTGCCGGCGAGCGCCTTCTTCCGCGCGTTCTTGGAGTTCTTCGGGCTCCAGCCGCACCATGTTGGTGCCGGGGCCATCGTCCAGCTTTCCGGCTTTGTCACGCTCTGCGAGGGGTACCTGGGGGTCGAGCCCACGATTGACCTCTGGGCGCGTTTCTTCTCCTTCAAGCAGCAGGGTCCGTCGGCCGGGGAGTTCGCCGACTGCGACGCCGCCGTCATCTCGAAGCGGTCGGGGGCGGATTTCCCCAAGATCCCACTGGAGGATTCTGCCAAGAAGTGGCAGAACTCTTTCTTCTACGTCCGCAACCATGGCGCGGACCACAGAAACATTCCGCCTTTCACCATCGCACCGCCGCGGGCGAAGACGAACCGGGGCTACTCGCTCCGGCGCCCGTCACAAGAGATCGTCAATCTCTGCGAGCGGGTGACGGTGATGAGGACGCAGGAGGGGCTCACCGGCACCGACCTCCTTGCCGCGTTCATCACTCGCCGGGTCCTTCCGCTTCAGAGGTGCTCCTGCAATAGGGATGTCAGATGGATTTAGCACTTAGTGCTCGCAAGTTAAAGTTCCGGGTCGCCTGCTTAGCAGCCGACCCGAAACTTGGGGACTACACCCAGTGGATGCGCTGGCGTGCCCCCACCAAGAAACAAGAAGATCAAAAATAAAAGAAGAGAGAAGCTTACTCGGATGGCTGCACGCGAGTTCAAAAATGCCTCGTTGCACCACTTGAGGGCGTCGGCCTCAGCCCGGAGCTTGGCCTGGACGTCAAGGGCCGCCTGGTTCAAGGCTCCCGTCCCGCCACCGTGCACCCAGCAAGAGGGCGTGGCGCTGGTCGCCTCGGTATCCGGGACCGACGAGCTCGCGGCGCCGGCCTCCAGTGGTCGCAGCGCCGAGAACGCCTTCGCAAGACGGCAGCGCACGGGTGTGTGGGCCTTAGGAGTTGGGCCCGTCACCACCTCGTTCCCGGCTGGTAGCGCCTGCGGGGTGGCCGGCTGCCTGTCTTGTGTTCCGCTGGTCAGCAGTGGCAGAGGCACGATGACGTCCGGCATGGCAACGTCTCTACCCTCCCTCTCCATGACCGGCTGCTCGTTGCCGGCTCCCCTAGTCGTCGTCACAAACTCTGGCAGAGGTGGTGCAGAATTCAGGGGAGCCACAAGCAGCGGCTCCTGGTGGCGCGCGGCCTCCACAAGCCGTTCCTTCGCCGCGGCATCGTCCTCCGCCTGCGCCAGCTTCCTCAGCGCAGATGCCTCCGCCTTGTCAGCCTCCGCCTTCTCCAGGCGGGCGGCTTCCTGCTCCTCGCGCACCTCCTGCGCGTTTCGCTCCTGCGCCTCCCGGAGGTCGGCGTCCGGATTGATTCGCCGTGTGGTGGTGAAGGTCTCCGCCGACCTGATGACCGAGGCGGCGGTCGGCTTGTTAAGGATGAGCGGGGCCCTGAGATAAGAAAGCAAGGCAAAGAAGTTTTTAGGCAAGATCGGCAAGAAAGGGGAAGCGTAAGAAAAACAATTACGCCGACACCATGGGTGGCACCTTCGGCTGCCTCTGTAACATGGCCACCTTCGTCGCGGCCCCTTTCCGCCTGGTTGCCGCGACCGGGTTCTTGGGCTTCTTCGGCGCGCTGCCGAACAGGGTGGCGCCCTGTTTCTGCTTGCGCTTGCCACCTCGAGCAGACGGCCCAGTGGAGGGGCCCGCGCCTATGTTAGTGGTGCTCCGGGCAGGGCGCGACTCGTCTTCCTCATCGTTGTCGTCAGGCCAGGTCTCCACGCCGCCCCTTCCTCGGAGCCGCCCGCTCCATCACTGCCGCCTACGGCGTCGTCCTCCAAGGCGGCCGCCCCCAAGTCGGGGTCGTCCTCGTCGCTCACCTCCCGGTACGGCTGGTAGGCGCCACCCGGCCCCACGATGGCGGTTGTTGCCGCAGACATGTAGATCTCCGCTCCAGAGAAGGAACAACTTCATACCAAGATCAAGACTAAAGCAAGAACTAAAAAGAAGAAACTAAGAGACTTACGGCAGGCGGCGGGTTGTCGCGGGAGTACGGCCGCTTCCCGAACCGCCAGGACCCCTCCGACACCTTGAGGTCGGAGATCTCGTTCACCATCCGGGCCACCTCAGCAGTCGGCATCTCCTTCCTGCACATCCGGCTCGGGTAGCGGTGCCCACTCATCCGACAGATCAGATGAGGATGGCCTTGGAGCGGGAGAACCTGACGCTTGATGAAGGCGATCAGCAGGTCAGACGCCACGAGACCCTCCGCCTCTGTCAGCACCTGGAGTCGGCCGATGGCGGCATCCGTGTCGGCCCACACGGGCTTCGTCTTGTATCCCTAGTTGGGCCAAAGCCTAACAGGGGGGGCCGGCCTCGTAGGGCGGCAAGTTGATGAAGTCGACTGCCGGGTCGACGTCCTCCACATAGAAGTAGGATTGCTGCCACAGTTTCACCAACTGTGACAGCTTGATGACCAAGAAGGCGTTCTTCTTCAACGGCCGGCGCACGACGACGAAGGCGCCGCACTCGGCCGCCATCTCCTTGGTGGAGGTGCCCAGCTTGGCATAGAAGAAAGCTCCCCACAGCTCGATGGTGGGGAGGATGCCGAGGTAGCCCTCGCATGCCGTGACGAAGGCGGACAACAGCGTCACAGTGTTGGGCGTCAAGTGGTGCGGCTGGATGTAGTTGAAGTCCATGAATGAGCGGAGAAACCCGCTCACCGGGAGGCCCAAGCCGCGGAGGAAATGCGAGCGGAAGACGACCCGCTCGTCCCCCTGCGGTGCTGGCGAGATCTCCTCCAGCGGCGGCACCCGCACCTTGACGAAGGCCACATTGGGCATCCGACGCGTGGCCCAGAGGAAGGTGAGGTGATCCTCGATCACCGTCGAGCTGTCCCAGTCTCCACCCTTCTCGCGCGCCATGGCGACCGAGCGGGGCTGTGTGGGATGGAGGAGCTCGACGACAGCGAGCTGCGGCGGTGCTACGGCGAGCACTGAGCAGCAGTAGCAGCAGAGAGAGAGGAGGAAGAAAGAGTGGGGAGGAGGGCGCGCATGCTCCTCCGCTCGCCTGCCTCCCCCTATTTATAGCCCTCGAGCTGCAAAGCCGAGGGGGCGGGACGTGGGATCGTGTGATTAACTACGCCCACGACCCCCTGATTACTACGCAGGGTTACTGCGCAGTAACTCTTGTGGGAATCGCAACCGCCCGCCTCGGCCGCAGCGGATCCGCCCGCGTGCCAAGGCCCAGTGGTGGTGGGCCCGGCCAGCTGTCACGTCCCATCGAGAGCGTGGGGTGGCAGGCTGGCCAGGCTGACGTGCGCCGTGTGGCGTGCTCGTGGCGGGCGGCAGGCCTGGGGAAGCATAGCAGGCACGCCATCGGTTCCCCCCTTGGCGTTCAAAATCGGCGGACGAGCCCGCCTTGTCAAATCAGGCTCCGGCAGCCGGTGCGTCACAAGACGGACCGAGCGTTCGTTCAGGGCGCGGCAAGAGGGGAAGCTGCTAAGACCCCACGGCCCATCAACCGCGATGACTCGCCAGCTTCGGGGACTACTATCGTAGTAATGGGCCACGGGTAGCCTCACCCGAGTCCCTGAGCCTTTCAAGACTTTGGGCCGGTTCCGCCCCACACGACTTCAGATTAAAGCTCCGCCTTCCGGTGGCCGGCTGGCTCCCCGAAGACGGCTGTGCACCAGCAGACGGTACCCAGACAGGACGGCTCCTAGCAGACGGCCTCCGAAGAGGCCGGCTTCTAGCAGGCGGCCACCCAGCGCCCTCAAAGTCTGCGCCCCTCATCAAGAGGACAAGACTGGGTGAGGCTACAGTGTAGCCCCTCACCCTCGAATCCTGGGCTTGGCATGGCTACAGTGCCCTGTATAGGCGGAGATCTTCGCACGACGCGGCACTGTTGCCACTTCCCCCTTGACGTCATTCCTGACAGGCGGAGCCCTGTTCCCACGATGGCCTGTTGGTATGGCCCGTAGGCGGCGGGCCCTACCAAGCAGTGAGATCCCGGAAGACTGCGGAGGCCGGACCAACCGGACCTGAGGGAGGCCGGCTTCCAGCAGGCGGCCAGTTCCTCCCTCGTGGCCCGTGCACCATTAACCACATAAGACGTGGTGTGGCTACAGTGATCTCCCACCAGGCGGCGAGACTGTAGCCACGCTCCACTGACCAAGCCTGCATCATTAGCATCACGACTACAGTCATCAGCCACCATCCAGACCCGCCAACGGCGGGGGTGGCCTGTTGACTCCGTACCTGACCAGTCGGCGGGGCCCACCAGGCGGCGGGCCCCAGCTGCCGGTGGAGAAGCCGGCGACCAGAGACACTGACAGCCGGGTCCAGCACCCGACCAGATTAATATTGTACCCCTGGGGGGTAGGCCTATATAAACCCCCCAGGCCACCCATGCAAAGGGTTCCCAACCTGTTAGAACTAGCTTCCACCCTAGAGGAAGAAGAGAGCTAGCCCTACCTCCTTCTACCTCTATCATAAAGTTCGAGGAGCACCATTGTATTCACTAGTGCCTTAGTGATCATGCGGAGACCCCGCAAAGCAGGACTAGGGGTGTTATCTCCTAGGAGAGCCCTGTACCTGGGTAAAGTGCGCCGGCGTTCGTGTCTACGCCTCATCCCACTTCCAGGCACTGGTGACGTTCTACTAGCTCCCACCATGATAGGCCATCCTTTGGCATATGTCGCACCCAACCCCCGACAGAAACTCTGCCATGGCCTCCTCCATGGTGAAGCACGCAACTGGCTATGCCACCTCCGCCACCTCCATGGGCTCCGGTTGCTTCTCCTCCTCCTCCTCCTCTGGCTCAGGCGAGTCCGGAGGAAGGCTCGGTGCGGTCTGGGCGGCACGCCTTGCCTGAATCTCCTCCTCGATCTAGAAGCAGATCTCGGGCTTTAGCATAGTGTAGGTGGTCTTGTTCTATCGGGCCTTGTAGGGTGGCGAGGGAAGAGGGAGGTGGAGATGGAGAGAAATGTGCTTGGGCTGGCGGCGCGGAGGGGGAGGAAGTGGTTGTGGCTACGGTTGGGGCGCCAATTGGCTTAAATAGCCGGACATTGACCTCAGGTGACGAGCCGAAGGGGCTCCATGAGGCGTTCACACCCTCACCGGAGGAGATGCCTATCGGACTGTTGCTTTTCCACGCGATCATGTCGGACCCAGCAGTAAATCCCATGTGGGAGGCGTGCATGGACGGGCCAAAGCCTCCCAATATTTGGGCTGGATATGAGGGGTGCCGGTCAGCCTGGGCTTTTGAGGCCCGTTTGAGGTGCCTGTCTGGGTCAGTTTTTTTACCAATCACTGAGAAAGCCATCCGCCCGGTCGTTTGAGGTGGGCTTGGGTTGCCTGGTTGTAGATGCTCTAAGTTCATGCCACTATGTCGCTCAACCTTGGGCTGACCCTAACATAATGGGAGCCTGGGATGAAACTCATATTCAAGGGCCACATTATTAAAAAAATGATGTAATGTACATGAAATGTCACCAATAAACATTTGGATTTGTGTCATTATGATCTCGTGAGTATTTAAATATCCACACGTTGGCCACTAAAGGAAGTACACAAAGTTATTGACGTGTCTATGACAAGACATCCTTGCAAATTCAAAGCCATGTTTAAGGCCAGGCTATAGTAAAATTATAAGAGTATATTATGACACGCACTAGCTTTTCAACGGTGGTAATCTAAGTTTTAACTGAAACAATGGAGCAGGGCTGATTGTGTTTGCTTACCATTGATGTGCCCATGTGAATTATGCGTAAATAGTACGACTCACCAGAATAAGTGACTATAATTTTAAGATACTAAAGGTGCATTAATATCCGAGTGCTTCCTCAAGTCTACCGATATAACATAGAAGTAATGTTTTTATTTTGCATATTTAGCCTGCTAATAACACTATTGCTGGCATTTTGGAGGGTGTTAAAAAGACTTGTTTGAGGTTATTGGTTTTACTAATAAAAGTTTGGGGTTGTTGCAACTTTGAAAAAGAAAAATGATGGTTTTACTTGGCACCTTGGGGTGATCTATGGAACTGCCTATCATGAATTTAAATTGGGGTTGATTGCTGAGCTTCATGATATTTTGGAAAATGCTTCTTAACCTATTTTTCTTCGTGGTAATTTGAAGTTGGTTAGATCTAATGTTGATAAAATTAGTGGTATTGTCAATCCTCGAATTACTTTCATGTTCAATGACTGGATAAATAGGTGGGGGCTTTTGGAAATTTCTATTTCCAACTGAAGGTTTACTTGGTCAAATAATCAGAGTATTACCATATATTTGTTTTGGATAGGGGTTTTTACTTCTATTAGTTGTGATGCCACTTCCCTTTGTCTTCTTTATTAGTGCCTCTCTCCGGTCCTAAAGTGTTTAGGTTTAAAAAATGGTGGCTATCTCAACCTTTCTTCAAACAACTAGTTATGGATGGTTGGAACACTTCTGCTAATGCCAGTTCTGCCCTTCAAAATTGTCAGTTCAATACAAGGATTTATAGGAAAAATAAAATAAAGGGTGAAGTATGAATAATTAGGGTGTTTATTTAAAAAAGAAGAAAAAAGCTCTGCTTATGGTGTTTGACCTATTCAATGTTTTTTTGAGAAAGTTTCTCTCTCTACTGTAGATGCTAATGAGAGAGAGAGAGAGAGTGATGTGGCCATAGACCGTGCTATTCCATGTACACTACAGATTGGAGGTTTTTGTATTGAGGTCCTGTTGGGGATATGACTATTTGTGTAAGCCGCCCGGGAGGGGCCGGGTTACGCAAAGAGGATTATCAGAGGAAGACCAAGACCAAGCATGAAGATAGCGGTTCAATAAAGGGCTTAAGGCCCACAGGCGGCTTAAGGCCGGTTGTAGTAAACCGTCATGATGGTATGACTTGTAACATAAGGTATATTTAACTAGTCACCGAGCCGGATATTGTTTATAAGCCAGCCGGGACTCTGTAAGCCACAGGGCATCAACCCGTGTATATAAGGGGACGACCTGCTGGCGGCTTAGGGTAAGAAACAACTCATCGAGAGTCGGGCATAGCGTATCTCGCTCCCTGGTCATCGAAACATCAATACCAACCCAACTAGACGTAGGCCTTACCTTCACCGTAAGGAGCCGAACTAGTATAAACTCTCTCGTGTCCTTTGTCCCGACTTAACCCCTTCAAGCTTCCTAGTTGCGATGGCTCCACAACTAAGTCCTTTCACGAGGACATCTGACGTGACTATTCCACAATAGTTGGCGCCCACCATGGGGCCAGCGCACGGTGGATTTGAGTTCTTGAAGGGCAACTTCGAAGGGCTCAAGGGATACGTAGTGGGCCGGATGACCAAGAGTCGTCGCGGCAAGATCTACATCGACGACGAAGGCTGGGGTCCCGACGCCGGCTCAATTGAGTACGGATATCGGGTCCCATTCGGCAGAATCCACGTATTCATCGGCCGGATCGGTGAGCCGGGCCCTGAGCTGGACAACAGCACCGACCTCGTCGAGACGGCTCAGCGTGAGAGGAAGACCCGGACTCAGCCGGTCATGAGGCGTGCCTTCGTGGGCTGCATCCATGGAGAAGAATTTTCTGAAGGATCTGAAGATAGGGGTGAGACGGCCGTCCTCTCAGACGGAGATTCGTCCGCCGGTTCAACAGATTCGTTGTACCAAGTGCAAGACGGCGTGCTCGGGGGCTGTTCCGACGGCATCAGTATTCCGGACCCCTTTGAGCCGCCAAGATGGGCCGGAATCTTCATGGCTGGGACTCAGCCCGGTTCAAACTCTATAGCGGCCGCACCGATCACGTTCGGATTAGGAGAAGCCGGGGCAGGCGGCCCCGTGTGCCCACCGGCTCAGGTGCTGATGGATCTCATGGACAAGCTTACGGCCCTGTTAACCGCCACGGTTATTCCTGCAGACAAAGATGAGCATGACGCAACGGTAGCACAGGTGCGTGAGGAAATAGCTCAGGCCAAGGAGGCCTTGGCAGCTGAGGATACTAGACTAGCTACAGAGCGGGCGGCTCTCGACGCCCGGGCACAATGCTTGCAGTCAGAAGCTTACCAGCTCACGATGAGCTTAAACGCATCAAATGAGGTAATGAGGAGGAGACATCAGAAAACGCAGTCTCGTTTACCTCCGGATTACGACCCCCGGGTTCTCTTTGCTACACCCGGAGCCGGCCCTAGTAACCTGCCAGAGGCCGATCAGCTTATGACAGCCGGAACAGGAGGACCGGCTCAGCCTCGGGATATGGTGCCACCTCACGTGAGCATGCCAGCGCCGCGTTATGTGCCGATTCCACCGGGTCACTTTTCCAACCCCATGGAGAACTTGATCGCAGTTTCAGCGCGTTTAGCGGCTCTTCCTATGGAAGGTGATGACCCGGTGGCAGTGGAAACCCGGAGGGTTAGAGAGCTCCTCCAGATAGCCCTGGCTCAGCAGGAGACCTATTCTTACAGCCGGGACAGGATTCATTCAACTCCCTCGCCCTGGGTAGCACCACCTCGCTAGAACCGGAGCCCGAGTTACAGCAGACGCATGGAGTCGGAAGCTTTGTCAAGCAACGCTCAACGCCGTAACCAGCCCGGGGGCTATAATTCGGTGCAGGATCGAATACGTCAGGAGAACGAGCAGGCGGATCAGGCGGCGGCTCAAGATTTTCCAGAGTATCCAACAACTTCCATTGAGGCGGGAGTAGCCACTAGAACCGGTGGTGTCCCTTTTCTGATTCCAGCTTTGCGGAATGTGCGGTTGCCCAAAGACTTCAAGGGGCCTCGAAAGGTGCCAAATTATACGGCCGACTTGCAGCCCGGAGCCTGGATTGAGAGTTATGAGATGGCCATGGAGCTATTGGAAGTTAGTGACGCGGTGATGGCTAAATATTACACCATGATGTTAGATGGAACAGCTCGGTTGTGGCTGAAAGGCTTGCCACCCAATTCCATTGGTTCATGGGGCGAGTTAAAGGCCCGGTTCATCCAGAACTTCAAGGACACCTGTAAGCAATCTATGTCGATTGTGGACTTGACGGATTGCAAGCAAGAGGAAGGTGAATCCACCACCCATTGGGTACGCCGGGTCAAGGAGATAATTCATTCCTCCGATAAGATGGATGCCGGCTCTGCATTTCTTATGCTGGAGAAAAATTGCCGCTTTGAACCGCTAAGGAAGAAACTGGGGCGCCGTAAACGTGACCTCACGGATATGGGTAAGCTGATGGCGGCTTTAGTCAAATATGCCGATTCTGATAGTACCAAGGATCCCGCGTCTGACGATGAAAAGATAGGGAAGGGAAAAAGGAACAGCATCAAGGCGGCAATAAACATAAGACGGACAGTAACCCGGAGTTTGTGGCCAATACCAATGCACGGGGTAACAATAAGAGACATAAGGGTAAGGCGCCCCGGTCCGACGGGTCAGGCCCATCTCTTGAGGAGTTACTCAATGAGCCCTGCCCAAAACACGGCACCCGGGAGCACCCCGCCACACATCTATGGAAGGATTGCGCGATCATGAAGGCGTTTAAAAATTCCAACACCTTCGAGGGCGGTCATGGATCTGGCGGCGGCTCATGGGCCGGCGGCTTTCATGGCCCGGGTGGTGGCTCAAATTCCGGTTTTCAGGGGCATCCGGGGGGTAATAATCAGCAGCAGTCTGGTCAAGGTGGACATCAACAGCAGTAGTCGGGCTATCAAAGCCATCCGAAGCAGTTGAGTGGTGGACAGTACCACGTGTTTACCACTAGTTTGTGCAAACGTGACCAGAAGGTTCATAAGAGGGCTGTGAATTCTGTTGAGCCGGCAATTCCTCGTTATCTGAGGTGGTCAGAGCAGCCCATTGTGTGGAGCAGAGAGAATCACCCTCCACAGGTCGATAATCCGGGTCAGTTAGCCCTGGTGGTGGCACCTCAGGTTGGTGGATATAAATTCACTAAGGTACTCATGGACGGCGGAAGCAGCATCAATATCCTCTACGACGAGACTTTTCAGCGCATGGGGTTGACTGAGAAGAATTTGAGAACATCCAACACTGTTTTCCATGGAGTGGTCCCGAGTAAGTCGGCTTATCCAGTCGGCAAGATTGAATGGAGGTGGCCTTCGGGGACAAACATGATTCCAGGGCTGAGAAGTTAACGTTTGTGGTGGTCAAAATCAGGAGCCCATATCACGCTCTGTTTGGGCGTCCGGCTTACGCTAAGTTCATGGCTCGGCCGTATTATGTTTATTTGCAGCTCAAGATGCCGGGTCACAAGGGCACCATCACTGTACATGGCAGTCGCAAAGTAGCACTGGAGTGTGAAGAAGGTGATGCGCCTTATGCTGAGTCGGCCTGCGCAGCAGAAGAGCTCAAATTTTATCAAGATAATGTTGACCCTGCGGATATGACATCCCTGAAGATGTCAACTACAGAGCATGACCCGGCGTTGAAATTTAAGTCGGCAGCTGAGACAAAGCTTGTTGATTTTACCCCGGGTGATCCTTCTAAACAGTTCAGCATCAGCAGCAACTTGGATCCAAAATAGAAAAGCGCGCTCATCGTGTTCTTCCGTGAGAACTGGGACATCTTTTCATGGAAACCTTCTGACATGCTGGGTGTACCAAGGGAACTCGCTGAGCACACACTCAACATTGATCCAAAGTATAAGCCGGTCAGGCAGTTTCTTCGACGTTTTAACGAAGAGAGAAGGAAATCTATTGGGGAAGAGGTGGCCCGGCTCTTGGCGGCCGGGTTTATCATTGAAGTTTTTCACCCGGAGTGGTTGGCTAACCCGGTGCTTGTCCTCAAAAAGAACGGCACCTGGCGGATGTGTGTGGACTACACGGACTTAAACAAGGCTTGTCCGGCTGATCCCTTTGCTCTTCCCCGTATTGATCAAATTATTGATGCTACGGCGGGTTGTGAGCGTTTGAGTTTTTTGGATGCTTACTCTGGTTATCATCAGATTAAGATGGCAGTTAAGGACCAGGAGAAGACGGCTTTCATCACTCCGTTTGGAGCCTTCTGCTATATATCTATGCCATTTGGGCTCAAGAGTGCCCAGGCGACTTATCAGCGGTGTGTGCAGAACTGTTTGCACGATCAAATTGGGCGTAATGTTCATGCTTATGTGGTTGACATTGTGGTGAAGTCCAGAGAAAAGGAGACCTTGCTATCTGACTTAAAGGAGACCTTTGATAATCTCCGGGTTTACAAGATGATGCTTAACCCGGCCAAGTGTGTGTTTGGCGTTCCTGCGGGCAAGCTCTTGGGCTTTCTGGTGTCCAACAGAGGCATCGAAGCTAACTCGAAGAAGATTAAGGCGATCACCTCCCTGGCTAAACCGGCGTGCATCAATGATGTTCAGCGACTGGCGGGTCGTGTTACCGCCTTAAGTTGGTTCATAAGTCGGCTCGGTGAGAAGGCCCTCCCATTGTATCAGATGATGAAGAAAACTGACACTTTTGTTTGGAGTGAGGCCCCTGATACTGCTTTTGAAGACTTAAAGAGACAATTGTCTGAGCCGCCGGTTCTCGCAGCTCCGATTGACAAAGAGCCTTTGCTGTTATATGTGGCTGCCAATTCATGATCCGTTAGCGTTGCCATCGTGGTGGAGCGTAAGGAAGCCGGTAAGGAGCATCCGGTTCAACAGCCGGTTTACTACATCAGTGAGGTGCTCATTGAATCCAAGTAAAGGTACCCGCATTGGCAGAAGCTTGTTTACGGGGTGTTCATGGCCAACCGGAAGTTGAAGCAGTACTTTCAAAGCCACCCTATAACTGTGGTAAGTTCTGCCCCTTTGGGAGACATCATTCAGAACAGGGAGGCCACAGGACGAGTCGCCAAGTGGGCTATTGAGCTTGGGCCTCATGTCTTGAAATACATGCCTCGGACGGCTATTAAGTCTTAGGCCTTGGTGGACTTCATCAATGATTGAACAGAGTTGCAGGCCCCTGAGGAGAAGCCGGATAACACATACTGGACTATTCACTTTAACGGGTCTAGGCAGCTAGAAGGCTCGGGGGCTGGAGTGGTGTTAACTTCCCCTCGAGGTGACAAATTTTGTTATGTACTCCGGCTTGTGTTTCCATGTACTAACAATGCAGCTGAATACGAGGCCTTACTCCATGGTCTCCGAATGGCTAAGGAGATGAATTTAAGCCGGGTACAATGCTTGGGCGACTCAGATCTTGTGGCTCAACAAGTATTAGGCAAGTGGGATTCCAAGGACCCCCTTATGGCGGCTTATCGTCATGACGTAGATACCGTGGCTGGTCACTTCACGGGTTATCAAGTGGAGCATATCGATCGAAGGAAGAATGAGGCGGCTAATGCTTTAAGCCGGTTGTTATCCCAACGTAAGCCGGTGCCGCCCAATACCTTTCTCGATGTGTTACATAACCCTTCTGTCAAGGTGCCTACCGAGGAGGAGCTAGCAGTACCAGACCCGGAGGCACAACTGGTGGCGGCTCTTCACGTTATCCCGGATTGGACAGTGCCTTACTTGGCTTATATGACCCGGGGTGAGTTGCCGGAGGATGAGACCTTGGCAAGACAAATTATCAGGCGCTCCAAATCCATGACGATTGTTAACAGCGAGTTACATCACCTAAGTGTCACGGGGGCGTTTCAACATTGTGTGTCACCTACAGAAGGCCAAGAAATACTTCGCGAGATCCATGAAGGAGATTGTGGCCATCATGTCGGGTCAAAATCTCTTGTAGCCAAGGCTTTCCGTCATGGTTTCGATTGGCTGACGGCTCATGCTGATGCGGAGGATCTGGTCAGTAAATGTGATGGTTGTCAAAAGTTCTTACGACGATCTCATGTGCCGGCTCAAGAATTGAGGATGATCCCAATCACTTGGCCGTTTGCAGTCTGGGGGCTTGACATGGTCGGACCTTTCAAAAGGTCTAAGGACAAAAAGACACATCTACTAGTGGCAGTGGACAAGTTTACAAAGTGGGTTGAGGCAGAGCCGGTCAGTAAGTGTGATGCAGCCATGGCGGTTCAGTTCATGAAAAAGGTGATCTTTCGTTTTGGTTTTCCACATAGCATCATAACTGATAATGGCACTAATCTCTCTAAGGGTGCCATGGAAGAGTTCTGTCAAAGAGAACATATCCGGCTTGATGTTTCGGCCATTACTCATCCTCAATCCAATGGTCAAGCAGAGAGAGCTAATCAAGAGATCCTGAAAGGTATCAAACCCCGGCTCTTAGTCCCTTTATAGAGGACTCCGGGTTGTTGGGTGGAGGAGTTACCCTCCGTGTTATGGAGCATCAACACTACGCCTAACAGATCTACTGGATACCCACCTTTCTTCATGGTTTATGGAGCAGAGGCGGTCCTGCCAAGTGACATCCGGCACGATTCACCCCGTGTGGCGGCTTACGTTGAGGCGGATAATGAAAAGGCTCGCCAGGAGGCACTTGACTTGTTGGACGAGGAGAGACTTGGCAATAGCCCGCTCGGCGATTTACCAGCAAGACCTGCGCCGCTATCACAGCCGCCGGGTTAAGAGCAGAACCTTTCAGGAAGGCGACTTGGTGCTCCGGCTCATCCAGGATGAGTCTAACATGCACAAGCTATCCCCGCCTTGGGAAGGGCCCTTTGTGGTCAGCAAGAATCTGCACAATGGGTCATATTATCTCATCGATATTCGAGATCACAAGGATTCACTTAAATCGGAGGAGGAGACCCGCCGACCGTGGAATATAGCTCATCTCCGGCCTTACTATAGTTAAGTTACTTCTTCAGATACTTTTTATGATGTACATATTATATAAAGCAATAAAGCAGGACCTCTGTCCTTTTTTCCCATAAAGAATGTTTCATGTCTTATTTATCAGGTGATGGGCACTACCAACAGGGGACGGATCATATCTGAATATGGCTTTTCCTTTGGTCCGGCTTATGATCATATCTGAATCCAGCCATGGTCACTTGGGGGCTTCCTGTTCAAACATAGGTCGTATTCGAACCAAAGAGAACATAGCTGTCGATACCCACTTGATCGGCATACTGCCAAACCCACTTGGGGGCTTCTTGATCATATTTGAATCACAGCTTAACCCCTTTGGGTCTGACGTGGATCGTATTCGAATCAGCGTCATTAAACAATTCTTATGTTCACTTGGGGGCTTCCTGTTCAAACATAGGTCGTATTCGAACCAAAGAGAACATAGCTGTCGATACCCACTTGATCGGCATCGCCAATGCCACTCGGGGCTATATGATCATATCTGAATCTTAGCTTAACCCCTCTGGAACGGTTCTCTGATCGTATTCGAATCAGGAGCCTGTGAACATTGCTTGTAAGTATGATTACTTTAATTATCATTGAAACCTTCTTGAGGAGATGGTTCTTGATCCTTCTGGTTTTATATTGATTACCTTAGGTTCTAAAAGGTGCCAGGTAAAGACTTATATGAGCCGGGGAGACTATTAAAAGGGTCACAGGTATGCTGTTGTGATTATATTTTAACTAATCATGAACCGGCTTTTACATGTTGTCTTTTGATCTTGTTCCGGGTTATCAATGCTCTATAACCCCCTGGCGCAGTAAACCGCCCAGGAAGTCTTTACTTGTTTATAAGCAGGGTAAGGTAAAGCAAGTTAAAACATCAAGGAAATATATGGTTCACATAAGCCAGCAAAATATAGTGATGGCGGCTTACAAAAGTAGTAAGCACCATAAACATGCGCAAGGGCATGACCAGCATTAAGGAGTTTTTCTATCCTATTACAAGACTCCCCGAGTCTAAAACAAAGTGAAGCATTGTTTTGTGCAAAGGTTGTAACACGCGTGGCGGTTCATTCCTCCGGCTGGCTTGACGACTCCGGATTATCCTTCCCCGCCTCTCCTTCGGTTGTTTTGTCCTGGAAGGTGGACGAGGCCCAGTCAATGCCGCTCAAGGCTTCAAATTCAACTTCATCATCTATTAAACTGGCCGGGTCCACTTCAGGGGCAAAGGTATGCTTACGCGTTGGAGGGATCAGGCTGACTTGGTCATATGGGGCGTTTGGGATTCTCCGGTTCTCACTATCGTAACCCGACGAATACTTAGTAAGATCAGTATCATTCCCAATGAGAGTCGCCAGGGGACGTACGACTTTAACACAGGGAGTGAAGTCTTGGTCGTCAAAAACAGTGCCGTCCTCTTTAAGGCTTGGATATCTGAGAGAGAGATCAGCAAGGTCAAGTTCCGGCACCCATGCTCTTGCCCGGCTTAATGCAGCCACGGCTCCGGCTCTCGCAGGTGCCCGCCTTAAATCATGAATTCGTTGAGGTAGCACCACAAGATGCCTCAACACATCTTGTAGAAGCCGAGGAGTGGTATTTTATAAGGCCACAACGGCCAACGCACGTTGTGACCCGGAGTACAGCTGCTCCACTAAGGTATACACCGCCTTAAGCTTGATCAACATATTTTCCTTCAGATTGGTACTCCTGGGGCCTGTATGTTCACAGGTATAATAGTAAGCCGGAGGTAACTATTACAATAACCCTTGAAAGATTACAATATTTACGAGTGACTTACCAAAGATGGCTGAGACCATTTGGGATATCTGCCGTTTTAAGTCGGACAGCTCGTTTGTTGCCTCGGCAAGAGATACTTCTGTTGTTTCAGCCCGAGTCGCCAGTGAAGCCCTCTCATCAACCCAAGTTTTCTTCTCCGGTTCAAAATTTTTCTTCAGCTTCTCTTGTTCGGAGACACTGAATTCAAACTTGGAGTTGGCTTTCTGAGCTTCAAGCTCTTGGGTTTTCAACTGGCTCTTCAGATCAGCAATCTCCGCCTAAAATTGACTTATGGTGGCCTGCATCGACATTAGGCTACGGTAAGAATTATGGTAAGATAACATTCAAGTCCCAAACACTTTACGAGTAAAGATACTTGGCACTTGGGGGCTAATGTATGCTTAAAGAATTTTTTAACCTATTTCACCGAATCATGCATATTAGGTCTCAAGCACTTTACAAGTGAAGGTACTTGACACTTGGGGGCTAATGTGTAACCCAAATTCAAAGTCTCATGCTATCACTGGGTTAAACATATTCAATTTAAGCTGGACAAAACTAACAGTACGTGGATTATTAAGTCTACAGCGTATTCACTCATAAGCAATAGACTTGGGGGCTGGTACAGGAAGTAAGGTTCAGAGTAAAAGTTTAAATTATTCCTCAAATTTATGCTATATTTGCTTCACCATGTCAATTTCCAGGTCACGACTACTGTGCACTTGGTTCAGATAGCCCGAGACTATATCACCAATAATTAGGTTTGAGTAATCAGTGATGTCTTGTTTGGCTTTCCGACGCTGGGCAAACTCCTCCTTGGCAGTGCATTGGGCAAGAGCAGTAGGCCGGTCCGGTTCAACATATTGGCTCTTCACAATCTCAACCTCCGGATCAGTCGTCTTGGCCGGGCTAGGAGTTTCTGGGTCATTTGAGTTATGGATAACGTCTTCTGCAGGAGGGTCAGAAGTTGGCAGCAGAATGTCAGCAACCGGTTCAGGTGGTGGCTGATGAGTGGAGCTGTCAGGAATGGATGAGTCAAGCACCGGTTCAGTAACCACTGGGTCTTGGGACGGCTTATTCTTCTTTGCCCTCTTGCTGGGCTTTAGTTGCAAGCTGTCAATCAAAGTGGAAGGATAAGCATCAAAGTATAAGTATGGAAAAACTTAAAGTAAGAAAGGTCATATTACCCGGGAGCCGTTTTGAAAACCAGCATGTTTGATTTCATCGACTCATCAGAAGAAGGGGAGGTATCCTGATAGTTGGAGTCAGATGAATTGAGAGGTTGGCGAATCAAACTCGTCAAAGGAAAAAAAACGTAAATCGGAGATAACCTCGGTCCGACGCTTCCTGGTTACATTGGGTAAGCCGGAGGAGAGCTCTGCATCCTAGTTGGCCCGAGTCTGCCGCCGATTTTCAAGCTGTTGTTGCTTCAAAAGAAATTGAGGATCTTGGTAAGCTAGAGGGTGTGAAAACCTTACTTTTCGGGTCACCCTTCAGATTTTTTATGTTGGCAAAGGCTCTAAGTCGGAGGAAATTATAGTTACCTCTTCGCCAGCTGCTTGACTGTTCCCAGTATCTTCCTGAAAGGATCAAATGTCAGTAAAGTAATGGCAAAGGAGTTAAAGAAAATCAAAGGATTACCTCCTCCTCATCTGAAGAAGAGTCATCCAGTTTCAACATGTCGGAGGCGCTGGGTTTCATCTTCTTAGAGGTTCCCATCCTGGCGGTTTTCCTTTCAGTCTTCTTGGCCACCCTGGCCTGTTTGGCAGCCTCATGGTCATACTTGACCTTACAGAAGTTATCATCGGCCTGTGGAAAGGGATAAAGAATCATAAGTACCAGAAGGTAACATATTAAAGAGTATTGGTGAAGATTAGTACCTTACCGCAGGAGCCGGGTTTTTCTTGCAGAAGGGAAGTAAACCGAAGGTATTACTGGGTACAGTGCCCTCCTTCAATAGCGACTGGACTGTAGCATCTACCACATCATCTGGTAAGTCCTCAGGGCTATGACGCATTGGGTCTTCTTTTTCGCCTGTGTAAGTACACATTAAGCCGGAGCGGCGGCTTAATGGTAGTATCCACCAGGTGACCTAGACCCGGACCAAATCGATGCCACTTAACCTGTTGCCTAAAAGGGCTTTGATCTTCCTGATGGTGGGATTAAGAGGCAGGCGCTCAACAACAGTTAACTGGTCTGCCAGATGATGGTTGGACTCAAGACGCAGGGCACGAAAGCCGGGCAAAGGCTTCTCATTAGCCGGAGAGGTATATTGACAGTAGAACCACGTCTGGTTCTAGTCTTTTGGGTGACTCGGCAGCTCAGCATAAGGAAAAAGGCAATCTCTCCGCCGCTGGATTGAGATGCCGCCAAGCTCAAGACTAGGCCCGTTGGCACATTCATTTTGCCGGTTCAGGTAAAAGAGTTCTCTGAATAGTAGCAGACTTGGTTCCTCTCCTAGGTATACCTCGTAGAAGACTTGAAAATTACACAGATTTGACACGGAATTGGGTCCAATGTCTTGAGGCTTCAGGTCGAAGAAATCCAAAACTTCCTTGAAGAATTTTGTGCCGGGAGGGGCAAATCCCCGGTTCATATGATCTGTGAAAACTACTACCTCCCCATCTTTGGGTTGAGGTATCTCCTCAGATGGGTGAGGGGCACGATAAGACATGGCCTCCTTCTTTGGCAGATGGCCAGACTTCACGAATTCGGCAACTTTGCTTTTGGTCACTGTGGATGGAACCCAGTTGCAAGTCAGAGGGGACTTAGCCGCCTTAGGAGCCAGGACAATAATTGGCCTACGACAAAATAAGAAAGCTCCGGTTCAACTTTAATCCGGAGAGATATCTAAATTGTTCACAGTGGCGGCTTAAGCAAGGGGTATAATGATATAAGGGTAATTGTGCAGTTATGTTTAAGCCGCTATCAGTATCAAGAGCAATTCAAAATTTTTAAGATCATGAGAGGAAGGCAAGGCTCATAGTTTAGTATCACTTATTTAAAACGGACACCCAGACAGCAGCGATAGAAGCAAGTTTTATAGAAGAAACTTTCCGGGTGATAGAAACAAGTTTCACAGACAACAACTATTATCATGGATCAAATTATCGTTCTGAAAGAAAAAAAATTCTAGACCTAGAAACAGAGCAGAGAAGTTCATACATTTGAAGAGGGTTTCTAAGCAAGGAAACTGAGATCTATTTCTATGCAAGATCAATACAAACAACTACCGCGGCTGTTCTGTACAATTTTACGACCTAAACGGGGCGTTGAAGATGAGAACTAGCGAGGGTTTGTGTCGGGCAGAGATGAACGCCGACGAACTCAGCAGAGTTCCAACGCAGATCTAAGAAAGGGGAAGAGAGGAACTCACGGATGAAGACGAGCTGCGGAGATTTGCCGACATTTTCTGGTTAGAGTCAGGTTGATGCAGCGACCTGAGTTGATGCAGACGAGGGGGTTGACAGCGGCGGCGGCGGAGCTCGAGTGATAGAGAGAAGAGGAAGAAGACGACTGGAAAGAGAAGAATGAAAGACCTAAGGTCACGCCTATTTATAGGGAGAGGATAACTGAGATGGCGCGGGAAACGAGGAGATAAGAATTACTATCCAGCGGCCCCGATGCCTCGATTTTCGGAACACTTAATGAAGCAGAGATCCGTTGAAGGATACGACAGAATAGAAAATGAATTAAAGAAAGGATGATGTCATGCCGGGTTAAGATGGATCCAGAAGATGACGTCACGGTGGGTTAAAAGAAAGCCCTCTGTACAGTTAGAAGACTGAAGATTTATTCTTTAGAAGTATATTTTTAAGATTAACATGAACAGGTTCAAATCAATCTGGGGCCTAATGTTGGGGATATGACTATTTGTGTAAGCCGCCCAGGAGGGGTCGGTTTACGCAAAGAGGATTATCAGAGGAAGCCCAAGACCAAGCATGAAGATAGCGGTTCAATAAAGGGCTTAAGGCCCACATGTGGCTTAAGGCCAGTTGTAGTAAACCGTCATGATGGTATGACTTGTAACATAAGGTATATTTAACTAGTCACCGAGCCGGATACTGTTTATAAGCCGGCCGGGACTCTGTAAGCCACAGGGCGTCAACCCGTGTATATAAGGGGACGACCTGCTGGCGGCTTAGGATAAGAAACAACTCATCGAGAGCCGGGCATAGCGTATCTCGCTCCCTGGTCATCAAAATGTCAATACCAACCCAACTAGACGTAGGCCTTACCTTCACCGTAAGGGGCCGAACTAGTATAAACTCTCTCATGTCCTTTGTCCCGACTTAACCCCTTCAAGCTTCCTAGTTGCGATGGCTCCACAACTAAGTCCTTTCACGAGGACATCTGACGTGACTATTCCACGACAGGTCCAGTCGACACAACCAGAGAAGCAAGAGATCAAACCAACGTTCGGAACACCATGCAAGAATTGTGTTGGTGGTGCGTGTGGAGGAGTACGTGGACGTGAAGGTCGAAGCCCCAAACCAACATGAGATAATCCTTGCAACATCATTTGTTTCCTTTAGATTTCCTTGCGAGAGTCAATTGCGTCCGAACCATGTTGGTTCAGCCAGGTTACGTACTAGTAGTACTAATTTGTTTGGAATCTATAGCGGCCAGTGCCGGATTTTTAATTAGTTAAATCGTGATTAGTTGCGAACCAACTTGTGATTGGATGGTTAGAGGGACTATGGTATCCCAACCCACTAGGGTTCAAATCCTGGTGATCGCATTTATTTCTAGATTTATTTCAAGATTTCCGGCGATGCACATTTAGTGGGTGGAGACGTTCCCGTCGATGATAAGGTGCCTACGGTGACTTCGTAAATTTCAAGATGATATGTTGGCTTGGTCTTTTGGAGGTGCTCATAGGGATACGATGGGCGTGTGTGTGCGTTCATAGGGGTGAGTATATGCGCGTGTATATGAGCGCTCGCGTATGTACTGTGTTCAACAAAAGCATGATTAGTTAGAATAGGAAAGAGATAAGAGTACTATCTTTTTGGTCCACTGAGGTCGGTTTGCTCAGGTGGGGTTGTGCCTATATAATGGGCAGGTTTGGGCCTTTGTACGGAGTTTTCGGGAGTTGAATAAAATACAGAAAAAGGAATGGTTGCACCAAATACCTTCGCTTGCTGATCCTCGAGGAATCTGAGAGTTGCTTGGTGTGAGAGATCAATTATATGCTGGTTTTGTGCACTTTGGTCTTCTAGTGCCCTGCTTGATCCGAAGAGCTGTTCTTCTACTTCTTCGCCTACTTTCTACTATTACGAGAATCATCATGGTTTGTTGTTTATTTTGTGTACCGTGAAAGATTGGGCCAACAAATGACTCGTCGTCTAGTCTGATCTCATCAAGTGGTATTTAGAGCAAGGTTTATCATGGTACAATTTGTTTTCTCTGGTTTTTGAATTGATCTACTTGAGTTGCTGCAATGGTGAATTCATAGAAATCAAATTCAAGTGAGCACGGTGCACATGAAGGAGATGCAGAAGACGATCTGCCCTTGCCCACCTATGGTCAGAGTATTGCACCGGCTATTGTGCTTGGATTGGAGGTAACTCACAATTATGTGCTCAATCGAGTGGGGAGACGCATCGACAAGGTTGAGGAAAGTCTAGGAAAAAATATTGATGATTTGACTGAGGTTGTTCATCGATTGAGACCAAGTTCATCACCTAGTGATGGGTCTGCTGCACCATGTTGTCATTGGCAATTATCTGGATAGCGGGTAGGCGAACAAGTTTGCAACAATGGTGAGCATCAAGACCATCAGTCTGAGGGGGCTGGTAGCTATTATGAGTATGTGCGACGTGCTTATAACCATCATGGAGGTGGCCTACACCATGGGGGAGGACATTAATGTCCGCGGCGCGCCTACGAAGATGATGGTATTGGAAGAATAAAATTTCCATATCGTCGTTTAGCGGCAAAGACAACCCGGATGATTATTTGGAGTGGGAGATGCGCGTGGATCAGATTTTTTATGGATAGTGGTACGCCGAGGAGAAAAAGGTCCGTGCTGCATCTATAGAGTTCACTGGCTATGGTTTAATATGGTGGAACCAACTATGTCACGCGGGAGGATGTCCAGAGTCTTCGAATCAGATGAAGAGAATCATAAAGAGACGCTTTGTCCTAGAGCACTTCACTAGGACCTTGTACACACGCTTGCAGCAACTTCGGCAAGGTAACTCTAGTGTTGAAGAGTATTATAAGGAGATGGAAATATCGTTGATTCACACAGGGGTGGAGGAGCAAGAAGAGGCTACAATGGCACGGTTCATGCATGCTCTAAAATCAGAGATACGAGACCGTGTTGATATGGTTGAATATATGGGATTATAGGGATTATAACATCATGCCATTCGAGCGGAGCAGCAAGTAAAGCGTCATGGTGGTCATGATAATTTATCAAACTTGGTGTGACATAATTTTCAACGAGAAGGTGGTGGTAATGGTGGTTTCAAATCCTATTCTATGCCGGCTACCAAGGAAGTATCTCAATCCAAGGTTGAATCATCTCGTGCTTCTAATTCTCGTACCAGTGATATTGTGTGCTTCAGGTGTGGTGGTAGGGGGCATACAAAGTTTGAGTGTCCTAATGAGAGGAGAGTCCTCCTCACAGAAGAAGGATACATGTTTGCGAGTGATGGAGAAAAAAATACTAACACCTCTAGTGAGAAATCTCAAGATGATGAAAAAGTGATTGCGAGATTTGAAACTGATGAAGCATACCCATCATTAATGGTGCAAGGAGTGCAGGAAGATCGTATTGAGGATAAGGGGCAAAGATGAAATATTTTTCAGTCTGAGTGTAACATCAACAACATCAATTGCAAGATGATAATAGATGGTGGAAGCTACACCAATGCAGTCAGCAAAGGGTTGGTTGATGCTTTGGGGTTGCCTACATGGAAGCACCCACAACCCCACCGTGTTGAGTGGATGTATCATACAGGCAAGTTAAAGGTTACTCATAAGGTGCACGTCAAATTTTCTGTCGGTGATTATACTGATATGGTGATGTGCGATGTGATACCTATGGATGCGTGTCACTTGTTATTGGGTAGACCATGGCAATATGATCACAATGCTACACATGAAGGTCGAACAAATACATATTCATTTTGGGATTCTGGGAAGCGACGCGTGCTGCGACCGATGTTTGACAACACAATCAAGGTGGATGGAGATGTCACATTGAAGAAGAAGGTTGCAAAGACTGCCTCGAAATAGAGGACGGTTTCCTTTGAGGGGGAGGGGATGATGTGGCCATAGACCGTGCTATTCCATGTACACTCCAGATTGGAGGTTTTTGTATTGAGGTCCCGTCGACACAACCAGAGAAGCAAGAGATCAAACCAACGTTCAAAACACCATGCAAGAACTATGTTGGTGGTGCGTGTGGAGGAGTACGTGGACATGAATATTGAAGCCCCAAACCAACATGAGATAACCCTTGCACATAATTTGTTTCCTTCAGATTTCCTAGCGTGAGTCAATTGCGTCCGTACCATGTTGGTTCAGCTAGGTTACATACTAGTAGTACTAGTTTGTTTGGAATCTATAGCGATCAGCGCTGCTGGATTTTTAATTAGTTAAATCGTGATTAGTTAGAATAGGAAAGAGATAAGAGCCCTATCTTTTTGGTCTGTTGAGGTCGGTTTGCTAAGGTGGGGTTGTGCCTATATAATGGGCAGGTTTGGGCCTTCGTACGAGAGTTTTCAGGAGTTGAATAAAATACAGAAAAAGGCAACGCTTATGGTTGCGTCAAATACCTTCGCTTGCTGATCCTCGAGGGATCCGAGAGTTGCTTGGCGTGAGATTGATCTATGATCAATTATACGCTGGTTTTTATGCACTTTGGTCTTATGGCGCCCTGCTTTATCCGAAGAGTTGCTCTTCTACTTCTTCGCCTATTTTCTGCTATTATAAGAATCGTTGTGGTTTGTCGTTTATTTCGTGTACCATGAAAGATTGAGCCAACGAACGACTCGCCATCTAGTCTGGTCTCATTAGAGTGATACGTCCATCTTTCGTCATATTTTTCTACTGTTACTTAAAATGGTTTTGGTCAGTTATTTCACTTTATGATACAATTCTTTTTTAGGTAACTTTATGATACAATTCTAATTGCCTTTTCTCACTCAATTTGCAAGACTGACATGGAAAGGGAGATCGCCGGTAGCTAGAATTCTGAACCTAAAAGAGCTACAACAGAGACAGTTGTTCTATGGAGCTCCAAATGACATGAAACGTCACGGAGATTTTTAATTGAATATATAAAAAATATTCGAACAAATAAATACCATAGGGGGGCCACCCGCTGCTCACAAGGCAACAAGGCGTGCCCTAATGCTTTGTGGGGTCCATAGCTAGCCTCTGATGCCCATCTTCTGCTATGTGAAGGGTTTTTCCCTAGAAACAAAAATAAGAAAAAAAAAATTGGGATGAAGCGCCACCGTCTTGAGGCAGAACCTGGTCAGGAGCACTTTTGCTCTCCTGCAGAGCGATTTTGCCGGGGGTACTTCCCTCCAGGAGGGGTAAATCAAAGACTTCGACATCACCAACGATCCTCTCATTATGGGAGGACCAATCTTCATCAACATCTTTACCAGCACCATCTCCTCTCAACCCCTAGTTCATCTCTTCTATTCAATCTTTGTCTCGAAACCTCAGATTGGTACATGTGGGTTGCTCGTAGTGTTGATTACATCTTGTAGTTCATGCTATTTGGTTTATTTGGTAGAAGATTACTCTTCAGATCTGTCGGTGTTCTAGGAACGGGGGTACCCAGACATGCCTGCCTGCGGCCTGTGGCGTGGCTCAAGGAATGGCCCAGTACGGCCCATCTTCATCAGCACATGCTCAAGACCCTCGCGGGGGGGCAAGCCTCGCGGGGCGGACAACAGGAGGCTTCCTCAGGCACGGCCTCGTCAGGCTGGCTCGCGAGGAGGCGGAGAGATCAAGGTGGGGTACCTCACAAGGTGCCCGTGACGCAAGCCATGACGACCAAGGCCAGGCGGGAGCCGGCCTGCGCAGAGTCCTCGCGAGGCTGTTCTTCCCTTGTACTGTTCCTCATCAGCCCCAGAGGCAATCCACCACAACACAAACTGGAGTGGGGTATTACACCACAATGGTGGCCTGAACCAGTATAAATCTCGTGTCCCTTGTGTTGTTCTTTGTGCAGTTTAGATCCTGGCGAGGCGGTGAGACATGGGTAGGCTGGGGGTGTGATCTCCGCGTGCACCCCAGTGTTCGAACCTCAAGGGTCTGCCGGAACCCGAAATGCAACATTTGGCGCGCCAGGTAGGGGTGCACCGGGATCTGCCCTCCGTTGCCTCGTGTTTCGCCGCCCGTCGCATCATCATCATCATGTTCGGCGACCCCACGGGCAATCCTGATCCCTGGGCGGCCTGGCCCGCCCACGCAGAGCCGCTTGCCCAGGGCGATCTCAACCCCGTTCCCCAGGCAGCCCGCGGTCCGCAGGGCGCTGTGGGCCGCGGGCGACGCGGTCAGACGACACCAGCTCTCACACCACGGCAGGTGTGGTCGGCAGCGAGGGCCTCGAGCCACGCCGCGGCCAAGGTGTCGTACTCACGGCGAGAGCAGGCGAACTCAAGGGCCGCGCTCACGGTAGCTCGAGAACTACTGCAATGCAGGCTGCTAGAGGGCGGCTGGGACGTGCTACTGGAGCGGGTGGCAGAGCTCCTGGGCTCCGCCACCTCGGGGGCTCACCCCTTCTGCACCCAGCTGCCGCCTCAGGCCCAATGCGGATCGCACGGAGGCCCCACGCGCGCCCGCACAGCTCCAAGCGGATTCCAGGGCCACTCCAACGCCAACTTGGCCATCAGCGCCTGGCCACCGACGGTGCCGCCTCCGCCTCCGACCATCGAAGGGGGATCCACTACAGCCCACGGTCCCGGTGAGCCGCCGCGCTACCACTCCCAGGTTGGCACCGTGAGCAGAACTGTGTGGCACATGGGGCACTACCGCGAGGTATTCGGGGCGGCGGCCCCGGAGGCGTATGTGCCCCACATAATGTATCAAGGACACGCACAGGAGGAAGACCATGGCCAATTCCTTGGCCCAGGCTGGGGAGAAGAAACACCCGAGGCTGAGCTCTTTCGGGAGCCCAGGGAAGGCCCCGTCGACCGCGCCGGAGGCAGCGACTATCGGGTACCGCTAATCCCTCAGGAACAGGCATATGCTAACCATGGATCGCAGGAGATACAGGTCGTCGCAGCGGGTGGCTGCCCCAATCCAGGAGCTCCCCACCCCTCAGGAGGAGGGCACCGGGGGCTGCAGGAGAGGGGCCGAGATCCGGCCTCGCCCACGCGGCGCTCGGAGCAAGGCATCCTCAGGAGGTAGGCCCTCTGCCGGGGAGGTGCCCCAGGGCCTACCCCCGGCAGAGGACCCGCGGTCGTCGGGGGAACCGCTGGCGACCGCCATCGTCGGTGGCAATAGAGTGTGGCGCAAGGCGGGGCCCTCGTCTGGCGATATGAAGCAAGGCCGGTACATGTGAAGAAGGCCCGGTGCCTGTGAAGCTTGCCGCCCCGTGACACTCTCACATAATAATGAGTGGGGCTGTACACGCCCCGGAGTCTCCGGAGAGCCGCCCTCGGGCCTCGGGTGCTCCCGCCCATGCCCAGTGGCAGCACTTAGCTCCGCGCTGGTGAGAAGACGTCGAAGACTGGATTAGGTGCCGGACACGTCTTTTTCTGCTTTTCTTGATTTTCCTCTTGGTTGTTGCTTTTCCCTATTTGGATTTAAGTTGGATTTGAGCTTGAAACTTGCATGTGTCCGAGGAAGGGGTGTTTAGTCTCGTTCGAGCAATCTCTTGCGTTTTGGTTGCCGCTTTGCGTCAATCCAAGCTTCAGCTGCCTCCCCTCGCGAGCCCCTCGTGAGCCGGGCCAGGCCCAGCATGAATGCAGCCCAGACTGCCGTCGGCACGCCCCCTCAGGAGGTTCTCCTTGCAGGTTCGACAGGCTCGTTCAGGAGACACTCAGGACACCATGGCCCTCTGCAGGCTAGCTCAGGGCCCACGCGGGTCGAAAGTAAACAAGCCAGTCGGCTCTCCATGAACCAGCCGCCTGGCGCAGGCACACGGGTGATATCATGTCTACAAATACGCTAACTGCTAGTTTTTACACGAGGGGCTCCCCCTCCCAAAATGCTCTTACAATCTCCTGGGCCAAGCCCGGACTCTCTCTGCGCAGGGTAAAAACAGGAACAGCACACAATCAATCAGATAAATCCCCCAATGCATCCCCGGGGACACCTCCGGAGTCGCCACTGGCGTCGCTGGCCTCGCCGTCGCCTTCTACGTCGCCGTCATCAGCACCTGGGCCATTCACCACTCCGCCCTCACCAGCACCTGGGCCATTCACCACTCCGCCCTCATCAGCAGCTACGACCACACCATTGTCATCAGCGGTGAAGGCCCTAACAAGGGCGTCCACGTTGTCTTCCACCAAACTCGCCAGATTGTCCCGGACTGTCAAGGGTACCGGTGTGATGGCGGCATCGAAGTCGAAGTGGGGGTCCATGTTCTGAAGGTGACTGAAGACACGAGAGAAAGCACGCCCAAGTAGGGCACGGCTCCTCTCCTCCACCAACCTGTCGGCTCTGCCTGAACGGGCCTCCAGCTGTGTCACCATTTCGGTGCAACAAGACAAAGACCAGTAGGACGGCAGAGCGGAGGTCATCATGGAGCCCAAGCCAGCGTCATCGTCAGGGTCTTTGGCAGGCGAGGACCAACTTTAGTCAGGATAAGTGTACTAGATGTTCCCCTTCAAAATGGCCAATTGTTGGCGCCCTTCCCGCTCAATATTTGGGAAGAGGCTTGGGGCCTTCGCCTATAAATAGGACTAGCCACCCACAGGGTAGGGCATCTGATCAGATCCGCATCGGAGACACAGAGAGAGAGGCGACTGAACTCCCCCAAGCAGTTCATCGCACCAACCAAGAACAGACCCTCGCGAGGCTGTTCTTCCCTTGTACTGTTCCTCATCAGCCCCAGAGGCAATCCACCACACCACAAACTGGAGTAGGGTATTACACCACAATGGTGGCCTGAACCAGTATAAATCTCGTGTCCCTTGTGTTGTTCTTTGTGTAGTTTAGATCCTGGCGAGGCGGTGAGACATGGGTAGGGTGGGGGTGTGATCTCCGCGTGCACCCCAGTGTTCGAACCTCAAGGGTCTGCCGGAACCCGAAATCCGACAAGATCCTTAAGCATATTCAATACACCTCTGGTCTTGAACATGAATATGGTTTGCGAGTTGTGACTTTTGTTCTTGAGGACATGGGAGAAGTCTTGTTATAAGTAATCATGTGAAGTTGGTATTCGTTCGATATTTTGACGATATGTATGTTGTTCTTCCTTTAGTGGTGTCATGAACGTTGACTACATGACACTTCACCATACTTGGGCCTAAGGGAAGGCATTGGGCAGTAATAAGTAGATGATGGGTTGTGAGCGTGACAGAAGCTTAAACCCTAGTTAATGCATTATTCCATAAGGGGATAATTTGGATCCATATATTTCATGTTATGGTTAGATTTATCTTAATTCTTCTTTCATAGTTACGGATGCTTGCGAAAGGGTGTAACCATAAGAGGGTTGATTGATCAAGTAAAAACAACACCCTGGCACCGGTCCACCCACATATCAAATTTTCAAAGTAGCAAACACGAATCAAGTAAACATGATGAGTGTGCCTAGATGAGAATTCCCATATGTCCTCGAGAACACTTTGCTTTATATAAGAGAACTTTCTGGCTTGTCCTTTGTTATCAAAAGACTAGACCACTTTGTTGCACTTTTTTACTATTGCTACTTGTGGCTCGTTATGAACTACCATGCTAAAAAACTATCTGTTACCTCTACTTTCAGTACTTGCACAGAATACCTTGCTGAAAACAACTTATCATTTCCTTCTGCTCCTCGTTGGGTTTGACACTCTTAGTTATCGAAAGGACTATGATTGATCCCCTATAATTTTGGGTCAACAAAGGGTTTAAATGTGAGTTTGATGAAATTTGGAAGATAGAAGAGGCTGCCTTATGGGCAAAGATCAAGAGATTGAAAAAAATTAGAAGGGTATCAAAATAATTCACATTTTCACTCATTGGCTAATCACAGGCACCACAAGAACCACTTGACTAATTGAGTTGGTGAGGATGGTCTTGTGACATCTACGTCTAACACAGTGGCGGCGCTAAGGGTATTCCTGAGAATTCCTTGGAATACCCAAGATTTTGGCCCATTTGTTTTTTAATAGGCATGTTAATCCAGCCCAAACTAAGCCTAACTGAACTAAGACAGAGGAGCGAGCGGTGAGCGCATCTGGTTACGGGCAACTGGGTGAGCAAGCAGGCACCAGGAGAGATTGGACAACGATCCCTCCCCTCCCCATGGTGTCCCTCCCACCCAACCCTAACCTACAGGCGGCGGCGGCCGACCCTCTCCCTCCCCTCGGTCCCTCTCCTCCAAGGCTCCAATCTGGCTTGCACCACCCTTCCATTCCTGTCCCCTGCTCTCTGCCTTCGGGCTTTGGCTCCGGGCTCTGCCCCTCCGGCTGGCCTCCGTCTCCCGGCCTCCCCAGACGATCGGACTGGTTCGGGATCCCCAGACCCCCCCCCCCCCCAGTCCACCTGCTGCCGTTGGTGCCCTCCACCTCCACGTCTGCACCCACGACACACCTCCACCAAGGTACTTTTTTCCCTCAGTTTATTTAAGAAATCTGAAGTTTTGTTATAAATGCCATTGCCTATGATTACTATAAGGAGTAGAAGCCATTCACTGATTGTTTATGTGATGGATTTGATGCCACATTGCAACTGCCATTAATTTCTACTTCATTTATGTGATTTGTGATGTGGAAGAAGTAGGACGTTAGAGATATTGCCACAATGATATTTTGCTACTTTTATCGATGTATGGTCATTGGGTCATTGATATTGCCATCTTATTGTACATTTGTTCTTCTATTTTATTGCTTTGGCGAAAAAATGTTTTTGGCAAGAATACCCAGGAGCAAATTCCTGGCTCCGCCACTGCTCTGACATGGTGAAAGTTGCTACCGCCTTTTATAAGGAAAAATTTTCTTATGAACCTAAAAGTGATATACATCGTGACACTAATTTTTGGGATGAATTTGAGCTTGTTACTGAAGATGAAAAAAATTCAGAGAGCCCCTTTTCTGAGGATGAAATTGAAAATGCCATCAAGCTTAATTTTGGGAGGTTTATCTTTGTTGTCCCTGACCCAGGTGGTTTATCTTTCCTGTTAAATTGAGAGATCCCCTCTTCCGAGGATGAAAGTGATATACATGGTTCATATACCCGTGCTGCCCCTAACCCAGGTGGTTTATCTTTCCTATTTGACCAAAACTTTTGGGAGGTGATAAAGAAAGATTTTATGTGGCTATTTATGGATTTTTAAGCTATAGTTTTGGGTGTTCATAGGGTTAATTTTGCTATCGTTACATTAATTCCTAAAGAACCTGCTGCTAATGAGATGGAGAAATTTCGTCCCATTAGCTTGAGTAATTCTTCTACATTTTTTTCAAAAGCTATGACCACTAGAGCATCACCTTTGTGTGATATACTTATCTCCGCCAACCAAACTGCATTTATCAAATGGGGGTTTATTATACAAAGTGTTGTGATCAATCATGAAGTGATTGCTGGTATTCATAGCACTAGCAGTTTAATACTTAAACGTGATTATGAGAAAGCCTATGGTAGAGTGAGTGCTACTTCTTGAGCTTGCATTGGTTTTTCCCTTGAAGAGGAAAGGGTGATGCAACAAAGTAGAGATAAGTATTTCCCTCAGTTTTGAGAAACAAGGTTTCAATCTAGTAGGAGACAACGCACAAATCACCTAATACCTACACAAAGAATCAAAAAATTGCACCCAACGCGATAAAGAGGTTGTCAATCCATTCACGGTTACTTGCAAAAGTGAGATCTGATAAAGATAGAAAAACGGTAAAGTAAAAAATTTTGGTTTATAGATCAGAAAGTAAAGGATTGCAAAAATAGTACATCAGAAATTAATATTGTAGATCGAAAACTTATATGATGGAAAATAGACCCGGGGGCCATAGGTTTCACTAGAGGCTTCTCTCAACATAGCAAATAATACGATTGTTGAACAAATTACTGCCGAGCAATTGATGGAAAAGCACAAAATTATGACGATATCTAAGGAAATGATCATGAATGTAGGCATCACGTCTGTTTCAAGTAGACCGAAATGATTCTGCATCTACTACTATTAGCCCACACATCGACCGACTCCTACCTGCATCTAGAGTATTAAGTTCATGAGAGCAGAGTAACGCATTAATTAAGATGAAATGATGTAGAGGAATTAACTCAAGCAATATGATGAAATCCCCATCTTTTTATCCTCGATGGCAACAATAGAATACATGCCTTGCTGCCCCTACTATCACTGGGAAAGGACACCACCGCAAGATTGAACCCAAAGCTAAGAACTTCTCCCATTGCAAGAAAAACCAATCTAGTTGTCCAAACCAAACCGATAGCTCGAAGAGAATTACAAAGATATCAAATCATGCATAAATGAATTCCGAGAAGATTCAATTAATATTCATAGATAAGCTGGTCATAAATCCACAATTCATCAGATCTTGGCAAACACACCTCAAAAAATTATTACATCGAATAGATCTCCAAGAACATGGAGCAGAACATGGTATTGAGAAACAAAGAGAGATAACAAGCCATCTAGCCACTAGCTATGGACCCGTAGGTTTGTGGTAATATACTCACGCTTCATTGTAAGGGCAATATAGTTGATGTAGAAGCCCTCCGTGATCGAATTCCCCTCCTGCAGGGTGCCGGAAAAGGTCCCTAGATGGGATCTCACAGGTACAGAAAGTTGCAATGGTGTAGAAGTGTTTTCGTGGATGCCTCTGGTGGTTTGGGAATATATGTGAACATATAGGCAAAGGAATTAGGTCAGTGGAGTCACGGGGGGGGGGGGGGGGGGGACAAGGCAGGGGGCGCGCCCTCCACCCTTGTGGCCACCTCATGGCTCCTCCGACTTGATTTCCATGTCTCCTGGGTGTCTTCTGGTCCAAGAAAAATCATCACGAAGGTTTTATTCCGTTTGGACTCCGTTTGGTATTCCTTTTCTGCGAAACTCAAAAACAAGGAAAAAACAGAAATTCATGTTGGGCTCTAGGTTAATAAGTTAGTCCCAAAAATAATATAAAATAGCATATTAATGCATATAAAACATCCAAACTGATAATATATTAGAATGGAACAATCAAAAATTATAGATACGTTGCAGATGTATCAAGCATCCCCAAGCTTAATTCCTGCTCGTCCTCGAGTAGGTAAATGATAAAAACAGAATTTTTTTGATGTGGAATGCTACCTAACATATTTATCCATGTAATTTTCTTTATTGTGGCATGAATGTTCAGATCCATAAGGTTCAAAACAAAAGTTTAATATTAACATAAAAACAATAATACTTCAAGCATACTAACAAGGCAATTATGTCTTCTCAAAATAACATGGCCAAAGAAAGTTATCTCTACAAAATCATATAGTCTGGCTATGCTCCATCTTCATCACACATAATATTCAAATCATGCACAACCCCGATTACAAGCCAAGCAATTGTTTCATACTTTTGATGTTCTCAAAACTTTTCAAGTTTCACGCAATACATGAGAGTGAGCCATGGACATAGCACTATAGGTGGAATAAAATATGGTGGTTGTGGAGAAGACAAAAAGAGGGAGATAGTCTCACATCAACTAGGCGTATCAATGGGCTATGAAGATGCCCATCAATAGATATCAATGTGAGTGAGTAGGGATTGCCATGCAATAGATGCAATAGAGTTATAAGTTTATGAAAGCTCAAAATAAAACTATGTGGGTGTGCATCCAACTTTCTTGCTCACGAAGACCTAGGGAAATTTGAGGAAGTCCATCATTTAAATATACAAGCCAAGTTCTATAATGGAAAATTCCCACTAGTATACGAAAGTGACAACATAGGAGACTCTCTATCATGAAGATCATGGTGCTACTTTGAAGCACAAGTGTGGAGAAAGGATAGTAACATTGTCCCTTCTCTATTTTCTCTCATTTTTTATTTTTTTATTTGGGCCTTCTCATTTTTGGCCTCTTTTTTTCGTCTGGAGTCTCATCCCTACTTGTGGGGGAATCATAGTCTCCATCATCCTTTCCTCACATGGGACAATGCTCTAATAATGAAGATCATCACACTTTTATTTCCTTACAACTCAAGAATTACAAAATATGACTCTATATGAATGCCTTCGGTGGTGTACCGGGATGTGCGATGAATCAAGAGTGACATGTATGAGAGAATTATGAATGGTGGCTTTGCCACAAATACTATGTCAACTACATGATCATGCAAAGCAATATGACAATGATGGAATGTGTCATAATAAACGGAACGGTGGAAAGTTACATGGCAATATATCTTAAATGGCTATGGAAATGCCATAATAGGTAGGTATGGTGGCTGTTTTGAGGAAGGTATATGGCGGGTGTATGATACCGGCGAAAGTTGTGCGGTACCAGAGAGGCTAGCAATGGTGGAAGGGTGAGAGTGTGTATAATCCATGGACTCAACATTAGTCATAAAGAACTCACATACTTATTGCAAAAAATCTATTAGTCATCGAAACAAAGTACTACGTGCATGCTCCTAGGGGAAGGGTTGGTAGGAGTTAACCATCACGCGATCCCAACCTCCACACAAAGGATGACAATCAATAAATAAATCATGCTCTGACTTTGTTACATAATGGTTCACCATATGTGCATGCTACGGGAATCACAAACTTTTAACACAAGTATTTCTCAAATTCACAATTACTCACTAGAAGGACTCTAGTATTACCATCTCCATATCGCAAAACAATCATAAGGAATCAAACTTCTCATAGTATTCAATGCACTTTATATGAAAGTTTTTATTATATCCCTCTTGGATGCCTATCATACTAGGACTAAATATATAACCAAAGAAAATTACCATGCTGTTTAGAGACTCTCAAAATAGTATAAGTGAAGCATGAGAGTTCAACAATTTCTATAAAATAAAGCCATCGCCTGATACGTCTCCAACGTATCTATAATTTTTGATTGTTCCATGCTATTATATTACCCCTTTTGGATGTTTATGGGCTTTATTTTACACATTTATATCATTTTTGGGACTAACCTACTAACCGGAGGCCCAGCCCGTATTGCTGTTTTTTTTTTTGCCTATTTCAGTACTTCGAAGAAAAAGAATATCAAACGGAGTCCAAATGGAATGAAACCTTTGGGAGCGTGATTTTTGGAACGAATGTGATCCAGGGGACTTGGAGTGCAAGTCAAGAAGCAGCCGAGGCGGCCACGAGAGGGTAGGGCGCCCCCCTATAGGGCGCGACCCTGTCTCGTGGGCCCCTCGGGCGGCCACCGACGTACTTCTTCCTCCTATATAAGCCTACATACCCCGAAAACATCCAGGGAGCCAACGAAACACAATTTCCACCGCCTTAACCTTCTGTATCCACGAGATCCCATCTTGGAGCCTTCGCCGGTGCTCTGTCGGAGGGGGAATCGACCATGGAGGGCTTCTACATCAACACCATAGCCCCTCCGATGAGTTGTGAGTAGTTTACCATAGACCTTCGGGTCCTTATTAGCTAGATGGCTTCTTCTCTCTTTTTGGATCTCAATACAATGTTCTCCCCCTCTCTTGTGGAGATCTATTCGATGTAAAATCTTTTTGCGGTGTGTTTGTCGAGATCCGATGAATTGTGGGTTTATCATCAAGTTTATCTATGAGAAAGATTTGAATCTCCTCTGAATTCTTTTATGTATGATTGAGTTATCTTTGCAAGTCTCTTCGAATTATCAGTTTGGTTTGGCCTACTAGATTGATCTTTCTTGCCATGGGAGAAGTGCTTAGCTTTGGGTTCAATCTTGCGGTGTCCTTACCCAGTGATAGTAGGGGTTGCAAGGCATGTATTGTACTGTTGCCATCGAGGATAAAAAGATGGGATTTATATCATATTGCATGAGTTTATCCCTCTACATCATGTCATCTTGCTTAAGGCGTTACTCTGTTCTTATGAACTTAATACTCTAGATGCAGGCATGAGTCAGTCGATGTGTGGAGTAATAGTAGTAGATGCAGGCAGGAGTCGGTCTACTTGTTGCGGAAGTGATTCCTATATACATGATCATGCCTAGATAATCTCATAATTATTCGCTTTCCTATCAATTGCTCAACAGTAATTTGTTCATCCACCGTAATACTTATGCTATCTTGAGAGAAGCCACTATTGAAATCTATGGCCCCCGGGTCTATCTCTTATCATATTTGCTTCCAATCTACTTTTATTTGGATCTATATTATAAAATACCAAAAATATATTTATCTTATCATACTATCTCTATTAGATCTCACTTTCTCAAGTGGCCGTGAAGGGATTGACAACCCCTTTATTGTGTTGGTTGCGAGTTCTTTGTTTGTTTATGTAGGTGCGTGGGACTTTTGAGGAGCCTCTTACTAGATTGATACCTTGGTTCTCAAAAACTAAGGAAAATACTTACGCTACTATTGCTGCATCACCCTTTCCTCTTCAAGGAAAACCAACGCAAGCTCAGGACGTAGCAAGAAGGATTTCTGGCGCCATTGCCGAGGAGGCTTCCACCAAGTCAAGTCGAGATTCGACCTCCCGCCAATGTGCGATTTCTGGCACCATTGTCGGGGAGGTCTTCGCTCAAGTCAAGACATACCATGTACCCATCACAAACTCATCTCCCTTGCACTTACATTACTTGCTATTTGCCTCTCGTTTTCCTCTCCGCCACTTCACCCTTGCCATTTTATTCGCCCTCTCTTTCCCAATCTCCTCCTCTCTCTTCCGCTTGCTTTCTTCCTCCTTGATCTTGTTTTATGTTATGTCTGAAATTGGGGAGATTATCGTCGATATGGACAATAATAATAACATGGAAAATTCCGAGGCTCCGGCCAAAGAACCCCCTATCTTGCATACTAAAAAGTTTCGAATCGGTAGTGGTAACATCATTGGCAAAGGTGTTATTAAAGATTTCTTTACTTGTGCCGGTGCTTTACCTTCCATGGGTGGTTCTATTCTTCATAGAACTAGTAGTCTTGCAGATGCCATTGCTATGCTTGTAGTTGAACTTGAAAGACAATTTATGCATATGCATCCTTGCATACAAAGAATTTTTTTGGAATTTTCCAATATTGAGCATTCTTCTGTTAAACACGCTGTTACTATCTTTTTGGCTCATGAGTTTAGATTTATCATAAGAGAGGCCAAAGAAATCCTTGTGCACTATAGGGTGGACGTCGGTCGTCCTCCCATAGAGGTGATCCTCTATGATCAAGAGGAATTTAGGCGTTTTCAATCTTCAGACTATGTTGCTTTGAATGAAAACCTTAGAAAAAAGGTTCCTACTAATGTCTTGGTTGATAGAATTAACGTACTTATTAATGATTTTGCCCTTCGAAACAATGAGCTAAGATACTCTCTTGAGTATAGGCTCACTAGATTTTGCCAAAAGAATGCTTTTAGTGATGAATTTGTTGTGCACTATGAAGGGCCAAAGGAGGAACCCGTTCCTCCCGAGATTGATCTTGGGGACTTTTGTCCCGCTAAATTTAGCCCTTTTGATTACTTTTGCTTGCCTCAAAGAAAACTTGCCACCGAACATAGAGAATATGAGATGAGCTTTCAAGATCTATCTTATTATTATGGCACTACTTAGATCTATCTTCGCTTTTATGCCTAGCTAGGGGCGTTAAACGATAGCACTAGTTGGGAGGCAACCCAATTTTATTTGTGTTTTTTGTTTTTGTTCCTGTTTAGTAATAAATCTGGCATCTAACTTCTCTTTAGATGTTTTTTTATCTTTTAATTAGTGTTTGTGCCAAGTAGAACCTATAGGATAACCTATGATGATAGTTAATTTGATTCTGCTGAAAAAACAGAAACTTTGCACGCACGAATTTAGTTTTGTTAAATCACAAAAATGTGATTTTGCGTTGATTATTTTTTATTCTGATCAATAGACAAATTTTCCAGGACTTCCTATTTTGGTAGGATTTTTAGAGTTCCATAAGTTTGCGTTAGTTACAGATTTCTACAGACGGTTCTGTTTTTGACAGATTCTGTTTTTCGTGTGTTGTTTGCTTATTTTGATGCATCTATGGCTAGTAAAATAGTTTATAAACCATAGAGAAGTTGGAATACAGTAGGTTTAACACAAAAATAAATAAAGAATGAGTTAATTACAGTACCTTATGTGGTGGTTTTGTTTTCTTTCACTAACGGAGCTTATAAGATTTCCTGTTGAGTTTTGTGTTGTGAACTTTTCAAGTTTTGGGTAAAGCTTTTATGGACTATGGAATAAGGAGTGGCAAGAGCCTAAGCTTGGGGATGCCCATGGCACACCAAGATATTCATAGATAGCCAAAATCCTAAGCTTGGGGATGCGCCGGGAAGGCATCCCCTCTTTCGTCTTCGTTCATTGGTAACTTTACTTGGAGCTATATTTTTATTCGCCACATGATATGTGTTTTGCTTGGAGCGTCGTGTATTATATTAGTCTTTGATTTTTAGTTTACCACAATCATCCTTGTTGTACACACCTTTTGGGAGAAGCCCACTTGATTAAGATTTGCTAGAATACTCTATGTGCTTCACTTATATCTTTTGAGCTTGATAGTTTTTTCTCTAGTGCTTCACTTATATCTTTTAGAGCACGGTGGTGACTTAATTTTGAAGAAATTTCTAGTCTCTCATGCTTCACTTATATATTTTTGAGAATCTTTTAGAACAACATGGTATTTGCTATGATTACAAATTTGGTCCTAGAATGATGAGCATCCAAGTTGGGTATAATAAAAACTATCATAGAAAGTGTTTTGGATGCTATGATCAATTTGATGCTTGATAATTGTTTTGAGATATGGAGGTAGTGATATTAAAGTCATGGTAGTTGATGTGATTATGAAAAATACTTGTGTTGAGGATTGTGAATCCCGTAGCATGCACGTATGGTGAACCGCTTTGTGATGAAGTTGGAGCACATTTTTATTTATTGATTGTCTTCCTTATGAGTGGTGGTCGGGGACGAGCGATGGTCTTTCCCTACCAATCTATCCGCCTAGGAGCATGCGCGTAGCGCTTTTGTTTTTGATGACTTCCAGATTTTTTCAACAAGTACATGAGTTCTTTTGACTAATGTTGAGTCCATGGATTATACGCACCCTTTCACCCTTCCACCATTTCTAGCCTCTTTTGTGCCGTGCAACTTTCGCTGGTACCATACACCCACCATATACCTTCCTCAAAACAGCCACCATACCTACCTATTATGGCATTTCCATAGCCATTTCGAGATATATTGCCATGCAACTTTCCATCGTTCCGTTCATATGACACGCATTACTTTTGTCATAGTGCTTTTTGCATGATCATGTAGTTGACATTGTATTTGTGGCAAGGCCACCTTCATAATTTTCATACATGTCGCTCTTGATTCATTGCATATCCCGGTACACCGTCGGAGGCATTCATATAGAGTCATATCTTGTTCTAGCTTTGAGTTGTAATTCTTGAGATGTAAATCCATAAAAGTGTGATGATTTTCACTATTAGAGCATTGTCCTAGTGAGGAAAGGATGATGAAGGCTACGATTCCCCCACAAGTCGGGATGAGACTTCGGACTTAAAAAAAAGAGAAAGGCAAAAAAAGGGAAGGCCAAAAAGAAAAAAAAGAAAAAAAGGCCAAAGAAAAAAAAGAAAGAAAAAAAGAGAAAAAAGAAAAAAAAAAGAAAAAAAATGAGAGAAAAAGAGAGAAGGGACAATGCTAGTATCTCTTTTTCCACACTTGTGCTTCAAAGTAGCACTATGATCTTCATGATAAAGAGTCTCATATGTTGTCATTTTCATATACTAGTGGGAATTTTTCATTATAGAACTTGGCTTGTATATTACAATGATGGGCTTCCTCAAAATGCCCTAGGTCTTCATGAGCAAGCAAGTTGGATGCACACCCACCTAGTTTCTTTTGTTGAGCTTTCATATATTTATAGCTCTAGTGCATCCGTTGCATGGCAATCCCTACTCACTCACATTGATATCTATTAATGGGCATCTCCATAGCCCGTTGATACGCCTAGTTGATGAGAGACTATCTTCTCCTTTTTTGTCTTCTCCACAACCACCATTCTATTCCACATATAGTGCTATGTCCATGGCTCACGCTCATGTATTGCGTGAAAGTTGAAAGAGTTTGAGATTATTAAAGTATGAAACAATTGCTTGGCTTGTCATCGGGGTTGTGCATGATTAAATACTTTGTGTGATGACGATAGAGCAACAGCCAGACTATATGATTTTGCAGGGATAACTTTCTTTGGCCATGTTATTTTGAGAAGACATGATTACTTTGATTAGTATGCTTGAAGTATCATTATTTTTATGTCAATATGAACTTTTATTTTGAATCATTTGGATCTGAACATTCGTGCCACAATAAAGAAAATTATATTGAGAATTATGCTAGGTAGTATTCCACATCAAAAATTCCTTTTTATTCATTTACCTACTCGAGGACGAGCAGGAATTAAGCTTGGGGATGCTTGATACGTCTCCAACGTATCTATAATTTTGACTGTTCCATGCTATTATATTACCCCTTTTGGATGTTTATGGACTTTATTTTACAGATTTATATCATTTTTGGGACTAACCTACTAACCGGAGGCCCAGCCCGTATTGCTGTTTTTTGCCTATTTCAGTATTTCAAAGAAAAGGAATATCAAACGGAGTGCAAATGGAATGAACCCTTTGGGAGCGTGGTTTTTGGAACGAACGTGCTCCAGGGGACTTGGAGTGCAAGTCAAGAAGCAGCCAAGGCGGCCACAAGTGGGTAGGGCGCACCCCCTGTCTCGTGGGCCCCTCAGGCGGCCACCGACGTACTTCTTCCTCCTATATAAGCCTACGTACCCCAAAAACATCCAGGGAGCCAACGAAACACAAGTTCCACCGCCGTAACCTTCTGTATCCGTGAGATCCCATCTTGGAGCCTTCGCCGGCGCTCTGTCGAAGGGGGAATCGACCATAGAGGGCTTCTACATCAACACCATAGCCCCTCCGATGAGTTGTGAGTAGTTTACCACAGACCTTCGGGTCCATAGTTATTAGCTAGATGGCTTCTTCTCTCTTTTTGGATCTCAATACAATGTTCTCCCCTCTCTTGTGGAGATCTATTCGATGTAAACTCTTTTTGTGGTGTCTTTGTCGAGATCCGATGAATTGTGGGTTTATGATCAAGTTTATATATGAGAAAGATTTGAATCTCCTCTGAATTCTTTTATGTATGATTGAGTTATCTTTGCAAGTCTTTTCGAATTATCAGTTTGGTTTGGCCTACTAGATTGATCTTTCTTGCCATGGGAGAAGTGCTTAGCTTTGGGTTCAGTCTTGCGGTGTCCTTACCCAGTGACAGCAGGGGTTGCAAGGCACGTATGGTATTGTTGCCATCGAGGATAAAAAGATGGGGTTTATATCATATTGCATGAGTTTATCCCTCTACATCATGTCATCTTGCTTAAGGCGTTACTCTGTTCCTATGAACTTAATACTCTAGATGAAGGCAGGAGTCGGTCGATGTGTGGAGTAATACTAGTAGATGCAGGCAGGAGTCGGTCTACTTGTTGCGGACGTTGCGCCTATATACATGATCATGCCTAGGTAATCTCATAATTCTTCGCTTTTCTATCAATTGCTCGACAGTAATTTGTTCACCCACCGTAATACTTATGCTATCTTGAGAGAAGCCACTAGTGAAACCTATGGCCCTCGGGACTATCTCTTATCATATTTGTTTCCAATCTACTTTTATTTGCATCTTTACTTTTTGCATCTATATTATAAAATACCAAAAATATATTTATCTTATCATACTATCTCTATTAGATCTCACTTTCGCAAGTCGCCATGAAGGGATTGACAACCCCTTTATTGCGTTGGTTGCGAGTTCTTTGTTTGTTTGTGTAGGTGCGTGGGACTTTTGAGGAGCCTCCTACTGGATTGATACATTGGTTATCAAAAACTGAGGGAAATACTTACGCTACCATTGCTGCATCACCCTTTCCTCCTCAAGGAAAACCAACGCAAGCTCAAGACGTAGCACCGCCATGCTCTAAAAAGATTTAAGTGAAGCACTAGAGCAAAATTTCCTAGCTCAAAAGATATAAGTGAAGCACATAGAGTATTCTAATAAATCTTCATGTGTGTCCCTCTCAAAAGGTTTGTACAGCAAGGATGACTGTGGCAAACTAAAAAGCAAAGTCTCATATCATACAAGACTCTCCAAGCAAAACACATATCATGTGGTGAATAAAAATATAGCCTCAAGTAAAGTTACCGACAGACGAAGACGAAAGAGGGGATGCCTTCCAGGGCATCCTCAAGCTTAGGCTCTTAGTTTTCCTTGAATATTACCTTGGGGTGCCTTGGGAATCCCCAAGATTAGGTCTCTTGCCACTCCTTATTCCATAGTCCATCAAATCCTTACCCAAAATTTGAAAACTTCACAACACAAAACTCAACAGAAAATCTCATAAGCTCCGTTAGTATAAGAAAATAAATCACCACTTTATGGTACTGTTGTGAACTCATTATTTATTTATGTTGGTGTAATATCTACTGTATTCCAACTTTTCCATGGTTCGTACCCCCCGATACTATCCATAGATTCATCAAAAAAAGCAAACAACAAATAGAAAACAGAGTCTGTCAAAAACTGAACAGTCTGTAGTAATTAGAGAACTTTGTATACTTCTGTAACTCCCAAAATTCTAAAAAATTAGGACAGCCTGGGAAATTCGTTTAAAAATCTAGTTCAAAAGGAATCAGATCAAAAGAACGCTTCTGTGAATTATGAAAATTATTTTCCTGGGTGCAAAAGTTTCTGTTTCTCAGCAAGATCAAAACAACTCTCACCGTAAGCCATCCCAAAGGTCTTACTTGGCACAAACACTAATTAAAACACAAAACCACATCTAACCAGAGTCTAGATGAATTATTTATTGAAAAACATAAAACAAAAATATTGGGTTGTCTCCGAACAATCGCTTTTCTTTAAAGCCTTTTAGCTAGGCAGTCATAATTTTAATGATGCTCACATGAAAGATAGCAATTGAAACACAAAAAGAGCATCATAAAACATGTGACCAAAAAGTTAAAGTCTAACATGCTTCTATGCATAGGGATTTTATGAGCAAACAAATTATCAATACAAGAAAAAACCACCATATGCAAGGAAGAACAAAGAAACAATAACAATCTCAACATAACGAGAGGTAATTTTGTAACATGAAAATTTCCACAACCATATTTTCCTCTCTCATAATAATTACATGTAGGATCATAATCAAAATCAACAATATAACTATCACATAAAATTTTCTCTTCATGATCCACATGCATGCAAAGTTGACACTCTTCCGAAATAGTGGGATTATCATAAAATAAGTTCATGACCTCTTCGAACACACTTTTATCAAAAATTTCATAAGATTGAATATTCTCCAAATATGTGGAATCCAAAGTCGACACTCTTTCAAACCCCCTTTCAATATTATTGCAAACATTATTATCAATCTCATATTCATCATGTGGCTTAAATAAATTTTCAAGATCATAAGAAGAATCACCCCAATCATGATCATTCCAACAAGTAGTATACATAGCAAAATTAGCATCCCCAAGCATAGGGTTTTGCATATCATTAACATAATTGACTTTCATAGAATTTATAATAACATCATCACAGTCATGCTTTTCAATCAAAGATCTATTATGAATCACTTCATAAAGTAATTCATCACAATTTTTAGATTCACGGATTTTGAGCAAAACATCATAAAGATAATCTAGTGCACTCAACTGACTAGCAATTGGTTCATCATAATTGGATCTCTTAAAAAGATTAGCAAGTGGATGAAGATCCATAAACTTTTGGTTCTCTGATTTTCAATAAATACACAATTATTCCTACCAAACAAGCAAACGAGCCAAGAAAGATATAAAGGCAAACGAAAAGATGAAAGGAAGAAGTGCGAAAGAAAAGTGCAAACCTTTTTGAAAATCATTTTAGAACTGGGGGAGAGTAAAATTAGAGGCAAATGGCGAATAATGTAATGCAAGAGATGAGACCCGACAACGGCGCTAGAAATTCTTCCTTCTACTTCTTGAGCTTGCATTGTTTTTTCCCTTGAAGGGCAAAGGGTGATGCAGCAAAGTAGAGATAAGTATTTCCCTTAGTTTTGTGAACCAAGGATCCCTCAGTTTTGAGAACCATGGTATCAATCCAGTAGAAGACAACGCACAAATCACCTAATAACTCCACAAACAATCAAACAAATTGCACCCAACGCGATAAAGGGGTTGTTAATCCCTTCACGGTTACTTGCAAAAGTGAGATCTAATAAAGAAGATAAACGATAAAGTAAATATTTTTGGTATTTTTGGTTTATAGATCGAAAAGTAAAAGATTGCAAAAATAGTACATCAGAAACTAATATTGTAGATCAGAAACTTCTATGATGGAAAATAGACCCGAGGGCTATAGGTTTCACTAGAGGCTTCTCTCAAGATAGCAAATAATACGGTGGGTGAACAAATTACTGCCGAGCAATTGATAGAAAAGCGCAAAGTTATGACGATATCTAAGGCACTTATCATGAATGTAGACATCACGTCCGTGTCAAGTACATCGAAACGATTATGCATCTACTACTATTACTCCACACATCGACCGACTCCTACCTGCATCTAGAGTATTAAGTTCATGAAGAACAGAGTAACACATTAAGTAAGATGACATGATGTAGAGGAATTAACTCAAGCAATATGATGAAAACTCCATCTATTTATCCTCGATGGCAACAATACAATACGTGCCTTGCTACCCCTACTGTCACTCGGAAAGGACACTTCAAGATTGAACCCAAGGCTAAGCACTTTTCCCATTGCAAGAAAATCCAGTCTAGTTGGCCAAACTAAACCGATAGCTCAAAGAGAATTACAAAGATATCAAATCGTGCATAAAAGAGTTCAAAGAAGATTTCAATTAATATTCATAGATAAGCTGATCATAAACCCACAATTCATCGGATCTTGGCAGACACACCGCAAAAAAGTATTACATTGAATAGTTCTCCAAGAACATCGAACAGAACATGGTATTGAGAATCAAAGAGAGAGAAGAAGCCATCTAGGTACTAGCTATTGACCCGTAGGTGTGTGGTAAACTACTCACGCTTCATCGGAAGGGTAACAGAGTTGATGTAGAAGCCCTCCGTGATCGAATCCCCCTCCGGCATGGTGCCGCAAAAGGTCCCTAGATGGGATCTCACGGGTACAGAAGGTTGCAGCGGGGGAAAAGTGTTTTCGTGGATGCCTCTGGTGGTTTGGGAATATATGTGAATATATAGGCGAAGGAATTAGGTCAGGGTAGTCGCGGGGGGGGGGGGGGGCAGAAGGCAGGGGCGCACCCTCCACCCTTGTGGCCGCCTCGTGGCTCCTCCGACTTTATCTCTAAGTCTCCTAGGTGTCTTCTGGTCCAAGAAAAATCATCGTGAAGGCTTTATTCCATTTGGTATTCCTTTTCTATGAAACTCAAAAAAAAGGAAAAAACAGAAGCTTGCACTGCGTTCATGGTTAATAAGTTAGTCCCAAAAATAATATAAAATAGCATATTAATGCATATAAAACATCCAAAACAGATACTATAATAGCATGGAACAATCAAAAATTATACATACGTTGGAGATGTATCAGTGAGCTGGGAGTTCCTTGTGAAAATGATTACTTTTAGAGGCTTTGGGGAAAAATGGATGTCTGGATTTGTAGTACTCTATTCCAAAGTTCATTCTCTTGGAGAATTAATGATACTGATGGACCTCACTTTATTGGTGGGAAAGGGCTTAAACAAGGGGGCCCTCTTTCCTCTTTGCGGTTTAACTTAGTAGTTGATGTCTTCTCTAAGATGCTCTCCAAAGTTCATCACCATAACCTGATTCGGGGCTTCTCCCTCATTTAAATCTTGGAGGTGTGGTCAGTCTGCAATACGAAGAAGACAACATCATGTTTTTGGATGCATCCACTTATCATGCTAGGAATTTAAAATGAATTTTATCCTCTGAAAATCTTTCTGACCTTAAAACCAATTTCCATAAAGCTGACCTACATACCATTCATTTTGGGGAGGATTTGGCTAATACTCCTGTGAAAAATTTCTGCTGCCAGATTGGTTCCTTCCCTTTAAAATATATGGGTGTTCCCCTACATTTAAAAAAATTAAAGAGGGAAGATCCAACCAATAATTGACATAAATATTTAAAACATTTCTGGTTGGCATGGAAGGAATTAGTCATATAGGGGTAAACTCATTCTACTTATCACATGCATTGCTAGTATTCCAACTTACTTGATGTCCATATTGAAATGTCCTAAGAGAGAAATTGAGGCCATCACCTCCCAAATCTCTCACTTCTTATGGGAGGATTTGGGAGATGAACACATATACCATCTTGCTAATTGGGGGATTATTTCTAGGAAAGAAGAATTTGGTGGTATGGGGGCTCCTAATCATAGGGATTTTAACTTGGCCATGTTGGCCGCTTGGGATAAAATATTTTATTATGGTTGGATAGTGACTGGAAAAACATTCTCTGTTTCAAATATGGTAGTAACAGATCTAACATTTCATGGAGTAAACCTGACCAGCGATCTCCATGATGACCCACAAGTATAGGGGATCTATTGTAGTCCTTTCGATAAGTAAGAGTGTCAAACCCAGCGAGGAGCAGAAGGAAATGATAAGCGGTTTTCAGCAAGGTATTCTCTGCAAGTACTGAAATAAGTGGTAACAGATAGTTTTGTGATAAGACAAATTGTAACGAGCAACAAGTAACAAAAGTAAATAAAGTGCAGCAAGGTGGCCCAATCCTTTTTGTAGCAAAGGACAAGCCTTGACAAACTCTAATAATAGGAAAAGCACTCCCGAGGACACATGGGAATATCGACAAGCTAGTTTTCATCACGCTCATATGATACGCGTTCGGTACTTTCATAATTTGATATGTGGGTGGACCGGTGCTTGGGTGTTGTTCTTACTTGAACAAGCATCCCACTTATGATTAACCTCTATTGCAAGCATCCGCAACTACAACAAAAGTATTAAGGTAAACCTAACCATAGCATGAAACATATGGATCCAAATCAGCCCCTTACGAAGCAATGCATAAACTAGGGTTTAAGCTTCTGTCACTCTAGCAACCCATCATCTACTTATTACATACCAATGCCTTCCTCTAGGCCCAAATAATGGTGAAGTGTTATGTAGTCGACGTTCACATAACACCACTAGAGGCTAGACAACATACATCTTATCAAAATATCGAAGAATACCAAATTCACATGACTACTAATAGCAAGACTTCTCCCTTGTCCTCAGGAACAAACGTAATTACTCACAAAGCATATTCATGTTCATAATCAGAGGAGTAATAATATGCATAAAGGATCTGAACATATGATCTTCCACCAAATAAACCAACTAGCATCAACTACAAGGAGTAATCCACACTACTAGAACCTACTAGCACCAATCACGGACTTGGAGACAAGAATTGGATACAAGAGATGAACTAGGGTTTGGAGATGAGATGGTGCTGGTGAAGATGTTGATGGAGATTGCCCTCTCCCGATGAGAGGAGCGTTGGTGATGACGATGGTGATGATTTCCCCCTCCAGAGGGAAGTGTCCCCGGCAGAACAGCTCTGCCGGAGCCCTAGATTGGTTCCGCCAAGGTTCCTCCTCGTGGCGGCGGAGTCTCGTCCCGAGAGGTTGCCTTATATTTTTTTCTCATTGAAAGACTTCATATAGGAGAAGATGGGCGTCGGAGAGCCACCAGGGGGCCCACAAGGTAGGGGGCGCGCCCCAGGGGGGCGCCCCCACCCTCGTGAGCAGGGTGTGGGCCCCCTGGCCTTCATCTTTGGCGACGATTTTTCTTTATTTATTTTAAGATATTCCGTGGAGTTTTAGGACTTTTGGAGTTGCGCAGAATAGGCCTCCAATATTTGCTCCTTTTCCAGCCCAGAATTCCAGCTGCCGGCATTCTCCCTCTTCATGTAAACCTTGTAAAATAAGAGAGAATAGCCATAAGTATTGTGACATAACGTGAAATAACAACCCATAATGCAATAAATATTGATATAGAAGCATGATGCAAAATGGACGTATCAACTCCCCCAAGCTTAGACCTCGCTTGTCCTCAAACGAAAAGCCGATAACATAAATATGTCCTCATGTTTAGAGGTAGAGGCGTCAATAAAAATAAAATACGGACATCAAGGCATCATGATTATCTCATAACAGCAACATATATAGATTTTGTCATATGATTACTTATGTTCAAGTGATGACCTTTTCACAATGCAAAAGTATGAATCAGAAACCTTATTGAGCACCAACAAATTATAACCTTACTCACTGAAACAATTGCAATTTATCATAACATCGGAAAGAGTCTATGTCAGAGCTTAAAAGCAAGTCCACATACTCAACTATCACTTTGTCCTTCATAATTGCTAACACTCACGCAATACTTGTGGTTACGGAGTTTTAATCGGACACAGAGAAAGATAGGGGCTTATAGTTTTGCCCCACAACCTTTTACCTCAAGGGTAATGTCAAAAATAATAATTCATGCTCCTCTACATCTAATTAGATATATATATCATGTTCTTTCCAACATGCTGAGCTTGCCAAAGGATAAAATGAAAAAGGAAAGGTGAAGATCACCGTGTCTCTTGCATAAGGTAGAGGATTATAATAAAAGATAGGCCCTTCACAGAGGGAAGCAGAGGTTGTCATGCGCGTTTAGGGTTGATGCACAAAATCTTAATGCAAAAGAACGTCACTTTATATTGCCCCTTCTATGTGGACCTTTATTATGCAGTCTGTCGCTTTTATTACGTCCACAACAAGTTCGTACAAAGCTTATTTTCTCTGCACTAATAAGTCATGCATATTTAGAGAGCAATTTTTATTGCTTGCACCAATGACAACTTACTTGAAGGATCTTACTCAATCCATAGGTAGATATGGTGGACTCTCATGGCAAAACTGGTTTAAGGGTCTTTGGAAGCACAAGTAGTATTTCTACTTGGTGCTGAGAATTTGGCTAGCATGAGGGGGAAAGGCAAGCTCAACACGGTAGAGGATCCATGACAACATACTTTATCTCAGATATAAGAAAACATAACTCATTATGTTGTCTTCCTTGTCCAACCTCAACTCTTTAGCATGTCATATTTTAATGAGTGCTCCCAATCATCAAAGATGTCAATGATAATATATCTATATGTGAAACATCTCTTTCCTTTTTACTTCCTATTAATTGCAACGATGACCAAAGCTATATTTGCCAACTCCCAACAACTTTTAGTCATCATACTCTTTCTATGTGAAGTCATTACTTTCAATAAGATCAATATGAACTCTTTGATTCTTTTTATTCTTTTTCTTCTAATCACCCAAGATCATGGCAAAATAATCAAGCCCTTGACTCAACACTAATCTTTATTATATAGCTCACGGACTCGATTACAAAGAAGGATCATAAAGCAAAACTCAAAACTAGATCATGCCATGACTTTATTCTACTAAATCAAGATACTACTAATAGGATGGAACTAAGAAAACGGTAAAGATAGGAGTTGTGATGGTGATACGATACCAGGGCACCTTCCCCAAGCTTGGCAGTTGCCAACGGGAGTGTCCATACCCATGTGATTATGTCTCCTTCTTTGTTGTTGGCGGTAGAGGTGTTGTTGATGATGCAAGCTTGTCGTCCACCTTCCATGGCATAGGCTCACCATCATAGAAGGATGATCGAGTCTCCGGAATCCTCAAATCTGCAGCCAAACTCATCCTTTTGAATCTATATTCATACTCATAGTTTTGGTTTTGCAGATCATAGATTTGGGCTTGGAGGTGCTCGATCTTCTCATGTAGCTTGAAGAATGGCCTCCTCTGTGTTCTTGGCATCCGGCTCGTAGTTGTTGGTGAACTCCACGAGCATCTTGTGGCTAGCGTTAATTCCACGCTCCACCATCCCCTGGCACTTGAAAACTTATTGCTCCATTGCTTCGAGCCTCGACTCCATGCTTCCAGTTCCCTTTGGTCCATCAACATCGCGGATGTGCAGCAACCGATCACGGATATCAATGGTTTGAGGATGTCACGACACCTCCGCGAGGTAAGGGTTGATCACCTTCTTGAAGAACTTGTCCTTGGAACCACTTGGGGTCGTCATGATGATCTAGACCTGTCAGAAAAACAGCTCGAAACAAGAACAGGGGAGACTTGCGTGATATGAAAGTCAAAACCTTCGGGAGTATATATAATGAATTTTTACCGACCAAAATACGTAACGTGCAAGAAAACGGAGTCCGGAGGGCACACGAGGTGCTCACGAGGTAGGGGGCGTGCCCAGGGGGTAGGGCGCGCCCTCCACCCTCGTGAAGGCCTCGGGCCTCGTGTCCTTCCCGGACTGCCACTTATTTTTCTATTTTTCTAAATATTCCAAAACGGAGAAATATTGCCTTAAAAATTGTTTTGGAGTCGGTTTACTTACCGTACCACATACCTATTCCTTTCCGGAGTCTGGAACGTTCTGGAAAGTGTCCTTTATGTATTCCTCTGGGGTTACGGTTTCAATAATATTGGTTTCAACATTTATGGGATTACCTGAAATATAGTGTTTGATCCTTAGATCGTTTACCACCTTCGGATTTGTGCCTTCGAAGTTGTTGATTTTTATGGCACCGGAACGATAGACCTCCTCGATAACGTAAGGGCCTTCCCATTTAGAGAGAAGTTTTCCTGCAAAAAATCTTAAACGAGAGTTGTATAGCAATTCATAATCACCCACATTAAACTCACGCTTTTGTATCCTTTTGTCATGCCATCTTTTAACTTTTTCTTTAAACAACTTGGCATTTTCATAAGCTTGGGTTCTCCATTCATCAAGTGAGCTAATATCAAATAACCTCTTCTCACCGGCAAGTTTGAAATCATAGTTGAGCTCTTTAATAGTCCAATATGCCCTATGTTCTAGTTCAAGAGGTAAGTGACATGCTTTTCCATAAACCATTTTATACGGAGACATACCCATAGGATTCTTATATGCAGTTCTATAGGCCCATAATGCGTCATTCAATTTCTTGGACCAATTCTTTCTAGACCTATTGACCATCTTTTCCAAAATTAATTTGAGTTATCTATTGCTCAATTCTACTTGACCACTAGACTGCGGGTGATAAAGAGATGCAATTCTATGATTAACATCATATTTAGCAAGCATCTTACGGAAAGCACCATGAATAAAGTGTGAACCACCATCAGTCATTAAATATCTAGGGACTCCAAACCTCGGAAAAATAACTTCCTTAAGCATTTTAATAGAAGTGTTATGATCAGCACTACTAGTTGGAATAGCTTCTACCCACTTAGTAACGTAATCAACAACAACTAAAATATGTGTATATCCATTTGAGGCAGGAAAAGGTCCCATATAATCAAAGCCCCAAACATCAAATGGTTCAATAACAAGTGAATAATTCATAGGCATTTCTTTACGTCTACTAATATTACCAATTCTTTGACATTCATCACAAGACAAAACAAACTTACGAGCATCCTTGAAGAGAGTAGGCCAATAAAAACCGGATTGCAATACCTTATGTGCAGTTCTATCTCCAGCGTGGTGTCCTCCATAAGCTTCGGAGTAACACTTGAGTAGGATCTGTTCATGTTCATGCTCAGGTACACAATGTCTAATAACACCATCTAATCCTTCTTTATAAAGATGTGGGTCATCTCAAAAGTAATGCCGCAAATCATAGAAAAACTTTTTCTTTTGTTGGTATGTGAAGCTAGGTGGTATAAATTTAGCAAAAATATAATTAGCATAATCAGCATACCATGGAGTGCTACGAGAAGTACTTATGACATTTAATTGTTCGTCAGGAAAGCTATCATCCATAGGTAGTGGGTCATCAAGAACATTCTCTAACCTAGATAAGTTATCTGCAACGGGGTTCTCAGCTCCTTTTCTATCAACAATATGCAAATCAAATTCTTGCAGCAAGAGAACCCATCTAATGAGTCTAGGTTTTGCATCTTTCTTTTCCATAAGATATTTAATAGCAGCATGATCAGTGTGAATAGTTACTTTAGAATCAACAATATAGGGTCTTAATTTATCACAAGCAAATACCACTGCTAAAAGTTCCTTTTCGGTAGTAGCATAATTTCTTTGAGCATTGTCTAGAGTCTTACTAGCATAATGGATACCATATAATTTCTTATCGATTCTTTGCCCTAGAACAGCACCTACAGCATAATCACTAGCATCACACATAATTTCAAAGGGTAAATTCCAATCTGGTGGCTGAACAACAGGTGCAGAGACTAATGCTTTCTTAAGTATTTCAAATGCTTCTACACAATCATCATCAAAGACAAATGGTACATCTTTTTGTAATAAATTAGTCAGAGGCCGAGAAATTTTTGAGAAGTCCTTAATGAACCTCCTATAAAATCCGGCGTGACCAAGCAAACTTCTTATACCTTTGATGTCCTTGGGACATGGCATCTTTTCAATAGCACCAACCTTGGCTCTATCAACTTCAATACCTCTTTCGGAAACTTTGTGCCCCAAGACAATACCTTCATTAACCATGAAGTGGCACTTTTTCCAATTCAAGACAACATTAGTTTCTTCACATCTCTGCAAAACTCGAGCAAGATTGCTCAAGCAAGCATCAAAAGAGGAAGCATAGACGGAAAAGTCGTCCATGAAAACCTCACAAATTTTTTCGCAAAAGTCAGAGAATATAGCCATCGTGCATCTTTGAAAGGTAGCAGGTGCATTACATAAACCGAAAGGCATACGTCTATAAGCAAAAGTACCAAAAGGGCATGTAAAAGTAGGCTTTGATTGATCTCTAGCCGACACAGGTATTTGAGAGAAACCAGAATAACCATCTAGAAAGCAATAATGTGTATGTTTGCATAATCTTTCTAGCATTTGATCAATAAAAGGTAAGGGGTAATGATCTTTCTTAGTAGCCTTATTTAATTTGCAGAAATCAATTACCATCCTATAACCTATGATAATTCTTTGTGGAATCAATTCATCTTTATCATTAGGGACAACAGTAATACCTCCCTTCTTAGGGACACAATGGACAGGACTTACCCACTGACTATCAGCAACGGGATAAATTATACCTGCCTCCAGAAGCTTGAGTATTTCTTTTCTTACCACTTCTTTCATTTTAGGATTCAAACATCGTTGCGGATCATGAACTGGTTTGGCATCCGCTTCCAAATTTATTTTATGTTGGCATAGAGTGGGACTGATGCCCTTAAGATCATCCAGAGTATATCCAATAGCGTCTTCAGAGTTTTCAATAATCTTTCATCTTCATGCTCTGAAAGGTTAGCACTGATAATGACAGAATATTTTCTTTTCATCAAGATAAGCATATTTAAGATTATCAGGCAACGGTTTAAGCTCAAACACGGGATCACCCTTGGGTGGAGGAGGATCCCCTAGGATTTCAACAGGCAAATTGTGTTGCAGAATAGGTTCCTGTTTAAAGAATACTTCATCTATTTCCCTTCTTTCATTCATGAACATATCATTTTCATGGTCTAGCAAATAGTGTTCTAAAGGATCACTAGGAGGTACGGCAATAGAAGCAAGACCAATAATCTCATCTTTACTAAGCAATTCTTCCTCACGATGTTGTTTACTAAATTTAGAGAAAATAAACTCATGAACCATATCATCCAAGCCAATAGTAACAACATTCTTTTTGCAATCTATCTTAGCATTAACAGTATTCAAGAAGGGTCTACCAAATATAATGGGACAAAAGCTATCTTGTGGAGAACCAAGAACAATAAAATCAGCGGGATATTTGGTTTTTCCACACAAGACTTCAACATCTCTAACAATTCCTATTGCAGATATAGTATCTCTATTGGCAAGTTTAATTGTAACATCAATATCTTCTAACTCAGCATGTGCAATATCATGCATAATTTCTTCATACAAGGTAATAGGTATAACACTAGCACTAGCACCCATATCACATAAGCCATGATAACAATGATCTCCTATTTTAACAGAAATAACAGGCACGCCTACCACAGGTCTATGTTTATCTCTAGCACAAGGTTTAGCAATTCTAGCAGTTTCACCAGAGAATTGAATAACATGCCCATCAATATTATCAGACAAGAGATCTTTAACAATAGAAATATTAGGTTCTACTTTGACTTTCTCAGGAGGTGTATAAGTTCTAATATTGCTTTTACGAACAACAGTTGAAGCTTTAGCATGACCCTTCATTCTAACAGGGAAATGTGGTTTCTCAACATAAGAAGTGGGGACAACAGGATCATTATAAGTGACAGTCTTTTCTTCAACTTTAATAGGTGCAGCTACTTTTACTTCTATGGGAGGATGATATTTAAACCACTTCTCCTTGGGGAGATCACCATAAGTAGCAAAAGATTCACAGAAAGAAGCTACTATCTCAAAGTCAAGTCCAGACTTAGTGCTAAATCCACGAAAAGCATCGATATCCATAAAAGATTTAACACAATCAAACTTAGGTGTCATACCTGACTCCTTACCTTCGTCGAGGTCCCAATCTTCAGAGTTGCGTTTAATTCTATCCAATAAATTCCATCTAAATTCAATAGTCTTCATCATAAAAGAGCCAGCACAAGAAGTATCGAGCATGGTGCGATTGTTATCAGAAAGCCGAGCATAAAAACTTTGCATAATTACTTCTCTTGAGAGCTCATGATTGGGGCATGAATATAACATTGATTTAATCCTCCCCCAAGCTTGAGCGATGCTTTCTCCTTCGTGAGGCCAAAAATTATATATATAATTGCCATCACGATGAACAAGATGCATAGGGTAATACTTTTGATGAAATTCCAATTTCAATCTTTTATAGTTCCATGATCTCATATCATCACATAGCCTGTACCATGTCAATGCGTCTCCCTTCAAAGATAAAGGGAAGGCCTTCTTCTTAACAACATCATTGGGTATACCTGTAAGGTTAAATAGTCCACAAACTTCATCCACATAGCGTAGATGTTCATCAGGATGCTTTGTTCCATCTCCTGCAAAAGTGTTAGCTAGCAGTTTTTCCATCAAACCCGAAGGAATTTCAAAAGGAGTTTAATTTTCAATAGGGTCAGTAGGTTCAGTAGGCTGAGGATCAACTCTTTGCTCTACTGGACGGGGTGAAGATACCCCGAACAAGCCCCTCAGACAATTACTTTCCATAGAAACAAGTGACAGAAAATTTCAGCACACTATATAAATTTTTCCTTACCAAATTCCACCTACCAAAGGTGCTTCACTCCCCGGCAATGGCGCCAGAGAAGAGTCTTGATGACCCACAAGTATAGGGGATCTATCGTAGTCCTTTCGATAAGTAAGAGTGTCGAACTCAGCGAGGAGCAGAAGGAAATGATAAGCGGTTTTCAGCAATGTATTCTCTGCAAGTACTGAAATAAGTGGTAACAGATAGTTTTGTGATAAGATAAATTGTAACGAGCAACAAGTAACAAAAGTAAATAAAGTGCAGCAAGGTGACCCAATCCTTTTTGTAGCAAAGGACAAGCCTTGACAAGCTCTTATAATAGGAAAAGCGCTCCCGAGGACACATGGGAATATCGTCAAGCTAGTTTTCATCACGCTCATATGATTCGCGTTCGGTACTTTCATAATTTGATATGTGGGTGGACCGGTGCTTGGGTGCTGTTCTTACTTGAACAAGCATCCCAGTTATGATTAACCTCTATTGCAAGCATCCGCAACTACAACAAAAGTATTAAGGTAAACCTAACCATAGCATGAAACATATGGATCCAAATCAGCCTCTTACACGAAGCAACGCATAAACTAGGGTTTAAGCTTCTGTCACTCTAGCAACCCATCATCTACTTATTACTTCCCAATGCCTTCCTCTAGGCCCAAATAATGGTGAAGTGTTATGTAGTCGACGTTCACATAACACCACTAGAGGCTAGACAACATACATCTTATCAAAATATCGAACGAATACCAAATTCACATGACTACTAATAGCAAGACTTCTCCCTTGTCCTCAGGAACAAACGTAATTACTAACAAAGCATATTCATGTTCATAATCAAAGGAATAATAATATGCATAAAGGATCTGAACATATGATCTTCCACCAAATAAACCAACTAGCATCAACTACAAGGAGTAATCAACACTACTAGCAACCTACTAGCACCAATCCCGGACTTGGAGACAAGAATTGGATACAAGAGATGAACTAGGGTTTGGAGATGAGATGGTGTTGGTGAAGATGTTGATGGAGATTTCCCTCTCCCGATGAGAGGAGCATTGGTGATGATGATGGTGATGATTTCCCCCTCCCGGAGGGAAGTGTCCCCGGCAGAACAGCTCTGCCGGAGCCCTAGATTGGTTCCGCCAAGGTTCCGCCTCGTGGCGGCGGAGTCTCGTCCCGAGAGGTTGCCTTATATTTTTTTCTCATCGAAAGACTTCATATAGGAGAATATGGGCGTCGGAGAGCCACCAGGGGGCCCACGAGGTAGGGGGCGTGCCCCAGGGGGGAGGGCGCACCCCCCACCCTCGTGAGCAGGGTGTGGGCCCCCTAGCCTTCATCTTTGGCGACGATTTTTCTTTATTTATTTTAAGATATTCCGTGGAGTTTCAGGACTTTTGGAGTTGCGCAGAATAGGCCTCCACTATTTGCTCCTTTTCCAGCCCAGAATTCCAGCTGCCGGCATTCTCCCTCTTCATGTAAACCTTGTAAAATAAGAGAGAATAGCCATAAGTATTGTGACATAACGTGAAATAACAGCCCATAATGCAATAAATATTGATATAAAAGCATGATGCAAAATGGACGTATCACTTCATTCTGGAAGAGTATTTCTTGGGCCTTTGTTTCTGTTGCAAAAAAATATGTGGAAACTTGGGAATGTGCATAACATTGCCTTCTCCCATGACATTTGTGCTTGGGATTGCTCTCTTAAAGTTGCTCTTTGGGATCTTTTTGAGAAGTGTCAACAACAATATGGAATTGTTCTCCAGTGTGGGATGTCACTACTTTACAAAAATTCTTTTAGGAGATTTGTGAATGAGCAGTTATGCAACAGATGGTTGGAACTGTTATCCCTAATCCAAACAAAAACTCTTTCTATTAATGGTGATTCTCTTACTTGGATGCTTATATCTACTATTGTTTACTCTATTGAATCTTTTTATAGAATGATCAATTTTGGGGGGGGGGGAGGTGGATTCCCTATGAACTACAAAAATGTGTTTGCGAATTAAAGTGCCACCTAATATACATGTCTTGGATTATCATTCATAACAAGATTTTTACTAGGGATAACCTAGCTACACGCCGTCTTTTTCAGATCCTACTTGTATCTTTTGTAAGGAACTTGTATCTATACATCCTCTATTTATTGATTGCATTGTTGCAAAGTATACCTGGTCTATCATCAATGACACTCTCCATATTGCAGTTCCTTGGTCATTAGAACCATTATCATCCTTCTAGAGACATAAGAATAAATTTGATGCTATTAATTTGGTTACATTTCCCACCTTGTGGGGCTTATGGCATTTGAGTGATGATTTTGTGTTTCTGGGACGAAAATGGTGAAATGTGAAGTGCCCTCTTGGGTGTGCTCGGTCTCTGATTCGTCAGTGGAAGATATTGTGCTCAAGAGTTCAGGCTACTCTACTGCGTGACTGCCTAAGACTTCTTATCATCGACGAGGAGAATTGCTTGTGTTTGTGCTCCTTTCTTCGGCCCTGTGTGAGGCCTTGAGTACTTTGTTGTTGCGATGTGATACGTCTCCAACGTATCTATAATTTTTGATTGTTCTATGATATTATATTATCCATCTTGGATGTTTTATATGCATTGTGGTGCTATTTTATATCATTTTTGGGACTAACTTATTAACCTAGTGCCAAGTGTCAGTTGCTGTTTTTCCTTGTTTTTGTATTTTATAGAAAATCAGTACCAAATGGACTCCAAATGGAACGAAACTTTTGACGGTTTTTCTTGGACAAGAAGGCACCCAGGAAGCTTCGGGAGGAGGCCACAAGAGCCACTAGAGGGCCACAAGCCCTGGGGGCACGCCATAGAGGGGGCGCCCCCCAGGCTTGTGGGCCCCTCGCAATTCTCCTAGCCCTAATTCCAGCTGCATAAATACCCAAATATTCCCCGTATACTAGAGGGCACACCAAAAATACTTTTCCGCCGCTGCAAGCTTCTGTTCTCATGAGATCCCATCTTGGGGCCTTTTTTGGCACTCTGCCGGAGGGGGATTCGATCACGGATGGCCTCTACACTAACCTTGCTACCCTTCTGATGATGTGTGAGTAGTTTACCACACACCTACAGGTCCATAGCTAGTAGCTAGATGGCTTCTTCTCTCTCTTTGATCTTCAATACAATATTCTCCTCGATGATATTAGAGATCTATTTGATGTAATCTTCTTTTGCGGTGCGTTTGTTGAGATCCGAAGAATTGTGGGTTTATGATTAGATTATCTATCAATATTATTTGAGTCTTCTCTGAACTCTTTTATGCATGATTAAGATAGCTTTGTATTTCTCTCCGATCTATTGACTTGGTTTAGCCAACTAGATTGATTTTTCTTGCAATGGGAGAGATGTTTTGTAATGGGTTCAATCTTGCGGTGTCCTCACCCAGTGACAGAAGGGATAGCGAGGCACGTATTTGTATTGTTGTCATTAAGGGTAAAAATATGGGGGTTTTACCATATTTCTTGGATCTATCCCTCTACGTCATGTCATCTTGCTTAAGGCGTTACTCTGTTCTTGTTAACTTAATACACTAGATGCATGATGGATCGCGGTCGATGTGTGGAGTAATAGTAGTAGATGCAGGCAGGAGTCGGTCTCTTGTCACGGACGTGATGCCTATATTCATGATCATTGCCTTGGATATCGTCATAACTATGTGTAGTTCTATCAATTGCTCAACAGTAATTTGTTCCCCCACCGTATGTTTCTTTGAAGAGAGAGGCATGTAGTGAAACCTATGGCCCCCGGGTCTATTTCCTATCATATTATTTTCAGACCTATGAAACCAAAAACCCCAAAATACCTTGCTGCAATTTATTTACATTTACTTTATTTTGCACTTTTACTGACCGTCTATACCTATCTCTATCAGATCTCACTCTTGCTAGTGACCTCGAAGGGATTGACAACCCCTTTTTCGCATTGTGTGCTGATACGTCCATTTTGCATCATGTTTTCTTACTGTTATTTATAATGCTTTTATCCATAATAATGCTTTTTGGAGTAATTCTAATGCCTTTTCTCTCGTAATTTGCAAGATACACACCAAGAGGGAGAATTCTGGCAGCTTGAAATCTGGACCTAAAAAAGCTACATCAAGCTACCTATTCTGCACAACTCCAAACAAGTTAAACCTCCACGGAGAATTTTTATGGAAAATTTAAGAAATATTGGAGCAAATATATACCAGAGGGGGCCCACCAGGTGGGCACAACCCACCTCGGTGCGCCCTAGTGGGTTGTGCCCTCCTCGGCCCACCTCCGGTGCCCATCTTCTGGTATATAAGTCATTTTGACCTAGAAAAAAGTAGAGCAGTACATTAGGGAAGAAACGTCGCCGTCTCGAGGTGAAACTTGGGCAGGAGCACTTTTGCCCTCCAGCAGAGCGATCCCGCCGGGGAAACTTCTCTCCCGGTGGGGGAAATCATCATCATCATCATCACCAACAACTCTCCCATCTTGGGGAGGGCAATCTCCACAAACATCTTCACCAGCACCATCTCATCTCAAACCCTAGTTCATCTCTTGTATTCAATCTTGTTACCGAAACTATAGATTGGTGCTAGGGGGTGACTAGTAGTGTTGATTACATCTTGTAGTTGATTACTATATGGTTTATTTGTTGGAAGATTATATGTTCAGATCCATTATACTATTTAATACCCCTCTGATCATGAGCATGTTGATAATTTGTGAGTAGTTACTTTTGTTCTTGAGGTCACGGGAGAAATCATGTTGCAAGTAATCATGTGAATTTGATATATGTTCGATATTTTGACAGTATGTATGTTATGATTCCCTTAGTGGTGTCATGTGAATGTCGACTACATGACACTTCACCATATTTGGGCCTAAGGGAATGCATTGTGGAGTAGTAAATAGATGGTGGGTTGTGAGAGTGACAGAAACTTAAACCCCAGTTTATGCATTATTCCGTAAGGGACCGATTGGATCCACGAGTTTAATGCTATGGTTAGAATTTATTCTTAATACTTTTCTCATAGTTGCGGATGATTGCGGGAGGGTTAATCATAAATAGGAGGTTTGTACAAGTAAGAACAGCACCTAAGCACCGGTCCACCCACATATCAAATTATCAAAGTAGCCAACACAAATCAAACCGACATGATGAAAGTAACTAGATGAAATTCCCGTGTACCCTCAAGAGCGCTTTGCTTGTTATAAGAGACCGTTTTGGCCTGTGCTTTGTCTAAAAAGTATTGCGCTACCTTGCTGCATACTATTCGTTACTATCATTACTTGCTCGTTACAAATTATCTTGCTATCGAACTACTCGCTACTTACAGTTTCATCACTTGAAGACATTACCTTACTGAAAACTACTTGTCATTTCCTTCAGCTCCTCGTTGGGTTCGACACTCTTACTTATCGAAAAGAGATGCAATTGATCCCCTATACTTGTGGGTCATCAAGGCTATTTTCTGGCGCCGTTGCCGGGGAGTGAAGCACCTTTCCTAAGTGGAATTCGGTAAGGAAACATTTATATAGTGTGCTGAAATTTATTGTCACTTGTTACTATGGAAAACAATCCTTTGAGTGGTTTGTTCGGGGTATCTTCACCTCGTCCAGAACCACAATTAGTTACCCCTCAACCTACTGCACCTACTGAAAATATTGAATATGAAATCCCTTCGGGTATGATAGAACAACTGCTAGCTAATCCTTATGCAGGAGATGGAACTGAACATCCTGATATACACTTGATACATGTGGAACAAATTTGTGGATTGTTTAAGCCTGCAGGTTAACCCAGGGATAAAGTGATGAAAAAGGTTTTCCCATTATCTTTGAAGGGAAAAGCATTGGCATGGTATAGGCTATGCGATGATATTGGATCATGGAATTGGAATCGTTTGAAATTGGAGTTCCATCAAAAAATTTATCCTATGCATCTAGTTCATCATGATCCAAATTATATATATAATTTTTGGCCTCGTGAAGGATAAAGTATCACTCTAGCTTGGGGGAGGCTTAAGTCGATGTTATATTCATGTCCCAATCATGAGCTCTCAAGAGAAATTATTATTCAGAATTTTCATGTTCGGCTTTCTCGTAATGATCAAACCATGCTCGATACTTCATGTACTGGTTCTTTTATGAAGAAGACTACTAAATTCTGGTGGGATCTTTTGGAAATAATTAAACGCAACTCTGAATATTGGGAACTTGATGAACGTAAAGAGTCGGGTATAAAGCTTAAGTATGATTGTGTTAAATCTTTTATGGATATCGATGCTTTTCAAAAGTTTAGCACTAAATATGGCCTTGACTCTAATATAGTAGCCTCCTTTTGTGAATCATTTGCTACTCATGTTGAACTTCCTAAACAAAAGTGGGTTAAATATCACCCACCTATTAAAGATGAAATTAAAGAACCAGTACTAGCTAAAGAAGAAACTATACTTTATAATGTTGATCTAGTTGTTCCTTCAGATTATATTGAGAAACCACCTTTCCCTGTTAGGATAAAAGAACATGCTAAAGTTACAACTGTGGTTAACAAAAGCTATGTTAGAACACCTAAACCTGATGAACAAATTAAAGTAGAACCTACATTGCTATGGTTAAAGATCTCTTGGAAGAAGATATGGATGGGCATGTTATTTACTTCTGTGAAGAAGCCGCTAGAATTGTTAAACCTGAGGGGAAAGATAAACATAGACCAGTTGTTGGCATGCATGTTGTTTCAGTTAAAATAGGATATCGATGTTATCATGGTTTATGTGACATGGGTGCTAGTGTGAGTGCCATTCCCCAATCCTTATATGAAGAAATTAGAGATGAAATAACACCTGCTGAAAGAGAAGACATAGATGTTACTATTAAACTTGCTAATAGAGATACTATATCACCAATTGGGATTCTTAGAGATATTGAAGTCTTGAGTGGGAAGATAAAATACCCTACTAACACTACAAAAAATAGACACATCCGTGACATTTTGGGCCGAACGAAATTTTTTCCTGTCATACTTATGACACTTCTATGACGATAATTGTGACAAAACCCAGTATCATCATAGATGTGGTGGGATCCTACTTCTATGACAAAAAATCATGACATAAACTGGGCTTTTCGTCCTGGGCGGGCTAGAGACACAGCTGCATGACATTCTTTGGGTCGTCCATGATGGAAAAAAACCATGATAGAAGCGAGGGCGAGGAAAATATCAGGGTGTTCCCGGTTACGGTGGATGGTCGGGGCCGAGTGATGCATGGGGGTTTGTGCATTTCTATCGTACACGCACGCGCGTGGGTGTGAGGCATTGGGATCTAAGTGAACCCGAGCAAGGCGTTCGCCTACTGAACCCGAGCGATTGCACTGCAGGCTACGCGTTACTGAACCCGAGCGATCGATCGATCGATGGCTGTTAACTGAACCCGATCGAGCGATTCCTTCACTACTGCTGCTAACTGAAGCCGATCGATGCTGCCTCAGGATGAACAGTGAGCATTGTTGGGGGGTGGATGAACAGTTTCTGGTGGGGGGTTGAATGAACAGGACCCCGTGGTAGTAGAGGCCGTTGATGCTGGATGAACAGGACCCCGATTGATCAAGCTGGTTGCGGATGGAAGAACAGGACCCCATGGAGGGCTAGATGAACAAGACGACCCCGTGGAGGGCTGGTTGAATAGTAGCCGGTGGAGGGCGGGATGAACAGTAGCCTGTGGACGGGTGGTTGAACAGGACTCATGGAGAGGGCTGGTTCAATAGTAGCCAGTGGAGTAGCGCGCGGTGGAGGCTGGATGAACAGGAGACCGTGGATGAACAGTCGCAGGTGGAGGCTGGAGGAGGTCGACGGTGGATGAACAGTAGCCCGTGGAGGCTGGAGGAGGTCGATGGTGGAGATGAACAATATCCCGTGGAGTCCCGTTTTGCGGTACGCGACACCCCTCCCGATGAACAGGACCCCCGTTTCGACCGTAGCGCTCCAACAGAAGTCCGTTTCCTCTGTTTTGCGGTACGCCACACCCCTCCCAATCAACAGGACCCCGTTTCAACCGTAGGAGGTCCAACAGAAGTCGGTTTCCTTCGTTTTGTGGTACGCCACACCCCTCCCAATCAACAGGACCCTGTTTTGAACGTGGTCGGTCAAACACAAGGCCGTTTCCTCTGTTCTATGGTATGCCAGGCCTCGTTTCCATCGGCTGTTCCGTCCAAGCCCTCCCGATGAACACGACGACGCATTCCGTTCCGACCCAGCCGGTTGGCTCCCCATGAACACGACGACGACGCAGTTTCTCCATTCCGACCCATCCATGTACATGAGCCCTGGTCGTACGTATGCGTGAGTAGGCATTCGAGACCCCGCCCGTATGTACGTACATGGCCGTATTTACTTTCTTGCACCCTGGCCGCCGTACGTACGTGTATATGCTACGTGCGCGCCTCTACTACGACACGTGCGCGGCTCTACATCGACCAGTATGTACGTACATGTTCGCGACCAGAATGACAACGCTACGTACGCTTCGACCAGGTGGGTCCCGACTGTCAGGCACTTCCTTGCGTGCGAATATGTAGCTAGTGGGTCCCAACAGTCAGGGGGGCAAATTTTTTTTTGCCCAGACGGACTTCCTTGCATGCGAAGATGTAGCTGGTGGGTCCCAGCAGTCAGGGGGGAAACTTTTTTTCGCAAAATACAGTGGCCCGTCCGGTGGGTCCCAGCTGTCAGGTGGAGGAATCATTATTTCCGCATAATAAGGAGGCACTTCCTTGCTGCGGCCGTGGACCCAGCTGTCAGCCTCTCCACGTACAGTGCTCTTCCGATGGAAGTTGTTCCTTGACCATGTTGACCATGCCGTGCCGAGAGCATCAGGTCGGTAGATGACGGCGAGGCCTAGGAAGGGGACGCGGAGCCGGGGAAGATGCGGCAATGGATGTCCACGCGGAGAGCAGTACGAGGGTTCACTGGTTCGGCTTTGGTGTGAGGCTGCCATCGCCGCAGAATAACAGGGGGTGTGGGTGAGTGGAGGGATGGCCTTGCCAGCGATGGGAGTAGTAGGGGGCGGTGAGGCCTCTGCGGCATCACAGCCGGCCACGGAAGGCAGGAGCAGGCGGCACGACCGGCGCTGCTTTGGGCGGCTGGAGCAAGAAGACCAGAGGTTGAAGAAGCACTATGGTCGTTGGATGGACATCGTACGGTCACTACAGCTAGAATCGTTTATATTGACCAAGTTGACAAAGCCCTTGGTACGCGTCAACTTAGTAGGCCCACAGGTCAGCCTCCCACTACGCTGGGTCCCAGCTAGCACGGGGAGTATTCATTTTTTTGTGCATAATAAGGAGGCACTTGCTTGCATGCGAAGATATAGTTGGTGGGTCCGACATGTCAGCGGGGGGAACGTTTTTTTCATGAAATACAGAGGCCCTTCCGGTGGGTCCTAGATGTTATCTGGAGGAATCATTATTTTGCGCGTAATAAGGAGGCATTTCCTTGTGTGCGGCCGTGGACCAAGCTGTCAGCCTCTCCACGTACAGTCCACATCCGATGGAAGTCGTTCCTTGACCACGTTCACCATGCCGCGCCGAGAGCACCAGGGCGATGGACGATGACGAGGCCTAGGAAGGGGACGCGGAGCCGGGGAAGACACGGTAGTTGATGCCCACGCAGAGAGGAGTATGAGGGTTCACTAGTTCAGCTTTGGTGTGAGGCTGTCGTTGCCGCAGGATAACAGGGGGTGTGGGTGAGTGGAGGGATGGGCCTGGCCAGCGGTGGGAGTAGTAGGGGGCGGTGAGGCCTCCGTGGCAGCAAAGCCGACCACGGAGGCAGGAGCAGGTGGCACAACCGGCGCTGCTTTGGGCGGCTGGAGCAAGAAGACTAGAGGTTGAAGAAGCACGATGGCCGTTGGATGGACATCGTACGGTCACTGCAGCTAGAATCGTTTATATTGACTAAGTTGACAAAGCCCTTGATAGGCATAAACTTAGTAGGCCCACAGGTCAGCTTCTGAAACGTTGTGCCCCAGATGTCAGGGGGAGGAATCATTTTTTGGGCGGCCGAAGTAAGAATATCCGAGATTGAAGAAGAAGCACGACATCCGTTGGATAGCGTCCAACGGCCACTGCTGCTAGAACCGTGTATTGACTATAAGTTGACAAAGCCTTGCTACGCGTCAACTTCTTTTTTTTAGGGGACGCGTCAACTTAGTAGGCCCACAAGTGTGTGGCAGAGAACCTATAGCCCATTTGCGATTTGTAAGAAATTACAGCCCATTTTTGAATTCTAATGGAATTTACTACAGCCCATTTACAGTTTGTTAAAAGTACAACCCATTTTCTAGTTAGGACAACGATTAATAATTTCAACCAACCGTTCAAGACAGAATTCAATAAAATTTCCCACATTTTGATGGGATCAAAAATATTTTTATCCCGAAATTTCTAGTCAGATTAAATATAAATTTGCATTACGTAAAAATCCAACAAAACATTGCGCGCGCAACAACTAATGAAATTAAAATTTTCAAATCCAAAAAAAATATGTTATAAACTAATTACGTGTTTGGTGCATTTTTTATACTTACTGCCCAGTTTTTATAATTACATCCCTTTTATTATTTCTTAAAGCCCATTTTCCTGTGAAGCCTAATGCATCCCTCCTAGGAAAGATTTGCAGCCCAGCGAGGCGGAGAATAACAAGTTGACCTCGCCTGGGTATTCCTCAAAAAAAAGTATAACTGGGCTAGCCATTTTCATCTTGAAAAAAATTAATATATGGGCTGGATATCTGGCCTGGGCTAGACGGGCCACAGCCCGCCCAGTTAATACCATGCTCTACTCTGAACAACAACGAAAACATCGCTCAAGAAAAACTCTGAAGTGCTCACGCCTCAAAAACACAAATACTGCTCGAGCTGCTGGTCCCAGCTGTCGGCCTCTCGTTGTGTAATTCTCTCGTTTATATTGACTACATAGGTTGACAATGGTGTGGGACCGTGATGCCAGGAAACCAGGAGGAAGCAAAAAAAATATAGTTGTACATAATAAGGAGGCACTTGCGTACGTACGGCTATGGCCCTAGTGGGTCCCTACTGTCATCCAGTCAAAATAAAGCCATCTCCTGAATCTTCATGTTCGTTGACCATGTTGACAATGTTCGGCGCCACGGCGAGCGCAACAACTCGAAGGACGATGGAGAGGGCCTCGCAGGCCCTACGGATGGTCTGATACAGCGCCCGCTGCTCATTCAAGAAGCAAGGATCATCGGACACCTATGAGCACCTTCAAGAGACTGAGACGGAATGAAACGGTAAGGATGCGCTTGGGAGCTCTGCTTTATTTCACACCTATATTAAGATACAAGTGCAATTTACTCGTCATCGAAAACAACGCGTAAAATACAGGCGTAATGAAACCGAGGGCCCAAGGTCTGTAAGTAAAACCGGCGGGTTACGCGTGTAATTTGAGAGACCAGTGTATATTTTACTAGTCGAAATCGACCAACCAAGCGCTTCGCCCGAGACCATCTGCTTTTATTTACAAGTGTCTGTTTTACAAGCGGTTTTTGTTGGAAAACGACGATCCAATCACGGCCTAAGATGATGAGTTGGTCGGAAGATCATATGGTTTCACGTCTAACCTACCCGACTTGTCGTATAGGATATGAATGAAACATAAGACGATGAACTTCTTAAGCATGAAAACAACAGAAGAGGATGATCTTCTTAACAAGCAAATCATTGGTATTAGATCGATATGCAAAACAATACGATGCATTATTCTCAGGAGGCACGGTGAACAACTCGTGATGCCGCATGCCACAACATTCCAAGCTCAACTTTGCAATCAAACACAAGGCCTGGCATTACATAGACAATATTCAGAACAAACTCTTAAAATACCTTACATAATTCAACATTCATGTGACTATGCATCTCAGCAGAGTAACTATTTACTTCTAAACTGAACACATGTATAGGAAAAAATGATCGACGCTGCTCACAGCAAAGGGCGTCCCACTCAAAAATATCAAATGCATGTCTTCTAGCTAACATCAATGAGCAAATTTTGACAAGGTTTTCCAATTCCAATATATTAAACTAATGTCTTCTTGCTAACATCAATGATTAAACTTTGACAAGCTTTTCCCATTCAAAATATGTAATGCCCATGATCATGGAACGGGTAGGGTTTTTCATCAGTTTGTCCGCTGATAGTCCAGTGGCTCAAGGTGACGACGAATGATTAGAGAACCATTCCATGTATTGTGCATGATGAAGTATTATGGAGGACACAAACCATCTCAACATTTTGTGCAGTTCCACTAAAATCAAGTTGAGCATCCCTTTGGATTTCGTATTTATATGCTACAAAAAACAAAGACACATCAGCACACACATGAATATTGGCCCCAGTGTCAACCCACCAATTGGTGGACTAACAAACTAAAAGTATGGTAAACAGATTATCATACCCAGATGCCCCTTCATTGTTGCTTAGAATAACATTGACAGACTTGGAGTCCTGTCATGGCTTCTTGTACTTGTTTGGGCACTTTTTGCCCAGTGCACTCCACGTGTTGTAGAGTTTCCTATGCTCTCTACAGACTAGTCATGTCACCAAAGTCTACTAATAATCTGTAAAGCTTCTCGATCATTCCTTCTGTAATGTAGCGCAAACAGTGACTTCTTCTTTCTGCAAAGTGGAACGACCAACTGGACCCAGTAATGCAGCAGTTTGCCTTGGACATATTGGCTCCTTTTGTGCAGTTCAACTAAAATCAAAGTCGGAATAAAACCGAGCTTTAATTTTGATATCCCTGTAAGCAACAATAGGTATAAGGGAAACAATTACTGAGAAATAACGGTTGATGACTTGTACTCCCAAAAGAAAAACATCTACTAATCTACCTTATCTTAATGGGAAACAAAGCAGGAGAGTAGCAATTCTCCATCAGTGTGATTCATTCATATTGACTGAGACATTATCATAACAATGCCTTGTTTCAACATGTATAAAGAACGACAAAGCAGAAAAGTACCATTCCTAAAACAATGTGACTGATTCATTTTAACAGAGACATTATATTAACAATACCTATGTTAAACATGTAGAAAGAACTACAAAGCAGGATAGTACCATTCCTAAAACAATGCGACTGATTCGTTTTAACAGAGGCGAAAAAGGAATCAATTACTGGCCAATAAAGTAGGATGAAACATGCTGCCACAAAAATGGTAATCCCGCCAATCCCTAACAAGTGTTGCAGTTTTGAACTAAGATTCAGTAGTTAATTAATTCTAAGAGTGGCATCGCTTAATTTTACCAGCGGCATTAGATTAAAAAAAAGCATAAACAGTTCCAAGGGAGAGTGGGCGCAACAACAGCATGTGCTTCCATCTACTTATAAAGGGGGTGATGCAGAGTTTTGTTGTAACAAAGAAACAAGCATCATGTCTGGGTTGGAACAATTTTTGCTCACTTAATGGTAAAAGACAGCAGTTGAATAGCTTCAATTCAACATTTATCCAAAACAGTACCAATACAAGTAGCACAACATCTCAAAGCACACTGCAGCATCATGTGGATGAAAGTCGGTACTAACCTTTCTTGACCAAGATTTGAAACAGCTCGTGAGGAGGACTTGAAAGAAATCCCAACACATATATGAAATCTCGATCTCCTTTTGTGCAGTTCCACCAAAATTAAGCAAAGTTGCCGGTGTGACATTCAAGTTGAACTACACAAAACACTCTTAAAACATAAGTGTTTCGCGTAGCGAAGCAAAATGTCGCAATAGCAACAAGTTGAATAGATATCCCTGTTTTAATAGAGGCAAAAAAGGAATCAATTACTGGCAAATAAAGGAGGATGAAACATGCGGCCACAAAAATGGTAATTCCGCCAATCCCTAACAAGTGTTGCAGTTTTGAACTAAGATACACTAGTTAATTCTGCGAGTGGCATTGCTTAATTTACCAGCGGCATTAGATTAACAAAAAGCATAAACAGTTCCAGGGGAGAGTGGGCGCAACAACACCATGTGCTTCAGTCTACTTATGAAGGGGGTGATGCAGGGTTTTGTGTAAGAAAGCAACAAGCATCATGTCTGGGTTGGAACAATTTTTTTCTCACTTAATGGTAATAGGCAGCAGTTCAATAGCTTCAATTCAACATTTATCCAAAACAGTACCAAAACAAGTAGCACAACATCTCAAAGCACACTGCACCATCATGTGGATGAGACCAAGATTTGAAACAACTCGCCAGGAAGACTGGAAACAAATCTCGATCTCCTTTTGTGCAGTTCCACCAAAATTAAGCAAAGTTGTCGGTGTGACATTCAAGTTGAACTGCACAAAACACTCTTAAAACAGAAGTGTTTCTCGTAGCGAAGCAAAATGTTGCAATTGCAACAAGTTGAATAGATGCCCCTGTTTTAACAGAGGCAAAAAAGGAAACAATTACTTGCCGATAAAGGAGGATGAAACAAAGGACGACAAAAAGAAGCATCTAACTTATCTTGATGGAAAACAAAGTAGGATAGTAGCATTTCTAAAACGGTTGGATTGATTCATATTAACAAAGACATTTTCTTAGAACAGCACTCGTTAAAAAATGTAATTTACTTTTAACAGTGGCAGTGCTTCAATTTTCCAGCGGCATTCTTAGATTAACAACAACAAAATAGTTGTATGGGACATGGGACATGGGACATGGGACATGCCAGCACCATGTGCATCCACACGTATAAATGGGTGATGCAGAGTATCTAGCCAAGCAGCATATCTGCATTGGTCCCAAATTTGTTCTCTTTGAACCTTTTCCCTATGTGAGGGCAGCAAATCTAGTCCTGCACAAACTACCCGACCCCCTAGTTTTGGGTAACCCCCTTTTTCCCTTTTTGACCAACAAAGCGGCTAGATAGCCAGTCTATACTACTTTCCCTCCCTCCTTTCCTCATTGTACCACGTCCTAGATTCATGCTCCACCCCACCGCACCCTTCTTTCCTCTTTGAACCAAGACCTAGATTCGACTACAGAATCGAAAAAGATCCGCATACAGCTAGAGGAATGATGGTTTCAAAGAAACTTGTACCTTAGGGTCGTCGGGATGTGGCAAGGCGTGCGGCGGGAGGCCGGATCTGCCCACACTACGTACGGCAGCGAGGAAGAAGGGGTCGGTGGCCCTCCCTCACAGGCGCTGGGTGAAAGAGAACAACGCAGCCGGCAGTGGATTGCCTCCCTCGCCGAAGGCGATAGAGTGAATGCTGCACCTCCTCCCCTTCCCGGTGCGACGGGATCCGGACGCCTCCTTCACCAGCTGTGAGGAGGGAGAGAGAGACAAGAGGCCAACGCAGTCTTGTTTAGATCTGGTTAAGAGGGTGAGAGACTGTGAATATAGCAAACCCTAGCAAAGGAACTCTGAGCCTCCAGCGTGTATGTATGTGTATATATAGATATATATATGTATATATATATATATATATATATATATATATATATAGTGTGGAGAGTGCAAACCCTAGCGAACAAGCGCTGAGGTTCCAGCTTATATATACTGTAGTACGGACTGAGCTCCGGTGCCTTAACTGCACCTGCTTTTGGCTATATGACAGGTGGGCCAGCCACATTTTGAGCCCACCTGTCATAAACCCAAATGCAGGTGCACTAAGTCAATGAAGTTGCGTCCATATAGTACTCGTGTATACGACTAATATATACTGGAGTGGTTTTCTTATTCTCTCCATAACAATCGTTTTAAATTGTGTAAGTACGAAACGAAGCTCTTTATTTAACGTACCAGTCAAGAAAACTACTACTCCCTCTGTTCCTAAATATTTGTCTTTCTAGAGATTTCAAAAAATGACTACATACGGAGCAAAATGAGTGAATCTACACTGTAAAATATGTCTATATACATTCATATTTGGTAGTCCATTTCAAACCTCTTGAAAGACAAATATTTAGGAACGGAGGGAGTATTTCCGATGAACTAACGATCCATGCATCCTGGTCGCACTTCCTGTCCTTCACGTGCGGTACACTACCCTCCCTTAAGTGAACAACCACACATGCGCCAAATTATCGGAAACGTGTGAGAGTGTGTATAGATAAAGAATTTAATTTCAATTATCAGAAAGGTTTGAGAGTATGTACAGTTTGCCCTCTCTAATAATTATGGTTTGTTGTGTTCGGCCTAAACTATTGGTCAAACTTTAAAAAGTTTGACTTCAGTAAAATCTAATATGCAGAGTAAATAAAAATGGAGGGCTACTACGTCCATCCGGGTTTTTAGTCCACACCATTTTTTAATCAAAGTTAATAGCTGAACAAATAAAATTACAGGGGAGCTGGAGACAAAGTTGTGGGAAGGCTTAGAAATCAATACAAAACTTATGCTCTTAGTACCAACGTCGATCCTTCTTCGAGGAAACATTTGGTTCATAGCCAATTGTGTGATAAAATTGCACCAACGTGAAAGATGACTGCGTCTCCAACACAACCAAGGTGAACTGACGAAGGATATCATCTTTGTGGGTAACAAGCAAAGAGCACTGATGGAAGACAACTTGTTTTTCTTTGAAAATCGATCAGCTTCACCAGCCGACGCAACCATGAGGCGCAACCATGAGCATCGATAGGTCATCATGGTGATGCATCATCCATTTGGCATCAAGTTTGGGGGAGGCACCTATGAAGTTCGACAAATCCTCACTGTGGTCTGTTTCTTCTCATTAATCAAGCTCGAGGAAGGAAGAACCACGTGGCAGAGGACAGTGAGGCGGAACAACAATGGCCATCCAATTTTGTGCAGTTCCACTAAAATTGAGGAAGACATGCCCGGGTTTGGAGATACGCATCACCGTTTCCAAAAATATAAAAAAGGGATATAGTGTTGTTACTTTGTTTTGGCAGTGGTACAAGATTAACAACGACATCTCAATTTTCAATAAGAATTAATGAAAAGTACACCAATAAACAGAAGCATCCTGATTATCTTGATGGGAACTAAACCAGGATACCCGAGAAAAAAAGCATTTCGTCATTTAACCAGTGATAGTATTAGATTAGCAGCAGCAATAGGAGCATATGGACAATGACCGCACAACCACCATGTACTTTTTGTTGAAACAACATGTATACCTCCACCGAGGCATAAATTAGGACAACTTTTCGAGTGGCATTTCCTCCATAATAGTAGGTGATGTTGGACCAGCCAACGAACCCTAGCTACTATACATGGGGATCTAGGGAGTAGTCGCACAGAAGAAAACTCGCATGCAACGACCTGGCGAGCTGGACCAGTACAATAAGTTATACCTCAGGTGGGAGAGATGTCGCTTAGGCAGGCGGGCGGGATCTACCCACACGAGGCAGCGAACAAGGGCGCGGAGGACCTTCGTCCTTGCCAGCGCTGGCTCCGAGAGGACGGTGCGCATCGGCTTCCTCAATCGCCGACGGCGACAACGTCAACACTACACCTCCTCACCTCCTGCAGCAGACGGGATTCGGCCGGATTTGTGACCACCGGTGAGGAGAGAGATAGAGTGTAGACTGTCATCTTCTTATGATATGGAGAAGGTGAGAGAGCGAGACGCGAGAAACTCTATCAAACAAGAGGCTATAATAGAGTAAAAAAATCTCTCCATAGCAGTGGTTTTAATTAGAAAACACGTGTTCCCGGAAAAAAGAATCATAACTAGCAGACAATTTTTTAACGTACCAAGAAAGAAAACTCGATAAAAAACACGCCCCCGCTTCCAGGTTGCGAGAGTCGTTGCGCACACACACATAGACATAGACATGCATATCCGTGTTTACGTAAAATTCCATTTCCATCTCCATCTCCAATCATATTTGTCCAACTGGCACATTATTTACGTTGTTAATTATATACGCAGCAATATTAACGTACAGCATCTCTTGTTTGCGGGCGTCCGGACCGCTGCCACGGTCGCTCCTGATCAACCCGAACCATCTTCATCACTCGCGCGTGCTTCCCGCCGGAAACGGTCAGTGCCGCATTCATGCCCGGCCAGAGCGGACGCGACCTCTCACTGGCGCCGGCATTGAAGCGACGCGCCGGCCGAGAGAGCGTCGCCTGCACCGCTTCTTGGTGCACGCGACTTCTCCATGTTCAAAGGTCGCAATAGCCGGCCACAACATGCATGTAAAAAGTTCTTGGGAGTCCGTGCTACAGCTAGCTATCCTCCCCCAACTCGTCAATCTCTTCCAGTAGTGCTAGTACTCCATGGCGTGATCCATCGACAAGCAGGCGGGAAAGTTATTGTATACTCAGCTTGCGGTGAGTGGCATGTCGAGCGACCGTGTGGGGTCAAGCCGTGGGGGAGCGTGAGACACGAATGTGACAGACGTGATTTAAACATTGGTTTTGCTCGATGGAGCGATCCAATGAAACGAAACGTTGGTATCTCTCTGTTTCCATTTTTTCTCGGGAAAAACAGAAACTTTCCACTTCATTTTCATTCCTACTCCAAGGTTGCCTCGTTACAACATTCCATCAAATACAAAGGAAAACTAACACGCGTGCTGATGCATCTCAATGATTCACAGATCATGGCCAATATTTACTTCACAACTAAAGACAAAAGTTGTGAGAGCATGTACGAAAGAAAAACTATTGATGGGGTCTCTATGACTTAAACCCTAAACCCTAAACAGGATTTAATTTCCTGGCTAGGTAGAACCTGTCGAAGGAAAGACGGCTGGCACCCTTGGATCATACGATGCTTTTGTGCAGTTCCACTAAAATCGAGTTGAGCATCCCTGATGGCAAAGATATTCAAGAAGTGTGATTAGAATAATAGTACTGGCACTAGTTCATGAGACATAAAATCATCACAAGTAGAAGCCGATTGAAGTAGAGAAAGATCGACATGGAGATGGAGCTACGTGGGGAGCTGCGGCAGTGGAGCAAGCCGGCTCCAAAAGAAAGATGTACTACCTGGGACGTCGGGCTGTAGCTAGAAGGGTGGTTGGGACGCGGCAGCGGCCCATACCGTGGTGACCCCTGATTGGGACGCACCAACTATGGGTTTTCTCCCTCGCCGATGTCGACCGCGTCTACGCAGAACATTGTTCCCTTCCCCCAAATGTGGGACCAGGCCGGATATGTGACCAGCGGTGTGGCCACCGTCGTTATATGATTGTGAAGAGAGCAACCCAAGCAATCAGGCTTGTAGCTTAGCCTCCTACTAGTGTATATATAGTGGTTTTCTTTTTCTCCCCATATCAACCATTTTATATTGTGTATGTGTCATTGAAGAGTGAAATGATGGTTGCTTCTTCCGACTAACTTACAGTGTGATTTGACTACTCCTTAGTGGCCCCTACACGTACTCCTCCTACGTGTATGATCGTTCCTGAGTCTCACTTGTACTTATCTCTATTTTCTTGCATGACATGTAGATAGGACGCGCATAGAGGAATTTTGTTACTGCAAGTTGTTATGTAGAATTAGTACTGTACTACTAGTCCCTACTCCCTCCTTCCGATTTACTACTGGTACTCCCTCCGTCCTGGCTTATTGGTCCCCTTTGCACTCAATTCATGGGCTCGTTTTCCTCAAGAAAATTGTCTTCACCAACATATTAATATCAAGAATGCATGCGTGAACAACGAATGATTAAACCTTGCATGCAATGCTTTGACAAAGCATTGACTTATGAACATGTGAATGTAAGGGACTACAACCTCGTGCATGCATGCAACAGTCACACGTACACATGGATGCAAAAACACGCGCGGAGCCCTAATGCATGCATGTCCGAGCACACTACAGAACACACACGGTCACGCTCAAGTGCTCAACCTACACGTGCATGCACACACATACTCAGCCAGGGTGAGCTAGTGACCGTATAAACACCAGAAAATGTACATATTGAGCGCAATGAGCATATTATGAAGTCCACTGATTGTATTTTTACAAATATACAGTGATGGATAGTGTATTTATCTCATTTGAAATTAAGCCATATTAACCGTAGAGGAGGCAGTATGGACTAGCATTACTTTGTTGTGTCCCGTCAACTTGCCGAACGAGGAGAAGCTTGCAGGAAGGGAGAAGCTTGCACGCGGTGGCTCACAGGACAAATAGAAACTTTTGACTAATGCAAGATCTCCCTCGCTCAGGTGGTGGACGTGCAACAGTTAATTCGGTGTCAGATTGCCAGAAGCATACACTATACTAGTACTATTATTGTTCGACTTCCCAAAGAGGCGAACAACCAAGCGCAAAGTTTAGTAGTACTAGTACTAGTACTATAGTCTATAGAGGTATATAATATACTACTAGGAAACGGATGGAGGAGCGTCTGCACTCTTATTATAATTTTAAAATGTGATAAAGCAATCTTCAACACATTTGGTTCTCTTCGAGGGTTCTCGCATGTGATAATGGAAGTTGATTGCATGGAACACTCGCCACAATTCTCGCTTAATTCTAGCTCATATCCTATTACAAATAGGAGCGCTCGATAATATTTCCTATTTTTTGTTATTCAGCATGTAAACAGGTCAGCAAACCTTGCGGCGCATATTTGTGCGAACCGTGCTTGCTGCACTTTGAATGTGGCCGAGAGCTGGCTTGATGAAACACCTCGCTTCCTACTTCTTTTATTGCGGGGTACCTCGCTTCCTAGTGACCAGTGTCTTGGCTGATCGTCCTAAGAATGCTTATATATGAATAAAGCTCTCTCATTTACCCGCAAAAAAGATTAAGCCATATTAACCGAAAAGGAGGGAGTATGGACTAGCACTACTTTTTGGTGTGTCCCGTCAACTCGCAGAATGAGGAGAAGCTTGTAGGACAAGGTGAAGCTCGCTTACGCCTTTTGACTAATGCAACCTACCCTCGCCCAGGCGGTGGACATGCATTAGTTCATTCGGTGTCAGATTGCCAGAGGCATACACTGTAGTACCCAACATGCGGAGTACCATCATTGTTCGACTTCACGAAGAGGCGAAGAGCCAGGCGCAAGGTTTAGTAGTACGAGTAGTACTACTACTAGAACCACATGGTGGAGCATCTGTACTCTTATTTTTTTTAATCTCTAATAAAGTACACATTTATTCGGGAGAAGGGCAGAAAACGGCAGCCCAATAGTATAGCATTAAAAAACATCGAACATGTAATGATGATATCGATAAACCATGCTCGAATATATCTTTCCTCCGTGCGAGCCCGTCTATGTGTTCTCGCTCCTTGTCTCTCTCAAGGAATGGCGGGTTGGACATTTTGCCGTCAATTGAGATTGGTTTGCTCACACTCCGGTCCCACATGTCAGTGATATGCCAAGAGGAGGTGCATTGACAGACTAGCCATACATGTACTTGGTTTTGCACCTTCATACTACTACTCCCTCCGTCATAGTTTACAGGGCGCGCTTCATTATGATGCATTTCTCTCAATGCATTTCCACCACCAGAGAGACTTTAGACGTGTTTGGTTTAATGCTCAATTAATTAGGGTGTGGTAACCTCAATGAAGTTCACTATTTTCTCTTGATGTATACTACGGAGTGGAGTAAGTGCATGCATGTGTGTACCCGGGGTGGAAGCACTGCATGCATGTGTGTACGCATCATTTCCTCTAGTACTAGACACCGTGCTATAACCACCATGCTATTTTTCAGGCCGATCGCTAGTCGCCTTGGTCCTAGAGATTTTTTTATTTTTTTGAAGCATGCTCTATAAACAGTGATGGATGGAGTAGTATGAGCGGATTCAAAGAAGAGCATATTGATGGTTGCATCTTCCGAGCAACTCACAGTGGGAAAGGTGGGGCTTATGATTTGACTGCTCATTACTCACAATTAAAGCGGCACAACGACGGGCTAAGTCTCCCATGCGGTTGTGCACTACTCCCTCGGTTCTTAAATATACTCCGGAGTATTTGTCTTTCTAGAGATTTCAACAAGTGACTACTCAAATATTTGTATTTTTAGAGATTTAAATGGACTACTACATACGGATGTATATAGGCATATTTTAGAGTGTAGATTCACTCATTTTGCTCCGTATGTAGTCACTTGTTGAAATCTCTAGAAAGACAAATATTTAGGAACGGAGGGAGTGCACATACCAAGCAAAATGAGTGAATCTACACTCTAAAATATGCCCATTTGAAATTTGTAAAAAAGACAAATATTTAGGAACAAAGGAGTATAATTTTGTGCATGGCACATGGACTCGAATGCTGAAGAGGCTTTTGGCAATGCTATCAAGCTTCCAGCATTTGTTTACATAATTGACGTGCTATACAAATAATTTCCCAGCGACATGAAATTGTACAATGGTGTGAGCTTTCAGCTTTTGTTTCGTGTGTCTTGCCACTGATGCTCTTTTGGAAACAATAAAAAACTAACTTCCTTGCTAATGCATCTCAATTATTAGCAGATCAGAGCTGATATTTACATCACAACTGAAGACAAAGTTGTGAGAAGGTGTTAAATTAAAATTGATCCATGCTTTCATTGGCAGCAACGTCCCCCCAGCTTTGTCTAAATCAACATGTTGGGAAAAAAGTAGCTGTCTGGAGCATGCAACATTCCGATAATTTTGTGCAGTTCCACTAAAATAGAGTTGAGCATCCCTGTTCCAAAGATATTAAGTGTGATTATGATAATAGAGGACTGTTGATGAAACAATAAACACACAAATAGAAGCCGATCACCTTTGCAGTCTCTCTTAAGACTAACTAGTTGGAGATGATTAGGCTCGGAGTTGGATGAGGAGGATAGAGCAAAACCAATCTCCCTTTGTGCAGTCACACTGAAATGTAGAGACGTTGCCCGTGTGACATTTTAGTACAACTGCACAAAACACTCTTAAGAAAAAAGTGATTTGTTCAGTTCACCAAAAGGTCGCAATAGCAACGAGGTGAAATGGATAGCCCTCTTTGCAAAAAAGAGGTAGAAAAGAAACAATTACTGGCCAATAATAGTTGATGACACATGTGACATCAAAAAATAAGCACATTCCTTGTCTTAAGGGAAGATAACAACACGGTTGTGTTTGTCCAAAACGGTGTGAGGACGAGATTGCAATATGGAAAGTACGCCGGATGATACGTCAATTTTGCATCATACTTTTATATCGATATTTATTGCATTATGGGCTGTTATTACACGTTATGTCACAATACTTATGGCTATTCTCTCTTATCTTACAAGGTTTATCATGAAGAGGGAGAATGCCGGCAACTGGGATTCTGGCTGGAAAAGGAGCAAATATTGGAAACCAATTCTGCACAACTCCAAAAGTCCTGAAACTCCATGAAAGTCATTTTTAGAATTAATAAGTACTACTGAGCAAAGAAAGTACCAGAGGGGGCCACACCGTGGCAACGAGGGTGGGAGGCGCGCCCCTGTCTCGTGGGCCCCCTGGTGGCCCTCCGGTGCCCATCTTCTGCTATATGCCTATATGAAGACTTTTACCCTGGAAAAAATCATAAGCAAGCTTACGGGATGAAACCCCGCAGCCACGAGGCGGAACCTTGGCGGAACCAATCTAGGGCTCCGACGGAGCTGTTCTGCCGGGGAAACTTCCCTCCGGGAGGGGGAAATCATCACCATCGTCATCACCAACGATCCTCTCATCGGTAGGGGGTCAATCTCCATCAACATCTTCACCAGCACCATCTCCTCTCAAAACCCTAGTTCATCTCTTGTATCCAATTTGTATCAGAACCACAAGTTGGTACTTGTGGGTTGCTAGTAGTGTTGATTACTCCTTGTAGTTGATGCTAATTGGTTTACTTGGTGGAAGATCATATGTTCAGATCCTTAATGCATATTAATACTCCTCTGATCATGAACATGAATATGCTTTGTGAGTAGTTACGTTTGTTCCTGAGGACATGGGTGAAGTCTTGCTATTAGTAGTCATGTAAATTTGGTATTCGTTCGATATTTTGATGAGATGTATGTTGTCTGTCCTCTAGTGGTGTTATGTGAACGTCGACTACATGGCACTTCACCATTATTTGGGCCTAGAGGAAGGCATTGGGAATTAATAAGTAGATGATGGGTTGCTAGAGTGACAGAAGCTTAAACCCTAGTTTATGCGTTGCTTTGTAAGGGGCTGATTTCGATCCACTAGTTTCATGCTATGGTTAGGTTTACCTTAATACTTCTTTTGTAGTTGCGGATGCTTGCAATAGGGGTTAATCATGGGATGCTTGTCAAAGAAAGGCAGTACCCAAGCACCGGTCCACCCACGTATCAAATTATCAAAGTAACGAACACGAATCATATGAGCGTGATGAAAACTAGCTTGACGATAATTCCCATGTGTCCTTAGGAGCGCTTTTCTCATTATAAGAAATTTGTCCAGGCTTGTCCTTTGCTACAAAAAGGATTGGGCCACCTTGCTGCACTTTATTTACTTTCATTGCTTGTTACCCTTTACAAATTATCTTATCACAAAACTATCTGTTACCTACAATTTCAGTGCTTGCAGAGAATACCTTACTGAAAACCGCTTGTCATTTCCTTCTGCTCCTCGTTGGGTTCGACACTCTTACTTATCGGAAGGACTACGATAGATCCCCTATACTTGTGGGTCATCAAGACTCTTTTCTGGCGTCGTTGCCGGTGAGTGAAGCGCCTTTGGTGAGTGGAACTTGGTAAGGAAACATTTATATAGTGTGCTGAAATTTTCTGTCACTTTTTACTATGGAAACTAATCCTTTGAGGGGCTTGTTCGGGGCATATTTGCCCCGACCAGTAGAGCAAAGAGTTGCTCCTCAACCTACTGAAAATGTTTACTTTGAGGTTCCTTCGGGTATGATAGAGAAACTGCTAGCTAATCCCTTTGCAGGAGACGGAACATTGCTTCCCGATTTACACCTTATCTATGTGGATGAAGTTTGTGGATTATTTAAGCTTGCAGGGATACCCAATGATGTTGTCAAAAGGAAGGTCTTCCCTTTATCTTTGAAGGGATATGCATTGACATGGTATAGGCTATGTGATGATACGAGATCTTGGAACTATAAACGATTGAAACTGGAATTTCACCAGAAGTTCTATCCTATGCATCTTGTTCATCGTGATCGTAATTATATATATAATTTTTGGCCTCGCGAAGGAGAAAGCATCGCTCAAGCTTGGGGGAGGCTTAAGTCAATGTTATATTCATGCCCCAATCATGAGCTCTCAAGAGAAATGATTATTCAAAAAAATTATGCTCAGCTTTCTCGCAATGATCGCACCATGCTTGATACTTCCTGTGCTGGTTCTTATATGTTGAAGACTACTGAATTAAAGTGGGATTTACTGGAAAGAATTAAACGCAACTCTGAAGATTGGGGTTTCCATGATGGTAAGGAGTCAGGTATGACACCTAAGTTTGATTGTGTTAAATCTTTTGTGGATACTGATGCTTTTCGAGGATTTAGCGCTAAATATGGACTTGACTCTGAGATAGTAGCTTCTTTCTGTGAGTCTTTTGCTACTCACGTTGACCTCCCTAAGGAGAAGTGGTTTAAATATAATCCTCCCACTGAAGTAAAAGTAGTTGCACCAATTACAGTTGAACAAAAGACTATCACTTATAATGATCCTATTGTTCCTACTACTTATGTTAAGAAACCACCTTTTCCTGTTAGAATAAAGGATCATGCTAAAGCTTCAACTGTGGTTCATAAGGGTAATACTAGAACATATACACCTCCTGAGCAAATCAAAGTTGAACCTAGTATTGCTATGGTTAAAGATCTCTTGGATGATAATATAGATGGGCATGTTATTTACTTCCGTGGGGAAGCTGCTAATATTGCTAAACCCGATGCTAAGATACATAGACCTGTTGTAGGCATGCCTATTATTTCTGTTACAATAGGATATCATTGTTATCATGGCTTATGTGATATGGGTGCTGGTGCTAGTGCAATACCTTTTTCCTTATATGAAGAAATTATGCATGATATTGCACCCGCTGAGTTAGAAGACATTGATGTTACAATTAAGCTTGCCAATAGAGATACAATTACACCATTTGGGATTGTTAGATATGTTGAAGTCTTGTGTGGGAAAGTTAAATATCCTGCTGATTTTCTTGTCCTTGGTGAGGGAGTCCTGGATTAGGGGGTATCCGGACAGCCGGACTATACACTTTGTCCGGACTATTGGAGCGTGAAGATATAAGACTCAAGACTTCGTCCCGTGTCCGGATGGGACTCTCCTTTGCGTGGAAGACAAGCTTGGCGATCCGGATATTGTATTTCCTTCTTTGTAACCAACTCCGTGTAAACCCTAGCCCCCTCCGGTGTCTATATAAACCGGAGGGTTTAGTCCTTAGAGGGATGAACAGAATCATAATCATCATAGGCTAGCTTCTAGGGTTTAGACTCTACGATCTCGTGGTAGATCAACTGTTGTAATACTCATATCATCAATATCAATCAAGCAGGAAGTAGGGTTTTACCTCCATCAAGAGGGCCCGAATCTGGGTAAAACATCGTGTCCCTTGCCTCCCATTACCATTAGCCTTAGACGCACAGATCGGGACCCCCTACCCGAGATCCGCCGATTTTGACACCGACATTGGTGCTTTCATTGAGAGTTCCTCTGTGTCGTCGCTGCACGGCTTCATGACTCCTTCAATCAACAACAACACGGTCCAGGATGAGATTTTTCTCCCCGGACAGATCTTCGTGTTCGGCAGCTTCGCACTGCGGGCCAATTCGCTTGGCCATCTGGGGCAGATCGACGGCTATGCCCCTGGCCATCAGGTCAGATTCGAAAACTTGAACTACACGGCCGATATCTGCGGAGACTTGATCTTTGACGGATTCAGGCCCACGCCTAGAGCACCGAACAGTCATGACAAGCACGGCTTAGACCTGCTGTCTGACAACGCTCAGGATATCGCACATGCAGGAGCTACGGACCTAAATCCGGGGCAGATCGCGTCGTCCTAGGATGGGTGGATGGAACCCACCCCGGAGGCCGCACACTCATCGGTGGTAGAGCCGAACACCGGCTTCACCCCCAAGGAAGCCTGTGTCACCGGACCCCCGAACTCGTGTCCGGCTGTGGGTCCCAGCCCGCGCGCCCCCGAGCCCGCCGAATCTGGTTGGGCTCCGATAATGGAATTCACCGCTGCGGACATATTCCAGTGCTCGCCCTTTGGCGACATGTTGAACTCATTAAAGTCTCTCTCTTTGTCAGGAGACTCTTGGCCAAACTATGTCTGGCCTAAGGGGGAAGAAGACGACAAAGAAATTCGTTGCCACCCACCACCCACTTCATAGCCACTGTCAACGATGTATCAAACATGTTAGACTTCGACTCCGACGATACCGATGGTATGGACGTCGGCGCAGGAGACGATTCAGAACCACCACTAATAGGGCGCTGGACTGCCACCTCATCATATGATATATACATGGTGGATATGCCTAAGGAGGAGGACGACGACAAACCGGAGGATAAAACCCCCGGACAAAAGCCAAAACGACGGCGCAGACGCCGCTCCAAGTCCAGCAACAGTAAAAATAGTGATAACAGTGCTAGAAAGATCGACACCCCAGTCAACTCCGAGGGCAACAACGACCATATGGACCCAACAATAGAGAAAGATGAGCCAGGTCACGCCGAACACAACCCGGAGCAGACGCCTGATCACAGTGATCCCGAAGGACAAACTCATCAAACTGCCCCGGGACAAGAGCAAAGTCCGGACGACAGTGCATTCATCATCCCGGAAACACGTGCGGAACGAGATAACCTCCACAGAAGGCTTATGGCCACTGTGAGAAGTTTAAAGAAGCAAAAGCAAAGGCTTAAAGCCGCATAGGAAATGCTCAATCGCAGAAGGAATAAAGTACTAGACACTGAAGAAAAGTACGGCGACGATCGCCAAACAAAGAGCTATCCAAAACGCAAGCTGCTGCCAGAATTCGACGATGAGGCCGTTCCACCGAAGAACAATACGGCCAGGAGGCCGGACAAACCACTTCGTAACTGCAATAAAGCAGCTACCGGCACCGCACACGATTTACGTGAGCTCCTGGATAAAAAGGCTGGCGCGGCCAGGTCCATCTATGGATCTAAAGGACACGCCCCGGCGCAGGACTATGGTCATCAAAACGATCAGACTGATCGGATTGCAGTCCGAATTCAGTACCGGACACAACAATAGCCGACGGCATGCCACAACACGTCCAGATACAGAGGGGCTGCTCACCCCCTGTGCTTCACCGAAGAGGTGCTGGACCACGAATTTCCACAGGGTTTTAAACCTGTGAACATAGAGGCATATGACGGAACGACAGACCCCCGGGGTCTGGATTGAGGATTTTATCCTGCATATCCACATGGCTCATGGGGATGACCTCCACGCCATCAAATATCTTCCCCTCAAATTGAAGGGACCAGCTCGGCATTGGTTGAAAAGCCTCCCCAAAAATTCAATCGGAAGTTGGGAGGAACTCGAGGATGCTTTCAGGGCCAATTTTCAAGGGACCTATGTCCGACCTCCGCACGCGGTCGATTTAAGTCACATAATTCAACAGCCCGGAGAGTCTGCCCGCAAGCTTTGGAACAGATTCCTCACTAAGAAGAACCAAATTGTCAATTGTCCGGATGCCGAAGCCCTAGCGGCCTTCAAGCACAGCATCCGGGACGAGTGGCTCGCCAGACACCTCGGCCAAGAAAAACCGAGAACAATGGCAGCCTTAACAAGCCTTATGACCGGCTTTTGCGTGGGCGAAGACAGCTGGTTGGCCCGTAAAGGCACCAGCGACCCAAGTACATCCGAAATCAGGGATGGCAACGGGAAGCCACGGCGCATTAAAAACAAACGTCAGAACAAGGAAGAAAGTCTGGACAGCACAACGGTCAACGCCGGATTCAGGGGCTCTCGACCCGGTCAACAAAAGAAGCCATTTAAACGCGGCAAAGAGGGTCGTCCGGCGTAAACAAAGTCATGGACAGACTATGCCAAATTCATGGCACCCCCAAAAGACCTACGAACCGCACTCATAGTGAATGCTGGGTCTTTAAGTAGGCCGGCAAATTAAATGCCGAACACAAGGGAAGAGAAACACCAAGTGAAGATGAGGATGAGCCTCGCCAGCCGAACACTGGGGGACAGAAAAAATTCCCACCACAGGTTAAAACAGTAAATATGATCCACGCGACTCACATGCCCACAAAAAGGCGCGAATGCGCGCTCAGAGACGCATACGCTATAGATCCCGTCGCCCCCAAGCTTAACCATTGGTCGGCCCGCCCGATCATAGGGATCACCCGACTAGTATGCGGCACGGAGGATCAGCTGCCTTGGTGCTCGACCCAATAATCGATGGATACCATCTCACTCGCGTCCTCATGGACGGCGGCAGTAGTCTTAACATAATATACCAAGAAACGGTCCGCAGGATGGGGATAGACCCATCCAGAATCAACCAAAACAACATCACCTTTGAAGGGGTGATTCCAGGCGTCGCAGCTCGCTGCAGGGGCTCCCTCGTACTAGAGGTGATATTCGGCTCCCCAGGCAACGTCAGAAGCGAAGAACTACTCTTCACCATCGCCCCTCTCCAAAGTAGTTATCACGCAGTGCTCGGGAGAACGGCCTTCGCCCGCTTCAACGCAGTACCGCACTACGCCTACCTTAAACTCAAGATGCCCGGTCCACGTGGCGTCATCACCATTAATGGAAGAACAGAACACTCCTTACGTGCGGAAGAGTACGAGATGGCTCTAGCAGCCGGACTCTAAACAGCCGCCAGTATCAAAACGCAGGATTGGTCGTTAAGACCACGGACACGGTTAGACGAGTCCGGCAGCCCAGATAAACCTGAGCTGAGGCGTCATACATGTAATCCCATAAGAGGACACCAGGGGCTATAGATATTTAATAAAGCCCCACTGTTGGCTTGCCCTTATCAACAAGCCAATGTCTTACACTTTTACTACTCATCACACGCTTACGTCATACTCTTCTACATGAGTCTTTTCTTTTACAGAAGCCATTCGTGCGATACCCTTCCAGGACACGGCACAACGGAGACAAAGGCGTAGACGTGCAGCAGGGCCCCGCTCAAAGGTTTCTCTTTAGATTAAGCCCCTGTGTAAACCTTTCTATTGTCTCTTGTTGTTTAGACATCCCATGGGTACTACACCCACAAAGGAGACTGCCGTTATTGGCATTTCGCCACGACAGACTAACGCACGTACCTGGAAATACAGGGTTCATAATGAAGGGTGTTATTCAGCCCAGTATATGTTACAAAGTCCGAATACCTTCGGGAGTGTTCGGCGTCGCGAGTTTGGCCTTATATGCATCAGCTCCGAATCATGTCTTTGGTCAAATGTTGGGTTTGCCCGGCTCCTAGGTTTGCCGCTTTACGTTCCATTCTTATCGGCTAAGGCGGCCAAAGGATGACTACTGCGATTGTGCCCTGGTTATTACGGATGAGCACCTCAGTAGAGAAAGCCAAAAACTTACTGTCATGATACAACAAGAGATTGTTCAACCACTCGAAGACTTATCGGAATCTTTAGGATTCCTCCGCATTAACGAAGGACCGTTTCCCGGTCGTGTACACACCCCATATTCGGATGCATGCGAAGGTACCAGGGGCTACATAGTAGCCCCACCGTCAAACTTCTATGGCTAAGTGAAAGTGTTAAAGCTATATAGTCCGGTTTCCTAGTTCGACGTGTGGTCACCTCCTTAATGGACCAAGACGTTGGATCAAGTGTGGTTATGCATATTTTCGCGAACACCCCCGAATTGTATGCGTGGGGGATGAAGCCAACGACTGCTAACTTTTAGATTACAGTTATACATAAAACGGCCGCAAGGAGGCACAATAACACTTTCAGGCAAAAAGTACAAACATAGCCTTAATAATTAAAATAGCATTGTTTTTACAATGAAACGATTTGTCACTCGAACATGACAGTCTTCAAGCACTGAGCCTCTATTAAGCGAGCACCTTCTGCTACCTGCTCCAAGATGTGCTCGGCCGGATCCTGGCCCCCCACCGGATTCTGGGTCGCAACGATGGTGGCCTCCATATCTGTCCAATATGCTTTAACACGGGCAAGAGCCATCCATGCACCCTCTATGCACGCCGACCTCTTCATGGCATCAATCCGTGATACGGCACCAAGGAATTGCTGCACTAAACCAAAATAACTGTCCGGCTTAGGCCCCTTCGGCCACAAATGGTCTATTACAGACCGCATTGCAAGATCGGACAGCCTGTGGAGCTCGGCCACAGCAGCCATCTTCTCGCTCAAAGGCAATGTGCGCGTTGGAGCGCTGAACTGCGACCAAAGCAGCTTTTCCACTTCATCATCTCTTTGATCCTCAAAAAACTTGGCTGCATCAGCCGTACTCTTCGCCAAATCCGCATAGGCGTCTGCAGGACTCCAGCGTCGATCTAGAGGAGCGTACTTCGTATCTAAAAACTTCATCCGCAGCAAATAGGGGTTTCCAGCCGCGATTTCTCCGGCCTGTCAAAGCTCCTCCCGTGCATCCCTAATGTCGGAATGCGTCTCCTTGGCCGCATCAAGGGCCTTCTTCAGGTCAGCCTTATTCGCCTGATTTTCTTTTTCAAGAAGCTCATACCGGTTGGCAGCGTTTTCTAGCTCCACAGCCATTTCGGCTATTTTGTCTTCGCTACGGCGACAAGCAGCCTGTTTGGCTCTCAACTCTTCGGCCACCTTTAGGGCAGCCGCATTGCTCGCCTGGGCCTGTTCCTTGGCTAGGGCAAGTTCAGCCCTCAGGGCTTCCACGACAGCAGCACCGTCTGCAGTCCGAACATATAACATTAGCATTATGCTCCTCTCAGATTTTCCTATAAAAATAATAAGGAAAGCAGAGCACATACCTTGTGACTCGTTAAGCCACTCGTTCACTAGTGTGATATCGGCATCAATAGCTCAAATCTGCCTCCTTAGTTTGGCAACTTCAATGGACCGGTCGGCTGCCGGATCCTTAGACACCTGCGCATAGATACATCACGATCATTACTTAACAATGTGATCCTCCGTTTGCCGCCTAGGGCGGGCAACCAGAGTCTCAGGGGCTACTATCCATATGGAGCACACCTAGCGCGTGCGTCACAGTCAAAAATTATGTATTTTCATTACATACCTCAAAGCCTCTGAGCAGGCTCGTAAAGGCTTCATTCAACCCGCTTGTGGCAGATGAAATCTTCTCAAGCACCGTGCTCATTAATAAATGGTGCTCCTCCGAGAGAGCAGCTCGCTCCAGAAGGCCCGTCAATGTGTCTGGCCGGACGCCGAACTGTGCCGGACCCTTCTTATCGCCCCCCGTGGGAGCCGAATGCTCCGGGCTCAGGGCGGCCGAAGTATTAGCTTCTGGCTTCGGCAGATCTGGACTCCTCCGTCATGACACCTCGGGGTCGCCCGCCTCATGAGGCGGAGAGGTTGGTGGGGTCTCACTCTCCATCATCTCCGGAAGGAGATCCCCCGAAGACGAACTCTGTCGAGAAGAGCTGCTAGCCGGACTGCAAAGAAAGGATCCTGGTTATTGTTCTCGGAGAAGGAAGCAATACCTTCGTATTTACGATTAACTTACAGCTCGGTTGAGGGCTGGCCCGTTGGCGGGCATGGCGCGGTGAGGACGCCCTTCGGGGCAGCGCCCCTGGTGAAGCTTTCTTCCCTTGTTTGGGCACCTCCGTCTCCAAGTCTTCGGAGGTGGCCCTCTTCTTCCCGCAAGGGGAGGAGGCCTTAGATTCCCCTCCCTGACTATCCTCCTTTGGGGAGGTAGCAATTCCCCCGGTTTGGATGCGCAATGTGTGAAGTTCTGCTTCTCTGTTCTTCCCTTCGTCTTTCCCTGAGGGCACTTTCCTTAGCACACGACCAAGCATCTTGGCTATGGTGGGGCTAGGCGAGCCTTCGGGAAGTGGCGCCGGACACCTGATTCTCTCCACCTTGCTAAGCCACTCCTGGCCAGGGAGAGTTTTTCAGAATAATTTTATGATAAAAATAAACAAAGTGTTCGGTTTCTGGGTTGCTTACTTGGATATCTGGGCGGTTGCAGCATAGGCCCACATCCTCGGTGGTGTCCGGACACTTTACTTGTGGTCCGAAGAATAACTTACACATTCCTTCGAGCGTGACACCGAAGAAGTGTTGAATAGTCCGCGGACCTTACGGATTGAACTCCCACATTCGGAGAGGCCGGCGTTTGCACGGCAAGATCCGTCGGATTAGCATTACCTGAATTACGCTTACAAGGCTGACGTCCCTCTCAAGAAGCTCCCGTATGCGGCTCTGCAGCGTGGGTACATCATTAGCGGGCCCCCAATCCCGTCCTATGTCGGCCCATGATGCCAATTGAGGCGGAGGGCCAGAACAGAAGTCAAGGGCAGCCACCACTTCATTCCTCTGGGAGCCGTGACGTAAAACCACCTCCGCTGCCATAACTCAGACACCTCCGGGAAGGAACCCTCTGGCCATGGAGCATCGGCGTTCCTGCTTATTACAGCACCTCCGCACTCCGCATGTCGCACCTCAATCATCTTCGGCTTCACATTGAAGGTCTTGAGCCATAAGCCGAAGTGCGGGGTGATATGGAGAAAAGCTTCGCACACAACGATGAACGACGAGATATGAAGGATGGCGTCCGGAGCCAGATCATGAAAATCTAGCCCGTAGTGGAACATGAGCCCTCTCACAAAGGGATCAAGAGTAAGGCCTAAGCAGCGGAGGAAGTGAGAAACGAATACGACGCTCTCATCGGGCTCGGGAGTAGGGATGATCTGCCCTGAAGCAGGGAGCCTGTGCCTAATGTCGGCAGTCAGGTATCCGACTTCCCTAAGCTTTGCGATGTCCTCCTCTGATATAGAGGAAGCCACCCACCGACCTTGAAGGTTGGGTTCAGACATGATTGAAGATCCGGAGGGCTTAAGCTTGGGCTTCGGGTGTTGGAACTCGAGATGCGAAAAGGTGCAAGCGTGGTAGGAAAGAGGGATAGGCCTCGGCCCCTCTATAAAGGGGGTGAATATCAAGCATCCTTAGCGTAACCGCTTGGGACTTACCTAAAAACACGGAGTTATACCAACAGTCGTCGTGGGGTTGCGCACGCCCGTATCGATGGAAGATCCCGCGATAAGGGGAACACGGTCTCTGCTTTGGCAGGGCGTGCCAAATAAAACCGCCTCACGACACGTTTCGAGGCAAGCTAAGAAAAACCGTTTCGTGTTGGACCAGACCACGGTGTAAGAGCACATTGCACAAAAATTGCCAACAGGTCAGATCTATGAAGTGCTATACTCTCTATGAAGGTGTGCGGAAATTATCTCGCGAAGCTAGACACAATCCTTAAATCTACATCGGAATATTCGGAGAGGGAACCCGCCTTGCAATGCCGAAGACAAACTGCGCGCCGGACTCATCGTCATTGAAGCCTGGTTCAGGGGCTACTGAGGTAGTCCTGGATTAGGGGGTATCCGGACAGCCGGACTATACACTTTGTCCGGACTATTGGAGCGCGAAGATACAAAACTCAAGACTTCATCCCGTGTCCGGATGGGACTCTCCTTTGCATGGAAGACAAGCTTGGCAATCCGGATATTGTATTTACTTTGTTGTAACCGACTCCGTGTAAACCCTAGCCCCCTCCGGTGTCTATATAAACCGGGGAGTTTAGTCCTTAGAGGGACGAATAGAATCATAATCATCATAGGCTAGCTTCTAGGGTTTAGCCTCTACGATCTCGTGGTAGATGAACTCTTGTAATACTCTTATCATCAATATCAATCAAGCAGGAAGTAGGGTTTTACCTCCATCAAGAGGGCCCGAACCTGGGTAAAACATTGTGTCCCTTGACTCCTGTTACCATTAGCCTTAGACGCACAGATCGGGACCCCCTACCCGAGATCCGCCGGTTTTGACACCGACACTTGGTTCGCACAAGATAGCTTTTGTCCCATTATATTTGGTAGACCCTTCTTGAATATTGTTAATGCTAGGATAGATTGCAAAAAGGATGTTGTTACGATTGGCTTAGGAGATATGTCACATGAGTTTAACTTTGCTAAATTTCGTCGACAGCCCCATGATAAAGAATTGCCTAGTAAGGATGAGATTATTGGTCTTGATTCTATTGCCATGCCTCCTACTGATCCATTAGAACAATATTTGCTAGACCATGAAAATGATATGTTTATGAATGAAAGAAAGGAAATAGATGAAGTATTCCTTCAACAGGGTCCTATTCTGAAACACAACTTACATGTTGAAATCCTAGGGGATCCCCCTCCACCCAAGGGTGATCCCGTGTTTGAGCTCAAATCTTTACCTGATAATCTTAAATATGCTTATCTTGATGAAAAGAAGATATATCCTGTTATTTTTAGTGCTAACCTTTCAGAGTAAGAAGAGGAAAGATAATTGAAAACCCTGAAGAAGCACCGTGCTGCTATTGGATATACTCTTGATGATCTTAAGGGCATTAGTCCCACTCTATGCCAACATAAAATTAAATTGGACGAAGGTTCCAAACCAGTTAGAGATCATCAACGACGGTTAAATCCGAAGATGAAAGAATTGGTAAGAAAAGAGATACTAAAGCTCCTTGAGGCAGGTATAATTTATCTCGTCGCCGATAGTGATTGGGTAAGTCCTGTCCATTGCGCCCCTAAGAAGGGAGGTATTACTATTGTTCCTAATGATAAAGATGAATTGATTCCGCAAAGAATTATTACAAGTTATAGGATGGTAATTGATTTCCGTAAATTAAATAAAGCTACTAAGAAAGATCATTACCCTTCACCTTTTATTGATCAAATGCTAGAAAGACTATCCAAATACACACACTTCTGCTTTCTAGATGGTTATTCTGGTTTCTCTCAAATACCTGTGTCAGTGGACGATCAACTAAAAACTACTTTTACTTGCCCTTTCGGTACTTTTGCTTATAGATGTATGCCTTTTGGTTTATGTAATGCACCTGCTACCTTTCAAAGATGCATGAATGCTATATTCTCTGACTTTTGTGAAAATATTTGTGAGGTATTCATGGATGACTTCTCCGTTTATGGATCCTCTTTTGATGATTACTTGAGCAGCCTTGATCGAGTTTTGCAGAGATGTGAAGACACTAGTCTCGTCTTGAATTGGGAAAAGTGCCACTTTATGGTTAATGAAGGAATTGTCTTGGGGCATAAAATTTCTGAAAGAGGTATTGAAGTTGATAAAGCTAAAGTTGATGCTATTGAAAAGATGCCATGTCCCAAGGACATTAAAGGTATAAGAAGTTTCCTTGGTCATGCCGGTTTTTATAGGAGGTTCATTAAGGACTTTTCTAAAATCTCTAGGCCTCTAACTAATTTATTGCAAAAAGATATTCCTTTTGTCCTTGATGATGATTGTGTAGAAGCATTTGAAATACTTAAGAAAGCTTTGATCACTTCACCTATTGTTCAGCCACCTGATTGGAATTTACCCTTTGAAATTATGTGTGATGCTAGTGATTATGCTGTAGGTGTTGTTCTAGGGAAAAGAGTTGATAAGAAATTTAATGTTATCCAGTATGCTAGTAGAACTCTTGATACTGCCCAGAGAAATTATGCTACTACTGAAAAAGAATTCTTAGCAGTTGTATTTGCTTGTGATAAGTTCAGACCTTATATTGTTGATTCTAAAGTTACTATTCACACTGATCATGCTGCTACTAAATATCTTATGGAAAAGAAAGATGCTAAACCTAGACTTATTAGATGGGTTCTCTTGCTCCAAGAATTTGATTTGCATATTATTGATAGAAAGGGAGCTGAGAACCCCGTTGCAGACAACTTGTCTAGGTTAGAGAATGTTCTTGATGACCCACTACCTATTGATGATAGCTTTCCTGATGAACAATTAGCGGTCATTAATGCTTCTCGTACTGCTCCATGGTATGCTGATTATGCTAATTACATTGTTGCTAAATTTATACCACCTAGTTTCACATACCAGCAAAAGAAAAAGTTCTTTTATGATTTAATACATTACTTCTAGGATGACCCACACCTTTATAAAGAAGGAGTAGATGGTGTTATTAGACGTCGTGTACCTGAGCATGAACAGAACAGATCCTACGCAAGTGTCACTCTGAACCATATGGAGGACACCACGCTGGAGATAGAACTGCACATAAGGTATTGCAATCCGGTTTTTATTGGCCTACTCTCTTCAAAGATGCCCGTAAGTTTGTCTTGTCTTGTGATGAATGTCGAAGAATTGGTAATATTAGTAGACGTCAAGAAATGCCTATGAATTATTCTCTTGTTATTGAACAATTTGATGTTTGGGGCTTTGATTATATGGCACCTTTTCCTCCCTATAATGGATACACACATATTTTAGTTGATGTTGATTACATTACTAAGTGGGTAGAAGCTATTCCAACTAGTAGTGCTGATCATAACACTTCTATTAAGATGCTTAAAGAAGTTATTTTTCCGAGGTTTGGAGTCCCTAGATATCTCATGACTGATGGTGGTTCACATTTTATTCATGGTGCTTTTCGTAAAACGCTTGCTAAGTATGATGTTAATCATAGAATCGCATCTCCTTATCACCCACAGTCTAGCGGTCAAGTAGAGTTGAGTAATAGAGAGCTCTCATTAATTTTGCAAAAGACTGTCAATAGATCTAGAAAGAATTGGTCCAAGAAACTTGATGATGCATTATGGGCCTATAGAACTGCGTATAAAAATCCTATGGGTATGTCTCCGTATAAGATGGTTTATGGAAAAGCATGTCACTTACCTCTCGAACTTGAACATAAAGCATATTGGGCTATTAAAGAGCTCAACTATGACTTCAAACTTGCCGGTGAGAAGAGGTTATTTGATATTAGCTCACTTGATGAATGAAGAACCCAAGCCTATGAGAATTCCAAGCTGTTCAAAGAAAAAGTTAAAAGATGGCATGACAAAAGAATACAAAAGTGTGAGTTTAACATAGGTGACTATGTGTTGCTATTCAACTCTCATTTAAGATTTTTTGCAGGAAAACTTATCTCTAAATGGGAAGGTCCTTACATTATCGAGGAGGTCTATCGTTCCGGTGCCATAAAAATCAACAACTTCGAAGGCACAAATCCGAAGGTGGTGAACGGTCAAAGAATCAAACATTATATCTCAGGTAATCCTATAAATGTTGAAACTAAATATTATTGAAATAATACATAAGGGACACTTTCCAGAACGTTTCAGACTTCAAAAAGGAATAAGTATGTGGTATGGTAAGTAAACCGACTCCAAAACAATTCTAATGGCAATTTTTCTCCGTTTTGGAATATTTAAGAATTTAGGAAAGCAAGAAGTAATCCGGGAAGGACATGAGGCCTCCACGAGGGTGGAGGGCGCGCCCACCCTTACTGGGCGCGCCCCCCTGCCTCGTGGGCACCTCGTGTGCCTCCAGGACTCCGTTTTCTTGCATGCTACTTCTTTTGGTCGGTAAAAATTCATTATATAATCTCCCGAAGGTTTTGGCCACCGCATCACACAAAAATCTTCTGTTTTCGTTTTGAGTTGTTTCTGTTACAGATTTAGAGCAAGATGTCTTCTCAAGAGTCAGCCGGGAAGAGTCGGGTGTCCCACCCGACACCAGGTCTAGGAGCAAACAGCGATGCTTATCACTTTGGGCCATCAACGGAGGATGAGATGGAGGCCGATTTGAAAAGGATAGATGCCATGGAGGAGAATCGTATCCTGAGTGGCATCATCGCCAAGAAGATCACAACCCCAACTCTGAAGAAGGATACATAATCACATGGGTATGGGCACTCCCCTAGGCAACTGCCAAGCTTGGGGGAGGTGCCCCGGTATCGTATCACCATCACACTCCTATCTTTACCATTTTACTTAGTTCGATCCTTTTGGTAATATCTAGATCTAGTAGAATAAAGTTTTGGTATGAATTAGTCTTGAGTTTTGCTTTGTGACCCCTCTATGTAATCGAGTCCGTGAGCTATATAATAAAGATTAGTGTTGAGTCAAGGGCTTTGCTATCTTGCTATGATCTTGAGAAAATAGAAAGAATAAAAAGAGGAATAAAAGAGTTCATATTGATCTTAGGGATAGTAATGACTTCACATATAAAGAGTACGAGGCATAAAAGTTGTTGAGAGTTGACAAACATAGTTTTGGTCATCATTGCAGTTAATAGGAAGTAATAAAGAAAGAGAGGTTTTCACATATAAATATACTATCTTGCACATCTTTTATAATTGTGAGCACTCATTAAAGTATGACATGCTAAAGAGTTGATGTTGGACAAGGAAGACAACGTAATGGGTTGTGTTTTCTCACATCTCAGTTAAAGTATATTGTCATGGATCATTCAAACATGTTGAGATTTCCTTTCCCCCTCATGCTAGCCAAATTCCTTGCACCAAGTAGAGATACTACTTGTGCTTCCAATTATCCATAAACCCAGTTTTGCCATGAGAGTCCACCATACCTACCTATGGATTGAGTAAGATCCTTCAAGTAAGTTGTCATGTTGCAAGCAATAAAAATTGCTCTCTAAATATGTATGACTTATTAGTGCGGAGAAAATAAGCTTTATACGATCGTGTGATATGGAAGTAATAAAAGCGACGGACTACATAATAAAGGTTCATATCACAAGTGGAAATATAAAGTGACATTCTTTTGCATTAAGATTTTATGCATCCAAACCTAAAAGCACATGACAACCTCTACTTCCCTATGCGAAGGGCCTATCTTTTACTTTATGTCTTTACTTTATGCAAGAGTCAAGGTGATCTTCACCTTTCCCTTTTTCATTTTACCCTTTGGCAAGAACTTCATGTTGGAAAGATCCTGATATATATATATATCCAATTGGATGTAAGTTATCATGAGCTATTATTGTTGACATCACCCAAAGGTGAATACATTGGGAGGCGAGATTATAAGCCCCTATCATTCTTAGTGTCTGATTAAAACTCCATAACCATAAGTATTGCATGAGTGTTAGCAATTGTAGAAGACTATATGATAGTTGAGTATCTGGACTTGCTGAAAAGCTCTATTCTTGACTCTTTCTGATGTTATGATAAATTGCAATTTCTTCAATGACTGAGATTATAGTTTGCTAGTTCTCAATGAAGTTTCTGAACCATACTCGACGTTGTGAATAGATTGCTACTTGAGCATAAGAAATCATATGACAAGATCTATATATGTTGCTGTTATAAGAATGATCATGATGCCCTCATGTACGTATTTTATTTTTATCGACACCTCTATCTCTAAACATGTGGACATATTTTTCGATATCGGCTTCCACTTGAGGACAAGCGAGGTCTAAGCTTGGGGGAGTTGATACGTCCATTTTGCATCATGCTTTTATATCGATATTTATTGCATTATGGGCTGTTATTACATGTTATGTCACAATACTTATGGCTATTCTCTCTTATTTTACAAGGTTTATCATGAAGAGGGAGAATGCCGGCAGCTGGGATTCTGGCTGGAAAAGGAGCAAATATTGGAAAACCTATTCTGCACTGCTCCAAAAGTCCTGAAACTCCACGAAAGTCATTTTTGGAATTAATAAGAATTATTGAGCAAAGAAAGTAGGGATAATTAGATTTATGCCCCTAGTTGTGTCCCACTCGTCTGTTTTACCCCTAATTCCCAAAAGTCACCGGTTCTGCCCAAGTCACTTTGCTCCTCTTATGCTTTTGCCCTTTGACCGTTTGACTGTCAGTTTGAAAACTTCATAACTAATTCATACTAAATTAGAAAAATACAAATAAGAATAAGATACCAAAATGTTCAGAAAAACATCACTTATATGTCAGTGTCATTTGCATTCATGAAAAAGTGTTGGAAAGTGCACATCCGAGTTTTAGCTCTTTTGCTACCACCATGAATAGTAAACACTAAAAAGGTTCAAAAAATACACAAAAATATGGTGGCAAAGAACGAAAATTGTTCTAAGTGCTTGCCAAGTTTCATTAGGGAACGACATTCGTGGAAGTCATGGCAAAAAATGATCTATTTGGAGTGTTGATTGTTTTTTTTTGCCGCGGCACCCACGAATGTTATTCCCTGATGAAACTTGGCAGGCACTTAAAACATTTGTCATTCTTTGGCACCAATCTTTTTTAAAACTTTTTTAGATTTTACTATTCATGCTGGTGGCATAAGAGCTAAAACTCGGATGGGCACTTTCCAACACTTTTTTCATGAATGCAAATGACACTGACATATTGGTGATGTTTTTTTGAACATTTTGGTATCTTATTTGCAATTTTCTGATTTAGTATGAATTAGTTATGAATTTTTCAAACTGGCGGTCAAACGGTCAAAGGGCAAAAGCATAAGAGGAGCAGAGTGACTTGGACAGAATCGGTGACTTTTGGGAATTAGGGGTAAAACAAACGAGTGGGACACAACAAGGGGCATAAATCTAATTATCCCAAGAAAGTACCAGAGGGGGCCCACACCCTGGCCAAGAGGGTGGGGGGCGCCCCCCTACTGGGCGCGCCCCCTGTCTCGTGGGCCCCCTGGTGGCCCTCCGGTGCCCATCTTCTGCTATATAAGGCTTTTACCCTGGAAAAAAATCATAAGCAAGCTTACGGGACGAAACTCCGCCGCCACGAGGCGAAACCTTGGCGAAACCAATCTAGGGCTCCGGCGGAGCTGTTCTGCCGGGGAAACTTCCCTCCGGGAGGGGGAAATCATCACCATCGTCATCACCAATGATCCTCTCATAGGGAGGGGGTCAATCTCCATCAACATCTTCACCAGCACCATCTCCTCTCAAAACCCTAGTTCATCTCTTGTATCCAATCTTGTATCAAAACCACAAATTGGTACGTGTGGGTTGCTAGTAGTGTTGATTACTCCTTGTAGTTGATGCTAATTGGTTTACTTGGTGGAAGATCATATGTTCAGATCCTTAATGCATATTAATACTCCTTTGATCATGAACATGAATATGCTTTGTGAGTAGTTACGTTTGTTCCTGAGGACATGGGTGAGGTCTTGCTATTAGTAGTCATGTGAATTTGGTATTCGTTCGATATTTTGATGAGATATATGTTGTCTCTCCTCTAGTGGTGTTATGTGAACATCGACTACATGACACTTCACCATTATTTGGGCCTAGAGGAAGGCATTGGGAAGTAATAATTAGATGATGGGTTGCTAGAGTGATAGAAGCTTAAACTCTAGTTTATGCGTTGCTTCGTAATGGGCTGATTTGGATCCACTAGTTTCATGCTATGGTTAGGTTTACCTTAGTACTTCTTTTGTAGTTGTGGATGCTTGCAACAGGGGTTGATCATAAGTGGGATGCTTGTCCAAGAAAGGGCAGTACCCAAGCACCGGTCCACCCACATATCAAATTATCAAAGTAACGAACGCGAACCATATGAGCGTGATGAAAACTAGCTTGACGATAATTCCCATGTGTCCTCGGGAGCACTTTTCTCATTATAAGAAATTTGTCCAGGCTTGTCCTTTGCTACAAAAAGGATTGGTCCACCTTGCTGCACCTTATTTACTTTCATTGCCTGTTACCCTTTACAAATTATCTTAGCAGAAAACTATCTATTGCCTACAATTTCAGTGCTTGCAGAGAATACCTTACTGAAAACCGCTTGTAATTTCCTTCTGCTCCTCGTTGGATTCTACATCTTACTTATCGAAAGGACTACGATAGATACCCTATACTTGTGGGTCATCACCGGACGAGCTACATTTTGGGCAAAGAACTATGGAAGATCCACATGCAGCGACGTGGGAAGACGGGCAGTGGAGCAAGGCCGGAGGGGATACTTGGAGGTCGTAGGGATGTAACTAGGTGAGCGGCGCAGCAGGCGGAATCTGCCCATACTGCGGCAACGAGCAAGTGGCATAGTCCCTACCGCGTCGGAGCTTGGTCAGAGAGAACGACTGTACCGCAGATCGGGACGTGCTACCTCGGCGCCGTCGAACGGAGAAACGATGCACATCCTCCCTTTCCGCCAGCGGGCGGTATGCAGCTGGATCAGTGACCAATGGTGAGAGAGAGAGAGAGAGGCCACCGCAACCTTGTGTGAGGTACTCTGAAGAGAGACAAACCCAGGCAGGCAGGCTCCATTGTATATAGTTGAGCGGACTACCTTTTTCTCCATAAAAATCGTTTTATCTATGTACGTGCCATTGAGAGATATAACTTTATTTAAAAATAACGCGCCAATGCATCAAGTCAAACTTTGTTTTGTGCACGCGTGGTACACGATCTCTGTAGGTAAACAACCGCTACACGCGTTCAAATTAGCATGTGGGCTACCATTTCGTACAGAAATGGGCTCCACCGTGTACCCGCGCGGGTGTGGGTAGACACGAAGCATGAGTACATGCATGGTGCACCTATTCTCTTCTTGTATACGTACACCACCTATGTGGGGTTGTGTGAGAGATACAAACATAGAGAGATATAGTGTGTGGGTTCGTGAGAGTTTTTCTTGGGGGGGGGGGGGTCAATCAAAAAATGTAACATATGCAATATGTGTGAAATAGAGTCGTGGATATATCATATATAGAGGGGGCGATCCACGAGAAGAGAGTGGAGGTATCATCGGCTTGAGGTGTCCTACTGGAACGTGAGAGGGGACAGGTGCAGTTTGTCTCTGTGGCATGGATACCTACCTACATCGCTCGACTATCGGTGTGTGGTGGGGGGAGGGAGGGAGGCCTAATTAACTATAGAGGTACAATGGCTGGTATATGTGTGGAGGAGGAGAGAGGCCTACCTCATGTATTAAGGGAGATCAATCGGCATCCATGCATATGTGTAGGTGAGGAATAAGGTTGGGAGAGAGACAGAGCTAGAGTGTTGGAGGGGGTGGTAGTGGAGTTGCCTCTAACAAATGGTGGGAGAGGCTTGCTAGACAAACGGAGGGCACGCCTACAATATCAATAAGAGAGGGGATGGCTGCCTGTCTGTGCACGTGCGTTTGAGAGACGGGTCAGGAGGCATGCATGAATGATGAGGGGGGACGATATGGCTGTGGTAAGCAGACGTAACTACATGGAAGATCAATCGTCCTTTGTCAGAGAAAGGAGAGACATAACTTGTGAGGTACGTCGATCGATGGGTGGGGGGGAATAGTTAAAGTCGACCTAGGTATATGTTGGGAGATCGATCGGTATACATGCATGTGTGTGTTAGAAGAAAATAAGGCACGTGGAGAAGGATAGAGAGAGAGGGATGCATCTAGTAGGTGGTGCGAGAGGCATAGTATATCGAGGGGGAAGGAGTGTGCGAGTACAAGATCGATGAAAAGAGTGGTGGGAGTGAGGCATGGACGGTGATAAGAGAAGAGGGGAAGCTTGTGTTTGTGCTAGGCACACCTGGCTAGAGAGGCATATCGATCGATGTGTTCCGTAAAGAAGGAGCTGGGGGGCCTACACACACCGTGGGTGAACGGCCTAAAGTGAAAAGACGAATTTGCGCGACGGAGCTAGAGAATGTTGAGGGAGTGTGAGAGGGATGCGGGCGTGTGCATGCATGAGATAAAGTTAGCGCTAGCTACAAAGATAAGAGGATTGTGTGGGTGTAAAAGACAAATAGAGATCATACTTCATTATAAAAAGCGAATTCGGATATTTGAAGAATTTATCATAGTGTTTTAAACCGACGCATGTGTGAATATATATAACGATGATAAACATGGTGTGGTTATGAACATGTTATACTACATATAATATATTTTATCTCTACTCCTATAAAAAATAGAGTTGTTGATGATAGTGTGCCTGCCATCCTGTAATATAGACGGCCGATTTATATCTGACGGATAGGAAGGAAACTATCGCAATTTTGAAAAAATATACCCACACCCCTCTCCATATTTGCAAATTAGGCCTCCCCTTGATCATGTTGATGTTCTGTGGAACGCATGGGCATCTTGCTGGTACTACGTATAATATATAGAACATTGATTATAATTTGGGCTAATGTGTGGATTTTGCAGCTCAGGTCTAAATACTTGTCATAATGTAGGGGGCGGGCACTATACTTTGTGTGATAAACACGGTGTATGTATGGAACATGGTTTAGCTTATGAATATATAGTTAGTACATCAAATGTACTATTATTTGGAATCAACATCAAGTGTATTCAAAAAATAGAATTCGAGTTCATGTAGTACACATAGTTCATATCTATCTCTATAGTAATCATGTGGTGTGTTATTAAGGTAACACACAAATGTTGGTTGAAGTTGTCAACAATCATGATTGTATATTCTTATTGAAATAGAGAAACGAATTCAAATTCAGTTCGAATTGCAGCGGTAGTATGGACATTTTAAATGCACTAAAATGTTGGTAGGAGTAGGTTACATGCATTATACAGCCAACGAAAAATTTTAATTGGACATAACATGGATTCATACTCCCTCCTTCCATCTATATAGGGTGTAATGCATTTTTTAAAACCGCATTTGACTATTGACAAGATTAATAGTACATGACATGCACAATGTGAAAATTATATCATTGAAAGCTCCTTTCACACACGAATTTAACGGTGTGCTTTGTGTAAGTTGCATGTCATATATTATTGCTCTAATATTTGGTCAAAGTTAGCAACAAAAACGCATTAGGCCCTATATAGATGGAAGGAGGGAGTAGCTTTGAATAACATTTATATAGTAAAACGGGGCAAGACTCTCCCTTTGTGTGGTGTGAATAGTTTTATTTTTTCGGTTTCTTTTTGGTTGAGGGAAGTGCAAATTGATTTGGTACGTACAAGTACAATATTACATGTTAGTCTTGTCCCTAGAATTCAACCCGCACCTTGTTATATCCCGAAAATTTAGATATCGTGCTCCCAAACTGGCGCCTTCACAACCCATGCCTTGCTATCCCGAAATTACAACACGCGCCAAAACTCACTCCAGCTGCCAAATCTCGACACACGACATCCCCCTTCTAACCCTGAGTCGAAAGGGCCGCTAGTTCAAATCGGTGGGGGTACTTTTGTAACACACCCTACATTTTGGACAAGCGCGTCCCTAAGCCATGGTTCACCCCCTCCCGTCGCCTCCTTTTCGCCATTCGAATTCCCATGCCGCCATAACCTCTCCGCTCCAGCCGCGAAACCCCACCCTCCTCTGTCCGCCACCTCATTGCTGCCCAGTCGGAGCCTCTTCCCCGACGACGTCGTCCATTGCAACAGCTCGACGTCCCTCGTCTACCTCCCTGGATGAGGATCCGTCGTCCATCTCTTCGTCCCGCCGGTTCATCTGCCCCGTCCTCCACCTCCAAGGAGCTGCTCTGATGATTGCCTCGTCTATCGCGGCTGCTCCATCCCCACAGCGCCGCCTTAACCCGCTCCACCGGAACCGCAGCATCCTCACCGACTCCTCGGACGAAGCCGAGGCCTACTCGGCGCCACCAAAGAGGTTGTACACTCATCGCATCACACCTTCTCCTTAACTCGACCTCCCGGCGCCGACGGTGCTCCATCCCGCACCCCCATTGAGCAGCTACCTTGAAGCCGGCGCCGCGGGCTACATCTCCACGGCGGCTCTCCCCAGTGCGAGGCCCCTTTGGTGGCAACATCCATACCAGCCGGATCTACTGTTGTTACTCCGGCTCTCGCTCGCTCGCTCGCGCTGCTACTCCCGCTCCGGCTCTCACTCGCTCACTCGCTCGCCCAACTGTTGCTGCTCCGGCTCTCGCTCGCTCGCTCGCGCTGTTGCTGCTGCTCTCCCCCTTGCTCGTGCCGCTGCTCTACTCTGATTTAGCTACACTTCAGTCGACTGAATCGACTTCTGGGTCAGTCGATTTTCAGGGGGTGGGGGGCTCGTCGGAGTTAAGGAAGAACCACCCGCAGCAGGGACGAGGGCTCGCCGGAGAGGTACCCCACTATCTATCTTAGGGTTCAGGGTGGGAGCGGGGGGCCTAGAGGGCTAGCCGGGGCGGCGGGGCGCGGACCGACGGTGGGGAGTTGTTTCGGGGCAGCGAGGCAGTGCTGGGGCCAGTGGTTCGGCCGGTGTTGGCTGGCGGCTCAGGGGGTGCAGGTTGAAGATGAACTGCAGGCCCTCCCTAAACTACATGTCAAGTGCCTCTTTGCTACCATTGCGTTCAGTTTCGATAGTAACATTCAGATTCCACAGTAAATTTCGGTTTCGACAGTTAGTTCAGAGTCAACAGTTTTTACCTCATCTGTTGTAGCCAGGTGGTTTTTGGTGATGTAAATTTTACATCTATTTTACATCATATATTGGAGATGCTATTAGAATCCCACTTGAGATTGAGAATGTCTGTCTTGTGCTACTTCAGCCTTGACGTCTTACGGCTCACCGGAGCTGCTCCAACGACAGAACGATCCATCACAACAGAGCAGTGCCCTGGATGCCGTCTACAGATTCCTTAGATCTTCCTCCACACCTCCGACAGCCACCTCTGCCTCAACTGCTTCAGCGACCAGCCCAATGATGTTGAGGTTGACACAGCTACGGCAAAGAGGCTATACACTTGTTGCATCACTCATTACTATACATTCATGTCGATCCATTAGGGCTATTTTGGTTCAACGAAAAAACATCGCAATAGGGAATTATCCTATGGCACTCTACTATTCAATTATTCATGCATTTTGTTGAAAGGAATGGAGCAAAACATCCACCTGGACCTACTTTTCAAAATCCTATGCATGAAAACAAGACCAAGTGCATTAGTGGCAGAATAACATTCTAACTGTACACACTTTCATATGGTTTCACTTTATTTTGCCCATGTTTCTTTGCATTCATGTGCTCTTCCAATTCCTGTGAACCAAACACCCAAGTTGACAAATCCTATGTTTACAAATGCTCTGTTTACCATGTGCATTCCTATCCTATTCTGGTGTTTTTCCTATCCCTGTGTTTTTGGAATCATGCAAGCCAAATGAGCCCTTACAGAATTACTTCAGTTACAGGTAGGTGTCAAAGGGAACTTTGTGTGGTTTGTCCTACTCCTGCCGCGACGTCGTCCACCTCACCTGAGCTACTCCATCGACAGAAGCATCCACCAAACCAGACATCACGACTCCTGACCGTATTTCGCCGCCTCAGATCTCCTTCCCTGCCGCCGGCACCCACCGCAACGACATCACCATCATCAACTCAGCAGATGAACCTGAGGAGTACACAGGTCCACAAGAGAGGTCACACTCTTTTGTTTCTGCTTATGTTATGCATTGCTTAAAATTACCTGCTACTTTATCATCCTGTTCACCTCTTGGACTCCAAGTCAAGTCCAAATTAATGTTCAAACTTGAGTTCTAAATTAGTTGTGGGGCACATATCGAGGCAGCAATGAATAGTATGTCTGTCTAATATCTGGTGGACTAAAAACATGGTCTTCAAATAAAATAGTGCTACCTCTTGGTGGAGATAGCACCTCGGTTGTACATGCACAAGAACCATCCCTACCACACATAACCCAAACTCTCGTAGATTGTACCCCTATTGCGATGGACAGAGAACCAACTTCACCCAATCTAACCCCAACCCCAGCAGATAGTAACACAGTTCCTGTTGACACAGCATCATCTCCACCACATAGCTCCCAAACAAGAGCAGTTAGTAAGGCAGCTCCAGTGCCCAACGGGGCAGTACTACCACGGCGAACCCCAACTCCACCAGTTAGTACGCCTATTCCCGTGGAGGAAGCACAACCAGCTAGTCGTAGTTTAGCATCTATCGCATTTGATGTTGTTAAATCGTATGTGCGTATCTTCCCATCTTGGAAATATTATACTGAAGATGAAGGAAAATTCCAGTTGCAGGTGTTTGTCCAAGAGTTATGTGTAAGTAATGTTATTCATGGCAATTACTTTGCTTTGTCTCATACATCCTACCTCCATGATGGTTATAATACAACAATTTTTCCCATTTTTCTCTATAGAGAAGGACCAATTTGGAAAGTCGGGATGAGGTAACTTGTGCTAATACCTCTGCTATCTTCGAGAATGCTTGGTGGCAGTATCGGAATTACCTAAAGAAAACATACTTCACCGGCAAAGAAACTCATCAAATTCCCTTATGTTCTCCTGAGACACATTTATGGGACGATGATTGGGAACGCCTTTTTCTGTACTAGTCCCGAACCAAGAATGTGGTAAGGTCTATGAGCTCATTTTCTATTTTGAAGTACTATATTCTTGCGTCTTATTGTACTCTGTTCATGAAGAACAAGTGCCTAAACCTGAAGAACAACTGTTCTAATTTAAGATTCCATTGCTATCATAGTTCAAAAAAGCGCTAGGCGTTAATTGTGCATTTTGCCACCGCCTTGCGCTTTACTGACCAAAGCGCATGCTTATGCGCAGTTATGCATAGATTAAGCGTAGTTATGTGCAATGCGTTTTGCCAATGCCTAGAGCCTAGGCGCGGTTAAGCGGTCGCTTAGGCGCGCCTTTTTTAACTATGATTGCTATCGTGCATACTGCTTTGCTCTTGTATCACTGTATTTACTCATACAAACTTATTTTTAAATTGAAGGATCCAATCGAAACTCCAATGGCACAGCAGGTATGTTCACGCATGTTTCTTTAATAGGTTTGCTCTTATCAATAGCCCTGTTGATTTCAATTTCAATTGTGTATACAGTTGACTTCTCATATCATGCACATTACTAGCATCACAACAGAGCTGTTAAAGAAACATGTAGACCCAATGGTGTTGTTCTACATGTAGACCCGTGGTACCTATCTGAAATCTTGTTGTGTTGTAGTTTCCCACGCTTTGTATTCTTTCACTACTGCTTTGTCTTGAACTGATATGATTTGAACCGTGTCTCTATTTTGATTTGGCAAGACAATGCAGTGACCATAGGACATAGATATATGTTTGTTTGATGATTTTATTATGTACTAGTACTTGGCAATAGAATACTTGGTAGTTTAATCCTGTCCACCTTGCTAATGAACTGGTTCACCGAAATGAGTTTCATATACTAGTACATGCTAAACCTGTTATGTGTCTGCTTGTTTCTTCTTTTAGAATGCTGACGGAATATTGGGGAAGAGTGCCTTATTAAGCAATGGTAAAGGAAGTAATGCAGATAAGGTTCAGGATAGTGAGACATCCTTGTTGGTCTCCAACAAAGCTGATAAAACAGCTAAGGAAGACTATCTTGAAGACAATGAAACAACCCCAAAGTCCTGTCTTGGTTTAGTGTTTGAGTTACTGGCCACTACCGCTTGCACAAGCTATTCAAACTTACTGTCTGAATCAGTTCGATTTTTTGAGTCTCAACTACAAGCTAAAAGACGTCGATCAGTTGTGCTGCGACAAGAAGCGGAAGGACTGCGGAAGCCCCTGGAGCATCCAGATGCATACTTTCTGGTGCAACAGCAAGCGTTGGAGGATTTTAGCGCCAAACAGGAAAAAGCTAATAAGCTTGCTAAGCTTATTGTCAGCATGGTGGATACCCAGGATAACGTTTCTTGAGCTCTTGTGAAGTTGTTTCAGTTGTGCTCTTGTTTTACTGCCACGTTTATTTGCACTGGTGGCCAATTTTGATGGCCAGTGTATGTAATATGCTACTTTGTTCCCTATATTTGCACTGGTGGCGAACTTTGATGCCCAGTGAATGTAATATGTGTATTAGAGGTAATAGGCTAGCATTAATTGCTTTCTTATTTATTTCCTTATTGTCTTGTTTAGTTGTTTGCTTGTAGTCACTGCAGTTATTTTTCTGTGTTTTTCTAGTGGCCACAATAACCTATTTTTGGTAACTAGGCCACAATAATCATGGCAACACACGGACTGTTGTAACCATGGGCCTCCTGCGGGCCGTATGATCCATGGGCCTTCTATGGGCCGTAGGATCCATTGGCCTTCTATACGGGCCGTAGGATCCATGGGCCTTCTACGGGCCATACGATCCATGGGCCTTCTACGGGTCGTACGATCCATGGGCCTTTCACGGGCCGTACGATCCATGGGCCTTCTACGGGACATACAATCATTTCGCCAATCATGGGCCGTACTATTCATGGACCATAACTGGGCGTTAATAGGCCGTATTTGATAACTCTATGAAAACAGCCCAATGGGTTTCTTTTGACATGAAAATGGCCCAACGTATTAACGGGTCACAAATGGGCCGACTGTAACCACAGGCTGAATTTGGCCCGCAAGTAGAAAATGACAGTAACAGGCCGTAAGTAACCGATTGCTGGAAATGAGCCCAAGAATAAATGGGCCTTGAGAAGGCCGAAAGGTAACATGGGCTGGAAACAGCCCAATGGAATAATGGGTCGTTAATGGGTATAAAGTGATACGTTGTTCATTATGGGCCAGTTTCACCACGGGTCGTTAATGGGCCAAGAGTTACAAAGGGCCTCATATGGGTCGAAAGACGTCATGGGCCATACATGGGCCGGAAGTTAAAACAGGCTGGAATCATATTGGATGGCCCAGGTGACACTACTGGGCCTAATTCGGATAGGCCGTAACGGGCCCTGGGTTAGCGGGCTGTAATGGGCTATATGCGAATAGGTCGTTAACAGGCTTTCCGTGGGCCGGGCCGCCACCATTTCACCAAGTCAAACGGGCTGGCCTTTTCATGGGAATGGGCCTCTGTTGGGCCATGTCATGTGTCGACGTATCATAGGCGCCTTGGGTCCAATGAGTGGATGACATCTGTCCCAACGGTGAGCCGACATGTGTTTCCTCCAGCCAATGATGATTTTACACGTGGAAAATCCCCATTGGTCAGGGCTGTTAACGGGTTATCAGATCCAAAACCAGACCCGATAGCTTAACGGTGTTCCATTACGGTGGATGCCATATGTCGGTCACCCTTGACGAAAGCACTTCTGTGACGCGCGATTTATCGTCATGGAAGTGGACACTTCCGTGATGATAATTTTGGTAATGTCATGGAACACTTCTACGACAGCACATGTATGACTATCTTGATTCTGTCATAAAATCGTCATCGATGTACAGGCATGACAAAAAGCGTGACATACTGTGACAAACACGTATCATCACGGAAGTGTATTTTTTTTGTAGTGTGATTTTTTTGTTCTTACCACCCCAGAAGATAAATTTTGTCCCATTATATTTGGTAGACCTTTTTTGAACACCGCCAATGCTAAAATAGATTGTAAGAAACAAACTGTCGGTGTTAGCTTTGGTGATGAATCTCACGAGTTTAATTTTTCCAAGTTTAGTAGAAATCATCATGAAAAAAGAATTGCCTAGTAAGGATGAATTAATTGGTCTTGCTTCTATTGTTGTGCCACCTACTGATCCTTTAGAGCAATACTTGCTAGACCATGAGAATGATTTACATATGCATGAAAGAAATGAAATAGATAAGATCTTCTTTGAACAACGTCCTCTGCTTAACATAATTTGGAGGTCCTCCTCCACCTAAGGGTGACCCTGTGTTTGAATTAAAACAATTGCCAGACACTTTGAAATATGCTTATCTTGATGAAAAGAAGATATATCATGTTATTATCAGTGCTAACCTTTCAGAACATGAAGAAGAAAGATTATTGAAAGTTCTAAGGAAGCACAGATCTGCTATTGGATATACTCTTGACGATCTTAAGGGCATTAGTCCCACTCTATGTCAGCACAAGATTAATATGTCAGCACAAGATTAGTCCCACTTCATCACAATTTTCAAATTCACGAATTTCAACTCACTAGCAATTGGTTCATCATAATTGAATCTTTTAAAAAGATTAGCAAGTGGATGAGGATCCATAAACTTTTAGCAAGCGAAGATGCAAGCAAAAAGAAGGCACATGGTAACACAAGCAAACAAAAGATTGAACGGAAGAAAGGCGAATAAAAAGGTAAATCTTTTTGAAAATTGTTTTAGAAGTGGGGGGGGGGGAGGAAAATGTTTGGCAAATGGAGAATAATGTAATGCAAGAGATGAGAGTTTATGATGGGTACTTGGTATGTCTTGACTTGGAGTAGATCTTCCCAGCAACGGCGCTAGAAATTCTTCCTACTACTTCTTGAGCTTGCGTTGGTTTTTTTCTTGAAGAGGAAAGGATGATCCAGCAAAGTAGAGATAAGTATTTCCCTCAGCTTGAGAACCAAGGTTTCAATCTAGTAGGAGAAAACGCACAAATCATCGAATACCTGCACAAACAATCAAACAACATGCACCCAACGCGATAAAGGGTTGTCAATCCCTTCACGGTTACTTGCAAAAGTTAGATCTGATAGAGATAGATAAACGATAAAGTAAATGTTTTTGGTATTTTTGATTTATAGATCAGAAAGTAAAATATTGCAAAATAGTAAATCGGAAACTTATATGATGGAAAATAGACCCGGGGGGCATAGGTTTCACTAGAGGCTTCTCTCAAGATAGCAAATAATACAGTGGGTGAACAAATTACTGCGAGCAATTGATAGAAAATCGCAAAGTTATGACGATATCTAAGGCAATGATCATCAATATAGGCATCACGTCCGTGTCAAATAGACCAAAACGATTCTGCAACTACTACTATTACTCCACACATCGATCGCTATCCAGCATGCATCTAGAGTATTAAGTTCACAAAGAACAGAGTAATGCATTAAGTAAGATGACCTGATATAGAGGAATTAACTCAAGCAATATGATGAAAACCCCATCTTTTTATCCTCGATGGCAACAATACAATGCGTGCCTTGCTGCCCTACTGTCACTGGGAAAGGACACCCCAACATTGAACCCAAGATAAGCACTTCTCCCATTGCAAGAAAAACCAATCTAGTTAGCCAAACCAAACCGATAGTTCGAAGAGAATTACAAAGATATCAAATCATGCATAAAAGAATTCAGAGGAGATTCAAATAATATTCATAGATAAGCTGATCATAAATTCACAATTCATCGGATCTCAGCAAACACACCGTAAAAAATTATTACATCAAATAGATCTCCAAGAACATCGAGGAGAACATGGTATTGAGAATCAAAGAGAGAGAAGAAGCCATGTAGCTACTAGCTATGGACCCGTAGGTATGTGGTATACTATTCATGCTTCATCGGAAAGGCAATGGTGTTAATGTAGAAGTTCTCCGTGATCGAATCCCCCACCGGCAGGGTGCCAGAAAAGGTCCCTAGATGGGATCTCACGGGTACATAAGGTCACGGCGGTGGAAAAGTGTTTTCGTGGATGCCTCTGGTGGTTTGGGGATATATGGGAATTTATAGGAGAAAGAATTAGGTCAGGAGGTGCACGAGGTCCCCACAAGGGTGGGGGCGCGCCATACCCCCCTGGGCGCGCCCTCCGTCCTTGTGGCCGCTTCGTGGCTCCTCCGACTTCATCTCCATGTCTGCTGGTTGTCTTCTGGTTCAAGAAAAATCATCGTGAAGGTTTTATACCGTTTGGTATTCATTTTCTGCGAAACTCTAAAACAAGGAAGCACTGGGCTCTAGGTTAATAGGTTAGTCAAAAAAATATAAAATAACATATTAATGCATATATAACATCCAAAATAGATAATATAATAGCATGAAACAATAAAAAATTATAGATACGTTGGAGACGTATCAGCCAAGCTCAGGCGCCAGTAGGACCGGGTTGTCCAGCGCCTCAAGGGCCTCGTCATCATCTCCTCCTCCTTGTGTGACGGCGACGGCTCCTCGTCCGGCGAAACAGATAATCCTCCCCCAGCCGCCGACGGCTACAGCTACGCCAACAACCAGAAGGGGAAAGAGCGTCCCGGAAGTGGTGAAATTCAATTTCATTTCAAGTTTCTGATATAATATAAAGTTGTGCGTTGTTTATGTGAACTTTGGTGGACCTATGAACAGTCGCTCGTGATCTTTTGTTGAATTATTGTGATGTCCTATGTCTGATTCTATGTCCGGTTAGTTAATCTACGTAGTTTAATCGACGTTGCATGATTTTAGTATGGATATAGGGTTCGAATATGAGATACATGAATGTGGACAACGCGATTCAAGGGTGCCCAATCAATACCGCGGACGCGGTGAGGGCCGGATGCTCACGTGAGTAGCCACGTAAATTGCACAATGTTTTTCTACTGCAATCAGATCACTGTGTTTGCTGGACGGATCCAATTTAAGCTGCACATGGATGAATTAAGAGGTCGCGACGCGCCGACTCTAATCAAACACGTACGTACTGTACGCGGTGCGGGCTCTGTTGGTACGCCTGGATGGATGGATCCCTGGATCGATCACACAGCCACGTGCGGTCAGAGGGTCCGGCCGGTCAAAGCACGGATGGGCGGCTACCCCGCCGTACAGCTGTCAGACACGTGGTGGTGGTGGGCGGGTGCATGCGCGGGACAGCGGCGCTCTCTCCATCATCGATCACCACCACGACACGGGCGCCACAGTCGAGTTTGCCCCATCCCGTGCTGATGGATGCGTCGCCTCTCGTCGTCGAGACGATCGCCGTCGGTTCGGCCGCCCGCCGCGTCGCCGGGAATCCGGAACGGAACGTGCATGCATGCATGCGCGGGCGGCGTCAAATCAAGCGTGATCCCGTCCTGTTCTCCCGGCTCCCGCACGCATGCGTCCACCTCCGCTCATCCCCCTTGCCTCCTCCCATTCCTCCTGCCATCGATGCAAGCTAGCTGTAGAGTCTAGAGCATATCCTAGCCAGCCGGCCTCCACTTGTCTGGTCTGGTCATCCGTAGCTTGCACTGCATGCATGCATGGCGTCTAGTCTCCACTCCCCACCTCTCTCTTCCCATGCCCCCATGTTCCATTCTACCGCTGCACGCATAGCCCCTGCCACGACGCGATTCACGCCACGCACTCACTGCATCGTCCATGCATGGCTATGGCTTGGCCTGCAGTGGCATCGATCAATCCTCTGTACCCGGGCGCACGCGCGCCCTCTCCTTTCCACCCCCTTTTGATGTGCGCCTGCTGTATTGTAACGTACAGAGCGCGCAGGCACAGCGATCAAACGGAACAGCGCCTCTTCCCCCCTGTCGCTCACCGCACCTGCGTGGCTGCGTCTCAGCGTCTGCGTGCCAACGGAGTCGGCCAGGGCAAGGGCAGCTCGCGTCGCGTCGCGCGCACGGCCGAGTTAATCAATGCGATCTGCAGGTCAAAGTACGCACGGGCACAGCGACGTTTCTGCCTGCGCCACCTCTGCTTCGGTTTCTACCAATTCATAGTTAATCTGGGTGGGTGAGAATGTGAGATCACTTGACTGAAAACATTATCGTCCTATATCTAGTAGCTGCCTGCCTACTTGCATGGCGGTAACTGTAGTTGATTGGTGTAGCCCCGGCTCCAGGAGCACATATACGCATGCGTGCATGGGCATGACCTCATGCCCTTGCTTTCTAGTACAATTTGCACCCTGTTAGTGCTTAATCTAATTAGCTACTCAGATAGTATAAACTATATTATGCATGTCAGACCATAGTCGCACTGTTCTAGCTAATTCAATAAGGTTCGAATACCAGTAACTCCGGACTCACTAGCTCATCAGCCAATACTGTACAGAACAAACGATAGCTAGATACTCCTAGCTAGCTAGACCGACGGGCGAGGGATTGGTCATTGGACCAGATAGGTTTCGAAGAAATTAAGGGGGGCGGACAAAGGCGCGCGTAGGGACGACGATGTCGATCTCCACTGGGCTTTACGATAGCAGTATTATTGTAAGGTGAGTATTAAAGCAACTCGAGCTAGCTGACGCCTGACGGTGTCGGTTTACCCAACTTAACCCCCATTGTTTATGTGTTCAAGCTTATGATTAACTTATCTTGCGTAGTACTATTGTATTGCATTGTATTGGAGGTTGAGCTAGATGCCCTGCCGTGGGGCCAACTTGGCTACACTTGTACGGCGACAAAAACTGCTTTACATGGCCAGATGACCTAATTCTTCTCACAGTGGTGACACATGCTTTTGTTTTAGTAACTTGTTTATTTACGGTGAGCTAGTTTCGTTGGTTGGTGGGCGAATAGGTACGCGGATATCTAAACGGTGAATCATATTGCACGCAGCTGTCCGACGAGGCTTTTGCATACTACTCACTCTGTTCGATCCTAACTATAAGCCCTTTTTAGAGATTCAGATACGGGCTACATACGAAACAAAATAAATGAATCCACACTCTAAAATATAACTATATACATACATAAGTTGTTTGTATTGAAATGGTCTTATATTTCGAAATCGAAGGAAGTACATGCGTTTATATGTGAAATCGTGGCATACACGAAGTTCCAAGGGTTAGATTAAGTTGTACTACAGCTTAAAATTTTCCATCAGTTTTGCACAGTAGACAACTAGCTCGATGGAGCTAACTATGGGGCAGAGGCAAACACTTTGGCTGTGCAACAAACATAATGCCAGCTGGTGGCGAATATATTAACAACTGCTCTACCATGGTCAACATGCAGATTGAGAAATTACATACTCCTATTCATCGTCGATAGGAGCCGAGCCATGTACCAGTTCATGGCCGGATATGCCTAAATATGCAGTAGTATATGCTGTCAGCTGTCATACGTGCCAGCTTCAAAAAAATAAATTGTCATACGTGCCGCACAGCTAGCATAAGAAGCATGCATGCATGTGGCAACATTATGGTACTCCACATATGCAGTCGTGCAGCTGATCAATCAGAAATATATAGCTAGACAGATTCATGTCCTTTTGCCTCGATCCAACCCTTTGATTGTATTGCTTATAATTATCCTTTTTTGATCGAACAATGATTGATTAACTGGCTGATTGCCTTTTTTTTTTGCCTTGTCAATGGTCACACACATATATATAACTGCTTGAACATGCGAGGTAATATACAAAGTTACAAACTAGGTCAACTATTATTCAATTTCAACATGCAAAGGCTCCAACAGCTAGCTAATTTGTTAAACTCAACTAGCAACTATTTTAGGCATTCTATGAATAGTATTACTTTTGTGTTGCAGAAGTATATATCTAGCTTGCTGGATACTCGTAAGCCATGCTTCAAATAGTCCAAATCTGCATCCCAACTTGAACATGTATATTTTCTCTCCTGGCCTGCTTGGATACTGATCTTAATTATCAGGTCTTGCTTTATAACCAAAATCCAAGCTGATGGAGGGCACTATTCTTTACAGCCTGCTGTTGGGTGCACTGTTGATGATCTTAAAGCACATTAGGCAGTGTGCTAGCTGCTGCATGATGTGTGGCCCTACCTGTTTTAAGCGTTTAAAACATCAAGAAAGCCTGTCACGACGCTGTGCTTAGACAGAGGGCAATAATTAGTGCCACCCTTCAACTAAAAAGGTGAAACACTTAGCTTTCGTTCATGTTTTTCCTAACACCCGATTCCCGCCGTACGTGCGCGCATGCATGAAATATGGATGAATTGCAGATGGAACCACGAAAAGGTTACCAGCAGAAATTGCAGACCGAGGCACACTGACATCATGGGTTTGGTCATTTCGGGAAAACGAGCAGCATCTACTCTGGGAATTACCCCCTGGTAAAAGGACAAGGCACCAGAGCAACTAACTTAATTAACATCACCACCGGCTTTAAGTAATCTCATCTTATGCCTATGTGAAATGCACTGAGAGGAGCTGATTAGATCGGCGGACGGGACAGGCCACGACGTGATTAAAATAACTCAGCTTAGCTAATCATGCTAGCTAACTAGCGGGCATCCAATGACCTGCCGGCCGGTTGATTAAGAAACTGGCGATGGCGGGCTAAAGCCCGATTAAAGTAGCCTGGCACGCAAGTGGGGAGGGGATTAGATTAACTAGATTAGATTAGATTAGATCGGACGATCTCTCAGAGCTGTGGGATTAAGATAATCCCGCGCGGCGCTCTGTCCCGTCGATCGCCGGGCATGTGCCGTCGCCCGCGCTTGTCGCCTTGCGCCGTCGCCGTGGACGGCCCCTCGCGCGCTCCCCTGTCCAGTTGTTAGATTAGCGGGCTAATGATAACGCTAATCTTTTTCCCTTTGTTAATGCGCCTCTCTGACTTTAGCGCATCGATTGTTAACGACCCTTCCTTGAGCAGCCTAGCTAAGTTGGATCGATCGACAGTCTGTGTGCTGTGCGCATTATACTTTGCTTGATTGATTGGACTCCAATCCATCGAGATGAAGTGATGCGCCAAGTTGGCTGGCCGGTCTTAACCTGTGATCGCCTAATCCGGGCTAGATACATGCAACTTGGAATCAATGGCGGCCGGCTCCATGTTTGCGTGCATCTCTCCTTGTCATTTCATGGAATTATGTCCCCCCATTTTGAGATGTCCTGATCTGGAACTAGTACTGCTACATCGCGTCGCCATCGGTCGATCTTTTTTTAGAAAATCAAGGAAGGCCATCGTTGATTATTGGCCTGGTTCGGATTAATTAGAGGAGTCTTGCTTGAGCTAAACCGACATCGAAATCAATCAGATAGGAGTACAAAATTGGTTGTTCAGGTGTATCTCTAACTTAAGATCCTCCTGCATTTTTAATACTGTCAACGAATCGCCAAGGATAGGATTAACAAGAGGCACGCAGTGGGCGCGGCGTTCAAGGCGAGGGCAGGAGCGAGGAGGACACTTGTCGAGCAGCGGGCCAGCAAACGCCCTTTCCTTCGCTGTTGGTGTGGGGAGCCGATGAACAGCGGTTGCACTAGAGGCGGCACGTGGGATGGGGGAGCTCTTCACTGGTCAGTGGGGGCGAGGAGAGGGCCACGCGCACACGTGGGGGGGCGGCCCCCGCGACGGGGACGCGGCCGGGTGGGTGCGCCGTGCGGTGCGGACGGGGCAGCGCAGGGAGGGAGAACCGGAGATGTCACGTCGAATCTCTTTGACGACGCCCGCGCGTGATGGGCCGCCCGGCGGGCCACGCGGAGCAAATGGCGGGCCGCGCGCCCACGTGACGGTGCCGGCGGGCTTTGCATGCAGGCACCCGTCGATCGTTGCTCCCCCTCGCGCGCGCGGTGCCGTCACGTCCGCGAGCGAACATGGCGACGGCGACGGCGACGAGGGAGGGGTCGGTGCCCGCCGCCGTCGTAGTCGATGCATCATGGGCTCCGGTGTGTGCGGCGGTAGCGGAAATCTCACGGCCCACTAGCATCCCTTATGCCCTTCTCTCTCTTTTTTCCGAGGGAAAAGAACCGGATGAAATGAAATAGTAGCCCGTGCTCGTACGGAGATTTGGCAGAGCGTGGTTCGGTCCCATACATATTCGCGCGAAAGCGAGGTGCGTTTTATATTTGAAAAGGGCCAAGAGAAAGGTAAATTCGAGTTGTTCCTGGCTAGTGCTGCCTGCCTGCTGCGTAAGAACCGGCATGGCATGGGCGGCAGGTATATTCGTTTGAGAAACACAGAAAGCGGGCAGCAACTGGATTGACAAGAGATTTTTCTAACGGAAATCTGCGAACTCAAGGAACCAAAGCATATTTAAGCTTTTTGAAATCCGTGTGCTGATTGATTGGAGTCGGTGCAAGTTTTGACTCATCTCGATCGGAAAACGACTGTGACAGCAAGCACACGCATTGCCAAAACAGAAGGAAAACAAAATAAGGGAAGGCAGTTATGACATTTGAACTTTGAACTATTAGCATGGAGAGAGGCAAACTGAACATAAACACTGGTCTCTTCAAAAAAGACTGTTGCTCAATGTCAACCATCTCGTTTTCTTTTTTGAGGAAATGCGAACCATATACTGGGTACCTCATTTCTGGAGTGGGCCTTTGCAAGTTATCAACATATTTCCTACCAAGCAGGGACGGAGACAAAACCCTGGCACGCCGAGCGCCTATCCCTTGCTTGCAACAAGATGTTTATGGGACACTCGCTTGCAGCGCCACCTCAAATGGGTTGGGCCCAAACTTTTCGTGTGCAGCACCATATACACACGGTACATCATAACATATCCGTGTTTAGTCTTTCTCTTTTTATATTTTGACAAAGTTTAAATACCAATATTCCAAAAAATACATAAATTTTAAAAATGTTGGTTGCTATGAAAAAATGGTTCATTACATTTTAAAAATGTTTACACATTTGGAAAAGATGTTCATGACATTTCCATAAAATGTTTACATAATTTCAAAAAATGTGTGCATAAATAAAAAAAGTGTTTCATGCCATTCAAGAAAATATTCACGCATTTCAAAAGATATGTTCATCACAGTTAAACAAAATAATTATTAAATGTAAAAAATGTTGGGGTAGGTAAAAGACCTTTCATTCCATTTAAGTTTTGTTTCTTGATTTTAAACTAATATCACCGTTCCAAGTATATATCATTGACATTTTAACAAAAATCTTTAAATAATGTAAATATACCACGTAGTTAAAAAAATAATGTTTGCTACCATTCAAAAAATGCTCAATTCGTACTAGAAAATGTTAACATTATATTAAAAAGTTCAAATATGTATTTCAAAAAGTGTTAATCATATATTTGAGAACTGTTTAACGTGTATAAAAAATTGTTACATGTGTATGAATAATGTACAACATGTATTCAAAAAAGTCAACATGTATTTGCAAAATAAAAGACAAAAATAAAAACACAATGAAAGCGAAGAAAACCAATAAAATCATCAAAACCTATCAGAAAAAGACAACAAATAAAGAAAAATCACAAATTTTAATGCCAAAATTAAGCCGATGCATACAAACTTCCCAAAACTGCTCTAATGGGCCGGAATACTAGGGCGGGTCGTAGCTGAGTGCCAAACGAGGTGAGGCTATCATATGTCTTGGTATGGGTGAGAAATAGCTCCCATGCTCGACTCCCTTGCACAGGGGCTGGGGCTATGTCCTGCATGTTGTGAGGAAGAAGCATGCCTCTCCTATAGGGTGCCTCTCGTGTATCAGACTAGTAGAGCATGTACGTCAGCCCGGTTTAAAATAAGTTGATAACCTTAAAAAAAATTCGTAACAATGTTAAAAGTTCCCGCATTCCAAAAATATAAATGCGAAAGATTTGAAAAATGAGTATTCAAATTAAATAAAAAATATTTGTGTAGTGTAAAGAAAACCATACTATTAAAAAATATACGTGGCATTTTATCAAACTATTCATGTGTTTCCAAAAATGTTCTTGAGATTTAAAAAATATGTTATATACAAGTTATTTCGTAGCTTAATTTTTTTTCTTGAAAAAGCAATGGTTTATTTTACTAAAATAAAAATAAGTTAAAATAGTTCCATGAAAATTTAAAAAATGTTTATACAATGTATACAAATATTTCGGCTGTTTTAGTAAAATGTTTATTCCCATTAAAAACTGTACAATGTGCTTTTGGAAAATGTTACCGTGTATTAAAAAACATGTATTTAATGAAAATCTACATCATCTATTTGAACAATGTCCAACGTATATCAAGAAAAATGTTTCACATGTGCTCTACACATACATTTTGTACCGAGAAAAAACATAGTCATATGTTAGAAATACCAGATAAAAACCGAAAGTGAAACAAAAAGAAAGAGAAAATAACCAAAAAATGAAAATCAAGAAAGAAGAAAAAAATAAGGGAGAAGAAAGGAAAACTGAAAATATCAATGAAAAACAATGAAAAATGAAGAAAAATGAAAAACCATGAAAAAAGATAAATATTAAAGAGAAAACAAAAGAAGTAGAAAAAAACTTTACAAAAACCGAACCGAGCGAACCTAGAGACCACAACGAGTGGAAGCGACTACTGAACTAAATGTGCCAGCCCGCTACTGATCGCTGTGCGCAAGCACGAGGTCTTTACGTTGTCTGTACCGATTCGTAGTACAAATCACCTATGGGCGGGGCCTAGCTAACCGGCCGATTTATCTATTGTCGTTCGTTGCACACTCGTCCTAGATCGGTCCTGTTTCTTTGTTGTTTTTGTTCATTTTTCTTTTTCACCTTTTTTTTCTTTCTGCTTCTTTTTAGCTTTCTTTGATTTTTCAATGTTTTTTTAGTTTTTCTTCTTTATGCTTTGGTTTTCTTTGTTTCTTTCTTCGTTTCTTTGCTTTTATTTTTGTTTTTTCATCATTTTCATCCAGTTTGTCTTCCAAGTACATATATTTTTTTCATGCACATTCTAAATGTTTGATATACATTTAGTTCATTTGTTCTATACCTGTTTAACGGTTTCCAAATATATGTCCAATTTTTTTACGAAAACTTGTTTTGATTTTCGTTCAAATATGTGTAACACATTTTTTTTCAAAATACATGTATAAACAGTTTTTATTGATAAAAATATTGGTTGGAACTAGGCAACATTTTTATACATTGTGGAAACATTTTTGAAAATTTCACTATCAAATTTCACAAAGTTGTGAATATTTTTGTAAATATAACTACACATTTTTTAGATGTACAATTTTTTTTACTGTCTCATTGAACATTTAATTACATTGGTATCAACAATTTTAATTGTCACACACATTTGTTTTGAAACATGTGACATTTTATAATTATCGCAAATATTTTCTTGAAATGGTTAATATTTTCTACTTTTTCTATTCACATTTAAACATTTTTTGATACAACATAAACATTTTTCTATACATGTTTCAGAATTCTTAAATGCAAGATTCACATTCTTAAAAATTAATGTAATCTTTTTGTAATATTTATTTGAAAATATAAAAACAAATAAAAAAGATTTTAAAAATATTATAAAAATATATGGACAAACACGCATGGCATCATCATGTCATCAGCATGGCACGACAGCTTGTTACTGGGCCGGCCTAGTTCCTTGGCGCCGCAGTGGCCAGTAAAATATAAGGAGAAAAGGTTTTTAAAAATATTATATTTATCCTTGCTCAGGCTTCCGATAGGGGCCGATCAAGGGCGTGGGAGGCCACAACCTCATTTTTGTATTTTTTTTAAACCTTTTCTCCTTATTTTACTTTGTTTATATTTTTCAATATTCTGGATAAATATATAAAAACCACTTTAAGCAAATCATTTGAAAAAAATCTGTATAGAGAAAATGTTTCTCATGTATACATGTATACCAAAAATACAATGTCTATGAAAAAAGTTGGTCATGTATTTTAAAAATGTTTATCAACCATTTTGGAAAAAAAATATGTTGATCTTGTTGAAAAATATTAATCAAGATTTTGAAAAATATTATTTTTATAAAAAAATTTGACCATGTATTAAAAAAATTAATATTATATTTGAAAAATGTTAATCAAACATTTGAAAATGTTAAATGCATAAGCAAAAATGTTGACCTTGTATTAAAAAAATGTTGATCTGTTATTTGAAAAATGTTAATCAATCATTTGAAAAATATTAACAATGTGTATGAAAAAATGTTGACCATATATCCAAAAAGATTAATACTATATTTAAAAATGCTAAACTTGTATTAGAAAAATGTATTAGCTATATACCAAAAATTTACAATATGTATGAAAAGAAGGAGAGATAGAAAAATACAAATTTTTAAAAAAGTCAAACATGTATTTAGCAGGAAAGAAAAAAATACAATCCGGCTGGCCCATACTTGTGGACTTTTCAGGCTAGACGAGAGCTATACTCGCTATAAGCGAGATGTAGCTCTCTTACGATTGTACAACTTACAATCAAAGCAGGCCCAGGGCCTGGCCCAATCTCGTCTCTGTCCCTTGGTGCAAGTAAAGATTTTGGGAGGATGTCACAGATCAACCTCCATGTCTGCTTTTTCCTAGACTTTACAACTTGATCTTTTGTCAACATGTTAATGCCGCCAAAGTTTTTAGGCACGATTTTGGTTGCATTCTGTTCAGAAGATACTTTCACTCTGACACGTTGGATATGTGGAATAAGTTTCCAGATTTACGTGGTCAGGTGACTCGAAACAATGAACCAGACGAGGTTGTATGGCTTTTAACCAAGTGAAATGTTGTCCCGGTGAAGTCACTCTATGCTTATTTGATTGCATAGGCAGGCTCAATTTCCTTGTAACGATATTTGGGGGATGAAAATGCATCTAAAATCAAAGATTTCTCTGTGCTAGTTGTTAAGAATAGCACCCTTCTAAAGACAATCTTAAGAAAAGAGGATGGGAGGATCAGGTAATTGTGGGTTATGTTGTATGGAAGAAAGCATTGATGACCTTTTATTCTTCTATCCTCTGGCTAAATTTCTCTGTAGTGCAGTGGGTAGGAAATGCTAAAAGTCCTAATTCTATTTTTGATTTACTGTTCCTGAATTCTGCTAGTTTAGTTATACCGTTCCTTTTTATTTTGAGCTGTCAGTTTTACTGTTCCCTGCTGTAGTATGTGCTAGTCTCTCGCTGTGTAAGAGTTGCTTTCTTGCGTTGGCCTCAGGTTAGCTTTTGCAAGTTACTTTGCTTCTTATTAAAAGATTTTACACTCAGCTTGGCGGGTTAGCACCTTGTGGATGTAGGCTGTTTTTATTCGGAAAAAAAGAGGATATTTTGACCGGTACACTTTTTATTTCAGTGCTAGATACATCCGTTTGAGCGGCAACTAAATCCGGAGGAAGTATGCCAGTATAATGGAAATGGGGCCGTGAAGCTCCTTTCCTCCAGGAAAAAATAAACACACTGGACCTTCATACCACAGACAAAATTTAAAATCTAGCATACTGCATAGAGAGAACAGTAACATCAATCACAAGCTAATCTGATATTCTGATCTGCTGCTATCTCAAACAACTGAAGAAAAAACATGTCTAAATGGTTACACAAGAAAACATAAACATCTGCAGGGCTACACAAACAAAAGTTACAATCAGAAACTGCACGATAGGTCAGGTGTTTTCTCCTTCACAAATTATGCTCGCAATACAGGTCGCATCTGGTTTCTGATGCCTGCGATCCGAAGGGGACCTAAACAAGACTCGCTCGCTTAATCAGCAGTATGTACAGGCAAGTCTCACTACTCTGCTAATTTGCTAGTCTCCTGTCTCAACACGGTAAGCACTGGATGGATCCCAGGGGGCTACTCACGAAGCAGCATTCGCAACATCTTTACTCGATCGATTGTACTTCATGTGGCTCTTCACAAGCTGACCAGCGGCTAGAGCAGCGAGGAGAGAGAGCTCGCCGGCAAGCACACTGCCTGCTACAATGGTAGCCAAAAGTCTAGCATTCGCGCCCGGTGAGCCGTGATTTGGGCCCTTCACACCAAGCAAGTTCAAACACGCGGCCTGTGAGGTGAGAGAGGTGCCCCCTCCAATAGTACCAACCTGAGAAATACAAACTGAAGTCATTATAATGGACATATTAATATGAGAAGAACAGTAGAGATGAAGGATTGATCGAATTACGGATCAGAAAGCATAACACGAAAACAAATGATTCAGCAAAGACTTCTTGGCTAATAATTTTAATCACTGAAGCCTGGCGATTACAGACCGCGCTACAATCTACATAGAGAAGGAACTTGATTCCAGCTACCAAGAACAGAAAGGAAAATGGGATCACCTCGATGGACGGCATGGTCACAGAGATGTGGAGATCTTTTCCCTCATTCACTGCCTCCAACATGGTGATGCACTGTGAGCTTTCAACATTTTGCGCAGGATCCTGGCCAGTAGCAATGAATAGTGCAGTTACAATATTGCTTGCATGAGCATTGAAACCTCCAAGAGCTCCAGCTACAGCTGACCCAGCAAGGTTTTTGATAATGTTAAGCTCGACAAGTTTTTCCACAGTGGTTTTCAGAACACTCTGCACAACTCTTCCTTTAATTGTAGCCTCACAAACAACAGATTTCCCGCGACCTTCTATCCAATTTACAGCAGTAGCCTTCTTGTCTGAACAGTAGTTACCTGATATAAGCAAAAAATTAAATAATTTTTCAAATGCTGGACAAAAGAACAATGGTCATATTGGTTACTACTATACATCCAGGGCAAGTGCTGAATTGGTCCACTACAACATATATCATAAATAGGACCATGGTAAGTTTTTTTTTTTGATAAAAGGACTACGGTAAGTTTGCTCCAGGTCAACAGAAAACTAGCAGATCTATTGTTTGCATTGATCAGCAAAGCAGTGCATTAGTTATCTGCTAAAAGGATGTATTAGTTTTTAGAGAAAGAATGCAAGTCACAGTTTGCAAGGAAAGAGTTTAAACCAGATATGCTGATGACTTCCATGTCGGGGAAGTTGTTCCGCAGGTAGCCCAAGACATTTTCGACACCTTTTGACACCATATTCATCCCCATAGCATCTCCAGTACTACAGGTAAACCTCATGTAAAGGTTTCTTCCAGCTAGTGCACACTGAATACCTTGTAGCCTACCAAATCTGCTTGATCTGTGGATACCAGACAATGCAAACAACTTTGTTGTTACAATTGCTACAGAGGTTTGCCCTTACATTAACTGTATTAATTAATTCAGTTAAGAAAGGACGCACAGTACACAGTGAATCAAGCAAGCGGGTCAAATTATCTAGGGGTAGAAGTACTTATACAGTATACAAATACTTCATACAGAACTAAATGTGAGCCATGGAATATGATAAATAAGAGGATAACAAACTTGGGTACTCATGAAATAAATCACACATGGAGTAAAAGCTGTTTGAGAAAATGCAATCCGTGTTTAAACATTAGCACCAAAGCAGCAAACATCACATCAAACAAAAGTGCCATCTGTCTGGTACTAACAACAGACCATGTATCTAAACTCTGAGTAATGTGACAGTATACGATGCACCAAGAATCAAATGCTAAAGCACAAGCTAACAAAGATGCCATTTGTTAAACTTATTACCAACTCTAAAGTACCCATGGAAGTTAACCAATGCAAAAACTGCTAAGGAATGACCTAAGCTAACATCTGCCGATGGCAACACATGTTTCCATGATTTCTCTAGACTTTGAAAGAACAGAAAATAACAACGTAAAGAACGCCACAACTATGAAACGGTATGAACGAACAATACCCCAATTATAAAGAGTACTAAAAATGACAATATTAAAAACTTCTACACATGGACCAAAAGTCCCTCTATGTTGGAAAAAAGGGAAACAATAACTGCCTAAGCATCTACACAGTATAGACTGACACATAGGTATAGTAACTAGGCCAACAATAAAACATTACAAACAGCGAGTAACAAGCTGAGTCTAAACGCCATAAACCGACAGAACATATGTGATGTGCAACCTGAACCTCTGAAAGAGGATACGCCAGCACTCGCTAACGGTTTAAAGTGCACAAGATGACATCAATTTCAGATGCTCTAAAATTCGAGAAGCGAAAACTGACACACGTTTGAGGAGACAGCGACACTTTGTCGCCGTTCCCGAGGTTTGAGGAAACACAAAGCGACACTTTGTCGCCGTTCCCCAAGGTTTGAAGAAACACAAAGCGACACTTTGTCGCCGTTCCACGAGATTTGAGGAAACGCAAAGCGACACTTTGTCCCCGCTCCCCGAGGTTTGAAGAAACGCAAAATGACAATTCAAGGTCAAATAATGCAGAAAAGGTATACGCTAGCATTTATCGCAGTTAGCTAGTAGCAATCAGATGAATCAGGCAGTATAATTCTACTGATGCCTCAATATGTGGTTAAAGACGTTGTAGTTGCCTTAACAGAGTGCATGTGCAATATGGCAATAATATCCTGTAGCCACTACCCCATTATCAACAAAATGAGAAAGGGACTTGCTTGGGTGGCAATCACCGGATTTAAAAACACATGCAGTGCTACTTCTAGCTATGAGCATGACACCAATACTGAAAACATGACATGACAGCAAAAGAAGGCATTTTTCAATCATCACTCACACTATACTAGATCATCAGAGAGTGAGAGGCCTACTTATTGAAGACAGTAGCCAGCGCCTCAAAATTGGCAGGCGCCTCAACAAACATCTTGAGCTCCGCTGCCCGCTTGGCGCTAGGCAACTTGACGGCGGGCGCGCGGGACATGGCGTCACGGAGCAGCACGCTGAAGGCACCCCCAGACGCTGCAATGGCCCTGCAGCCGCGGTTAACGCTGGCAACGAGGCATCCCTCAGTGGTGGCCATGGGAACATGGTAGTCGCGCCCGTCCAGGAGCAGCGGGCCGGCGACCCCGACCGGCAGCTGCACATACCCGACGGGCATCTCGCAGCATTGCCCCAGAATGGCCTCATAGTCGATCCCTTCGAAGGGGAGCCCCTCCAGGCCCCGCCCGGTTATCCGCCGCAGCGCCTCTCGCCTCAGCCTGGCCGCGCGGCGGCAATCCCGAAGCCGCGACTCCAGGCGGTGCGACGGGAGCTCCCCGGAAACCACCGCGGCGACGATCTCCTCGTCCCCGTCGTCCGGGCAGTCAGGCATTGGCGCGGGCGCGACGGCCGCCGGCGAGCGGCGGGAGCCGTCCTGCCCCTCCTCGCGGCGACCGCTGGCGGATTGCGCGAAGGGCACGGCGAAGAGGCTGAGGAGGTAGACGACGGAGGCGAGCTGGCAGACGACGGTGGCGAACTCGCGGCCGCCGAGGGGGAACCTGAGGGGCCGGCCCGGGTCGCTGCAGAGGCGGAGCAGGTCGCAGGAGGAGAGGACGAGCGAGACCATCGCGAGGCCGTTGGTGATCCGCACCGGGAGGGGCAGCGCGCCCGCGCCCGCGCCCGTGAGGGCCCTCCGCGCCGCCGCGATGCGGCCGCCGACCCGGCGCGCGTCCATTGGTCTGATCGCCGGGCCGCCGCGCGCGGGGGTCGGGGCGAGATTGCGGGCAGTTACAGGACGGGGCCGAGCGAGCAGGAGCAGGAGCCGGAGCCGCCTGTGCGACCGTGCTGCAATGTGTGTCTGCGTTGCCGCTGCTGGCTCGGGAGGCGCGTGTGCCGTGTGCGGGGAAGAGTGGTCGGTTGGTCGATCCAAGGACGGGGAGGCGTCGGGCCCGGGGATCGGACGGCGAGGAGCGCGGCGTGGAGGGTTCTTGGTGTGCACGGAAAATGCAGCTGGCGAGGTGCAGGTCAGATGTTCGGCGTGACACGGATCAAAGCGACAGAGCTTCTTTCTTTTCTTGCAAGCAGAGGACCAAGAGGTTTGGTCGTATCTAGTGGACGAGAGATGGCAAACAGGAATAGTTCACATCCTCCTGGGGATGTCGGCCAAACAATCTTCAAGACAAGGAAAACATTAGAGCAGGCACCCCAAGCCCCACAAAAGCCCGCGCAGACGTCCGGTTCTACTATACCTGGCCATGGAAAACCTGGCCTAGCTCGGTCTTGCCCATGGGCTGGGTCTGGGCCTAAGTTTTGAGCCTGAAGGCCGGGCAGGACCAGGCTTGGGCTTGGCATATTTGCCTTTTAAGAAAGCGGTCCGGCCCGAGGCCCGATGGACTTTTCCACTGATGGGTCGGGCTTGGGTCTGAAATCTAGGCCCGAGCCGAGCCTAGGTTTTTTGCTACGGGTTTTATTAGCCCGGCCCAGTCCGACTTATGGCCAGGTATACCGGTCAATGACCAGTAAAAGAAAAACCAACTCAGACGGCCACCTCAAACTGACCTCGAACGCCCGGCCTGACATGGGATGCCCGGGCACGTCCACCACGTCAGACCCGACAGGCCTACCCTATTGGGAAACGTAGTAGAAACAAAAAAAAATAAGCCTACGCACACCCAAGATCAATATGAATATACGTAACGGGTTGAGAACACGATCGTTACCGTCACCGAGTTGTAGCGAAAGAAGAACGTGTCGGTGTAGATCGTACTTGGAGTCCCTCGAACCGTCGATGAACAATCTCACAGATCGCCCACAAACAGTCCCTCAAACCGAAGACCGAAAGTACGTCCTCTCTACTTGGTTGCAAGCATGCAATCTTCACGATTCGACAACGCTTGGCTGTCTAGAGCTAATTGTCACAGGAGAATTAGAGGGAGGAGATTAGAACCACACTGGGCTTGTAAAGTTGAGGATTAGAGGAACTATGATGCGGAGCATCCATCGTCCATCCATATGGACACTCCATCACCACCACAAGCACCGAGAAGACCAATAACAAGAGGACGTGCACGCGCCATCGAGAACGAGGTTAACTCCTTCCTCTTCGAGCTCCATTCAAATTCACACGAGAGTTGGGTCCTACCTCAAAGGGAAGTGTTATGCATGCTTAGGTACCAAAGTGATGATTGTGAAGAGGCTAGCATGGAGACCCGAGCACCTATGGAAGAGGAGAAGGAAGAATGGAGCAAGAAGAATGAAGAGGGGGAGGGGGGCCTGGACACTTCGGGTGCACGGCCACTTTGGCCCTTGGTACCCGGCCTCAACCTGGGCGCGGCCCCCTGTTAGCCCTGAGTGCCCGGCCCCAACCTGGACGCGACCCCTGTCAGCCCCGGGTGCTCGGCCATGGAGGGACCGGGTGCCTGCAGCCCCCTGGGTGCTGCTCCTAGCCGACCCCGGGTGCCTGGCCTTGGAGCCCCGAGTGTCCGGACCCCTGCCCCAGCCGCCTGGCACCATCCTGGGTGCCCGGGCTTGGGACCCCCGGGTGCCTGGCCCACCATCAGCCGGCTCCTGACCGGTCCAGGTGCCCGGCCTACTTCGCCCCCGGTGCCCGGCCGAACCTGAGCGCATGTCCCTATCTGGTTCGGGTGCCCGGACCCCTCTGAGAGTGCCGTGTGCAATTGGGGTTTTGACCCTTCTATCCCTCTCTCCCTTCTATTTCGGCCCTAGGATACATAAACTCCTTCCCCAGCTCATTTGAGAGGTTAGCAAAGTATTACATAGACAAAGAGAGAGCTTTGCTCATCTTCCTCCTATTGGGGATCTAGACCTCCTCTTGGAGATCAAGCCCTCCTCTTGGAGAAGATCCTCTTGGATATCAAGACCTCACCTAGTGGGAAGAACTTTTACCCTGGTGCTATTTTCCTTGAATTGTCCTTGTATGCTTGTGGATCACTTGTATGGTACTCTAGTGGATGTGTTATTTAGGTTTGTTTGAGTGATCTCCCTTGTGTTCTTGTGTGTTCTTCCTCTTTCCCCCCTCCAAGTGTGAAAAGATCCCCTCTAGGGTTTCACCCTACAACATCTTGGTATCATGAGCAAGGTTGATTCACATCTTGGAGTCCCATCCCCCCATTTGGTAGCTTGATTTTGTTGTTTTTCGTCCTAATTCGAAAATCCCCACATAAATAACCCCCCCAAAAAAATTCTTGCAATTTGTTGGATCTTGCGAGATTTGGTTGTTTTGGTCCATGAATTTGTTGTTTGGCAAGTGGATCTAGCCCCAACCCATCAACCCCCACCCTTCCCACCACGAAATCCACGGAATTTGGCCATCTCCCAAAAAAATTTGCCCAAATTCGTCACCCCCGGGCACCCGCACCCCGAACCCCTGGGTTGTTTGCCCCGAACCACCCCGGGCACCCGCACCTCCCACCCCCGGGTGCCCGCACCCCCCCCCCCCCCCCCCGAAACAACCCAACTCCACCTCCGTTTTGGCCATAAATTCCAACTCCCAAGTCTGTTTTTCATGTTCTTTAGCTCGTTTGGAAGATCTTGACATCCCCCATCCACATATATCATTACCACCACCATTAGCCTCCATCAAAAAAATCATCATAAAAGCACCCACCTTCCGCATTTGACTGATTTTGAGTTGTGGTTTCCGTTTCCTAAGGTGTTTCGGCTACTTAGGAACGTGTGACATTGACATCACCGCCATTCACCATCGCCTTGGAGTCGTCTTCGCCAACGATCTTCACCATTGACACCGCTAACCGTAAGAAAGGACGGTAACCTCGACGACACTTACTTCATTTCCTTGCTTTTGCATTGATAACCCGAGCCATTTTGCGTCACTTACTCATCGAGACTAGCAAGTTGAGAATTGTCGGGCCACGCTATTGTGCACCATAGTGATCTTGCTATCATCATTGTGCCCTAAGTCTCTCCCGTGCATATCGTACATACTTGTCTCATATCATATTTGTCTCGAGCATCAAGCATAGAACAAAAAAATCTTTTAAGCAAAAGAGGAGAAACAAAGAGCTTGTAAGCAATAGCATTGAGCCATTTTGCATCGATATATCATCTTGGTCACCACATACATAGCATAGATGGGATTGAAGATGTCACATTTCTCTCATAGGTAGGTGCACAAGCGTATCTTGCCCATTTGAGCAATTGAGCTAGCGTCTCTCTAGAATCCATACAACAAGAGCATTTTCCGTGGTTACACATTTTGAGCTCACTCCTTGGTTGTGCGAATCGCATCTATTGTCCGTGTGTGTGTTCCTTGTGATATTCTTGGATTTGATCTATTTGCTTTACTTGCAATTTTGTGAACCTTCTCAACCTTCTCGATATCTTGACTAACATTTGCTTGAAATTTTTGTGCCACCGCCCTAACCAAGCTCCTCCATAAGCTTTACTTGTCTAGGTGTGAGAAACAAACCCGATACCAATTCTCCTATTATGGCATTACATTGAGTGACACTTGATACATCCACAATCCTCGGAAAAGGTAACTTCTCTATTGTTCTCTCATTTTCCTACTCACCCCACTTGGTTATGATGGATAGGCCAAGTTCTTCGGCGAACCCACTTTTCGAGGAGTGATTGCTCCCTGACTATAGTGCCAGAAAAGCTCCTGTCTGCTAGGACTACGTCGGTATTTCCCCAAAGAGGAAGGGATGATGTAGCACAACGAAGGTAGGTATTTCCCTCAGTGATGAAACCAAGGTTATTGAACCAGTAGGAGAACCAAGCAACACAACGTAAACAACACCTGCACACAAATAACAACACCTCACAACCCGATGTGTTAAAGGGGTTGTCAATCCCTTCCGGGGTACGGCGCCTCAAGATAGGCAAAACGGACGTGAGGAAATTGTAGTAGATTGAGTCGAACACCAAACAAAGTAAATAAGAATAAATTGCGGCAAGGTATTTTTGTATTTTTGATTAGTAAATCTGAATAAAAATGCAAAGGAAAAGTAGATCGCAAGCAAATATATGAGAAAGAAGACTCGGGGGCCGTAGGTTTCGCTAGTGGCTTCTCTCGAGAAAAATAACAAACGGTGGGTAAACAAATTACTGTTGGGCAATTGATAGAACTTCAAATAATTATGACGATATCCAGGCAATGATCATTACATAGGCATCACATCCAAGATTAGTAGACCGACTCCTGCCTGCATCTACTACTATTACTCCACACATCGACCGCTATCCAGCATGCATCTAGTGTATTAAGTTCATGGAAAAACGGAGCAACAAGAACGATGACATGATGTAGACAAGATCCATTTATCTATTGCATAGATATAGATCTCATCTTTTTATCCTTAGTAGCAACAATACATACGTGTCATTTCCCTTTCTGTCACTGGGATCGAGCATCGTAAGATCGAACCCACTACCGGGCACCTCTTCCCATTGCAAGATAAATAGATCAAGTTGGCCAAACAAAACCCAAATGTCGGAGAAGAAATACGAGGCTATAAGAGATCATGCATATAAGAGATCAAAGAAACTCAAATAACTTTCATGGATATAAAAAGATATAATTGATCATAAACTCGAAGTTCATCGGATCCCAACAAACACACCACAAAAAGAGTTACATCATATGGATCTCCAAGAGACCATTGTATTGAGAATTCAGCGAGAGAGAGAAAGCCATCTAGCTACTAACTACGAACCCGAAGGTCTACAAAGAACTACTCACGCATCATCGGAGAGGCACCAATGGAGATGGTGAACCCCATACGAGATGGTGTCTAGATTGGATCTGGTGGTTCTGGACTCTGCGGCGGCTGGATGAATATTTCGTCGACTCCCCCAGGGTTTCTGGATTTTTGGGGTATTTATAGAGCAAAGAGGCGGTCCGGGGGGCACCCGAGGTGGGAACAACCCACCAGGGCACACCTGGGCCTCCTAGCGCGCCCTGGTGGGTTGTCCCCTTCTCGGGACCTCCCCCAGGTGCAACCAGGGCCGAATTTCTTCCTTTTGTTCCATAAAAAATCATCGTAAAGTTTCGTGGCATTTGGACTCCGTCTGATATTGATTTCCTGCGATGTAAAAAACATGCAGAAAACAACAACTGGCACTTGGCACTATTGTCGGTGTCAAAACCGGCGGATCTCGGGTAGGGGGTCCCGAACTGTGCATCTAAGGCTAATGGTAACAGGAGGCGGGGGACACAATGTTTACCCAGGTTCGGACCCTCTCTATGGAGGTAATACCCTACTTCCTACTTGATTGATCTTTGATGATATGAGTATTGTTGATCTACCACGAGATCGTAGAGGCTAAACCCTAGAAGCTAGCCTATGATTATGATTGTTGTTGTCCTATGAACTAAACCCTCCGGTTTATATAGACATCGGAGGGGGCTAGGGTTACACAGAGTCGGTTACAGAGAAGGAAATCTTCATATCCGAATTGCCAAGCTTGCCTTCCATGCAAAGGAGAGTCCCACCCGGACATGGGACGAAGTATTCAATCTTGTATCTTCATAGTCCAACAGTCCGGCACAAGTATATAGTCCGGCTGTCCGAGGACCCCCCTAATCCAGGACTCCCTCAGTAGCCCCTGAACCAGGCTTCAATGATGATGATTCCGGCGCGCAGATTATCTTCGGCATTGCAAGGCGGGTTCCTTCTCCAAATACTCCAAGGTAGATTTTGAACACATGAACCGTGTCTGGCTCTGGAAAACAAATTCCACGTACCACCGTAGAGAGCACAATATTCCACAAATCTAATCTGGTGACAACCTTCCATAGCGTGACATCACGCCGCGGCCCGGTCATTATGCGAACCGTTTTTCTCAACCTGCTACTGCACATCTTACGAGGCGGTTTTACTGGCACGTCTTGTCGAAGCAGAGATCGTGTCCCCTTATCACGGGATTCTCATCAATACGGGTGTGGGTAACCTAACCGCACCATCAACGTGGCGCTAGGGGAATAAGCGAGTTTATAGGGCAAGTGGGGAGGCGCACAGTTTCTACCGCCTTTATAAAGAGATAAGGATTCCCCTTTTTCACCCACGCCTTCTTCTTCCTCCGCTCATCCATTCTCGCTCGCTCGAGCTCTAGCGCCCAAGCTTTCACCTTCTCTGCAAAGTCATTCCAAGTATGTCCGGAGCGGGAGGCAAGTGGATGGCCTCCTCCGTCATGGAGGAGGACATTAAGAAGCTTCGAGAGGCCGGATACCTGTCCGCAAACATCGCGCACCGGCTTTCGGTCGAAGGGAAGATCATCCCCACCCAGAAACCCCAGGAGAGGGTAGTGTTCCTCTCTCACTTCGTCCGTGGACTGGGATTCCCCCTCCACCCATTTGTCCGCGGGCTTATGTTCTACCATAGGCTGGTGTCGGTGTCAAAACCGGCGGATCTCGGGTAGGGGGTCCCGAACTGTGCGTCTAGGTGGATGGTAACAGGAGACGAGGGACACGATGTTTTACCCAGGTTCGGGCCCTCTCAATGGAGGTAAAACCCTACGTCCTGCTTGATTAATATTGATGATATGGGTAATACAAGAGTAGATCTACCACGAGATCAAGGAGGCTAAACCCTAAAGCTAGCCTATGGTATGATTTTTGTAATGTATGTTGTCCTACGGACTAAAGCCCTCCGGTTTATATAGACACCGGAGGAGGCTAGGGTTACACAGAGTTGGTTACAATGGTAGGAGATCTACATATCCGTATCGCCAAGCTTGCCTTCCACGCCAAGGAAAGTCCCATCCAGACACGGGACAGAGTCTTCAATCTTGTATCTTCGTAGTCTTGGAGTCCGGCGGACGATGATAGTCCGGCTGTCCAGACACCCCTAGTCCAGGACTCCCTCAGTAGCCCCTGAACTAGGCTTCAATGACGATAAGTCCGGCACGCATAATGTTCGGCATTGCAAGGCGGGTTCCTCCCTTGAATAATCCAGAGAAGATCATGAACACCAGGATAGTGTCTGGCTCTGCAAAATAAATTCCACATTCCACCATAGAGAGAATAAAATGTACACCGGTCCAATCTGCTGACGTATTATGCAGCGTGACATCACACCGCTACCAAGCCTTTGTTTGAATCGTTTTTTTACTATACCACCTCAGCACGTTTAGCGAAGCGGTTTCCTTGGCACGTCTTGTCGAAGCAGAGATCGTGTTCCCCTTATTCCGGGATTCTCATCAATACGGACGTGGGTAACCCAACCGCGCCATTGATGGTGGGGCTTGGGAGATAAGCGAGTTTTATCAGGCCGGTGGGGACGCATAGTTTTCGCCCGCCTATATATAAGGGATAAGGATTTACCTTCTCACCTACGCCTTCTTCCTCCTTTGCTTATCCATCTCCGCGTACTCAAGCTCCAACGCCCAAGCTCGCGCATCTCGCCTCAACCTTCTCTGAATATGTCCGGAGCGGGAGGCAAATGGTTGGCCTCCACCGTTAAGGAGGAGCACATCACCAAACTGCGCAGCGCCGGATACCTTTCCGGCGATATCGCGCATCAGCTGCTCGACGAGGGGCAGCTCATCCCTACCCCTGGGCCCCATGAGAGGGTCGTCTTCCTTCCCCATTTCCTCCGTGGACTGGGCTTTCCACTGCACCCATTTGTCCGGGGGATCATGTTTTACTACGGCCTGGATTTCCACAATCTGGCGCCGAACTTCATCCTCAACATCTCGGCGTTTATCGTCGTGTGCGAGGCCTTCCTCTGCATCCGGCCCCACTTCGGCCTGTGGCTCAAGACCTTCAACGTTAAGCCAAAGGTTGTGAAGGGCACGCAAGCGGAATGCGGAGGCGCCAAGTTGGGCAAGTTGCCCAACGTCCTTTGGCTCTAAGGGGCCTTCGTGGACTCCGTCAAGGGGTGGCAATCGGGGTGGTTCTACATCATCGAGCCGCGCAAGCCCACATGGGCGGCGGCCCCCGAGTTTAGATCTGGCGTCCCCACGCAGCTCACCTCCTGGAAAGAGAAGGGCTTGCAGTGGGGCAATCCGAAGGAGGTGACGGGACTCCGAGCCTGCATCCAGAAGTTGGTGAGCAATAAGCTCAGGCTCGTCGACATGGTCCAAGTCATGCTCATCCGCCGGATTCTCCCATGCCAAGAACGGGCATTCAATCTGTGGGAGTTCAATCCGGAACAGCACCAGGCGCTGAGCGGGCTCTTCGATACGACATACGAAGGCGCCTGGAGGGTGCTGTTTAAGGGCGCCGAAGCCCCCGTATCCGCGACGGAAGATCACGGATTTCGCTCGCAGCATCCAGCTGACGAGGTAAGTGATTCAACCCCGTTACGGGACACTTGTGGTAATTAAACCGATTCTAAGAGGGTTTCAATCTCTCTTTTCCTTTGACAGGAATGGATGGAGAAGGTCAGGCAGGTCATCAGCCCGGCTCCCATGCTAGAGGACCCAGAGAACGCCCGTTTAGCAGGGCTGCTGGTTCCGGCACCGCACGTGGTGCCGGAGAAGAAGGCCAAGAAGGTGGCCGCGGGGACTCGAAAGAGTTCCCGTAATCAAGCGTCCGACGACGAGGCGGACTCCTCCCCGAAAGACGACGAGGAGGAGGAGGACTCTCTCCCGGAGGAGGAAGAGAAGAAGAGGAAGGCTTCCCCAATAGGGGAGGCCGAAGGGTCCAAGAGGGGGAGGACTATCCCCCCGGACAGTTTTGCCAACACCACCGTTGGTGAGGATGAGTGGCCTCCAAGGGCCAGGCGTCCGGCAAGATCGTAAGTATCTGGATTTTTGATGTGTAATTTCTTTCGTGTTGCGTAGTGTCCTTCTAATGCCGCGTTCTGTCTGTAGCCCGGCCGATGATGATCTCCCCGCTTCATCGAGCGGGTCGTTGGCCCCGTCGGATGTGGATTCACTTCCGACTGCCTCTACCCCCCCGCGCCAACGAGGACGCCGAGGTGGGATCCCATAGAAGGACCCATCAGGAGGAGGCTCCGGAGGCGCCGTCAGGCTGCCTCCCGGACTTTGTGCCGGACTCTACATCGGAACCTGCAGTGGTTCCAGAGTCCGGCGGGCGGCCCCTTCGAAAGAAGGGCAAGACCGTGACACCGGCGACCTCCGTCCAACCAGAGGCGCGGGATAACTTGCTGGTGGCGCTTAAAGGCGCTTCCATCGAGGAAGAGCACCGCACTATCATGAGTGCGGTGATTCAAAAGGTTCAGCTTGCCAAAAGCGGGTTGACCGAAGCCTGCAACAGCCTTCTAACAGGCTTTGAGGTAAGAAGTTAAAATTATGTAATGTAATACCGTATAGACAGTAGCCCCTGATGCTTAGTTCGGTGTTCGGAAAGAAAAGCCGGACTGAGGATCTAACAAGATATACGCAGGGTTGCTCAAAATATGTCAATATGGGTTTGCAGGCTGCTCTGCTGACCTCTTCCGCACTATCGGCGGAGGTCGATGTGTTGAAGAAGGATCTCGAGCGGTCCGAGCAAGAGCTCGGCCATGCCAAGAAGCAGCTCGAGGACAAAGAAGGTGAGTTACACCGCTTTGGATAGTTACCTTACAGAAAAGGATTTTGGTTGCAATAAAATTAACAAGGATAATATGGGAATTGCAGGGGTCACGAACGAGGTGGCAGCCTTGAAGAAGGCTGTGTCCGCGGCCGAACGCAGTGCGGCCGTGGAGCGGGAGGGGCGAGAGAAGCAGGAGGCACGGGTGGCGGAAATACGGCAAGAGCTCCAGGCTCTCATGGAGAAGCATGAGAGTTTGGAGCGTGACTCCAAGACTCGAGAGTCCGAGCTTGCCTTGGCTCTCGAAAGTGCCAAGTCCGCCAAGGCTGAGGCCCGTAAGGCCCTTCAGGAGGTTGAAGATGTGAAGAAGATAGCGGCGGGTAAGGCATTTTTCATGCAAAGCAAGCATGTTAATGTAAAATACCTGACACTTACCCGCATTCGGAGCTCTCCAGGGGCGTTTGCAGATCTGCCGCGTAGTGCGTCCGATGCCGCCGCATTCTATCGTGGCGAGGAGGGGAGCTCGACGGAGAAAGTCTTCTGGTCTCAGTACGCTGAGGCCGGACACCCGGTGCCCCCAAGCGACCAGCTGAAGTAGCTGGTCGCACTCCACAAGGTAGCTGAGGAGGCCATGAAGGGCCTTATAGTCCGGCTGTGGCCTGGACAGGCCATGCCTGGGAGCTACTTTGGCCTCGTGCGGCAGCTGGTGGATGCATGCCCCTGGGTGGAGGTCGTCAAGCACTCCGCCTGTATTGAAGGTGCTCGCCGGGCCCTTGCCCGCACAAAGGTGCATTGGGGCAAGTTGGATGCGGAGAAGCTTCTCACGGACCCACCGCCACCGGGCAAGGAGTATCGCACACCTGAAATGTATTATAAAACTGTCCTGAAGGGAGCCCGCGATATTGCAGATGAGTGCCCCAGAAATGTAATCTTTGAGTAAACTCGCTGTGTATTATCCTGCGCGCTGAAAACTGCGTTCATATGCGCCTTGAGCAACGCTTGTTTTAATTTAAAATATTACCTTCTGTTCGGCCATTTATTTAATCTGAGAGATGGCAAGTCGTTGGCTTCAGCCCCCGAGCCGTGAGTGCTGGGGTGTTCGGGATAACCTTGAGCACTCTTGTTCCCATTTTTGGGTCCATCTAGGGAGGCACTCAACACAACGAACAAGGCGACCGGACTTATAATGCTTGAACACTCTCACTTAGCCATAGAATTCTATAATTTTAAATTTCGGCGAAGCCCCTGGTATTCGGAAGGCCGAATCCAGGGCGCTATCCACGCCTTCGTCGGACATTGTCCGGAACTTCGCTCGAAGCGGCGTGAGTCTTTAAGGACCCGAAGAAACCTCTCGAAGAGCGACCAGTCTCTCGCCTTATCATGCCGGTCAGTTTTAGCTTTCTCCACTGAGGCGCTCGCCCGGCTCAACCGGGGCGCAATCGCAGTGGTTCTCCCAGTGCCACCTTAGCCGACAGAACAGAACGTAAGGCACCAAAACGTGGGAGCCGGGCAAACCCAACTATTGACCCAAGACATGATTCGGAGCTGATTCATATAATGCTATAAGTTCGGGGTGCCGCACTTATGAAAGTGTTCGGACTTATCACACCACATTGTGGGGAACATAAGCCCCTGGTGTATTAGGCCGTACCAAAATATATGGGTGCAAGATGTCATGTAATGAACATATATATATATATATATATAAGGTAATGTAATTGCAGTCGAAAAGTGCTGCATTATTTATTAAAGGAAGTCTGCTATGAGTGCGGACTGATACAAATAGTGCGGTAAGCAAGGGATTTGGACTAAGTAAACATGTCCCCCTCCAGGGGTGAGCTGCGGACTTGGTGTATATAATCGAATTTAATGCTCGTAATTGAGACCACCTGAGTGTTCGTCGCAGCTTTCTTTCGTCCCTGACTGTTGCATCATGAGTTCGGCAGGTTCGCCGCTGGACAGGGCCTCTGGTTACCGGAGTCCTGTGTACACAAAGAAGGAAAATAATAATAATAAAAAAAGAAAGGGGGCACACTTGCGAGCCCCTGGTGTGGTCGAACCGCACTCTGGGCCCATTGCGATCGTGCCCCTTCCCCTGCGCCCATGGTATCTCCAAAGCGTAAAGATGTACGCGGAGTGTTATTCTTGTGATCATGCGCGGGCGAGGGTTGGGGCCGCATTGCTACGCGTGCTCTGATCGCGCCAGGTGGTCTTGGTTGGTATTGCTTCGGGCGCGTTTTGCTGTATCCGGCCGTTTAACGGCCGGACTCGAGAATTGCCTGAAGAGGCTGCTCTGTACTTCCGCCGCGAGAGCCGCTGTATGTTCCTCCGTTCGAAGGGAGCATTCCGTATTCCCGTTGACCGTGATGACCCCACGAGGGCCTGGCATCTTGAGCTTGAGGTATGCGTAATGCGGCACCGCGTTGAATTTTGCAAACGCGGTTCGTCCGAGCAGAGCGTGATAGCCGCTGCGAAACGGGACTATGTCGAAGATTAACTCCTCGCTCCGGAAATTGTCCGGGGATCCGAAGACCACTTCCAGTGTTACTGAGCCTGTACAGTTGGCTTCCACACCTGGTATGACACCTTTAAAGGTTGTCTTTGTAGGTTTAATCCTTGAGGGGTCTATGCCCATTTTGCGCACTGTATCCTGATAAAGCAGGTTTAGGCTACTACCGCCGTCCATCAGGACTCTCGTGAGGTGAAATCCGTCGACGATTGGGTCTAAAACCAATGCGGCGAATCCGCCATGGCGTATGCTGTTCGGATGGTCTCTTCGATCGAAAGTGATCGGACAAGAGGACCATGGATTGAACTTCGGGGCGACTGGCTCCATCGCGTAGACGTCCCTTAGTGCGCGCTTCCTCTCCCTCTTGGGTATATGGGTCGCGTAAATCATGTTCACCATCCGCACTTGTGGGGGAAAACCCTTCTGTCCTCTGTTGTTTGGCGGTCGGGTCTCCTCCTCGTCGTCGCTATTTAGCCCCTTGTCGCTGTTTTCGGCAATTAACTTGCCTACCTGCTTGAACACCCAGCAATCTCTGTTAGTGTGATTGGCTGGTTTTTCAGGGGTGCCATGTATCTGGCATAAGCAGTCGAGTATTCGGTCCAAATTGGACGGACCCGGAGTGGTTCTTTTGAATGGCTTCTTCCGTTGACCGGGTTTAGAGCCTCGGAATCTGGCGTTGACCGCCGTATCCTCCTTGTCATCGCCGTTAATGCGGCGTTTGTTTTTGTTTCGATGTGACCTGCCGTTGTTGTCCTTAGTATCTGGACTGCCAGAATTTTTGCGGAGATTGTTACTGCGAGCTAGCCAGCTATCCTCTCCCGCGCAGAAGCGGGTCATTAATGATGTGAGGGCTGCCATAGATTTCGGCTTTTCCTGTCCCAGGTGCCGGGCTAGCCATTCGTCGCGGATGTTATGCTTGAAGGCTGCAAGGGCCTCTGCATCCGGACAGTCGACGATTTGATTTTTCTTCGTCAAGAACCGTGTCCAGAATTGTCTGGCCGATTCGTCTGGCTGCTGAATGATGTGGCTTAGGTCATCGGCGTCTGGTGGTCGCACATACGTGCCTTGGAAGTTATCAAGGAATGCGGCCTCCAGGTCTTCCCAACACCCAATTGACTCTGCGGGCAAGCTGTTAAGCCAATGCCGAGCTGGTCCTTTAAGCTTGAGTGGGAGATACTTGATGGCATGGAGATCGTTGCCGCGGGCCATATGGATGTGGAGAAGATAATCTTCTATCCAAACCGCGGGGTCTGTTGTGCCATCGTAGGATTCAATGTTTACGGGTTTAAACCCTTCAGGGATTTGATGATCCATTACTTCGTTAGTGAAGCATAGTGGGCGTGCAGCGCCTCTGTATTGAGCAATATCACGACGCAACTCGAGAGAGCGCTATCTGTCGTGTTCGGCCCGGCCGGGGTTATTATATCCGGTACAACGGTATTCGTCATGGGTCGTGGGGCGCCCACGTGATCCGTAGATGGATCTGGATTGCCTTGCTTTGTCCTCCAATATATCTCGCAAGTCCGGCGCGTTCCCTCTTGGCTTCGTACTTTTGGAGCGATGCTGGGGTACGGTCTTGGTTGGGAGCCTGGATGCCTCTCTGTCACGACCGCGGGTTGGTCGGTCAGCCGTATCGTGCGCTGGTGATGGAGGTATGTATGCTTCCTCCTCTAATCGGGGGAGCAGCTTGCGTCTTGGATAGCTTTTGGAGGGGCGTTTGAGTTTGTACTCTTCGGCCGCGAGGACCTCGGTCCATCGATCGACCAGCAGGTCCTGATCATCTTGAAGCTGTTGCTGCTTTTTCTTTAGGCTATTTGCCATGGCGATAAGCCTGCGTTTAAAACGCTCTTGTTCGACAGGATCCTCGGGCACGACGAATTCGTCGTCGTTGAGGCTTGCCTCGTCTTCGGAGGGAGGCGTATAGTTGTAATCCTCAACCTCTTCGTCTGCCGCCCTCTCGTGAGGGCTTGCTTCTGCGTCCTCCTTCGCTAAGTCTTGCTGGAGGGGGTTGTCTTCAGCACTTTCTGGGGTATTATTATCTCCTGTGCCGGAATCTCCATTCTTGCTGTGGCGGGATTTAGAGCGGCGCCGCTGACGTCGGCGCTTGGGCTGTTTCTTTAAAGAATCTGCCTCCGCTGTTTCTTCGCCGTCCCCGTCTTTCGGGGTATCCACCATGTATATGTCATATGACGAGGTGGTCTTCCGGTGCCCTGTAGGCGCTAGTTCCTGTTCGTCTCCGGCGTCGTCGTCCATAGCGTCGATGTCTTCGGAGTCGTAGTCTAGCATGTCGGTTAGATCGTCGACAGTGGCTACAAAGTGGGTGGTGGGTGGGCTCCGAATTTCTTCGTCGTCCGTATCCCAACCATCCTGGCCATAGTCCGGCCAGGGCTCTCCTGATAACGAGAGGTGCTTTAGTGAATTCAGGATGTCGCCAAAAGGCGAGTATTGGAAGATGTCCGCGGCGGTGAATTCCATAACCGGCGCCCAATCCGATTTGGTTGGCAGGGGCGTGGGAGGTTCAGAGTCCGGCAGGGAGTCCGGCACCTTGGAATCACGAGTTTTGCGAGGGATAAGATTAGTGTTCGGCTCCATCGCCGTGGAAGTTGAAGTCCCCGAGGCGGTGTCCATCCACCGATCCTCTATCTGGGCAATCGGCTCCGGACTAATGGCCGGAGCAGATTCGTGTGCGGCCACCAAGGCACTGTTCGGCGGCAGAGTTAGATCATACCCATCGCAACAGTGCGGCGCGCTTGGCTGTGGCTCGGGTCCGTCGAAGATCAAGTCTCCGCGGACATCGGCCATGAAGTTTAGGCTTCCGAATCTGACCTGACGGCCAGGGGCGTAGCTTTCGATCTGCTCCAGATGGCCAAGCGAATTAGCCCGCAGTGCGAAGCCACCGAATACGAAGATCTGTCCGGGGAGAAAAGTCTCACCCTGGACAGCGTTGTTGGTTGTAGATGCCATCAAGCCTATCGGTGATGACACAGAGGAACTCTCAATGAAAGCACCAATGTCGGTGTCAAAATCGGCGGATCTCGGGTAGGGGGTCCCGAACTGTGCGTCTAGGCGGATGGTAACAGGAGACGAGGGACACGATGTTTTACCCAGGTTCGGGCCCTCTCGATGGAGGTAAAACCCTACGTCCTGCTTGATTAATATTGATGATATGGGTAGTACAAGAGTAGATCTACCACGAGATCAAGGAGGCTAAACCCTAAAGCTAGCCTATGGTATGATTGTTGTAATGTATGTTGTCCTACGAACTAAAGCCCTCCGGTTTATATAGACACCGGAGGAGGCTAGGGTTACACAGAGTCGGTTACAATGGTAGGAGATCTACATATCCGTATCGCCAAGCTTGCCTTCCACGCCAAGGAAAGTCCCATCCGGACACGGGACGGAGTCTTCAATCTTGTATCTTCGTAGTCTTGGAGTCCGGTGGACGATGATAGTCCGGCTGTCCGGACACCCCCTAGTCCAGGACTCCCTCAGCTGGACTTCCATGATCTGGCCCCTAATTTCATCCTCAACATCTCGGCGTTTATCATCGTGTGCGAGGCCTTCCTCCGCATTACGCCCCACTTCGGCCTATGGCTGAAGACCTTCAACGTGAAACCGAAGGTGGTGGTCGGCCAGCAAGCGGAGTGCGGGGGCGCTGTCGGTGTCAAAACCGGCGGATCTCGGGTAGGGGGTCCCGAACTGTGCGTCTAGGTGGATGGTAACAGGAGACAAGGGACACGATGTTTTTACCCAGGTTCGGGCCCTCTCGATGGAGGTAAAACCCTACTCCTGCTTGATTAATATTGATGATATGGGCAGTACAAGAGTAGATCTACCACGAGATCAGTGAGGGTAAACCCTAGAAGCTAGCCTACGGTATGATTTTTGTTCTTCCTACGGACTAAAACCCTCCGGTTTATATAGGCACCAAAGAGGGTTAGGGTTACACAGAGTCGGTTACAATGGTAGGAGATCTACATATCTGTATCGCCAAGCTTGCCTTCCACGCCAAGGAAAGTCCCATCCGGACACGGGACGAAGTCTTCAATCTTGTATCTTCATAGTCCAGGAGTCCAACCAAAGGCTATAGTCCGGCCATCCGGACACCCCCTAATCCAGGACTCCCTCAGTAGCCCCTGAACCAGGCTTCAATGACGACGAGTCCGGCGCGCATATTGTCTTCGGCATTGCAAGGCGGGTTCCTCCTCCGAATACTTCATAGAAGATTTTGAACACAAGGATAGTGTCCGGCTCTGCAAAATAAGTTCCACATACCACCGTAGAGAGAACAATATTTACACAAATTCAATCTGCTGACGTATTCTGTGGCGTGACATCACACCACGGCCAAGCCTTTATTCGAATTGTTTTTACTGTCCCACCTCAGCACGTTTAGCGAGGCGGTTTCCTTGGCACGTCTTGTCAAAGTAGAGATCGTGTCCCCTTATTCCGGGATTCTCATCAATACGGGCGTGGGTAACCCGACCGCGCCATTGATTACGGCGCTTGGGAGATAAGCGAGTTTTACCAGGCTGGTGGGGACGCATAGCTTCGTCCGTTCATATAAGGGGATAAGGATCCACCTTTTTACCTACGCCTTCTTCCTCCTTTGCTCATCCATTTCTGCGCACTCGAGCTCCAGTGCCCAAGTCCGCACACCTCGCCTCAACCTTCCCCAGCCATGTCCGGAGCGGGAGGCAAGTGGATGGCCTCCTCTGTGACGTAGGGGCACATCAAGAAGCTGCGGAAGGCCGGATACTTATCCAGCGACATAGCGCATCGGCTCCCCGACAAGGGGCAGCTTATCCCCACCCCCAGGCCCCATGAGAGGGTGGTGTTCCTCACCCACTTCCTCCGCGGACTAGGTTTTCCACTTCACCCATTTGTCCCAGGGCTCATGTTCTACTACGGCCTGGATTTCCACGATCTGGCCCCGAAATTCATCCTCAACATCTCGGCGTTCATCGTCGTGTGCGAGGCCTTCCTCTGCATCCAGCCCCACTTCGTCTTATGGCTGAAGACCTTCAATGTCAAGCCGAAGGTAGTGGGCGGCCGCCAAGCAGAGTGCGAAGGTGCCATGGTGGGCAAGATGGCCAACGTCCTATGGCTCGAGGGCTCCTTCATGGAGACCATAAAGGGGTGGCAATCGGGGTGGTTCTACATCACCGAGCCGCGTGACCCTAGATGGGTGGCGGCCCCCGAATTCCGATCTGGCTTCCCTACACGGCTCACCTCCTGGAAGGAGACGGGCCTGACATGGGGTAATTCGGAAGAGCTGACCGGACTCCAAACCTGCGTCCAAAACCTGGTGAACAAGAAGCTCAAGCTTGTCAACGTAGTCCAGGTCATGCTCATCCGCCGGATCCTCCCGTGCCAACAACGGGCGTTCAGCTTGTGGGAGTTTGATCCGGCACAGCACCAAACCTTGAGCAGGCTCTTCGACACTACATACGAAAATGCTTGGAAGGTGCTGTTCAAGGGCGCCGAGGCTCCCGCATCCGCTACCGAAGATTGCGGATTCAGCTCGCAGCGTCAAGCCAGCGAGGTAAGCTACTTTACCCTTTACGGGACTCTTGTTTTCCATAGTTTGACTCTATGCGGGATCTAAACTCCCTTGCCTTTGACAGGATTGGTAGAAGACGTCCGGGCAGGTTGACTGTCCGGCTCCCTTGCCAGAAGACCCAGCGGACGCCCGATTAACGGGGCTGCTGGTTCCGGCACCTCACGCGGTGCCGAAGAAGAAGGCCAAGAAGAAGGCCACGGGAACTCGAAGGAGTTCCCGGCGCCAGGTGTTGTCGGACTCATCATCCGATGACTCCAAGGCGGACTCCTCCCGCAAAGACGAGGAGGAGGAAAAAGAGGCCTCTCCCCCAGCGGGGGGGGGGGGGGGGAGGGGGGAGAATAAAAGGAAGGCCACCCCAACTGGGGAGGCCGGAGGGTTCAAGAAGGGAAGAACCCTTCCTCCGGACTACTCCACCAACGCCGACGACGGCGAAGAGGAGTGGCCACCGAGGGCTAAGCCCCTGGCGACATCGTAAGTATCCGGATACTAGAATAACTCATGGCGTTTCGTTTGTCGTACAGAATCTCCTAACGCCGAATATAACCCTGCAGCCCGCCCAAGGACGGGCTCGACGCTTCAACGAGCGGCTCCCCGGATTCGTCGGACGTGAATAGCACCTCACTTCCGGCTGCCTCCTCTCCTCGCGCTGCGGATGACATCGAGGTGAGGTCCTAAAAGGGGCCCAGCCAGGAGGAGGTGGTCCAGGAGGCGCCGCAAGGCAACCTCCCGGACTCCAGGCGCAAGGGGGATAAAACCCCAAAGGGCTCTAAGTCCGGCCCTGGGCCGGACTCCGCACTGGAACCTTCAGTGGTTCCGGAGTCCGGCAGACGGCCCATTCGTAAGAAGGGCGAGGCTGCGACACCGGTGACCTCCGTCCAATCGGAGGCACCGGATAATTTGCTGGAGGCGCTTAACGGCGCCTCCATCAACGAGGAGCACCGCACTGTTATGAGTGTGGTGATCCAGAAAGTTCAGTCCACCAAGAGCGGGCTAACTGAAGCCTGTGCCAGCCTTCTAACAGGCTTTGAGGTATGTATTTAAGATATGTAAAAATATTACCGCATAGACAGTAGCCCCTGATGCTCAGTTTGGTGTTCGAAAAGAAAAGCCGAACTGAGGATCTAAAAAGATGTATGCAGGAGTCTAACATAAGTATGTCAATATGGGGAATGCAGGCTGCGCTGCTGACCTCTGCCACACTGACTGCGGAGGTCAATGCATTGAAGCAGAGCCTCAAGCGGTCCGAGAACGAGCTCGGCCTTGCCAAAAAGTAGCTCGAGGACAAGGAAGGTAAGTAATACCTTATGGAAGTATATAAAAGATGTGGTTGCAAAAAATGACAGGAATAACGTGAGTATTGCAGGGGCCACGAACGAGGTGGCGACCCTGAAGGAAGCGGTGTCCAAGGCCGAAAGCAATGCGGCCACGGAGCGCACCGAGCGACAGAAGCAGGAGGCGCGGGTGGCGGAGGTGCGGCAAGAGCTCCAGGCTCTCGTGGAAAAACAAAAGAGTTTGGAGCGTGACTCAAAGACTCGAGAGTCCGAGCTCGCCTCAGCCCTTGAGAGCGCCAAAGCCGCTAAGGCCGAAGCCCAAAAAGCCCTCCAGGAAATTGAAGCGATGAAGAAGATAGCGGCAGGTAAGGCATTCTTTATGCAAAGTAGGCACGTGACAGTGAATTACTTGTTACTTACCCGAATCCGGAGCTCTCCAGGAGCATTCGCAGATCTGCCCCGCAGTGTGTCTGATGCTGCCGCGTTCTACCGAGCCGAGGAGGGGAGATCGACGGAGAAGGTGTTCTGGTCTCAGTATGCTGAGGCCGGACACCCGGTGCCCTTGAGCGACCAGCTGAAGCAGCTGGTCGAGCTCCATAAGGTGGTCGAACAGGCCATGAAGGGCCTCATAGTTCGGTTGTGGCCTAAGGAAGCCATTCCTGGGAGCTACTTCGGGCTGGTGAGGCGGCTGGTGGACGCCTGTCCATGGATTGAAGTCATCAAGTGCTCCGTCTGCATCGAAGGTGCCCGTAGGGCCCTTGCCCATGCTAAAGTGCACTGGGGCAAGATGGACGCTGAGAATCTTGTGACGGACAGACCACCGCCGGGCAGGGAGTATCGCAAGCCCGAGATGTATTATGAGGGTGTCCTGAAGGGTGCCCGCCTTATAGCGGGTGAATGCTCCAAAGATGTAATTTTTGAGTAAACTCGCATTTGTTATCCTGTACGCTGAAAACTTGTTCATATGCGCTAAGCAACGCTTGTGAATTTAAAATATTACCTTCTGTGCGGCCGTTTATTAAATTTGAGAGATGGCGAGTCGTCGGCTTCTGCCCCCATGCCACGAGTGCTGGGGTGTTCGGGATAAACTTGAGCGCTCTTTTTCCCATTCTTGGGTCCTTTGAGGGAGGCGCTCAACGCAACGAACGAGGCAACCAGACTATAATGCTTGAACACTCTCACTTAGCTATAGAATTCTATAATTTTAAATTTCGGCGAAGCCCCTAGTATTCGAAAGACCGAGTTCGGGGCGCTATCCACGCCTGGGCCGGACAAGGCCGACTCCTTGCTCTAAGAGGCATAAGTCTTTAGGGACTCAAAAACCTCTCGAACAGCGACCGACTCTCGCCCTATCATGACGGCCAGTTTTAGCTTTCTCCACTGAGGTGCTTAACCCAGCTCAACCGGGGCACAATCGCAGTGGTTCTCCCAGCGCTACCTTAGCCGATATAACAGAACGTAAGGTACCAAAACATGGGAGCCGGGCAAACCCAACTATTGACCCAAGACATGATTCGGAGCTGATGCATATAATGCTATAAGTTCGGGGTGCTGCACTTGTGAAAGTGTTCGGACTTATCACACCATATTTTGGGGTACTTAAGCCCGTGTTGTATTTGGCCGTACCAAAGTGTACGGAAGCAACATGTCATAAGTTAACATATATAGATAAAAAGAGGAATGCAATAATAGGCAGAAGCTATGTATTGTTTATTCAAAAAGGCTGCAGTAAAAGCAGAACGATACAAATAGTGCGATAAGCAATGGACGAGACTATTTGACTTGTCCCCCTCCAGGGGCGAGCTGCGGGATGATATGTGAAACAAGTATACTGCTCGTTATAGAGACCACCTGGACACTCGACGTAGCTTTCTGCTTCCCTGGCTGTTGCATCGTGTGTTCGACGATTCTACTGCCGGACAGGGCTTCTTGAGAATGGAGTCCTGAAAGTAAGAAAAAAAAGAATGACACAATCGGGAGCCCCCTGGTGCGGTTGTGCCGCATTCTGGGCCTGTCGTGGTCGTGCCCCTCCCCCTATGCCCATGGTATTTCCAGAGCGTAATTATGTACGCGTAGTACTGGTTTCGCAATTTCGCGAGGGCTGGGGTTGGGGCCGCATTGCTACGCGTGCTCGGAACATGCCAGGCGGTCTTGTTGTAGGTTACTTCAGGCGCGCTTGACGGTGTCCGGACATTGAATAGCCGGACTCGAGAATTGCCTTGAGAGGCTGCTTTTTACTTCCGTCGCAAGGGCCGCCATATGCTCCTCCGTTTGAAGAGAGCGTTCGGTGTTTCCGTTGACCGTAATGACTCCTCGAGGGCCTGGCATCTTGAGCTTGAGGTATGCGTAGTGCGGCACCGTATTGAACTTTGCAAATGCGGTTCGTCCGAGCAGTGCGTGATAGCCGCTGCGGAACGGGACTATGTCGAAGATTAATTCCTCGCTTCGGAAGTTATCCGGGGATCCGAAGACCACTTCAAGTGTAACTGAGCCTGTACAGTTGGCCTCTACACCTGGTATGATGCCTTTAAAGGTCGTTTTTGTGGGTTTAATCCCTGAGGGGTCTATGCCCATTTTGCGCACTGTATCCTGATAAAGCAGGTTTAGGCTGCTGTCGCCGTCCATCAGGACTCTGGTGAGGTGAAATCCGTCAATGATTGGGTCTAGAACCAACGTGACGAATCCGCCATGGCGGATGCTAGTGGGGTGGTCCCTTCGATCAAAAGTGATCAGGCAGGAGGACCACTGATTGAACTTTGGGGCGACTGGCTCCATCGCATATACGTCCCTTAGTGCACGCTTCCGCTCCCTTTTGGGTATGTGGGTTGCGTATATCATGTTCACCGTCCGCATTTGTGGGGGGAAGCCCTTCTGTCCTCTATTGTTCGGCGGCCGGGGCTCCTCCTCGTCATCGCCATGCAGCTCCTTGTCATTGTTTTCGGCATTTAACTTGCCTGCCTGCTTGAACACCCAATAGTCCCTGTTGGTGTGGTTAGCTGGTTTTTCGGGGGTGCCGTGTATCTGGCACGAGCGATCGAGTATTCGGTCCAAATTGGACGGGCCCGGATTATTCCTTTTGAATGGCTTTTTCTGCTGACCGGGTTTAGAGCCTCTGAATCCGGCATTGACTGCCGTATCCTCAGCATTATCACTGTTAATGCGGCGCTTGTGCTTGTTGCGACGCGACCTGCCGTTGCTGCCCTTGGTATCCGAATTACCAGGGCTCTTGGTCATGTTGTTACTACGAGCTAGCCAGCTGTCCTCTCCCTCGCAAAAGCGGGTCATGAGTGTTGTGAGGGCTGCCATGGATTTCGGCTTTTCCTGTCCTAGGTGCCGGGCGAGCCACTCGTCGCGGATGTTATGTTTGAAGGCTGCAAGGGCCTCTGCATCCGGACAGTCGACGATTTGATTTTTCTTGGTTAGGAACCATGTCCAGAATTGTCTGGCCGATTCCTCTGGCTGCTGAGTTATGTGGCTTAGGTCATCGGCGTCTGGTGGTCGCACATAGGTGCCCTGGAAGTTGTCGAGGAATGCGGCTTCTAGGTCTTCCCAACAACCAATTGACTCCGCTGGCAAGCTGTTAAGCCAATGCCGAGCTGGTCCTTTAAGCTTGAGTGGGAGGTATTTGATGGCGTGTAGATCATCACCGCGGGCCATGTGGATATGAAGGAGATAGTCCTCGATCCAGACCGCAGGATCTGTTGTGCCATCGTATGATTCAATGTTTACGGGTTTGAAACCCTCAAGGATTTGATGATCCATCACTTCGTTTGTGAAGCATAGTGGGTGTGCGGCGCCTCTATATTGGGCTATATCACGACGCAGCTCAAATGAGCTTTGTCTACTGTGTTCGGCCCGGCCGGAATTGCCATATCCGGCGTGACGATTATCATCACGTATCGTGGGGCGCCCACGCGATCCGTAGATCGATCTTGTTTGCCTTGCCTTGTCCTCCAATATATCCCGCAGGTCTGGCGCATTTCCCTGTGCCTTGGTATTTTTTGAGTGGCGCCGGGGTGTGGCTTGAGTGGAGGGCCGAGAGGCCTCTCTGTTGCGGCCACGAGGTGTCCGGTCGGCCGTATCATGCGCTGGTGATGTAGGTTTAGGTGCTTCCTCCTCTAATCGGGGTAGCAGCCTGCGTTTTTGGTAGCTCTTGGAGGGGCGTTTGAGTTCATACTCTTCGGCCGCAAGGACTTCAGTCCATCTGTCGGCTAGCAAGTCTTGGTCAGCTCTAAGTTGTTGCTGCTTTTTCTTGAGGCTGCTTGCCGTGGCCATAAGCCTGCGTTTGAAACGCTCTTGTTCTACGGGATCCTCACGCACGATAAATTCGTCGTCGTCGAGGCTTGCCTTGTCTTTGGAGGGAGGCATGTAATTATCGTCCTCTACCTCTCTGCTTGCCGCTCTCTCATGAGGGCTGGCTTCTCCATCCTCCTGCACTGAATCCTGCTGGAGGGGGTTGTCTTTGGCACTGTCCGGGGTGTTATCGTCTCCCGTGCCAGAATCACCATTTTTGCTGTGGCAGGATTTAGAGCGGCGCCGCTGACGCCGACGCTTAGGCTGTTTCTTGGAGGGGTCATCCTCCGTTGTTCCATCGCCATTCCCATCTTTTGGGATGTGCACCATGTAAATGTCGTATGACGAGGTGGCCTTTGATACGTCTCCAACGTATCTATAATTTTTGATTGCTCCATGCTACTTTATCTACTGTTTTGGACTATAATGGGATTTATTTTCCACTTTTATATTATTTTTGGGACTAACCTATTAACCGGAGGCCCAGCCCAGAATTGCTGTTTTTTTGCCTTTTTCAGTATTTCGAAGAAACAGAATATCAAACGGAGTCCAAACTGAATGAAACCTTCGGGAACGTGATTTACTCATCAGATAAGACCCAGGAGACTTGGACCCTCCGTCAAGAAAGCCACGAGACGGTCACGAGGGAGGAGGGCGCGCCCTCCCCCTGGGCGCGCCCCCCTGCCTCGTGGGCCCCTCGGAGCTCCACCGACGTACTCCTTCCTTCTATATATACCTACGTATCCCCGTATGATCAAAGGGGGAGCCAAAAACCTAATTCCACCGCCGCAACCTTCTGTATCCACGAGATCCCATCTTGGGGCCTGTTCCGGAGCTCCACCGGAGGGGGCATCCACCATGGAGGGCTTCTACATCATCACCATAGCCCCTCCGATGAAGTGTGAGTAGTTTACTTCAGACCTTCGGGTCCATAGCTAGTAGCTAGATGGCTTCTTCTCTCTTTTTGGATCTCAATACAATGTTCTCCCCCTCTCTTGTGGAGATCTATTCGATGTAATCTTCTTTTTGCGGTGTGTTTGTTGAGACCGATGAATTGTGGGTTTATGATCCAGTATTATCTATGAAAAATATTTGATTCTTCTCTGAATTCTTTTATGTATGATTGAGTTATCTTTGCAAGTCTCTTCGAATTATCCCTTTGGTTTGGCCAACTAGATTGGTAGTTCTTGCAATGGGAGAAGTGCATGGCTTTGGGTTCAATCTTGCGGTGTCCTTACTCAGTGACAGAAAGACTTGCAAGGCACGTATTGTATTGTTGCCATCGGGGATAACAAGATGGTTTTTTTATCATATTGCATGAATTTATCCCTCTACATCATGTCATCTTGCTTAAAGCGTTACTCTGTTTTTAACTTAATACTCTAGATGCATGCTACATAGCGGTCGATGAGTGGAGTAATAGTAGTAGATGCAGAATCGTTTCGATCTACTTGTCACGGACGTGATGCCTATATACATGATCATTGCCTAGATATACTCATAACTATGCTCAATTCTGTCAATTGCTCAACAGTAATTTGTTCACCCATCGTAGAATACTTATGCTCTTGAGAGAAGCCACTAGTGAAACCTATGGCCCCGGGGTCTATTCTCATCATATCAATCTATATTACTTTATTTACTTGCTTTGTTTTTACTTTGCCTTTACTTTTTTACTTTGCATCTATCTATCAAAAATACCAAAAATATTATCTCTATCAGATCTCACTCTCGTAAGTGACCGTGAAGGGATTGACAACCCCTAAGCGTTGGTTGCAAGTTGCTATCGTGTTGTGCTGGTACGAGGGACTTGCGCGTGACCTCCTACTGGATTGATACCTTGGTTCTCAAAAACTGAGGGAAATACTTACGCCACTATGCTACATCATCCTCTCCTCTTCGGGGAAAACCAACGCAAGCTCGAGACGTAGCAAGAAGGATTTCTGGCGCCGTTGCCGGGGAGGCTTATGCAAAAGTCAACATACCAAGTACCCATCTCAATCCCTATGTCTCGCATTACATGATTTGCCTTTTGCCTCTCGTTTTCCTCTCCCCCACTTCACCCTTGCCGTTTTATTCACCCTCTCTTTCCCAATCTCCTCCTCTCTTTCCCGTTTTCCTTTTCTCATTGACTTTCTGTTTGCTTGTGTGTTGGATTACTTGTTGCCATGGCGCAAGATAATACCAAATTGTGTGACTTCTCGAATACCAATAATAATGATTTCCTTAGTACTCCGATTGCTCCTCTTAATAATGACGAGTCTTGTGAAATCAATACCGCTTTGCTGAATCTTGTTATGAAAGATCAATTCGCCGGCCTTCCTAGTGAAGATGCTGCTACTCATCTAAACAATTTTGTTGATTTGTGTGATATGCAAAAGAAGAAAGATACGGATAACAATATTGTCAAATTGAAGTTATTTCCATTTTCACTTAGAGATCGTGCTAAAATTTGGTTTTCGTCTTTGCCTAAAAATAGTATTGATTCTTGGAACAAGTGCAAAGATGCTTTTATCTCTAAGTATTTTCCTCCCGCTAAGATCATCACTCTTAGGAACGATATTATGAATTTTAAACAACTTGATCATGATCATGTTGCCCAATCTTGGGAAAGAATGAAATTGATGCTTCGCAGTTGTCCTACTCATGGTTTGAATTTATGGATGATCCTACAAAACTTTTATGCCGGATTGAATTTTGCTTCTAGAAATCTTTTAGATTCGGCCGTGGGAGGCACGTTTATGGAAATTACGTTAGGAGATGCTACAAAATTGCTTGATAATATTATGGCTAATTATTCTCAATGGCATACCGAAAGATCTTCTAGTAAAAAAGTGCATGCTATAGAAGAAATCAATGTTTTTAGTGAAAAGATGGATGAACTTATGAAGATGTTTGCTCCTAAAAATACTCCTCTTGATCCCAATGATATGACTTTATCTACTTTGCTTGAGAATAATAATGAATCTATGGATGTGAATTTTATTGGTAGGAATAGTTTTGGAAACAACGCTAATAGAGGGAATTTTAATCCTAGGCCTTATCCTAGTAATCCTTCTAATAATTATGGAAATTCCTACAACAACTCTTATGGAAATTTTAATAAGATGCCCTCTGAATTTGAGAGTAGTGTTAAAGAGTTTATGAATTCACAAAATAATTTTAATGCTTTGCTTGAAGAGAAATTGCTTAAAGTTGATGATTTGGCTAGGAATGTTGATAGAGTTTCTCTTGAAATTGATTCTTTAAAGCTTAGATCTATTCCTCCTAAGCATGATATCAATGAGTCTCTCAAAGCCATGAGAATTTCCATTGATGAGTGCAAAGAAAGAACCGCTAGGATGCGTGCTTCCAAAGATTCCTTTATTAAAGCGTGTTCTTCTAATCCCTATGAAAATCAAGATGAAGATCTAAAAGTTATTGATGCGTCCCCCATTAAATATTTGTTTTGCAATATGAATCTTAATGAATTTGAAGATTATCTTCCTTTACCTAGAAGGCGTTCTAAGAATTCGGAGTTTCTAGATCTTGATGATGAAATTGATGAAAGTGGGATTGAAATAAATAGAAACCGTGATGTTGCTAAACCTACTATTTTGGATCTCAAGGAATTTAATTATGAAAATTGCTCTTTGATTGGTTGTATTTCCTTGTTGCAATCCGTGCTAGAATCTCCTCATGCTTATAGTCAAAATAAGGCCTTTACCGAACATATTATTGATGCCTTGATGCAATCTTATGAAGAAAAACTTGAGTTGAAAGTATCTATCCCTAGAAAACTCTATGATGAGTGGGAACCTACTATTAAAATTAAAATTAAAGACTTTGAGTTTCATGCTTTTTTGTGATTTGAGTGCTAGTGTCTCTACTATTCCCAAAACTTTATGTGATTTGCTAGATTTCCGTGATTTTGATGATTGCTCTCTAAACTTGCATCTTGCAGATTCCACTATTAAAAAGCCTATGGGAAGAATTAATGATGTTCTTATTGTTGCAAATAGGAATTATGTGCCTGTAGATTTTATCGTTCTTGATATAGATTGCAATCCTTCATGTCCTATTATTCTTGGTAGACCTTTCCTTAGAACAATTGGTGCAATTATTGATATGAAGGAAGGGAATATTAGATTCCAATTTCCCTTAAAGAATGGTATGGAACACTTCCCTAGAAAGAAAATAAAATTACCTTATGAATCTATCCTGAGAGCCACTTATGGATTGCCTACCAAAAATGGCAATACCTAGATCTATCCTTGCTTTTATGCCTAGCTAGGGGCGTTAAACGATAGCGCTTGTTGGGAGGCAACCCAATTTTATTTTGTGTTTTTGTTTTTTATTCTGTTTAGCAATAAATAATCCATCTACCTTCTGTTTGGATGTGGTTTTATGTTTTAATTAGTGTTTGTGCCAAGTAGGACCTATAGGATAACCTACGATGATAGTTGATTTGATTCTGCTGAAAAACAGAAACTTTGCACGCACGAATATAATTATGATAAATTACAGGAACGTGATTTTGCATTGATTCTTTTTGCTGCTGATCAATAAACAAATTGTCCAGAACTTCCTATTTTGGTAGAATGTTTAGAGTTCCAGAAGTTTGCGTTAGTTACAGATTACTACAGACTGTTCTGTTTTTGACAGATTCTGTTTTTCGTGTGTTGTTTGCTTATTTTGATGAATCTATGGCTAGTAATTTAGTTTATAAACCATATATAAGTTGTAATACAGTAGGTTTAACACCAATATAAATAAATAATGAGTTCATTACAGTACCTTGAAGTAGTCTTTTGTTTTCTTTCTCTAACGGAGCTCACGAGATTTCTGTTGAGTTTTGTGTTGTGAAGTTTTCAAGTTTTGGGTGAATTCTTTTGATGGATTATGAAAAAAGGAGTGGCAAGAGCCTAAGCTTGGGGATGCCAATGTCACCCCCAAGATAATCTAAGGACACCAAAAAGTCAAAGCTTGGGGATGCCCCGGAAGGCATCCCCTCTTTCGTCCACTTCCATCGGTAATTTACTTGGAGCTATATTTTTATTCACCAACATGATATGTGTTTTGCTTGGAGCGTCTTGTATTATTTGTGTATTTGCTTGTTAGTTTAGCAAAATCATCCTTGCTGTACACACATTTTGAGAGAGCCATACATGAATTGAAATTTGTTAGAATACTCTATGTTCTTCACTTATATCTTTTGAGCTTGATAGTTTTGCTCATAATGCTTCACTTATATCCTTTTGAGCTTGATAATTTTTGCTCTAGTGCTTCACTTAGATCTTTTAGAGCACAGTGGTGGATTTGTTTTAAAGAAACTTGATCTCTCATGCTTCACTTAGATTATTTTGAGAGTCTTTAATAGCATGGTAATTTGCTTAATGTTAATATACTTGGTGTTCAAGATATGTGAAACTTTCTTTTGAGTGCATTGAATACTAAGATAAGTTTGATGCTTGATAATTGTTTTGAGATATGGAGGTGATAATATCATAGTAGTGCTAGTTGGGTGATTATTAATTTGAGAAATACTTGTGTTGAAGTTAGAAAATCCCGTAGCATGCATGTATGGTTAAAGTTGTGTAACAAATTTGAAACATGAAGTGTACCTGGCTTGTGCATCCTTATGAGTGGCGGTCGGGGACGAGCGATGGTTCTTTCCTACCAATCTATCCCCCTAGGAGCATGTGCGTAGTACTTGATTTTTGATTACTTCTAAATTTTTGCAATAAGTATATGAGTTCTTTTGACTAATGTTGAGTCCATGGATTATACGCACTTTTACCTTTCCACCTTTGCTAGCCTCTTCGGTACCGTGCATTGCCCTTTCTCACCTTGAGAGTTGGTTCAAACTTCGCCGGTGCATCCAAACCCCGTGATACGATACGCTCTATCACACATAAACCTCCTTATATCTTCCTCAAAACAGCCACCATACCTACCTATCATGGCATTTCCATAGCCATTCCGAGATATATTGCCATGCAACTTCCACCATCATCATCGTGACATGCATTACTTTTGTCATATTGCCATTGCATGATCTTGTAGTTGACATCATATTTGTGGCAAAGCCACCATGCATTATTTTTCATACATGTCACTCTTGATTCATTGCACCATCCCGGTACACCGCCAGAGGCATTCATATAGAGTCATATCTTGTTCTAGTATCGAGTTGTAATTTATATGTTGTAATGAAAGTGTGATGATCATCATTAGAGCATTACCCAAATAAAAAAAAGGCCAAAAAAAGAAAGGCCCAAAAAAAGGGCAATGCTACTATCTCTTTTTCCACACTTGTGCTTCAAAGTAGCACCTTGTTCTTCATGTAGTGAGTCTCATATATTGTGCTTCAAAGTAGCACCATGTTTTTCATATAGTGAGTCTCTTAAGTTGTCTTGTTTATACTAGTGGGAATTTTTCATTATAGAACTTGGCTTGTATATTCCTACGATGGGCTTCCTCAAAATGCCCTAGGTCTTCATGAGCAAGCAAGTTGGATGCACACCCACTAGTTTTCTTTTGTTGAGCATTCATAGCTCTAGTGCATCCGTTGCATGGAAATCCCTACTACTCATGTTGACATCAATTTATGGGCATCTCCATAGCCCGTTGATTAGCCTCGTCAATGTGAGACTTTCTCATTTTTTGTCTTCTCCACACAATCCACATCATCATATTCTATTCCACCCATAGTGCTATATCCATGGCTCACGCTCATGTATTGCGTGAAGGTTGAAAAAGTTTGAGATTATGTAAGTATGAAACAATTGTTTGGCTTGTCATCGGGGGTATAGAAGTTGGGAACATCTTTGTGCGACAAAAACGAAGCATAGCCTAACTATATGATTTTGTAGGGATGAACTTTCTTTTGCCATGTTATTTTAAGAAGACATGATTGATTTGATTAGTATGCTTGAAGTATTATTATTTCTGTGTCAATATGAACTTTTGTCTTGAATCTTTCGGATCTAAATATTCATATCACAATTTAGAAGATTTACATTTAAATTATGCCAAAGTATCACTCCGCATCAAAAATTCTTTTTTTATCATTTACCTACTCGAGGACAAGCAGGAAATAAGCTTGGGGATGCTTGATACGTCTCCAACGTATCTATAATTTTTTATTGCTCCATGCTACTTTATCTACTGTTTTGGACTATAATGGGCTTTATTTTCCACTTTTATATTATTTTTGGGACCAACCTATTAACCGGAGGCCCAGCCCAGAATTGCTGTTTTTTGCCTTTTTCAGTATTTCGAAGAAACAGAATATAAAACGGAGTCCAAACAAAATGAAACCTTCGGGAACGTGATTTACTCATCAGATAAGACCCAGGAGACTTGGACCCTCCGTCAAGAAAGCCACGAGACGGTCACGAGGGTGGAGGGCGCGCCCTCCCCCTTGGGCGCGCCCCCTGCCTCGTGGGCCCCTCGGAGCTCCACTGACGTACTCCTTCCTCCTATATATACCTACGTATCCTCGTATGATCAAAGGGGGAGCCAAAAACCTAATTCCACCGCCGCAACCTTCTGTATCCACGAGATACCATCTTGGGGCCTGTTCCGGAGCTCCGCCGGAGGGGGCATCCACCACGGAGGGCTTCTACATCATCACCATAGCCCCTCCGATGAAGTGTGAGTAGTTTACTTCAGACCTTCGGGTCCATAGCTAGTAGCTAGATGGCTTCTTCTCTCTTTTTGGATCTCAATACAATGTTCTCCCCCTCTCTTGTGGAGATCTATTCGATGTAATCTTCTTTTTGCGGTGTGTTTGTTGAGACCGATGAATTTTGGGTTTATGATCCAGTATTATCTATGGAAAATATTTGATTCTTCTCTGAATTCTTTTATGTATGATTGAGTTATCTTTGCAAGTCTCTTCGAATTATCCGTTTGGTTTGGCCAACTAGATTGGTAGTTCTTGCAATGGGAGAAGTGCATGGCTTTGGGTTCAATCTTGCGGTGTCCTTACTCAGTGACAGAAAGAGTTGCAAGGCACGTATTGTGTTGTTGCCATCGGGGATAACAAGATGGGGGTTTTATCATATTGCATGAATTTATCCCTCTACATCATGTCATCTTGCTTAAAGCGTTACTCTGTTTTTAGCTTAATACTCTAGATGCATGCTGGATAGCGGTCGATGAGTGGAGTAATAGTAGTAGATGCAGAATCGTTTCGATCTACTTGTCACGGATGTGATGCCTATATACATGATCATTGCCTAGATATACTCATAACTATGCTCAGTTCTGTCAATTGCTCAACAATAATTTATTCACCCACCGTAGAATACTTATGCTCTTGAGAGAAGCCACTAGTGAAACCTATGGCCCCCGGGTCTATTCTCATCATATCAATCTATATTACTTTATTTACTTGCTTTGTTTTTACTTTGCCTTTACTTTTTACTTTGCATCTATCTATCAAAAATACCAAAAATATTATCTCTATCAGATCTCTCTCGTAAGTGATCGTGAAGGGATTGACAACCCCTAAGCGTTGGTTGCGAGTTGCTATCGTGTTGTGCAGGTACGAGGGACTTGTGCGTGACCTCCTACTGGATTGATACCTTGGTTCTCAAAAACCTGAGTGAAATACTTACGCTACTATGCTGCATCATCCTCTCCTCTTCGGGGAAAACCAACGCAAGCTCGAGATGTAGCAGCCTTCCAGTGCCCTGTAGGCGCTGGTTCTTGGTCGCCTCCTGCAAAGTCGTCCATACCGTCGATGTCTTCAGAGTCGAAGTCTAGCATGTCGGTTAAATCATCGACAGTGGCTACGAAGTGGGTGGTGTGTGGGCTTTGAATTTCTTCGTCGTCCGCATCCCAACCTTCCTGACCATAGTCCGGCCAGGGCTCTCCTGATAAAGAGAGAGACTTTAGTGAATTCTGGATGCCGCCAAAGGGCGAGTGTCAAAAGATGTCCGCGGCGGTGAACTCCATGATCGGCGCCCAATCGGATTCGATTGGCAGGGGCGCGGAAGGTTCAGAGTCCGGAGAGGAGTCCGGCACCTTGGAGTCACGAGCTTCGCAAAGGATAGGGTTGGCGTTCGGCTCAATCACCGTAAAGATCGCAGCCCCCGAGGCAGAGTCCAGCCACCCGTCCTCGATCGGCACAATCGGCTCCGAACTTAGAGTCGGAGCGGGCACTGGTGCGCCCCCCAGGGCACTGTTCGGCGGCAGAGCTAGATCATGCCCATCGTGACAGTGCGGCGCGCTTGGCTGTGGCTCAAACCCGTCGAAGATCAAGTCTCCGCGGTCGTTAGCCGTGTAGTTTAAACTTCCAAATCTGACCTGATGGCCAGGGGCGTAGCTTTCAATCTGCTCTAGATGGCCAAGCGAATTGGCCCGCAGTGCAAAGCCGCCGAATACAAAGATCTGTCCGGGGAGAAAAGTCTCACCCTGGACCGCGTCGTTGTTGATGATCAGAGGAGCCATCGGGCCTAAAGATGACGACACAGAGGAACTCTCAACGAAAGCACCAATGTCGGTGTCAAAACCGGCGGATCTCGGGTAGGGGGTCCCGAACTGTGCGTCTAGGCGGATGGTAACAGGAGACAAGGGACACGCTGTTTTTACCCAGGTTTGGGCCCTCTCGATGGAGGTAAAGCCCTACTCCTGCTTGATTAATATTGATGATATGGGTAGTACAAGAGTAGATCTACCACGAGATCATAGAGGCTAAACCCTAGAAGCTAGCCTATGGTATGATTGTTGTTCGTCCTACGGACTAAAACCCTCCGGTTTATATAGGCACCGAAGAGGGTTAGGGTTACACAAAGTCGGTTAGAATGGTAGGAGATCTACATATCCGTATTGCCAAGCTTGCCTTCCACGCCAAGGAAAGTCCCATCCGGACACGGGACGAAGTCTTCAATCTTGTATCTTCATAGTCCAGGAGTCCGACCAAAGGCTATAGTCCGGCCATCCGGACACCCCCTAATCCAGGACTCCCTCAGGCGCCATGGTGGGCAAGATGCCCAATGTCACCTGGCCCAAAGGCTCCTTCGTGGAGACCGTGAAGGGGTGGCAATCGGGGTGGTTCTATATCACCGAGCCATGCGACACCAACTAGGCAGCGACCCCCGAATTTTGATCCGGCGTCCCCATGCGGCTCACCTCCTGGAAAGAGAAGGGCTTAGCCTAGGGCTCATCGGTGGAGCTGACCGGACTTCAGACCTGCGTCTAAAATATGATAGGCAAGAAAATCAAGCTTGTCAACATGGTCCAGGTCATGCTCATCCACACTACAAGAAATATGTCAACTTATGACCACCACTATTGGTCACTGAAAGGTCACAAATTTCCATTTATGACGTTTTTGTGACCAAAAACAGAAGGTCAAAAGCTGGCCGTCGTAAACTGACTATAGCGACCTTTCTTCTGAAATGGTCGTAAACGTTTACGACCAAAATAAAGGTCGTAAATTTAACGACCAAATGTTTTGGTCACTAGAAATCCTACCACACCACGTCGGATCCACTGTGGCAAGCTGACGTGGCAGAATTACGACCAAATGAAAAGGTCGTAAAATAGAATCAGCCCGGTCCATTTCAGCCGTCTTGATGGGCCAAGCCCAATAATTCAGCCCATTTAAATTTTTTTTCTCTTTATTTTTCTTATCTGCATGGGCCTGGCCCAATATTTTGGCCTTTTATTTTCTGGGAATTGAGCCTTTTTCTGATGATTTTTTTTATATTCCACTATTGTTTTGGGCCACAGCCTTTTTAGTCTAGTTCGAATTTGGGCCTTGGCCTTTTTATTTTCTGTTATGCAGCCTTTTACAATTTTTTTCTTACAGTCATTTCTTTTTTAGGCCCAAGCCTTTTTGGTCTAATTCTTGTTTGGGCCTTGGCCTTTTTAGAGCCCAGGTTCTCATTTTGCATAACTATAAACAGAAAGGCCCAGCTGCACAAGTGATCCACAAGCCCAGGTGCACAAGTGATCCACATAACTTCACAGAAAATGATCCACAAGTGATCACATAACTTCACAGGATCACAGGTTCACAGGTTCACAAGTGCTCTAGTTTAAACAGCAAAATGCAACAAAATGCAACAACTCTCAGCTCAGCTCCTTAGCTCAAAGGTTCACAGCAAAATGCAACAGGTTCACAGGTTCAACTACCTTAGCTCAAAGACAAAGAGGTTCACAGCACAGCCATCAAACTGCCTTAGCTCCAAAGAGAGCCATCAAGTGGGCTAACTTCTCTTCCTGTTCTTGAGACTTCTTGCGCAGCAGCTCAAGTTCCTTGTCGCGTGCAGCTTCAGATTCTTCTGCCTTCATCTTGATTGCTGCCAATTCTTCATGCACCAGTTCAGCTTGAAGCTCGGACCTCTCCAGCTTCTGCTCAAGGTCACGAACATGAGCAGCAACTTTGGCAGAGTTGTTCCTAGATGACTGGAGGCCAACATTCCTGAGGAATGTGCTTTGCTTGACTTTGGTCTTGAGGACTTGTTCGACAATTTCAACAGCAGACTTTGGCTCTTCACCTTCTGGTACCGGTGCTTCCTTCATTTTTTCCATCTCAAGCTAGCATATGGAGGAAAATGATAGGCATTAGTGGGAGATCTATTTCACATTTTGCAAACCAAACCAAGCAAGAGAAACCAAACCAGCACACAAATGGATTATTTGAAGTAACCAAACCAGCACACAAAATCTATACAAGAAGATGATGACTAGTGACCTGGAGACATGCAATTGGAACAATATGATCACTTCATTAAGCCTAGAATGGTGGTTCTATATAAGATGGCTTCTCGAGTGAGCTGATCATCAAACTAACATTCAGATCAAATTTCATCATATCATAAAAAATGCATCAAATAGCTACAACAAGTTCTGATCAAATTTCCTTCTCAAGCCTACAATTGGAACAATATGAAGTATCAAACAACATCAAAGCATGGAACATAGCATGTGTTCTTGACTGGCTCCGAGTCAAACAACATCAAATCATCAAAGCATCAAAGCTGGCTGTGAATCAAACAGGGCAAAGCATGGAGTGACTTACTATAGCAGTCTTGACTGGCTCCGAAAACCCGTGCTTCGTGCTGTTGTGGGTGGCCTTAAACAAGTCAATCGCAGACAGCTCCTCACCCTTACGCTCTTCTTTCTGAAATGTTTTTCAACAAAAATCAAAATGTTATTCAGCAAGAATCAGAAATGTTATTCAATGAGGAACCAAAGGTAAGGTCTCTAGAGAAGAGTTCTCACAGTGGCAAAAATGTGTGCTGTGTAGTGCCTGGAACCAGTTCTTTGACTGTACACGACTTTTTGTCGATTCATCTTGTTCGACAAACAGGTTTCCTACAAAAAATCATACTGTCGGCATGATCTAGCACTAGCATATCATGTGCAGAACATAAAGCATCAAACAAAGCAGAGACAAACCTTGTTTCTTGGGGTAGACCACATCTCCACCAGAGTTTGCCATTCACCATCCGTTAGATCAGGCACCGGAGACTTAATGCTGACTTTATTTGTGGTTACGGTATCAAAATACTTCTTCTTGATCTGATGGCGTCTGTTCTTTGAATATTTCTGCAGAATATCTTTGCACGAGGTCTTGATGGTCTCCGAGTCCGTGTTCATCTCAAAATTTGCCTACCAAGATAGCAAACAAGGTAGGAACAATATTAGTGATCATGCATAGGTGTAACAGAAAATAGATAGCACATTAACTATGAAACAAGTAGCTTACAGCAACTTTCCCAATGTAGTTCTCCAATAGACTAGCATTTTTTTGTATAGCTTGAAGTGAGGAAGAACCGGAAGATGGCTTTTTGCAACGAGTCCACACTCAGAAGCAAGCTTTGCTGCCTGCAAAGGCTTCTCTGGACGAATCATCCCTTCAGCAATTTGGATAGGCACCTTGCTACCAAGCGACTTGGTGATCCTCTCTAGCCCTCTGCCCTTTCTAAGTCTAGTCTTGGGAGTCATTGCATCTGAAAATGAAAGAGAACTCATAAATTAGAATAGAAATCGACAAATGCAGGAATCAACAAAAGCATACATGATCATTCCATTTGGAAAATGCACTAGTAAAAGATAGCATTGCAAAGGTCAACTTGCCTGATTGAAGCACAAGCTGCTGTTCTTCTTCATTGATGACAGCGTTCCTATCAATAGAAGGTGCAACAGGGCTGAGGTCTGTGTGGACAGTGCCTGCTTCATCAATGCAGATGGTTCCTGCTTCATCTAGGCAGACAGTGCCATTTCCATCCATGCTGAGAGTGGTTCCTTCATCCATGGGCGGCAACTCATCACCCGTTTGCACCGAGGTCTGAGAGTCCATGAGCAGCATACTTTCCTGATGGTCTGTCGCAGTCGCCATCCTTGCTTTCTGCCTTGTGAGTCTATCAAGGGCAGGTTCATCAGGTTCTAGGATCCTCTTTTTTTGTCCTGGAGCTGGGGCCATCACCCTTCCTGGAGGCATTGCAGGAGATGTTTCTGAGCTCTTGTGCTTCTTGCTGACTGTCTTCTTAACACCAGGCCTCTTCGTCCTAGATTCCTTCAGTGCCTCGTATAAACAGCACGGAAAAAAGCATTAGATCACAAGAGAAATATGTGAGCACAAGGAATAACATAGATTAACAGAACCCCAACCCTCCAAGCAAGACAGAGTTTGCACCTTAACAATCTTGTTGACTACAACATCATCCACTTCCTCTCCATCAATAACTTCATCCTCTTTAGGATTGTACTCTGGGTCATCATTGATAACTCCACTACCCTCTTGAACCTCATCACTTCTACCTTCTTGTACACCCTTTGTTTTCCTAATCATCGACGCTATTGCACCGATGCCAAGGGACTGGAACACCTGATTGTTCCTCATGATATTTCTAGCCCTAACCTTCTCGTACTCGGTGAGAGGCTCTTCTTTGCATGATACAGGAAACATAACTATTAGGTGAATGTTTGGAATGCATGGACAGGCAGCCAAACATATCTTATGAAATTTTATTATCATTTAATCCTAGTTATTCAGGTAAGGAAGACTAACAGCACACAGGCACAATTAAGCCAGCTTATTTAGATTGCAGCAATACATTTCACTTAGCATATTAAGACATAGATTTTATGAAACTGGCCACAAGGAGCAAGTTGCACACCAACGGTTGGCCTCATGCTTGACCTTGTCCTCCTTGCCATGGATGATCTTGAGGTGGTGCTTGCAAAATAGAATAAACAACAATCAGATACAACAGGGATAAAGTAAAATGATGCACTTGTATCAATAAAGGAAAGCATTTGGACCATCATGCACATACATGTAATACATGTGAAACAAACTTGATGGATAAACAATACAGTGATCTAGTGTTATTAATTAAGAAAACATGTAAGTGCACCAAACAAGCAAAGTGCTACTGATAGAAACAAGCAAGCAAAGTGCTACTGATAGAAACAAGCAAGCAATGAAGGAAAATGAAGAGAAGGAAGCAAGTACTATTGATACAAACCCTAATTAATAAGCAAGCAAGTAGATTCTTCTCCAAGTGCTAGTGATACAAGCAAGTAATGCTGATGGAAACCCTAATTAAGCATGTATGCCAGCAAGCAACATGTATGCTAGCAAGCAAGCAACATGAACTAGTGAATTGGTGTCATGTACACATGCTTAGACAGTCTGACAGGAAGCTAGACGAGTATATCATGAGGACCTTCAAAACAACTAGATGTTGCCACTGGTAAAGCATGAAACAACTATACTTGCAGCAGTACAAAAGCAGATGAAAAAACTATACTCAACTATTGATTATGCTGTCTCTACACACCAAAAATGGCTACAGACTAGATGACACAAGTTAAGACATTTTGACAATTAGAATCAACCTTGTATATTACAGCAATCAAAATTATCTAGCACCAATCTAGTATATATTAAAACTAGTCATACTGCCTTAACACAGCAGGAATTCCAATACCACAATAAGTACTAAGCATTCCCGTGTTCACTGGAAAGAAGAACACAAGCTTCATGCACATATCATGAAAGAAGAACACTGCTACAAACCCCAGTAGTGCTACTGATAGCAAAGTGCTACAAGCAATCAAGTACATGTTCATACTAACCCAAGTTGCAAGCAAGCAAAGTGCATAATACAAGAAAGCAAGCATGGAAAGTGCTACTAATAGAAACAAGCATAGTGCTACTGACAGTAACAAGCAAACAAGGAAGGAAATTGAAGGGCAACAAACAAGAAAGTACTGTTGATACAAACAAGGAAGCAAGTAGCTTCTTTTCGAAGTGCTGTTGGAAACCTAATTCACCATCTATGCTAGCTGAGTAATTGAACCATACACAAGCAAGTACTGATACAAGCACCATCAACCAGACATCATCCACTTCCCCATCCATCCCCATCTGCAGCCTCGCCGTGAGGGAGGGAGATCCGGCCGAAACCCAGACAGAATCACACCTTGCTTGTCTCCCCCGAAACCCCGACTGACCCCATGAACCCTAACCCTAACCCCATGAACTAGAGGGAGATCCTAACCCCAAGAACCCTAACCCCACGCAACAATAAACATGAACCCTAACCCCAAGAACCACCAGAGGACCTACCGAACCACCAGGAGATCCTAACCCTAGAATATCCTAACCCATGACGGGGATCTACTAGAGGGGAGATGGATCCACCAGAGGGGAGGTGGATCCACAAGAGGAGGGGAGATGGATCAAGGGGAGAAGTACCTAGGGGGAGATGATGTTGACGATGCAGCCGCCGTCGTCGATCGCGCCGTCGTCGTCGTCGTCGATGTAGCCGTCGTCGATCGCGCCGTCGTCGATGTAGCCGCCGTCGTTGTTGATGTAGTCGATGTGGCCGCCGTCGTCGTCGATGTAGTCTGCGGCACAGAGGAGGGGAGGGAGTGGGAGCGGGGCGGCGTGGAGCAGGGAGGTGCGGGGCGGAGCAGAGGAGGGGCGGCGCTAGGGTGGGGAGGTGGGGAGGTGGGGAGCGGGGCGGTGCGAAGCGGGGAGGGAGAAGCTACGAGGGTCAGAAATGCATGCTTTTTGGCGACCGTCCGTAAAATAGGGTCTACTTTGAGATAGACATGGAATGGCGCCGTTTGGGGTGCCCCTCCTTGTAGCCGCTTCACGAAAAACGCATGTCTTTTGCATTCAAAAAATGAAAAACAGTTTTTTTTTGTTAAACAAGTTGGAACCTCGCTTTGTCAGCATTGTTTGCCATCACAAGACGGAGGCATGCGCCCAATTTGGGCATATTATCAGAAACTATTCAATGGATGCGGCCATATCATTGCTAGTTTGGCTTGAAAGGCATGAATCTTCATTCATGGTAGGTCGTTTTTGAGAACACTTTTTCAAGAAAACGCCGGTATTGCAAGTTTAGTATTTTTGCTAGTTGGTAGGCCACATTAGATGATGTGACGCGGAGGTCTCCCATTTTTTTGAATTTTTTTGAATTTTTTACGGTGTTTTCAAAAACCGGCCGATTTCATCGCGGCGGCCGTCCGTGGCTAGGGTTTGAGCCGTGCAAATCTGTTGTCGATTCTGTGATGAAATGCCTACCTGTGAAGATAAAAAGCATATTTAGTGAAAATAACGGGCAAGCTATGGAGGACCCGCAGTTCAAATTCCAGTCGGTTCCAGCTGAATCGGCCGAAGGTGGTCCGAATTGCTGGGAGTAGCTACGAGGGTCGGAAATGCATGCTTTTTGGCGACCGTCCGTAAAATAGGGTCTACTTTGAGATAGACATGGAATGGCGCCGTTTGGGGTGCCCCTCCTTGTAGCCGCTTCACGAAAAAGGCATGTATTTTGCATTCAAAAAATGAAAAACGGTTTTTTTGTTGAACAAGTTGGAACCTTGCTTTATCAGCATTGTTTGCCATCACAAGACGGAGGCATGCGCCCAATTTGGGCATATTATCAGAAACTATTCAACGGATGCGGCCATATCATTGCTAGTTTGGCTTGAAAGGCATGAATCTTCGTTCATGGTAGGTCGTTTTTGAGAACACTTTTTCAAGAAAACGCCGGTATTGCAAGTTTAGTATTTTTTTCTAGTTGGTAGGCCACATTAGATGATGTGACGCGGAGGTCTCCCATTTTTTTGAATTTTTTTGAATTTTTTACGGTGTTTTCAAAAACCGGCCGATTTCGTCGCGGCGGCCGTCCGTGGCTAGGGTTTGAGCCGTGCAAATCTGTTGTCGATTCTGTGATGAAATGCCTACCTGTGAAGATAAAAAGCATTTTTAGTGAAAATAACAGGCAAGCTATGGAGGACCCGCAGTTCAAATTCCAGTCGGTTCCAGCTGAATCGGCCGAAGGTGGTCCGAATTGCCGGGAGTAGCTACGAGGGTCGGAAATGCATGCTTTTTGGCGACCGTCCGTAAAATAGGGCCTACTTTGAGATAGACATGGAATGGCGACGTTTGGGGTGCCCCTCCTTGTAGCCGCTTCACGAAAAACGCATGTCTTTTGCATTCAAAAAATGAAAAACGGTTTTTGAATTTTTATGGTGTTTTCAAAAACCGGCGGATTTAGTCACGGCGGTTGTCCGTGGCTAGGGTTTGAGTCATGTTTTTAGCATTCAAAAAATGAAACTTATATTGTTTCATACAGGAGCATGCACAAAAACCCATAATTTTATCTTTCATCCATGAGCATGCAAATTTCAATTCCCATCAATTACCAAACTGAATATTCATTGTTAAAAACATGACTTGTTTAGATGACACTGTCATACAGCATCCATGAGCATGCACAAAATTAAACCTGACATACTTAACATTGACATGTTCATATTACACTAACAAGCTTAAACCTAACATGCTGAACACCTTCTTAACATCTTCACTCCTCCTTCTTCTCCTTCATCAACCTGATGCGCTCAGAGTGGCGAATCCCAACGCGGATGTACTCCTCTACCACAATTGGCATGGTCCTGTCGCCAAGCTGTGGGATTGCAGGAGCTGCCACCATCGCGAGGTCGTCGTCCGCCACCACCATCGCGAGGTCGTCGTCCGCCACCACCATAGCAAGGTCGTCATCCGCCACCACCATAGCAATGTCGTCATCCGCCACCACCATAGCAGGGTCGTCGTCAGCCACCACCATAGCATGTTCGTCGCCAGCCAGAATAGGCTGCTCCTCATCATCCCCGCTCTGCTCCTCGTCGTCATCCCCGCTCTGCTCCTCGTCGTCATCCCCGCTCTGCTCCTCGTCATCCCCGCTGCTGCTCCCATTGCCTGGCCAAATGCAACAAAGTGTGAACATGGTGTTGTCATCGTGCAGGTAGAGGAAGCCAAAAGGACAGGAAGAAGAGAGGCAGAGAGCTTACTGGCATCGTCGTCGTGCTGGTAGTACATGCGGCACATGGTGTTGTCGAACATCTTCACGGTGAACATGGCGTCACCGTCGTAGTGGAAGACAAGGAAGTACCCGAGCTGTAGCTCATGGGCGCGGGCGAAATGCTCCCAGCCGGGCCCTAGGTACATGTGGCCTTCACCATCAAACACCACCAACACTTCCCACAGCATGTGAAGCCCGCTGCCGGCCTCCCGCAGCTTCAGTTTGTGGGGCTCACGGCCGGCGAGCATCTTCGCAAACTTGTCAGGCAGCCTCTGCAGCGAGGGTCAAGCAGTGGTTAATTGTGGCAATCAAGCACTAGACAGCAGAGTGATGATAAATAAATGAGTGATGATAAACATACCTGCCTACTGCAAGATTTCTCAATTATGATCTCGAAGAACTCGAAACCGTCCAAGCCAGCCATCTCACTTATCTGAAAAGCAGCATTGTAAATTAAACAAGCACATCAACATCAATAGCATAGTAAACTAACACTAAAACAAGCACATCAACATCAACAGCAACAACATCATCATCAGGTGACCACCAACAGCAACAACACTAAAATCTACTATAAATTGACCAGAACCATATCTACTATAAATTGACCAGAACCATATCTATTATAAATGGACCAATAGTGTACAGCAAAACAACAATTTCAATATTACACAAGAAAGAAGTCTCAGGTTTATCAAGCACAGCAAAACAACAGTGTGACTGAAGAAAATTATAGCAGGAAATACTTCATGCATCATCAATAGAACCATACAGAAGTTTTATGATGCCTCCAGTTTCTCAAGATAAAACTAGCAGCATCCAACATGCTTTGGCATTCATCTCTTGATCGTCAAAATAAACCATACAGAATTCCACAAAAAAAAATTCAGAGACCACAGCCCATGATTCTAGGCAAAATAAACAACAATGTGTACAGAGACAGGCTTCTTTTTCACTTAATATTCAGAATATGCCAGATACACCCAAGGACAAACATGCATTACAACTTATCTTAAGAGAATTAACTACTGTACAAATGCAGTTCATATCATCTATCTATTAAAGAACATCTGTGAGGAAACATAATCCAATCCCTAATAATCCAACCCTAATCTAATCTAATGCAGTCCCAATCAAACCCTAACCAAATCAAACCCTAATCTAATCCAATCCCTATCTAATCTAATCCAATCTAGGCGATGGCAAGAACCCTAATCTAACCAGTAGCAGAAAAATAATCCAACCAGGAAGGAGAGAGAGAGGAAGGATGCATACCTCGAGAGAGAGAGAGAGGAAGGAGTCGGCGGCGGTGGGAGAGGAAGGAGCCGACAGCGGTGGGGAGGCCGGCGGTGGGAGAGGAAGGAGCCGACAGCGGTGGGCGGCACCGTTGATGGAGAGGAGGAGCGGGTCGAGTGGTGAGGAGAAGTGGGGAAAAGAGAGGGAGCGGGTCCACTTATCAGCGAGTTCGGTGTTTGCTACCTGGCTGGTTTGATATATTAAAAAGGGTGGGCATAGATTACAAAAGCAACAGCCTCTTCCTAGCCCAGTGGTTGAAACACATTGAAATAAGCGCACGGTCGTGGGTTCGAGTCCCCGCTTGCGCACATTTTTTGGGCAAATTAAGCGCATATTTTTTGGCCGCGCGAAATAAGTGAAATAAGTATTTTCTGGGCAGAGTAGCAAACTGTTCACTTGTCAGCGAGTGGGTCGAGTGGCCCACTTGTCAGCGAGGTATGTGTTAAATACTTGCCTGGTTTAACAGAAAAGAGATGGCATAGAGTAGATGATCAGTAACCTCTTCCTAGCCCAGTGGTACAAACACAGTGAAGCGAGCGCACGGTCATGGGTTCGAGTCCCCGCTCGCGCATATTTTTTTGCTCATAGTGAAATGATGCAAAATTCAGCTGCTCTGACCAAAACATCTTTAGTTCAAAAAAACATGAATTAAACATCTTCAGTTCTGAAACTTGAACTAAACATCTTCAGTACAAAAACAACCAAAAACTACATCTGCTAAACAAAACTTGAACTAAACATATTCTGTCTGACCATTTTGCAATGTTATGCATCACAACCAAAAACAGCATCTGCTACAGCATCTTCAGTTCACCAAAAACAACATCACATCACATCTTCAGTACATCAGGATCATCTGCTACAACCATCAGGATCATCTGCTACAACCATCAGGATCACATCCAAAATGTGTTTTGCATCCAAAATGCTTACAAAATACTACAACCATCAGGATCACATCAAATGCTTACACAAGGAAATCAAATGTTCTGCATTTTTCATCACCATTTTGTCACAGGATCACACCACTACAGCCATCAGGATCTTCAAGCATTTTGCTACCTGGAGATAATTGTAGTACATCAGGATCACCATGCATATGCACAAGAAGGATCACTACAGAGAGTTAGAAGGATCACCAAGGAGACCAAATTTACCTTCATGTCCATTCGCTACTCATCGTCGTCGATACGAAAACAAGGAACTCTATGCCCACTCCTGTTTTCCTCATCATCACTCCAATATTGCAGCATAGTATGATCAGTCCGGTTTTCCTCATCCTCGCTTTCATGTCCATCCTCTACCACCTTTCTTCTTTTCTTGATGCCTTCAACTGTTGCAGCACCAATGATCTCACGTTCCCGGTCCCTTCGCACTCTGCTTTGCACCGGAACTTCCATAGAGTCATCATCAGCTTGCAACGGAACTTCCGTAGAGTCATCATCTTGGTATGTTAGTCCACCATCACCGGGGCCCTTTTCCACTTCAGTTTCAGTCACACTCCACAAGTGTCTGTGCTGAAAGTTTTGCACAACTCGCCATTTTCCGTGCATAAGAGTGTCTGGCAGATAAAAAACCATTGTTGCTTGTGTTGTTAGAATAAAGGGATCACTCTTATACCAGCACCTTGCAGTGTTGATGCTTTTGAAGTGGCCATCATATTTGACAAAAGAGTCTCTCCTCTTCTTGCTACCAAGCTCAAACCAGTCACAGCGAAATAAGACAACCGAGCGATGGATGCCTCCACTAGAGTTGTACTGCAACTCCACGATGCTTCGAACCTGACCATAGAAGTCAATGATCTCACCATCATGTGACCCCTCAGTGACGATTCCACTATTCTGTGTCTTCCTTTTTTCCTCACGGTCAACGGTGTGGTACCAAACACCGTCAGCAATGCATGCTGAATACACTCTCAATCGCTTATCCGGTAAGCATGCCAAAGCAAATAGATCATCACTGACCTTCTTCTCCTCATGCAACTTTCCAATTTGCACAAATAAACCATTTAGCAAACAATGGTATTTAACAATGGGTGAATAACATAGAAAACATAAAACATGTGGCTAAAGATCTCACATGATTCTTAAACCAATTAGCAAACACCTTGGCAACCCTTTTATCAACATTGATATTGCTTTCTTCCTGATTTAACTCTTCCTTGCATTTCCTACAATGCCAACAAAACATGTGAATTAAAACATTTGGCTGGTGCCAACCCAAGCAAAAAAAATATATATATATATAATGAGTGCACAAGATATAACGTACTCGATATATGGTAGAACCTCGGCGCAATTGCTGAGCACAAACCAAACCATCTTGTCATACTCATCACCAGCCTCCAAGTATTGTGAGGCTCTAAGAAAGTTCACACCATGGTTGAAAACAGAGACATCACCACTTTGCGAATCAGACCGCTCTCTATTTCTGCCCGGCCGGTTCCATCTTGTTTCCACATCACCAAAGTATCTAGAGAAAAAAGTCAAGCGCTCGTCAATGACATATGCTTCAGCAATAGAACCTTCAGGTCTTGCTGTGTTTCGCACATAACGCTTACAAGTAAGCAACCTTCTTTCGATTGGGTACATCCAACCGTATTGCACAGGGCCTCTAAGCATTGCCTCTTTGGGTAAGTGCACCGCCAAATGGACCATCACGGTGAAGAAAGCTGGAGGGAAAATCTTCTCGAGCTTGCAAAGAATAATTGGGATTTCTTTTTCAAGTCTTTCCAAGACAGTTAACTTGAGGGTTTTGCATCACAGTTTTCTAAAGAAATTTCCAAGCTCAGCAACCGCTTCTTATATATCCTTGTGCATGATTCCTCGGAGGCCCGCAGGTAAAATCCTTTGGAGGAGGATGTGACAATCATGGGTTTTCAGTACTGAAAGCTTGAATCCATCAGAAGTAACACACTTTGCTAGGTTAGCAGCATAACCATCTGGAAATTTCACCGCTCTTAGGAATTCACAGAATGCAAGCTTTTGTTCTTTATTCATTGTATACCATGCTCGTGGAATTTCAAATGAATCTTCATCTTCATTGTGCTGTAGATGCAAATCTTCTCTTATGCCCATGTCCTCCAAATCAAGCCTAGAACTAACCGTGTCCTTTGTCTTCCCTTCAATGTTCAGAAACGTCCCTAGCAGATTCTCGCATATGTTTTTCTCAATGTGCATTACATCGAGATTATGCCTTAATTTCAGATCAGCCCAGTATGGCAGGTCCCACAAACAAGACCTCTGGTCCCAACATTGACCTTCCTCACGCTTTCTTTTCTTCGCTAGCTTTCCTGGTCTCACATCTTTCACCTTTGCAAGTTGCTGCTCCAGCTCTTCTTTAGTGAATTCAGCTGGCTTGTCACGGGTTTCATTCTCACCATTAAAATCTTTGCTTCTTCGCCAGCGATGGTTTCGGGGAAGAAAGCGGCGGTGCCCAATATAGCATATCATGCTCCTTATTCTCTTTGAGCAAGGGTCTTTGTCACAATGGACACAAGCCTGATAACCCGCTGTGATCCTCCCAGACAGAGTGTGCAGAGCCGGGAAATCATGGATGGACCATATGATCGCAACACGTAGATTGAACTTTTCTTCCGGACTCAAGGCATCGTATGTAGGTACACCAGTCCAGAGCTGGAGCAGTTCTTCTACGAGGGGATCCATAAAGACATCAAAATCCTTTCCTGGAGAATCTGGACCCGGGATAAGCAATGACATCATGAAGTTGGACTGATCCATGCATGCCCATGGTGGCAGGTTGTACGGCACCACAAAAACTGGCCACATGCTATAAGACGTGCTCATGTTCCCAAACGGATTAAACCCATCTGTGGCAATGCCAAGTTTTATGTTCCTTGGATCTGCAGCAAAATCAAAATGTATATGGTCAAACTCTTTCCATGCCTCTCCATCCGCTGGATGGCTCAGCTCATTGTCCACAGGTTGCCGCTTCAGCTTGTGCCACTGTACCTCACGCGATGATTTCTTCGAGATGAACATCCGCTGCAGCCTTGGTATCAAGGGAAAGTGCCTCAGTACCTTCTCCGGTATTGACTTCTTCCCATCAGCATCTTTCCACCTAGATGCATTGCATTTTGGACAGTTGTCATGCTTTGCTAAATCCTTTCGAAACAAGACACAGTTATTTGGGCACACATGTATTGACACATAACCTAACCCCAGCCTGCGGATTATGCTCAATGCTTCATCATGAGATCTGGGAACACAACTATCAGGGAATTGCAAGCTCAAAAGACGAAGTATTGCGTTGAATGCGGCATTGATAATCCGGTAGAAAGACTTGATGTGGAGTAACTTCACGGTGAAGGTAAATCTTGAAAATTTACCCCCTTCATGAGCTGCGCACTTCGCCTCCTCTAACACCTCAGCAAACAATGATTTCTGTCCATCAGCACGATCTTCAGCATCGTACAAATCCTTCAATAGGTCAGGAATCCTATCATCTTCATGCCCATCCTCTTCCTCCAAAACAGCATTATCTCGCAAAACCTTTTCCATGAAATCAATGCCAGCATCACCACCACCCATCATATGAGGGGCCTCTGTATCAGCTTCAAAATGTTGAGGTTGTCTGTCTAAAGGTTCTCCATGATATATCCATCTATCATATGTGCTGGACATCCCATTAAGAAGCAGATGATCTTCCACTCTTCCTTGAGCCATTCTTGGACGGTTGAGGCATTCACAACATGGGCAAAGAATGTGAGCATCGTTGGCAAAATTTGCCCGAACAAATGCCATGAAATCATCAACTCCTTTCATATGTTCTTTCAAAAACTTTCTAACTCCTTTTCTAATCCAGCTTCTGTCCATCTGCCAAAGACAACAAATTGTTGCAACTTAGCAAATCAATTTTAGTGCATCAAAATTAATTAATGAAAATGGATGGAAGTAGTGGAAGCTAAAATTCCAGAAAATTTTATATGCTAATTGCCTAACCACAAGGCCTGAAGAATTCTTAACAAACAAGCTGAACAATTCCTAACATCACATCAAGAAAATTCATCTATGCATTATCTACCAAACAAGCAAGCTATCTCCTAACTACTAACAGTGCATCAAAAAAATTCAACCATGCTGAAGAACATCGGACTGAAATCCATCTCCCACTGCTCGGGTGAGTCCCCCATGCTCACATCTGACTGAAATCCATCTCCCACTACTTAGAGAGGAGAGGGGAGAAGAGGTGAGGGGTGCATACCGGGAGGTGTGCTTGCGGCGGCGGCGAGTCCCCCATGCTCGGCGAGCCCCCACCACCGTCGGTCACCTACGCCCCTGCCGCCCCCGCCTCCTCGCCTCCGCCCCCTGCCGGCCCCGCCCCCGCCTCCGCCCCCTGCTGGTTGCTTCCGCCGCGAGGCCGTGGGCGATGTCACCTGCGGCGAGGCCGTTGGCGAGGTCACCTGCGGCGAGGCCGTGGGCGAGGTCACCCGCCGCCGCCGCCCGCCGCCACCTGGTCGGAAGACCTAGAAAAACGCTAAGTGTTGATCTGTTCGATGCCACCCGCCGCCACCTGGTCGGAAGGTCCCACTTGTCACTGGTACGTGAGAGCCGTGGTTTTATATACTATATGGAAAACTACCCACACATTAGCAACAATCTCTCCCTAGCCCAGTGGTAACGAACGAATGAACCCAGCGCGAGGTCGTGGGTTCGAGTCCCCACTAGCGCATATTTTTTAGGGAATTAAACGCTCGCTCAACCACCTGTCAAATGGGTCCCGCCTGTCAGTGTTGCAAAGAGCCGTAGTTCTATATAATGTATAGATAAACTCCCAGATGCGAGCAACTGTCCCTCTCTAGCCTAGCGGTAGCATGCGAGCCAACCAAGCGCGAGGTCGTGGGTTCGAGTCCCGCCTCGTGCATCTTTTTTGGGCGAATTAAGCGCTCGGACCCATCTGTCAAATGGGTCCCGCCTGTCAGTGTGTCCCCCGTCTATCTGTTGAATATTAAAACTCAAGCAAAAATGACACCTAGACAGAGACACATAAGCGAGGTTGCTGAGGTGGCTGCCTAATCATCCTAATTCATTCAAACTCAAGTGTAGTGACCATTTTATATTGGTCGTTATCAGCTACGGATGAGGCAGTGGACAATGCTACTAGCTCTACGACCATTTCCTCTAATGAAATTATGACCTTTCTGACCAAAATGGTCGTTATGGTTTAGGGTTTAGAGCCCCCCAGACAGCTTTTGACCAATTGGTCTAAAATGGTCATAAATTTATGACCAATTCTTCGAGGGTCACTGTCACAAGGTCATAAGTTGACATATTTCTTGTAGTGCCATTGGATCCTCCCGTGTTAGAGACGGTCTGACAATCTGTGGGAGTTCGACCCGGCCGAACACCAGATGCTAGAAGAGCTCTTCGGCGCGACACACAAAGACGTCTGGAAGGTGCTCTTCAAGGCCAACAAGGTCCCCCACCCATAACCGAAGATCGCGGACTCAGCGCGGAACGCCAAGCGCATCCGGTGAGTTTTTACATTTTGCAAGATGTGCCTTTTACCAGCACAGTCGCGGGAGGAATCTAGGCCTCCATGCTGATTCAACAGGACTGGGTAGCGATAGCGGAGCGGATCGACTGTCCGGCTCCGCTGCCTGCAGATCTAGCATCGTATCTTCTAATGAAGATGCTGTTTCCGGCGCCCTACGAGGTGCCGGAGAAGAAGGCCAAGAAGAAGGCCACAGGGACCAAGAAAGGTCTCCGGTGCAAGGTTGTATCGGACGTGACGTCTGAGGACACCGAGGCGCACTCCTCCAACAAAGACGAAGAGGAGTAATAGGAAGTCCCTCCCCCCAACCGGGGGGGGGGGGGGGGAAGAAGAGAAAGGCCACCTACAACAGCGAGGAGTGGCTGCCCAGGGACAAGCCCCTGGCTAAGTCGTAAGCTTTTGGACACTTTAATACTTCCAATATGTTTTGCTTTATTGCTTCTTATCATGCCGAACATGCATGTGCAGTCCGGCCAAATCCCACATCGGGGTATCCTCTTTGGAGGGGTCCCTAGGCCCGTCGGTGATGAACATCGATTCACTCCCGACAGCCTCCTCCCCCAGGCCCGCGGACGACACCGAGGTGTTGTCTTAGAGGATACCAGACCAGGGGGAGACAGTTCTGGAGACGCCCCCAGGCGAAATCCCAGTCGCCGGGCACATGGGAGGGAAGACCCACAAGGACTCCAATAACGGGGGCCGCAGCAAGTCTGGCCCCCAGCCGAATACGGCTCCGGAACCCAAGTGGTTCCGGATTTAGGCAGGCAACCTCTCTCTAAGGAGGGTGAGCCGCCTGTACCGATGACCTATTTCCATCCAGAGGCATTGGATAACTTGATGGAAGCGCTTCGCGGCGCTTCCATTGATGAAGAACATCGTACTCTTATGAGTACGGTGATTGAGAAGGTCCGGTCTGCCAAAAGTGGATTGACCGAAGCCTGCGCCAGCCTCCTAACAGGCTTTGAGGTAGGTAACAAAATTTTTAGAAAATATCACAGTATAGAGAGTAGCCCCTGATGCTCTGTTTGGTGTTCGGAAAGAAAGGCCGAACAGAGGATCAAATAACATCCGCAGGAGTCTAACAAAAGATGCCTATGTGAATAAGCAGGCGTCGCTACTGGCCGCTACCACTCGTACTGCGGAGGTCTCCAGACTAAAACGGTACCTGGAGCAGACCGAGGGAGAGCTCGGCCTCGTGAAGAGGCACTGACCGAGGCCGAAGACAAAGCGGCCAAGGAGCGCGCCGAGCGCGAGAAGCAAGAGGCCCGAGTCAACGAGGTCCAGCAAGAGCTCCAGGATTTCGTCCAAAAATACGAGTCCTTGGAGCGTGACTCTAAGACGCAAGAGTCGAGCTTGCGAAGGCCCTCCAGAGTGCATGAGATGCCAAGGCCGAAGCCCAAAAGGCCCTCCAGGGGATTCAGGCGGCCAAGAAGATTGCGGCGGGTAAGGCATTCATTATGCAAAGCAAGCATGTGGAGGAGACTTTCCTTTTACTTACCTGAATTTGGAGCTCTCCAGGAGCATTCACAGATATGGCGCACAACATATGTGATGCTGCCGAGTTCTACCGAGCTGAAGAAGGGAACTCGACGGAGAAGTTGTTCTGGTCTTAGTATATTTAGACCGAACATCCGATGCCCTTGAGCGACCAGCTGAAGCAACTGGTCGAACTGCACAAGGCAGCCGAACTGGCCATGAAGGACCTCATAGTCCGGCTGTGGCCTACCGAGCCCGTGCCCAGCAGCTACTTCGGCCTAGTAAAGCGGCTTGTGAGTGCCTATCCATGGCTTGAAGTTATAAAGTGGTCAGTTTGCATTGAAGGTGCACGAATGGCCTTTGCCCACGCAAAAGTGCACTGGGCGAAGATGGATGCCGAGAAGCTGATGACCGAAGGGCCGCCGAAGGGCAAGGAGCATCGCCACCCTGAAAAGTATTATGATAGTGTCCTGAAGGGCTCCCGCCTTGTAGCGGAGCAATGTGCGAAGGATGTAATCTTTGAGTGAATACACTCATTTTATCCTATAATATGAAACAAGTTTTTTTGCGCAATATAACGCTTGCTGATTTAAAATTTTACCTTTTGTGCGGCCGTTTATAAAATCTGAGAGTTGTCCAGTCGTCGGCTTCTGCCCCCATGTAACTAGTACCGGGGTGTTCGGGATAAATCTAAACACTCTTTATCCAAATTTTTGGTCCTTTAAGGAGGTGTTTAGCACAACGAACAAGGCAATCGGACTATATAGCTTTATCACTCTCACTTAGCCATAGAAGTTCTATAATTTTAAATTTTGGCGTAGCCCCTGGTATTCGGAAGGCCGAACTTGGGGCACTATACACGCCTAAATCAAACAAAGGCCGATTCCTCACCCAAAGCGGAAAAAATCTTTAAGGATTTGAGTCCTCTCGAACAGCGACCAGCTCTCGCCACATCATGACAATCAGTTTTCGGCTTTCTCTACTGAGGTGCTCGTCCGGAGGAACCGGGACACAATCGCAGTAGTTCTCCCTGTGCCACCTTAGCCGATATAGCGGAACATAAGGCAGCAAAACATGGGAGTAGGGAAAACCCAACTATTGACCCAAGACGTGATTCGGAGCTGATGCATATAATGCTATAAGTTCTGGGTGCCACACTGTCGAAAGTGTTCGGACTTTTCTTGCCGTGTTATGGGGTACACTGAAGCCCAAATGTACGGGTGCAATTTGTAATAAATAAACAGTCAAGGAAAAAGATAAAGAAATGTAATAGTAAGCTGATGCTGTACATTATTTTCCATTGTTATTTGAATAATACGTCAAGGCGTATGTATACAAGTAGTGCGATAAGCAGAATAGGACTTTTTGACATGTCCTAACCAAGAGCGAGCTGCGTGTGGGTATGTAAAACAGGTATAGCGATCGTTATCAGAGACCACCTGGGGATTCCCTTGTACGTCAAAGCTCCTTGCCTCCTTGGTGTTTCCGTCCCGTGATGGGTCCAATAATCAGGCTATCGGAAGAGCCTCCAGAAAATAGGGACCTGAAAGAAATAAAAGGGGTGAAGGTATATGGATCCTGGGGCGGCTGAGCCACATTGTGGACCGCATTCTAGTTGTGCCTCCGTCTATGCCCATGGTGTTTTAAGTGCGTAATTATGTACGCGCGGCACAAATTTCACCGCTTGACTGGGAATAGGATGGAGGCTGAATTGCTAGGCGAGCTCTGGACGTGCCGGACGATCCTGTTGCAGAGTACTTCAGACTCGCTTGGCGGTGTCCGGGGGTTTTATTGCCGAATTGGAGGTCTCCCTAAGAAGGATGCTCTGTACTTCTGTTGCGAGGGCCGCAGTGTGCTCCTCCGTATGGAGGGATCACTCTGTGTTTCCATTGACTGTTATAACCCCACGAGGTCCTGGCATTTTGAACTTGAGGTATGCATAATGCGGTACCGCATTGAATCTGGCAAATGTGGTTCGTCCGAGCAGTGCGTGATAGCCGCTGCGGAAGGGGACGATATCGAAGATTAACTCCTCGCTTCGCAAGTTGTCCGGAGATCCGAAGACTACTTCCAGTGTGATTGAGCCCGTGCAACAGGCCTCTACACCTGGTATGACACCTTTAAAGGTGGTTTTGGTGGGTTTGATCCTTGAGGGATCGATGCCCATTTTGTGCACTGTATCCTGATAGAGCAGGTTCAGGCTGCTGCCACCGTCTATAAGGACTCGTGTGAGGTGGAATCCATCAATGATGGGGTCGAGGACCAACGCGGCCGAACCGCCATGACGGATACTGGTCGGATGGTCCCTACAATCGAAGGTGATCGGACAAGAAGACCATGGGTTGAACTTTGGGGCGACGGGCTCCATCGCATAGACGTCCCTTAGTGCACGCTGCCGTTCCCGCTTGGGAATATGGGTTGCGTATATCATATTTACAGTTTTTACTTGGGGAGGAATTTCTTCTGTCCTCCTGTGTTCGGCAGCCGGGGCTCCTCGTCGTATTCACTATGCGGCCCCTTTTCCTTGTTTTCGGCATTCAACTTGCCGGCCTGTTTGAACACCCAACATTCTCTGTTGGTGTGGTTGGCTGGTTTATCGGGGGTGCCGTGAATTTGACATGAGCGAGCGAGTATGCGGTCTGGACTGGACGGGCCCGGATTGTTTATTTTGAATGGCTTTTTCCGCTGACCGGACTTAGAGCCACTGAATCCAGCATTGACGACCGTATCCTCGGCGTTATCGCCATTATTGCGACGCTTGTGTCTGTTGCGTTGGGGCTTGCCGTTGCTATCTCTAGCATCTGAGGTGCCAGGATTTCTTGATGTGCTATTGCTATGAGCCAGCCAGCTATCCTCGCCCGCACAAAAGTGGGTCATGAGTGTTGTGAGGGATGCCATGGACTTCGGCTTCTCTTGGCTGAGGTGTCGGGCGAGCCACTCGTCACAGATGTTATGCTTAAAGGCCGCTAGGGCTTCGGCATCCGAACAGTCGACAATTTGGTTCTTTTTAGTTAGGAACCGAGTCCAAAATTTCCTAGCTGACTCTCCAGGCTGTTGGGTTATGTGACTTAAATCATCAGCATCCGATGGTCGCACATAAGTGCCCTGGAAGTTATCCAGGAATGCATCTTCCAGGTTCTCCCAACTTCCAATGGAGTTTACCGGCAAACTATTCAGCCAATGCCGAGCCGGTCCCTTGAGTTTTAGTGGGAGGTACTTGATGGCATGTAGATCATCGCTGCGGGCCATGTGAATGTGGAGAAGGAAATCTTCTACCCATACCGCGGGGTCTGTAGTCCCATCATAGGGGTTGATATTCACGGGCTTAAACCCTTCTAGGAATTCATGCTCCATTACTTCATCAGCGAAGCATAGGGGGTGTGCGGAGCCTCTATGCTGGGCTACATCACGACACAGTTCAAATGAGTCTAGTATGTTGTATTCGGCCCGGCTGGATTTGTATTTAGTATATCCAGCGTGGCGGTCATCGTCACGCGTTGGGGCGCGCCCCCCGTGATCCGTAGATCGATCTTGTCTGTCCTGCTTTGTTTTCCAATTCATATAGCAGGTCTTGCATGTAGCCCCGGGCCTTCGTGTTTTTGTTTGTTTGGTGATGGGGTGCGGGCTAGTGTTCGGGCTGATACGCCACTTTTCTCGGCGACGAGGTGGCCGGTCAGCCGCATCCTGCGCTGGTAGTGTAGGCTCTAGTGCCTCCTCCTTGAATTGAGGTAACAACCTGCGCTTTGGGTAACTTTTGGTTGGGTGCTCGAGTCCGTATTCCTCGGCTGCCAGGACCTCAGTCCATCTATCAGTTAGCAGATCTTGATCAGCTTGAAGCTGCTGCTGCTTTTTCTTCAGGCTTTTTGCAGTGGCTATAAGCCGACGCTTGAAGCGCTCCTGCTCGACGGGATCCTCACGCACGATGAATTCTTCATCGCCGAGGCTCACCTCGTCTTCGGAGAGGGGCATGTGATTATCATTGTTGGTGTCAAAACCGGCGGATCTCGGGTAGGGGGTCCCGAACTGTGCGTCTAGGCGGATGGTAACAGGAGACAAGGGACACGATGTTTTTACCCAGGTTCGGGCCCTCTCAACGGAGGTAAAACCCTACTCCTGCTTGATTGATATTGATGATATGGGTAGTACAAGAGTGGATCTACCACGAGATCAAGGAGGCTAAACCCTAGAAGCTAGCCTATGGTATGATTGTTGTTCTGCCCTATGGACTAAAACCCTCCGGTTTATATAGACACCGGAGAGGGCTAGGGTTACACAGAGTCGGTTACAATGGTAGGAGATCTACATATCCGTATCGCCAAGCTTGCCTTCCACGCCAAGGAAAGTCCGGCCGATGATGATAGTTCGGCTATCCGGACACCCCCTAGTCCGGGACTCCCTCAGTAGCCCCTGAACCAGGCTTCAATGACGACGAGTCCAGCGCGCATGTTGTCTTCGGCATTGCAAGGCGGGTTCCTCCTCCGAATAATTCATATAAGATTGTGAACACCAGGATAGTGTCTGGCTCTGTAAAATAAATTCCACATACCACCGTAGAGAGAATAATATTTATGCAAGTTCAATCTGCTGACGTATTTTGTGGCGTGACGTCACACCACAACCAAGCCTTTACTCGAATCGTTTTTATTATACCACCTCAGCGCGTTTAGCGAAGCGGTTTCCTTGGCACGTCTTGTCGAAGCAGAGATCGTGTTCCCTTATTCCAGGATTCCCATCAATACGGACGTGGGTAACCCAACCGAGCCCGTTGCCACGCCTCCTCCATCGAAGGCGAGTTCCAAACGGTCACGGGGACGGCTCTTGGTATTCTCCCTCTTTATAATGAGACCAAGGCCCGTTCTTTTTCTTCAATCCTCAATAGAATCCGCCCCTCGCCCCGAGTTCCAACACCCAGGGCTCCAGATTCGGGCACTCTGGACCTTCGACAATGTCCGGCTCCGACCTACAGGGCCGGTGGATGCCCTCCTCCATCACGGAAGAGGACGTGCTAAAGCTGAGAGACGCCAGGTACTTAACCTACGAGATTTCGCATAGGTTGCCTGCCCAAGGGCAAGTCATTCCTACTCCCGAGCCTGGCGAGAGTGTCGTGTTCGTGTCTCACCTCCATCGGGATTTAGGCTTCCCGATGGATCCCTTCGTGAGGGGGCTCATGTTTTACTATGGGCTGGAATTCCACGACTTGGCTCCGGAGTCCATCCTCCACATCTCATCATTTATTGTTGTCTGTGAAGCCTTCCTCCGCACTACCCCTCACTTCGGTTTGTGGCTCAAAACCTTCAACGTGGAGCCGAAGATGATTGAGGGGCGTTAGGCAGAGTGCGGCGGGGCGGTTATAAGCAAGAGGGCTGATGCTCCATGGCCCGAGGGATCTTTTTAGGAGGAGCTCGGCTTGTGGCAACAGGAGTGGTTCTATATCACCGCTCCCAGGGGCAGCAGGCAGAGGCCGCCGCCCGCCTTTCGCTCGGGCCCTCCACAACGGCTGACGTCATGGGCCAACAAAGGGCTTGACTGGGGGCCGTCCAAGGACGTACCCATATTGCAGGGCCGGATTCGAGACCTCCAAGAGAGGGAGATCAATCTGGTCGTAGTGACGCAGGTTATGCTGATTCGGCGCCTTCTGCCCTGCAAACGTCGCCCCCTCCGCCTATGGGAATTCAATCCAGAGGGACTGTGATCTCTTCAACACTTCATGGGTACGACACCCGTGGAGATGTATAAACTGTTCTTTGGATCACAAGAGATGTGTCCGGACTTGACCGAGGACGCCGGCCTAAGCTGCAATCGCCCGGATACTCAAGTAAGTAGTCCTGTGTCTGGACATACCGTCCATTTATTTATCATGGATTTGCCTCTTAACCAGCTATCCTTTGAACAGGAGTGGATAGCGCAAGCAAAACTGATACGGTGTCCGGCCCCCCTCCCTGAGACCACGCCGGATCCCGTGTTAGTCAAGATGTTGGAGGTTGCGCCTTCGGAGGAGGGCGAAGGGGGGAATAGGGAAACTACCGCCTCTGCTAAGGAGGCTCTCAATAAGGGGGAATCAAGAATCCCTCCCTCCAGGGGGAGAAGAGGACCGCTTCCAAAGAACCGGAGGCTAAGACCTCAAAGCGAGGGAAGAAATCTGCACCGGAGGGTCCTGTGCCGGGAGGAGTCCCGGCCGCACTGTCTCCCCAAAGGAATCAGCCCTCCAGCGAGCCGTAAGTAGAAAAAGAGGAGTTTTGTAATAAGGGACATCCCTATTTTATTTCTAAGGATTACCGAAGCTTTTACCTTGTAGTTCGGATCTCAGCCCTTCTCAGCAGAGCTCATCCTCGGGGGACCTTCGTCTGGAGATGATGGAGAGCGAAATGCCTCCATCTGCCACCCGGTCAGGCGGGGCGGACGACCCTGAGGTGTCGTCACGGAGGGTCTCCCCGAGTCCGGCGGGGCCGGGGAGTTCGGCACCAACTGGTGTACAGCCGGTGGAGCTGAAGGATCTACTCGAGAGGGCGTCTATCTCAGAAGATCACCATACATTAATGAGTATGGTGATTGAAAGGATCTCATCCGCTGAGTGCGGGTTGCATGAGGCCATCAGAAGTTTACTGGCGGGGTTTGAGGTACGCAAAAAATGACATACCTTTTGACAGTTTTGCACATAGAGTGCGCCCTGTATAGATAGTAGCCCTGAGACTCGGTATGTTGTCAAAAGCGACAGCGTGCCGAGGATCATAATCTCAGATATAAAATGTCGCCTTTCCTATGCAGGTGGCGGAACTTTCGGTGGCCAGCCGGACTGATAGAGTTGCCGAACTGAAGTGGCAACTCGATGTTGCGGATGCGGACATCGCGCTGGTCAATAAACGACTTGATGAGTCACAAGGTAGGTGGTTTCTCCGCGGTCACCTTGTAAGGGAGCTGATGCCCACACCTTACAACATGTATGCTTGATGCAGATGGCGCCGCTGCTATGGAGGACCTTCGGGCAGAGCTTGCTCGAGCCAAGGAGCAAGCCAGAAAAAGTGATGCGGCTGCCTCGAAGGCAGCTGAGGAGCTGAAAGCCGAAAAGGCTGCTCACTGCCTAAGCAGGGAGGAGATGGTCGGAATGGCCGTGAAACTGAAGGATGCTGCCGACCGCTATGAGGTTCTTGAAAGAGAACGCCAAGCGGAGCAAGAGGACCTGAAGAAGGCCACCACCAAAGCCAAGGATGCCCGTTCTTCAATGCGGGCTATAAAGGAGGAGCTACGTCAGGCCGGAGACATTGCGGCTGGAAAGCCCTTTCTGCTGCGTAGGAAGTTCACGGATCCGAAGTATGCTCAGTTGGGCCAGTTGTGGGGTGCGGAGGATCCTTATCTGAATTTGGCGGTGAGTGCGGCGAACGCAGTCGTGCACTTCCGAAGCCAAAAGGATCACGAAATGGAAGAGCTTTTTTGGTCTTAATTCCATAGTCCGGGGCATCCCCTTCCGTTAACCGATCGGTTGGCTGAGTGGGCTGAGCTGAATAGGCTGTCCGGACTTGCCATGAAGGATGTGGTGGCTCATTTGTGGCAGGAAAGGCCCAAGACGAAGAGCTATTTTGGCTTAGTGCGGCAATTCCTTGGTGCGGTGCCGCATATCAAGGCGATTAAGCGGTCGGTATGCATAGAGGGTGCATGGATGGCTCTTGCCCGTCTCAAAACATACTGGGCAGAGATGGATGCCACCGATGTTGCATCCCGGGGTTCGGACAGAAGACGATTACCTGCCGAGCACTATTTTGAGGAAGTCCTGCAGGGCGCTCGTTTAATAGAGTCTGCTCGAAAAATGTTATGTTCAAATGACATGTATGATTTGTAAAACCATATTTATAATGTAACGGCTTTTTATACTTGTACGTTCAAGTATTGAAATATCTCCTGTGCGGCCATTAATGTATATGTATATATAACCTGAAAGATTGCAGTCTTCGGCTTCAGCCCCCACACACGTGGTGCGGGGGTGTTTGCAAAAAAGCGCATTTTCACACTTAATCCAACGTCTTGGTCCTTTGAAGGAGGTGATAGCGTAGCAAACTAGGCAACCGGACTATAATGCTTTATCACTTTCACTTAGCCATAGGAGCTTGATGGTGGGGCTACTATATAGCCCCTAGGGGCACCGCGCTCTCCGAACTCGGGGCGCGTGTGTGCCTGACCGGGAAACGGTCCTTCGTCAAAGCGGAGGAATTCTAAACATTCTGATAGTCGATCGAGTGGTTGACCAGTCTCTCGCTATATCATGACAGTCAGTTTTTGGCTTTCTCTACTGAGGTGCTCGCCCGGCCGAACCGGGGCACACTCGCAGTAGTTCTCCTGGTGCCGCGTTAGCCGATAGATCGGAACGTAAGGCAGCAAAACACAGGAGCCGAGCAAACCCAACATTTGACCAAAGACATGATTCGGAGCTGATGCATATAAGGCCTAACTCGAGACGCCGAACACTCCCTGAGGTATTCGGTCTTTATGATGATGGGCAGAACAATGCCCTTAAGCCCCTAGTGTCCAGGTACGTGCGAAAACTTCTGACGCGGCCGATGCCAAAACGCCCGCCTCCTCCTCGGTTATGGTAAGAAACCGGGGGATGTGTATCAACAAGAGACAGTAGAAAAGGTTTACGCAGGGTCTTAATCTAAAAAGAATCCTTGTAACGGGTCCCTGTTGCACGTCTGTGCCTGTGTCTCCGTTGTGCTGTATCCTGGACGGGTGTAGCACGTTGTTCGTCTGTAAGAAGAGAAGAACTTTAGTTTAGAAAAATATCGTGCAAAAAATGTATTTAAAACAGAGTACGATTTTAAAAGATGAATAGAGTTGAGCTTTATTGGCTCTCATTATTCATGCGTGCAGCCCCTTGTAAAGGGGTATGCGGCTGGAAGCCCCTTGTTTATTTATGCCGGGCTCGTCTAACCGTGTCCGGGGTCTGAATGACCTGTTTTTATGGGCTTTGATCAGCAAGGTCGGATTAGCGTGTGGCTGTCAAGGCAGTCTCACGTTCTTCCGTGGTCGAGGGACACTCGAAGTTACCTTTTAGTGAGATGATGCCGCGTGGACCGGGCATTTTAAGTGTAAGAGACGCGTAATGCAGTATTGCGTTAAAGCGGGCGAAAGCTTCGCGTCCCAATAGTGCTTGATGGCTACTTTTGAATGGGGCGATATGGAAGATTAGCTTTTCACAACGGAAGTTGTCGGATGAACCGAACACAACCTGTAGTAGTAAAGAGCCTGTACAATTGGCATAGGGGCCTGGCGTCACTCCTTTGAAGGAAGTGTTGCTATGGCAAATTTTGGTAGGGTCTATCCCCATTCTGCGGATGGTGTCCTGGTATAACAGGTTTATATCACTGCCGCCATCCATTAGGACTTGTGTAAATTGTAGTCCGTCGATTATAGGATCCAATATCAAAGCGGTCCATCCTGCATTTCGAATACTTCTGGAGTAATCCTGATGGTCGAAAGTAATTGGTTTTGACATACAATTTCGGGACTCCGCTGGGGTGGACCGTGCGGCGCGTGCCTTAGTAGGAGCCGCACTTTTTTTTCTTGCTATCACTTGAAGTGAGTTCACTGTTTTGACTTCTTGTGGGAAACTTTTTTGTTTTCCGGTGCTCTGCTTGTGGGGTTCGTCATCGTCTTCGCTTGGTGTGTCGAGCCCCTTGTGTTCGGCGTTAAGTCGGCCGGACTGCTTGAAGACCCAACAATCTGTGTGGGTATGGTTTGCAGGCTTCCCGGGGGTACTGTGGATTTGACATATCCTGTCCAAGATTTTGTTTAGGTTGGATAGCTCATCACTGTTGTCCTTAAGAGGTAGTATTTTGTTGTTCGGCCGAGAGCTTTTGAACCCGGCGTTGACCGCCGTGTTCTTTGGGCCATTTTCCTTAGTCCTGCGCTGTTCTTTTCTGCGTCGTGATTTCCCGTTTCCATCCCTGACCTCGGATGTACTCGGGTCGCTGGTGCTGCATCTTGCCAGCCAGCTATCTTCCCCCATGCAAAAGCGGGTCATGAGGCTTGTTAGCGCGGCCATTGTTCTTGGCTTTTCCTGTCCGAGGTGTCTGGCGAGCCATTCGTCTGGGACGTTATGTTTAAAGGCTGCTAAGGCTTTGGCGTCCGGACAGTCGACTATTTGGTTCTTTTTGGTGAGGAACATGTTCTAGAATTTGCGTGCTGACTCTCCGGGCTATTGAGTTATGTGACTTAAATCGTCTGCATCCGGGGGGCGGACATAAGTCCCCTGAAAATTTGCTCGAAACGCATCCTCGAGCTCTTCCCAACTTCCAATGGTATTTTCTGGGAGGCTTTTGAGCCAATGCCGAGCTGGCCCTTTGAGCTTGAGGGGTAGGTATTTTATGGCATGGAGATCATCTCCTCTAGCCATATGTATGTGTAGGATATAATCCTCGATCCAGACTCCGGGGTCTGTTGTTCCATCATATGCCTCTATGTTTACGGGTTTGAATCCCGCTGGAAATTCATGATCCAGTACCTCATCGGTGAAACATAGGGGGTGTGCGGCGCCCCTGTATTTAGGTGTGCCGTTATCTTTTTTGGCCCATAGATGGACCTGACCGGGCCATCCTTTTTGCGAGGATCCTTATGTGGATCGTGTGCCGGCTTGTGTGCGGCGCTGCTTGCCACTCTCAGCCTGTCATCTGGTCGTCTATCTGGCCAGGCGGCCTCTTTGTTTTTTGACTGTGGGGGCTCTATGGCCTCCTCGTCAAATTCGGGCAACAGCTTGCGCTTCGGGTAGCTCTTTGCTTGGTGACTATTGCTGTATTTATCTGCGGTCTTGAGTACTTTGCTCCATCTCATTTTGAGTACGTCTTCCGCTGCTTTGAGCTTCCGCTTCTACTTCTTCAAACTTCTTGAAGTGGCGACGAGCCTTTTGTGAAGGTTCTTATGCTCCAGTGATGTGTCCGGCGTGAGATCGTCTGGACTGTTGTTTTCGCCGGGGATGGGTTGCTCGTCCAATTCATCCTGTTCGGATGGTTGCTTGGTGGCATGTTCGTCGTCCACTGGTTCACCCTGCTCTACGGCTGGGGCAATATGGGTGCTGTTGTTATCGAGGCGGGACTTCGGGCAGCGTTTGCGTCGCTGTTTTGGTTGTTTTTCGGGGGAATTATCCTTTGACACGTCCTGTTGTTCCTCATTATCGCTTCCTTTTGGTGTATCCACCATGTATACATCGTGAGTTGAGGTGGCTTTCCAGTGCCCAGTAGGCACTGGTTCTTGGTCGTCTCCGGCATCGTCGTCCATACCGTCGATGTCTTCGGGGTCGGAGTCTAGCATGTCGGTTAGGTCGTCGACAGTGGCTACGAAGTGGGTGGTGGGTGGGCTTTGAATTTCTTCGTCGTCCACATCCCAACCGTCCTGGCCGCAGTCCGGACAGGGCTCTCCTGATAACGAGAGATATTTTAGCGAATCCAGGATGCCGCCGAAAGGTGAATGTTGAAAGATGTCCATAGCAGTGAACTCCATGATCGGCGCCCAATCGGATTCGATTGGAGGGGGCGCGGGAGGTTCGGAGTCCGGCGAGGAGTCCGGCACCTCGGAGTCATGAGCTTCACAAGGGACATTGTCAGTATTCGGCTCCATCGCTGCAGAGGTTGCAGCCCCCGAGGCGGTGTCCAGCCACCCGTCCTCGATCTGCGCAGCTGGCTCCGAATTAAGGGTCGGAGCGGACTCATGTGCGGCCTCCAGGGCACTGTCCGGCAGCGGAGCTAAATCATGCCCATCGCGACAGTGCGGCGCGCTCGTCTATGGCTCGAATCCATTGAAGATCAAGTCTCCGTGGATGTCAGCCGTGAAGTTCAGACTTCCAAATCTGACCTGACGGCCAGGGGTGTAGCTTTCGATCTGCTCCACATGGCCAAGCGAATTGGCCCGCAGTGCAAAGCCGCCGAATACGAAGATCTGTCCGGGGAGAGAAGTCTCACCCTGGACTGCATCGTTGTTATCGATGATCGAAGGAGCCATCGAGCCTATCGGTGACGACACAGAGGAACTCTCAATGAAAGCACCAATGTCGGTGTCAAAACCAGCGGATCTTGGGTAGGGGGTCCCGAACTGTGCGTCTACGCAGATGGTAACAGGGGACAAGGGACACGATGTTTTTACCCAGGTTCGGGCCCTCTCGACGGAGGTAAAACCCTACTCCTGCTTGATTGATATTGATGATATGGGTATTACAAGAGTGGATCTACCACGAGATCAAGGAGGCTAAACCCTAGAAGCTATCCTATGGTAGGATTGTTGTTCTGTCCTATGGACTAAAACCCTCCGGTTTATATAGACACCGGAGAGGGCTAGGGTTACACAGAGTCGGTTACAATGGTAGGAGATCTACATATCCGTATCGCCAAGCTTGCCTTCCACGCCAAGGAAAGTCCCATCCGGACACGGGACGAAGTCTTCAATCTTGTATCTTCATAGTCTTGGAGTCCGGCCGATGATGATAGTTCGGCTATCCGGACACCCCCTAGTCCGGGACTCCCTCAGTCATCCTCTGAGTCTCCATCCATTGCCTATTTATTAGGGCTAGCTTGCCCATTCTCCCATCTGTCTTGCTCGAAGCTTGGCTGGGCGGGATTGTTTTCTTCGACATCATCCAGAGTGCTATTGTCTCTTGTGCCGGTATCGCTATTTTTGCTATAACGGGGCTTAGAGCGGCGCCGCTGACGCCGGCGCTTAGATTGCTTCTCAAGGGTATTATCCTCCGTTGCCTCATCGCCATTGCTTTCTTTGGGTGTGTCCACCATATATATATATATCATATGATGAGGTGGTTCTCTAGCGCCCTTTGGGCGGTGGTTCCTGTTCTTCTCCGGCATCATCATCCTGAAGGAAATATGCCCTAGAGGCAATAATAAAGTTATTATTTATTTCCTCATATCATGATAAATGTTTATTATTCATGCTAGAATTGTATTAACCGGAAACATAATACATGTGTGAATACATAGACAAACATAGTGTCACTAGTATGCCTCTACTTGAACTAGCTCACTGATTGAAGATGGTTATGTTTCCTAACCATAGACATGTGTTGTCATTTGATTAATGGGATCACATCATTAGGAGAATGATGTGATTGACTTGACCCATCCCGTTAGCTTAGCACTTGATCGTTTAGTATGTTGCTATTGCTTTCTTCATGACTTATACAAAGTTCCTCCAACTATGAGATTATGCAACTCCCGTTTACCGGAGGAACACTTTGTGTGCTACCAAACGTCACAACGTAACTGGGTGATTATAAAGGTGCTCTACAGGTGTCTCCGAAGGTACATGTTGAGTTGGCATAATTCGAGATTAGGTTTTGTCACTCCGATTGTCGGAGAGGTATCTCTGGGCCCTCTCGGTAATACTCATCACCTAAGCCTTGCAAGCATTGTAACTAATGAGTTAGTTATGAGATGATGTATTACGGAATGAGTAAAGAGACTAGCCAGTAATGAGATTGAACTAGGTATTGGATACCGACGATCGAATCTCGGGCAAGTAACATACCGATGACAAAGGGAACAGCGTATGTTGTTATGCGGTTTGACCGATAAAGATCTTCGTAGAATATGTGGGAACCAATATGAACATCCAGGTTCCGCTATTGGTTATTGACCGAGAATAGTTCTAGGTCATGTCTACATAGTTCTCGAACCCGTAGGGTCCGCACGCTTAATGTTATGATGACAGTTTTATTATGAGTTTATAAGTTTTGATGTACCGAAGGTTGTTCGGAGTCCCGGATGTGATCATGGACATGACGAGGAGTCTCGAAATGGTCGATACATAAAGATTGATATATTGGATGACTATATTCGGACACCAGAAGTGTTCCGGGTGTTTTCGGAGAAAAACCGGAGTACGGGAGGGTTACCGGAACCCCCCCGGGAAGTAATGGGCCTTGATGGGCCCTATTGGAGAGAGAGAGGGGCCGGCCAGGGCAAGTGGTGCGCCCCCTCCCCTTGAGTCCGAATAGGACAAGAAAGGGGGGGGGGGGCGGTGCCCCCCTTGCCTTCCCCCTCTCCCACTCCTTCCTTCCCCCTCCTTCTTGGAATAGGAAAGGGAGGGGGGAAACCTACTTGGAGTAGGTTTCCCCCTCCTAGGGCGCGCCTCCCCTTAGGCCGGCCCCCTCCTCCTCTCCTCCTTTATATACGGGGGCGGGGGGCACCCCATAGACACACAAGTTGATCTATTGGATCGTCACTTAGCCGTGTGCGGTGCCCCCCTCCACCATAATCCACCTCGGTCATATCGTCGCGGAGTTTAGGCGAAGCCCTGCGCCGGTAGAACATCATCATCGTCACCACGCCGTCGTGCTGACGGAACTCATCCCCGACGCTTCGCTGGATTGGAGTCCGGGGGACGTCATCGAGCTGGACGTGTGCTGAACACGGAGGTGCCGTACGTTCGGTGCTTGGATCGGTCGATTCGTGAAGACATACGACTACATCAACCACGTTGTCATAACGCTTCCGCTTTAGTTGAACCGAGTGTGGCTACGCCCGGTCCTTGCGAAGGTTAAAACAACACCAACTTGACGAACTATCGTTGTGGTTTTTGATGCGTAGGTAAGAACGGTTCTTTCTCAGCCCGTAGCAGCCACGTAAAACTTGCAACAACAAAGTAGAGGACGTCTAACTTGTTTTTGCAGGGCATGTTGTGATGTGATATGGCCAAGACGTGATGCTATATTTTATTGTATGAGATGATCATGTTTTGTAACCGAAGTTATCGGCAACTGGCAGGAGCCATATGGTTGTCGCTTTATTGTATGAAATGCAAACACCCTGTAATTGCTTTACTTTATCACTAAGCGGTAGCGATAGTCGTAGAAGCAATAGTTGGCGTAAACGACAACGATGCTACGATGGAGATCAAGGTGTCGCGCCGGTGACAATGGTGATCATGACGGTGCTTCAGAGATGGAGATCACAAGCACAAGATGATGATGGCCATATCATATCACTTATATTGATTGCATGTGATGTTTATCCTTTATGCATCTTATCTTGCTTTGATTGACGGTAGCATTTTAAGATGATCTCTCACTAAAAATTATCAAGAAGTGTTCTCCCTGAGTATGCACAGTTGCCAAAGTTCGTCGTGCCCAGACACCACGTGATGATCGGGTGTGATAAGCTCTACGTCCATCTACAACGGGTGCAAGCCAGTTTTTGCACGCTCAGAATACTCAGGTTAAACTTGACGAGCCTAGCATATGCAGATATGGCCTCGGAACACAGAGATCGAAAGGTCGAGCGTGAATCATATAGTAGATATGATCAACATAAAGATGTTCACCATTGAAAACTACTCCATCTCATGTGATGATCGGTTATGGTTTAGTTGATTTGGATCAAGTGATCACTTAGATGACTAGAGAGATGTCTGTCTGAGTGGGAGTTCTTAAGTAATATGATTAATTGAACTTAAATTTATCATGAACTTAGTACCTGATAGTATTTTGCTTGTCTATGTTTGTTTGTAGATAGATGGCTCGTGCTGTTGTTCCGTTGAATTTTAATGTGTTCCTTGAGAAAGCAAAGTTGAAAGATGATGGTAGCAATTACACGGACTGGGTCCGTAACTTGAGGATTATCCTCATTGCTGCACAGAAAAGTTACGTCCTGGAAGCACCGCTGGGTGCCAGGCCTGCTGCTGATGCAACTGACGACGTTAAGAACGTCTGGCAGAGCAAAGCTGATGACTACTCTATAGTTCAGTGTGCCATGCTTTACGGCTTAGAACCGGGTCTTCAACGACGTTTTGAACGTCATGGAGCATAGGAGATGTTCCAGGAGTTGAAGTTAATATTTCAAGCAAATGCCCGGATTGAGAGATATGAAGTCTCCAATAAGTTCTACAGCTGCAAGATGGAGGAGAATAGTTCTGTCAGTGAGCATATACTCAAAATGTCTGGGTATAATAATCACTTGATTCAACTGGGAGTTAATCTTCCGGATGATAGCGTCATTGACAGAATTCTCCAATCACTGCCACCAAGCTACAAGAGCTTTGTGATGAACTATAATATGCAAGGGATGAACAAGACTATTCCCGAGCTCTTCGCAATGCTAAAATCTGCGGAGGTAGAAATCAAGAAGGAGCATCAAGTGTTGATGGTCAACAAGACCACTATTTTCAAGAAAAAGGGCAAAGGGAAGAAGAAGGGGAACTTCAAAAAGAACAGCAAGCAAGTTGCTGCTCAAGAGAAGAAACCCAAGTCTGGACCTAAGCCTGAAACTGAGTGCTTCTACTGCAAGCAGACTAGTCACTGGAAGCGGAACTGCCCCAAGTATTTGGCGGATAAGAAGGATGTTAAAGTGAACAAAGGTATATGTGATATACATGTTATTGATGTGTACCTAACTAGAGCTCGTAGTAGCACCTGGGTATTTGATACTGGTTCTGTTGCTAATATTTGCAACTCGAAACAGGGACTACAGAATAAGCGAGCACTGGCCAAGGACGAGGTGACGATGCACGTGGGAAACGGTTCCAAAGTCGATGTGATCGCGGTCGGCACGCTACCTCTACATCTACCTTCGGGATTAGTTTTAGACCTGAATAATTGTTATTTGGTGCCAGCGTTGAGCATGAACATTATATCTGGATCTTGTTTGATGCGAGACGGTTATTCATTTAAATCAAAGAATAATGGTTGTTCTATTTATATGAGTAATATCTTTTATGGTCATGCACCCTTGAAGAGTGGTCTATTTTTATTGAATCTCGATAGTAGTGATACACATATTCATAATGTTGAAGCCAAAAGATGTAGAGTTGATAATGATAGTGCAACTTATTTGTGGCACTGCCGTTTAGGTCATATCGGTGTAAAGCGCATGAAGAAACTCCATACTGATGGACTTTTCGAATCACTTGATTATGAATCACTTGGTACTTGCGAACCGTGCCTCATGGGCAAGATGACTAAAACACCGTTCTCCGGTATTATGGAGAGAGCAACAGATTTGTTGGAAATCATACATACAGATGTATGTGGTCTGATGAATGTTGAGGCTCGTGGCGGATATCGTTACTTTCTCACCTTCACAGATGATTTGAGCAGATATGGGTATATCTACTTAATGAAGCACAAGTCTGAAACATTTGAAAAGTTCAAAGAATTTCAGAGTGAAGTGGAAAATCATCGTAACAAGAAAATAAAGTTTCTACGATCTAATCGTGGAGGAGAATATTTGAGTTACGAGTTTGGTTTACATTTGAAACAATGCGGAATAGTTTCGCAACTCACGCCACCTGGAACACCACAAAGAAATGGTGTGTCCGAACGTCGTAATCGTACTTTACTAGATATGGTGCGATCTATGATGTCTCTTAGTGATTTACCGCTATCGTTTTGGGGTTATGTTTTAGAGACGACTGCATTCACAATAAATAGGGCACCATCTAAATCCATTGAGACGACGCCTTATGAACTGTGGTTTGGCAAGAAACCAAAGTTGTCGTTTCTTAAAGTTTGGGGCTGCGATGCTTATGTGAAGAAACTTCAACCAGATAAGCTCGAACCCAAATCGGAGAAATGTGTCTTCATAGGATACCCAAAAGTGACTGTTGGGTACACCTTCTATCACAGATCCGAAGGCAAGACATTCGTTGCTAAGAATGGATCCTTTCTAGAGAAGGAGTTTCTCTCGAAAGAAGTGAGTGGGAGGAAAGTAGAACTTAATGAGGTAACTGTACCTGCTCCCTTATTGGAAAGTAGTTCATCACAGAAATCAGTTCCTGTGACAAATACACCAATTAGTGAGGAAGCTAATGATATTGATCATGAAACTTCAGATCAAGTGTCTACTGAACTTCGTAGGTCTACTAGAGTAAGATCCGCACCAGAGTGGTACGGTAATCCTGTTCTGGAAGTCATGTTACTTGACCATGATGAACCTACGAACTATGAGGAAGCGATGATGAGCCCAGATTCCACAAAATGGCTAGAGGCCATGAAATCTGAGATGGGATCCATGTATGAGAACAAAGTACTTGCCCGATGATCGGCAAGCCATTGAAAATAAATGGATCTTTAAGAAGAAGACTGACGCTGACGGTAATGTAACTGTTTATAAAGCTCGACTTGTTGCGAAAGGTTTTTGACAAGTTCAAGTGGTTGACTACGATGAGACTTTCTCACCCGTAGCGATGCTTAAGTCTGTCCGAATCATGTTAGCAATTGCCACATTTTATGATTATGAAATTTGGCAGATGGATGTCAAAACTGCATTCCTGAATGGATTTTTGGAAGAAGAGTTGTATATGATGCAACCAGAAGGTTTTGTTGATCCTAAAGGAGCTAACAAAGTGTGCAAGCTCCAGCGATCAATCTATGGTCTGGTGCAAGCCTCTCGGAGTTGGAATAAACACTTTGATAGTGTGATCAAAGCATATGGTTTTATACAGACTTTTGGAGAATCCTGTATTTACAAGAAAGTGAGTGGGATCTCTATAGCATTTCTAATATTATATGTGGATGACATATTGTTGATTGGAAATAATATAGAATTTCTGGATAGCACAAAAGGATACTTGAATAAAAGTTTTTCAATGAAACACCTCGGTGAAGCTGCTTACATATTGGGCATTAAGATCTATAGAGATAGATCAAGACGCTTGATTGGACTTTCACAAAGCACGTACCTTGATAAAGTGTTGAAAAGGTTCAATATGGATCAGGCAAAGAAAGGGTTCTTGCCTGTATTACAAGGTATAAAGTTGAGTCAGACTCAATGCCCGACCACTGCAGAAGATAGAGAGAAAATGAAAGGAGTTCCCTATGCTTCAGCCATAGGCTCTATCATGTATGCAATGCTGTGTACCAGACCTGATGTGTGCCTTGCTATTAGTTTGGCAGGGAGGTACCAAAGTAATCCAAGAGTGGGTCACTGGACAGCGGTCAAGAACATCCTGAAATACCTGAAAAGGACTAAGGATATGTTTCTCGTATATGGAGGTGACAAAGAGCTAGTCGTAAATGGTTACGTCGATGCAAGCTTTGACACTGATCCGGACGATTCTAAATCGCAAACCGGATACGTATTTTTATTAAACGGTGGAGCTGTAAGTTGGTGTAGTTCTAAACAAAGCGTCGTGGTGGGATCTACATGTGAAGCGGAGTACATAGCTGCTTCGGAAGCAGCGAATGAAGGAGTCTGGATGAAGGAGTTCATTTCCGATCTAGGTGTTATACCTAGTGCATTGGGACCAATCAAGATCTTCTCTGACAATACTGGTGCAATTTCCTTGGCAAAGGAATCCAGATTTCACAAGAGGACCAAGCACATCAAGAGACGCTTCAATTCCATTCGGGACCAAGTCCAAGTGGGAGACATAGAGATTTGCAAGATACATACGGATCTTAATGTTGCAGACCCGTTGACTAAGCCACTCTCACGAGCAAAACATGATCAGCACCAAGACTCCATGGGTTTTAGAATCATTACTATGTAATCTAGATTATTGACTCTAGTGCAAGTGGGAGACTGAAGGAAATATGCCCTAGAGGCAATAATAAAGTTATTATTTATTTCCTCATATCATGATAAATGTTTATTATTCATGCTAGAATTGTATTAACCGGAAACATAATACATGTGTGAATACATAGACAAACATAGTGTCACTAGTACGCCTCTACTTGAACTAGCTCATTGATCGAAGATGGTTATGTTTCCTAACCATAGGCATGTGTTGTCATTTGATTAATGGGATCACATCATTAGGAGAATGATGTGATTGACTTGACCCATCCCGTTAGCTTAGCACTTGATCGTTTAGTATGTTGCTATTGCTTTCTTCATGACTTATACAAAGTTCCTGCAACTATGAGATTATGCAACTCCCATTTACCGGAGGAACACTTTGTGTGCTACGAAACATCACAATGAAACTTGGTGATTATAAAGGTGCTCTACAGGTGTCTCCGAAGGTACATGTTGAGTTGGCATAATTCGAGATTAGGTTTTGTCACTCCGATTGTCGGAGAGGTACCTCTAGGCCCTCTCGGTAATACTCATCACCTAAGCCTTGAAAGATTTGTAACTAATGAGTTAGTTATGAGATGATGTATTACGGAACGAGTAAAGAGACTTGCCAGTAACGAGATTGAACTAGGTATTGGATACCGACGATCGAATCCCGGGCAAGTAACATACCGATGACAAAGGGAACAACGTATGTTGTTATGCGGTTTGACCGATAAAGATCTTCGTAGAATATGTGGGAACCAATATGAACATCCAGGTTCTGCTATTGGTTATTGACCGAGAATAGTTCTAGGTCATATCTACATAGTTCTCGAACCCGTAGGGTCCGCACGCTTAACGTTACGATGACAGTTTTATTTTGAGTTTATAAGTTTTTATGTACCGAAGGTTGTTCGGAGTCCCGGATGTGATCACGGACATGACAAGGAGTCTCGAAATGGTCGAGACATAAAGATTGATATATTGGATGACTATATTCGGACACCGGAAGTGTTCCGGGTGTTTTCGGAGAAAAACCGGAGTACCGGAGGGTTACCGGAACCCCCCCGGGAAGTAATGGGCCTTGATGGGCCCTATTGGAGAGAGAGAGGGGCCGGCCAGGGCAAGTGGTGCGCCCCCTCCCCTTGAGTCCGAATAGGACAAGAAAGGGGGGGCGGCGCCCCCCTGCCTTCCCCCTCTCCCACTCCTTCCTCCCCCCTCCTTGGAATAGGAAAGGGAGGGGGGAAACCTACTTGGAGTAGGTTTCCCCCTCCTAGGGCACGCCTCCCCTTAGGCCGGCCCCCTCCTCCTCTCCCCCTTTATATACGGGGGCGGGGGGCACCCCATAGACACACAAGTTGATCTACGGATCGTTCCTTAGCCGTGTGTGGTGCCCCCCTCCACCATAATCCACCTCGGTCATATCGTCGCGGAGTTTAGGCGAAGCCCTGCGCCGGTAGAACATCATCATCGTCACCACACCGTCGTGCTGACGGGACTCATCCCCGACGCTTCGCTGGATTGGAGTCCGTGGGACGTCATCGAGCTGGACGTGTGCTGAACACGGAGGTGCCATACGTTCGGTGCTTGGATCGGTCGATTCGTGAAGACGTACGACTACATCAACCGCGTTGTCATAACGCTTCCGCTTACGGTCTACGAGGGTACATGGACGGACACTCTCCCCTCTCGTTGCTATGCCATCACCATGATCTTGCGTGTGCGTAGGAATTTTTTTGAAATTACTACGTTCCCCAACACATCCATACTGTCGATGTCTTCGGAGTCGAAATCAAGCATGTCGGTTAAGTCATCGACAGTGGCTATTAAGTGGGTGGTGGGTGGGGAGCGAATTTCTTCGTCGTCCGCTTCCCAGTCAAGCCGGACGTAGTTCGGCCAAGAGTCTCCTAACAGGGAGAGAGATTTTAATGAATTTAGCACGTCACCCAAGGGCGAGTGCTGAAAGATATCCGCGGAGCTAAACTCCATGACCGGTGCCCAGTCAGGTCCAATGGGCATGGATGCACACGGTTCGGAGCCCCTAGTCGAAGACGAGTCCGAGGGTCCGAAGACACGGATCCCCTTAGGAGTGGGATTTGTGTTTGGCTCTATCACCGCTGAGATGTGTGACCTCCGTGGTGGGGTCCAGCCACCCGTTCTCGGATGGCACGATCTGCTCCAGATTTAAAGACAGGGCAGCTGCAGGTGCGTTCTCCTGAACACCGTCCGATGGCAGATCTAAGTCATGCTCATTGTGACTGTACGGTGCACCTGTCATGGGCTCGAATCCGTCGAAGATCAAGTCTCCGCGGATGTCGGCAGTGTAGTTCAGGCTTCCAAACCTGACCTGATGGCCAGGGGCGTAGCTATCGATCTGCTCCAGATGGCCAAGCGAGTTGGCCCGCAGTGCGAAGCCGCCGAATACGAAGATCTGTCCAGGGAGGAAAACCTCACCCTGGATCGCATCGTTGTGCATGATTGAAGGAGCCATCAAGCCTTACCGTGACGACACAGTGGAACTCTCAATGAAAGCACCAATGTCGGTGTCAAAACCGGCGGATCTCGGGTAGGGGGTCCCGAACTGTGCGTCTAAGGCTAATGGTAACAGGAGGCGGGGGACACAATGTTTACCCAGGTTCGGGCCCTCTCTATGGAGGTAATACCCTACTTCCTGCTTGATTGATCTTTGATGATATGAGTATTACAAGAGTTGATCTACCATGAGATCATAGAGGCTAAACCCTAGAATCTAGCCTATGATTATGATTGTTGTTGTCCTATGGTATAAACCCTTCGGTTTATATAGACACCGGAGGGGGCTAGGGTTACACAGAGTCGGTTACAGAGAAGGAAATCTTCATATCCGAATTGCCAAGCTTGCCTTCCATGCAAATGAGAGTCCCATCCGGACACGGGACGAAGTCTTCAATCTTGTATCTTCATAGTCCAACAGTCCGACACAAGTATATAGTCCAGCTGTCCGAGGACCCCCTAATCCAGGACTCTCTCAACTATGTCAATAGGTTAGTACCAAAAAATTATATAGAATGACTATAAAATGGTTATAAAACATCCAAGATTGATAATATAATAGCATGGAACAATCAAAATTATAGATACGTTGGAGACGTATCAAGGAGCAAGGTGATGATCGCGACTATGTCACCAAGAGCCACATCTTCGTCGTGCAATGAGCTCTCCATCAAGAAAGTGAAGCCTTGGGTGAACGCATTGAGAAACTCGCCACCGACCTTCGTTAATTGGAAGCACGGAACCGCGACTACATTGATGCCAAGTTCATCACACAAATGGAAGAATTCCACAACAAGATCGTGAGACGCCCGTCCTCCTCGACATCTTCGGCACGACGACGCCACTCAAGCCGTCGTTCAAGTCGGCAATCTTCGGACTACTCCTCTTATGATGCAAGTCCTCCACGAGCTCACTTTCCTCGACATGATGATCCCCAAGATCGCCAAGCTCAAGAAAATCCATTCTGAGGCAATGTCTTACAAGACCGAGTCCAAGCATGTGAAAGGGTGCAACAACAAGCGCAAGAAGCAATGGAGCAAGAGCAAGTACCTCCACAAGTGCAACGTCAACCACCTCAAGACGGTGATGCAATCCGACAAGCACAAGAGCGCTGTGAAGCACAAGCACTCGAATGTGAAGCTTAAGCACTCGAGGCACAACACACACTCAACAAGGCCACTAGAGCCGTCAACAAACGCAACCGCCAAGTGCATGAACAAGAAGAAGCACTTCGTCAAGCACGACAAGAAGAAGCCGCTCGACTTGAAGAGCAACAAGAAAGAAGAAACCAAGCGCATATGCCTCGTCATCCTCCACGACAAGAGAAACATCATGAGGAACAAGCATTTGAGGACCTTCCTCCTCATCAAGAGCAACATCGAAACCGCCACTATGATGAAGAACTCCTTGTCGGTGTCAAAACCGGCGGATCTCGGGTAGGGGGTCCCGAACTGTGCGTCTAGGCGGATGGTAACAGGAGACGAGGGACACGATGTTTTACCCAGGTTCGGGCCCTCTCGATGGAGGTAAAACCCTACGTCCTGCTTGATTAATATTGATGATATGGGTAGTACAAGAGTAGATCTACCACGAGATCAAGGAGGCTAAACCCTAAAGCTAGCCTATGGTATGATTGTTGTAATGTATGTTGTCCTACAGACTAAAGCCCTCCGGTTTATATAGACACGGGAGGAGGCTAGGGTTACACAGAGTCGGTTACAATGGTAGGAGATCTACATATCCGTATCGCCAAGCTTGCCTTCCACGCCAAGGAAAGTCCCATCCGGACACGGGACGGAGTCTTCAATCTTGTATCTTCGTAGTCTTGGAGTCCGGCGGACGATGATAGTCCGGCTGTCCGGACACCCCCTAGTCCAGGACTCCCTCAGTAGCCCCGGAACCAGGCTTCAATGATGATAAGTCCAGTGCGTATATAGTCTTCGGCGTTGCAAGGCGGGTTCTCCCTTCAAGTTCCATGTACCTGCCGAACAGTGTCCGGCTTCATCATAAATACTGTGTTTCTCGGCTTCTACGCCCAACAATGGTCTTTCTCCACGCGTCTCACAAATGCGAAAAGCCAGGGTGTCTTTTACGTTTCACCCCCTAGTCGTGCGAGTCGTCCGCCTACAAAAGAGGCAAAAACCCAGATCCAAACCACACCATCTTCCTCCTGCGAATACTTCATCGGAGCGCCTCTGACCTAAAAAGCCATTCCATCATGGGCCATCGACGCGGCTCCTCTTCTCGCGCTCCCAGCCCACCGCCGGGGGATTGGAGGAGGTGCTCTGTTCCGCACAACGAGCTAGTGAAGCTCCAAGCGGGGGGATATCTCCCTCCGGCCTTCATGGTCCCGGTTCGAGCTGGGCTGGTCACTTATCAAGGTGGGAGGCAAGCGGAGGCTACCCCAAGCCCCAATAAGGGGGAGCGAGTATGCTTTGTCCCTTATCTAATAAGGGGACTCGGATTCCCAATACATCCGTTCCTCCGCGGGCTCCTGGAGTTCTACGGACTCCAGCTCCACCACCTCACACCCGCCTCTGTCCTGCATATCGCGGGCTACGTAGCTCTTTGCGAGCTATTCCTGGGCATTGAGCCCCATTTTGCATTGTGGAAGAGGCTGTTCTGCCTCGTACCCCGTTCTCACGAGGGGTCCATATATCAAGTGGGCGGTGCCGAAATATGGTGCATCACCGGGACCGGATACCCATCCGGTACTCCCAAGAAGGCGTCCGAAGACTGGCCTTCAGAGTGGTTTTACATAGGAGACGCTCCACTGCCGGACCCAGTCCGGATTGGCCTCCCGGAGTTTAATGCTGCTCCTCTGAAGAAATGCCTCAGCTGGCGCCCACGGAGCCCCCGATTGGAGGAGGACAAGAGCGTCCATTACTTGATGGGCCGAATAAGATTACTGGCCCACTCTGGGTTGACCATGATTGGAGTCATGGCGATATGCATCATGCGGGGAGTACAACCATTGCAATACAGAGGCCACCCCATGTGGGATTTCAACGGGGAAGACGATGCTACCCGTCATGGCCGCAAAGGGCCGGATTCGACCGAGGATCTGGTGAGGACCCTGTCCAGTCTGTACAAGGGGGAGAAGGAGGACTTCCTTCGAACGAACCCTTTAAATGGGTTTTCCATGAACAACCCTAGAGGATGGGTAAGCGAACACTTTTAAGGGCTCAACCCATGCTTTCGAAGTTTAGGCTTCTTACATCATGTCTTTGGCACAGGATCTATGCCGGACTATGGAGGACATGGTAAGTCCCGCTCCGCAACCCGAGGATCCAGGAAGATCCCTGGATCCGGCCTCCGAAGAGGATCCGGACATCAAGGTGGAGCTGATCGACGGGGTGTTTTACCAGCTCAGCATGGATAACGCTTTGGTCGCCATCACGGCGGACTACCCCGGACTGTATCCGGCTTCCCAGGTGACTGTGACCGAGGTCCGGACACCATTATCTCTTCCCTGCCCATTTCTGACCTTCACGAACGATGGTATTTTACAGGAAGCGCCTTCATGGCGGGAAGCCGAGCCCGCGGCGGCTGACCAACAGAGGTCAGTCCGGACTAGCAGGCGGAAAAGGAGTGCGGTGCGGACGGAAACGTCGCCGCAAAGGTATAATTCGTATTTGAATTTTCAGAGCAACGTTCCTACGAAACGTCTGAGTGCTCATGATATTTATAGGAGAAAAAACGCTCGCCGGACTGCGGGCGCGGAAGTTGCTGATCCAACCTTCACCGACCAGGCTCCAGCGCCCGGCCTGGAGGGGGAGGCAAGCGCAAGACGCGGGCCGGATCCTTCTCCAACAGAGGACACCGACAGACTGTCCGCCACCAAGTCTGAGGTGGAGAGCACCATGAACCATAGGCACCGCCGGACAGTATTTCGTGAAGCGTGCTTCTCCCCTGAGGCATTGGACGCCTTTAACGCAGGGGACGCGCATCTCCGTGCCGCTCAAGATGGTTTTACCAGAGCCACGGAGCAGTATGTGAAAGACATACGGGTAAGGGAATTTTAATGGTTATATATACCAGTCGAGACTTAAAGTAGTTATGTTAACTGATTTAAGGATCATGTGAAACGCAGGCTCTTATCGAGAAGAATGCCCAGCTGTCTCAGGAGCTGCAAGAATGCAAGGCCCAACTTGAGGCCGCACTTGCTGCCGCAGGAGGAGACGCAGAGGCCCCTCCTGGTAACACATTTTTATTAATAAATATAAGCACTGTGCGGCGTGCGCGCAAGTCTAATAGTGACATTGCAGGTGCCGCCGGACAAGATCCGGGCAGGCAAGAATTATTGCGGCAGCTAAAGGCCGGCGAGAGGGTGCTGCATAGGGTGCAGCAAGAAAGGAACAAGCTCGAAGATGCCAACGCCAAGCTCGGAGAAGAGCTGAAAGGCGCTCAAGCCGGGCTGTCCAACTCCGTTAAGGAGAATCAGCGGCTTCGTCGCGGCATTTATAGTAAGTGCTTGAGCGGACTTGAGGGAGTCCTGGACTAGGGGGTGTCCGGACAGCCGGACTATCAATATCCGCCGGACTCCAAGACTACGAAGATAGAAGATTGAAGACTCCGGCTCGTGTCCGGATGGTACTTTCCTTGGCGTGGAAGGCAAGCTTGGCAATACGGATATGTAGATCTCCTACCATTGTAACCGACTCTGTGTAACCCTAGCCTTCTTCGGTGTCTATATAAACCGGAGGGCTTTAGTCTGTACGACAACATACATCTCAACAATCATACCATAGGCTAGCTTCTAGGGTTTAGCCTCCTTGATCTCGTGGTAGATCTACTCTTGTACTACCCATATCATCAATATTAATCAAGCAGGACGTAGGGTTTTACCTCCATCGAGAGGGCCCGAACCTGGGTAAAAACATTGTGTCCCTTGTCTCCTGTTACCATCCGCCTAGACCCACAGTTCGGGACCCCTACCCGAGATCTGCCGGTTTTGACACCGACATTGGTGCTTTCATTGAGAGTTCCTCTGTGTCGTCACCGATAGGCTTGATGGCATCTTCAACCAGCAACGCTGTCCAGGGTGAGACTTTTCTCCCCGGACAGATCTTCGTATTCGGCGGCTTCGCACTGCGGGCCAATGCACTTGGCCATCTGGAGCAGATCGAAAGCTACGCCCCTGGCCGTCAGGTCAGATTTGGAAGCTTAAACTTCACGGACGATGTCCGCGGAGACTTGATCTTCGACGGACTCGAGCCACAGCCAAGCGCGCCGCACTGTGACGATGGGCATGATCTAGCTCTGCCGCCGAACAGTGCCTTGGTGGCCGCATACGGATCTGCTTCGGCCATTAGCCCGGAGTCGATCGCCCAGATCGAGGGCCGATGGATAGACGCCGCCCTAGGGGCTTCAACATCCACGGCGATGGAGCCGAACACCAATCTTGTCCCCCGCGAAACTTGTGATTCCGAGGCGCCGGACTCCTCGCCGGACTCCGAACCTCCCGCGCCCCTACCAATCGATCCGGATTGGGCGCCGGTTATGGAATTCACCGCCGCGGACATCTTCCAACACTCGCCTTTTGGCGATATCCTGAATTCACTAAAGCATCTCTCGCTATCAGGAGAGTCCTGGCCGGACTATGGCCAGGATGGTTGGGGTACGGACGACGAAGAAATTCAGAACCCACCCACCACCCACTTTGTAGCCACTGTCGAGGATTTATCCGACATGCTAGACTTCGACTCCGATGACATCGATGCTATGGACGACGATGCCGGAGACGAACAGGAGCCAGCGCCTACAGGGCACTGGAAGACCACCTCGTCATACGACATATATATGGTGGACACCCCAAAGGACGGGGATGGCGAAGGAGCAGCAGAGGCAGACTCTCTAAAGAAACATCCCAAACGCCGGCGTCAGCGGCGCCGCTCTAAATCCCGCCACAGCAAGAATGGAGATTCCGGCACAGGAGATAATAACACTCCGGAGAGCGCCGATGACAATCCCCTCCAGCAAGACTCAGCGCAGGAGGACGCATAAGCAAGCCCTCACGAGAGGGCGGCAGACGAAGAGGTCGAGGATCATAACTACATGCCTCCCTCCGAAGACGAGGCAAGCCTCAACGATGACGAATTCATCGTACCTGAGGATCCCGTCGAACAAGAGCGCTTCAAGCGCAGGCTTATCACCACAGCAAACAGCCTAAAGAAAAAGCAGCAACAGCTTCAAGCTGATCAGGATCTGCTGGCCGATCGATGGACCGAGGTCCTCGCAGCCGAAGAGTATAAACTCGAACGTCCCTCCAAAAGTTACCCAAGACGCAAGCTTCTCCCCCGATTAGAGGAGGAAGCATACACACCTCCATCACCAGCACACGATATGGCTGACCGACCACCCCGTGGTCGTGACAGAGAGGCATCCAGGCCCCCAGCCAAGACCGTACCCCGGCATTGCTCCAAAAGTACGAAGCCAAGAGGGAACGCGCCGGACTTGCGAGACATATTGGAGGACAAGGCAAGGCAATCCAGATCCATCTATGGATCACGTGGGCGCCCTACGACTCAGGACGAATACCGTCGCACCGGATATGACAACCTCGGCCGGGTTGAACACAGCAGACAGCGCTCTCTCGAGCTGCGTCGCGATATCGCTCAATACAGGGGTGCCGCACACCCTCTATGCTTCACTGACGAAGTAATGGATCATCAGATCCCCGAAGGGTTTAAACCCGTAAACATCGAATCTTATGATGGCACAACAGACCCCGCGGTGTGGATCGAAGACTATCTTCTCCGCATCCATATGGCCCGCGGCGACGATCTACACGCCATCAAGTACCTCCCACTCAAGCTTAAAGGACCATCTCGGCACTGGCTTAACAGCTTGCCCGCAGAGTCAATTGGGTGTTGGGAAGACCTGGAGGCCGCATTCCTTGATAACTTCCAAGGCACATATGTGCGACCACCAGACGCCGATGACCTAAGCCACATCATTCAGCAGCCAGACGAATCGGCCAGACAATTCTGGACACGGTTCTTGACGAAGAAAAATCAAATCGTCGATTGTCCAGATGCAGAGGCCCTTGCAGCCTTCAAACATAACATCCGGGACGAATGGCTAGCCCGGCACCTGGGGTAGGAAAAGCCGAAATCCATGGCAGCCCTCACATCGTTAATGACCCGCTTTTGTGCGGGAGAGGACAGCTGGCTAGCCCGCAGCAACAATCTCCGCAAAAATTCTGGCAGTCCGGATACTAAGGACAACAACGGCAGGTCACGTCGTAACAAAAACAAGCGCCGCATTAACGGCGACGATAAGGAGGATACAGCAGTCAATGCCGGATTCCGAGGCTCTAAACCCGGTCAGTGGAAGAAGCCATTTAAAAGAACCACTCCGGGTCCGTCCAATCTGGACCGAATACTCGACCGCTTATGCCAGATACATGGCACCTCTGAAAAGCCAGCTAACCACACCAATAGAGATTGCTGGGTGTTCAAGCAGGCCGGCAAGTTAATTGCCGAAAACAATGACAAGGGGCTACATAGCGACGACGAGGAAGAGACCCGGCCGCCGAACAATAGAGGACAGAAGGGTTTTCCCCCACAAGTGCAGATGGTGAATATGATATACGCGACCCATATACCCAAGAGGGAGAGGAAGCGTGCACTACGGGACGTCTATGCGATGGAGCCAGTCACCCCAAAGTTCAACCCATGGTCCTCTTGCCCGATCACTTTCGATCGAAGAGACCATCCGACCAGCATACGCCATGGCGGATTCGCCGCATTGGTTTTAGACCCAATCGTCGAGGGGTTCCACCTCACGAGAGTCCTGATGGACGGCGGTAGCAGCCTGAACCTGCTTTATCAGGATACAGTGCGCAAAATGGGCATAGACCCATCAAGGATTAAACCTACAAAGACAACCTTTACAGGTGTCATACCAGGAGTGGAAGCCAACTGTACAGGCTCAGTCACACTGGAAGTGGTCTTCGGATCCCCGGATAATTTCTGGAGCGAAGAGTTAATCTTCGACATAGTCCCGTTCCGCAGCGGCTATCACGCTCTGCTCGGACGAACCGCGTTTGCAAAATTCAACGCGGTGCCGCATTATGCATACCTAAAGCTCAAGATGTCGGGCCCTCGTGGAGTCATCACGGTCAATGGGAATACGGAACGCTCCCTCCGAACGGAGGAACATACAGCGGCTCTCGCGGCAGAAGTACAGAGTAGCCTTCTAAGGCAATTCTCAAGTCCAGCAGTTAAATGGCCGGACACATCAAAGCGCGCCCGGAGCAATGCCAACCAAGACCACCTGGTGCAATCAGAGCACGCGTAGCAATGCGGCCCCAACCCTCGCCCGCGCATGATCGCAAGAATAACACTCCGCGTACATCATTATGCTTTGGAGATACCATGGGCGCAGGGAAAGGGGCACGATCACAATGGACCTAGAGTGCGGCTCGACCACACTAGGGGCTCACACGAGTGCCCCCCTTCTTTTTATTTTTATTTTTCTTCTTCTTTTATGTACACAGGACTCTGTTAACCAGAAGCCATGTCCGGTGGCGAACCCGCCGAACTCATGATGCAACAGTCAGGGACTAAAGAAGGCCGCGACGAACATTCAGGTGGTCTCAAGTACGAGCATTAAATTCAATTATATACACCAATTCTGCAGCTCGTCCCTGGAGGGGGACATGTTTATTTAGTCCAAATCCCTTGCTTACCGCACTATTTATATCAGTCCGCTCTACTAGCAGACCTTCTTTCATAAATAATGCAGCACCTCTTTATTGCAATTGCATTATCTTTTATATATATGTTCATTACATGACATCTTGCACCCGTATATTTTGGTACGGCCGAATACACCAGGGGCTTCTGTTCCCCAAATTATGGTGTGATAAAGTCCGAACACTTTCACAAGTGCGGCACCCCGAACTTATAGCATTATATGAATCGGCTCCGAATCATGTCTTGGGTCAATAGTTGGGTTTGCCCGGCTCCCATGTTTTGGTGCCTTACGTTCCGTTCCGTCGGCTAAGGTAGCTGAGGGAGTCCTGGACTAGGGGGTGTCCGGACAGCCGGACTATCATCGTCCGCCGGACTATCAATATCCGCCGGATTCCAAGACTACGAAGATAGAAGATTGAAGACTCCGGCTCGTGTCCGGATGGTACTTTCCTTGGCGTGGAAGGCAAGCTTGGCAATACGGATATGTAGATCTCCTACCATTGTAACCGACTCTGTCTAACCCTAGCCTTCTCCGGTGTCTATATAAACCGGAGGACTTTAGTCCGTAGGACAACATACATCTCAACAATCATACCATAGGCTAGCTTCTAGGGTTTAGCCTCCTTGATCTCGTGGATCTACTCTTGTACTACCCATATCATCAATATTAATCAAGCAGGACGTAGGGTTTTACCTCCATCGAGAGGGCCCGAACCTGGGTAAAAACATTGTGTCCCTCGTCTCCTGTTACCATCCGCCTAGACGCACAGTTCGGGACCCCCTACCCGAGATCCGCCGGTTTTGACACCGACATTGGTGCTTTCATTGAGAGTTCCTCTGTGTCGTCACCGATAGGCTTGATGGCATCTTCAACCAGCAGCGCTGTCCAGGGTAAGACTTTTCTCCCCGGACAGATCTTCGTATTCGGCGGCTTCGCCCTGCGGGCCAATTCACTTGGCCATCTGGAGCAGATCGAAAGCTACGCCCCTGGCCGTCAGGTCAGATTTGGAAGCTTAAACTTCACGGCCGATGTCCGCGGAGACTTGATCTTCGACGGACTCGGGCCACAGCCGAGCGTGCCGCACTGTGACGATGGGCATGATCTAGCTCTGCCGCCGAACAGTGCCTTCGTGGCCGCACACGGATCAGCTTCGGCCATTAGCCCGGAGCCGATCGCCCAGATCGAGGGCCGATGGATAGACGCCGCCCTGGGGGCTTCAACATCCACGGCGATGGAGCCGAACACCAATCTTGTCCCCCGCGAAACTCGTGATTCCGAGGTGCCGGACTCCTCGCCGGACTCCGAACCTCCCGCGCCCCCACCAATCAATCCGGATTGGGCGCCGGTCATGGAATTCACTGCCGCGGACATCTTCCAACACTCGCCTTTTGGTGATATCCTAAATTCACTAAAGCATCTCTCGTTATCGGGAGAGTCCTGGCCGGACTATGGCCAGGATGGTTGGAGTGCGGACGACGAAGAAATTCAGAGCCCACCCACCACCCACTTTGTAGCCACTATCGAGGACTTAACCGACATGCTAGACTTCGACTCCGACGACATCGACGCTATGGACAACGATGCCGGAGACGAACAGGAACCAGCGCCTACAGGGCACTGGAAGGCCACCTCGTCATATGACGTATACATGGTGGATACCCCAAAAGAAGGGGATGGCGAAGAAGTAGCGAAGGCAGACTCTTTAAAGAAGCAGCCCAAGCGCCGGCGTCAGCGGCGCCGCTCTAAATCCCGCCACAGCAAGAATAGAGATTCCGGCACAGGAGATAACAATACCCCAGAGAGTGCCGAAGACAATCCCCTCCAGCAAGACTCAGCGCAGGAGGATGCAGAAGCAAGCCCTCACGAGAGAGCGGCAGACGAAGAGGTTGAGGATCATAACTATCTGCCTCCCTCCAAAGACGAAGCAAGCCTCAGTGATGACGAACTCGTCGTGCCAGAGGACCCTGTTGAACAAGAGCTTTTTAAGCGCAGGCTTATCGCCACAGCAAGAAGCCTGAAGAAGGAAAAGCGGAAGCTCAAAACAGCGGAAGACACGCTCAGAATAAGATGGAGCAAAGTACTCAAAACCGCAGATAAATACGGCAATGGCCACCAATCGAAGAGCTACCCGCAGCGTAAGCTGCTACCAGAATTCGACGAAGAGGCTTTATGGCCCAGCCAGGTCCATCTACGGACCCAAAAAGAAGGCCCCAGGAAGCAAAGTAACACGTCAAGCGTCCGATGATAGCAGCACATACAAGTACAGGGGCGCCGCACACCCACTATGTTTCACCGATGAGGTGCTGGACCATGAATTCCCAGCAGGGTTTAAACCCATGAACATAGAGGCCTACGATGGAACAACAGACCCTGGAGTCTGGATAGAAGATTATATACTGCATATACACATGGCCAGAGGAGACGATCTCCACGCCATAAAATATCTACCCCTCAAGCTCAAAGGGCCAGCCCGTCATTGGCTCAAAAGCCTCCCAGAAAACACTGTTGGAAGTTGGGAAGAGCTCGAGGAAGCGTTTAGAGCGAATTTTCAAGGGACTTATGTCCGTCCTCCGGATGCAGATGATTTAAGTCATATAACTCAACAGCTCGGAGAGTCAGCGCGGAAATTCTGGAACAGGTTTCTTACCAAAAAGAACCAAATAGTCGACTGTCCGGACGCCGAAGCCCTAGGAGCTTTCAAGCACAATGTCCGAGACGAATGGCTCGCTAGGCACCTCGGTCAAGAGAAACCGAGGACAATGTCCGCACTAACAAGCCTCATGACCCGCTTCTGTGCGGGAGAGGATAACTGGCTAGCAAGAAGCAGCACCAGCGACCCAAGTACATCCGAGACAAGAGATGGAAACGAAAAATCACGGCGCAGAAAAGAGCAGCGCCGGAATAAAGAGAAAAGCCCAAAGAGGACGGAAGTCAACGCCGGATTCAAAAGCTCGTGGCCCAATAACAAAACACAGCCTATTAAGGATGACAGTGACGAATTGTCCAACTTAAACAAAATCTTGGGTCGGATATGTCAAATCCACAGTACCCCCGGAAGGCCTGCAAATCACACCCACAGGGATTGTTGGGTTTTTAAACAGTCCGGCCGATTAAATGCCAAACACAAGGGGCTCGACGCGTCGAGCGAAGAAGATAAACCCCGCCAGCAGGGCACCGGAAAACAAAAGACTTTCCCACAAGGGGTCAAAGCAGTAAACTCACTTCATGTGATAACACGGAAAAATAGTGCGGCACTTTCTAAAAAGAGCTTCGCATGGTCCAACCCAGCAAACCGTAGAGATTGGATATCAAAACCAATCACTTTTGACCACCTGGACTATTCTAGAAGCGTCCGAAACGCGGGACGGACTCCCCTGATATTGAATCCCATAATAGATGGATTACAATTCACTAACGTCCTAATGGACGGAGGCAGTGACTTAAACCTGCTCTATTCAAACACAATCCGTAGGATGGGGATAGACCCTACCAGAATTCGACACAGCCGCACTTCCTTCAAAGGAGTGACGCCAGACCCTTACGCCAAGTGCACAGGCTTATTACTAGAAGTCGTGTTCGGATCACCGAACAATTTTCGACGCGAAAAATTAATTTTTCATATCGTCCCATTTGAAAGTGAATATCAAGCATTCTTGGGACGAAAGGCTTTTGTCCGCTTCAACGCCATACCGCATTACGCGTCTCTTACACTCAAGATGCCCGGTCCACATGGCGCCATTTCAGTGCGAGGGTAGTCGAATCCGGCCTCAGCAGGCTAGGGGTTCCCTAGCCGCATACCCCTTCACAGGGGACTGCGCGCACAAACAATCGCGGTTTCATATAAACCTTGCCTTAATTATTTATATTTCTTATTTTACATATTTTTCGCATGAATTGTTTCTAAAACTAAACGTTCCTCTCTTTCTACAGATGAACAACGTGCATACCCGTCCAGGATAACGGCGCAACGGAGACACAGGCGCAGACGTGCAGTAGGGACCCGTGGCAAGGATTCTTTTCAGATTAAGACCCTGCGTAGACCTTTTTAAATGTCTCTTGTTGTTACTCTCCCTTGGTTCCTTCCTATAGCCAAAGCGGAGCCTGACGCTTTGGCATCGGCCGCGTCAGAAGACCATGCCCGTACCTGGACACTAGGGGCTTAGGGCATCATTTTGCCCATTATTATAAAGACCGAACACCTTAGGGAGTGTTCGGCGTCTCGAGTTAGGCATTATATGCATCAGCTCCGAATCATGTCTTTGGTCAAATGTTGGGTTTGCCCGGCTCCTGTGTTTTGCTGCCTTACGTTCCGTATCATCGGCTGGGCGAGCACCTTAGTAGAGAAAGCCGAAAACTGACTGTCATGATACAGCGAGAGTCTGGTCAGCCACTCGATCGACTACCGGAATGTTTAGAATTCCCCGCTTTGACGAAGGACCGTTTCCCGGTCAGGCACATACGCACCCTGAATACGGAGACGTGCAGTGCCACAAGGGGCTATATCGTAGCCCCACCGTCGAGCTCCACCGGCTAAGTGAAAGTGATAAAGCATTATAGTCCGGATTTCCTCGTTCGCTACGCTACCACCTCATTATAACAGGACCGAGACGTCGGATTAAGTGTGAAAAAGCACTATTTTTGCGAACACCCCGGCACCTTGTGCTTGGGGGCTGAAGCCGAAGACTGCCATCTTTCAAGTTATACACAAGTATACGTAAACGGCCGCACAGGAGAAGTTTTACTACTTGGACGCACAAGTATAAAAAGCAGTTATAACATAATCATTGATTTACAAGCTAATGCGTTCATTTGAACGTTACATTCTTCGAGCACGCGACTCTATTACACGAGCGCCACGCATAACTTCCCCGAAATAGTGCTCAGCAGGGAGCCGGTCTTCATCCGAACCCTGGGAGGCAACAGCGGTGGCATCCATCTCCGGACAATTCGCCTTCACACGGGCAAGAGCCATCCGCGCGCCCTCGATGCAGGCCGACCGCTTCATATCCTTTATATGCGGCACCGCTCCAAGGAATCGCTGCAATAAGCTGAAGTAGCTCGTCGCCTTGGACCTCTCTGGCCAGACATGGGCCACGATGTCAGTCATGGCAAGTCCGGACAATCTATTTAACTCGGCCCATTCGGCCAACCGGTCCGTCAACGGAAGAGAGCGATCCGGACTGTGGAACTGAGACCAATATAGCTCTTCCGTCTCGTGATCCTCCTGGCTCCGGAAGTGCTTAACGGCATCAGCCACACTCGCATCCAATTCCATATACGGATCCTCCGGACTCCACAGCCATTCAAATTGAGCATACTTTGAATCCATAAACCGGCAACGCAGCAGAAAAGGCTTGCCAGCCACGATCTCTCCGGCCTGGCGCAGCTCCTCTTTCATAGCCCGCATTGCAGAGCGGGCATCCTTGGCTTCGGCGGTGGCCTTCTTCAGGTCTTCTCGCTCCGATAAGTGCTCCCTTTCAAGAGCCTCATTGCGGTCGGTAGCATCCTTTAATTTCATTGCCAATTCGGCCACCTCCGCCCTGCTTAGACAGTGCGTAGCCTTTTCGGCTTTCCACTCTTCGGCCGCCTTCGAGGCAGCCGCGTCACTCCTTCGGGCTTGCTCCTTAGCTCGAGCAAGTTCGGCCCGAAGGCTCTCCACAGCAGCAGCACCGTCTATAAAACAACATACAATTTATCAGAGGAGGGCTTCGACCCCCTTAAATAAAGCAACTGCGGAGAATTTATTTACCTTGCGACTCGTCAAGTCGCTGGTTGACAAGCGCGATATCAGCATCCGCCACGTCAAGTTGCCGACTTAATTCGGCAAACTCATTAGTCCGGCTGGCCCTCGGACTATCCGCCACCTGTATAGGGACGGAAGTATTCATTACTTGAGATTTCAAGATTTTGATCCTCGGCACGCTGTCGTTTCCGACAACCTACCGAGTCTCAGGGGCTACTATCTATACAGGGCGCATTTTTAATATGCAAAACTGTTAAAGACGAAGGGGTGCGTCATTATTGTACCTCAAATCCCGCCAGCAAACTCATGGCGGCATTACGCAATCCGCTCTCAGCGGACGAAATCCTTCCAATCACCATACGCATTAACACACGGTGATCTTCTGAAATTGACGCCCTCTCAAGCAGATGCTTCAGTTCTCCCGGCCGGACACTAGTAGGTGCCGAACACTCTGGCCCCTCCGGACTCGGGGATACCCTCCGTGATGACACTTCGGGTTCGCCTGCCTCATCTGGCGGCGCTGCGGATGGAGGCGTATCACTCTCCATCATCTTCGGAAGAAGGTCCCCCGAAGATGAACTCATCTGAGAAGGCTGCAGATCCGAACTGCAATATAAATATTTCGGTTAGCTACAGAAGCACAAATGAAGGTATTTCCTTACTAATTAACTCCCTCTTTCATACTCACGGCTCGCTGGAGGACCGATCCTTTGGTGATAATTGTGCGTCCGGATTCTCTCCGGGCGCCGGACCCCCCGGGGAAGTTCTCTTCCCACGCTTAGGGGCTTTGGCCTCCGGATCTTCGGAGGCGGTCCTTTTCTCCCCCTGAAGGGAAGGGTTCTTGGTGCCCCCCTCTTCTGTCGCCCCTTTGGGTGAAATATTAGCTCCTCTGTTTTCCCCGTTGCCCCCTTCTGTTGGCGCAACCTCCAACATTCTGACCAGCACGGGCTCCAGTGCAGTCTCTGGGAGGGGGGCCGGACACCTTATCAGCCTTGATCGCGCTACCCATTCCTATAAAGAACAAAGGGTCAGGAGGCGAACTTTAGAAAGGCACATAAACAGAATATCCGGACTCTGAGCTACTTACCTGAGTATCCGGGCGATCGCGGCTTAGACCTGCATCCTCGGCTAAATCCGGACACGCCACCTGCGGTCCGAAGAACAACTTGTACATCTCCACGGGTGTCGCACCCATGAAGTGTTGGAGAATCCGAGGTCCCTCCGGGTTGAACTCCCATAGACGGAGAGGACGGCGTTTACAGGGCAGGAGATGCCTGGTTAGCATAACCTGCATCACCTTGATCAGGTCGATCTCCCTCGCTTGGAGATCTTGAATCCGGCCCTGCAGTGAGGGCACGTCTTCGGACGGCCCCCAGTTGAGCCCTTGGTTGACCCACGACATCAGTTGGCGTGGAGGTCCCGGGCGGAATGAGGGCGGCGGCTTTTGCCTGCTGCCCCTTGGAGCGGTGATATAGAACCACTCCTGCTGCCACAGTCCGAGTTCCTCTTGGAAGGAACCCTCAGGCCACGGGGCATCGACCTTCTTGCTTATGGTCGCCCCACCGCACTCCGCTTGACGCCCCCCGACCATCTTCTGCTCCACCTTGAAGGTCTTCAGCCATAGGCCGAAGTGGGGGATGACGCGGAGGAAGGCTTCGTAGACGATGATGAATGCGGAGATATGGAGGATGGACTCCGGAGCCAAGTCGTGGAAGTCCAGCCCGTAGTAGAACAGGAGCCCTCTCACGAAGGGATCCGTTGGGAAGCCTAAACCCCGGCGGAGGTGGGATACAAAAACGACGTATTCCCCGGGCTCGGGGGCTGGCACGGTCTGCCCTTGGGCAGGCAACCTGTGCGAAACCTCGTAGGCCAGGTACTTGGCCTCACGCAACTTCAATATGTCCTCCTCCGTGACGGAGGAGGGCATCCACCGGCCCTGGAGGTCGGAGCCGGACATGATTGAGGATCCGAAGCGCTCGAATCTAAGGCTCTGGGTGTTGGAACTGGGAGTGGGGAAAAGATTCGATGCGAGATTGAAGAACAAGGACAGGCCTTGGTCCTCTTATAAAGGGGAAGAAATACCAAGGGCCGTCTCCGTGACCGTTTGGGATTCCCCTTCGATAGAGGAGGCGTGGCGACGGGAACGGTTGGGTTACCCATGCACGTATTGATGAGGATCCCGAAATAAGGGGAGCACGATCTCTGCTTCGACAAGACGTGCCAAGGAAACCGCTTCACTAAACGTGCTGAGGTGGAATAGTAAAAAACGATACAAACAAGGGCTTGGCTGCGGTGTGATGTCACGCTGCATAATATGTCAGCAGATTGAGCTAGTGTATATGTTTTATTCTCTCTACGGTGGAATGTGGAAATTATTTTTGCAGAGCCGGACACTATCCTGGTGTTCATTATCTTCTCTGGATTATTCAAGGGAGGAACCCGCCTTGCAATGCCGAACATTATGCACGCCGGACTTATCGTCATTGAAGACTGGTTCAGGGGCTACTGAGGGAGTCCTGGACTAGGGGGTGTCCGGACAGCCGGACTATCATCGTCCGCCGGACTATCAATATCCACCGGATTCCAAGACTACGAAGATAGAAGATTGAAGACTCCGGCTCGTGTCTGGATGGTACTTTCCTTGGCGTGGAAGGCAAGCTTGGCAATACGGATATGTAGATCTCCTACCATTGTAACCGACTCTGTGTAACCCTAGCCTTCTCCGGTGTCTATATAAACCGGAGGGCTTTAGTCCGTAGGACAACATACATCTCAACAATCATACCATAGGCTAGCTTCTAGGGTTTAGCCTCCTTGATCTCGTGGTAGATCTACTCTTGTACTACCCATATCATCAATATTAATCAAGCAGGACGTAGGGTTTTACCTCCATCGAGAGGGCCCGAACCTGGGTAAAAACATTGTGTCCCTCGTCTCCTGTTACCATCCGCCTAGACGCACAGTTCGGGACCCCCTACCCGAGATCCGCTGGTTTTGACACCGACAGTAGCACTGGGAGAACCACTGCAGTTGCGCCCCGGTTGAGCCGGGTTAACGCCTCAGTGGAGAAAGCTAAAACTGACTGGCATGATAAGGCGAGAGACCGGTCGCTGTTCGAGAGGTTTTTTCGGGTCCTTAAAGACTCACGCCGCTTCGAGCGAAGTTCCGGATAATGTCCGACGAAGGCGTGGATAGCGCCCCGGATTCGGTCTTCCGAATACCAGGGGCTTCGCCGAAATTTAAAATTATAGAATTCTATGGCTAAGTGAGAGTGTTCAAGCATTATAAGTCCGGTTGCCTTGTTCGTTGTGTTGAGCGCCTCCCTCGATGGACCCAACAATGGGAACAAGAGTGCTCATGTTTATCCCGAACACCCTAGCACTTGTGGCTTGGGGGCTGAAGCCAAGGACTTGCCATCTCTCAGATTTTATAAACGGCCGCACAAAAGGTAATATTTTAAATTAAACAAGCGTTGCTTATGGCGCATATGAACGAAGTTTTCAGCGCACAGGATAAATATACAGCGAGTTCACTCAAAAATTACATTCCGGGAGCACTCATCTGCAATATTGCAGGCTCCCTTCAGGACAATTTTATAATACTTCTCCGGCGTGCGATACTCCTTGCCTGGCGGCGGGGGGTCCGTGAGAAGCTTCTCCGCATCCAACTTGCCCCATTGCACCTTTATGCGGGCAAGGGCCCGACGAGCGCCTTCAATACAGGCGGAGCGCTTGACTACATCCAGCCTGGGGCATGCATCCACCAGCCGTCGCACTAGGCCAAAGTAGCTCCCAGGCATGGCCTGCCCAGGCCATAGCCGGACTATGAGGCCCTTCATGGCCTCCTCAGCTACCTTGTGGAGTTCGACCAGCTGCTTCAGCTGGTCGCTTGGGGGCACCGGATGGCCGGCCTCAGAGTACTGAGACCAGAAGACCTTCTCCGTCGAGCTCCCCTCCTCGCCATGATAGAATGCGGCGGCATCAGAAGCACTACGCGGCAGATCTGCAAACGCCCCTGGAGAGCTCCGAATTCGGGTAAGTGTCAGGTAGTTCACATTAACATGCCTGCTTTGCATGAAAAATGCCTTACCCGCCGCTATCTTCTTTATGTCCTCCACTTCCTGAAGGGCCTTACGGGCCTCGGCCTTGGCGGACTTGGCACTTTCGAGAGCCGAGGCAAGCTCGGACTCTCGAGTCTTGGAGTCACGCTCCAAACTCTCATGCTTTTCCATGAGAGCCTGGAGCTCTTGCCGAACTTCCGCCACCAGTGCCTCTTGCTTTTCTCGCTCAGCCCGTTCCATGGCCGCATTGCGTTCAGCCACGGACACGGCATCCTTCAGGGCTGCCACCTCGTTAGTGGCCCCTGCAATACACATATTATCCTCATTAATTTTATTTGCAACCAAAATCCTTTTCTGTAAGGTACTTATTCAAAGAGGTGTTACTCACCTTCTTTTTCCTTGAGTTGCTTCTTCGCATGGCCGAGCTCTTGCTCGGACCACTCGAGGTCCTTCTTCAGCACATCGACCTCCACCGTTAAAGCGGCAGAGGCCAGCAGCGCAGCCTGCAAACCCATATTGACATATTTTAGGCAACCCTGCGTATATCTTGTTAGATCCTTAGTCCGGCTTTTCTTTCCGAACACCGAACTAAGCATCAGGGGCTACTGTCTATGCGGTATTACATTACATAATTTTAACTTTTTACCTCAAAGCCTGTTAGAAGGCTGCTGCAAGCTTCGGTCAGCCCGCTCTTAGCGAGCTGAACCTTCTCTATCACCGCACTCATGATAGTGCGGTGTTCTTCCTCGATGGAAGCGCCTTTAAGCGCCTCCAACAGGTTATCCGGCGCCTCCAGTTGGACGGAGGCCGCCAGCATCGCGGTCCTGCCCTTCTTTCGAAGGGGCCGCTTGCCGGACTCTGGAACCACTGCGGGTTCCGATGTAGAGTCCGGCATGAAGTCCGGGAGGTTGCCTGACGGCGCCTCCGGAGCCTCCTCCTGATGGGTCCCTCTTTGGGATCCCACCTCGGCGTCCTCGTCGGCGCGTGGGGTAGAGGCACTCGGGATGGAATTCACATCCGACGAGGCCAATGACCCGCTCGATGAGTCGGGGAGATCATCCTTGGCCGGACTACGGACAGAATGCGGCGTCAGAAGGATACTACGCGACATAAAAGAAATTACACATCAAGGATCCGGATACTTACGATCCTGCCGGACGCCTGGCCCTTGGAGGCCACTCATCCTCGCCAACGCTGATGTTGGCGAATCTGTCCGGGGGGATAGTTCTCCCCCTCTTGGACCCTTCGGCCTCCCCGATTGGGGAAGCCTTCCTCTTCTTCTCTCCCTCCTCCGGGAGAGAGTACTCCTCCTTCTCGTCTTCAGGGGAGGAGTCCTCGTCGTCGTCAGACACCTGATTGCGGGAACTCTTTCGAGTCCCCGCGGCCACCTTCTTGGCCTTCTTCTCCGGCACCACGTGCGGTGCCGGAACCAGCAGCCCTGTTAAGCGGGCGTCCACTGGGTCTTCTGGCATGGGAGCCGGGCTGACGAGCAGCTTGGCCTTCTCCATCCATTCCTGTCAAAGGAAGAGGCAGAATGAAACCTCACTAGAGTCAATCTAATTATCACAAGTGTCCCGTAATGGGGTTGAATCACTTACCTCGTCAGTTGGACACTGCGAGCTGAATCCGCGATCTTCCGTTGCGGATGCGGGGGCTTCGGCGCCCTTGAACAGCACCCTCCAGGCGCCTTCGTATGGTTTATCGAAGAGCCCGCTTAGCGCCTGGTGCTGTTCCGGATCGAACTCCCACAAATTAAATGCCCGTTCTTGGGATGGGAGGATCCGCCGGATGAGCATGACTTGGACCACGTCGACGAGCCTGAGCCTATTGCTCACCATCTTCTTGATGCAGGCTCGGAGTCCTGTCACCTCCACCGGATTGCCCCACTGCAAGCCCTTCTCTTTCCAGGAGGTGAGCTGCGTGCGGATACCAGATTTGAACTCGGGGGTCGCCGCCCATGTGGGTTTGCGCGGCTCGGTGATGTAGAACCACCCCGATTGCCACCCCTTGACGGAGTCCACGAAGGTCCCTTCGAGCCAAGGGACGTTGGGCAATTTGCCCAACATGGCGCCTCCGCATTCCGCTTGCGTGCCCTTCACAACCTTCGGCTTGACGTTGAAGGTCTTGAGCCACAGGCCGAAGTGGGGCTGGATGCAGAGGAAGGCCTCGCACACGACGATAAACGCCGAGATGTTGAGGATAAAGTTCGGCGCCAGATCGTGGAAATCCAGGCCGTAGTAAAACATGAGCCCCCGGACAAATGGATGGAGCGGGAAGCCCGGTCCGTGGAGGAAGTGGGGGAGAAAGACGACCCTCTCATGAGGCCCTGGGGTAGGGATGAGCTGCCCTTCGTCGGGCAGTCGATGCGCGATATTGCCGGAAAGGTATCCGGCGCTGCGCAGCTTGGTGATGTCCTCCTCCTTAGCGGTGGAGGCCAACCATTTACCTCCCGCTCCGGACATATTCGGAGAAGGTCGAGGCGAGATGCGCGAGCTCGGGCGTTGGAGCTTGAGTTTGCAGGGAAGGATAAGCAAAGGAGGAAGAAGGCGTAGGTGAGAAGGTGAATCCTTATCCCTTATATACAGGCGGACAAAACTATGCGTCCCCCACCAGCCTGGAAAACTCGCTTATCTCCCAAGCGCCACCATCAATGGCGCGGTTGGGTTACCCACGCACGTATTGATGAGAATCTCGGAATAAGGGGAACACGATCTCTGCTTCGACAAGATGTGCCAAGGAAACCGCTTCGCTAAACGTGCTGAGGTGGTATAGTAATTCAAACAAAGGCTTGGTTGCGGGGTGATGTCACGCCGCATAATACGTCAGCAGATTGAGCTAAGTGTACATTTTATTCTCTCTACGGTGGAATGTGGAATTTATTTTGCAGAGCCGGACACTATCCTGGTGTTCATGATCTTCTCTGGATTATTCAAGGGAGGAACCCGCCTTGCAATGCCGAACACTATGTGCACCGGACTTATCGTCATTGAAGACTGGTTCAGGGGCTACTGAGGGAGTCCTGGACTAGGGGGTGTCCGGACAGCCGGACTATCAATATCCGCCGGACTCCAAGACTACGAAGATAGAAGATTGAAGACTCCGGGTCGTGTCCGGATGGTACTTTCCTTGGCATGGAAGGCAAGCTTGGCAATACGGATATGTAGATCTCCTACCATTGTAACCGACTCTGTGTAACCCTAGCCTTCTCCGGTGTCTATATAAACCGGAGGGCTTTAGTCCGTAGGACAACATACATCTCAACAATCATACCATAGGCTAGCTTCTAGGGTTTAGCCTCCTTGATCTCGTGGTAGATCTACTCTTGTACTACCCATATCATCAATATTAATCAAGCAGGACGTAGGGTTTTACCTCCATCGAGAGGGCCCGAACCTGGGTAAAAACAATGTGTCCCTTGTCTCCTGTTACCATCCGCCTAGACGCACAGTTCGGGACCCCCTACCCGAGATCCGCCGGTTTTGACACCGACAGAACTCTTTTGAAAAGAAGAGTTCGGCGGGGAAGTAAATTGACATATTATGTCTTGTAGGTATACTCACAGGTCGCCCTGCGGAGGAGATGCCCATATCAACGGGTGATCAACTTCCCGAGCTATTGCAACTACTCGAACGAGTTCGGCAGGCAATGAGCGGCGTCATCCAGGCTTTATGGCCAGCCCTCTCCCTACCCGAGGGCCTTGGGGAGCTTGTGGAGAAGCTCCCGGGAGTGCGGCAGCGCTTCCGTTTGTGGAAGATTTCGGCTTGCCGTCAAGGTGCCAGGGAGGCTTGGGCCATGGTGAAGACGCATTACAAGAAGGCGGATCCCAACCACATGGCCGAAGTTGGACTGGTGGGGCCCGATGGGAAGGAGATCCCTGTGAGTTTTGTATACAGCCAAGTAGAGTTGGCTGCTAAATTTTCCCAACGGGACTGTAAATTAGACAGCCTGTTAGATGGGATTGAGGAATACAATCAGTAAATTTGACAATGTATGTTTTCCTTTAAAGTGATATGTGAAATGCCTTCTAGCCGGATTGTAGATCGTTTGTCTTTGCCGACCTTTTCGCTTCAACCTCGGGACCCTAGAGTCCGGAGTGTGTCCGAATACCTTTTTGGTTAAGAAACAACCGTGGTATGCATGGAGACCAGGCGTAGGGGTCATTAGTGCTTTATCAGACAAGTGCCCAACTAGTTATGTTATATTACATGGTTAGTAAGAAACATCTTCCAGGGAGAATAGTTCCGTTAAGGGTTCCTTTCCCTGGGAGGCATGCCCTAAAGTGCATGTCCGGGCTACGAAAAAAGCAGAAAAACATCTGGGGGCAGATGAATGAGTAGGTAAAGAAAATCATCTTTTAAGTCACCGACCGAATATTCCCTTAAGAACGCTAGCTTTCGGCTTCACCCAGTCTGAGGTACACATCCGGCTGACCCGGCAGTAGCAATCGCAGAGGTGCTCCCTTTACCTCCTAGCCGACCAATCGGGAACGTAGGGGTAAGCACAGGAGCCAGGCAACCCAGCTTGGCCAAAACTTAAGTCATATCGATGCATATAATGGTGAGTAAAAGGTACATGTGGAAGCTTGACACATGTGCTGGGCATGAAACCCTTATAATTGAGCTTCTGTAAAAGAAGCCCCCAGGTATAATGAGTGCGGATGGCACATCAAGTGTATGCAAAAAATGCAAAAGTAGGCCCTTAGGGGCTTTTTAATAAAAAGGTTATGAAAAGAGAAACAAAAGACAGCCGAAGTATAAAAATTTGGACGGAGGAAGGGGACGAACTCTTAGTCCGGCGCTAGGCATAGAATCTTCGGAGGCGGGCTGCGTTCCATGGGTTCGGCTCGAGTCGGTTATCCGACGCATTTCGTAGACGGTATGCTCCGCCGGTCAGAACTTGATCGATAATGAAAGGGCCCTCCCATTTGGGCTTGAGCTTGTCCTTTTTCTTGTCCGGCAGGCGTAGAACTAGTTCACCAACGTTGTAAGTCTTGGCCCGTACTTCTCTGCTTTGATATCTTCGGGCCTGCTGCTGATAGAATGCGGAACAAGCCTTAGCAACGTCGCGTTCTTCCTCCAATGTGTCCAAGCTGTCTTGCCGATCAAGCTCGGCATCTCTTTCCTCGTACATGCGCACTCGAGGTGAGTCATGAATAATGTCGCAGGGCAAGACTGCCTCTGCGCCGTATACCATAAAAAATGGTGTGAATCCGGTAGTACTGTTAGGTGTTGTCCGCAGCCCCCAGAGTACGGAGTCGAGCTCCTCGACCCAGTGCGTGTCAGATTTAGTAAGTGACCGCACTAGTCTGGGTTTAATGCCGCTCATTATTAGACCATTTGCTCGTTCCACTTGACCGTTGGTTTGAGGGTGATAGACTGAAGCGTAGTCGAGCTTGATGCCCATATTCTTGCACCATGACTTAACCTCGTCGGCTATGAAGTTCGTGCCGTTGTCGGTGATGATGCTGTGGGGGACTCCCTAACAGTGTACTACCCCGGATATAAAGTCTATCACTGGTCCGGACTCTGCCGTTTTGACCGGTTTGGCCTCTATCCACCATGAACAATAGGTATCTTTGCTTGTGGGTTCCCCCTTTAAGGGGTCCAACCATATCAAGCCCCCAGACCGCGAACGGCCAGGTAATGGGTATAGTTTTGAGGGCGGTGGGCAGCATATGGCTCTGATTAGCAAAGAGCTGACAACCAACGCATCTCTGGACTAAGTCCTGGGCATCTGCTCGGGCTGTCGGCCAATAAAATCCTGTACGGAATGCCTTTCCTACAAGGGCCCGGGCTGCTGCGTGGTGTCCGCCTAGTCCGGCATGAATTTCAGCCAGGAGGTTTCGCCCTTCCTCTTCGAAGATACACCTTTGAAGGACTCCGGTTGTACTTTTCCTATAAAGTTCTCCCTCGTGGACCTTGTAGGCTTTCGATCGCCGGACTATGCAGCGGGCCTCGTTTTGGTCTTCGGGAAGTTCCTGCCTGAGCAAGTAGGCTAGGAATGGTTCTGTCCACGGGGCGATTACTGCCATTATGTCGTGGGCTGAAGGTGTTATGTCATCGGCTGAATCGCCGATTGGCGCGGTTTTTCCCGGTTTGTCACTTCTGGGCTCCTCTTCCCATAGTACGGATGGCTTGAAGAGCCGTTCCAGGAATATATTTGGAGGGACAGCATCACGTTTCGCACCGATGCGTGCCAGTACGTCGGCCGCTTGGTTATTATCTCGGGCTATGTGGTGGAGTTCGAGTCCTTCAAACCGAGCTGACATTTTTAGGACAGCGTTGCGATATGCTGCCATTTTCGGATCCTTGGCATCAAAGTCTCCATTTATTTGGGATATTGCAAGGTTTGAATCCCCGCGCACCTCTAGGCGTTGAATGCCCATGGAGACTGCCATCCGGAGACCATGTAACAGGGCCTCGTATTCGGCTGCGTTGTTGGAGTCTGTGTACATTATTTGAAGTACGTACTGGACTGTGTCCCCGGTTGGGGACGTCAATACGACGCCAGCCCCTAGTCCGGCCAACATTTTAGAGCCGTCAAAATGCATAACCCAATTGGAGTATGCGCCGTACTCTTTAGGGAGTTCGGCTTCGGTCCATTCAGCGACGAAGTCAGCCAAAACTTGTGACTTTATAGCTCGCCAAGGTTTGTAAGTTATATCGAATGGTAAGATCTCAATGGCCCATTTTGCGATCCTGCCCGTTGCGTCGCGGTTATTTATAATGTCATTAAGTGGTACTTCAGAGGCCACTGTTATCGAACACTCTTGAAAGTAGTGCCGGAGCTTCCGGGACGCCATGAACACCGCATATGCTATCTTCTGATAGTGCGGGTAACGAGACTTGCAGGGGGTTAACACAGTGGATACGTAATACACTGGTTTTTGAAGAGGGAATTTGTGCCCTTCTGTCTCTCGTTCGACGACGAGGACCGCGCTTACAACTTGATGCGTTGCTGCGATGTATAACAACATTGGCTCGCCCAGACTGTGCGCAGCCAGGACCGGATTTGTTGCTAATATGGCCTTTATTTCTTCGAGTCCGGCACTGGCAGCATTCGTCCACTCGAAGTGTTCGGTGCGCCTGAGGAGGCGATAGAGGGGCAACGCCTTTTCTCCTAGACGGGAGATAAAGCGGCTTAGAGCTGCCATGCATCCTGTTAATTTTTGTATTTGTTTGAGGTCTTTTGGAATGCCCAACTGTGACAGAGCTCGGATTTTAGCTGGGTTTGCTTCGATTCCTCTACCGGACACGATGAAGCCCAGCAGCTTTCCGGCTGGTACGCTGAAAACACATTTTTCCGGATTCAACTTGATGTCATATGCTCTGAGGTTGTCGAACGTGAGCCTTAAATCGTCTACTAGAGTTTCGATGTGTTTTGTTTTGACGACTACGTCGTCTACGTATGCCTCGACTGTTTTGCCGATCTGGGTAGCCAGACATGTTTGAATCATGCGCTGATATGTTGCGCCATCGTTTTTAAGTCCGAAGGGCATCGTGTTGAAGCAGAATGGTCCGTAAGGGGTGATGAATGCCGTGGCGGCTTGGTCTGCTTCCGCCATCTTGATTTGATGGTAGCCAGAGTATGCGTCGAGGAAGCACAATGACTCGTGTCCTGCAGTAGCATCGATAATTTGGTCGATGCGGGGGAGAGGGAAGGGATCCTTTGGGCAAGCCTTATTGAGGTCTTTAAAATCGACAAAAAGGCGCCAGGATTTGTCCTTCTTTGGTACCATTACCAGATTTGCTAGCCAATCCGGGTGTTTGATATCTCTGATGAATCCGGCTTCCAATAGTTTGGCTAGCTCTTCTCCCATTGCCTGTCTTTTGGGTTCGGAAAATCGTCGAAGAGCCTGTTTGACTGGCTTGAATCCTTTTAGGATGTTTAGGCTGTGTTCTGCCAATCTGTGTGGGATTCCGGGCATATCCGAAGGATGCCAGGCGAAAATGTCCCAATTTTCCCGAAGGAATTCGCGCAGTGCGGCGTCTACTTCGGGGTTCAGTTGTGCCCCAATGGAGGCCGTCTTTGTTGGGTCTGTTGGATGGACCTGAATTTTTGTTATTTCATCTGCTGGTTTGAAGGAGGTGGACTTGGATCTTTTATCGAGTATCACGTCGTCCTTGTTCACCGTAGAGTGCAGCGCGGTGAGTTCTTCTGCCGCTAAGGCTTCGGATAGTGCCTCAAGGGCTAGTGCGGCTGTCTTGTTTTCGGCGCGGAGTGCTATGTCCGGATCACTAACGAGAGTGATTATTCCGCTGGGCCCAGGCATTTTGAGCTTCATGTACCCGTAATGGGGTACTTCTTGAAAAATTGTGAATGCCTCTCGTCCTAATATAGCATGATATCCGCTGCTGAACGGGGCCACTTGGAACGTGACTTCTTCGGATATGTAATTGTCCGGCGAGCCGAACACCACATCGAGTGTGATTTTCCCGGTGCAGCGCGCTTCCCGGCTAGGGATTATTCCTCTGAAGGTTGTGCTGCTTCGCTCAATACGGCTCCAATCGATTTCCATTTTTCGCAGAGTTTCCTCGTAAATGAGGTTTAATCCGCTGCCGCCATCCATGAGGACTTTTGTCAGTCGAAAGCCGTCCACTATGGGACTAAGCACCAGTGCGGCTGGCGCTCTGGCTCTTCGGAATTTAGGCTCGTCGCTGGCGTTGAAGGTCATAGCTGTGTCGCTCCATGGATTTGCTGTTGCTACTTGGTAGACTTCGGCGAGTCCGCGGATTGTTCGCTTTCGCATATTGTTTGATGCGAAAGTCTCGAAGACTGTTGATACCGTACCGGTATTGTTGGAGTGGTTTTGCGGGGTTAGAAGCTCCTCGCCACTTTTGGCCATCTGCTGTAATATCCAACATGCTTGAAGGCTATGTGTTGAGATTGCTCCCTCTGTATTATGAAGCTTACTGGGTCCGTTGAGCCATCCCTCCAGTACGGTTCCGTTTCCCTTATTGGGTTTTTGTTTTTTCGTTTTTGCATCTGGGGCCTGAATGTAAGGCACCCTTTTGCTGCGGACTGGGTTTGGGGCCGGATTATCCCAAAATTGATTTTCGGTTACCCGGAAACTCTCCATCGCACAGTACTTTCGTACTATGGACTCCAGATCGGTGAAGCGTGTAATTTTGCGGCGATCAATGGCGTTTAATATTCCCTTGTCCGTGCAATTATTGCGGAAGATTGAGATTGCGTTTTCCTCTCGGCAGTCCTTTATCCTGTCCATAACCAGGAGGAATCTGGCCCAGTAGTGATGTACTGTTTCAGTGGGCTCTTGCCGTATTAGAGATAGATCGCATATGTCTGGGCGGGTGGGTGGACTAAAGTCCGGATCCCTGCCCATCTTGGGGCTCGAAGGTCGAGGAGTTTCCGAATTTGGAAGCTTGGGTTGCTGGACGCGATCCAGCGAGTCCGGAGCGATGCATGGTTTTAAGTTCAATGCTCGATCGAAGTCCGTCCCTCCGCGGGAATCCGGCATGGAGGGTTCGGGAATCCGTACATGAATAGTTTTCAATGCAGGCGGAGAGTTGCCGTATTGCTCCTCTACCACTGCGATGTGGTGGGTGGCCTGGGGAGAGTTAATCTCTCTCAGATTGGTTTTAAGCCCAATCTGGTTGTAGTCCGTGGCGACTCCCAGGGCGGCGATGCGATCCAAGAGCTCGTTAACAGACGAGAGCTCTATTGGATCCAACTGTTCGGCAGCTTTCGAGCTGACGCGAAGATTGCTTCTGACGACTTGAGAGGTCATTGTCGAAGCGGCGGCCGGACAGGCGGTCATAAGAAAACCACCTAGCCGGATAGTTTGACCGGCGGCCAAGGCCCCTTCGGTGAAAACGCCGTCTTTAAAGACGGGTGGAGGCATCCTCCCTATCGACGATGACACAGAGGAACTCTCAATGAAAGCACCAATGTCGGTGTCAAAACCGGCGGATCTCGGGTAGGGGGTCCCGAACTGTGCGTCTAGGCGGATGGTAACAGGAGACGAGGGACACGATGTTTTACCCAGGTTCGGGCCCTCTCGATGGAGGTAAAACCCTACGTCATGCTTGATTAATATTGATGATATGGGTAGTACAAGAGTAGATCTACCACGAGATCAAGGAGGCTAAACCCTAAAGCTAGCCTATGGTATGATTGTTGTAATGTATGTTGTCCTACGGACTAAAGCCCTCCGGTTTATATAGACACCGGAGGAGGCTAGGGTTACACAGAGTCGGTTACAATGGTAGGAGATCTACATATCCGTATCGCCAAGCTTGCCTTCCACGCCAAGGAAAGTCCCATCCGGACACGGGACGGAGTCTTCAATCTTGTATCTTCGTAGTCTTGGAGTCCGGCGGACGATGATAGTCCAGCTGTCCGGACACCCCCTAGTCCAGGACTCCCTCACTCCTCTACGGCAAGATCAAGTTCACCATGCCCAAGTTCTCCGGTAGCAATGATCCCGAAGAATATCTCTCATGGGCATTAAAGGTGGACAAGATATTCCGTCTTCACAACTACGATGAGGAAAGAAGATCTCCATGGCCTCCCTCGAGTTTCAAGACTACGTCCTCATTTGGTGGGAACAAGTGATCAAGCAATGACAAGCACGAGGTGAACCACCAATCACAACTTGGACGCGGATGAAGGATGTCATGAGAGCTTACTTCGTGCCTACACACTACACCCGTGATCTTTTCAAGAAGTTGCAACTCCTCAAGCAAGGCATGAAGACGACGGAAGAATACTACCAAGAAATGGAGGTTGCCATGATAAGAGCCAATGTCAAGGAAGATGACAAGCAAACTATGGCATGCTTCTTGAATGGCCTCAATCACCCAATCAAGCGGATTGCGGACTTCCAACCATACTCCATCCGTCTTGAGCTAGTTCATCAAGTGACCAAGGCCGAGCGACAAGTGCAAGATGACTTCAAATATGCCAAGTACTCGTCCAAGACCTATGGCTCCTACACTCAAGCTCCCATGACTTCGACACCTCCTACCTCAACTAGAGCATCACCAAGTACCGTCAAAAATTCAAGTTCCAAGCAAGTTATGCCTTCCTCGACTCGTCCTCCGGCAAGCACCTACAAATCCAAGACTCCCTCATCTTCGGCGCCACCGAATGACCCTATCAAGACAAGTTCTATCAAGTGCTTCACATGTGGTGGCCGAGGACACAAGTCCTTTGAATGCACCAACAAGCGAACCATGATCTTCAACGACGATGGCACATACGACTCCATGAGTGAAGAAGAAATGGAAGCCCTTGAGCACGTGGCCATGGATCGGCGCGTGAACGAAGATGAAGATGACACTACAAAAAAAATACACTTCCGTGATGATACATGTTTATCACAGTAGGTCGTGTTTTCTATCATGCATGTACATCCATGACGATTTTATGACAGAATCAAGATAGTCATACCTGTGCTGTCGTATAAGTGTTCCATGACATTACCAAAATTATCATCACGGAAGTGTCCACTTCCATGCCGATAAATCGTGCGTCACAGAAGTGCTTTCTTCAAGGGTGACCGACACGTGGCATCCACCGTAACGGAACACCGTTAAGCTATCGGGTCGGGTTTTGGATCCGATAACCCGTTAACAGCCCCGACCAATGGGTAATTTCCACGTGTAAAATTCTTATTGGCCGGATGAAACACGTGTCAGCTCATCAGTGGGTTAGATAGGCGCCTATGATATGTCGACACATGCCACGGCCCACCACTGGCCCATTTAGCTTACAAAGCCAGCCTGTTTGACTTGGTCAAAAGTTAACGGGCTGGCCCATGAAAAGCCTGTTAACGGTCTCTTTGCAAATAGCCCATTTTACGGCCCATTAACTCACGGCCCATTAGGCCCTAAAGGAAATCGGCCCAATGACATCATGTGGGCCGTCGAATATAACACCAGCCCATTTCACTTTTGGCCCATGTATGGCCCACGACGTCTTTTGGCCCATATGATGCCTTCGTATCTTTCGGCCCTTTACAGGCCCACGGTGACTCTAGCCCATAATGAACAGTAATTTTCTTTGTACCTGTTAACGGCTCACGATTTACATGGGCCGTTTCCAGCCCGTGTTAGCTTTCGGCCTATTGATGGCCCATACGTTCTTGGGCTCCTTTTCGGCCCTCGATTACTTCTGGCCCGTTACTGGCCTGTTCCCCTAATGGGCCAAATTCGGCCTATGGCAAGAGTCGGCCCGTTACTGGCATGTTACCCTAATGGGCCAAATTCGGCCCATGGCAAGGGTCGGCCCGTTTCTGGCATGTTAACCCGTTGCACCGTTTCCATCCCGTCATATATGCTGGCCCATTAACGACCCATTATGCCAGTGACAGAATTAAGCCTTTGCTGTCCTACGGCCTGTTAATGGCCCATTACCGTGCTGGGCTGATACCAATTACGCCCGTTTACGGCCCATGTAGACCCATTTCTCCGACGGCCCGAGGCCCACCGATTCTACGGTCCTGTTGGAGGACCATTTATCGACGGCCCATAGGAGACCCAAGGATCCTACGGCCCGTAGGAGACCCATGGATCCTACGGCCCGTATATGGCCCATGGTAGTTGCGGCCACTAGCAAACCAGTGAAAAAGAAGACTAGGAAATAAATAAGGCCGAAACGAACGCTAGTCCATTAAGGCGATTGCACAGATTACATCCACTCGGCATCAAAGATCGCCACCAGTGCAAATATAGGGAACACCCTACACTATACAAAAATGGCTTGCTGTTTTCTTCAGCCGGTGGCTGCACGTTAAGAATAAATTTTGTATCGCACCAAAACAAATTACAACTATATAACAAAAGGAAGGTTGGCATAAAACTTAACAGTCTAGCAGATAAATGCACCACCAGAAGTTCAGAAGCTCAGTTCATTTGACCTGACTGTTACGTTTTCATGTTGTATTGTCCGATGGAGCACCATAACCCTCGCCTTCATTTCCCCTAGGCTCCTGAAACAACATAGAAAATGTCTGATAGTCTGGTTTCAAAACCATGCATATCTTGACGACATCAAACAATGTCTCTCCTTGTTTCACAAAGGGTCTCTATTAGGGAATGGACTTGTGTCTGGAGCGCAGATACAACATTGCTTTGAGCTTGCATATCTTGATCATGAGGCAGTTTGGACGATATTGCCTTAACAACCAACCCAGTTTACGTAGGAACGTGCTTTTGGCACTGTTAGTGGACAGGTACTGACCCACTGCAGCAAGAGCTGACATTGCGGTTATAGTTGCCTCGCCACCTTCAGAAGGTGGCAGTTCTACCATTTTTTCCATAGCTCTCTGAAAAGTTGAGGTTTTACATTAGTAGTACCAGAACAGAAGATATTAAGGAGGCAGCAAAACCAAACAAAATAGCTTTGGTCTATATACAGAACTTATTCTGGTGAACCCATGTAAAATATTAGTTGTATTTTATTGCAAAGTACATAATAAAACCAGGCTCCAAACATATGACCATGTACCATCGCTAATGTATTGTCTATTTCTTCACATTGTATTGAGGGCTAAGGATAAAGAGACAAAGTTTATAATACGGTAAGCATAGTATGACATCATTCATATCACAAAACAACTGGGAACAGACAAACATGCAATTGTAACGTTGTGTGGGCAAGTCCAGCAAGGAACTAGATTACGGGTCAAGATCAAAGGAACATCACTCCTCTCTTTTAAACCTTGTAAGGTGCAATGATACGCTAAGACAATTGTGTATAAAATTGAAAAGAGTAATAGACATTGGCTGCAAGCCATGCAGTTCAAGGCACAAGTCAGAGTAAGTAGTAGCTAAAAGGCATGAGGATTAAGGACTTACAACAGCGGATTTGACTGGTGTAGTCATGCCCTTCTTCTTGCTGGTGTGACAGTCCTTGAAGATTTCCACAACATTTGGTTCAGGTACTTTTCGGTCCTTCCGGGCTTTCCTCTGCATTTCGAACAAGTCAATATAGATCTGACAATATGGTACAGCGAAAAGAGTGAAACAGCAGCTAATTACAAGAGCCTCGTAGTGTGCAATATAACTACGAGATCCTGTCGTCTGTTGGAATTTCACTTTCGTACGGTTGGCCTTGTTCTTTGAACAGTTCACCTACAAGAAGATAGATTTGTGTGGCACATGCATAAATAGGACTTCAACATGTGATATGATCACATATATATAATGTACCTGATACTTCAGATCAGACCAGTGTTTAACAAGGCCCCTCCAGTCTTCATCCGATATATTTTCCACTGGAGATGTTTGGGAAAGTTCACTGTTAGCCTTGCCTTCAAAGTGAGTTTTCCTCAAGTTATACCGATACTGTCACAGAGCAGACTTGGAAACATGGGTGCAAGCTTGTCTGGTTGCATCATCTTGGCTATCCAACTTGAACCTCATCTTTTGAAAATTATGGGAGTCTCATTATCAGCAACCTAGAAAGTATGGGACAGAGCAAGATGATATTACTAGTTTCCATACATAACCATACTTACAGATAAATGGTCGAGAAAGGTGTTGACCTGGGTTTTGTCTTTGTCATTCCTGTACTGAATCCATGTTGGGAGGATATGTACATGACAGCTAACGGCAACCGCTACCTCTGATACTAACTTGGGTGACTTTGTAGCATCACGTGTCCTTTTTAAACCTGCCTCAAAACAGATCTCCATTCTTCCTCCTCTAGATTTAGTTAACCTATCGAGCAATATCCCTGATGTTTGTTTCCTCTTGCACCTAGGTGCTAGTCCAACAACGAACATAGGAAGTGTTAATGTACATCAAACTGTGAGACTACATATAAATAAGCATGCAACTGTAACTTGACTCCAGCAACTACCTTCTTGTTGTTGAAGCTCACAAGGTTCATCTGATATTGCCAACTCATCTTGTGTCAAGAGTGCTTGGGAAGTTGTGTCAGGTGGCAAGGAAGCTTGGGAACGTGCTGCTAGCTTAGTTGACGCACGAGTAAGTCGTGCAGCTGGTAGTACTGTGGTAGGTGTTGCAAGAACTAGGACTGTCTCTGCTTGTTTGGTGGCAGCTATTTGTTTCTGTTTGGCTTTTTTTGCAGCTCGTGTAGCATGGGATGCCCTTTTTGTAGAATTTTCCGCTGGACTTTGACCTTCTATTGCACCATCAGTACCAGCAGAATCTGCAGGATTCATCCGCTTCTCATTCCTTGCCATTCTATCTTTCTTCCTCTTTCTCTATGTCATGTTAAGTCAAGCCGACAAGAAAAATGAATAACAATTTAGTTCTTCAGAACAAATTGATGCGTGATGTAGATGAACTGAACTTTGATGTTAGACAACCACATGATAGGAGGATGTAATATGTACGAAAAACAGGACGGAAGAGATAATCAAAACCATGATGTGTAAACTAAGAAGATGACATTTCACCAAATTAGAAGCAATGCAATGGAAGGTAGACACCATATGAAAGATGCTACAAATATTGCTCTGCCAAGTTAACAGTGTCTCATCATAAATGGCGTTTAAACAAATGTGAAGCAGTACAAGAAATAAATCATATGCAAGATGCAAACAACATCACACTACCATGTTAGAGGTCTCTCGTCATTAGTGCCATTGCATATTCACAGCATTGCATATTCACAGCTTATGATGTGTAAACTAAGGAGAAGGCATTTCAACAAATTAGAAGCAATGAAAGCTAGACACCATATGAAAGATGCAATTAATATCACTCTACCAAGTTAAAACTGTCTCGTCATAAGTGCCATTTAAAAAAATTAGTAGTACAAGCTAGAAAAGAATGTGAGATGTAACCTATATCACACTCCGAAGTCAAACGTGTCTTATGATAAGTGATTGTTGCAGGTTACACAACAGTAGTAATTTGATGTAAGAACATGGTGTGATAGACAGATATTGTATGTTCTAAAAACAGGAACAAAAAACAGGAACACGTGTCTTATTCAAGTATAATGTGTAAGCAGATGGAATTCAACAAAATTAGAAGCAATACAAGCTAGACATCACACATAACTTGCAACCACATATAACAGTGCCAAGTTAGAGGGAGCACCAGTGATGCTGCAATAGGGGAGACGTGCTCATCATAAACACAGCTTTGTTGAGTGTCTATGCATGTGTTGTCTTGGAAATCATCTTGGGGTGTGGAGGAGTAGAAACTGTAGAGGCCCTCCATTCGGAAGGAGCACCTTTATCCGCTGCCTTACTAAGTTCCTTCCACTTTATTGATTTTGAATTGTCAAGTAAAACCGACAAGAAAAAGCAATAAAATTCTCTCTTCAGAACTCATGCATGCATGATACTGACAATCACTACTTTGATGTAAGGCAAACACATGATACCAGGATGGAATATGTACGAAAAACAGGACTGCATGGCATGTTCACAACTGTTTGTGTAAACTAAGCAGAAACCATTCCAGCAAATAAGAAGCAATGCAAGCTAGACACCACATGAAAGATGCAACCAATATGACTCTGCCAAGTTAAAAGTGTCCCATCATAAATGGAATTTCAACAAATTAGAAGCAGCGCATGCTATAAATCATATGAAAGATGCAACTAATATCGCACTGCATATACTAAAGGTGTCTCGTCATATTGATTGATGCGGGATACAAAAAAACAATAGTTTTATGTAAGGACATGCTTAATAGACAGATGTACTATGTACTAAATACAGGAAGGCATGTCACATTAACAGGTATAATGTATAAGCTAAGCAGACTAGCACATGCAGTTTAACCAGATTGGAAGAATTACAATCTAGACACCATATGCAACATGCAACCACATATCACGCTGCCAAGTTAGAGCAAGCACCTGCGATGCTAGTGTAGGGTAAATGCGGTAATCAACTACAGAGCTACATTTACTATCTTCATCTAGCATTTCTGTTTCTTGAGAATCATGTCAGGAGGCTGACGCTGCATTCTTTAAATGAGGAGTAGTCCCCTTGCCTGCATGCCTCGTCATAAGTGATTGATGAGGGATACACAAGAACATTAGTTTGATGTAAGAACACTGTTAATACACAGATGTACTAGTATGTACCAAAAACAGAAAGGCAGGTCACATTCAAAGGTATAATGTGTAATCTAAGCAGATGCAATTTAACCAAATTGGAAGCAATAAAAGCTAGACATCCGGCTGGAGTGGTGAGAATGATCATCTAGGACCTGAGAGCCTGGTGGGAGGCGGGCTGCTTCCCCACCATCGCAGCTTTTTAGTTGGCTTCCAGGTGATGCCTATCTTTGTTGGGCTTGTCACTGGCTCGGCCAGTGCCCTGACTAGCTATTTATCTTCTGGTGCTCACGGGATGGTGGTTCATGTAAAAAAATATCTTTCCTTATCAGACCGACTTCAGCCTTTCAAATACAAGCTAGACACCATATGGAACATGCAACCACATATGACACCGCGAAGTTAAAGCAAGCACCTGGGATGGTGGTTCATTACGAGCGAGGTCATCAACTCCAGAGCTACGTTTACCGTCTCCATCTGCTGACACTGCACCCTTTATTGCGCTGTAACGTGTCGTGCATACCCGTGAAGAAAGCTGGCGCGACTTCTCTCTTTTCTTTGCTGCTTCTCTTTCGGCAGACTCTGAAATACTCTTGCATAAAAACACAATAGTGAGGGTATGGGTGAAGTGTGTGCAGAACTAGTGCACTATAAAAGTAGCAGATAGCAGGTGGCTGGAAAATAAATGACAGGAGACATATGATAGCTCTACAACATTGCACGGCAAACAAAATTAGATTCTACTCCGTATGATTTTGTAATATATGAGCACAAGAAATGCAGGTACTCCTCCAGCACACCACCACATGTGGTCGTATCTAAGATAACAGTCGACTGAAAATAAATAGGTCAGTCGATTTTTTTAATGAACCATCCGATCTATAAGGAACGGGCAGATGGCCTTCGTCTACCTCCCGCCAGTCACTGTTGACGATATTTCTCGAACCGCCAGCGACCACCGGCCCAGACCCCTGCCTCCGCCGCCCCGCCCTCCCCTCGACCTCACACCACCACCGTGCTTGGCACCGCCCCCAGGCCATCCCTTTAATCCCGGCCGACCTCCAGATCAGGCGCCAGTAGCTCTAGGCCGCACACGTACCTAAGATAAACACCAAGGTGCTGCTTCCCCAGTGTAATAGGCGTACTAGCGCCTGTTACGCTGGGGAATGCTTCTGTTAATTGGGAATCAACTGGCCAGAAATTGAAATTTAGGGGGGCGACGGACCTCTAGCTAAGGTGAAATAGTATATGAGGAGAAACCTTGTGCATCGCGAGTTACTAGGAACATCTAGTATCAAGAAGAAGCGGTCAACTAGTGTCTTCTGTGGGATGAATACTGTGCAAGCAGAGACGTAAGATTTGCACGAATAAGGGAAGAGGAGTACCTTTTTCGGTTGCTGGTGTGGTCACCTCTACATGTTGCGCCGATCTTCTTCTTTTTACCGGGGAAACCGATGTTCTGGAGGGTGCAGGCTTGGACGAACCCATGGCCAAATTGTTGACTATGTTTTCGTGGCCGTATGTCAGTGGAGGGGAAGCAGATCCGAGGCGGCGAACGACGGCCTAGCAGGAACAGCTCCGGTGCGGTGGAGGGTGGCGAAGTTGGAGCGGCAGCGGTGAGGCGCAGAAAGGCGTGGTTGAACTGGCTCGGGTACGGACGGCTCGGCCTCGGCTTCAACTACTAGCAGTGGAGGGTGTTGCAGTTGAGGTTGCGGTGGACGACGACGTCGGGGTATCGGCTCCGGCGTGATGGAGGAGGGCGGCGGTTGATGGGTGGGATGGGGTGGCGGACAGAGGACGCCGGGGTTTCGCGGCTGGTGGAGAGGTAGTTTTGGTGCCCACGGAGTACGAATGGGGAATCGGACGGGTGGGGGGAACCATGTTTCGGTCTGGGACGCGCTTGTTTTTGGCCTTTATGAACAGAAGATGGGACGCGCTTGTTTGAAATTTGGGGAAAGTACAAACTTTGCCCCCCTCTTAAATTTCGGACCTACTGCAGATCGGGGGTAGGATGGTAATCCCAGGTGTCCCAAATAGTGGGCGGGAGCGATTTCGGCCGCGCGCATGTGTGCTTAGGCGGGCATTGTGTATGAATGTTTTTCGGAGGCGGTTGTGTGGCGTCTAGGTGAAGCTACAAACCTACCCCGGTTTATTGGATGTCGGGCTGGTAGGTTTCATGGGTCGGAGTTATTAGAAAAATAATTTCCTTGTACTACCAGACATTGGTCTCACGCGGTTTCGGGCGAGTAGAGGCTCTTTTGGCGCTTCGTTCGAAATTTTGAAACACAAGCATTCACATTTAGAGTACTCTTGAACTATGAGGATTGACGTAAATAGACAACGTTATATTTGACCTTGTATGTTTGAAAACCTCATTAAATTATCCGCTTCTTTTTGAAATTTTGACACTTGAAAAATCCTATAACTATGATTATTTTGGAATGGAGGAGCTAAATTTGAATCTATTTTGTACACGACTACATATGCTATTATGTACAAAATTAGAGCAAAGATTGGTGCCCCCATAATTTAGGTATGGTTTACAAATGCCATGATATCAAATTCAAATAATTGAACGGACTTCATGTTGAATTCAATTTTTTAAACCACCTTAAGTTGAATTCAAATGTATGCTAGTTCATAGGTAGCTATTTATAATGTTCATTGTGTAACTTCTGTATGTATAATGTGCTTTACACACACAACATGAACTATACTCACGTTTATATTTGATTGCTAAAGCAATGCATTGTCTGGAGTTCAAAATACTAACTATGTGGATCAATTGTGTCGAATAATAACATAGACATGCTCAAATTCGATAGAATCTAGATGTCTGATGGATCAATGACCGCTCCTTACGCGAATTGCAAATATCATGATCCCATCCTAATATTTGGATACAATTTATATCTTTAATCAATGTGTATAGCAGTCTTTTACGTGTAGTTTCACTCTCCATCGGTGGTCTCTCACACATGCTCACACACTCTCTCCTGAGGTGTCTTTCTTGCACACATGCTCTAGATATAACCCTCCCTCCCTCTCGTATCCATTTACAACTGTTTTCACTAACCTTTATCACAATCACTCTTCCTCTTGCAAACATACACACGCACAATCCCCATCGACCCTTTCTATATACATGGACCTGCCTACGTGTCTCATGTACGCACATTATCTTTAGGCCTGTCTCTCACGCATTGTCTCACACCTCTCTTCCTAATCGACGAGTATGATTCTAGCAGAGCATTTTTTTAGGATGCCCCTTAAAGTTAGGTTGGATGAATAATAATATCAGAGATAAAGGGGTTACCTTAGTCCGAGAACCTAGGGTTACAAATCCTAGCCAGCTTTGTCAGTGGACACAGAGTCCTTCACAATTCTGCTATCTTTGTCTTGTACGACTAGTCATCCATGGGTCTTCCTAAATGCGTCACGGGCCGACCAATGTGGCGCAGGACGGAACCGAACGAAGGGCCTCACCTCGACCCACCGGACCTCACACGGTGACACACCCTCTGCCCCCACGTCTCATTATCTTCTCACACCCACACATACCAACACAAACACCACACACACAGAAAATTTCTCCTGGTGCCTCTATTCCCTCCCCCCTTGCATATACACACTCAAGGGAATGGAATCTCTCGTTGTGTTGTCATATTCATCTCTCTCTCTCTCTAGACCACTCTCATTTCTCGTGCTATCTGTCCCACGCCCCCTCCCCCCCGTCGGCCCCTCTATCCATGCCTCTCTCGAATACGTAATACACACACATACCTCTCTAGGCCCCGCCAAATGCATCAACTACACATTCACACATGTTACATCACGTACCCCATTGATCTAAAAAGCCCTCTTCACGTTTATTTCGCATACAACATTCCTTTTGAATAAAGTGAGGCCAAAAAATTTATTTTAGAGTTTCTGCATATATACAACATTACAAAGTTATATGGAGTAGTACGAACGCTAATTTGCATTGCATGGTGCCCACAATGATAGTTATTCCGCACTGTGAATTTGTATATTTTTATACTATATACAAAGTTAGTCATAATAAAGAGAAACGAAGAGCATCTCTCTCCATCGCATACCCCCATATACGCTCCTTTCACGTATGCACACAAAACTATCTCCAGGTCCTCTAAAAGTAAGCCCCCAGAAAATTCACGCATGTTTCATCTTTCTCTCGCGATATATGCAATGACGATCATTGTATTTGAAGCGAAAGCACGATACGTACATTGGACTTCATAATCCACTCATTATGGTCACCATTTACGTTTAGTGGTTATTATACAGTCACGGGCTCACCGTACAACTCTGTATTTGCTCATGACATGACTAGTTGATCAGATAAATGCTCGACGTGGCACCTCTAATGTTGCATCACATTATCTCACTACCATCGTGCCCACCTGTCGACTTGTATCTACTCTACATCTACACTCTTATAAAATACATAAAATACACTCTTATAAAAAATAGAGTTGGTGATGATGGTGTGCCTGCCATCCTGCAATATAGGCCGTCCGATTTATATCTGACGGATAGAAAAGAAACTATGGCAATTTTGCAAAAAGGTACCCACAAACCTCTCCACATTTGCAAATAAGGCCTTCCCTCGTTCATCCTTTTCTCTCACAAGATAAACAAGTCATACAAATGCATCTTGATGTTACGTGCAACGCACGGGCATCTTGCTAGTAAGAGTGAAAACAAACGACAAAAAATATATTTGGATGGTGGTTCGAAGTCATGACCACGGGCACAACGGACAAGGTGGCCTTGTATTGGTATGCTGAGCCGTCTGTTTTAACACACATGAGCTGGTGTGGTGATTATACACACACGCACGCATGCACACGAACTGCATCCACGCAACACTCACACAAACACATGCACCCACGCACGCACGCAACACTCACACGTACACATGCAGCCACGCATGCACGCAACACTCACACGCACACACGCATGCATGCATGCACACACCAGTACACCACATGACCAACACACACTCTCACGCTCAAGTGCTCAACCTAAACATGCATGCGCACACATCAGGCCCTGACAGACACATACACAACCAGGTGATTCCCACGCATGGGTTGGAGCCTTGTCGCCCCTGCGTAAATTTGTGTTTATCTGACCTTTTCCCTATGTGAACTGACAGGTGGGACCCACAAGGAACATGGTCAATTTAACTAGTCAACATGACGCCACGCAGACTATTTGGCCGGTCAACAGAGTGCAATCCGATGCTGAACTGTGAGCAAGTGACCGTATAATCACTGCAAAACGTATATAGTGACCATAATCAGCTTATTCTGAAGTTCGGTGACCGTATTACGCTTTTCTCTCTGTAGGCCCTCCAAAACTACATATCTACACATTCTCGCATGTTACAACACTACTACTACACTCTAACACAATAAATCATATGTGTTTTTAGTTTTACTAGATATCATATTGTTACTTATAATTATTCAGTTTGCATACATTAAAATTGCCTTTGAAATGTATGGCCAGTATCATCTACCGCGCGGGAAAAATCCCGCCCTTTCCTGTTTAATCGGGTTTGTATCGATGGATCATGCGAAACAGCAAAACTATAGTACTATACAGTACAAGTGACAGTTCACTAGGCCGTCGTGTCGTCTACTCCTCCGTCGTAAGAGTGGAGCGCTCGCTTTCATAAATCTTCTAGTCCCTTTCGCCAACATGTGGGACATCAAGCTACTGGGTCCACATGCCATACCGGAATACAATGCAGAGCAGCCGGGGTGAAGCACCCCAGTCATGGCGCCGACGTAGTAATGAGCAATGAGGCGTCAAATCACAAAGCTGCACCTTTCCTGCAGTTAAGTTGGAGGGACGAAGTAATAACGCTAAAAAAAGAAGTTGGAGGGACGAAGCAACCATCATTTCACTCGTTGCTGAATCCGCTTCTCCCTCATCTTCTTCAACTTAACCACGTGTTGCTTCTGCTGTTGTTCTGCCTCATGTGGGACGCGGATCGGCTTGGTAAAGCACTGACACGTGGGACCGCATGTTAGCAAACCGCCAGGACAACGTCCTCCAAAAATAAGAAACCTCCCCCGCCATCCGCGTGGCAAAATCACCTCCTTTTTACTAATCTTGATTCTATAATTTTTTAGATCAATATAATTGAGATTTGTATAGATAGCACACAGGAGCAAAACCAAGTGGTACGGTTAAGGGCATCCACAATGTGTAGCCAAATGTGAAAATAGCTTTTGGCATCGTGGGAACCAATGTGGATGGTGTTGCCAAAGCCAAAAAGATGGAACCGAAGCTCCCTGATTGATTGATTGAAGGAATAGAAAAATGCAACATCTCTCCTCTTTCTCCCATGCTTGGACGCATGTAGTACAGTATAGAGCATAGAGTCTACTCCCTTGTCCCTTCTATCAGAAATCACAAAGCAGTGAGGCATCAAATCACAAAAGCACGGATGAAGCAACCATCATTTCACTCTTCGCTGACTCCGCTTCTCCATCGTCTTCTTCGAGAAACCATCTCACCGCACTAGTACTCCTAGTAGTACTAGTCCTTTGGTTCAACGGACTTCCTGGATGCAAATAAGGCGGTTGTCTCGGCTTGCAGGCGGCACTTGCGAACGACTTACCATGGTCTCCCTCAATGGTGTTCTCCGTCGAACGCACTTCGCCAAACCATAAACAAAGATATCGTCGACGTCACCGCAATGGGGAAGGAAGTCAAATATAGTTACTACCTCCATTTTTTTGTACACAAGGCCAGTATATCAAAATTACAATTTGCAAAGGGCCACTAACACTAATCGAGGCAAAATTGATGGGGTTAGCAACCAAGGACATTAATATCCCCTACATGCATGCGGAAGTGAGAAGGTTGGTTTGCATGGCGCTGCATTAATCAAGCAATGAGGAGTGAGATGGTTAGCTCTTTGGTCTTTGGAGAAAAAATACGCATTAATTGACATGTGAAACGAGGATTTGTATCGATTAAATCCCGCAAAGGAAAACCTCGCCTTCCTTTTTTCACACTAGTACTCCTAGTACGTACGTACTTATCCTGTTTGGGTCTAGGCCTTGCATTGCCAAACTTCGCCACACATTTTTGCCAAGCTTGCCTAAAGTTTTCAAAATGAGAAGGAGGTACACTTGCGCACGGCTGTCGCGGTCGCACTGCACCCTCACACGGTCGCTCCTGCACGCCGCGGTCGCACCGCACCCTCACACAGTCGCTCCTGCACGCCGCAAACCCAACCAAGGGAACACACCCTCACTGACACGTGCTGTCGCATGTGAACAAAACAAACTCAGCCATCCTATCGCTGACACATAATTTTCATTCATAGAGTATGTTTAACCAACCGCATGTTCCGTACGGCCCATGCGGTGGTCTGTTGGGGAAGAAGAAGAGGTGAGGAAGAAGGAAAGAAGGGTTAGGAGACGTAGGATATTCATCCAACCGCCTGAAATGGTAGACTGAACCAAGTCAGGCGACTTGCATAACAAATATATGTTTTTACACAACAAAAGATCCATAAAAACAACAACATAAAGAAAAACTATCATTGCTCGCAGAAAGAGACGGCCTCGTCGTCTTTGGCTGCCGGCGCGAACCAGCCGACATCTGTCTCTGCACCGTGGTTGTCCTTGGCCTCCAGCTGCTCGTTCAAGCGGAGTGTGCGGGCGCTCTGCACGGACGAGAGCACATCCCGGTTCAAGTCGAGGACGTCCGGTTCCGCCTGCAGGAGGGCTTCGATGGCAGTGGCATCCGCGCGCTCCGCGTCAAGTCGAGCCTCCGCCGCCTGGTTCAAGTCCAGGACGTCCGGTTCCGCCTGCAGGAGGGCGTCGATGAGAGCGGCATCCGCGCACTCTGGATCGAGTCAAGCCTCTACCGCCCGGTTCAAGTCTAGAACGTCCGGTTCGGCCTGCAGGAGGGCCTCGATGGCAGCGGCATCCGCGTGCTCCGCCTCAAGTTGAGCCTCCGCCGCCCGGTTCACATCCATGACATCCGGTTCAGCCTGCAGGAGAGCCTCGATGGCAGCGGCATGCGCGTGCTCTGCATCGAGTTGAGCCTCTGCCTCCCGGTCCTCCTTTAGTATCGCCATGTTGAACTGCTGGTCCGCCTGCACCATGGGGGACTCGGACGCCAGCACGAAGTCGACGTCCATCATCTCATACTCATCGGGGGCCTTCTGCGCCACGACCTCCGCCATGAACATTGGATCGGCTTCCTCCTCCTCGTAGCCTGGCTCCAGAGAACTCGGGGATTGTCCAGCCGCAAAGCGAGCTTGGGAACAGAGGTCTGTGGCGCCGACCGCCGCTGCGATTTCTGCGCGACGCTCCGGCGTCAGCATCTTGTAGTAAGCGATCTTGCGGTGCACCATGGCTTTCCGGCGAACTAGGGGGCGCTTGATGCGGGCTAGGGGATCAAAAGGTTGGGGAATGGGCTGGAGATTTGGTGTGGTTGTAGGGCAGTGGCTGGCGTAGGCCAAACAATGAAGGTTCTGGTGTGAATAGTGGTTCCGGTGACGACCGGTCAATCGGTTTTGACTGTACATCGCTCTTGTCGCGTTCGCATTACAGCCCGACACGCTGGACCCTCCATGTCGCTCACCAAATGGAACGCGCTTTGTCTTGCGTTTTCGCTCCCTTTATGGACCAAAGTTGAGAGCAAACCGACGTCCCTCCCCCTCCCCCGCCCGCGTCATTTATTATACTACCACTCCCTTCGTTTTATGCGGAGTAAATAAAAATAGAGGGAGTATACTACGGATGAGGATCCCCTGACATGGCCGAACCCATTGAGTAACTGACATGCGGGGCCTAGCAAGCATGGGGTCCGCCAGTAAGTGATCGAAAGGGAGGGTAAGGCAGGGATACCTACGTCAGAGGATCCACTTCCACTACTACTCCCTCCTTCCATTTACTATACTGGGCCTAATGCATTTTTCGAGGCTAACTTTAACCAAATGTTAGAGTAATAATATATGACATGCAACTTACACAAAGCATACGGTCAAATTCATATGTGAAAGGAGTTTCCAATGATATAATTTTCACATTATACATCTCATGTACTATTAATCTTGTCAATAGTCAAATTGGAAACCATCTCGAGTACAAATCTAGGAGTACGTACAAATCTAACAATATTGATTGGGCGTTGTTGAATGTTGATACCTTTTTGATCAAAGTAGAGATACTTTGACTACACATAAAACTTATATGTAAACTAGAAAGGATAGGAGGGAGTATATGATGTCTACTATGCAACCTTCTTCTTGTAGACGTTGTTGGGCCTCCAAGTGCAGAGGTTTGTAGGACAGTAGCAAATTTTCATCAAGTGGATGACCTAAGGTTTATCAATCCGTGGGAGGCGTAGGATGAAGATGGTCTCTCTCAAGCAACCCTGCAATCAAATTACAAAGAGTCTCTTGTGTCCCCAACACACCCAATACAATGGAAAATTGTATAGGTGCACTAGTTCGGCGAAGAGGTAATGATACAAGTGCAATATGGATGGTAGATAAAGGTTTTTGTAATCTGAAAAAATAAAAACAGCAAGGTAACTAATAATAAAAGTGGGCATAAACGGTATTGCAATGGTAGGAAACAAGGCATATGGTTCATACTTTCACTAGTGCAAGTTCTCTCAACAATAATAACATAGATAGATCATATAAAAATCCCTCAACATGCAACAAAGAGTCACTCCAAAGCCACTAATAGCTGAGAACAAACGAAGAGATTATGGTAGGGTACGAAACCACCTCAAAGTTATTCTTTTGGATCAGTCTATTCAAGAGTTCGTACTAGAATAACACCTTAAGACAAAAATCAACCAAAACCCTAATGTCACCTAGATACTCCATTGTCACCTCAAGTATCCGTGGGCATGATTATACAATATGCATCACACAATCTCGGATTCATCTATTCAACCAACACAAAAGTACTTCAAACAGTGCCCCAAAGTTTCTACCGAAGAGTCAAGATGAAAACGTGTGTCAACCCCTATGCATAGGTTCATGGGTGGAACCCGCAAGTTGATCACCAAAACATACATCAAGTGGCACGTGAAATCCTATTGTCACCACAGATAAGCACGGCAAGACATACATCAAGTGTTCTCAAATCACTAAATACTCAATCCGATAAGATAACTTCAAGAGGAAAACTCAATTCATCACAAGAGAGTAGAGGGGGGAGAAGCATCATAAGATCCAACTATAGTAGCAAAGCTCGCGATACATCAAGATCATGCCATAGGGAGAACATGAGAGAGAGAGAGATCAAACACATAGCTACTGGTACATACCCTCAGCCCCGAGGGTGAACTACTCCCTCCTCGTCATGGAGAGCGTTGGGATGATGAAGATGGCCACCGGTGATGGGTTCCCCCTCCGGCAGGGTGCCGGAACGGGCTCCCGAGATTTTTTTGGTGGCTACAGAGGCTTGCGGCGGCGGAACTCCCAATCTATCTTCTGCTTCGATGTTTTTAGGGTACGCGGACTTATATAGGCGAAAGAAGTTGGTCGGGGGAGCCTCGAAGGGCCCAAGAGACAGGGGGGCGCGCCCAGGGGGTAGGCGTGCCCTCCTATCTCGTGGCTTCCTCGAGCCTTCCTGACTTGAACTCCAAGTCTGCCGGATCATATCCTTTCCAAAAAGGACGCTGCCGAAGGTTTCATTCCGTTTGGACTCCGTTTGATATTCCTTTTCTTCGAAATACTGAAACAGGCAATAAAACAGCAATATGGGCAGGGCCTCCGGTTAATAGGTTAGTCCCAAAATTAATATAAAAGTGTATAATAAAGCCCGTAATTATTCAAAACTGATAATAAAATAGCATGAATGCTTCATAAATTATAGATACGTTGGAGACGTATCAGTATATTGTACGTTCAAAAACGAAACAAACATTGAATACCCTTTATATATGATTTGCGGATGCTATGATCACCGGTTCAAAATTTTGAATCCGCCTTAGGTATCACGTGCCCCCACTCGTTGCCTCTCGATTTCATCTCGGGGTCCGGAGATCTATTGAAAGAGGACTAGGGTGGGTACATGTGAATGATACTCGGCGGAATGTTCAAATGAGGCATGCGGGAGGATGGACTCGACTGGAGGGCGACATGATCGATGGAGAAGAGGGTTGGAGAGGAATGAGAAATAAGCAAATGCCACATGATTATACTTGAACGGCTCAAATAAACAATAAGTTGTCTCGCTTGGCCTACATAGTGAAAGTCCTAATGCGCAACTCGGAGCACTGACGCTCCAACATGGCCGGGAAAACAGGGAAACCGACATGTGGGGCACACCCGTCGGGGCGACTTAGCGCAGACTAGTCAAATGGAGGAGCTGGCCCACGACCTCCTTGCCACCAACAACCGTTCATGTGGGTCGTTGGGGCCAACAATGGGGCGCAGCTCTAGCACCGCCTCTGGACACGGCGACCGCGGTGAGCAACACGCTCATATCGTCGCTAGACACGGTCGGTTTCAGTGTGTCGAGGGTGGCGTTAGTGCTGTGGCACGACCAACAGTATGTTTGGTTTGTGCCCAAGGTTGCCCCATAAAAGCATTGGGTAGCCAAAATTTTGGTTGAGGTATTTGTTGCCCATGATTTGGCCGACATTGGCGAAAAAATGAACTACAGTTGGCTAGAGTTCATTGGCATGCCAAAAAAATGGCAACCAGCCAAAAAAAGACCAATCTTTGGGTCATGACCAAAATTTTGGTTGAGGTATTGGTTGCCCATGATTTGGCCGACATTGTCAAGAAAAATGAACTAGCTAGAGTTGCTAGAGTTCATTGGCATGCCAAAAAAATGGCAACCATCCAAACAAAGACCAATCTTTGGGTCATGACCAAAATTTTGGTAAGGTGCACTTTGGCCACAATCCAAACACACCCCAACACCCGGCTCGTCGAGGATGCACGGGGCGCCGCGACGCGTCCGCGGAGTGGTGTAGCGCGGCCAACTGCATCCTCTAGACCTGAGACCATGCCGGGTCGTCTTGCTTTTTCAATGACATGCGGGGATCGCATGTGAGCAAAGGGCATCTCCAACGTTGCCACGACCGCAGCTGACTACCCTGGCACACCAAAACCCTCGTCCCTCGCGCCGTCACGCGGTGCGTTCCTAGCCGGCGCCAGCTGCCCGCATTCATGCTGTCCGTTCGTATGTCATCGTTAAGAGGCTCGGTGCCCGAGGAACCAACTCCGGCGACTTAATGACGCACCCGGACGCTTGGCCTCACCGGAATGCGCTACTTAAAGCGGCAACGCCCAGCTAACCTCCACATCATAGCGCATCGTCCTCCTACCTGGCACCACATCCGCCATGACTACAAGTGCGAACGCTCTGCAGGAGAGCTTGTCTTCGAGGATGAAGCTCGAGGTCACCGCCCTCGCTCAAGTTGCCTCTCACGACGCAATAGCGGCGTAGCCGGACGCGGACGCGACCACACAAGCGATGTGGCGACGCTGGCGGCCGACGACAAGAGCACCGTCAGCCATGCGTCCTACTTGCCACCGTCCAACGTCCGGCACCGCCGAGGTCGGGACTCCTCCGAGGATGAGTAGGGCATGGGAGGCGGCAGGGCATGGTATGCCAACTAGCTGGTCTGTATCCCGTGTTCTACTCTTCCTCACCGGAGACCGCACCTTCACTTCACGGGTCTTGAACCCCGCCCCCGTACATAGAGATCGCAGATGGAGGACGTCGGTCGCCACCGTAGAATAGGTTTAGGGTCAGGTTTCTTTTATTTTTCTGTCCTATAAAAGTTCGAAATGTAATGAAAGTCTGCCGTGTTTGCATTAATCTCGGTCGGTGTATATGAACTTTCACAATAATATACATATTGTAGGAGTACTAGCAAGATGCCCGTGCGTTGCACGGAAGATCAAGATCTTGTGGGAGAAAAGGATGAACGAGGGAAAGCCTTATATGCAAATGTGGAGAGGAGTGCGGGTAAATTGTCATAGTTTCCTTCCTATCCGTTAGATATAGATCGGACGGCCTATATTGCAGGATGACAGGCACACCATCATCACCAACTCTGCTTTTTATTGAACCGAGACAAATCTAACATGTGAAGTAAAATAAACACATAGGTTCTATACATACACAAATTATCTTAGGCACTCCAATAGTACGTCCACTACACATTCATGCATTTCACATCTTTCTACATCTACGGGAACCTACAAAAGGGTTAACGTAAATTGCCTCTCTCTCTCCTCTCCTGATTTTCATGGTGGTGGGCCCCTCCCTCCCCCCAATCTACAATCAACAGCTCACATGTTTCGCATTACGTTAATTACGTAACTGGGATTACGTAGGTGTAGCATTACTTGTCCTAAAAACCCAACTAAGCCAACCTCCCAGCATATCGCGTGGAAAAAGACCCGGCCGCGCCGTTTTAGTCGAGATTACCGGATTACTAGTAGTAGTATCGATGGATCGCGTGAAGCAACAATTTTTTTTGAGGGGGCGAAGTACCTAGTTTAAAAGGAAAAAAGGCGGTACACTCACATCACTCCTGTCGCGGTCACATTGCACCCCACACACGTTCGGTCCTGCACATGGCTCACGCAAACGGAACGCACTTCGGCTTGCCTCTTCACTGACACGTGGGACTGCACTTGGAGAAACCGACCATGCACCAAACTCCCCCCGCCCACCGCACGAAAATCCTCCCCCCCCCCCCACACACACAAATTTCCCCCAAACCCGATTCAACCGCCCTTCGGCCAACTAGCCAATAATATTCCCCAAACCCCGTCCCCCCGTCCCCCTCCACTCCTTTCGCTCCGCCAAAGCCGCCCTCCCCGCCGCGCCGATACGTCGGCGCCGCGGTTCGTCGAGGGGAGGCACGGCGATCCTCTCACTCCCACAGTACACTCTCGTAGACTGCCGTCCTCTAGCCGTGCCGCCACCTCTGGCTACGTTCTTGTGGAGGCGCACGGCGGTCAGCGCCGCCACCGCTGGCGACGTTCATGTGGAGACGCACGACGGTCAACTTCTCCCACGGTAAGCGCATTCTAGACTGAGGCCCCGTTCATGTCGGTGTAGCGCTGAATGTTAGCTGATAGACGCTGTTAATCTCACTATTTGCCGAAGTAGTTTACTGTCAATATGCTCTGCTTAAGAAGCTTCCTTGCCCTATTCTGCACTCAATCTACTTAGCTAAGATGGCATGCCAAGGCCAATTAGTTGCTAAAATATCCTGCCATATATTTATTGTGACATAGATTGCCATGGTCTAGTAGCCAATTTGTTAGGTGAAATAGCTCTACACCGTTTTATACTCGATCTTTGTTGCTGCGATGGCCTTCGATAGTTCGATGGCTGTGTGCTCGGCCTCATTGACTGCTGAAATAGCCTGCCATAATTTAGCACTCAAATCTATTTGCTGAATTAGCTTTACATATATTTCGTTACTTAGATCTGCTCGTCCAAATATCTTGCCATAGCTTTAGACATCGACCTAGGTATTTTTTTTCTAGACTTCATAAAAAAGCATATATTTTTTCCTGTAATATCTAGTAGAAGAACTAATTTGTATGTCTAACAGATGGACAGGACTTGGATAACTTCTGCTCGAAGATTCCCCGCTGCATATGTCGAGGGGGTTGAAAACTTCATGAACTTTATCAGAGCTGAGTACGGTGGTCCAAAATCATATGTGCTCTGCCCGTGTAGCAGTTGTATGAATTCAGTTACAAGACCCCAGTCAACTGTGCAAAATCATCTACACTTGTATAGGATGTTGGTCACATATACTAGGTGGGTTCATCATGGTGAAGCTGTGAACGTCAATGTTATTGACTACGTGGAAGCAGCAGATCACCATCTTGATCTGCCTGATGCTCAGGTGGAAGAGGAGGAGGAGGTGGTGGTGGCTGAGCCAGTGAGTTTGACCAACATTGAAACAATGCTACAAAATGCTCGTGCATTCCGTGAACTTTCACCTGCAGAAGAAAAACGGTGGGCCCGCATGTTGGAACAATGCAACGTTGATGTCACCCCAGGAAATAAGCTGTCAGTATTCTCAACTATGGTCACCTTTCTTTAGGTGAAGACATCTGAGCAGATGACCAACAAATCATTTGATGCGATGTTGGCTTCTTTCCGCAAATCTTTCCCAGATGCGTCTGAGCTGCCACGCACCTACAGTAAAATGAAGAATTTTCTTCGTGTAGTTGGAATTGGATATGATATGATCCATGTTTGTAAGAATAACTGTGTTTTGTTCCGGAAGGATTATGCCAACTTAAGTGAATGCCCGAAATGCAAATCATCAAGATGGAAAGATGGCGATGCTATGAAGAGGATTCCTCATAATGTTCTGAGACATTTTCCAATTTCACCAAGATTGCAGAGGTTGTTTTATGATGCTGAAACAAGAGAGGATGTACTGTGGCATTCTAGGAACTAGGAGTACAGAGATCAGAATGTAATGAGCCATCCATCTCATGGTAGTGAGTGGAAAAGCTTCAATGATAAACACAAAGAGTTTGCTGCTGACCCGAGAAACATTAGACTTGGCTTAGCTTCAGATAGATTTAACCCATTTGGCCACCAGAGTGCCACATATAGCATGTGGCCAGTGCTTGTTATCCCTTACAACATGCCTCCAAATGTCTACACAAAAGAATTAAACTACATGATGGCCTTGCTCATCCCAGGTCCAAAAAGTCCTGGAAAGGATTTTGATTTGTTCATGGAGCCTCTTGTGGAGAAACTTCAACAACTATGGAAGGGTGTTCTCACTCGAGATCTATATAGCAGCCCACCAGCTGATTTCTTTCTGTGTGCTGTCATAATTTGGTGCATCCATGATTATCCGGCTTTGGGCACTATGTCAGGGCGAACGACACATGGTTACAATGCATGTGTTCACTGTGACAGGAATCCGCTGTCATACGCAATAATTAGCAAGATCTGTTACATTGGTCACTGTCGTTTCCTTGCCAAGGACAAGCCGCATCCTAGAAAATACCGAAGACATGTGTTCAATGCAAAGCATGAAAACCGTGATGCACCAAAGAGGCTCACCGCCGATGAGTTGCAAGTGGAATTAGAGAAGGTCAGGCATATTACACCAGGAAACCATCCTAGTAATGGCATCGGGAAAAGGAAGCATGGCAGGGCAGAAGAGAGATTATTGTTTACCCGCAAGTCCACTTTGTGCGACTTGGAGTATTGGAAAGATTTGGATCTGCGTCATAATCTTGATGTGATGCACATCGAGAAAAATATATGTGACAGCATTATCGGCTCACTTCTTAATATTGAAGGCAAGACAAAAGATACCTTAAAATCTAGGATTGATTTAACAGACCTGGGTATCAGAAAGGATTTGCAGGTGCAAGATGAAGGTAAACCACGGGATATGGCACCAGCTGTGTACGTCTTGGACAAGGTAAAAAGAAAAGAATTCTGCGAGGTCCTGTCACGTGTGAGATTCCCACATGGATTTGCTCCAACCCTGAAAGGAGAGTCAGTGCATATGGAAACAAGGTACAAGGGTTGAAAACTCATGACTGCCACGTCCTACTTCAAAGGGTTTTACCTGTTATCCTTAGAGGATTGGGCCACCCTGACTTATACAGAGCAGTTGCAGAGTTGGGACAATTCTTCAGGGAACTCTGAAGTAGAAATATCAGGATAGATGCTTTGGAGCGTCTTAGAGACAAGATACTAACTACCCTGCATGACCTTGAGAAGATATATCCTCCAGCCTTCTTTGATGTGATGGTGCATTTGGCTGTTCATCTACCTGATGAGGCACTACTTAGAGGTCCAGTACAGTATGGCTGGATGTACCCTATTGAAAGGCGGCTAGGCACTTTCAAGGGCTATGTTAGGAACAGAGCTAGACCCGAGGGTTCCATTGCAGAGGCCTACATTGCTACAGAAGCATTGACATTCTGCTCAAAATACATTGAAACAGCTGATCAGCTTAGCAAAGAGGTGGGTGAAGACAATCCCGGGCTCAATGTTTTCGATTATTTTGTTTGAGTTACAGGGAAGAGTCGACAAGAGGACAAACCTAAAGATTTGGACAAAATGGTTTGGTATGTGTTGAATAACTGTCCTGAGATACTACCTTATATCAAGCAAGTGCAGTACTGCAGCTTATACATCGTAATCTACTAAACTTGCAGCACATTCTTATATATTTAGATGTTTGACGCGATCACTATGTTGTGCAGCATCTACAAAGAGGAGTTACTACCGCAAAATCCAAGAAACATTGACAAACTGGTTATGGCAGGATTTGCGAAATGGTTCAAGAACCATGTAAGCTTTTGAAGTGCACTGTCAGTTTTTTTAATATATTGAGTACATAAGATGATTAACTTGTCTATTTTCTAACCATAGGTTAAGAAGATGCGGGAGGATGGGCAGGAAGTTGATGATGCCCTTTACTCACTAGCAATGGGTCCTGATACTCGGGTAAGACATTATGAATCTTGTGTTGTTGGAGATGTGCGCTACAACACCCTTGCACGAGACGAAGGCAGGAAGACACAAAACAGTGCCATCATGAGCACGGATACGTATGACAAAGAGACAACTGAAATGTATGCTAACATAACAGACATTGTTCAGTTGCAGTATATCTCCAGTTTCGAGGATCATCGGTGTGTGGTTCTGTTGTGCTGTCGTTGGTATAGCCTGTTTTCTAGGATCGCAAAACCCAGAGCGGCTGATTATTTCAAATCCATCAATGTCAAGGCAGCATACCAGACCAACGAGCCTTTTATTTTGGCAAATCAAGCAACACAGATATTTTTCTTGGAAGACACATTTGCACGTAGCGATGACTGGAGAGTATTGCAAAGGTTTGAGCAGGGCAATTCGTTTAATGAAGTTGCATAACAAGATGATGCTTACACTGCTCCTGATGTACAAGATAACACAGATGTTCCTAATATCTTTGAGAACCATCACGTCAATGATGCCGGCGAAAAGATTGCCTGTCGTGCTATGGACATACAAGAGTTGATCAAGAAGAAGCCAACGTTCGAGGACGTTGAGGACGAAGAAGATGATGACACCATGGGGAATTACGATTCAGACTGATACACATGGCGAAGATGTTGACGCTGCTGCTGCGGATGATGATTACATTGCTTTATTCGTATTTGCCTGTCAAAAGATGTTTTTTATCTACTATGTGAAATTGTGTTTGCTATGACAACTGAAACCTGATGAACATGTTGTTTAGTATTTTGCTGTGAGAACATCACTTGTTATCTATGCTGATTTGTGTTTGGTGATTGTATGACAACTGAAACATGATGATATTGTTGTTTAGTTGTACTCATATTTGGCTGTGAAACTTGAATTTGATGACATAGTTTGTTGTTGGACTGCAATTTTCTCGACGTCTTCAAATGAGAACAAAGCTGACCCGACAGGGCCCCTGCTATTTATTTATTTATGAGCAAAAGGGGATACCCCCTGATTTCCGTTAATAGAAATCATTAGATGTTCACAACACTACGCCCAGCCTGCTACACAGGTTTCATTCATTACTAGCTTCAGCAAAGTGCTCATGTCGTAGCCACTGAATACATCACGAGTGCTACATACACTACAAATAAAGAGACAATCATCCTACAGAGCACATCGATTTTGCCCATTATCTTCACAAGCTCTTTCATCTCCTCATTGCTATCAAGGCTGTTCAGCAGCTGTTGCTTGGCCATGATCAGAGGAACTGCATCTTTAACCTTCTGCTCTGAATCTTCCTCTTCTGTCGTTCCTTCAGTTACTTGTCCAACACCCCAACCTGCTGGTATTGGGATTCCTCGGCTAACCAAATAATCAGCATAGTTGCATTCCCCCACATCAGCAACTTCCCAGAAATACAAATCACATGAATCTTCCCTTTTCTACACGAATCAAATTGGAAGATCATCAACCAAACTATTAAAAAATCAGCAACTAAAAGCAGCAGAACAACACTTCAACATATTATTACCCCATGATTCGGGCATTTGTAGAAGACTCGGCCAGGGTTGAGGATTGTGGTTGAGACGCGACGGATGACTCTACGTGATTTGCAGCAGTGGCACCACACCAACGACAGCGGGTTGCGATGAGCAATCGGCTGCGGTGCGCGTGACAGTGGGGGTGTGATGAGACCCACAAGCGATGGTATGGGTGGCGACTTGGCGCATATCTGGTTGTTGCCTGCTGAAGAGCAGGTGAACGAGCAGCCAGCGGACATGGTTGCTGCGGCCATAGCTTCTGATGCTAGGCAGAGTAAGTAGAGAAGAGGAGAAGCGAACGTTGGATATGTCAGTTTCATTACTTGCAGAGTAGCATAGCACCATATATAGTCATAGTCTAGGTTTGGATTCGAACCAGCTATAAGAGCATGTCTCTCTTTTTTCTAAAACTCGACAACGTCTCTTTACTAGTACACTAGCTTGTTCTATACGCCTTCCCAAGTCTTTGATTTTCTTTCCCTTTTTTGCAAGGAAGGAAGGAGGACAAAATTGAGAGTTCCTGGGACTCGAACCCAAGACCTCTTGGTTGACAACCAAGGGTGCTAGTCACTTATGTGGCGAACGTTCCCTGTGAGGAGGACGGCAGATGAATGCATTTTCCTCGCAGTTTTCTTCCTATATATAAAAAAGTATGCTACTTGGTGTCCGCTTAGTCAACAAGCGATTGTGCCAACCTTGACTGTTGGATTGACATTCAACGTCTGTCGCGTTTCTTCAGTCTCTTCTTCCTCGAGCCGCCAAAGCCAAACTAGCGCTGGCAGGACCGCCTGCTCCCGCCTCCCACGGCTGGCTGTGATCTTCCCCGGCTCCTGTTCGTTCCCGTCCGAGGCCTCACCATCGTCCTCCTCCTTGGTTCGCTCGCCACGGCGCTGCCCTCCGGTGTTGTCAACATGGTTAACAACCAAGAGGAATAAGGAGATGACTTTACATGGTGAGGATGACAGTAGGGACCCAGCAGCGTGCGCAGTAATTTTGTTTTTTCGGGACGAAGAAGGGTATCAACTGGGTTGTGCGGGACCCGTGGCCCGTCTAGCCCGGGCTTTTATTTCATATGTTTAGCACATGACCAGCCCAGTTTGTTTTTTTCCTTTCTGAAAAATGGCTAGCCAGCTATTTTGTTTTTTGCACAATAACCAACATAGGCCTACTTGCTTTTCTACGCCCTGCTGGGCCGGAAATCTTTCAAGACGGGAAGGGATGCATTTTGCCCAGAAAATGGGCTATAAGTAATAAGAAATGGGCTATAAGTAATAATAAATGGGCTGTAAAATGAAAAAGAACAGCAAACAGGCAATTAGTTCCAAAATACTGTTTTCTTTTGGATTTTGATATTTTAAATTTCATTGTTTTTGTGCGGGTAAAATTTCATTGAATTTAAATTAAGGTATATTTAGATTAAAATCAATTTGAATCTGGCTAGAAATTTCAGCCTGTATGCTGTTTGGGACAGATTTGGAGGCTGACTTGTGGGTCTACTAGGTTGACGTGTACTTTGGCTTTGTCAACTTAGTCCACAAACGATTCTAGCAACAGTGACCGTTGGATGTTAATCCAACGGCCGTGCTGCTTCAATATCTGATCTTCTTGCTCCAGCCGCCCAAACCAGCTCCGGTGGGACTGCCTGCTCCCGCCTCTTGTGGCCGGCTGTGCTGCCGCCCAGGCCGCACCGCCCCACCCTACTTCATTGGTGGCCAGGCCATTCCTCTACTCACCCACACCTCTGGTTATTTTCCGCCGACGGCAGCCGGACCAGTAAACCCTCGTACTCCCCACCGCGTGGGCAACCATTCCCGAGTCTTCCCCGGCTACATGTCGTTCCCTTCCTAGGCCTCGCCGTCGTCCACCGCCATGGTGCTCTCGGCGTGGCCTGGTTAACATGGTCAACGAACGACATCCATCGGCCGTGGACTGTACGTGGAGAGGCTGACAGCTGGGTCCTCGGCCGCACACAAGGAAATGCCTCCTTATTACGCGCAAAATAATGATTCCTCCACCTGACAGCTGGGAGCCACTGGAAGGGCCTCTATATTTCGCGAAAAAACGTTCCCCCGCTGACAGGTTGGACCCACCAGCTATATCTTCGCACGCAAGGAAGTGCCTCCTTATTACACAAAAAAAATGAATACACCCTGCTAGCTGGGACCCACCATAGTGGGTGGCTGACTTGTGGGCCTACTAAGTTGACGAGGATGGAGGGCTTTGTCAACTTAGTCAATATGAATGATTCTAGCTCCAGTGACCGTACGATGTCCATCCAACGGCCATAGTGCTTCTTCAACCTCTGGTCTTCTTGTTCCAGCCACCCAAAGCAACGCCGGTCGTGCCGCGTGCTCCTTCCTCTCATGGCCGGCTGTGATGCCGCGGAGGCCTCACCGCCCCCTACTACTCCCATCGCTGGCCCAGGGCATCCCTCTACTCACCCACACCCCCTGTTATTCTGCGACGACGGCAGCCTCACGCCGCAGCCGAACCAGTGAACCCTCGTACTCCTCTCCGCTTGGGCATCCACTACCGTGTCTTCCCCGGCTCCGTGTCGTCCCCTTCCTAGGCCTCGCCGTCGTCCACTGCCGTGGTGCTCTCTCCGCGGCGTGGTCAACGTGGTCAAGGAACGACTTCCATTGGAAGAGTACTGTACGTGGAGAGGCTGACAACTGGGTCCACGGCCACAGCCCAGTTTTTTTGTGATTTGCCAAGTAAGTCGCTTTGTCAGGCCTGTTGGGCTGCAAATATTTCAAGACGAGGAGAGCTTCATTCGGTTGGCTGCGAAAATGGCCTATCAGTAATGAGAAATGGGCTGTACATTTTTAAAACACATCAAACCGGCAATTAGTTTCAAATATCTTTTTTTCATTTCGAGCTTTTAAATTGCATTTATTTTTATGTGTGGAAAATTTGTTGGATTTTATATTGATATACATTTATTTTTAAAATCATTTTGAATGTGACTCGGAATTTCGGGATTAAAAACAGTTCAAACCGCACCGAAATATGCAAAATTTCATATAATTTTTTAACCGTGGCCACAATATGGGCTGTATGCTAACAAAAAGAATATGGGCTCCAAAAAAACCTTAAGAATTAGCAAATGGGCTGTAAATTATTAGAAATAATGGCAGATGGGCAGTATGCTGTTTTCCACAGATTTGAGGCTTTCCTAAAAAATAAGGTTGATGCATAAGCAGTGACTATTGGATTTCCATCCAACGGGCGTCGTGCTTCTTCAATCTCTGCTCTTCCTGCTCCAGCCCCTCAAACAAGCGCCGACAGGACTGCCTTCTCCCTCCTCCTCGCGGCCGGCTGTGCTGCCGCGCAGGCCTCACCGCCCCACCGTACTCCCATCGCTGGCCTAGCCATCCCTCTACTCACCCACACCTGCTGTTATTCTCCGGCGATGGCAGACAAACCAGTAAACCCTCGTACAATCATACTCCCCTCCACGTGGGAAACAACTGCCGAGTCTTCCCTGCCTCCGTGTCGTTCCCTTCCTAGGCCTCACCATCGTCCACCGCCCTGGTGCTCTCGGCGCGGCCTGGTCAATGTGGTCAACGACCGACATGCATCTGAAGTGGACTGTACGTGGAGAGGCTGACAGCTAGGTCCATGGTCGCACGCAAGGAAATGCCTCCTTATTATGTGCAAAATAATGATTCATCCACCTGACATCTGGGACCCACTGAAAGGGACTCTGTATTACATGAAAAAAAATGTTACCACCGCTGACAGCTTGGACCCACCAGCTATATCTTCGCATGCAAGGAAGTGCCTCCTTATTACGCAAAAAATGAATACTCCCCCTGCTAGCTGGGACCCAGTATAGTGGTAGGCTGACTTGTGGGCCTACTAAGTTGACGGGGACGGAGGGCTTTGTCAACTTAGTCAATACTCTAGTGACCATATGATGTCCATCCAACGGCCGTAGTGCTTCTTCAACCTCTGGTCCTCGTTCTCCAGCCGCCAAAAGAAGCGTCGGTCGTGTCGCATGCTCCTGCCTCCCATGGCCGGCTGTGATACCGCTGAGGCCTCACCGCCCCCTACTACTCCCACCGCTAGCCAGGCCATCCCTCTACTCACCCAGACCCCCTGTTATTCTGTGGTGACGGCAGCCTCACACCACAGCCGAACCAGTGAATCCTCGTACTCCTCTTCGCGTGGGCATCCACTGCTGCATCTTCCCCGGCTCTGTGTCGTCCCCTTCCTAGGCCTCGCCGTTGTCCACCGCCATGGTGCTCTCGGCGCGGCGTGGTCAATGTGGTCAACAACCGACTTCCATCGGAAGAGTACTGTGCGTGGAGAGGCCGACAGCTGGGTCCACGGCGGCCGCAAGGAAGTGCCTCCTTATTACGCGTAAAATAATTATTCCTCCACCTGACAGCGGGGACCCACCGGACGGGCCACCGTATTTCACGAAAAAACGTTTCCCCCCTGACTGCTGGGACCCACCAGCTACACCTTCGCACGCAAGGAAGTGCGTCCGGGCAAAAAAACGATTCGCCCCCCTGACTGCTGGGACCCACCAGCTAAATCTTCGCAGGCAAGGAAGTGCCTGACAGTCGGGACCCACCTGGTTGAAGCGTATGTAGCGTTGTCATTCTGGTCACGAACGTGTACGTACATATATAGTGGTCGATGTAGAGGAGCGCACGTGTCGTAGTAGAGGCGCGCACGTAGCATGTACACGTACGTACAATGACTAGGGTGCAAGAAAGAAAATACGGCCACGTATGTGTACATACGGGCAAGGTCTCGAACGCCTACTCGCGCATACGTACGTCCAGGGCTCGTGTACATGGCTGGGTCGGAACGGAGAAACAGCATCGTCGTCGTGTTCATGGGGAGGCAACAGAATGCGTCGTGTTCATGGGGAGGCAACGGAATGTGTCGTGTTCATTGGGAGGCAACGGAACGTGTGGGAGCCAACCGGCTGGGTTGGAACGGAATGCGTGGTCGTGTTCATCGGGAGGGCTTGGAGGGAACAGGCGATGGAAACGAGGCCTGGCGTACCGCACAACAGAGGAAACAGCCTTGTGTTCGACCGGCCACGTTCAGAACGGGGTCCTGTTGATCGGGAGGGGTGTGGCGTACTGCAAAACGGACAAAACGGACTTGTGTTGGAGCGCTACGGTCGAAACGGGGGTCCTGTTCATCGGGAGGGGTGTGGCGTACCGCAAAACGGACGAAACGGACTTGTGTTGGAGCGCTACGGTCGAAACGGGGGTCCTTTTCATCGGGAGGGGTGTGGCGTACCGCAAAATGGGACTCCACGGGATGTTGTTCATCTCCACCGTCGACCTCCTCTAGCCTCCACAGGCTATCGTCGACCTCCTCCAGCCTCCACGGGCTCCTGTTCATCCAGCCTCCACCGCGCGCTACTCCACCGGCTACTGTTCAACCACCCCTCCACGGGCACCCCTCCACCGTCTACTGTTCATCCAGCCCTCCACACCACGGGGTCCTGTTCATCCAGAGGCAATGCCACGGGGTCCTGCATCCACCCCCACCGCTCACTGTTCATCCACCCCCCCCCCCCCCCGCAACGCTCACTGTTCATCCAAAGAGGCAGCATCGATCGGCTTCAGTGAGCAGCAGTAGCAAAGGAATCGCTCGATCGGGTTCAGTTAACAGCCATCGATCGATCGCTCGGATTCAATAACGCGTAGCCTGCAGTGCAATCACTCGGGTTCAGTTAGAGCCCAACGCCTCGCTCAGGTTCAGTTAGAGCCAACGCCTCGCACACATGCGTGTACGTGTACGAGAGAAACGTGCATCGCTCGGCCCCTGACCTTCCACCATAACCGGGAACTCCCCGAAATTTTCCTCGCCCTCGCTTCTACCACGGTTTTTTCTGTCATGGATGGCCCAAAGAATGTCATGCATCTGCGTCTCCGGCCCGCCCAGGACGAAAAGCCCATTTTCTGTCATGATTTTTTGTCATAGAAGTAGGAGCCCACCACATCTATGATGATACCTGGTTTTTTCACAATTATCGTCATAGAAGTGTCATATGTATGACATAAAAAAATCATTCGGCCCAAAATGTCATGGATGTGTCTTTTTTTGTATTGTGATCAAGTCTTTTGTGACAATGATTCAAGTCCCTCTCTCGTGGTCTCCAAGGTCTTGACGCTCCAACACCACCAAGAAGAAGGCCAAAGTTGCCACATCTTCCACACCAAGGCCGACATCAACAAGCGTTCCATGAAAGTCATCATCGACGGAGGAAGTTGCCACAACTTGGCAAGTGAAGAGCTATGTTCCAAGTTGCAATTGACCAAGAAGCATCATCGTCCCTACAAGGTGCAATGGTTAAGTGACTCTGACACTATTCAAGTGGAGCATTACGGTGCAAGTTTCCTTCAAGATCGGCGCCTACGAGGACACCTTGGAGTGCAACGCGGTTCCTATGTCCGTGGGAAGACCTTAGCAATTCGACCGCGGCATCATCCACAACAGAAGAATTAACCACTATAGCTTCAAGATGAAGGGCAAGGAGTACGTGCTATGACCAATGTCACCAAGCCAAGTGATCGTCGACAAGCAAGCATCCACACATCATGGAGATACTAGTGAGAGAGTGAACCACCACAAAGAAAGTGAGCGCCACAAGCCCAAATTGAGTGACTCTTCGCCAAGAGAGAAAAGTTTAGTCCTCCTAGCCACGAAAAGAGAGATGAGAGAAGTGTGTGAGAACCCATCGAGTGTCATCCACTATGTCCTACTATGCAAAGATGAGGTGGCAAAAACTAACACTACTAATCCTCTTCCTCTAGTGTTCTCTAACTTGTTGCAGGAATTCGCGGACGTTTTTCCCGATGAGCTACCTCCCGGCCGGTCTTCCTCCTCTACGTGGCATTGAACATTGGATCAACCTCATCCCCAGCGGACCTCTTCCTAACAAGGCTCCATACCGCATCAACCCCAAAGAAACTAAGGAGATCCAACGACAAGTCCAACAACTCATCAACAATGGTCTTGTACGTGAAAGCTTAAGCCCTTATGCCGTTTCGGTTATCCTTATGCCTAAGAAAGATGGTAGTCTTCGCATGTGTTCGGATTGTAGACCCATCAATGCTATCACCGTTGGATATAGGCACCCCATACCTCGCCTTGGGGATATGCTAGATGAGCTTAGCGGTGCCACTATTTTCTCAAAAATTGATCTCAAAAGTGGTTACTATCAAATCCGCATACAAGAGGGTGATGAATGGAAAACCGCTTTTAAAACTAAATTTGGCTTGTACGAGCGGTTAGTTATGCCTATGGGTTTATCGAAAGCTCCTGGTACTTTCAAGCATCTTATGCATTTCGTGCTTCGTCCATACATTGGAGTGTTTGTTGTGGTCTACTTTGATGACATACTTGTATTTAGCAAATCCATCAAGGATCATGTAAATCATGTTAGGGCCGTTTTGCAAACTCTTTGCAAGGAACGTCTTTATGCCAACATGGAAAAAAATGCACTTTTGGTGTTGACAAACTTGTTTTCTTAGGTTTCGTTGTTTCTTCCGAGGGTGTCCATGTTGATGAGTCAAAAATTGAAGCAATTAAAAATTGGCCACAACCAACTAATTTGCAACAAGTGCGTAGTTTCCTTGATCTAGCGGGTTTCTATCGTTGCTTTGTGAAAGACTTTAGCACTATTGCCGCATTGTTGCATGCCTTGAGTAAGAAAAATCCTCCATTTGTTTGGGGACCTTTGCAATCTACCGCATTTGATGAGCTCAAATCTTTGCTTACTCATGCTCCGATTCTTGCTTTGACTAACTTTGACAAAACTTTTGAGGTTCATTGTGATGCTAGTGGTAATGGAATTGGTGGAGTTTTGACGCAAGACAAGCGAGCCATTGCATATTTTAGTGAAAAACTTTCCGGTGCTCAAATTAATTATCCCACCTATGACAAAGAATTGTATGCTTTATTGCGTGTGTTGCATGTTTGGGAGCATTATCTTCGCCCACATGAGTTTGTCATACACACTGATCATGAGACACTTAAATACCTTAAAGGTCAAACCAAGTTGAATAAATAGCATGCTAAATGGAGTGAATTTGTTGAATATTTCCCTTATGTGATCAAGTACATTAAGGGCAAAGAGAATGTTGTGGCAGATGCTCTTTCCCGCAAATGCATGCTAGTTACTCAACTTGAATTGCATGTTGTTGGATTTGACCATATCAAAGACTTGTATGAGCACAATGTGACTTTTTCTATTCCTTATGCTAAGTGTGTGACACATACTTCTTGGGAATGATATTATATCAAAGATGGTTATCTAATGAGAGCTAACAAACTATGCATCCCCGAGTCTTCTCTTCGTTTGTTACTTTTGCAAGAGGCTCATGGAGGAGGACTCATGGTACATTTCGGACGTGACAAGACTTTTGCCACACTCTCCAAGAACTACTTTTGGCCCAAGATGTTCCGCGATGTCTCACGCTTCACAACCGGTGCTCTACATGCCGCAAAGGTAAGTCACAATCTCAATCCCATGGTTTACATATGCCACTTCCTATTCCACATCAACCATGGGAAGATATTAGCATGGATTTTGTGCTTGGATTACCTAGGACTCAAAATGGCAAGGACTTCGTATTTGTTGTTGTGGACCGATTCTCTAAAATGGCTGATTTTATCCCATGCAATAAGATAGACGATGCTTCACATGTTGCAAATCTTTTCTGTAGGGAAATCTTGAGGTTACACGGAGTGCCAAAGACAATTGTGTCGAACAGAGACGTCAAGTTCTTAAGCTACTTTTGGAAGACGTTATGCGCCAAGCTCGGAAATCAAGCTACTCTTCTCCACGGCATATCACCCTCAAACCGATGGCCAAATGGAAGTCACCAACCGGATGCTCGCCACTCTCCTACGCGTGTTGATCAAGAAGAACATCAAGGAGTGGGAGGAGTGCTTATCCATCGCCGAGTACGCCTACGACCGTGCAAGACACTCTACCACCGGCAAGTCCCCCTTCGAGGTCGTCTACGGTTTCAACCCTTTGTCGCCGTTGGACATCCTTCCTCTACCGCTACAAGAACGAGCGAACATGGACGCTAGCGCAAGAGCCACCTACCTCAAGAAGATGCATGAAGAAACACGTTCCACGATCGAGCGTCAAGTACAACGCCTGAAAGGATCGAGAAGAGGTGTCTAGAGGGGGCTGAATAGACCCTTAGCAAGAAAAGTGGCAGTTTTTAAGTTCTTCAAGTTGAGGTGGAGTTTAAGCACAAATTTAAACATTCACAATACATATCAAGCAAGCATGGCATGAGCATATGAGCAGCGGAAAGTAAAGCATGCAATTTGCAAGAATGTAAAGAGATAGGATTGGAGTGTGCAAACGCAATTGGAGACACGAAGATTTTTTATCCGTGGTTCCGATAGGTGGTGCTATCGTACATCCACGTTGATGGAGACTTCAACCCACGAAGGGTAATGGCTGCACGAGTCCATGGAGGGCTCTACCCACGAAGGGTCCACGAAGAAGCAACCTTGTCTATCCCACCATGGCCATCGCCCACGAAGGACTTGCCTCACTAGGGTAGATCTTCACGAAGTAAGCGATCTCCTTGCTCTTACAAACTCCTTGGTTCAACTCCACAATCTTGACGGAGGCTCCCAAGTGACACCTAACCAATCTAGGAGGCACCACTCTCCAAAAGGTAATAGATGGTGTGTTGATGATGGAATCCTTGCTCTTGTGCTTCAAATGATAGTCTCCCCAACACTCAACTCTCTCTCATAGGATTGGATTTGGTGGAAAGATGATTTGAGTGGAAAGCAACTTGGGGAAGGCTAGAGATCAAGATTTATGTGGTTGGAATGGAATATCTTGACCTCAACACAAGTGTATGTGGTTCTCTCTCAGAAAATGTATGTTGGAAGTGTAGGCACGTTCTGATGGCTCTCTACACGAATGAAGAGTGGGTGGAGGGGTATATATAGCCTCCACACAAAATCTAACCATTACACACAATTTACCAAACTCGGTGAGACCGAATCATGAAACTTGGTCAGACCGATTCAGTTCATAATGTGACCGTTAGGCATTTCGGTGGGACCGACATGTCAACTCGGTGGGACTGATGTGCTAGGGTTAGGGTAAAACCTCATCTCAGTTTAACCGATTACACAAACTCGGTGGAACCAATATTGGTAATAAGCGAAACAGAGAGTTGGTCAAACAAAGTCGGTGGGACCGATTGCGTATCTTGGTGAGACCGAGATTATTGCAATAGGTAACAGAGAGTTTGCAAGCCCCCATCTCGGTGAGATCGAGATCCCATCGGCGAGAACGAATTGACTAGGGTTTTTGGCAGTGGCTATGTCAAGTGAACTCGGTGGCGCTGGATAGATCAAATCGGTGGGGCCGAGTTTGACTTTTGGTTTGGGACATATGTGGATATGAGAAAGTGGTTGAGGGCTTTGGAGCATATCACTAAGCATTTTGAGCAAGAAACCCATTAAGCAACACCTCACCCCTTTTAATAGTATTGGTTTTCCTATGGACTCAATGTGATCTTGGATCACTAAAATAGAAAATTTAGAGTCCTGAGCTTTGAGCTTGAGCCAATCCTTTGTCCTTAGCATCTTGAAGGGGTTCCACATCCTCTTGTCCATGCCACTCCAATGTTGAACTTATCTAAAACATACTAGATAGAGGTATTAGTCCAACAAGAGATATGTTGACATTAATTACCAAAATCACCCAGGGAGCACTTGTGCTTTCAACGCTTCACCTCCAAGATCAACATCAACAAGTCACCGATGGTATTCCAATCGGGCGATCTAGTATGGTTACATATCCGCAAGGACCGCTTCCCCAAGGAGCACAAGTCCAAGCTACTTCCGAGAGCCAATGGACCATTCAAGGTGCTCGCACGCTACAACGACAACGCAAGATCAACATTCCACGTGACAATTACAACATAAGAGACATCTTCAAGGGCAAAAACTTAGCCAAGTACCATGGTGATGATGATCATGATCTGTGGACGGATCTGTCCCAAGGGGGGGGTGATGCGGAGCATCCATCGTCCATCCACATGGACACTCCATCACCACCACAAGCACCAAGAGGACCAATGACAAGAGCACGTGCACGTGCCATCGAGAACGAGGTTAACTCCTTCCTCTTCGAGCTCCATTCAAATTCACACGAGAGTTAGGTCCTACCTCAAACGAAAGTGTTATGCATGCTTAGGTACCAAAGTGATGATCATGAAGAGGCTAGCATGGAGACTCGAGCACCTGTGGACGAGGAGAAGGAAGAATGGAGCAAGAAGAATGAAGAAGGGGGGACTGGACACTTCGGTTGCCCGGCCACTTTGGCCCCGGGTGCCCGGCCCCAACCTGGGCACGGCCCCTGCCAGCACCGGGTGCCCGCAGCCCCCTGGGCGCCGCTCCCAGCCAACCCCGAGTGCCCGGCCCCCTGCCCCAGCCGCCTGGCGCCACCCCGGGTGCCTGGGCCACCATCAGCCGGCTCCTGACCGGCCCTGGTGCCCGGCCTACTACGCCCCGGGTGACCGGCCGAACCTGAGCGCATGTCCTTGTCCGGTCCGGGTTCCCGGACCCCTCCGAGAGTGTCCGTGTGAAATTGGGTTTTTACCCTTGTATCCCTCTCTCCCTTCTCTTTCGTCCCTAGGATACATAAACTCCTTCCCTAGCTCATTTGAGAGGTTAGCAAAGTATTACATAGACAAAGAGAGAGCTTTGCTCATCTTCCTCCTATTGGAGATCTAGACCTCCTCTTGGAGATCAAGCCCTCCTCTTGGAGAAGATCCTCTTGGATATCAAGACCTCACCTAGTGGGAAGAACTTTTACCCTAGTGCTATTTTCCTTGAATTGTCCTTGTATGCTTATGGATCTCCTGTATGCTACTCTAGTGGATGTGTTATTTGGGTTTGTTTGAGTGATCTCCTCCTTGTGTTCTTGTGTGTTCTTCCTCTTTCCCCCTCCAAGTGTGAAAAGATCCCCTCTAGGGTTTCACCCTACAGAAAACTAGATCCAGATCTAATTAGTCAATTAGGACCAACTAGAACTAGGACTAGATAAACTAGAGGAGGCTCCAAAACTTGTGTGTCTCAATAGAGCATAAAACCCTAGTATATATACGTTAGAGGAGATGGAGAGGGCCGCTACCAAGGAGGGAAGGAGCCTCCTTGGGGCACTGGCCAAGGGCGAGGAGACTAACTCCTCCCCCAGTCCAATTCGGCCTCCCCCTTCCATAAGGGAGGAGGCCTAAGTTTCCTTCTCCGGTTTGGCCTTTTAAGGACCACTTGTATTAAATTAAATACAAAAATGTTCTAAATATTTTTAGACCCTTTTATATATAATTTAACAGCCCCGAAACCATTTTTCACCTATATATTAATTATTGGTAATGCCCGGTATTATTCGATATTCTCTAGAATCTTTCTAGTGACCCCGAAACGCTTCTGGATCCTCTCAAAACTATTCCGAATATTAATGAAACAAGTCCACAAATATGTTATAATCACTCTCGTCCTACTAACAATCAGCAGATCATGATTACCTTAAGCTTGTGACATCATAGGTTTGGTAACTCACAGACATGAATGAAACCCCTTCGTTCAAGAGGAGGAAGATGAGAAAAGATCTCTCTTTGTCTATGTAATACTCTGCTATCCTTAACTAGAGGAAGGGGAAAGTATATTTATAGTCTAGGAGGATTTGGGAAGGAGATGAGGGTACATGGGTCATTTGACCCTAAGTGCACACAGGCATAGCCTAAGGGGGCCAAGAACCCGGGGTAAAGAGACCGGGCACCCCAGGGTCATTGGGAGTAGAAGACCGGGCACCCGGGGTGGCACCTGGGAGGGGGGCCGGGCACCCGGTGGTCGGGGTGCGGCCACCCAGGGGTGCGGGTACCCGGTGGTTGGGGTGCGGGCACCCAGGGTGGACAGAGGGGCTGCGCCCTTTGGCGCCGTGGTCTGGGCACCCGGGGCATAGGAGGCCAGGAACCCGGGATGGTCCGAGGCCTCCGGTGTTTCGCGTCTTGGGGTCCCTCTTCCTCCTCCGTATCCCTTCTTCGATGGTGTAGATGTTCTCTTGAACTTGAACTCCTCCTCATCGTCAATGAAGCTCCAGTAGTACCTATGCATGTACACGAGAGGGATGTCAAGTAGTATACCATCCTCGAAGGGGTCAAGTGAACACGTGTAAAGGATATGATTAACCTTTATGTATGTGAAGTATATGTCGCACGTGTCACTTGCCGAACGGAATCTTGACACGGTGATGTCCGTAGGATGCTCTGCATCAGTGATGGTGTAGCCCAAACCAATGATTTTGAAGCGCCTGGAGAACTAGTTGAAACCCCGAAAGATCAAGATGCAAATCACCTTATGAACTTTCTGCAAATGCATCAGAGTCTTCTAGATCATTAGGTGCGCACAACTAATCAGTGGTGTTGTGGAGTATATGTGGACCCACAATGTAAACCAAAGAGCTAATGTCTGAGTTGTGCACTTAAAATAAAACTTATGTAAGAACTATGTAATTTTGGTACCAACTATTGTTATTTACGTGCGACATTGACATGTATGATGGACGTGCATGAATTTGCATGTATTTGAGAGTTCGAATTTGAGGTATGTGGATGCCGAGCACGCCATATGAGGGGGCCGTCCAGCTGCGTCCGTGGGTGTGCCCGGGCGCATTCGCGGATGTATAGGGGGGCGGATTTGCCAGGTCTGGTTGTAAATGCTCTTAAAACATCTACATCGACCCCAAAAGGATAATTTTTCCCATATTTGCCTGAGGTCTAGTCCGGGGTGACGCGGCCGACTGTGGTGTCCCCAGCGAGGCCTTGCTAGGACTGTGCGTGAGATGATGTTAATGACAGCGACGTTGGCTATAGAGAACCAGTAACAGGTTGACTAGTTTGGATGAGGGTGCGAGGTTGTCCATGATAGATTTGGTGTGGGTAGATTTAGAGGGATGGCAGGGGCGGAAATAACATGCTAGGGGCGTGGCTCGTGCAAAGCAGGGCAGCGAAGTGTGCTCACTCTCCCGTTCCACCTCATCTTCAAATGCCCTACGGGCCCTCCAGATTTTCAGATGGACTCTCATCTTTGACGAGTAGGGGCTTGCTACGTCTTGAGCTTGCGTTGGTTTTCCTTGAAGAGGAAAGGGTGATGCAGCAATAGTAGCGTAAGTATTTCCCTCAGTTTTTGAGAACCAAGGTATCAATCTAGTAGGACGCTCCTCAGAAGTCCCACGCACCTACACAAACAAACAAGAACTCGCAACCAACGCAATAAAGGGGATGTCAATCCCTTCAAGGCCACTTGCGAAAGGGAGATATGATAGAGATAATATGATAAGATAAATATATTTTTGGTATTTGATTATATAGATTGGAAAAGTAAAGATGCAAATAAAAGTAGATTGAAAGCTTATATGATAAAAGATAGACCCGGGGGCCATAGGTTTCACTAGTGGCTTCTCTCAAGATACCATAAGTATTACGGTGGGTGAACAAATTACTGTCGAGCAATTGATAGAAAAGTGAATAATTATGAGATTATCTAGGCATGATCATGTATATAGGCATCACATCCGTGACAAGTAGACCGACTCCTGCCTGCATCTACTACTATTACTCCACACATCGACCGCTATCCAGCATGCATCTAGAGTAAGTTCATAAAGAACAGAGTAACGCATTAAGAAAGATGACATGATGTAGAGGGATAAACTCATGCAATATGATATATACCCCATCTTTTTATCCTCAATGGCAACAATACAATACGTGCCTTGCTGCCCCAGCTGTCACTGGGAAAGGACACCGCAAGATTGAACCCAAAGCTAAGCACTTCTCCCATTGCAAGAAAGATCAATCTAGTAGGCCAAACCAAGCTGATAATTCGAAGAGACTTGCAAAGATAACTTAATCACACATAAAAGAATTCAGAGGAGATTCAAATATTTCTCATAGATAAACTTGATCACAAACCCACAATTCATCGGATCTCGACAAACACACCGCAAAAAGAGTTACATCGAATAGATCTCCAAGAAGATCGAGGAGAACTTTGTATTGAGATTCAAAGAGAGAGAAGAAGCCATCTAGCTAATAACTATGGACCCGAAGGTCTATGGTAAACTACTCACAACTCATCGGAAGGGCCTTGGAGATGATGTAGAGGCCCTCTGTGGTCAATTCCCCCTCCGACGGAGCACCGACGAAGGCTCCAAGATGGGATCTCGCGGATACAGAAGGTTACAGCGGTGGAAATAGTTTTTCGTGGTCGCCTCGTTTTCAGGGTACATGGGTATATATAGGAGGAAGAAGTAGGTCGGTGGACGCTCGAGTGGCCCACGAGGATGGGGGGCGCATCCACCTGTAGGGGGCGCATCGGGCACCCTCGTGGCCACCTCCCTTGTTTCTTGACTTCCACTCCAAGTCCTCTGGATCACGTTTGTTCCAAAAATATTGCTCCCGAAGGTTTCATTCTGTTTGGACTCTATTTGATATTCCATTTCTTCGAAACACAGAAATAGGCAAAAAAACAACAATTCGGATTGGGAATCCGGTTAGTAGGTTATTCCCAAAAATGATATAAAAGTGTAAAGTAAAGCCCATAAACATCCAAAATAGGTAATATAATAGCATGGAACAATAAAAAGTTATAGATACCTTTGAGACATATCAAGCATCCCCAAGCTTAATTCCTGCTCGTCCTCGAGTAGGTAAATGATAAAAACAGAATTTTTGATGTGGAATGCTACCTAGCATAATTCTCAATGTAATTTTCTTTAATGTGGCATGATTGTTCAGATCCAAATGATTCAAGATAAAAGCTTATAAAACATAAAAAATAGTAATACTTGAAGCATACTAACAAGTAATCATGTCTTATCAAAATAGCATAGCCAAAGAAAGCTTATCCCTACAAAATCATATAGTTAGGCCATGCTTCATTTTCATTACACAAAATACTCCCATCATGCACAACCCCGGTTTCAGCCAAGCAATTGGTTCATACTTTTTAAGGCGCTTCAGCTTTTTCAACTCTGACGCAATACATGAGCGCAAGCCATGGACATAGCACTATATGTGGTATATGGTGGTGGTTGTGAAGACAAAAAAAGGGGAGAAGATAGTCTCACATCAACTAGGTGTATCAACGGGCTATGGAGATGCCCATCAATAGATATCAATGTGAGTGAGTAGGGATTGCCATGCAACGGATGCACTAGAGGTATAAATATATGAAAGCTCAACAAAAGAAACTAAGTGGGTGTGCATCCAACTCGCTTGCTCACGAAGACCTAGGGCATTTTGAGGAAGCCCATCATTGGAATATACAAGCCAAGTTCTATAATGAAAAATTCCCACTAGTATATGAAAGTGACAACATAAGAGACACTCTATCATGAAGATCATGGTGCTACTCTGAAGCACAAGTGTGGAAAACAGATAGTAGCATTGTCCCTTCTCTCTTTTCTCTCTCTCTTTTTTTGTTTGGCCTTTCTCTCTTTTTTTATCTGGCCTTTTTTTTATTTGGTGGGCTCTTTGGCCTCTTTTTTTGTAAAGTCGGAAGTCTCATCCTGACTTGTGGGGTAATCATAATCTTCATCATCCTTTCCTCACTTGGGACGATGCTCTAATAATGAAGATCATCACACTTTTATTAATTTACAACTCAAGGTTACAACTCAATATTAGAACAAGATATGACTCTATATGAATGCCTCCGGCGGTGTACCGGGATATGCAATGAATCAAGAGTGACATGTATGAAAAATTATGAAGGTGGCCTTGCCACAAATACAATGTCAACTACATGATCATGCAAAGAGAAATATGACAATGATGGAACGTGTCATAATAAACGGAACGGTGGAAAGTTGCATGGCAATATATCTCGGAATGGCTATGGAAATGCCATAATAGGTAGGTATGGTGGCTGTTTTGAGGAAGGTAAATAATGGGTGCATGATACCGGCGAAAGTTGCGCGGCATAATAGAGGCTAGCAAAGTGGAAGGGTGAGTGTGCGTATATCCATGGACTCACATTAGTCATAAAGAACTCATATACTTATTGCAAAAGTCTACTTGCCCTCGAAGCAAAGTACTACTACGCATGCTCCTAGGGGAAGGGTTGGTAGGAGTTAACCATCGCGCGATCCCTACCTCCACTCATAAGGAAGACAATTAAAAGAGCACCCCATGCAACAGATTTGTCACACAACTTCTACCATACGTGCATGCTACGGGACTTGCCAACTTCAACACAAGTATTTCTCAATTTCATAATTACCCAACTAGCATGACTCTAACAGTACCACCTTTATATCTCAAAACAATTATCAAGCATCAAATTGATCATAGTGTTTAATGCACTTCCTATGATAGTTTTTATTATACCCAACTTGGATGCTCATCATTCTAAGACCAAATTTATAACCATAGCAAATACCATGCTGTTCTAAAAGACTCTCAAAATAATATAAGTGAAGCATTAGAGATCAACAATTTCTTCAAAATTAAGCCACCGCCATGCTCTAAAAATATAAGTGAAGCACATAGAGCAAAATTATCTTGCTCAAAAGATATAAGTGAAGCACATAGAGTGTTCTAATAAATTCTAATCAAGTGGGATTCTCCCAAAAGGTGTGTACAGATGGATGATTGTGGAAATCTAAAAAGCAAAGACCCATATCATACATGACGCTCCAAGCAAAACACATATCATGTGGCGAATAAAAATATAGCTCCAAGTAAAGTTACCGATAGACGAAGACGAAAGAGGAGATGTCTTCTGGGGCATCCCCAAGCTTAGGCTTTTGGTTATCCTTGAATATCTTGGGGTGACATGGGCATCCCCAAGCTTAGGCTCTTGCCACTCCTTATTCCATAATCCATCAAATCTTTACCCAAAACTTGAAAACTTCACAACACAAAACTCAACATGAAATCTCATAAGCTCCATTAGTGCAAGAAAGAAAAACCACCACATAAGTTACTGTAATGAACTCATTATTTATTTATATTGGTGTTAAACCTACTGTATTCCAACATATCTATGGTTCATACCCTACATACTAGCCATAGAGGCATCAAAATAAGCAAACAACACACGAAAAACAGAATCTGTCAAAAACAGAACAGTCTGTAGAAATATGTAACTCTAGAATACTTCTGGAACTTTAAAAATACTACCAAAATAGGAAGTCCTGGGAAATTTGTCTGTTGATCTACAGCAAAAAGAATCAACGCAAAAGCACGTTTCTGTGAATTACTAAAATTATTTTCATGCGCGCAAAGTTTCCGTTTTTCAGCAGAATCAAATTACCTATCACCATAGGTTATCCTATAGGTTCTACTTGGCACAAACACTAATTAAAACATAAAAACACATCTAAACAGAAGGTAGATGAAAAATTTATTACTAAACATAAGCAAAAACAACAGCAAAGATAAACTGGGTTGCCTCCCAACTAGCGCTATCGTTTAACGCCCCTAGCTAGGCATAAAAGCGAGGATAGATCTAAGTAGTGCCATCATTGGCACTCAATTCATAAGTAGCTCGCATGATAGATTCATAAGGTAATTTGACTTTCTTCTTTGGAAAGTGCTCCATGCCTTTCCTTAATGGAAATCGGAATCTAATATTCCCTTTCTTCATATCAATAATCGCACCAGTCGTTCTAAGGAAAGGTCTACCAAGAATAATAGGACAAGAAAGATTGCAATCTATATCAAGAACAATAAAATCTACGGGCGCATAGTTCCTATTTTCAACAATAAGAACATCATTGATTCTTCCCATAGGATTTTTAATGGTGGAATCCACAAGGTACAAATTTAAAGAGCAATCATCAAGATCATGGAAACCTAGAATATTACATAAAGTTTTCGGAATCGTGGAAACACTAGCACCCAAATCACACAAAGCATAACACTCATGATCTTTAATTTTAATTTTTATAGTAGGTTCCCACTCATCATAAAGTTTTCTAGGTATAGAAACTTCCAAGTTAAGCTTTTCATCATAAGATTGCATCAAGGCATCAATAATATGTTTGGTAAAAGCTTTATTTTGACTATAAGCATGAGGAGAATTCAACACGGATTGCAACAAGGAAATACAATCTACTAAAGAACAATTATCATAATTAAATTCCTTGAAATCCAAGATAGTGGGTTCAATGCTATTTAAAGTCTTGAGCTATCCAATCCCACTTTTACCAAATTTAGCATCAAGATCTAAAAACTCCGAATCATTGGGACGCCTTTTAACTAAAGTTGAATCATCTCTAGTCCCATCATTATCAAGATTCATATTGCAAAATAAGGATCTAATAGGGTACACATCAATAACTTTTAGATCTTCATCATTATTTTCATGGAAACTAGAAGAGCACGCTTTTACAAAGCGATCTTTCTTAGCACGCAATCTAGCGGTTCTTTCCTTGCACTCACCAATGGAAATTATCATAGCCTTGAGAGACTCATTGATATCATGTTTAGGAGGAGTAGATCTAAGTTTCAAAGAGTCAACATCAAGCGAAAGTCTATCAACGTTCCTAGCCAAATCATCAACTTTAAGCATTTTTTCCTCAAGCAAAGCATTAAAATTCTTTTGAGAGATCATAAATTTTTTAACGCAATTCTCAAAAATCAGAGGGCATCTTATTAAAATTACCATAAGAATTATTGTAGGAATTTCCATAATTATTAGAGGAATTACTAGGGAACGGTCTAGGATTAAAGTTTCCTCTATAAGCATTGTTACCAAAATTATTCCTACCAACAAAATTCACATCCATAGATTCGTTATTATTCTCAATCAAAGTAGACAAAGGCAAATAATTGGGATCAATAGAAGCACTCTTAGTAGCAAACAATTTCATAAGTTCATCCATCTTTCCACTCAAAACATTAATTTCTTCTATAGCATGCACTTTTTTACTAGTAGATCTTTTGGTGTGCCATTGAGAATAATTAGCCATAATATTATCATGGAGTTTGGTAGCTTCTCCTAAGTGTTTTCCACAAACGTGCCTCCTGCAGCCGAATCTAAAAGATTTCTAGAAGCAAAATTCAATCCGGCATAAAAGTTTTGTATAATCATCCATAAATTAAAACCATGAGTGGGGCAATTGCGAATCATCAATTTCATTATTTCCCAAGATTGGGCAACATGCTCATGATCAAGTTTTTTAAAATTCATAATATCGTTCCAAAGAGAGATGATCTTAGCGGGAGGAAAATACTTGGAGATAAAAGTATCTTTGCACTTATTCCATGAATCAATACTATTCTTAGGCAAAGACGAAACCCAAACTTTAGCATGATCTCTAAGTGAAAATGGAAATAAATTTACTTTAACAATATCATTATCCATATCTTTCTTCTTTTGCATATCACACAAATCAACAAAGTTGTTTAAATGGGTAGCGGCATCTTCACTAGGAAGGCCGGAGAATTGATCTTTCATAACAAGATTCAGCAAAGCAGCATTGATTTCACAAGACTCAACATCATTAAGAGGAGCAATCGGAGTACTAAGGAAATCATTATTATTGGTATTGGAAAAGTCACACAATTTGGTATTATATTGCACCATAGCGACAAGCAATCCAACACACAAGCAAACAAAAAGGTGAGCGAAAGAGAGAGGAGATTGGGAAAGAGAGGGCGAATAAAACGGCAAGGGTGAAGTGGGGGAGAGGAAAACGAGAGGCAAATGGCAAATAATGTAAGTGCGAGGGAGATGAGTTTGTGATGGGTACTTGGTATGTCTTGACTTGAGCGAAGACCTCCCCGGCAACGGCGCCAGAAATCCTTCTTGCTACGTCTTGAGCTTGCGTTGGTTTTCCTTGAAGAGGAAAGGGTGATGCAGCAATAGTAGCATAAGTATTTCCCTCAGTTTTTGAGAACCAAGGTATCAATCCAGTAGGAGGCTCCTCAGAAGTCCCACGCACCTACACAAACAAACCAGAACTCGCAACCAACACAATAAAGGGGTTGTCAATCCCTTCAAGGCCACTTGCGAAAGTGAGATCTGATAGAGATAATATGATAAGATAAATATATTTTTGGTATTTGATGATATAGATTGGAAAAGTAAAGATGCAAATAAAAGTAGATTGAAAGCTTATATGATAAAAGATAGACCCGGTGGCCATAGGTTTCACTAGTGGCTTCTATCAAGATACCATAAGTATTACGGTGGGTGAACAAATTACTGTCGAGCAATTGGTAGAAAAGCGAATAATTATGAGATTATCTAGGTATGATCATGTATATAGGCATCACGTCCGTGACAAGTAGACCGACTCCTGCCTGCATCTACTACTATTACTCCACACATCGACCGCTATCCAGCATGCATCTAGAGTATTAAGTTCATAAAGAACAGAGTAACGCATTAAGAAAGATGACATGATGTAGAGGGATAAACTCATGCAATATGATATATACCCCATCTTTTTATCCTCAATGGCAACAGTACAATACGTGCCTTGCTACCCCTGCTGTCACTGGGAAAGGATACCACAAGATTGAACCCAAAGCTAAGCACTTCTCCCATTGCAAGAAAGATCAATCTAGTAGGCCAAACCAAGCTGATAATTCGAAGAGACTTGCAAAGATAACTTAATCACACATAAAAGAATTCAGAGGAGATTCAAATATTTCTCATAGATAAACTTGATCACAAACCCACAATTCATCGGATCTCGACAAACACACCGCAAAAAGAGTTACATCAAATAGATCTCCAAGAAGATCGAGGAGAACTTTGTATTGAGATTCAAAGAGAGAGAAGAAGCCATCTAGCTAATAACTATGGACCCGAAGGTCTATGGTAACCTACTCACAACTCATCGAAAGGGCCTTGGAGATGATGTAGAGGCCCTCTATGGTCGATTCCCCCTCGGGCGGAGCGCCGACGAAGGCTCCAAGATGGGATCCCGCGGATACAGAAGGTTACGGTGGTGGAAATAGTTTTTCGTGGTCGCTTCTGATGTTTTCAGGGTACATGGGTATATATAGGAGGAAGAAGTAGGTCGGTGGACGCTCGAGTGGCCCACGAGGATGGGGGCGCGCCCACCTGTAGGGGGGGTGTCGGGCACCCTCGTGGCCGCCTCCCTTGTTTCTTGACTTCCACTCCAAGTCATCTGGATCATGTTTGTTCCAAAAAGATCGCTCCCAAAGGTTTCATTCCGTTTGGACTCCGTTTGATATTCCTTTTCTTCGAAACACTGAAATAGGCAAAAAACAGCAATTCGGGCTGGGCCTCCGGTTAGTAGGTTAGTCCCAAAAATGATATAAAAGTGTAAAGTAAAGCCAATAAACATCCAAAATGGGTAATATAATAGCATGGAACAATCAAAAATTATAGATACGTTGGAGGCACAAGTGTTGAAAGCACAAGTGATCCCTGGGTGATTTTGGTAACTAATGTCAACATATCTCTTGTTAAACTAATGATTTTATCTAGTATATTTCAAACAAGTTCAACAGTGGTGTGGCAAGGACAAGAGGACGTGGAACCCCTTCAAAATGCTAAGGACACATATTGGCAAAAGCTCAAGACTCTTCATCTTTATTTTAGCGATCCAAGATCACATTGAGTCCATAGGAAAGCCAATACTATTAAAAGGTGATGAGGTGTTGCTTAATGGCTTGCTTGCTCAAATGCTTAGTGATATTGCTTCAAATACCTCAACCACTTTCTCCATCCAAATATGTCAAAACCCTGAACTCCAACTCAGCCCCACCGATTCTTTCTATCCGGCGTCATCGAGTTCATATGACATAGCCATAGCCAGAAACCCTAACAATTTGGTCTCACCGATACAGATCTCAGTCTCACCGAGATGACCTTGCAAACTCCTTGTGACTTGTTGCATTCGTTTCGGTCTCACCGACTTTATGCAATCGGTCTCACCGAGTTGGCTTGACATTCACTCTATTTCTTATTGCTTCATTTCGGTCTCACCGAGTTGATGCAATCGGCGCCACTGAGTTGATGTTTTCCCTAAGCCCTAGGACATCGGTCCCACCGAGTTATTCCAGTCGGTCCCACCAAGATTCCTAATGTTCACATTTTGAACTAATCGATCTCACCGAGTTTAGCTATTTGGCCTCACCGAGATGGGTCAAATGTGTGTAACGGTTTGATTTTGTGTGGAGGCTATATATACCCCTCCACCCCCTTTTCCATGTGTGAGAGAGCCATCAAAATGTGTCTAAACTGCCACTACTCATTTTTTGAGAGAGAACCACCTACTCATGTGTTGAGATGAAGACATTCCATTCCTACCACAAGAATCTTTATTTCTAGCCTTCCCCAAGTTGCTTTCCACTCAAATCATCTTTCCACCATAGCCAAATCTGTGAGAGAGAGTTGAGTGTTGGGGAGACTATCATTTGAAGCACGTTGATGGAGACTTCAACCCACGAAGGGTAACGGCTATGCGAGTCCATGGAGGGATCCACCCACGAAGGGTCCATGAAGAAGCAACCTTGTCTATCCCACCATGGCCATCGCCCACGAAGGGCTTGCCTCACTCGGGTAGATCTTCATGAAGTAGGCGATCTCCTTGCCCTTACAAACTTCTTGGTTCAACTCCACAACATGTCGGAGGCTCCCAAGTGACACCTAACCAATCTAGGAGACACCACTCTCCAAAAGGTAATATACAATGTGTTGAAGTCTCCATCAACATGGATGTATGATAGCACCACCTATCAGAACCACGCCAAAAATCTTCGTGTCTCCATTGCGTTTGCAAACTCCATTCCCATCCCTTTACTTTCTTGCAACTTGCATGCTTTACTCTTTCCGCTGCATATACTCTTGTCATGCTTGCTTGAAACGTATTGTGAATGCTTAAACTTGTGCTAGAACTCCACCTTAACTTGTAGAACTTAAAAACTGCCAACTTTGCTTGTTAAGGGTCTAATCACCCCCTCTAGACCCTTCTTCTCGATCCTTTCAATTGTATCAGAGTCTTGTTCTCCATTGCTTTGGTTTAACCACCTTTGGAGGAAGATGGATGAGTCTACGTTCGGGAGTATTAGACATAGAGTGCATATTCTTGATGGAGAGTTTCATGGTTATTGGAAAAATGAAATGCTTGTGATTTTCAATGAATATAATTTGAACAAGTATATTACTAGCCCTTATGTGTCTCCCATTGATCCTTTGCATCCTATCCCCGATGAGTATCTTGACATGACTAGCAATCTTAGAACTATTGATCTTATCATTAGAGGATTGCCTTGAAATTTGCTTGTATGCTTGCCTACCTTTGAATGTGCTTATTCTATATGGAAATATATTGAGGAGCGCTTTCCAAATTACTCGCTGAAAAATCTCGATGAGATTCTTCAAAACTCTATTGCTTTTCATGAAATGAAGCCAAGTGATCCAAAGTTTGATGAATGTCTATTTGAGCTCCGTGATCTTATGCGTGCCAAAGGAAATGTTGGAGTCATTAATAGTATCATTTTGGCGACAATTAGAATTCATAAACTTGAACGTTGTCATGGTAATAAATCTAACAAATCACTTGACCTAGGTGATGATCATATGGATGATGATGTTGAGCATGGTTATTATGATGAAGACGAAGATAGTGATGTCGGCCTTGAGGAGTCTATGAGGCATTTTGGTCTCATGGCTAATCTTCGTGACTATATGGCCGGAGGAAAAGAGTGGATTCTTGATAGTGGATGTACCAACCACATGACCGAGATAAAGACATGTTCCGTGAGCTTGCTAAGAATGACGGTCCGTGCAAGTATATCACTTTTGGAGATAACTCCAAGGGTAAGGTACTTGTCCTTGGTAAGGTGGCCATTTCCCATGATAGCTCTATCCAAAATGTCATGCTCGTTGAGTCTCTTGGTTACAATCTACTTTCCGTAACTAGACTACCTGATTTTGGTTTCAATGTCCTATTTACCGAAGTAGATTGCCAAGTGTTTCGAAGAGATAATCATAATATGGTCTTTACCGGTATTCGTAGAGGTGATCTATACATTGTTGACTTTACTAACAGAGCCAAACCTCGAACTTGTTTAATTGCTAAATCTTCTAAATGATGGTTATGGCATAGACGGTTAGGTCATGTTGGCATGCGAAATGTTGACAAGCTTATTAAAGGTGATCATATCCTTGGTGTTAAAGATGTTATATTTGACAAGGATAGACTTTGCAGCGCTTGTCAAGCAGGAAAACAAGTTGGAGGAAGTCATCCCGTGAAGAACATCATGACCACGAGAAGACCCCTTGAGCTACTTCACATGGATCTTTTTGGTCCCAATGCTTACAAAAGGCTTGGTGGTAACTCATTCGGTTTGGTCATTATTGATGATTTTTCAAGATTTACGTGGGTGTTCTTTCTTGATGAGAAATTGCAGGTCCAAAAGATCTTCAAGAACTTCGCCAAGAAGGCCCAAAACCAATTTGAAGTGAAGATCAAGAAGGTTCGAAGTGACAATGGAACAGAGTTCAAGAACGCAAATATGGACACCTTTCTTCACGAAGAGGGGATTTCACATGACTTCTCGGCTACGTACACGCGTCAACATAAGTTTCGTATCGTTCAAAAAAAAGTGTAACACCTATTCAGAAAAATGTTCAAAAAGCATATTTCAAAAAATGTTAATTATGTATTTGAAATATATTAAATGTTTATAGCAATGTCTTATAGATCTATAAAAAAATCTAGGGATAATTAGATTTATGCCCCTAGTTGTGTCCCACTCGTCTGTTTTACCCCTAATTCCCAAAAGTCACCGGTTCTGTACAAGTCACTTTGCTCCTCTTATGCTTTTTCCCTTTGACCGTTTGACTGCCAGTTTAAAAAATTCATAACTAATTCATACTAAATCAGAAAATTGCAAATAAGATACCAAAATGTTTAGAAAAACATCACCTATATGTTAGTGTCATTTGCATTTATGAAAAAAGTGTTGGAAAGTGCCCATGTGAGTTTTAGCTCTTATGCTACCACCATGAATAGTAAAATCTAAAAAAGTTCAAAAAAATTCAAAAAAAAATTGGTGGCAAAGAATGACAAATGTTTTAAGTGCCCGCCAAGTTTCATCAGGGAATAACATTCGTGGGTGCCGCGGCAAAAAAACAATCAGCACTCCAAAATAAATTATTTTTTTGCCACGACTTCCACGGATGTCATTCCCTAATGAAACTTGGCAAGCACTTAGAACAATTGTCGTTCTTTGCCACCATATTTTTTTGAATTTTTTTGAACTTTTTTAGTGTTTACTACTCATGGTGGTATCAAAAGAGCTAAAACTCAGATGTGCACTTTCCAACACTTTTTTCACAAATGCAAATGACACTGACATATAGGTGATGTTTTTCTGAACATTTTGGTATCTTATTTGTATTTTTCTGATTTAGTATGAATTAGTTATGAAGTTTTCAAACTGATGGTCAAATGGTCAAAGGGTAAAAGCATAAGAGGAGCAATGTGACTTGGACAGAACCGGTGACTTTTGGGAATTAGGGGTAAAACAGACGAGTGGGACACAACTAGGGGCATAAATCTAATTATCCCAAAAATCTACAATGTGTATGAAAATAGTAGACATCAAAACACATATTTGAAAAAAAAATGTTATTAAGACTTGTTACAACTTACAATAGCCGGTAATAGCATTATTGCGAGGCGAAGCAGGCGCTAGTCTCTGGTGCTATGTAATTAGCCCGGCCCACATACAGTTTTGTGCATTTTTTTCCTTTTTATTCTTTCTTTTTATTTTATTTTAATAATTTTATTTATATTTCGGAAATTAAAAATATATCAAGTTTCAATTTAAAATATGTTCATCGCATATTCAAATAATGTTGATGCAGTGCTAGAAAAAAAAATTGCACAACTTTTGGAAAATATTGATAGCATTCAAAACAAATGTTTGTACCATTTAAACATGTTAATGTGTTTCAAAAAAAGTTTGTGGGAACTAAAAAAATAGCAGTGTCAAAAAATATCCGGGTTATACGTGACATTTAAAATGAATATTAACGCATTTCAAAAAATGTTCTTGACATTTTTGGAAACTTTTTATATAATGTGAAAAAGTCATGTAATTCAACATAAATATTCATGGCATTCACAAAAATGTACATGATTTTTTATAAAATATTAGTGAGTTTACAAAATATGTTTGTGACATTTTGGAAAACAAATTGTCTATATAATATTAAAAAATGTTGGTGCAATCTTAAAAACTGTTTCATGCCAATTAAAAAATGCTCAATATTTGTACAAAAAATATTTAACATGTATTCATAAAAATGTTCCAAAACATGTATTGAAAATAAAAATCATATATTAAAAAAACTGTTCAATATGTATAGAAAAAACTTTGCATTTATAGGAAATTAGGGTTTTATCAATTTTGCCATTAGTTGTTTCACACTACTTATTTTAGTCTAAGTTTCAACTACTCATAAATACCATCCTCCTGTCAAGCGTGTGCTAAAAATGTCATTTGGTACCATCACCATCCGGTCAAAGTCTATTGACCGGCGTGAAGAGACCAAAATATTTTATAGGAAATTAGGGTTTTATCAGTTTTGCCATTAGTTGTTTCACACTACTAATTTTAGTCTAAGTTTCAGCTACTCATAAATACCATCCTCCTGTCAAGCGTGTGCTAAAAATGTCATTTGGTACCATCACCGTCCGGTCAAAGTCTATTGACCGGCGTGAAGAGACCAAAATATTCTAGATCCCACTTGTGATCACGGGCGTGAGGCGAGGTGTGGTGAGGTAAGCGGAGGAGGCGTGGGACCACTCCTCTTCTGAAGCTCCAATAACATGTCGAAGAAAATTCCTTATAAGAAGGTCTCAACTATCCTACACTCCGGGGGTGGTACTAAAAACACCACCACCCGACTACTATGAACATACTTATAAATACATCTAAATGCTAAATAGGCATGATCAAGGAGCAATAGCTAACCTTCACTCAATTGACTAATAGCATTAACCTGAACAATAACATGCAAGAAATCGTAATCTGGATCAAGCAATTTCTATAGAAATTCAAAACGGAATCAGAGTCGGTGTATCCTTGCCATTGGACCAAATGTAGAATTGCTGAATCATCATGTTAGAAGCAAATACCCATGATGCATGATGTACAAACCCACGCGTCATTTGCAGCAACATATGGTTTGTCAATAGGAAAGTTTTAACTATGCATGATAGAACCATCAACCAAATATATAAACTTTACAACTTACAGTAGCTGATCATCTCACCTATACAAAGAACATATGTTCCAGTCCTCCTGGGCTATTTTTAACTAATTAAGAATCAACTTAACTCACCATTTTGCATCCCAAGAAGATGAGTACTTGCAAAGTTTTGTACCAAGTTATAAACCTTCATTGACCTAATCTGCATAGAATCAAGAGAAAGATTAAGGGTAGATGGATAGGGATTGAGATGGACTTGTGAAGCCATGAAAACACACCTAGAATAAGCACAATTCCACACCCTGATTTTGTTTTTCCCAGCCTCCCTCTCCACTGATCTCCTCAGCAGCAACACCGTCACCTGTGGCCTTCCCATGCCGAGGAGGTGCCAGCTCCTGAACCATTTGATGTAAATTTCACATATCATGGGTATACTTAGATAGCTTCAACTCTCTGCTACTCCCTCCGTCCTTGAAGGAGTGTACTTCTGACTTTGTTAGAAATTCAAACTTTTTTATGTTTGATTGTATTTATATGATAATACACCAATATTTATGCCATCAAATTAGTAGCATTTAATTCATGATATAATGTATTTTTATCATATACCTATCTGTTTCACAAACATTGATATATTTTTGCACAAACTCGGTCAAACTTTGAGTTAGTTTGACCCTCCACAAATTTGGAAGTACACTTTTCAAGGACGGAGGGAGTATATCATTATGACAAAATGTGAATTTGACTCAGTTACAAAGTAATGGTGATGGTTTTGACATTGCTTGCCAATTGCGGGTCACAAGATGACAAAAACAATTCCCACCACACATTTTTGAACTTGTATAAATTATACCCATGAAAGTTAGTTAGAGGAGATGACAATTCTCATAATTGATAGATGATATAAAAAGTAAGCATATCAGGTGGGAAAAAAATGAAAATCCAAATTGATGCCGCGCAAATATAACAAAAGATATTGGTACCTCTAGAACTTTCAGCTTTGTTATTTATATGCTAGAGATGTTACATACTAACAAGGATAAGATTACAAATTTATGTTCATAATTATGCCCACATCTAGAAACATCAATAAATCATAGCTAATCCTCACAAGTCATAACTTACTTGATTAGAAGAACCACATTACATGATTAGATCTCATGTTATCACATGCTACAAATGTTACATACTGATAAGGCTAAAATTACAAATTTATGTTCATAATTATGCCCACATCTAGAAACATCAATAAAGCATAGCTAATCCTCACAAGTCATGGCTTACTTGATTAGAAGAACCACATTACATGATCAGATCTCTTGTTATTACTGTAGAGAGTGTTTTATTTTCTAAAATCCAGCACAATTTTTGCCTCACCCGAATAAAAGGGCATTACTGCTGAATGGTAATGATTGTCTTGCATGGTGGAACATAGACAAACGTCACGACAGGAGGCCAAACCATGGTTATAGAACAACTTACAATCCTGCTCGCACCACCATGGGAAGGCACAACTGGCATGGAGGTGGGTCGAAAGCATGGTGGTTGTCTTGGACAACAGCGATCCATGGGACGGTGCAAACAACACTGCCACCGGGCGATTCAACGAGTCACGGCAGGCGCCACTTCTCGGTCAGGGTCGAAAGAGAGGCGACAACACACGTGGCGAGCTGATAAGCCACGGAAGGCATCGCCACGCGAGGTCAGGGTTGGAGGGAACGCGACACCGCATGTGATGAACTGAAGGGTCATATTAGTCGTCGTCGCATGGGCGGTACTGCAGGTGTAGAGTAGGGGTCGCCGTAAATGCATGTTATATGGATTAGATAATCTAATAAACATTTCAGACTCAGTGCACCATGCGAGAGTAGTGCTAGCCTCCTTTATGAATATGTGCATGTGTTTCCAATTACCATCTATTTGTCTTAAGAAAATATATCTATGTGAAGCTTAGAAGGAACAATAATGTCAGTGAAAATGCCAAATGGCTGCTTTGCATATCCATGATTCAAGGAATCTAAGTGGTGGTGTGGTTTTTCTTGTGTTAGTGCATACGTAAATGAGTACACATCTATCCACCATCAATACATAAATCTAGTTGACACCTCAAGAACCCATATATGGTAAAACCAAATACAATACTTCTTTCAAATGATCAACTGAGCTAAGGTGCTCGTATATTTCTCTAAAACAATGTGGATATTCTTTCACCATTGAAAATTACCTTTGCTTTATAGAAAGGACACATGCTACCAAGACAACTCAATGTGTCATGAACAACTCCATCTGCGTGCTCACAAGACAGAATAGAAAAAGGGAATAGAGGTACATGAAGTCATTCTTGGAGTTGGATAGTGATACATACAAAATAACTAAGCTAATAAAACTAATAACATACCCTGATTGATGTAGATTGCTAAGCTAATTGTAAAACAAAACATATGAAATACACGAAGCACTTCCTTGTAGAAATTCCCCAATATTCCAATGATGAAACATAAATCACTAAACATAAAATCCTGCAAGAAAGGGTGCCATGTTCAAATAGAAATTAAACTCATGAGTAAATTAGCTAAGTTGTGACCTCAAGTATTCTACCCAGCCTATAGAAACAACAAGTTGCAAGCTGCTTGGTTATGTTGTATTTAAAATTCGCATAGGAATCCTTCAAACCGGTTTCTCAGAATATGATACTATGTACTTGGCTTCAGATTTATCTATATCAGCCACATCCACCTTCCTATAATAAATGGCCATCTTTCCATAACAAGCAATGAAATATATAATCCACAAATATAAGAAACAGGAAGATACATGAACCAGAGTAAGAAGAATAAGGAGGACTTGCATAAGAGCTCACCAATTTCGGTTTTCAAGCACAACAGGTGGGAGTAGAAGACGTTGTCGCGAAGATCGTTACCCGTGGGGTGAGGAGCTGAAAACATGATCAAGAGACGATAGGTCACACTACAAGAAATATGTCAACTTATGACCTTCTGTCAGTGACCCTAGAAGAATTGGTCATAGATTTATGACCATTTGAGACCAATTGGTCAAAAGCTGTTCGAGGGGCTCCAAACCCTAAACCATTGCGACCATTTTGGTCAGAAAGGTCATAATTTCCTTACATGAAATGGTCATAAAGCTAACAGCGCTAGTCCGCTGCCTTATTTCTAGTTGTTAACGACCAATATAGATGGTCATAGCCTTGTAAATTGTGGTGGGTTGCTATGACTAGCCGCAACCTCATTAGTTTTGCCTATGTGTCATGTCCATGTGGCAGTTTTTGCCCTAGGTTGTGAAGCAACCTATATTTCTGTCAGTCCCAAAATTCCAAAAAAAATCTCATAAATTCTTTGGGTCATATCTTCGTCAAATATGTAAAAATCTTCCTTGCCTAGTTCAAAAATAATTCAAAAATATTCATTTTCCTATTCTGTTCAGAGTAACAGTTTGTGAAGGAAGTACCACTTTGGCATGTCCAAATAGTATCCATTTTCTACAGTGCTTTCCTATGCCCAAATAACCATCCTCCACCAAATGCCAGCTCAATCCATTCATTATTTTGAGCCGAGCTTCAACATTCGTATTTATGTCCAGTGTGGTGGTTTGCAAAGCAAGTACCACCTAGGCTCCTCCTTTTGAGCTGAAAATTTGTGAAAACGGTCTTCTTAGTAACTGATCATCCTCAGCCAAAACTCACGCCCATTATCCATGTACATTTCCCGTATCGCTAACCAAACACTTGGCTGCTAATTCATGTTTGAGCATCGATTGGTCTCCTCGTGAGAATCTTATGTTGTAATTTTCTTCCTAGCACCAACCTGGGGAGTGCCCAACCCACTAGACATGCCTAGGCCGCCCATAACACATGGCAACACCACGGTCACGCGGTGACCACGCGGCGGGCATGCAAGTTTACGCGCTCTAGAGTTGGGGCCCTCGGCCACCGCCCAAACCTCGACGTATCGCCACCAAACCATGTATTTATGATTAAATAGGTCCTTATGTAACTAGAAATGATTTTTGGAAAAAAAATACATAGCAAACTATGAGGCAGCTGCAGTTCAAATTTGACCCGCTTCCAACTGAATCGGCAGAAATTTGTCTTTTTTACGAGAGGTGGATCAAAAAAATTTACACCAGACCATTTTGTCAATTGTGCATTAAATATGGCCTGGTATTTTATAAAAATGATTTGGTCCAATTTTGCAACAATTATTTGGTAGTTCCTTCACAAAAAAACCTCCTTTCGGGCACTCGAAAAATGGAAAATGGTTTTTTCGTCCAACGAAAATGAAAACTTCCTTAGGCAACATTGTTTGCTATTCTAATATGCACCCTTGTGCACAATATGAGATCATTTGAACAAACTATGCCATGAATGTGGCCATAAGATTGATCATTTGGCTTGAAAGCCATGAATCTCCACACTTGATAGCTCATTTCTGAGAACACTTTTTTAAAATAATTACCGTATTACAAGTTTATTATTTTTCCTAGAAACTTAGTCACATATAATGACACAATGTGAAGGTTTTCCAATTTTTTGATTTTTTTGAATTTTTTATGCCCGTTTCAAAATGCGGTCAAAACGGCGGGCTTGACCGTTCCTAGCTAGTGGTTGAATCTTGGAATTTTTTTGGTGTTTCTATGATTAAATAGATACCTATGTACCTAGAAATGATTTTTGGAAAAAATAAAGAGCAAACTATGAGGCAGCTACAATTCAAATTTGACCCGTTTCCAGCTGAATTGACGACAATTTGTCTTTTTCATCAGAGGTGGATCAAAACTTTTTTCACCCAACCATTTTGTCAATTATGCATTATATATGGCCTAGTATTTTAGAAAAATGATTTGGTCCAATTTTGCAACAATTATTTGGTAGTTCCTTCACAAAAAAACCTCATTTCGGGCACTCGGAAAATGAAAAATGGTTTTTTCGTCCAAAGAAAATGAAAACTTCCTTAGGCAACATTGTATGCCATTCTAATATGCACCCTTGTGCACAATATGAGATCATTTGAACAAACTATGCCATGAATGTGGCCATAAGATTGATCATTTGGCTTGAAAGCCATTGATCTCCACACTTGATAGCTCGTTTCTGAGAACACTTTTTTAAAATAATTGCCGTATTACAAGTTTGTTATTTTTCCTGGAAACTTGTCAACATATAATGACACAATGCGAAGGTTTTCCAATTTTTTGATTTTTTTTGAATTTTTTATGCCCGTTTCAAAATGCGGTCAAAACGGCGTGAATGACCGTTCCTAGGTAGTGGTTGAATCTTGGATTTTTTTTTTGGTGTTTCTATGATTAAATAGATACTTATGTAACTAGAAATGATTTTTGGAAAAAATAAATAGCAAACTATGAGGCAGCTGCAGTTCAAATTTGACCCGCTTCCAGCTGAATCGGCGGCAATTTGTCTTTTTCACGAGAGGTGGATCAAAACTTTTTTCACCCAACCATTTGGTCAATTGTGCATTAAATATGGCCTAGTATTTTATAATAATGATTTGGTCCAATTTTGCAACAATTATTTGGTAGTTCCTTCACAAAAAAACCTCCTTTCGGGCACTCGGAAAATGGAAAATGAATTTTCCTTCACTAGAGGTTGCTCGAATCTTTTGACACCCAATCATTTGGTCAATTATGCATTAAATATGGCATAGTATTTTAAAAAAATTATTTGGTCTAATTTTGCAACTAATATATGGTAGATCCTTCAGAAAAAACCCGATTATTGGCACTCCAAAAATTAAAAAATGATTTTTTGTGCAAAGAAAACGAAAACCCCTAAAATCAACATTGTTTGTCGTCCCAAGATACACACTTGTGCAAAATATTGGGTCATTTTAAAAAATATAAGCGGGTAATATGTTGAATGTTTACCTAGAATAAGAGGGTACAAAATATAAAAAAAACAAAAGAAAAAACAAAATTACACAAGCTGAATGATGATTGGTGGAATCTGGTGTGGCATGGATCAGTGACGTGGCAAACATCCATCCATCGATCAATTCATCCAGCCCACCGTAGAAAGCATCCATCCATCGATCCATTCATCCAACCTCTCTCCCTCTTGCCCGAACCCTAGAGCTCCGTTCCTCCCTGCCGTCGCCACCTCCACCTCCCTCTCCCCGATCCACCACCCATGGCGCCAGCCAGAGCAGCCACCGGCGATGGCGACGGCGAGGCTAGAGGCCGCTGGATCCAGGATCAAGGCGGCGCATAGCCCCTCCTCCCATGAGATCCGGGACGCCGCCGCCTATCTGGATCGAGCAGCTCCTCTGCCCGCTGCACCGTCTCCCCATCTAGATCGAGCAGTTCCACCGGGCTCTCCTCTGGCCACTGCACCATCTCCATCGACCGGATTTGGTGCTCCTCGCGCGACCCACCCACCAGCACGCGGCTAACCCTAGCCGCCGCCGCGGATGCCGTCTCTTCCCTGACGTCCTTGGCGAGGTTCGTCTTGTCCCCATCCCCTCCTCCTCCTCCTCCTCTGCCTTTCCCTTCCCTCTCCGTCACCTTGCGGCCTCTGTGTCTCACAGGGAATGAATAGCAGCTCTAGCCAAGGCCATGGACGCCACCAGCAGAAGCTCCGCCTCGGATCTTGCAACCTCATCGACTGGATCCAGCCGGCCCCCGCCGCTGCGCCAAGATCCTCCCCTCCCTCCCAAAGAGGCCCTCTCTCCCACACGCTCTGCATCCGCTACGGCCGTCGCAGCTTCCACCTCTAGAAGAGCACCTGCTCCTCGTGCGGTTACCTGGCCGCCCGCATCCGCAATTGTAAGCTCCGTTCCATGCTCTTGATGTGCACTGGTGAAGAAATAGAGAGATCGTCTATAATATTCATCTTCAGAACTTAATGTTGCTGTACTGGCAAGAGTTCAGTTAGGATCTATGTGTGTTCAGTTTACTTCATATATCTTTGTGAAAAAGTGCTGCTGTATTGGCAAAGGTTTAGTTATAATCTATGTCTGTTCAATTCATACATGCTTGTGCAAAATTACTGTTGTATTGGTCAGAATTCAGTGCACTACCCCAGCTGAAGGGGCCGGCCTGGGCAGCTATTGTTGGCTTCTTCCCGTGCTTGGCCTTGTTGCTTTTATTATTGTTGCTTGCTGAGTGTATAGAGATGCTGATGCTTGATTGTTTGTTCATTATGCAGACCACAAAATTGAGATGAATTGCCGTGCGATGGGCAGCAGCAAGGTGCAGCGGTGGTTGTGCAGAACACGCTGTAGGGATTGGTGGCGCGGTACATCGACCTGCTCGAGAGTCTGTAGCCCAAGGTCAGGAAGCGCATCGAGGCACTCACAGAGATCCAGGTATAACTACAGGGGTTCCACTACGCGCTACTAGGAGATTCGTGGTAGCATTGATCATTAGTTGTTCCTAAGTGTGATTTCTGTGGTTCGCTGATGCATTAAAATTAAAGGATAAGAAGTAACCCCCCTCATTTGAATGATTCATAACAAAAGAAATCGTGATTCATTTTCCTTTGCAAACACCTAGCTAGCAACTGTGGAACTTTGCTTCTGTGCATTGGTTGAATTCTACCAAATCATTGGTTGGATGATGGATGCCCTGTGATTGATCCTTTGCCTCTTTTTCTTCCATCTGCATGTGTGATGCTATATCCATCTGTTTGTTTGAGATCTTGTGTGTATGCTATGGGAGATATCCATCCTGTAAATCTTACTAATACTCCATGCTATGTGCGACTGCTATTTTGAGCTTTCTATAATCAATGAATATAGCAGTTCTCCTACTATTTCAAATAAATAAATCATGCAAGTGGTAGTATAAAAATACCTTCTTGCATAAACCTCGCAGAGACTATTGACATCTCATTACATTCTTCTGCTTCCATTTATATCCGGAGCATGTACTCTAATAGTTAGTTTAATCATAGTTTGCTACAGAATAGCACCACCCTAGTTTGTCTACAATTATGTTTATGGTGGTGCCCCTGCACAGGATGTGCAGCAAGCCTTCCAATCTGCTTGTTTCAAGTTTCTGTTAGTGTGTGTATGTGCAAAATGATAGGCGCCTACCTTGTATCTTTCTTTCTAGATAGCATTCTAGTGTGGTAACATATGATTTACAGTTGCCTGTTCATGATGCTATACAAACTCTGAAAGTTGGTACTTCAGTCAAATGTGCTTCCTTTCTGAACAATTGTTTCTACTTCTCCATCCTGGAAACCGATTGCATGCTATCGTAGATGGGTCTGGGTGTGCAGTGTTGCTGTTGTGTTACTACTGTTGTGGTTTATGTTGACTGAAAATGGGCTGCTTTGTTTCAGAGGAGTGCGCTGATCTGATACTGCGGGATCTGCAAAATAACCCTGAGATGTGGCTGCAAGTGGTGCACATCCTGTACAACTCCCAGAACCTCAACACCGAGTTCTTTGCCCTTCAAGTAAGCTTCTGCTCCAGAATGTTTTAATTTCAGTAGTTTACAAGGTTGTTCTCAACTGAATGAAGGTTGATCGATGTCGTGGCTGCAGCGGATCTTCGATTCGACCATGCATGTTTTGCATTCAGTACAGCCAGCACTCTCCATTAATTACACTCTATTGTGGTTCACCGATTATATTAGGAAATGGCGCTGCTAAAAATTTTCTTGTCGAACTCGTAACCGGTTTTAAGCAGTTAAAATGCCCAGTTGCTTCGTATCCTACTGGGCCATCTTTGTTTGTGTTTCCCTATTTATTTGGTAGTCGACCAGTTCTATCCTTGCCAAACATGTATGTTCTGCACCAAGGAAACATTATATCCTGTTTTGTGTAATTGCAATTGACAAACAAATGCACATCAAAGCTAATACTAATGATATTATTGTTCATACCATTGCTCTTCAGCATACGTGCCATTGATACTTGAGTAAATTAGCTGTTTGCTTGATCAAAAGCTTTTGTGCATGAATCTGTTCGTATTCTTACAACTGAGATACAACATGATACTATGTGCATAAATCTATTTGCATTTCTTGATGTCATTTCTGGTACCAAATTCCAATCATATGACATGTCTCATTCTGAAAATGAATATGTAGAGATGCTTCATGATTTAGTCCCTAGCTGCTTTCTATATTTTTTTATTCTTTTCTAACTCTTTTGATTTATTGGTAGGTGCCTTCGTTCAGCGTGTATGAACATATCGAGAAATGGTGTTTCCTCTCACTTAAGAAGCTCCAGCCTAGAAGTGAAAGTGAAAAAGTCAGGAGTGTAGTTGTAGTAGTTATATGTTGTGATAGTATCACATGTAATGGTGATGGTGAAATGAATTATGTAAAGATTGTGCTCTTAGCCAAAATTGGCATGTGGTTTGAAAATTTTCATTTCTTTGCTGTTCTGACTGAAATAATTGTGTGGAAATTGAAACCTGGTTTGTCTTTAATTAGAACCTGACAAGTGGGGCCTAATAGTATTTGGCATCTAAAATGGGCATTTTCCAAATAATATAGGGAAAAAAACTAAAAATTAAGGAAATGGACTGTAAAAAGGCTGAGGCCCAATTGAGAAATAGATGTGACCCAAAAAATAAATGGTCTAAAAAAGGATCACGCCCTGGAAATAAAAAGGCTGCAATGTTGGGCTTGGCCCATGAAGTCAACCCAAAATTAATAGGAAAAATACATTAAAAAGGCCAAATTAATGGGCTCGGCCCATGTAAAACACCCAATTGGACCGGGTTGAATCTTGTGCCACGTCAGATCGCCACGCTGGATGCCTACGTGGCCTGGGGAGGTTGCTAGTGACCAAAATGCCACAGTAGGAATATTTTCGTCGTAAACGTCTTTGACCATTCCAGAAGAAAGGTCGCTATAGTCAGTTTACGACGGCCAGCTTTTGACCTTCTGTTTTTGGTCACAAAAAGGTCGTAAATGAAAATTTGTGACCTTTCAGTGACCAATAGTGGTGGTCACAAGTTGACATATTTCTTGTAGTGTCAACGTTCTCTGGCTTCGACCAAGACATCCAACACCTCCGACCAATAGTAGCCGCTGGCCGCGACATCGATGGGTGGAGATGTGGAGTAGGACTTGCGGTTCTATTCCGGCGGCGGATGGGGTGCAGTAGCCTATCAATTCTGGGCTTCCTTTGAGATCCACAACGAGCAGAATAAATGGGCACCTTGCATCTGCACCGAGTAGATAATAGCGGAGGTGGCCATGGCTTTTGACGAAGGAGAAGGGGAGGTCCTGCCGCGATGCACACTGGTGACAATGAGATGAAGAGGATTTGGGGAGGAGCCAAAAATAGACGGCGATGAATAACCCCTGCGCAGCGAGTGGAAGCGGGGTCTCTCATCGGGAGCGCGGTGGCGCTGGTGTTCGCCGTAGGAGGGGCGGTACCGCAGGTGTAGAGGAGGGGCCGCTGCGCCATGCGCCTTTGTTGTCCCCTCGGTAGACTGGGTGTGTGCCTTCTCCATTAGGATTGACAAGGCGCTGTGAGAGAGATGGGTCGAAGGGATACGTGGGCTTCACCCGGTGACCGTCCCAATTAACCAGAATGCAACGTTTTTTCCACCGGAGTAGCTTCCCTTTAGGACAGTCGTCCCACTTAGCGGTAAAACATGGAACTGCAATATAGTCCAATGACCAGAAATGATCCTGGCATGAGATCGGACAACCAAAATCGCTAATAGCATGAGAGGGCTGGGATTAGGCTCGGATATACTGTCCTAAATTGAGATTATTGAATCTTCGGCTTAAGTTAAAACAAGACTAAACCAGAAATGTTCTGGAACATTTTTGTCTGCAAAACTAAGCAATAGAATCTACTACACATGATGTAGAAGCTTCAGTTAAGACTGTAACAAAATGCAAAGGTCAGGAAAGATTATCGAATCTACTGAATATTTCATCTTAGCTGAAGACGAAACCTTGCACTACAAGGAAGCGGTGATGGCGCCCAGCTAAGATAGGTATTACTCAAACCATCTAAAATCCAAAGTGATGTCCATATGCAAGGAACAAGTTTTGAACTTGGAGAAACCTTTAGAAATTAAAGTTTTACAAAAGAGTTCTGTAGGATTGGAAGAGTTGATCTTGTCAAATCTTCTTATTAGGAGCAATACTGAAAGATATAAAGGGATTACAATGGTGAGTGTTGTATATTGATATATGATAGATGATTAACAAAACTAATTTTGAAAGAGATTTCAAACAGGATGTATATAAGATACAACCAAAAGGTTTTGTTGGGAATACCGGAATGATAATAAATATTTCAAAGCCATGTGTATGATTCGAAATAAAGTATCAAGTAGCTGGAAATTTGATAAAGTAATTGGAGAAAAAATTTGTAATTTATCAAAAGACTTGTGGATACAAGAAGTTTAGTGGGAGCCCTATGGCATTTATGATCTTACATATGTATGACATATCAGTTGATCAAAATAATATAAAGTATACTAGCACAAAGAACATGTTTCTAAACACTTAAAATTATTGGATGAAAATCTATAGATTGAAACATCTGATTATACTAAGACTTGTACTGTGACAAAAGTTTTAAAGAAGTTTAAAAGGAGAAAATGCTTTCTCGAAATGTCACATAGCATAACATTGTGTAGAAATCAATAGTTTATGAGCATATATGGATGAATAAGATTAATCATGTGTGTTATCAAATGTACAAAGCTATATGTTTAGTATAGAGTAATTTTTAGTAGTAAGTACCATAGTGATCTCTAAAAGATTCACTGGGGTAATTGCTTAAAGTTTTAAGTACCTCAGTTGGACGAAAGCTTTTGCTTCTTGTTTTTAGAGGAGATGAAGAGATTGTTGCAAAGGTTACACAAAATGGTTGTTGCAAAAGTTACACAAGACAATTTCATGACTTCTAAACTATGGAGTTATAGTTTTGAAATAGTTTTAGAAATGATTATAAATTGTGTGGATCTATAAATGATATAGCTAGAGACATGAGAAGTTTTTTAATAGAATATAATCTGGATCAACAAAAGTTTATTGATGTAGTTCCAAATAATATTGACTATATAGAGATATAGCAATTGAACTATATGGAGATATAGTGTTACTAGAGAATAGACTGTATAGAGATATAGTATTACCATTAATGTAACAAATGAATTACACAAAAAACAGATATTACTGACACAAATAACATTGGGATTTGAAGATGTCAGATCTACTGACGAAGGCTCTATCGCTAGCAAAGCATGAGCAGCACCGGATAAGCCATATATGTTGAGGTAACAAGCAACTAGATTATTGACTCTAGTGCAAGTGGGAGACTGTTGGAAATATGTCCTAGAGGTAATAATATTTGTATTATTATATTTCCATATTCATAATTAAGAGCTTATATTCTATTCTATAACTCCTAGGATCTTGAAATATGCTATTCAGTGGAAAACTCATATGCACATGTGGAATGATAATGGTAAATAAAAGGTTCCTAGTCTCGCCTCTAAGACTAGATCAAGTGTTGTTTGTGATCACGTTTTTCGAATCTTAGGATATCGTTAAGTGTAACGATGATCCTAAAACAATACTGAGATTATGACGTTAGAAGAATGGTCATATTGAATCGACTCAAACTTGTTTGTTAGTTAATATCGTCTGCATTCAAGTGTAATAACACGGAGTGTTAGATATTGCTCCTTAGACCATGAGAGTATCGTGGTCACTTCTTACCGTATGATGGCCTTTGGGGTTGCTCAAATGTCACATGTAACACGATGATCATAACGACACCTTACAAGTTCATCGGAAAGTTTGACAAGTGACCAGATAGCTCGAGAGTGGGATTTGCTTCTCCGACGATGGAGAGATATTCTCAAGGCCCTCTTAGTGTGACAACATCAATCATCGTCTGGCCAGACACACATGACTTTGCCACGGGGATGCCGAAACACAATAACGAGAAAGAAGAACAAATCCGGTAACGAGGATTTCAGTATAGTGAGCATAGTGATGAATCAGGAGGATACAGATGCATCTCGGGTTTTGTGAAGTACCGCGAAGAGAAGGGAACATCACATGATAAGCAAAGGTTCACTTGAATATCATTTGTGTACTCACAGAGACCAATATGGACATCCCGTTGTCGGGCATTGAACAAACGGTTTTGTTCATGTCTGTGAGTTACCGAACCTATGGGGTCATAAGCTTAAGGAAATCACGAATTGCCGAGTTTTAGTAGGATAGAAGTCATAAGTATATATTTGTGGAATTATTTCATGAATATTCAGAATAGTTCTGAGAGGACCCGGAAGCGTTTTTGAGTCACCAGAAGGGTTTCAGTGAATATCGGATAATACCGTGTATTACTGATATATTATATATAGATGGAAAATGTTTCTCGAGATGTTTATATATACATATAATGGTCTAAAAGTATTTAGAATATTTATACTTAATTTAAATATCAACGGGCCTTAAAGGCCAAGGGGTGGATATATAAGTTTTGGAGCCTACTCTAGTTCTTCTAATTCTAGTTCTTGTTGGTCCTAGTCGACTAATTAGAGCTAGATTAATCCTCTTATCTTCATAATTAGAAGCCTAGTATGGTTCGACTCTCCTTCCTTTAATTCTCTGGCGACGATTAGATCTGGATGGCGAACTGCTGTCGGATCGTGAAAGTTGCATGCTTGTAACCAAGTAAAGAAGTCGTGCTTCGGTCTTTGGTTCGAGTGATCGTTTGTGGACGGTTCAAGGGACTTCAAGTATGATCTACATCGACGTTCTTCTTCCGCTGCAACTCGCTAAGGGTAACGATCGTGATCCCAACCCTTTTATGCATCTTTATATTTATCTTGGGTGATCGTAGGTGTGATTTTGTTTTGTTTTCTACTATGTTTCCCAACAATAATCTAGTAACTTTTTCAGAACTGTTCATCTACATAAAACAAAGTTCATGCAGTGAGGTAAAGACATTCGCTCGACTTATAGAAAATGTGTTCTAAAAACTTATAGAAAATGTTTGTACCATTCAATAAAAAGATGTGACATTCCAAAAATGTTCACGCATTTAAAAAATGTTTGGAAATTGAAAAATGTATTCCACATTCAAAAAAATGTGTTAAATTTTTAAAAGTGCTCACACATTTCAAAACTACTATGTTTGTGACATTCAAAAATATATTTATATAATGTAAAATAGTGTTCACATAGTTAAAAACATCTCAATGTGTATTTGAAGAATCTTTAGCACTTATTTAGAAAATTTTCAAAACACGAATTTGAACAAATGTTAATCATTTATTGGAAAAAGTTAAACACATATAAAGAAAAAGAAAGATGAAAAATAAAAAACCAAAGAAAACCAGAGAAAAAAATGATGAAAACCCGATAAAAAAAACCACAGAAAAACGCATGCCCTGCTACAGTCTTGGACTGGCCCAATAGCGTCATCCTGTGCGAACCCGCAAGGCGAGAAATAGTATTTGCATCTTCAGTTAGCCGGAAAATCCTATTCGACGCACTCTGCGTCAATTTGTCGGGGTGTCGCACATGCGGCGGAAGCGATCGACCGATATAAGCTGGCCCAGTAGAAGCGTTCCACGGATCCCTGTTTTGGGGACCTGCTGGAAGGTTCCAGCCGGTTTTTCCAAGTTTTGGGAACCTTCTAGAAGGTTTTTGAACTGTTTTTTCGGTTTCTTTTTGTTTTACTTTATTTATTTTTCCTGTTTCTTCTTTCTTATCACTTCTTTTTCATGTTCTTTTTTCTTTCTTTTTTCCTTTTCGTTTTTCTTACTTTGATTTTGTCAAGATTATTTTTTAAGAAATGTTCAGAATTTAACAAATTTTATATTTTTTTAATTTTTTCATATAAGGTTCCAGTTTTGAAATTTTGTTCAGAAATTCCAAAATAGTTTAGAATTTCAAGTGTTTGTTCGATTCTTTAATAAAAATATGTTCGAATTCATAAAAATAGAAATTACAATTCTAAATTTTTTCGCACTTTCAATTTTCTGTTCACAAATTTTGCAAATGTTTCAGAATTTCAGAAACTGTTTCCACATTCAAAATTTTGTTCAGAAATTTAAAAAACATCCATGTTTATAAAATTTTTTTACACACTCATAAAAAATTGGAATTTTCATCAAATGTTGCCGCATTCAAAATTTGTCCACAAATTTTAAAAATGTTCAGTTTAGATAAATTGTTTTCAAATTCAGCAAGTGTTCGGGTAAGTTAGAGAAATGTTCACTTTTTCTTTTTTGTACAGAAATTCAAAGAATGTTCTGAAATTTTGTAAAATGTTTCAGCTTTCCAAATTTATTCACAAATTCAGGAAATTTTCATGTTTTCAAATTTTGTTTGAAAATTCAGAAAATGGTTCGGAATTTCAAAAATTGTTCCTATTTTGACAAAAAAAATCATAACTTCGAAAATGTTCTCATCTTCAATTTTTTGCCGTTTTTCAGAAATTGTTTGCATTTTTAAAAACCTTGTTCATAATTTATCATTTGCAGTTTTTTCCCTTTTTAAAAAAATGATCATGTTTTCACAAAATGTTCATGATTTCAAGAATTTGTCCACAATTTTAAAAATGTTCATGTTTGGAAAATATTTACATTTTTCAAAAAGAAAGTTACATCTGAAATTTCAAAAAAGTTTAAATCTGTTGTGGCATATATACACCGGGCTTCTATTTTAGACACAAATTCCGAGGAATTACAGCGAGCATTCGAGTTCACCAGCATTGGTTCGATCACTCACTCGGGCTTGTATTTGGGAATTTTCGCCTAAGTTTTGCTGCGGTTGTTTGTTTCTTAAAGTGTTGTGCTGCAATTCTAGCAAAAGAGTTATTATGGGTACGAAACCCAGCATGACTGCTCGTCTTTTTTCGTGTTTTTTCACCAGGCGAATGCCAAATGGACCGGCCCAGGTCAGCCGCCCCCTGTGCAAAATGCCAGTTGTTTGACGCAAGGAGCGTCAAGCTCCCCACTTAGCCCACTTTCTTCTTTTCTAGTCTAGGTATAATGGGTCCTTGTCCGAAGAGCGGCGGGGTCGAGGATGAGCCCATCCCGATGTAGCGTCTGCTGCGTGACCCTCAAAAAGATATATGCTACCCAATCCCTACTAGTAATCATGCACGTGCAACACACGTTTACTCATAGAAAGAAATTTTCCAATTCATCCTAATTAGGAGACAATTATTTCAATAAAATGATCAAGTGCAATAATATAACTCCAATCTGAATTTGAGCTAAATATAGCTTTGCAGATATTGTTCTTTCCATATGAGCACCATGTCTCCTGCCGAACATGCACACACAATGGACTTCTCAACCATACAGACAGACTTAACAAAAACACATTACATACAATAGTACCTTAGTCAATTTCGTCCCACAGATTGATAGTCAAGTAACACAAAGACGGAAACTTGGTCATAGGCTCCGGATCCATATACAACAAAATGTGAAAGTAAGTTAGACATGAAATCTCAAAACTGTACCAAAATTAAGTGCATAAACATGAAAAAGAAATGCTTTGCTCCAAACATGTGTGATTGAGTTACACGTTCAGAGTAGGTTACACATCCCAAGCAATAAAACTCCAGGTCCCTACTTGGTTCCAAGGAAACAAAACTGCATACTGTTCATACTATACTAACTAATATGAAATAACAACAGTGCCGGATTGTAGCACCATTATGCACATTATTATGGTTCAAGCATAATCTATAGTTCCATGTCATTTTTGCAAGGAATACAAACTATAAATCAGGAAGGAAAATAAAACAGTATTGTGTTTGTTGTGTAAAGAACAATTATTATGGACCAGATACATTTTACTGCTGACCTTGGCTCAAAAATTGGAAGAGAATAAACAAGAGTACAAAATAAAACATTGGGGGCTTAGCGACCTAAGTGTCATGTCATAACCTATGTAATGCTTTTGGAAGTATACCAGAGTGTTCCTTTTGTGAGAGCAGGGGAACTTGCAAAGAATGTTTTCATGTAAATGAACCTAATTGATCTTGTTCCTAATTATATTTTTGAACATTTTGCCCTTTTTTAACATGCTATATACTCAGTACCCAAACAAAATCATGTAGCAACCAAAAAGGTATAGGCAGAACACGTACTCTATTAGAAGTGAACTTTGGTTCGGACAAAATCTAGGTTGAGGCTTTGAGTACATTTGCAAGAACACACACATATCCAGAATGTTTAGCTGATATATCATTTCAGAGAAAATCTGCACGAAAATCTGCACCACTGGGAAAATAGCAAGCTATCTGATGGATATAATTTTTGCTGAGCCAATTACCAGACAAAATCTGAGGTAAAAACTGAAATTGGGAAGGCTATAAGAAATCACTGTGCAGCTACATCTTCAACTATACACATAACATAGCAATATTGGGCACTACATGCAAAGATATGATAAGATGAACATGCTCCTCTGATCGTCTGAATTGACAAGCTGACATATAACAGTCGTTTTTTCTTTGAGAAAATTTAATAGATGAACATCACTGCAAAAAGATTGGGAAATTTCTTTGCTTACCTCATGCCCGCAGAAATCGAAAATACAAGATGCTTTATTATCAACAGAAGTTGCAGGTCTGGGAGCTACTTCAGATATGAATAATTTGGACAGGGTGGTCATTGTGCAAATAATCATATCCAAAATTATATATAAGATTTATGTTGGAACACAGGTCGACAAAAAATTCTGAAAAAAAACAGTCAATAAAATAGGCATATGTCAAGGTTATTTGCATCAACATAACAAATGATATACCATCAAAAACATCATCTCAAATATCAAATATGTAAGCTTCACAAATTGCCTATGCAAGTATACACACCAATAAGTTTGTTCGCATGATCCAGCATCACGTCTTTCTACAATAATGCCATACAACGATGTCATTTAACCAAATACATTAATTTCGAGAGGGTTCTAAAATTCGGTATTTTTGCATTTGTTTTTGGCACAAATCTCTCTCTGACTGAAAAAATCACGCAATGATCATGATCAAATAGGCGTTGCAAACTCACTCCAATAGCATTACCAAAATACCAAAAATATTCCTAGCAATCCTTGAAGATAGAGGGGGCATTTCATCATGTCACAATCTAGTCGTTGGAATCAGTTCTTCAATAAGACAGTAGCGATAATTGTTGTAGATAACGTAGACATTTCTCCAAGGAATTTTCATGTATTTTGAAAATGAGGTGTCAAATGGAATAGTAAAAAACAGGGAAACCACACCTTGACGTTCCAGATCTAGGAAGCATTAGATGTAGTGGTTTGATTGCAAGTAGATAACCGTTGCAAAACAGTGTGAAATAAAAAACAAACAGAAAAATCTTATTATTTATGAACCGTGATTCCACTTCCTTCCCTATAGTAGCAAGCATGATCAAGTACCTTTGACTGGAAAGAAAAGGTGTCTTCAGTAAGTTTTGCTGTATTGTCAGTTTATTATTTGCAAATTACACGAAATCCGATAAACCATGCAAGAGACCATCACACAGTTGAAGCTTACCATCAGTAAATCTCGCATTCGATTTCTCACTATCAATTGCACAGGAGAGTATAATCCACGAAATTTCGGAAGTGAAGGAAATCAGTGAGCGGAGATGGGGGTGGAGAGCAGAGTAGCAGACCGACAGTGGAAGAGGCCTTTGAGATTGGTGTGGCTCACACGGAGGAGCATATCTTCCTGAATGCAAAATTAATAAAAGCCTAGTCAACCCAATTCCACAATAAAAACCAATCTCCTTTTTTTCAGATGGTAGATGTCAATAGCATCTCATTCAACTTGACTGGAAATAGCACTTCTGAAGAATGTCAAACAATACGCATGCCTAGCACTACTTCTGAAGAATGTCAAACAATAGGCATGCCTGTAATTGACAGTTCCCATTTCAGATCCCAGTTCACCATATTCAGTGATAAGAACGTTTGACCTGGACGGATGCTCTAATAAAACCAAAGCCAGCTTCCAATTCCTTCACCAAAGGCATGCCACCTCCAAGATGTTAGCAGAGAAAAGTAACGGTGCGTACCTCCGGAACAATTAGATCAAAATATCACTGCATGATTCAGAGCGGTTTGCCTGACGCATTTGGAGCGGGAGGCACTGCTTGGTGCCGACATCGCCGGCGTGGACGCGGCGGCCCGGTCGGCGCGTGGACGGCGCGATGGTCCGGGCGCCTGGAACGTGGACGGCGCGGTGGTCCGGGCGGCGCGGTGGTCCGGGCGGCGCGGGCGCTGGACGGCGCGGCGGTCCGGCCGGTGCGTGGACTGCGCGGCTGTCCGGGCGGCGCAGGTGCTGGACGGCGCGGCGGTCCGGCCGGCGCGTGGACTGCGCGGCTGTCCGGGCGGCGCGTGGCGCGTGGACGGCGCGGTGGTCGAAGCGGTGGCTGGCGCGGAGGCTGTAGGGAAGAGGTGGGCGACGTGCGGGGATTTTTTGGTGGGGGGCGAAGCGGTACCGAGCGGATCGATCGTGGGGGTTTCTTTTTTTTGACGGGAAATCGATCGTGGGTGGGATTAGTTGCTCTGTCTGTGTTTGATGTTAAACACTAGGAAGATCTTGATCGTTAGATTTTAGGATTAGACGGATAAGATGGATTGGTTCTCTGTCATCTCTTTTTTTTATAGGAGTAGTAGATAAAACACAAAACAAAAAAAACTGCCCACGCAGAGGAGAGGCGAGGGAGTCTAGGGTTTCGTCGCGGAAAAAAGAGGGTTACACAAACTATCCAACTCCAAGGTGAGGTGCGCGCCATCGTGAGAATGGGAGAGACTGAGATGGATTCGATGCAGATGGATGCGGGGTCGACAAGCAAGGATAGGGCGGTCGGGAAGAGGAAGAAAAGGGTACCTAGGATTGGAAAGAAGGCAGAGGAACCGAGCGTGAGGAAGACGGTCAAGGAAACGCGTCGCCGGCCGCCGCCAGTATACAAGGTCACATTGCCTGTCTTTGAACAACATCGCTTCGAGTTCAACAAATGGTGGATGCAATTATGGGGCGATCTGATCGGTTCCATGGAGAGTAAAAGTAAGTACACCCTTCTTAATTCTTTTTATTATAGATGGACATGTGTATATCCTCACATGGAGGGAGGAGCTAGCAAGATACTACTAGTTTGATAGCAATCGAAACCTCATATGCATAACTACATGTGATGCAGCAACTATCCCCAGCGCGCGGTTCACGGATGTTGCTTCCGGCATGTCCTCCGGCTGCCCCGTCACCACTCTGCAGCCCTTTGAAGTCAAAATCTCACCCAAAGAGAACTCAGGTTTAACCTGGCCGCTGCATGTGTATGGTTATGTCGCCGCACGTGATTTGGTGGATTACAAGCGCAATATCATCTTTGAGCGTGGAAGGGATAACTGCCAGATCATCACTGACGGGGTTCGTGCCTTTGGCTTGCTAGCCCCTTGCCTATACTTACATGATTACTCTTTGATCTGTTCTTCAGCTAAGCCTTACATTGTTTTATTTGTAGTAGTATGTTGTTGATTAGAGATTTTTAATACAGTACCTTCGTTACTTAACCCTAGTAGCAAGTAGCAATCCTTGCAAAATAAAAAGTTACACATTGCATATGTATATTTCTTAAGAGCAAAACTGATAAGCCTGATGCCACCTCCCAGTTTGGTTTGGTTCAAAGAACATCTTACCTCTTATAAGGTATGCAAGGAAATTGCACGGTAGGAATAACTCTGGCAAATGGAGACAGGAATGAATAATAACAATAGCTCATAGCTGAGCTATATATGAAGAGCATATGTGCCTGCCATCATCAGCATTTCAAATACCTAAAGCACTTTGAGCTTGCATTTCGAATTTAGGCAAAATACAACTGACAATAAACCTGAATTCTAGCCATTAAGGTATTGGGTTAATTTGCAATTATTCTGATTAACTGTGCAGTTAAAATGAATTTTGGTTGGCTCTAACTGAAATCGTGATCTGTTAGGTTGGGAGGGTGTATTGGTTAAGAGCATAATTGATTTAGTGCCAAAATTTGGCATGCCAATGTTTGGCATCGTGCCAAATATTGGCTACTAATTTTGTTTATGAACTTGTCTTGCCTATCTCACATAAAGTTGCCAATATTTGGCCAGTCTTGATATTGCCAATATTTGGCAATGCCAACATTTGGCTAGCCAAATATTGGCAACAAACCAAGCATAAGATAAGTCTCCTAACTTGAATTTCACTTTTATGGTTTGTACATGTACACGTGGAATTAAAAATATTGGTAACCAAATATGAATTGAACTCATGTCAATAAGTTGATGATCTCAGTTGGAGAAGTGCATGTAAGACATACTTTTGGTTTGCGGAAATTACCAATATCTAAAAGTTTATTGTGTCTGTTCTATCCTAGAATTCTTATCTGGGTATAGTCCCCATTCTTCTTTATGTCAACTTGGTTACCTGATTCTTGACTCCTCTCTTGGTAAGTCACTTTCGAGTCTATTGTATCCCTTGGCCTCTCCGAGACGTGCTCTGATTTTTGTATTTGACAGTTGCTTCTCTTGTGAAATTAAACCTTGTTTGGAAGGAATTTATATCCTCTTGCCGCATTCTGCTAAATCAAAGTTACTTTTTCGTGTTTTCATGGCATTGATGTCAACATAATTTACTGTAACTAAATTCCTATTATAAAATGGATTGCATATTTTCTGGACATTTTTTTCAGAATATAACATTTACATTCCACTTTTACTCCTGTTAAGGTGCATATATAAGAAACAGTGGTATTAACTCGATTAATTTTCTATGCAGTTTCCATACCTAGCACTGACTGGTCCTGCACGTGCTGTTGTGCTGGATGATCCTGTGTACTTTGAGATTGACCTCAAAGTGAAAGGAATCGGGCAATCTGAGGATCAAGATCTAATCTTTGTTGCTGATTCGTTCAGTAATCCTCAGCCGCTTGAGTCAGCCCTGTTTAACCGTGCCTTCACGGGCAAGATCAGCACGGTTGAGTTGACATTTGGCCAAATTATTAAGTCAGTAGAGGCCGCAGTCAGTATGAAAGTCGTCCATGGGTCATGGCCAGATGGTTTCCGTGGTTGTTTTGCTGCAAAAACTGCCAGTATAAATGACTTCACAATTGGGTTGCTTGTGATCGGTGATAATGGGTTGCCTCGTGCTGACGATGGCACTATTAAGCTACAACGCCATGTTGTTTGTGCTGAAATTGGACAGGGAGACTACCTGGAAGTTTTTGTCCGTGCTTATGGTGTTGGTGGGCAACAATTATATGACACTATATATTTTACACCTCAGGAACGTGGTAGACTCAAAGGTGCACTTAATGTTGATACATGTGAGATTGAGGTCACTATATCCTGGTCCCTTATCATGTCGTTCTAGGAGGAATCTGACTTAACTGGTGTCTGGGCGAGTTGATCCTCCTGTAAATACATATTGGTTGCATGTATGAACAAAGTTCAGTATTTTGTGATAAACCAATTGGTTTTAATGGTTATTGCTACAACCAATTTGCTGGTTCAGCTTCCGCTGCACTATTGGCCCGTCGTTGATTAGCTTGTACTCTCTGTATAATTCTTTCTATTTTCTTCTTTTTATCTATATATATATACTCCTTGTAATTTCTTCTTTTTGGTTTCATATATTAAGGAATTATATACATCTAAAATCCGAGTTGGTTGCGAGATCTTATGGGTTTCACCTCTAGCCTACCCCAACTTGTTTGGGACTAAAGGCTTTGTTGTTGTATATACATCTAAAATCCAATATGATTTCGCTCATAAGCAAGTTAACTTTGAAATAAGAATCAGTTCATGAAACCAGCTTTTGTTGCATGTGAACAAGCCTTTATAATTTCGCTCATGCCACTACACTCATTGCTAGATTTTGTTGCATGTGAACTGGAGCATCTAACTTGAGAAGCTTAAGTTGAACATTACAAAACAAAGATTGCGAAATATGTGTAAGAAGCTTTAACTACATTACAAAACAACAGGGTAACATCATGTTTGGTTTCTGCACTATAAACGAAGACACCACACTTATGCTCCCTTGAATTTAGTAGTACTCCCTCCGTCCCAAAATTCTTGTCTTAAATTTGTCTAGATACGGATGTACCTAATACTAAAACATGATTTCATACGTTCGCATTTAGACAAATCTAAGACAAGAATTTTGGGACGGAGGGAGTATAAATCTTTTAAAAATATAACAATAATGGATGGTTCTATAACCAAGGAAACTCTGGATGGTAATCAATTTGGAGAAATTCTCACGGTAGAGGATATGAAAAGGGAGAATTAAACAAAGGAAAACCATTGGATACAGTTAAACCGGGAGATCGGGAAATTATCGGTTAAATCTATGTGGAAACAAAGAGGTATGGTGAAAATGTTGAAGAAAAACGTCAAGATGCCCCTACTCTTCAATCAAAGTAACCAATGGAAAGAAGAACTCAAATGATTTATTATAGTTTGGTTGCACATTACTACTTCAACAGATAACCCATGACCCATAACAAGAAAACAATTGTAAAATTATCAATGAGTAATTGCAGGAAGGAGCACACATGAGATGTTTGGTTGGTGTCAATGCTAGCCCTACCAAAACTAGGGCTTGCCAAAATTTTGGCGCAGGATTTTGCCACCACGGACTCGCCCACAGGTTGCTGCAAAATCTTAAGGGGTGATCAAATAATTGGCAGGGGTCTGGAAAATTGGCTGCGATCCAAACATCCACCAACCCATCGGTCAACTACCAAAAAATTGGCAGGGCAGCTCTGGGCTACCATCCAAACAGCCCCCAAAACATGATGCAGAGGGTAGCAACCATAAGAGGGTGAATTTTGATCATGATAAGTACCAAATATTTCTGTACTGATCATCAAAGCCAAAAAAAACAATCCTGCCAGCTTATCCATATCAGCTGGTTTACCTGATGATACATTGTTAATGGAACATCTATTATTAAGTTGTTATTAAGTCGTCATAATATTGAACAAAATCACACAATCCGGACAAATAATCATGGTCAGGTACCAACATGAGAACAAAAAATAGAGGTCAGATAGAAAAAGGAACAAAACCCAAACTGACCGTTCTTAATACAATAACTTTTATTACATAAAACATATGCAACCATCATTCTATGTGCATGTGCATCTAGTACAAATACCAAGTCCAGTGATACATATACATGGTCATGCACGTAAGAATTAGCCAAAGTATTTTTTGAGAATCAATTAGCCAAAGTATTAGACCCAAAGTGGTCGGACCCTTCCCTGGACCCTGCGCAAGCTGGAGCTACATGCACCAGGTTGCCCTTTAATTAGCCAAAGTATTGTCATAATGCGGCCATACATACAACAGAATTAATGATTCCACTTCAGTTAAAAAAACAAAGGAACAACACAGAAAACTATGGCAGATTTAACAGTGTAGAATCAGGGGAGAGAGGGGTGGCGGCTGGGATAGAAAGATGGCCTGGTATTGTATTCTATTGGAGTTAGGGTTTCCTGTACAAGGGGGCAGCACATATATAGGCTGCAGGGTTACATGGGCCACATGGGCCACATGGGCCACATGGGCCATAAGCACACACACACACACACACACACTGAAATACAGATAAGACACAGCCCAACACTCCCCCTCAAGAGGGATGATAGATATCTATCATGCCCATCTTGTCACAAGCAAGATTGTTCTCCCTGGTTCCCAAACCTTTTGTCAAACAATCGGCGACTTGTTGTCCAGAGCTCACATGAGTTATCTTGATGATTCCTGCATCCAGTTTCTCTTTGATAAAGAATCTGTCTATCTCCACATGTTTTGTTCTGTCATGTTGCACTGGATTATTAGCAATGCTGATTGCAGATTTGTTGTCACACCACACATTCAGAGGATCTTGTCTGAGCACTTTCAGCTCAAGCAGAAGGCCTCTTACCCATAACATCTCACTCAGCCCTTGAGACATTGCCCTATACTCAGCTTCTGCAGTTGATTTTGACACCACCGGTTGTTTTTTGCTTCTCCATGATACCAAATTTCCACCAACAAACACACAATAGCCAGAGGTTGATCGTCTATCATCAAGACAGCTAGCCCAATCAGCATCGCTATAACCGTCAACATTCAAATGGCCATTACTCTTGAACCAGAGTCCCATACCAGGGCTGCCCTTTAGATACCTCATGATTCTATAGACTGCATCAAGGTGTCCACTTCTGGGGTCATGCATATATCTACTTACTACACTTACTGCATATGTAATATCTGGTCTAGTGTGACACAAGTACAGAAGTTTGCCAACCAATTGTTGATATTTTGCTTTGTTAACTTGTTCACCCATCTGTGCTGTCAATTTGTGATTTTGTTCAATGGGAGTTGGGGCTGCTCTACATCCAAGCATTCCCATATCACTTAGGAGCTCTAAGGTATACTTCCGCTGAGACAGGGCTATTCCCCTCTTTGATCTTGCAACTTCGATACCCAGGAAATATTTTAGCTGACCAAGATCCTTAACTTCAAATGCTTTGCCTAGGCATTTCTTTAGTCTTCCAATCTCCTCTTCATTGTCTCCCGTTATTATGATGTCATCCACATATACTGCAAGAATAGTAATCTGTTGCTTGGAATGTTTATAGAAAACAGTGTGATCTCCATTGCATTGTTTATACTCCATACTGCAAACTGCTTGCCTGAACCGGTCAAACCAAGCCCTTGGCGATTGCTTCAAACCATAGAGAGATTTTCTCAATCTACAAACCTTCCCAACAGTCCCAGGTGTAGAAAGTCCAGGAGGAATTTCCATGTAGACTTCCTCTTGTAGATCTCCATGTAAAAAGGCATTTTTTACATCAAGTTGGTGTGGTGGCCATCCAAAGTTAGCTGCACATGAGATTAGAATCCTCACTGTATTCATCTTTGCAACTGGGGCGAATGTTTCGTCATAATCAATACCATACGTTTGGCTGTACCCTCTGGCTACCAGTCTTGCCTTGTAACGCTCAACCTTACCCTCAGGATTCTGCTTCACTGTGAAGATCCACTTACAACTGACTGCCTTCTTCCCATATGGAAGATTTGCTAGCTCCCATGTTTTGTTCTTTCTCAGGGCCTCCAACTCTTCCCTCATGGCTTCACACCACTTTGGATCTTGTCTTGCTTCTTTCCAGTCTTTAGGAACAATCACGGCTTGAAGTGATGCGACAAATGCTCTAAATGAAGGTGATAGGGCTTCATAGGTGACATAATTACTGATGTCATGCTCAAGATTGCCCTTGCTCAAAGTTTTCCTTGCTACTTCCTTCTTGAGAGCAATTGGCAGGTTAGGTGATGCTTCTTTACTACTTGAATTTTCATATGACTCCACTTCAGATGAGCTTCCTGTCGCTTGAGTTTCTTCTGACTGCTCCCCCTGTTCCATAGTTTCTTTTGACTGCTCCTCATGCACTTGTTCCTCCACACCTCTCTTCCTTCTTGTATACACCTGAGGATTCCTTTCCTCATTTGGTCTCTGCCACCTCTGCTGTTCAGCCCCATCAACTACAACTGGAATGAAGGATCCCACTATTTTCGGGGTTGGTATTGGCTGCTCCTTGTCGCCATTGGTGCTGCACTCACCACTCAAGTTGCACTCCCCCTCTTGACCACCCTGCATAGATTGTGAGTGGTCAAGTTCTTCGAATAAAGTGCTGAGATCTGTCTTCTCACCATAGAAAGGCTCAGATTCTCGAAAGGTGACATCCATACTTACAAATGTGCGCCTTTCAGCAGGACTCCAACACTTATAGCCTCGCTGCCCTGCAGGATATCCAACAAATATGCATTTTACAGCTCGTGGATCCAGCTTTCCCACTGCTGGTCTGTGATCTCTAACGAAGCAGGTGCACCCAAATAACTTCGGAGGAACTGAGAATTTGTTCTCCCCAAATAGCATCTCACATGGGGACTTCATACCAAGCATTTTTGAAGGCATCCGGTTGATCAGGAACGTTGCAGTCATGACAGCTTCACTCCACAAGAATTTTGGCACATTCATGGTGAACATAAGTGATCGAGCCACTTCTAAAATGTGTCGGTTTTTCCTTTCTGCAACACCATTCTGAGCAGGGGTATCTGGACATGATGTTTGGTGCATTATGCCTTGTGCTGACAGGAAACCTCCAAATTGCTTGTTTACATATTCAGTTCCATTGTCAGATCTGATCACCTGCACCTGCACATTGAATTGGTTTCGCACATAGGCATAAAACTCCTGAAAACATTGGAATACCTCATCTTTATGTCGCATGAGGTACACCCAAGTCATGCGAGTGTGGCAGTCTATAAATGTCACAAAATATTTCATTCCACTAACAGAAACAACAGGACATGTCCACACATCAGAGTGAATCAGCATAAACGGGGATATAATCCTTAGCCCCTTACTCAAATATGAGATTCTTGTGTGCTTTGCATATTCACATGCATCACACACAAGCTTACTCTTGTCTACTCCACGCATTACATCAGGAAACATCTTACTCATCTTATCAAAAGCCATATGCCCCATGCGACAGTGATGGATCATCGCCATTGTCTCACTTACTCCAACTAGTACAGCCAAAATAGGACTAGCACCAGACCTAGACACATCACGATCCATATACCACAATCCACTACGCCTGGTTCCTGTCCCAAGTTTCCTTCCAGTCATCCTCTCCTGAATCAAACATATTTTCTTATCAAGAGTTATTCGGCAATCTATCTGATCAATCAAAGCACTTAGAGAAAGCAAGTTCACAGGAAAAGCTGGAACATGTAATACATCAGATAATTTAATAGTGGGTGTACATTGAACTGATCCAACTCCTTTAATCGGTTGTGAGGTGCCATCAGCAGTTTGTATTGTTTCACAATGTGTAATTGGGTACTGAGTATATGATTCAAACTCAGTTGAGGTACCCGCAACATGCTTGGATGCTCCAGAATCTAATATCCAATCTGGAAGGAAATCATGTGTGGATATAGATGCATTTGCAAAGTTACCTTCCCCTGTGTAGACAAAGTGGGCAAAGTTCCCGAAGGTGTTGTCCTCCTGGCTTCTACTCTTCGACTCCCCTTGAGAGGTTGTTGACGTCCCTTCTTCTTGCGTTGCCAAGTTAGCCAAGTTTGCTTCGAAGCCACTGGAATAATTCGAACCCCTCGAGTTACCTCTGCCTCTAACTCCCCGGTATCCACCTCGGCTGTAACCTCTTCCCCTACCACGTATTTCTCTGCGTTGTGCTGTGCAATTGATGCTTATGTGACCTTTCTCTCCACAGTTGAAGCACTCTCTTGTCTCCTTCCATTCAGACACAGTAAATGCTGAGCGAGATGCATTCGCTTCTCCAGTCCTGGTCAACTTCAACCTGACCTCCTCCTGTGCCATTGTTGCAACTGCCTCCTCAAGCGAGGGGAGCTTTGGCTGATGAAACAACCCAGCACGCCTTCCTTCAAATTCTGAGCTAAGTCCCTTCAAGAATTTCATCACTCTCCTACGCTCTACCCACTTCTTAGTAGCAACTATACATTCTGAATGTGGTAACTCCAATGGATCATAGTGGTCTAAGTCAGCCCACAAATGCTGCAATTCTGCTACATACTCCATCACCGACTTATCCCCTTGTTTTAGCTCATTTACTCTATCCTCAATCTGCGCCATAAGCATTATGTTCCCTTTCCCGGAGTACAATGTTTCCAGGGTTTTCCATACCTCTGCTGCATGGGGAAGAGTCTCCACGGCTGCTGCAATGGATGGGGTCAAGGAGTTCAGCAGCCATGCCACCACCAGAGAGTCAATGACACTCCACTTCTTCCACTCTTCACTTGCCCTGTTCGCCGGTTCATCTACTTCCCCTCTGACATAGCCTTCCAGCCCCTTTGTCCTCAATATTAGCAATGCCCTTCTGGACCAGCTTAGGTAGTTTGTGACCCCTTCCATCTTGATTTCATTTGGCATCAGTTCTATTTTCTGTATCACCTCAGGCTGAGGAACAAGCGCACCTGGGGAAGCCACACCCTCTGCCTTGACAGTGATGAGCTCAGCTAACTTCTCCAACGCCTTTACCAACCCCTGGTTGTCCCCCATCTTTCCAATCTTGAATCACACCACTAGCAACCTCCAGCAACCACTGCTCCCCACTTTCACCTCTCTACTACCTCCTCCCCTCAGATCTGGGATTCCACCTCTCCTTCTTCCACACAAGCCTTCTCCTCTCAGACAATCGCCAGCAAGCACAACCAGCCAACCACCATCACCACTGCTGGGATTGGGAACCCAAGCTCTGACACCATGTAGAATCAGGGGAGAGAGGGGTGGCGGCTGGGATAGAAAGATGGCCTGGTATTGTATTCTATTGGAGTTAGGGTTTCCTGTACAAGGGGGCAGCACATATATAGGCTGCAGGGTTACATGGGCCACATGGGCCACATGGGCCATAAGCACACACACACACACACACACTGAAATACAGATAAGACACAGCCCAACAAACAGAAACATAAGTCAATGTAAACACCAAATTACCATTGATATTTCTTTTGCACTAAGAGCGCCATATTGCAGAGTAACTCTTGCCTAATATAATAAAAATAATGGAGAAAAATGTTGCCTCTATTTCCCATTAAGAAATATATTTCCTTGTTTCCTAGCACATCAGGTTATTCCAAGCAACTATTTCAGTCTAATCTTATAGAGTGAGATACAAAACTGAACAAAGACTGCTAGTTTTAGCCTAAAAATTGAATCAAATATCAGAGGCTATTGGAACTTACATCTGTATAACAACAATCTCAGACTACAAAGATGCACATCTGCTGAACAACCAATGCACCCTGACCCACTGAAGAATGCCTCAGCCTCCTGATGGTAGCACCGCCATTTTCAGCAGCGGCAGTAGTAGCAGCAGCTCCATGTGGACTGGTGGACACGACAGAGTACTCCCGCTTCAACAACTTGGTTGACTGCCTTATAGATTCAACCTGCGAATAGAAGAGCAAAGTAGAGCTGAAATTCAAATGCTTATAGCTATGGAAAATGTCAATATTGCAAGCGTCCTGCCTTTCTTTTGGAAAAGAAGTTAAGAGAGAGAGGGGGAGAGAGAGAGAGTATTAAACTAAGTGCTAGAAATGTTAGAACAGTAGAATTGGTGGAAACAAACAGAGCAAAAGCTCTGAAGAATAGGCGATTATATTTATAAGTCGTAGAAGGAAAAGTAGAAATCAGTTCCTTACTTTCACGCACTTTGTCAATCTCTGGATGATGATGGGTTGGAAAAAAAAAACATGCCTGTGGTGCAAGGCGTGTCAATAAATCATATACTGGCAATTAATATTGTATACATGCATCCTTCTGTAAGCCGATCTCTGAATTGCCACACCCTTTCTTCTGGCACCAACAATTCCATTGGCCTCCCGGATGGACGAATGCAATGTGGGTAATGCACGAATATGCAAACAATTGGAAATCATATCCCCTTTTTCTTTTTGGTGAAACATGGTATATAGAGTAATAACTTAACTATCCAACATGACAAAGTTGATCTCATAGACAGCTCCTGTGCCGGAGTTCTTCACCTCCCATATCCTAGCAAATGGAACTATGAGCTTCCATCTGTATGATTGCCCACTTATAGGTCCTTTAGAAATGGTCCTTCCATACTTCGAAATTATTCTGGAAGGATCAGAGAGTTGGATATAGTTTTTTTTTTCAAGATCAATCCTTATATCTGTTATCTAACGATTTTGCTCCCACAAAGTAAAACAAATATATTGTGAAACTATATCCAAGTAACTAAAAGGTTTTCATACGTCTGTACTAACTTTTGGGACCAGTCTATATTTTTGGGTGTTCTGCAAAATTAATCTGCTATACCAGAAGGCAACAATGACTGGATAAAAGCACTACACCCAGTGCAAATTGCTTTAACATGGAAGCATCAATACCTACAGTATAACCAGTTCAGCTTTCGTATGCCTTTGTACCTATCCTTCGAAATGCAAAAGGTAGTAATGACTGAGAAAAATAATACACGTAGTAAAAAAATAGTAACATCAAAACATGACCTCAATAACTAATGTATGACCGCATAATTGTATGATATAACGAATTCTGAATGAACTGCTGATGTAATCTAGGCGTTTGTCTTCAGAGACACATGTGCAGTAGGGTCATATAATTTTCTCAGCTTCATATAGAAACCGGGAAAAATGGAGAACAGAGAGTGCATGAAGCTCTTCTCTAAAGATTATTACTACTACTTTTTGGGTAGTCAGCAGAAATAACTACACACAAATAGAAAAGTGGAATAGTGCTTACCTTTGATTATGGTCTCCAGTGGAAGAGCAAGAGATATATCGTACAAGAGGCTACGGCCGGCGACAACCCAGTCATCTGACCGATCGAAAGGACTTTTTTATTACATCTAAAATTATTTATTGCAAGGTGATCAAAGTAGCATCATTCACAAGAGAAGCAGTAATCTCATTGGGTTGTACATCCATCCACCCAGAACACACCTTACTCCTAGCTAGACTAGCTAGATCATGGGCAACACAGTTTGACTCCCTAGGAATATGCTCAAAATAATATGTGGGAAATCACAAGCAATATGATAGCTATCATCAAAGATTGCTGCCGCAATTCCAAATGATTGTCCACCATTTTTCATCGCCTCAATCACTTCAACGTTATCAGAATTCACTTCTATGCGGTTGCATCCGACAGTTGTAGCTAGGTTGAGACCAAACCGCAGAGCCATTGCCTCAGCCATAAGAGCATCACCACACCATTCAATTTTCCCGTTTCCCGCCGCAATAAACTTGCCACTTGAGTCTCTAATAACAGCTCCATAAGAACCTTGGAGTAAGTCCGGGTCAAAAGCCCCGTCAACATTCAACTTGACGTAATTTATCCTTGGTTGTATCCAGCCATGTCGTTCGATCTTTGCATTTGCTTCGCTAGCAACTCTGACCAAAAGGACTTGGTGTTGCGTGGGCTCACATCGCTCGCCTGGCTGGTGGACTGTGTGAATATGCCACCGCAGTTGCAGTGCTGCGGCGGCTACACCACACATCCACCTCCTGGAGATATGCCCCTCGGCTGCTGGCCACCACACCACCCTGCAGTAGCATCACCTTCCTGGGAGTCCACCATCTCTTTGTCAACTTCCTCACCCAGATCGATCTGGCTTCAAGCACCACCCATATGTATAGCTTCAGGTAGTCACTTCTTTGTTTACTTTTAAGTTATTTGTTGATAAAAAAAGAAAATAGCCACAATTAAATGTCGTTGAAATGAACTGATGGAGTACTATCTGAGAACATCCCCCACCAGAACATTGTGACAAAGGGATGTTCATCTTTCAGATTTTTTTGCAGAGCCCGTGCAAGCTCTAGGTTTTCTTCTAAATGATCATAGAAACCTGGTTCACAAAAAAGAACAATAACATAACATTATAAAATGATGGTTTCCTATGAACTCTCATTTTTTAACATCCTCATCAACCTAGAACTGCTATTCCAAGATAAGAAAAATTAATCACTATCACTAACATTGTTATGACCGGCATATTAGGGGCTTAGCCAATGGGTTGTGGCCCAAGTTATCTTATTGTTATTAGGGGCTTAGCCCAATTATCTTATCGTTATTAGGGTAGTTTGCTTAGGAGTCAAGTAAACCCCTCTATATAAGGAGAGGAGATGCAATCAAGCAAGAAGCAATCATTATTTGCTCGTCTTCCCGAAGGGAGCCGGGAGACCTAACCCCAGCCGCCTCTTGCGCCGCCGCCGCCTCTTCTTCATCGCACCACGGCGCCCAGCCGCCGGCGATCGCGAGATCGCCCACGTCCAGCCTCCTCCTTCCCCTACAACCTACGCTCTAGACCAGGTAGGATCCTAGCTCCTACCAATTTGGTATCAGGAAGCTTGGGTCCGATCATGTCTGCTCCACCTCCCACCCCGCCGCTGTCCACCACCGCCGCCCTCACCACCGCGACGCTCGAACCCACCGCGGGGGCCTCCACCGGCCAGTCGCCGCCCCTCCCCGCGCCGCAGGCCAGCGTCTACTCCCCGGCGGAGATCACCGGCATCCTTAATGGCCTCGTCACCGCCGTCCAGGGCATCCACCTCTACCTTGCTGGGCCTTACGGGCAGCCGCCGCCCTTGCCGCCGACCGCCGCGACCGGTCCGGCCGTGCTGCCCTGGTATGCGGCCACCACCGCTCCGATCGGGCCTCTACACCACCACTGGCCCGGTCAGGCGCCGGCCGTCGTCACCCCCCACTGGCCACAGTGGCCGACCCCGGCGATCGCCGCGCCCCCGACGTCTCCCGGGTCCGGGCAGCCGCAGCTCCAGCTGCCGCGCCTTCCTGGCCATAGTGGCCGGCCCCGACCCTCGCTGCACCGACCACACCACCCGGGTCCATGCCGCCGCAGCCGTAGCTGCCGGCCCCGCCACCGCCCAGCACGGGGCCCGGGTCACCCACGCAAACCGGCCTCCTGATCCAGCAAGTGCGCTTCCCACCGTCGCCGTCCCAAATACCGGCCTGGCTGACCGGATCATCATCGCCACCCGTCTACACGTCGGCGGGAGAACCGCCCGCGCCCACTCTTCAGTTCGGAACCCCTCCGGCTCGGCGGGGCACTTCTCGGGCCACGGTCATGCTGACCGGGCGCCCCATTCCTCGCTGCTTCACACCTTCGAGCCAGTCGGCCACGGCGCTCCGACTCAGACACCGCCGCGGTTTGCCAAATTGGACTTCGCCACTTATGACGGCACGGAAGACCCCCTCAACTGGCTCAACCAAAGCGAGCAGTTCTTTCGCGGGCAACGCACCCTCGCCTCTGAGCGTACCTGGCTCGCCTCCTACCACCTCCGCGGCGCGGCACAGACCTGGTACTACGCCCTCGAGTAGGACGAGGGCAGCATGCCCCCTTGGGAGCGCTTCCGCGAGCTCTGCCTCCTTTGTTTTGGGCCACCGATCCGCGGGAGCCGCCTGGCAGAGCTAGGCCGCTTTCCCTTCACCTCCACGGTTCAGGACTTCGCCGACCGTTTCCAGCTGTCGATGGGCCCTGGCTGCAGTGGCAGCCGTCGCTCCTGGCGGCCTCCGCCGCGCCCGGCGCTCCGCCGTAGCAGCCGCTGCTACGGCAGCAGCCACCGCCGGTCAGCTCCGCCGTCCAGTATGGGATGCCCTACGACGGGACTGCGACAACCTCGTTCCCATTAGCGCCGCCGCCGTCCCCGGGCGTCCACATCCAGCAGATCAAGTCCCCGCCGTCGCCGGCACCGCTTCCGTCTTGGATTGCTACCCGCCACGTGTCGGCGGCGGTGAGGCTGCAGGTTGCTGCGCGCGGCCTCCTAGTGCGTCGGCATGTGCGGGAGATGCGTGGTCTGCAGCTGCCGCTCCTTCAAGTTGCCCTTCGCTACGCAAAGAACCTCGATCTCGTCCGCTGCGTCCAGGATCTTGGGCATGCGGTTTCCCCCACGGGCGGCGGGCATGCTGTTTTCTCCGTGGGCAGGGACCTCAAAGTCTGCGACATCGACGGTTGGGGGGCGCACCCCTCCTCATCATTCTCCATCGCAAGCCCTCCACTCTTCCCTGTGCGGTGCAGACCAATAGCCGTCCGGTAGGGAAAAGGCATGGTGTCACCGACAGGAGCGCACCGCGTAGCACCACTGCATTCCGCCACCGGCCGCCGCGAGGGTGCCTTTGCCGGTCACTCTTGTGACCACTTCTAGGTGGCCATACACATGCACTCCTTTTGTCCAGATGGTGTCCATGGGATCCAGGTGGCTGTACACGTGCACGTCCGACGTGCGGATGGTGTTCACTTTTTGTTAAGGGGTCCAAAATAAAGCGTCCCAGTCCATTTCAGGTTGAGAATAATAAAACAAGCCGAGATGTAAAAGGCTTGTTTTTAGGTGTTAGGTTTGTGTTGCGTCGAGTCATGGTTATAAGTTGATTAGGCTGCAGCTCGAGGACAAGCTGCATGTCCAAGTGGGGTGTAGTGTTAGAGTACGTAATGGGTCTAATGGGCCCGTTAGTCTTAGGTTAATTAGAGATAAGGGTCGCTTGCTTAGGGGTCAAGTAAGCCTTGCTTGGGAGTCAAGTAAACCTCTCTATATAAAGAGAGGAGATGTATCAATTTAATGAAGCAAGAATTAAGAAGGAAATCCCTTCCCTCTTGCCTGGTCGTGGGCAAAAGGCCCCCGGGTGGCCTTCTTGCGCCCTCCTTCTAGCAGCGCCATAACAAACATACGTAATAAAGCAACGTCGCATGACTTATATAAAGATGCAGTGTCTCCTTAATAATCACATTCACTTTTAATTCTGCTTCGCAGGAGCTATACGTCATTGAATTTGCTGGGTTTTTTTTTCGAAAAGGGGGAAACCCCGGCCTCTGCATCAGCATGATGCATACGGTCCTCATTGAATTTGCTGGTGATAAGTCATACTAAAAGTTATTAAGAAATACATACACCATCCACCGGATGTCCGTAGAAGATGTGGATGCTGACAGAAGAGTGAGTCAGTCATGCATGTTAATCAGACATCTGTTACAATGCAAAACAATAAGAAAATTTTAACTGTGCAGAATTCTGAAGATGTATCAATTGGATAAAACCATATAGCGTGAGACCTTCGCCTAGCTAGCTAGTACACACACATGAAGCCGACACACCATACACGCAAGTCGCACACGCACACGTGAGGCAACGCAGCAGCAGACTACTCCCTCCGTTCGGAATTACTTGTCTCGGAAATGGATGTATCTAGAACTAAAATACGTCTAGATACATCCATTTTTGCGACAAGTAATTTCGAACAGAGGGAGTACATGTTGAAGAAGTAATTGCAGCTAGGAAAGTGAATAAACCAACTTATAAGTATGTTATACATTTTTTATATAGCGTACCTAGATCAATCTGAACTTCTGAAGTAAAAACAGGCGACCTACCTGAATGAATTTTGGAAATCCTTTCAAACGGAAATATTGATGATGCACGTATGTACCTTTCATTGGAATATGCTCCTTTTCTGAAAGAATTTTCAAAAGGGAGCATCACGTACAAAGGTGAGGAGCAGTGTGATGGATTGCTACCCCGGAATCCAAAACAACCAACACCAAGACCTGCTGCCAAGAAGATTTTTTTATGGGGCTTGCTTCGGTAGACCCCCCCCCCCTCCCCCCCCCCCCCCCCCCCACAAAACATAGAAGGGCATAATGGTCATACGGAAGAAACGTATGCCCACCTCCTATCATACCGTATAGACCGACGTCTGTATACCTTGACGAATGAAAAAAAAACAAAAAAAAAAACCGCCGCGCGTGTAGAGGAAAAATCAGCTACACGATCTTCTCGCCCGCCCGACGATCACGCAAGTCGATCACGCCCATTTTTCAACTGTGCGATCGCCGCCGACTGGACCCCATCCGACGCCGCATCTGAACGTCGCCGCGGATCCGTCCCGCGTCGACGTACGCCGACGACGTCTACACCGCGGCCCTCGTCTTCCACGTCGCCACCGTCTTCCATCTAACCCTCGTCTTGCACGTCACCGTCGGACGGCTTGTCGGCTGCGACTGACCGCGCTGTCGTCCGGAAGCCGCGGATCCGGCCCTGCGACGACCTACGTCCGCGACGTCTAGACCGCGGCCCTCGTCTTCCACGTCGTCGGCGTCTTCCATCTAACCCTCGTCTTGCACGTTGCCGCTGTCTACTCCGCAGCCCAAGGTTTGCCATCTAATCTCCTCGTCTAAACCTAGCATGCTAGTTGATATGAGTCACACGTAGTGACCTAGGGTTTATGGTTGAGTAAACATGCTGTCGCAGCGGCGCCTCCCCAGAGGACCGCATGTTGTAGGCAGATAGAGTTGCACTTGGGCATGATCCACAGTAGAAACTTAACACATGATGAATTAACAATGTTATGCAGTTTGGTCAGTTAGGCGTGTTGCCATGGATGAACAAACCGCATTGACGGGGGATGATAATGGTACTAATAAGGCGACTCGGAATGATAACGAAGCTTTTAATGAGGATGATGACAGCAGCGACAATGATTCCGTATCGTCTTTTGATATCTTGCCTCCGGAGGATTTTGATCATAATGAACATGGCGCAAATAGTGAAAACGTAGGTGCCGTATATTTTGATTTCATCTTTGAACGTGCAATGTATGCCATGGCTAACTATTTATCTATGTGTAAAAATTTGCAGGAAGATGTGGATGTTGACAATGTGGAAAATAGTTTACAGGAATCATTCGCGGATAACTTGAGCCAGGTTCGTAGATGGATGTTGTACATGAATGAACATTGTGAATTAAATGATAGTAATTAACATATACATTTCATATGAATTTTGTAGGAGGAGTCAGATGGTATTAGCGGTGATCACGATGAGGGAGAGATCGACATTGAGGAGGCTCGAAGGCAACAGCAAATGGTGGATACACATTGGAAGGTGATGGCTATGACCTTTCGGTCGCAAGGTGATGCATACATATTCTATAACAATCACGCCAAAGAGAACGGGTTTAGTATCAGAAAATAGAAGGTCAAACGAGGTGCTTCAGGAATGATACGGTACCGGAGATTTCTTTGCTCCAGGGCAGGTAGAAGGCAGAGCAAGTTTATAACCATGGAGGGCCGCAAGCGCAGGCTTAGACCGGAGACTCGTTGTGATTGCGGTGCACATATGGTGGTGAAGCTGGACAGAGAACGTGGTGTTTGGTTCGTCGCGTCATTCGTGGATGATCACAACCACGCGATGGCTAGGCCCGACGAGGTTTGTTTTATGTGGTCTCACAGACGGATTGGAGAAGGCACGAGGGCAGAGATATTGGCGTTGGAAGCTGCCGGGATAAGAAAACATATAATAATGGACAACTTTATCAGCAGATACGGTTCGTACGATAAGTGCGGGCTTATCAGGAGGGATATTTACAATCTTTGTTGTAGAGAAAAAATGAAGCTCATTGCAAAAGGTGACGCAGAGACGGCAGTTGGCATCATGAGGAGCAGGAAGGAGGACCCTGAGTTTTTTTTTGAGTATGTGCGTGACAAGGAAGGGCGACTGAAGAGTATGTTTTGGTGTGATGCACAATCGCGAAGGGACTATCAGGACTACGGAGATGTGGTTGTGTTTGATAGCATGTATAAGATGAACAGGTATGGTATGCCGTTCGTTCCCTTTGTCGGAGTTAACAACCACCGTTGCACCACAGTGTTTGGATGTGCCATAATTGCTGATGAGACGGAAGCGACATATGTGTGGCTGTTGCAGACATTTATGAAGGCAAACTGTCAGGTGAAGCCAAAGTCAATAATCACAGATGGTGACGCTGCAATGATCCGGGCTATTCGTACTGTGCTTTCAGATGTTTTCCATCGTCTTTGCTCCTGGCATATCGAAAAAATATGCAGAGGCACCTGCATTACAAGTCACTGGATGAGTTCAGATCGCTCCTTTACTATGCCACCTCTCAAGCGAACTTTGAGCAGAGATGGACCGCTTTCTATAATAAGTGGAAGACAGATAGAACTAAAGAGTGGCTTGACAGGATGTATAGGAAGAAGAGACTTTGGGCAGCTTCATATCTTTTTGATGGTTTTTTCCTTGGTATGCGAAGTAACCAGAGAAGCGAAAGCCTCCACTCCTGCCTTCACCTACACCTGGACTACGGTATGACAATAGTTGATTTGGTTGTGCATTATGAGAACTGTATAGTTCGCCTGCGTGAGAATGAGGCGTACGATGACTGTGAGGCACACCAAAAAGAACCACCGTCGGTTACTGAATATAAGGCACTTGAGGAGCATGCCGCCAAAGTATTCACACCTGCTAATTTTTACATCCTGCAAGATGATTTGCACAAGATGGGTCAGCTGGAGATATTTGAGACGCTCGTGGGAATTGAGCGTCAGACATATATGGTGACATGGAAGGATAACCACAAGTTCATGTACAATGTTGTTTATGAACCAGGTAACTCAGAAAAAACAATAACATGCAGTTGTCTTAGGATGGTACGGAAAGGCCTGCCATGCAAACACATTCTTTTTGTTCTCCATCATCTGAGCATAACTGAAATACCAAAGTGTTGTGTCCTTCATCGGTTGTCAAAAAATGCGAGAGATGGTTTGCCTGTGCAGCGGAAGAGTGATATGTTTGGGTGGGGTTGGTCAGGGCCATTAGAGAGAGACCGGTATAGTCAAATAAGCATAAAAACCGCAGAGGCAGCTCATGTTGCAGCAAATGATCCCTTCTTGTTTGACGAGTTGATGAAGTGTCTGGACAACATAATAGCGCAGAAAAAGATACCAGAGGAGGAACTTATAGGAAGTAGAAGGTATGCTAAGCTTAAGAAGGAGGCAAGTCAAGCGCAACAAGTTGAGCCTGGTATTGGTGATCCTGAGAAAGTTTCGACGAAGGGTGCACCTAAGAAGGGGCGGTCAAAGGGGGGCCCCGATGTTACGAAGAATGGTACGCCAAAAGATTTTACAGAGAAAAAAAGTGGTCCTTTGTGCAGTCTGTGTAGTCAACCAGGTCATAACAAGGCTACATGCAAAAAAAACGAGAAGTAAGATGCTATTTTTTTATTTTTTGTTATGTTGGTACTTAGGTTTTGCAAACAATATTTTCTCACCCATTTTTGTATGTTATGTTCAGGAATTGGGCGTAGAGAAGCATCTTGCTATGTTGGAAGAATAAAAATGGTTGCACGAGTCTAGTCCGAATAAACTATGGTGTTTCTTGTTCGTACTTGTGTGGCAGCAAACTCTGTGTCTCGTTTTGTTTATGTGGGATGAAAATATTTATCTGAACATATGTGATATGACACATCATATTTGTTTACAGAATTGTCATGTTATTTGTACTGCTATGTGAAAGAGTTCACAGTTCTAATATACTGCGTTTTAGTTACTGTTTCTGTTGCAAAAAAATACCCGACCGTCGTTGTGCACAAAAACAAAGCCGTCTGTCGTTGTGCAAAAAAATGCCCGACCGGCAGCTGGACCGCAAGTTGGGATATATGACCAGGCAACTCGGGAGGTCCATATAAAGCCCAACAAGGGCCCAGCAGCCGGGTCCAACGGGGCGTCGACATCAAGCAGTAGTAGCACAGGAGTTCGACCTGTGTACCACGGCGGCTTATTTAAGCTGGTCCTCACCCCCGTCAGCTTCCGAGGTGGGACTAAACTCCTACGTCGGGCGCGCGAGGCGACGATGACTGGGCCGGGGAGAGGCGACGCTGGGCCTGTCGTATTGGGCCGACATGGGCCGGCCGGCGACTTCGTAGAAATGGAGGATCGTCAGCGTTCACTCGACCGCATCACTTATTTAGTCCCACCTCGGAAGCAGAAAGGCGCACCGACCGGCTTAAATAGCCGCGTCGGCCGTATGTTTCGAACTCCTCTGTTACAAGCTCCTTCTCAGCCCCGTTGGACCTCCTTGTGGGCCCTTGTGGGGTCCGACCGACCGCCTGAGTCGCCTGTCGGGCTAGATTTGGGTTGGTTTAGTCCCTGGGTCCACAAGGCAAGGTTGGGCTGTTTTTTTTCCTAAACATAATTTCTGTAACAAAGGAGGAGGCGTCCGCCTGCATTTATATCATCACAAATTTATATTGCACGTAGCAGCTGAACATATATAGCAAATAGAACATAGCAAAAAAATTAAAATAAGCATATAGCAGACGGCGGCATCATCATGACATAAGCATATTGTAGCTAGTACATAACCATATATAGCTGAACATATATAGCAGACGGCGGCATCATCATCACATAAGCATATAGCACATAGCAGCTGAACATATATAGTTGGAAAATAAGCAAATAAATATTGTAGCTAGTACCGACGACGACACATTTATTTAGATGCGGACGTGCGTAGTCATGCCCATTACAATAAAAAATGTCATAATATCGAAATCGTTCCTAGTGCCGTCAGCGACACGTTTATTTAGTTGCGATCAAAAACCCATCAACGCACTAATTTCTTCTCCATGATCTTCAAAATCTTCTCTTTCACAGTTTCCATCGTGTTGCACTCTGAAAAAAGTATTTCAGCTAGAATGCGTCCCCTTAAAGCATTCACCTCAGCTTGATCAAAGTCAAATATCCATTCATCTCCATTCCAGTTTTGAATGCATTTCACCACAAACAGAGCACACGAAACTCTGCAACAAAACGCAAGTCAGCCATCGCTGTGTAAGAGAAGTACTTAGAACTTAAACAGTTGCACATACCCATCCTTTTGTAACGGCATATCGTACTCATTTATTGGCCAGGAAGATATGTCTGGATGTTCCATTTCTAGAAGGGAGTTCACCTCCAACGTATCTTTAGCTATTTCTGCCCTCTGAAATAAAAATGTGAAGTTCATATGAAATACATAACTAATTACTACTATCTATCTTGTTTAATGTAAAGAAAGAAACTTACCAGCTGCCTTATTTTTTTAAGAACTCCCTTGCTGCATTTACCAGTAGAATTTAAAATTTGAAACTCTTTTTTCTTGTTGTGCATGAGAATTGTTATCCAGTGATTTTCTTTCACATGAAAAGGAAAGTACGCCTACAACAAAGTTTATTCAATTTCTTGGACATACAAATAGTTATGTACTACAAAGGATCATACAAAAGTGAAGTACCTTATCTGTAATGAAATACTCATCATTAACTCTAGACACCATTTTAGATTGGTTTGTGAAATGCTCCATAAAATGGTGCTTGGAGTTCTTAACCTTTCCTTCACCACGAAGAAGAAGCCAGTGTGACACCCAAGATGATAAAATGTGATGGTCAGCACGACGATTATGGTCTGCATATGCTTGCAATAACTATTGATGACCTGAAAATAACATAATAACAATACTCCTCTTAGAAACAAATTAAATATGACATGTATAACTGCATATAATTGTTGTACTAATTACACCGCCATGCAACCATTTTTTCGCAATGATGGCTTGAAGCATATCAGGTGTACATGTTTCCCCAGCAATTCCTGTCATGTGCACGACAGTTTTCCTACTAAGCTTCTCCGAGTTTGATAGTGTATTCCTAACTAATTTATTTTTTGTACTCCGCCAAACCTCGCGACACTTTTTTCACAAGTTGCCATCACCATCCACAGCACCCACGCGAACTCGCGTATTTTTCAGACGCTCCACGCATTTTCTAGGGTTTTCCAGGTCCAAAATCGCAAAAACACTGTCCGGACGTGACGCAACGTCCGTTTTGTGTCCGTTTTCGTTCCAACCTTGCTTGGGGGCCTACGTTGGTCGTGCCCACATGTACGCACACTTTGGTGCAGTTGCATGCATGCGATCACGTAGCCCCAGTGCAACCAGCTACTTGTCGGTCTGCCGGAGAGGGGGTTCCCAACTACGGTTTTTTTCTACTCCGCCAAACCGCGCGACACTTTTTCCACAAGTTGCCATCACCATCCACAGCACCCACGCCAACTCGCGTATTTTTCCGACGCTCCACGCATTTTCTAGGGTTTTCCAGGTCCAAAATCGCAAAAACACTGCCCGGACGATACGCAACGTCCGTTTTGTGCCCGTTTTCATTCCAACCTTGCGTGGGGGCCTACGTTGGCCGTGCCCACATGTACGCACACTTTGGTGCAGTTGCATGCATGCGGTCACGTAGCCCCAGTGCAACCAGCTACTTGTCGGTCTGCTGGAGAGGGGGTTCCCAACTACAGGTTTTTTTATACTCCGCCAAACCTCGCGACATTTTTTCCACAAGTTGCCATCACCATCCACAGCACCCACGCCAACTCGCGTATTTTTCCGACGCTCCACGCATTTTCTAGGGTTTTCCAGGTCCAAAATCGCAAAAACACTGCCCAGACGTGACGCAACGTCCGTTTTGTGTCCGTTTTCGTTCCAACCTTGCGTGGGGGCCTACGTTGGCCGTGCCCACATGTACGCACACTTTGGTGCAGTTGCACGCATGCGATCACGTAGCCCAGTGCAACTAGCTACTTGTCGGTCTGCCGGAGAGGGGGTTCCCAACTACAATTTTTTTTCTACTCCGTCAAACCGCGCGACACTTTTTCCACAAGTTGCCATCACCATCCACAGCACCCACGCCAACTCGCGTACTTTTCCGACGCTCCACGTATTTTCTAGGGTTTTCCAGGTCCAAAATCGCAAAAACACTGCCCGGACGTGACGCAACGTCCGTTTTGTGTCCGTTTTCGTTCCAACCTTGCGTGGGGGCCTACGGTGGCCGTGCCCACATGTACGCACACTTTGGTGCAGTTGCATGCATGCGATCACGTAGCCCCAGTGCAACCAGCTACTTGTCGGTCTGCCGGAGAGGGGGTTCCCAACTACGGTTTTTATCTACTCCGCCAAACCTCGCGACACTTTCTCCACAAGTTTCCATCACCATCCACAGCACCCATGCCAACTCGCATATTTTTCCGACGCTCCACGCATTTTCTAGGGTTTTCCAGGTCCAAAATCGCAAAAACACTGCCCGGACGTGATGCAACGTCCGTTTTGTGTCCGTTTTCGTTCCAACCTTGCGTGGGGGCCTACGGTGGCCGTGCCCACATGTACGCACACTTTGGTGCAGTTGCATGCATGCGATCACGTAGCCCCAGTGCAACCAGCTACTTGTCGGTCTGCCGGAGAGGGGGTTCCCAACTACGGTTTTTTTTTCTACTCCGCCAAACCTCGCGACACTTTTTCCACAAGTTGCCATCACCATCCACAGCACCCACGCCAACTCGCGTATTTTTCCGATGCTCCACGCATTTTCTAGGGTTTTCCAGGTCCAAAATCGCAAAAACACTGCCCGGACGTGACGCAACATCCGTTTTGTGTCCGTTTTCGTTCCAACCTTGCGTGGGGGCCTATGTTGGCCGTGCCCACATGTATGCACACTTTGGTGCAGTTGCATGCATGCGATCACGTAGCCCCAGTGCAACCAGCTACTTGTCGGTCTGCCGGAGAGGGGGTTCCCAACTACGGTTTTTTTTCTACTCCGCCAAACCTCGCGACACTTTTTCCACAAGTTGCCATCACCATCCACAGCACCCACGCCAACTCGCGTATTTTTCCGACGCTCCACGCATTTTTTAGGGTTTTCCAGGTCCAAAATCGCAAAAACACTGCCCGGACGTGACGCAACGTCCGTTTTGTGTCCGTTTTCGTTCCAACCTTGCGTGGGGGCCTACGTTGGCCGTGCCCACATGTACGCACACTTTGGTGCAGTTGCGTGCATGCGATCACGTAGCCCCAGTGCAACCAGCTACTTGTCGGTCTGTCGGAGAGGGGGTTCCCAACTACGGTTTTTTTCTACTCCGTCAAACCTCGCGACACTTTTTCCACAAGTTGCCATCACCATCCACAGCACCTACGCCAACTCGCGTATTTTTCCGACGCTCCACGCATTTTCTAGGGTTTTCCAGGTCCAAAATCGCAAAAACACTGCCCGGACGTGACGCAATGTCCGTTTTGTGTCCGTTTTCGTTCCAACCTTGCGTGGGGGCCTATGTTAGCCGTGCCCACATGTACGCACACTTTGGTGCAGTTGCATGCATGCGATCACGTAGCCTCAGTGCAACCAGCTACTTGTCGGTCTGCCGGAGAGGGGGTTCCCAACTACGGTTTTTTTTTACTCCGTCAAACCTCGCGACACTTTTTCCACAAGTTGCCATCACCATCCACAGCACCCACGCCAACTCGCGTATTTTTCCGACGCTCCACGCATTTTCTAGGGTTTTTAAGGAAAAAGTACCCTACATCGATGTCCGAACGTGACGCGACGTGTGTTTCCTCTTTGTTTTTGTCCATATCGTGCGTGCGGGACGTACTCTCATACTAAGCGTTTTTAGCAAGTATTTATGTACAAACGCATCATCAAATCAAAACTCTCGAATGAAATGGACAAAATTAATTTCACTCAAATTTCATTCAACATAGATAAAATATTTTACATACTCGGGCTAACTCAACGATTAAAAGTTCACCACATAAAGTCTACTACTTAGGCTTACAACGACATAACCAAATTAAATAAAAAAAACAAAAAAAACTACTCGTTGTCGCTATCAACGAGGTCAATGACGGCAGGGCCGTCTCCGCCGTCATCGTCGCTGCTGGACCGGTTCGCGAGGTCGTCCCAGTCTATCGGATCGTCGTCGGAATCCTCCTCCTCCGCCGCCGCCGGCGCTTGCTGCCACTCCTGCTGCCACTCCGGCGGCACCTGCTGCCACTCCGGCGCCACCATCGCCGCCTGCTGCGCCGCCATCGCCGCCTCGGTCGCCTGGATTGCGGCCGCAATCTCGGCGGCCTCCATCGCCTCCGCCGCCGCCGCTACAGCCTCCGACGCCCGTAGAGCGACGTGGTACCCCGGCGTGTCATCCGGATCGCCGTCCTCGCGGAGGATGACCTGCTCCGGCGGCAACTCGATCTCCGGCGGCGAGGGAGGGGCGGCTGGCGCGGGCGCCCGTGCCGGGTACACACCGTGGCCGCCGCCACGTCTGCGGCGATCGTGCGGTGGAGGCGGTGCGCGAAGACGGCCGCTGCGGCCCGTCAGATTGGGGGTCTCGCCGGCCGCGGCAAGGCGGAAGGCCGCCATCACCTCCCAATAGTCCTTCCCGCGCCAAAACCGCTTTCGGCCTTCGATGTTGTGCCGGCCGCCGCTGTGGTTGCGGAGCTCCTCCTCCGTCGCGCCGGGACCCAGCGTCGCGTTGCGCGGGAGACGACAGCCCGGCGGCACGGGGAGGCAGTAGTGGTGGAGCTCCTCCGTCTCCGGCCCTCCGATGCTCGTCGGCCATGCGCCGGGGGCGTCGGCGGCGGCGCCGCCACCGGTGCTGCTGCTACCGCCGAAGAAAGCCATCGGGTGCGGGAGGTGGCGTGGAGGTGGAGGGTGCGGGAGGTGCAGGAGATGGCGGAAGAAAGCCATCGGGCCGGTGCCGTTTTATAGCGGGGGGGAGGTAGGGAGGCGGGCAGGCGGCGCCGTGGTTATTAACGCCGGCGCTTTAATGCGCGCGGCAGGCGAGGCGGCGTTTGACCGTCGGGCGAAGCGAACGGCGCGTCGGGAGGGGGCAGGCCAGGTGGCGGGCCGGTCGGGTGGCAGCAACGGCGCGGCAGCCGAGGAGCCGACAGCGACGGCAGGCGTCAGCGGTCGCGCGGCAGGCGAGGAGGCGGCACCGGTGGCGTCCGGCAGGCGGCGCGGCAGGCGAGGAGGCGGCAGCGGTGGCGTCCGGCAGGCGGCGCGGCAGGCAAGGAGGCGGCAGCGGTGGCGTCCGGCAGGCGCGGCGGCAGGCGGCAGCGGCGGCGCGGCACGCGAGGAGGCACGTGCGTGGAACCGCCTGCGTGCATGCGCGCCTCGGGCGCCGTGATTGGCGGCCGACACGCCACACGACGGGTGTGGGATTGCGTGGGGCCGGCGGGCGTGGGGGTGGGGCCGGCGCGGCGCCACCGACAACGCGTTGACTGCAAGCGGCCGGTTTAATTTTTTTCCCTCCCGGGCGGGCGGCCGGCCTGTATTCATATACGTATACCTCCGTCTGTTTTTTTTTGTGCGGGCGGGCGGGCCGGCGGGGCAATCTTATGCCCATCCTACCCTTTGTTATGAAGGGGTATTGGGCAATCTCAGCCCTCATTGTGTTTACAGGGGTCTACCGAAGTGTTTTTTTATTTATAGAAAGGACCACAGTACGGATGAAGCAAACGATGCATGAGAGGAATTTCATCATCTCGAGTGCCGATATGGGGTCGAGCGACTTGTAGCACATATACCTCCACCAACATCAAGATGGGGTCGCAATTTTTCTTCCCTATTGTATATCTGAATGTTCCATTTGCAGAAGCTAGCATTAGTTCTAATTTTAGGATCACAGAAAATGCATAACTATGAAATGACATGAACACTGTCCCCGTTGCACACATGATGGAAGATCATAGTTCTTCCGAACCTGCTACACCTAGCATCTACACGACCAACAACAGAGAGTCGACTACTATGCACTGATGCCCAACTCGCTGGTTTCTAAGCTTCCACAAAATAAAATCTTTCTGTAAATTTCATGGAGCTGTATGAAGTTGCCGTTCCAAAATGTCCCCGGTCCAGACCCCTTGCAGTATGGTTCAGGATGTAAATGGACAGCTCGCTGGACTTCGTGGTGCTCTGACCACCACTTCTTATGCTTCCACTTCTTATGCTTGGTTTGTTGCCAATATTTGGCTAGCCAAATGTTGGCATTGCCAAATATTGACAATATCAAGACTTGTCAAATATTGGCAACTTTATGTGAGAAGGCAAGACAAGTTCATAACCAACCAATTAGTAGCCAATATTTGGCACAATGCCAAACATTGGCATGCCAAATTTTGGCACTAAACCAATTATGCTCACATAGTGCCACATATTTACACAAAGCAAACTGATATTTACAAAGCAAAATGATATGCAATGCCATTAGTACATGCCTAATTATTACCCCTCCGATCATTCAGTACGGAGCAAATGAACAGATTCATCAGCATAAATTCAGAGTAGTATTCATCGTAGTCCAGGAAATAACAAAATCCACAAAGCAGCGGCAAGTTGCTCGGCTCGCTCCCAGAGATTCCCTTGGACAGCGGCGGAGGAGAGGAGGCGTCCCCGGTTCCCCGCAAGGCTCGACTCGCTCCAGAGATTCCCTTGGACGGCGGCGGCGGAGGGGTTGAAAAGAGCATCGGCGGGATTGGGGAGAGTATAGAGGAGGCGCTCCCACACTGCTCGGGTCGGTTCCCGGCGTTTCCCTTGGACGGCAGCCTCTCTGAGACACACGGCGGCGACGGCAGCGCCATGGACCACGGAGAGGATTGGAAGGGGGAGGGTGCGGGTGGAGACGGCGGCGGCGGCGGCGGCGGTGCCTAGGCCATGGCAGCGAATGTTTTGGGCAAAGGAGGCGAACGCATTTGGATGTTTGTGGTCAGCCGCTGGCGTCCGTGGGCTTTCTTGGGCTGCCCATTTGTGCCACATATTTTTACTGATTCCCAAATACGCCATTTAGGGAACCATTAGTTAACAAGCGCTCCTACAGTCCCCTGACACCTTGTGTGCTAGGATTATTAGGGCATGTACAATAGTGCTATCTTAGGAGTGCCACGTAGGATAAATGATGAGGTGGAGGAGAGAGACCTCATAAAAAAAGGCTTGTCTTCTCTTATTTAAGAAAAGACAAGAGATGATCGCTTAGCATAGTTTGTCTCACCATGTTTTAAGGGATGACAAGTTATTAAAGATAACGCTAAGATATAACCCATTGTAGATATTTTTTTTTTGTCATTTCTAAAATACATGCAAGAGTTAAGATAAGACCACCTTATCAACCATTGTACATGCCCTGAAAGATGTTTACTTTCCCACTAGAACAATCTTGTCAATTGAACTTGGTAACCATCCATCAAAAATTTGGAGAGCACTTACAGAGGGAAGAGATATCTTACGCTAAAGGCTGATTAGGAGGATTGGTGATGGTTCATCCACCAACATCTGACTAGATAACTGGTTCCCCAGAGATGAAAATATGAGGCCAATAGTGTGCTTGTCTGCTGCCCGTCCCACTTTTGTTTCCGAGCTCATTAACCATACAGAGGCCTCATGGAACCGTGAACTGCTGCAACAATTATTCTTACCGGCAGATGTTGATGCCATCATGAGCATACCGCTTTCTACTAGGCAGGATACTGACTTCTGGAGTTGGCATTTTGAGAGGAACGGACATTTCTTTGTGAAGTCATCATATCGTATGCTCGCAAGCACCAAACGGAGGCGTGAAGCATGGCTCGAGGGCCGCGTGAGCGCTTCCAATAGAGCAGCAAAAGAAGGAGGATGGAAGAAGCTTTGGCATGTTAGTGTCCCTGGAAAGATTCAGAATTTTCTGTGGAGGTTAGCAAAACAATCAATCCCTACCGAAGATGTCCGCAAACGCAGGAAAATGTCCCACTCTGATAATTGTCAGCTATGTGGCGCTAGAGACTCTTGGCGCCATTCTTTGCTTGAGTGCTCGTCTTCGAGATGTATATGGGCTTTGACCGATGGAGGTCTTGCTGAACACCTCATTGCCACTATAGAACCATTGGCGAAGCAGTGATTGTTTGCGATGATTGAGGCACTCTCACACGATAAATTTGTGTTGTTGACAGTTACTCTTTGGGCTACATGGACAGCCAGGCAGAAGGTGATCCACGAATCAAACTTTCAGAGTCCACATGCCACTCATATCTTTGTGCAGTGGTTCATATCAGAGTTGAAGGCAATCAAAAAAGTTCTGAATAGCATTGTTTGTGTGGCGCCGGCTAGGCACCCACAGAGGTGGAAACCTCCAGTAGCAGGTATGGTCAAAATCAATGTCGACGGAGGGCTATCCCGTGATGGCGCCAGTGGTGCTTCTACCGCTGTTTGCAGGGATGACGAAGGCCGGTTCCTAGGATCCTCGTCAATGGTGTTTCCTGGAGTTACAGACCCTGCCTGTTTGGAGGCCTTAGCATGTCGAGAAGCTCAAGCACTAGCCTTGGATTTGAATCTAGGCAAAGTCATTATTTCATGCGACAGCAAAGGGGTAGTGGACGACATAAAAAATGATGCTCGTAGCATGAACGACACTATCATTCGTGAGATCAGGGAGAATAAATTGCTTTTTTAGGCTTGTAATATTATATATGAAGGTAGAGACACGAACAAAGAAGCTCATAGTTTGGTAAAATTTTCAGTTTGCTTAGTATGGGTCGCCATTTGTGGCTAGGGTACCCGCATGATCCCATTTGTATTCCTTTGAACATCCCCTTTGATCAATAAAGTTGTTTCTTACCGCTCAAAAAAAAGTTAACAAGCGCTCCTTCGGGAGCCTCGCAACGATCAGCGTTACTTGGCGCACTCTCAGCCATTTGCCATGTGTCGCGCTCTGGGCGCTCCTTCCGGATTTTTTTTTATTTTTCCGCACACGTTTTCAGCTTTTTAAACGTTTTTCCCGATTTTTTTCGCCGTTTCGGTTTTTCACCGGTCTTCCTCTTTTCGACCAAAAAAAATTTCCAACTTTTTTTTGCACGAAAAAACACATTTTTTCGCAGGAGCCACGGTTTTGCTTCCGCGAGAGTCATGGCCGTGCCTCTCAGAAACGGAAAAACATGTGTTTTCTGTTTTTTTTTCTTTTGCGAAAGTCACGGTTATGCTTCCGCGAGAGGCATGGTTGTGCTTTCGCGAGAGTCATGGCCGTGCCTCTCGGAAAGGAAAAAAAACGTGTTTTCTGTTTTTTTCCTTTCGCGAGAGTCACGGTTTTGCTTCCGCGAGAGGCACGGTTGTGCTTTCATGAGAGTCACGGCCGTGCCTCTCGGAAACGAAGAAAAACGTTTTATGTTTTTTTTCTTTCGCGAGAGTCACGGTTTTGCTTTCGTGAGAGGCACGGTTGTGCTTTCGCGAGAGTCACGGCCGTGCCTCCTCGGAAATGAAAAAAAAACATGTTTTCTCTTTTTTTCCGCGAGAGTCACGGTTTTGCTTCTGTCAGAGGCACGGTTGTGATTTCGCGAAAGGCACGGGCGTGCCTCTTTCGGAAAGGGAAAAAACCTGTGCTCTCGGTTTGGTTTTTTTGTCTGGTTTTTTCGTGAAAAAAAGTTCGTTAAAACCTATCAACATGGGATCTAATTTTGAAGATCTCGACGCGAGGAATCCAACGGTGAAAGCGGTTCGAGATTTAGACGCACGGTTTAAGAGATAAAACGTTTTGAATAAACGAATCTACAAAAAAGGGAAAACTCCAGTTTGCGACAAGTGGCGCACATGCAACACATCACTTGTCGCAACCTAGGGGTTTGGGGTGATCTTTGCAATGAGTACTCCTCAATTAGTGATTTCGGCCATTTAGGCTTGAGTCAAACCAATACCGATATACGTACATGTAAACCAGATACTTCCTCCGTTCCTAAATATAAGTCTTTTTAGAGGTTTCCACTATAGACCACATACGGAGCAAAATGAGTGAACCTATACTCTAAAAGGCGTCTATATACATCCGAATGTAGTCTTTATAGTAGAATCTTTAAAAAGACTTATATTTAGGAACGGAGGGAGTACATTCGTGTATTCTTAGCAGCTCAGTTCGGGTGTCTCAGTTATTCAAGTAGGCTTTTCCACAAAAACCTAAAACCCCCTGGCGGCGACTAGGGTTCCAGTGGACTCATACGGCGCTCGTCGGATCTCTCCGGCGGGGCGCCCATTGGTTTCTGGCAGGAGATGGCTTCATCGGCTGGCGGCAAGCAGACCGAGTCAGGATCTAGTTCTTCGAGGTCGGCTCGGGCGCGGCTAGAGGAGGCGCTCGGGAAGCTTGGGATTACTAATGAGGAAGCGACCCCTCTGGTCATAGATGATACAGGGGAAGGGGAAGCGAAGAAGTGGCTATTGGCGGGTAGGGTTTTGCATAGGCACCTGTTACACATCCAAACCATTACTAATGCACTCCGGCCAGCTTGGGGTAACCCTAGAGGACTGAAATTCAGATCGATGGGCGAGAATACGTTCATGGCAGAATTTGAGGCACAACGAGATCACGATCGCATCTAGCTCGGCTCCCCATGGCATGTCAGCAAGAACGCTATTGTTCTTGCAGAATTTGAGGACTACATGCAACCTGATGAGGTCAAGTTTAACCGGCTCCATCTACGGGCTAGGGTCCCGAATCTCCCATATAACCTTTGAGATGTTTCTTGGGGCAAACTAATAGCACAGCAGATTGACATGGAAGCCACTTCAATTCAGTTCGATCATGCGGGGGGATTTTTGAGAGCTAGAATCTCACATGATATGAGTAAACCTTTGAGGAGATGGATCCTGATCGACTCCGCAAAGAGGAAGAAGACAGACCTGTATGACATACAATATGAGAAAGTTCCTCACTTCTGCTTCTCTTGCGGTAGACTGGGTCACTCTAATCTGTTCTGCCCAACTCCAGGCCCTCGCGACGAAAAAGGTGAACTACCCTTTGGGCTTAAGTTGAGAGCACCAAAGGAAAGGAAGAAGACTACGTCAGGTGATAGTTCAGACAAAGAGCAATTCTCAGGCCCGCGCAGTCAACGGGAGTCCAAGAACTCTAGTAATGTTGGTAAATATGGAGTTGAGGTGAACTCCCCTGTCAAGAACAAAACATCGAGTAACAAAAGGAAAGAGGCAGCTAAACAAGTTTACCGACGATTTGATCCTGCACCTTTGCTCCTGACGAATGGAAAAACTATAAATAGTTCAGCTCATGTTGATCCTCAGGAGACAGTTTTAGATTCAGTCATAGAAGGGGATGAGCAAGTAGAGGAGAGAGTTCCAAAGAAGAAGAAACCAACGCCTGAAAACTCGGCAGTGTCTGCAGAGCAGCGCTGCCCATCCCAGTGATTTGTATCAGCTGGAACTGCCGGGGGCTTGGAACCCCGAGGCAGTTTGAGAGCTTCGCCGGTTGGTGAAGCAAGAAGGTCCCGCCCTACTATTTGTTATGGAAACCAATATTAGGGCTAAGAGAGTTGAAGACTTGCGATATCAGTTTGGTTTTTTCGGTTGTTTTGGAAGTTGACAGTGTTGGGTTAAGTGGTGGTATTGGGCTTTATTAGTCCAAGGATGTGGATGTTGTCTTGAAAAACTATAGCAAGAACCACATTGATGTGGCGGTCAGAGTCAAGGACCAAGCCGCATCGGAGTGGCGGTTTACTAGATTCTGTGATGCACTGCGGGTCGAAGATAGGCATCACAACTGGCGCTTTCTTCGGACATTACATGCCCTGCCCCATTCTTCGTGGCTGTGCTTGGGCGATTTTAACGATACGATGTTTAGTGATGAACATTTCAGTAAGACGCCGCGACCGGAATGGCAAATGAAGGCATTTCATGAAGCCGTCGTAGATGTTTCCTTCCAAGACATTCGCTGGTCTAGAATGGCCTATACGTGGGACAATAGGCAAGGTGGTAATGATAATGTTAAAGTTCGTCTAGACCGAGCCTTTGCGAATGAAGCCTTCTGTCAGCGCTATGAAGATATTCGTGTACGCCATATTAGTGCTACCGAGTTCGACTACTGTTTTGTGGTGACAGAGATCCACGACACGAGGAGGCCGAATGGTGCACATCGAGTGAAGCAATTCAAATATGAGAAGGTATGGCAGACTCATTCTGACTACGAGGAAATAGTCACAGAAACATGGCGAAAACAAGCAAGAGCACCGGGCTTGCAAGGGATTGTGGAGTCGCTGGGTGCGCTATAGAAAGCACTTGAACCATGGGGATCCAAGGAGTTTGGATGCCTCGCGAGGTCAGTTAGGCAATTGCAGAAGAAACTTGACAAGCTGCAAAGATAGTTCATAGGCCGGGGGCCTTCTGACAAAGAGAAGGCTACTATAATTAAATTGCGCGAGGCTCTTTGGCTAGAGGAAGTATGGTTACGCCAGCGCTCGCGGGTTCTGTGGCTCCGTGCAGGTGACCGTAACTGTTGGGGAACGTAGTAATTTCAAAAAATTTCCTACGCACACGCAAGATCATGGTGATGCATAGCAACGAGAGGGGAGAGTGTTGTCTACGTACCCTCGTAGACCGAAGCGGAAGCGTTGACGCAACGTAGAGGAAGTAGTCGTACGTCCTCCTGGTCCAACCGATCCAAGCACCGTTACTCCGGCACCTCCGAGTTCTTGACACGCGTACAGCTCGATGACGCACCCTCGATCTCCAATCCAGTAGAGGCTCCGAGGGGGAGTTCCGTCAGCACGACGGCGTGGTGACGATCTTGATGTTCTCCTGTCGCAGGGCTTCGCCTAAGCACCGCTACAATATGATCGAGGTGTAATATCGTGGAGGGGGGCACCGCACACGGCTAAGGAACGATCAATGATCAACTTGTGTGTCCTAGGGTGCCCCCCTACCCCCGTATATAAAGGAGGGAGGGAGGAGGTGGCCGGCCTCAAGGGGGGCGCGCCATAGGGAGGGGGAAACCTACTCCAAGTAGGTTTCCCTCTCTTTTCCTTATCTTATTTGGAGGGGGAAGGAAGGAGTACTAGTATTAGGAAGTAGTACTAGTAGTAGGAAGGAAGAGAGGGGGAAGGAGAAAGGAAAGGGGGGGCCGGCCCCCCTCCCCAATTCGGATTGGGCTTGGGGGGGGGGGGCGCCCCCCTCCCTTGCTCCTTCTCTCTTCCTCCTACATGGGCCCAATAAGGCCCATATACCTCCCGGGGGGGTTCCGGTAACCTCCCGGAGCTCCAAACTTCTCCGGAACCTTTCCGGTGTCCAAATATATCCGTCCAATATATCAATCTTTATGTCTCGACCATTTGGAGACTCCTCGTCATGTCCGTGATCATATCCGGGACTCCGAACAACCTTCGGTACATCAAAATACATAAACTCATAATATAACTGTCATCGAAACCTTAAGCGTGCGGACCCTACGGTTCGAGAACAATGTAGACATGACCGAGACATGTCTCCGGTCAATAACCAATAGCGGGACCTGGATGCCCATATTGGTTCCTACATATTCTACGAAGATCTTTATCGGTCAAACCGCACAACAACATACGTTGTTCCCTTTGTCATCGGTATGTTACTTGCCCGAGATTCGATCGTCGGTATCCAATACCTAGTTCAATCTCATTACCGGCAAGTCTCTTTACTCGTTCCGTAATACATCATCTCACAACTAACTCATTAGTTGAAATGCTTGCAAGGCTTAAGTGATGTGTATTACCGAGAGGGCCCAGAGATACCTCTCCGACATTCGGAGTGACAAATCCTAATCTCGAAATACGCCAACTCAACAAGTACCTTCGAAGACACCTGTAGAGCACCTTTATAATCACCCAGTTACGTTGTGACGTTTGGTAGCACACAAAGTGTTCCTCCGGTAAACGGTAGTTGCATAATCTCATAGTCATAGGAACATGTATAAGTCATGAAGGAAGCAATAGCAACATACTAAACGATCGTGTGCTAAGCTAATGGAATGGGTCATGTCAATCAGATCATTCAACTAATGATGTGACCTTGTTAATCAAATAACAACTCCTTGTTCATGGTTAGGAAACATAACCATCTTTGATTAACAAGCTAGTCAAGTAGAGGCATACTAGTGACACTCTGTTTGTCTATATATTCACACATGTATTATGTTTCCGGTTAATACAATTCTAGCATGAATAATAAACATTTATCATGATATGAGGAAATAGATAATAACTTTATTATTGCCTCTAGGGCATATTTCCTTCAGTCTCCCACTTGCACTAGAGTCAATAATCTAGATTACACAGTAATGATTCTAACACCCATGGAGTCTTGGTGTTGATCATGTTTTGCTCGTGGAAGAGGCTTAGTCAACGGGTCTGCAACATTCAGATCCGTATGTATCTTGCAAATCTCTGTGTCACCCACCTGGACTAGATCCCGGATGGAATTGAAGCGTCTCTTGATGTGCTTGGTTCTCTTGTGAAATCTGGATTCCTTCGCTAAGGCAATCGCTCCAGTATTGTCACAAAAGATTTTCATTGGACCCGATGCACTAGGTATGACACCTAGATCGGATATGAACTCCTTCATCCAGACTCCTTCATTGGCTGCTTCCGAAGCAGCTATGTATTCCGCTTCACATGTAGATCCCGCCACGACGCTTTGCTTTGAACTGCACTAACTGACAGCTCCACCGTTTAATGTAAACACGTATCCGGTTTGCGATTTAGAATCGTCCGGATCAGTGTCAAAGCTTTCATCAACGTAACCATTTACGATGAGCTCTTTGTCACCTCCATATACGAGAAACATATCCTTAGTCCTTTTCAGGTATTTCAGGATGTTCTTGACCGCTGTCTAGTGATCCACTCCTGGATTACTTTGGTACCTCCCTGCTAGACTTATAGCAAGGCACACATCAGGTCTGGTACACAGCATTGCATACATGATAGAGCCTATGGCTGAAGCATAGGGAACACTTTTCATTTTCTCTCTATCTTCTGCAGTGGTCGGGCTTTGAGTCTTACTCAAATTCACACCTTGCAATACAGGCAAGAACCCTTTCTTTGCTTGATCCATTTTGAACTTCTTCAAAACTTTGTCAAGGTATGTGCTTTGTGAAAGTCCAATTAAGCATCTTGATCTATCTCTATAGATCTTAATGCCCAATATGTAAGCAGCTTCACCGAGGTCTTTCATTGAAAAACTTTTATTCAAGTATCCCTTTATGCTATCCAGAAATTCTATATCATTTCCAATCAATAATATGTCATCCACATATAATATTAGAAATGCTACAGAGCTCCCACTCACTTTCTTGTAAATACAGGCTTCTCCAAAAGTCTGTATAAAACCAAATGCTTTGATCACACTATAAAAACGTTTATTCCAACTCCGAGAGGCTTGCACCAGTCCATAAATGGAACGTTGGAGCTTGCACACTTTGTTAGCTCCCTTTGGATCGATAAAACCTTCTGGTTGCATCATATACAACTCTTCTTCCAGAAATCCATTCAGGAATGCAGTTTTTACATCCATTTGCCAAATTTCATAATCATAAAATGCGGCAATTGCTAACATGATTCGGACAGACTTAAGCATCGCTACGGGTGAGAAGGTCTCATTGTAGTCAACCCCTTGAACTTGTCGAAAACCTTTTGCAACAAGTCGAGCTTTGTAGACAGTAACATTACCGTCAGCGTCAGTCTTCTTCTTGAAGATCCATTTATTCTCAATTGCTTGCCGACCATCGGGAAAGTCAACCAAAGTCCATACTTTGTTCTCATACATGGATCCCATCTCAGATTTCATGGCTTCAAGCCATTTTGCGGAATCTGGGCTCACCATCGCTTCTTCATAGTTTGTAGGTTCATCATGATCTAGTAGCATGACTTCCAGAATAGGATTACCGTACCACCCTGGTGCGGATCTTACTCTGTTCAACCTACGTGGTTCTGTATTAACTTGATCTGAAGTTCTATGATCATTATCATCAACTTCCTCACTAGTTGGTTTTGACGTCACAGAAACCGGTTCCTGTGATGTATTATTTTCCAACAAGGGAGTAGGTATAGTTACCTCATCAAGTTCTACTTTCCTCCCACTCACTTCTTTCGAGAGAAACTCCTTCTCTAGAAAGGATCCATTCTTAGCAACGAATGTCTTGCCTTCGGATCTGTGATAGAAGGTGTACCCAACTGTCTCCTTTGGGTATCCTATGCAGACACATTTCTCCGATTTGGGTTCGAGCTTATCAGGTTGAAGCTTTTTCACATAAGCATCGCAACCCCAAACTTTAAGAAACGACAACTTTGGTTTCTTGCCAAACCATAGTTCATAAGGTGTCGTCTCAACGGATTTCGACGGTGCCCTATTTAATGTGAATGTGGCTGTCTCTAGAGCATAACCCCAAAATGATAGCGGTAAATCTGTAAGAGACATCATAGACCGCACCATATCAAGTAAAGTACGATTACGACGTTCGGACACACCATTACGCTGTGGTGTTCCGGGTGGCGTGAGTTGTGAAACTATTCCACATTGTTTTAAGTGTAAACCAAACTCGTAACTCAAATATTCTCCTCCACGATCAGATCGTAGAAACTTTATTTTCTTGTTACGATGATTTTCAACTTCACTCTGAAATTCTTTGAACTTTTCAAATGTTTCAGACTTATGCTTCATTAAGTAGATATACCCATATCTGCTTAAATCATCTGTGAAGGTGAGAAAATAACGATATCTGCCACGAGCCTCAACATTCATTGGACCACATTCATCTGTATGTATGATTTCCAACAAATCTGTTGCTCTCTCCATAGTACCGGAGAACAGCGTTTTGGTCATCTTGCCCATGAGGCACGGTTCGCAAGTACCAAGTGATTCATAATCAAGTGGTTCCAAAAGTCCATCAGTATGGAGTTTCTTCATGCGCTTTATACCGATATGACCCAAACGGCAGTGCCACAAATAAGTTGCACTATCATTATCAACTTTGCATCTTTTGGCTTCAACACTATGAATATGTGTATCACTACTATCGAGATTCATCAAAAATAGACCACTCTTCAGGGGTGCATGACCATAAAAGATATTACTCATATAAATAGAACAACCATTATTCTCTGATTTAAATGAATAACCGTCTCGCATCAAACAAGATCCAGATATAATGTTCATGCTCAACGCTGGCACCAAATAACAATTATTTAGGTCTAATACTAATCCCGAAGGTAGATGTAGAGGTAGCGTGCCGACCGCGATCACATCGACTTTGGAACCATTTCCCACGCGCATCGTCACCTCGTTCTTTGCCAGTGTTCGCTTAATCCGTAGTCCCTGTTTCGAGTTGCAAATATTAGCAACAGAACCAGTATCAAATACCCAGGTGCTACTGTGAGCTCTAGTAAGGTACACATCAATAACATGTATATCACATATACCTTTGTTCACTTTGACATCCTTCTTATCCGCCAAATACTTGGGGCAGTTCCGCTTCCAGTGACCAGTCTGCTTGCAGTAGAAGCACTCAGTTTCAGGCTTAGGTCCAGACTTGGGTTTCTTCTCTTGAGCAGCAACTTGTTTGCTGTTCTTCTTGAAGTTCCCCTTCTTCTTCCCTTTGCCCTTTTTCTTGAAACTAGTGGTCTTGTTAACCATCAACACTTGATGCTCCTTCTTGATTTCTACCTCCGCAGCCTTTAGCATTGCGAAGAGCTCGGGAATCGTCTTATCCATCCCTTGCATATTATAGTTCATCACGAAGCTCTTGTAGCTTGGTGGAAGTGATTGGAGAATTCTGTCAATGACGCTATCATCCGGAAGAGTAACTCCCAGTTGAATCAAGTGATTACAATACCCAGACATCTTGAGTATGTGCTCACTGACAGAACTATTCTCCTCCATCTTGCAGCTATAGAACTTATTGGAGACTTCATATCTCTCAATCCGGGCATTCTTCTGGAATATCAACTTCAACTCCTGAAACATCTCATATGCTCCATGACGTTCAAAACGTCGTTGAAGTCCCGGTTCTAAGCCGTAAAGCATGGCACATTGAACTATCGAGTAGTCATCAGCTTTGCTCTGCCAGACGTTCTTAACGTCGTCAGTTGCATCAGCAGCAGGCCTGGCACCCAGCGGTGCTTCCAGGACGTAATTTTTCTGTGCAGCAATGAGGATAATCCTCAAGTTACGGACCCAGTCCGCGTAGTTTCTACCATCATCTTTCAACTTAGCTTTCTCAAGGAACGCATTAAAATTCAACGGAACAACAGCACGGGCCATCTATCTACAAACAACATAGACAAGCAAGATACTATCAGGTACTAAGTTCATGATAAATTTTAGTTCAATTAATCATATTACTTAAGAACTCCCACTTAGACAGACATCTCTCTAGTCATCTAAGTGATCACGTGATCCAAATCAACTAAACCATAACCGATCATCACGTGAGATGGAGTAGTTTTCAATGGTGAACATCTTATGTTGATCATATCTACTATATGATTCACGCTTGACCTTTCGGTCTCCGTGTTCCGAGGCCATATCTGCATATGCTAGGCTCGTCAAGTTAAACCTGAGTATTCTGCGTGTGCAAAACTGGCTTGCACCCGTTGTAGATGGACGTAGAGCTTATCACACCCGATCATCACGTGGTGTCTGGGCACGACGAACTTTGGCAACGGTGCATACTCAGGGAGAACACTACTTGATAATTTTTTTTAGTGAGAGATCATCTTAAAATGCTACCGTCAATCAAAGCAAGATAAGATGCATAAAGGATAAACATCACATGCAATCAATATAAGTGATATGATATGGCCATCATCTTCTTGTGCTTGTGATCTCCATCTCCGAAGCACCATCATGATCACCATCGTCACCGGCGCGACACCTTGATCTCCATCGTAGCATCGTTGTCGTTTACGCCATCTATTGCTACTACGACTATCGCTACCGCTTAGTGATAAAGTAAAGCAATTACAGGGCGTTTGCATTTCATACAATAAAGCGACAACCATATGGCTCCTGCCAGTTACCGATAACTTCGGTTACAAAACATGATCATCTCATACAATAAAATATAGCATCATGTCTTGGCCATATCACATCACAACATGCCCTGCAAAAACAAGTTAGACGTCCTCTACTTTGTTGGTGCAAGTTTTACGTGGCTGCTACGGGCTTAAGCAAGAACCAATCTCACCTACGCATCAAAACCACAACGATAGTTTGTCAAGTTGATGCTGTTTTAACCTTCGCAAGGACCGGGCGTAGCCACACTCGGTTCAACTAAAGTTGGAGAAACTGACACCCGCTAGTCACCTGTGTGCAAAGCACGGCGGTAAAACCAGTCTCGCGTAAGCGTACGTGTAATGTCGGTCCGGGCCGCTTCATCCAACAATACCGCCGAACCAAAGTATGACATGCTGGTAAGCAGTATGACTTATATCGCCCACAACTCACTTGTGTTCTACTCGTGCATATAACATCAAACCATAAAAACCTAGGCTCTGATACCACTGTTGGGGAACGTAGTAATTTCAAAAAAATTCCTACGCACACGCAAGATCATGGTGATGCATAGCAACAAGAGGGGAGAGTGTTGTCTACGTACCCTCGTAGACCGAAGCGGAAGCGTTGACGCAACGTAGAGGAAGTAGTCGTACATCCTCCCGGTCCAACCGATCCAAGCACCGTTACTCCGGCACCTCCGAGTTCTTGACACGCGTACAGCTCGATGACGCACCCTCGATCTCCAATCCAGTAGAGGCTCCGAGGGGGAGTTCCGTCAGCACGACGGCGTGGTGACGATCTTGATGTTCTCCTGTCGCAGGGCTTCGCCTAAGCACCGCTACAATATGATCGAGGTGTAATATCGTGGGGGGGGGGGGGGGGGGGGGGCACCGCACACGGCTAAGGAACGATCAATGATCAACTTGTGTGTCCTAGGGTGCCCCCTACCCCCGTATATAAAGGAGGGAGGGAGGAGGTGGCCGGCCTCAAGGGGGGCGCGCCATAGGGAGGGGGAAACCTACTCCAAGTAGGTTTCCCTCTCTTTTCCTTATCTTATTTGGAGGGGGAAGGAAGGAGTACTAGTATTAGGAAGTAGTACTAGTAGTAGGAAGGAAGAGAGGGGGAAGGAGAAAGGAAAGGGGGGGCCACCCCCCCTCCCCAATTCGGATTGGGCTTGGGGGGGCGCGCCCCCCTCCCTTGCTCCTTCTCTCTTCCTCCTACATGGGCCCAATAAGGCCCATATACCTCCCGGGGGGGTTCCGGTAACCTCCCGGAGCTCCAAACTTCTCCGGAACCTTTCCGGTGTCCAAATATATCCGTCCAATATATCAATCTTTATGTCTCGACCATTTCGAGACTCCTCGTCATGTCCGTGATCATATCTGGGACTCCGAACAACCTTCGGTACATCAAAATACATAAACTCATAATATAACTGTCATTGAAACCTTAAGCGTGCGGACCCTACGGTTCGAGAACAATGTAGACATGACCGAGACATGTCTCCGATCAATAACCAATAGCGGGACCTGGATGCCCATATTGGTTCCTACATATTCTACGAAGATCTTTATCGGTCAAACCGCACAATAACATACGTTGTTCCCTTTGTCATCGGTATGTTACTTGCCCGAGATTCGATCGTCGGTATCCAATACCTAGTTCAATCTCGTTACCGGCAAGTCTCTTTACTCGTTCCGTAATACATCATCTCACAACTAACTCATTAGTTGAAATGCTTGCAAGGCTTAAGTGATGTGTATTACCGAGAGGGCCCAGAGATACCTCTCCGACATTCGGAGTGACAAATCCTAATCTCGAAATACGCCAACTCAACAAGTACCTTCGGAAACACCTGTAGAGCACCTTTATAATCACCCAGTTACGTTGTGACGTTTGGTAGCACACAAAGTGTTCCTCCGATAAACGGGAGTTGCATAATCTCATAGTCATAGGAACATGTATAAGTCATGAAGGAAGCAATAGCAACATACTAAACGATCGTGTGCTAAGCTAACGGAATGGGTCATGTCAATCAGATCATTCAACTAATGATGTGACCTTGTTAATCAAATAACAACTCCTTGTTCATGGTTAGGAAACATAACCATCTTTGATTAACAAGCTAGTCAAGTAGAGGCATACTAGTGACACTCTGTTTGTCTATATATTCACACATGTATTATGTTTCCGGTTAATACAATTCTAGCATGAATAATAAACATTTATCATGATATGAGGAAATAAATAATAACTTTATTATTGCCTCTAGGGCATATTTCCTTCAGTAACACAGGCTACTTTCAAGCACAAGTTAAGCAGCAGCAACGAATGAACAGAATCAGTGGCTTGAAGAGAGCTGATGGCTCGGTTTGTGCAGATGAAGGAGAACATAAACAGGAAATCCAGTAGTTCTATCAAGCATTATACACCTCTTAGGGTGTGTTTGATATGAGTGAGCTGCTTGCTCATGTACCGGTGAAGGTTACACTGGAGATGAATGAGATGCTAATGAAACCATTCGTGACACAAGAAGTCCACGATGCGTTGTTTCAGATGGCACCATCTAAAGCCCAGGGGGTGGATGGTTTCATGGCGGGGTTTTTTCAATGTCATTGGCACTTGTTGAAAGATGATGTGACTAATGCAGTGCTAGGTTTTCTTAATGGGGGTGAACTACCGACATGCCTTAATGAACCTCCATAACCTTGATTGCAAAGGTACGGTACCCCCAATCGATCTCCCAGTATTGACCTATTGCTTTGTGCCCCGTGTTATACAAGATTGCAACCAAGGCTATCACTAACCGCATGAGGGGATGCATGGATGAGATCATTAGCGAGGAACAAAGCACGTTTGTTCCTGGACTCTTGATTACTGACAATGTATTGGTGGCTTTTGAAAGTGTTCATACGCTTTGCAGAATGAAGAAAGGTAAAAACCGTGCTTGTGCAGTTAAACGGGATATGATGAAAGCGTACGACAGAGTCGAGTGGCACTACTTGGAGGCCATCCTACTTCGTTTGGGATTCAACCCTATTTGGATCAGATTAATCATGAAGTGTGTCACCCTTGTATGTTTTTCATTTAGAGTAAATGGTGAGCTGCAACCCTACTTCACGCCCTTTAGGGGGCTGCGGCAAGGTGATCCCGCTTCACCGTACTTGTTTCTGTGTTGTGAAGAAGGCTTATCATCCATGCTTAAATTTTATGGAGGTTATATTGATAGAGGCATTAGGGCGAGTGTGCGTTTGCCATGGGTGAGTCATCTGCTCTTCGCTAATGATTGTCTAATCTTTCTCAATGCAAAATATCAATGTGCAGAAAGGTTGAATGACTTTTTGAGGATCTATGATGAGGCTTCAGGTCAGCGTGTATACAAGGATAAAAGTGCAATATTATTTAGCCCTAACATGCCTAGCTCCATCAGACAAAACATCAAAGGAACGCTGGGCATCATGGTAGAAGCGTTCAGTGCCAGGTATCTTGGTCATCCCACTGCCGTTGACTGGATTATGAGTGGTACCTTCGACCACATTGGTGAACGTGCGCGGAGCAAGATGCAAGGTTGGTCATAGCAACTCTTTGCATGTGCAGGGAGAGAGGTCTTACTCAAAACAATTATTCAGGCGATTCCCACATATATCATGAGCGCTTTCTGTTGATAAAAAAAGGTGTGCATAAAACTCACATATAGTATGGCAAGGTATTGGTGGAGTAGTTCTATTGACAAGAGGGCAGTTCATTGGGTTTCTTGGAAGTAACTAGCAAAACCAAAATGCCAGGGAGGGATGGGATTTCGCGATCTTCACATGTTTAATCTGACGCTTCTTGGCAAACATGGTTGGCGCTTCATGAAAAATCCAACATCACTTTGTGCCAGAGTTATGAAGCGCATGCATTTCCCAGATACTAATTTCCCACATGCTTCAGCACCTAAGGCCGCTTCAGCAACTTGGCGGGCAATCATCTCTAGACGTGAAGCTCTACTTGCGGGGATTGTTCAGCGTGTTGGTGATGGCACTTCAATCAATCCATGGACAGACAAATGGATCCCCACAACACTAACCAGAACTTATTCAAACCGTCAGGTACGAACATCACCCAGGTTAGGGAGCTCATTGATTTAGATAACTGGACTTGGAAACAGGATCTAGTTCGACACAATTTGATCGCACTGGACGCGGAGGCTATTTTGAATATTCCTTTTCGACGTGGCGGGGCTGAAGACACATTGGCATGGGAACACGAGAGAACAGGCATCTACACTGTTAAGTCAGCGTACCGAGCTCTAGTGATTCAGAAAGAGCATCAAGCTCGAGAAGAAGGGCGGGTTACCGAATCTTCAGTAAGTAAGCAACAGTTGTGGAAGTCAATATGGTCTCTCAAAGTGGTACCAAAGGTGAGACACTACTGGAATCAGCTACTTTGCCATCTGCCTGATCTTTGCCGTCGGCTAGCGGACGGCAAAGAAGCTCTTTGCCATCAGCTACCGAAAAGCCGACGGCAAAGAAACGGCGGACGACAAAGAAGCTCTTTGCCATGAGCCATTTCGTTGCCGTCCACCAGCTAACGGCAAAGATTCTTTGCCGTCAGCCAACTGACGGCAAAGAGGGAGGTGGCCCCCACCCACCCGCCTGTTTAAAAAAACTTAACACCCCCACCTCTTTGCCGTCTGCTAGCAGACGACAAAGAGAGATAACGGCGGACGGCAAAGAGCCGAGTAACTAACGCCACCCCCCCGCCCGTTACTCTCCTTCTCTTCCTCTCCTCCCCGACGGCCCACCCTAGATCCACCGCTGCCCCCGCCCCTGCCGCCCGAAGCGGACGACAATGTAGCTCTTTGCCGTCCCTTACATTGCCGTCCACTTTTGCCGTCCGCGGCGGACGGCAAAGACCTTTGCCGTCTGCCATCCATGCCTTTGCCGTACGCCGTGGCTGATGGCAAAGTAGCTGATTCCTGTAGTGAGAGTGTTCTGGTGGAGGGTTATTCGTGGAATACTTCCCGATGAATGCACCCTCAAATTTTGGAATATCCGAGAGATTAGTCTATGCAAACTTTGTAAGGCAAAGGATGAAGACGTCGAGATTCTGAGAGGAAGCTCGCTAGCTCTTGGACATCAAACTCTCGCGGTTTCACCCATCTACTTGGGCAACTGACATTTTCTGTGATGCAAGGTTCTCAACAAGAGAACGAGCATCTATCATCTCGTTGATGTGGTCTATTTGGACATCACGAAACCGGTGGACGCACGAAGTGTTGGGAAACATTGCATGGAAAACAAAAAATTTCTACGCACACGCAAGATCTATCAAGGACATGCATAGCAATGAGAGGGGAGAGTGTGTCAACGTACCCTTGTAGACCATAAGCTGAAGCGTTTCACAACGCGGTTGATGTAGTCGAACTTTCTTCACGATCCAACCGATCTAGTACCAACCATACGGCACCTCCGCGTTCAGCATACGTTCAGCTTGATGACGTTCCTGGCCTTCTTGATCCAGCAAGACGTCGAGGTAGTAGATGAGTTCCGTTAGCATAACGGCGTGGTGACAGTGATGGTGAAGTGATCTCCGCAGGGCTTCACCTAAGCGCAACGAAAATATGACCGGGAGGTGTAAACAATGGAGGGGGGCGCCGCATACGGCTAGGAAATTGTCTGGGGTGTGCTAGGTGCCCCCTCCTCATATATATAGGTGGGAGGGAGAGGGGAGAGGCCAAGGGGCGCCCAAAGTAGGACCAAATCCTATTTGGGATCCTGCCCTTGGCTGCGCCCCCTGCCCTTGGCTGTGCCCCCTGCCATGTTTGTTGGAGGGGAGGAAAGACGGGGGGAGGGAAGGAAGTGGAAATCCTAGTCTGCACTTTCCTTTCCCTTCTCCCCTTTCCTTCTCCTCCTTAGGTCGGCCCATATGGGGGGCGCACCAGCCCCTTGTGGCTGGTGCGTTTCCCCTCTTGGCCCATAAGGCCCATATATTTTGCCAGGGGTGCCCGGAACCCCTTCCGGTGATCCGTTAAGTACCCGGTACCCCCGGAAACACTTCCGGTGCCGAATAATGTCCTATATATAAATCTTTACCTCTTGACCATTTAGAGACTCCTTGTCATGTCTGTGATCTCATCCGGGACTCCAAACAACATTCGGTTACCAAATCACATAACTCATATAATACTATATCGTCAACGAACGTTAAGCGTGTGGACCCTAAGGGTTCGAGAACTGTGTAGACATGACCGAGTCACCTCTCCTGTCAATAACCAATAGCGGAACCTAGATGCCCATATTGGTTCCTACATATTCTACGAAGATCTTTATCGGTCGAACCATTATGACAACATACGTAGTTCCCTTTGTCCATCGTATGTTACTTGCCCGAGATTCGATCGTCGGTATCTTCATACCTAGTTCAATCTCGTTATCGGCAAGTCTATTTACTCATTCCGTAATACATCACCTCGTGACTAACTCCTTAGTCATTTCCTTGCAATCTTATGATGTGTATTACCGAGAGGGCCCAGAGATACCTCTCCGATACTTGGAGTGACAAATCCTAATATCGATCTGTGCCAACTCAACAAACACCTTCGGAGATGCCTGTAGAGCATCTTTATGGTCATCCAGTTACATTGTGATGTTTGATAGCACACAAGGTATTCCTTCGGTATTCGGGAGTTGCATAATCTCATAGTCGAAGGAATATGTATTTGACAGGAAGAAAGCTATAGCAATAAAACTGAACGATCAATATGGTAAGCTAACGGATGGGTCTTGTCCATCACATCATTCTCCTAATGATGTCATCCCGTTATCAATGATAACACATGTCTATGGTTAGGAAACCTTAACCATCTTTGATCAACGAGCTAGTCTAGTAGAGGCTCACTAGGGACATGGTATTTGTTTATGTATTCACACATGTATTTAAGTTTCCGGTCAATAGAATTATAGCATGAATAATAAACCTTTATCATGAATAAGGAAATATAAAACAACAATTTTATTATTGCCTCTAGGGTATATTTCCTTCAGTCTCCCACTTGCACTAGAGTCAATAATCTAGTTTACATCGCCATGTGATTAGCACCAATAGTTCACGTCGCCATGTGATTAACACCCATAGTTCACATCGCCATGTGACCAACACCCAAAGGGTTTACTAGAGTCAATAATCTAGTTCACATCGCCATGTGATTAACACCCAAAGAGTACTAAGGTGTGATCATGTTTTGCTTGTGAGAGAGGTTTAGTCAACAGGTCTGCCACATTCAGATCCGTATGTATTTTGCTTCTATGTCTACAATGCTCCGCATGGAGCTACTCTAGCTAATTGCTCCACTTTCAATATGTATCCAGATTGAGACTCAGAGTCATCCGGATCAGTGTCAAAGCTTGCATCGACATAACCCTTTACGACGAACTCTTTGTCACCTCCATAACCGAGAAACATTTCCTTAGTCCTCTAAGGATAATTTTGACCACTGTCTAGTGATCTATTCCTGGATCACAATTGTACCCACTTTGCCAAACTTATGGAAGGTACACAATAGGTCTGGTGCACAGCATGACATACTTTATAGAACCTATGGATGAGGCATAGGGAATGACTTTCATTCTCTCTCTATCTTCTGTCGTAGTCGGGATTTGAGTCTTACTCAACTTCACACCTTGCAACACAGACTAGAACTCCTTCTTTGACTGATCCATTTTGAACTCATTCAAAATCTTGTCAAGGTATGTACCCATTGAAAATCTTATCAAGCGTCTTGGTCTATCTCTATACATTTTGATGCCTAATATGTAAGCAACTTCACCAAGGTCTTTCATTGGAAAATTCTTATTCAAGTTTCCTTTTATGCTATCCAGAAATTCTATATCATTTCCAATCAATAATATGTCATCCACATATAATATCAGAAATGCTACACAGCCCCCACTCACTTTCTTGTAAATACAGGCTTCACCGTAAGTCTGTATAAAACCATATGTTTTGATCACCTTATCAAAGCGTATATTCCAACTCCAAGATGCTTGCACCAGTCCATAGATGGATCACTAGAGCTTGCACACTTTGTTACCACCTTTAGGATCGACAAAACCTTCTGGTTGCATCATATACAACTCTTGTTTAAAAAATCTATTAAGGAATACCGTTTTGACGTCCATTTGCCAGATTTCATAAAAATGCGGCAATTGCTAACATTATTCAGATAGACTTAAGCATCACTACGGTTGAGAAAGTCTCATCGTAGTCAACCCCTTGAACTTGTCGAAAACCTTTCGCGGCAAGTCGAGCTTTGTAGACAGTAACATTACCATCAGCGTCAACCTTCTTCTTGAAGATCCATTTATTTTCTATGGCTTGCTGATCATCGGGCGAGTCCACCAAAGTCCACACTTTGTTCTCATACATGGATCCTATCTCAGATTTCATGGCCTCAAGCCATCTATCAGAATCGGGGCTCATCATAGCTTCTTCATAGTTCATAGGTTCGCTGTTGTCCAACAACATGACTTCTAGGACAGGATTGCCGTACCGCTCTGGTGCGGATCGTGCTCTGGTCGACCTACGAGGTTAAGTAGCAACTTGATCTGAAGTTTCATGATCATCATCATCAGTTTCCTCTCTAGTTGGTGTAGGCATCACAGGAACAGATTTCTCTTATGTGCTACTTTCCAAATTGAGAGAAGGTACAATTACCTCATCAAGTTCTACTTTCCTCCCACTCACTTATTTTGAGAGAAACTCCTTCTCTAGAAATGTTCCATTCTTGGCAACAAAGATCTTGACTTCTGATCTTTGGTAGAAGGTGTACCCAATTGTTTCCTTAGGGTATCCTATGAAGACGCACTTCTCCGATTTGGGTTCGAGCTTATCAGGTTGAAGCCTTTTGACATAAGTGTCGCAACCCCAAACTTTAAGAAACGACAACGTAGGTTTCTTGCCAAACCATAGTTCATACGGTGTGATCTCAATGGATTTAGATGGTGCCCTGTTTAATGTGAATGCGACTGTCTCTAATGCATAACCCCAAAAAGATAGTGGTAAATCGGTAAGAGACATCATAGAATGCACCATATCTAATAAAGTACGGTTACGAAATTTGGACACACCATTATGCTGTGGTGTTCCAGGTGGCGTGAGTTGTGAAACAATTCCACATTGTTTTAAATGAAGGCCAAACTCGTAACTCAGATATTTGCCTCCGCGATCAGATAGTAGAAACTTTATTTTCTTGTTAGATGATTCTCTACTTCACTCTGAAATTCTTTGAACTTTTCAAATGTTTCAGACTTATGTTAGTAGATATATCCATACCTACTCAAATCATCTGTGAAGGGAGGAAAATAACGATACCTGCCACGTGCTTCAACACTCATCGGACCGCATACATCGGTATGTATTATTTCCAGTAAGTCATTAGCTCGCTCCATGATATGTCTCCAACGTATCTATAATTTATGAAGCATTCATGCTATTTTATTATCTGTTTTGAATGATTACGGGCTTTATTATACACTTTTATATTACTTTTGGGACTAGGCCCAGCCCATATTGCTGTTTTATTGCCTGTTTCAGTATTTTGAAGAAAAGGAATATCAAATGGAGTCCAAACGGAATGAAACCTTCGGAAAAGTTATTTTTGGAACAGAAGCAACCCAGGAAACTTGGAGTGCAAGCTAGGGGAGCATCAAGGAAGCCACGAGATAGGGGAGCGCGCCCACCCCCTGGGCGCGCCCTCCACTCTCGTGGGCCCCTCGAGGCTCCCCCGACCGACTTCTTTCGCCTATATAAGCCTACATACCCTAAAAACATCGAGACAGAAGATAGATCGGGAGTTCCGCCACTGCAAGCCTCCGTAGCCACCAAAAACCTCTCGGGAGCCCGTTTCGACACCCTGCCGGAGGGGGAACCCATCACCGGTGGCCATCTTCATCATCCCGGCGCTATCCTTGACGAGGAGGGAGTAGTTCACCCTCGGGGCTGAGGGTATGTACCAGTAGCTATGTGTTTGATCTCTCTCTCTCTCTCATGATCTCTCTATGGCACGATCTTGATGTATCGCGAGCTTTGCTATTATAGTTGGATCTTATGATGTTTCTCCCCCTCTACTCTCTTGTGATGAATTGAGTTTCCCCTTTGAAGTTATCTCATCGGATTGAGTCTTTAAGGATTTGAGAACACTTGATGTATGTCTTGCCGTGTTTATCTGTGGTGACAATGGGATATCACGTGCCACTAGATGTATGTCTTGGTGATCAACTTGCGGGTTCCGCCCATGAATCTATGCATAGGGGTTGACACACGTTTTCGTCTTGACTCTCTGGTAGAAACTTTGGGGCACTCTTTGAAGTACTTTGAGTTGGTAGAATAGATGAATCTGAGATTGTGTGATGCATATCGTATAATCATGCCCACAAATACTTGAGGTGACAATGGAGTATCTAGGTGACATTACGGTTTTGGTTGATTTGTGTCTTAAGGTGTTATTCTAGTACGAACTCTTGAATAGATCGATCCGAAAGAATAACTTTGAGGTGGTTTCGTACCCTACCATAATCTCTTCGTTTGTTCTCCGCTATTAGTGGCTTTGGAGTGACTCTTTGTTGCATGTTGAGGGATTGTTATATGATCTATCTATGTTATTATTGTTGAGAGAACTTGCACTAGTGAAAGTATGAACCCTAGGCCTTGTTTCCTATCATTGCAATACCGTTTACGCTCACTTTTATCATCAGTTACCTTGCTGTTTTTATATTTTCAGATTACAAAAACCTATATCTACAATCCATATTGCACTTGTATCACCATCTCTTCGCCGAACTAGTGCACCTATAAAATTTACCGTTGCATTGGGTGTGTTGGGGACACAAGAGACTCTTTGTTATTTGGTTGCAGGGTTGTTTGAGAGAGACCATCTTCATCCTACGCCTCCCACGAATTGATAAAGCTTAGGTCATCCACTTGAGGGAAATTTGCTACTATCCTACAAACCTGTGCACATGCAGGCCCAACAACGTCTACAAGAAGAAGGTTGTGTAGTAGACATCAAGCTATTTTCTGGCGCTGTTACCGTGGAGGTGAGTGCTTGAAGGTATATCTTTAGATCTTGCAATCGAATCTTTTTGTTTCTTGTTTTATCACTAGTTTAGTTTATAAAAGTAAACTACAAAAAAATGGACTTGAGTTTGTCTCATATGCTTCGTCTTTTTAATATCTTTCGCGAGAATGATGGAAAGGAAAATTGTGCTCAAGTGCTAGAAGAAGAATGCATTAAAATATTTGGTACTAGATTATACGATGATCATGATTGCAATGTTGTTAGTATGAATTCCTTGAATATCCATGATGCTAATGATATGCAAGGCCACAAGCTTGGGGAAGCTATGTTTGATGAAGATGATATTTTTTGCTCCCCAAGTTTTGATGAGAATATTTATTATGATGAAAGCATGCCTCCTATTTATGATGATTATATTGATGAAAGTGGGTTTGGAAGAGTGTCAACTTTAGGAAGTACTGATCCCACTATTTTGGAGGATGTTGAATCTTATTGTGATGAACATGAAAGTGGATTTGGAAGAGTGTCAACTTTATTTAGTAATGGTTCCACTATTTCGGAAGAGGTTCTAATTGATTATGAGAACAAAGTTGCTATCTATGATGATTATTGTGATGACTTTTATGCTATTAGGAATAATGATAACCATGAAACTTGTCTTCATAAGTTTAGTTTTCAATTGGATTATGCCTCACATGATAATTATTTTGTTGAGTTTGCTCCCACTACTATTCATGAGAAGAATTTTGCTTATGTGGAGAGTAGTAAAAAATTTATGCTTGTAGATCATGAAAAGAATGCTTTAGGTGCTGGTTATATTGTTGAATTCATTCATGATGCTACTGAAAATTATTATGAGAGAGGAACATATGCTTGTAGGAATTGCAATAATGTCAAGTTTCCTCTCTATGTGCTTCAAGTTTTGAACTTATGCTTGTTTTGCCTTCCTATGCTAGTTGATTATTGTTCCCATAAGTTGTTTGCTCACAAAATCCCTATGCATAGGAAGTGGGTTAGACTTAAATGTTCTAGTCATATGCTTCATGATGCTCCCGTTATGTTTCAATTCTTATCTTTTATGTGAGCATCATTTTCATCATCATGCCTAGCTAAAAGGCATTAAAGAAAAGCGCTTGTTGGGAGACAACCCAATATTTATACTTACTGTTTTTGTGTGTCCACATGATTATTCTACTGTAGTAATAATGTTTTATAGCTTTTGTTTCAATAAAGTGCCAAGTAAGACCTTTAGGATAGCTTACGGTGATAGTTGTGTTGATCCTGCTGAGAATCACAAACTTTTGCACTCAGTAAGTTAGTTTTGTTAATTCACAGAAACGTGCTTACGATCTGATTCCTTTTGCTCTGGATTGGTACACAAATTTCTTAGGACTTTTTAATTTGGTAGGATTTTTGTAGTTCCAGAAGTATACGTTTGATACAGATTACTACAGACTGTTCTGTTTTTGACAGATTCTGTTTTCTGTGTGTTGTTTGCTTATTTTGATGAAACTATGGGAGGGTATGAACCATAGAGAAGTTGGAATACAGTAGATACTACACCATTATGCATTTAGAATGAGTTCATTACAGTACCTAAGTGGTGGTTTTATTTTCTTATACTAACGGAGCTTACGAGTTTTCTGTTGAGTTTTGTGTTGTGAAGTTTTCAAGTTTTGGGTAAAGATTCGATGGACTATGGAATAAGGAATGGCAAGAGCCTAAGCTTGGGTATGCCCAAGGCACCCAAGGTAATATTCAAGGACAACCAAGAGCCTAAGCTTGGGGATTCCCCGGAAGGCATCCCCTCTTTCGTCTTCGTCTATCGGTAACTTTACTTGGAGCTATATTTTTATTCACCACATGATATGTGTTTTGCTTGGAGCGTCATTTTATTTTGTTAGTATTTTCTTGCTGTTATCTAGAATAATGTTTTGCATCTTTAGTTTCAATAAAAATGTCAAGGATAGCCTTTATCATGCTTATTTTGCTAGTATACATGTTGCTGTTTGAAAACAGAAAGTTTACCGCTGTTGAAAAAATTCCCTAGAAAATTCAGAGAATGGTATAATGTTGAAATTTTTTGCATATTGAGCTCTGATAAATTTAATACAGTGGGAATTTTCTCTCATAATTTTTGGAGTTAGGTAAGTATGATTAATCTTGCATTCTTTACAAACTATACTGTTTTGACAGATTGCTGTTATGGTTGCATTGTTTGCATATGTTTGCTTGTTTAGTGATTCTATTTGAGGATTGGAGTATTAAATATGCAGAGGAATTTAGTATGCAATGTTGAATAATATTTTTAGTGATTTTTTATAGTAGAAAATGATAAGGTTTTGCATTGGTTTATACTAACCTATCTCACGAGCTCTTGTTGAGTTTGGTGTGGGTGAAGCTTTTGATAAAAGAAGAAACCATGATATGAGAGGAATTAAAAAGACACAAAAGTTCAAGCTTGGGGATTCCCAAGGCACCCCAATATAATATTTCAAGAAGTTTCAAGCATCTAAGCTTGGGGATGCCCCGTTAGGCATCCCACCTTTCTTCTTCAACAACTATCGGTTAGTATCGGTTGAGCCTAAGTTTTTGCTTCTTCACATGAGTTGTGATATCCTTGCAATGTCATTTTATTTTGTTTTGCTTGCTGTTTGAATACAATACCAAGATCTGGAATTCTTTAATGAGAGAGAGTCTTCACATAGTTACATAATTATTTAGCTACTCATTGATCTTGACTTATATCTTTTTGGAGTAGTTTGTCATTTACTCGTGTGCTTCACTTATATCCTATGAGTAAATGGTTGAATGAGTTGAATGTCATAAATCTGAAATTATATATGTCTCATTTGCTCATCCCTTGGGGAGTAATGACTTCACATCTAAGAAGTAGAGGTTGTAAATTTATTGAAGGTTAGCAAGCATTGTATTGGTCATTTGAACAATTCATGAAAGAATATTGAAGGAAGAGAGATTCCACATATAAATATACTATCTTAGACATCTTTTATAATTTGGAGCACTCATTAAGTATGACATGCTAAAGAGTTGATGTTGGACAAGGAATACAACATAATGGGTTATGTTTTCTCACATCTCAGTTAAAGTATATTGTCATGGATCATTCAAACATGTTGAGCTTGCCTTTCCCCCTCATGCTAGCCAAAATTCCTTGCACCAAGTAGAGGCTACTTGTGCTTCCAAATATCCTTAAACCCAGTTTTGCCATGAGAATCCACTATACCTACCTATGGATTGAGTAAGATCCTTCAAGTAAGTTGTCATTGGTGCAAGCAATAAAAATTGCTCTCTAAATATGTATGACTTATTAGTGTAGAGAAAATAAGCTTTATACGATCTTGTTATGGAAGCAATAAAAGCGACGGACTGCATAATAAAGGTCCATATACAAGTGGCAATATAAAGTGATGTTCTTTTGCATTAAGACTTTGTGCATCCAGCCATAAAAGCGCATGACAACCTCTGCTTCCCTCTGCGAAGGGCCTATATTTTACTTTATGTCTTTTACTTTATGCAAGAGTTAAGGTGATCTTCACCTTTCCCCTTTTCATTTTATCCTTTGGCAAGCACCTCGTGTTGGCAAGATCCTGATATATATATCCAATTAGATGTAAGTTAGCATGAACTATTATTGTTGATATCACCCAAGGTGAATACGTTGGGAGGCAACACTATACGCCCCTATCTTTCTTAGTGTCCGATTAAAACTCCATAACCATTAGTATTGCGTGAGTGTTAGCAATTGTAGAAGACTATATGATAGTTGAGTATGTGGAGTTTGCTAATCCTGAAAATAAGATGAATTGCACTTGTTTGATGACTAAGAATGAAGTTTGCTAGTTTTCAAGAAAGTTTTTGGTCTATGCTTTAACATGTGAATAGCTTGTTACTTGATCTTGAGAAGTGTTATGAGATGAACTACTGTTATGACATGTAATCATGCTAGAAAAGGTGATTGAAATTATCGTTGATCAAACTTGTGCACCTGCTAGCATTCACACTTCATAAATTCTTTCTTTTATCATTTAACTACTCGAGGACGAGCAGGAATTAAGCTTGGGGATGCTGATACGTCTCCAACGTATCTATAATTTTTGAAGCATTCATGCTATTTTATTATCTGTTTTGAATGATTACGGGCTTTATTATACACTTTTATATTACTTTTGGGACTAACCTATTAACCGGAGGCCCAGCCCATATTGCTGTTTCATTGCCTGTTTCAATATTTCGAAGAAAATGAATATCAAACGGAGTCCAAACGGAATGAAACCTTCGGAAAAGTTATTTTTGGAACAGAAGCAACCTAGGAAACTTGGAGTGCAAGCCAGGGGATCCTCGAGGAAGCCACGAGAAAGGGGGGCGCGCCCACCCCCCTGGGCGCGCCCTCCACTCTCGTGGGCCCCTCGAGGCTCCCCCGACCGACTTCTTTCACCTATATAAGCCTACATACCTTAAAAACATCGAGATAAAAGATAGATCGGGAGTTCCGCCGCTGCAAGCCTCTGTAGCCACCAAAAACCTCTTGGGAGCCCGTTCCGGCACCCTGCCGAAGGGGGAACCCATCACCGGTGGCCATCTTCATCATCCTGGCGCTATCCATGATGAGGAGGGAGTAGTTCACCCTCGGGGCTGAGGGTATGTACCAGTAGCTATGTGTTTGATCTCTCTCTCTCTCTCTCTCGTGTTCTCTCTATGACACGATCTTGATGTATCGCGAGCTTTGCTATTATAGTTGGATCTTATGATGTTTCACCCCCTCTACTCTCTTGTGATGAATTGAGTTTCCCCTTTGAAGTTATCCTATCGGATTGAGTCTTTAAGGATTTGAGAACACTTGATGTATGTCTTGCCGTGTTTATCTGTGGTGACAATGGGATATCACGTGCCAGTTGATGTATGTTTTGGTGATCAACTTGCGGGTTCCGCTGATGTCTACTACACAACCTTCTTCTTGTAGACGTTGTTGGGCCTGCAAGTGCATAGGTTTGTAGGACAGTAGCAAATTTCCCTCAAGTGGATGACCTAAGGTTTATCAATCCGTGGGAGGCGTAGAATGAAGATGGTCTCTCTCAAACAACCCTGCAACCAAATAACAAAGAGTCTCTTGTGTCCCCAACACACCCAATACAATGGTAAATTGTATAGGCGCACTAGTTCGGTGAAGAGATGGTGATACAAGCACAATATGGATGGTAGATAAAGGTTTTTGTAATCTGAAATAATAAAAACAGCAAGGTAACTAATGATAAAAGTGAGCGTAAACGGTATTGCAATGATAGGAAACAAGGCCCAGGGTTCATACTTTCCCTAGTGCAAGTTCTCTCGACAATAATAACATAGATAGATCATATAACAATCCCTCAACATGTAACAAAGAGTCACTCCAAAGGCACTACTAGCGGAGAACAAACGAAGAGATTATGGTAGGGTACGAAACCACCTCAAAGTTATTCTTTCGGATCAATCTATTCAAGAGTTCGTACTAGAATAACACCTTAAGACACAAATCAACCAAAACCCTAATGTCACGTAGATACTCCATTGTCACCTCAAGTATCCGTGGGCATGATTATACGATATGCATCACACAATCTCAGATTCATCCAACCAACACAAAGTACTTCAAAGAGTGCCCCAAAGTTTCTACCGGAGAGTCAAGAAAACGTGTGCCAACCCCTATGCATAGGTTCATGGGCGTAAACCCGCAAGTTGGTCACCAAAACATACATCAAGTGGCATGTGATATCCCATTGTCACCACAGATAAACATGGCAAGACATACATCAAGTGTTCTCAAATAAAGACTCAATCCGATAAGATAACTTGAAGAGGGAAACTCAATTCATCACAAGAGAGTAGAGGGGGGAGAAACATCATAAGATCCAACTATAATAGCAAAGCTCGCGATACATCAAGATCGTGCCATAGAGAGAACATGAGAGAGAGAGAGAGAGATCAAACACATAGCTACTAGTACATACCCTCAGCCCCGAGGGTGAACTACTCCCTCCTCGTCATGGAGAGCGCCGGGATGATGAAGATGGCCATCGGTGATGGATTCCCCCTCCGGCAGGGTGCCGGAACGGGCTCCCGAGAGGTTTTTGGTGGCTACAGAGGCTTGCGGCGGCGGAACTCCCGATCTATCTTGATATTTGATGTTTTAGGGTACGTAGGCTTATATAGGTGAAAGAAGTCGGTCGGGAGGTGCTCGAGGGGCCCACGAGACAGGGGGCACGCCCTACATGGGGGGGGGGGGGGGGGGCGCCCTCCTATCTTGTGGCTGCCTCGAGGATCTTCTGACGTGAACTCCAAGTCTCTAGGATCATATTCTTCCAAAAAATCACGCTGCCGAAGGTTTCATTCCGTTTGGACTCCGTTTGATATTCCTTTTCTTCAAAATACTGAAACAGGCAATAAAACAGCAATATGGGCTGGGCCTCCAGTTAATAGGTTAGTCCCAAAAGTAATATAAAAGTGTATGATAAAGCCCGTAATCATTCAAAACAGATAATAAAATAGCATGAATGCTTCATAAATTATAGATACGTTGGAGACGTATCATCATCCCCAAGCTTAATTCCTACTCGTCCTCGAGTAGGTAAATGATAAAAGAAAGAATTTATGAAGTGTGAATGCTAGAAGGTGCACAAGTTTGATCAATGATAATTTCAATCACCTTTTCTAGCATGATAATATGTCATAACGGTAGTTCATCTCATAAAACTTCTCACGATAAAGTAACAAGCAATTCACATGTCAAAGCATAGACCATAAACTTTCTTGAAAACTAGCAAACTTCATTCTTAGTCATCAAACAATTGCAATTCATCTTATTTTCAGGAATATCAAACTCCACATACTCAACTATCATATAGTATTCTACAATTGCTAACACTCACACAATACTAATGGTTTGGAGTTTCAATCGGACACTGAGAAAGATAGGGGCTTATAGTGTTGCCTCCCAACGTATTCACCTTTGGGTGATGTCAACAATAATAGTTCATGCTAACTTACATCCAATTGGATATATATCAGGATCTTCCCAACACGAGGTGCTTGCCAAAGGATAAAATGAAAAAGGGAAAGGGGAAGATCACCTTGACTCTTGCATAAAGTAAAAGACATAAAGTAAAAGATAGGCCCTTCGCATAGAGAAGCAGAGGTTGTCATGCACTTTTAGGGTTGGATGCACAAAATCTTAATGTGAATGAACGTCACTTTATATTGCCACTTGTATATGGACCTTTATTATGCAGTCCGTCGCTTTTATTGCTTCCATAACAAGAGATCGTATAAAGCTATTTTCTTCACACCAAAAAATCATACATATTTAGAGAGCAATTTTTATTGCTTGCACCGGTGACAACTTACTTGAAGGATCTTACTCAATCCATAGGTAGGTATGGTGGACTCTCATGGCTAAACTGGGTTTAAGGATATTTGGAAGCACACGTAGTATCTCTATTTGGTGCAAGGAATTTTGGCTAGCATGAGGGGAAAGACAAGCTCAACATGTTTGAATGATCCATGGCAATATACTTTAACTGAGATGTCGGAAAACATAAACCATTACATTGTCTTCCTTGTCCAACATCAACTCTTTAGCATGTCATACTTAATGAATGCTCCCAATTATAAAAGATGTCTAGGATAGTGTATTTATATGTGAAATCTCTCTTCCTTCAATATTCTTTCATGAATTGTTCAAATGACCAATACAACGCTTGCTAACCTTCAATAAATTTACAACCTCTACTTCTTAGATGTGAAGTCATTACTCCCCATGGGATAAGCAAAAGATACATATATAATTTTAGATTTATGACAATCAACTCATTCAACAATGTACTCATAGTATTTAAGTCAAGCACACGAGTAAATGACGAACTACTCCAAAAAGATATAAGTGAAGATCAATGAGTAGCTAAATAATTATGTAGCTATATGAAGACCCTCTCTCATTAAAGAATTTCAGATCTTGGTATTGTATTCAAACAGCAAGCAAAACAAAATAAAGTGACATTGCAAGGATAGCACAACTCATGTGAAGAAGCAAAAACTTAGGCTCAACCGATACTAACCAGTAGTTGTAGAAGAAAGGTGGGATGCCTACCGGGGCATCCCCAAGCTTAGATGCTTGAGACTTCTTGAAATATTATCTTGGGGTGCCTTGGGCATCCCCAATCTTGAACTTTTGTGTCTCTTTAATTCCTCTCATATTATGGTTTCTCTTTTTATCAATAGCTTCATCCACACCAAACTCAACAAGAACTCGTGAGATAGGTCAGTATAAACCAATGCAAAACCTTGTCATTTTCTAATGTAACAAATCACTAAAATAATTATTCAACATTGCATACTAAATTCCTCTGAATATTTAATACTCATATCCTCAAATAGAATCATTAAACAAGCGAACATATGCAAACATAACAGCAATCTGTCAAAACAGTACAGTCTATAAAGAATGCAAGATTCATCATAATTACCTAAATCCAAAAATTATGAAAGAAAATTCCCACTGTAATAAATTTATCAGAGCTCAATATGCAAAAAAATTCAACATTATACCATTCTCTGACTTTTCTAGGGAATTTTTGCAACAGCGGTAAACTTTCTGTTTTCAAACAGCAACATGTATACTAGCAAAATAAGCATGGCAAAGGCTGTCCTTGACTTTTTTATTGAAACTAAAGATGCAAAACATTATTATAAATAACATAAAGGAAATACTAACAAAACAAAATGACACTGCAAGCAAAACACATATCATGTGGTGAATAAAAATATAGCTCCAAGTAAAGTTACCGATGAACGAAGACGAAAGAGGGGATGCCATCCGGGGCATCCCCAAGCTTAGGCTCTTGGTTGTCCTTGAATATTACCTCGAGGTGCATTGGGCATCCCCAAGCTTAGGCTCTTGCAACTCCTTATTCCATAGTCCATCAAATCCTTACCCAAAACTTGAAAACTCCACAACACAAAACTCAACAGAAAACTCGTAAGCTCCGTTAGTATAAGAAAATAAAACCACCACTTAGTTACTGTAATGAACTCAATATAAATTCATATTGGTGTAATATCTACTATACTCCAACTTATCTATGGTTCATACCCTTCGATACTACTCATAGATTCATCAAAATAAGCAAACAACACAAAGAAAACAGAATCTGTCAAAAACAGAACAATCTGTAGTAATCTGTATCAAACGTATACTTATGGGACTCCAAAAATTCGACCAAATTAGGAAGTCCTAAAAACTTTGTGTACCAATCCAGGGCAAAAAGAATCAGATCAGAAGCACGTTTATGTGAATTAAAAAAACTAAATTACTGTGTGCAAAAATTTCTGATTTTCAGCAGGATCAACACAACTATCACCGAAAGCTATCCTAAAGGTCTTACTTGGCACTTTATTGAGACAAAAGCTATAAATCATGATTACTACAGTAGCACAATCATGTGAACACACAAAAACAGTAAGGATAAATATTGGGTTGTCTCCCAACAAGCGCTTTTCTTTAATGCCTTTCTAGCTAGGCATGATGATGACAATGATGCTCACATAAAAGATAAGAATTGAAACATAAAGGGAGCATCATGAAGCATATGACTAGCACATTTAAGTCTAACCCACTTCCTACGCATAGGGATTTTGTTAGCAAACAACTTATGGGAACAATAATCAACTAGCATAGGAAGGTAAAACAAGCATAGCTTCAAAATTTTAAGCACATAGAGAGGAAACTTGACATTATTGCAATTCCTACAAGCATATGTTCCTCCCCCATAATAATTTTCAGTAGCATCATGAATGAATTCAACAATATAACCAGCACCTAAAGCATTCTTTTCATGATCTACAAGTATAGAATATTTACTACTCTCCACATAAGCAAAATTCTTCTCATCCGGAATAGTGGGAGTATCATAAGAGACTTGAACACTAAAAATATTTTCCACATTAAAAGAGTAATGTTCAGAAAAAGGGTAATCATAATCATGACAAGATTTATAAATATAATCATCACTACTTTTTATAGCATAAGTTTCATCACAATAATCATCATAAGTAGCAACTTCGTTCTCATCATAATCGATTGAAACCTCTCCCAAGATAGTGGAATCACTAAATAAAATTGACACTCTTCCAAATCCACTTTCATGTTCATACCAATAAGATTCAACATCCTCCAAAATAGTGGGATCATCACTTCCCAAAGTTGACACTCTTCCAAACCCACTTTCATCAATATAATCATCATAAATAGGAGGCATGCTTTCATCATAACAACTTTGCTCATCAAAACTTGGGGGACGAAATATATCATATTCATCAAACATAGCTTCCCCAAGCTTGTGGCTTTGCATATCATTAGCATCATGGATATTCAAGTAATTCATACTAACAACATTGCAATCATGCTCATCATTCAAAGATTTAGTATCAAACATTTTATAGACCGCTTCTTCTAGCACTTGAGCACAATTTTCCTTTTCATCATACTCACGAAAGATATTAAAAAGACGAAGCGTATGAGACAAACTCAACTCCATTTTTTGTAGTTTTCTTCTATAAACTAAACTAGTGATAAAACAAGAAACAAAAAGATTCGATTGCAAGATCTAAAGATATACCTTCAAGCACTCACCTCCCCGGCAACGGCGCCAGAAAAGATCTTGATGTCTACTACACAACCTTCTTCTTGTAGACGTTGTTGGGCCTGCAAGTGCACAAGTTTGTAGGACAGTAGCAAATTTCCCTCAAGTGGATGACCTAAGGTTTATCAATCTGTGGGAGGCGTAGGATGAAGATGGTCTCTCTCAAACAACCCTGCAACCAAATAACAAAGAGTCTCTTGTGTCCCCAACACACCCAATAAAATGGTAAATTGTATAGGCGCACTAGTTAGGTGAAGAGATGGTGATACAAACGCAATATGGATGGTAGATAAAGGTTTTTGTAATCTGAAATAATAAAAACAGCAAGGTAACTAATGATAAAAGTGAGCGTAAACGGTATTGCAATGATAGGAAACAAGGCCTAGGGTTCATATTTTCCCTAGGGCAAGTTCTCTCGACAATAATAACATAGATAGATCATATAACAATCCCTCAACATGCAACAAAGAGTCACTCCAAAGCCACTAATAGCGGAGAACAAACGAAGAGATTATGGTAGGGTACGAAACCACCTCAAAGTTATTGTTTCGGATCAATCTATTCAAGAGTTCGTACAAGAATAACACCTTAAGACACAAATCAACCAAAACCCTAATGTCACCTAGATACTCCATTGTCACCTCAACTATCCGTGGGCATGATTATATGATATGCATCACACAATCTCAGATTCATCCAGCCAACACAAAGTACTTGAAAGAGTGCCCCAAAGTTTCTACTGGAGAGTCAAGAAAACGTGTGCCAACCCCTACGCATAGGTTCATGGGCGAAACCCGCAAGTTGGTCACCAAAACATACATCAAGTGGCACGTGATATCCCATTGTCACCACAGATAAACATGGCAAGACATACATCAAGTGTTCTCAAATAAAGACTCAATCCGATAAGATAACTTCAAGAGGGAAACTCAATTCATCACAAGAGAGTAGAGGGGGGAGAAACATCATAAGATACAACTATAATAGCAAAGCTCGAGATACATCAAGATCGTGCCATAGAGAGAACACGAGAGAGAGAGAGAGAGAGAGAGAGAGAGAGATCAAACACATAGCTACTAGTACATACCCTCAGCCCCGAGGGTGAACTACTCCCTCCTCGTCATGGAAAGCGCTGGGATGATGAAGATGGCCACCGGTGAAGGATTCCCCCTCCGGCAGGGTGCCGGAACGGGCTCCCGAGAGGTTTTTGGTGGCTACAGAGGCTTGCGGCGGCGGAACTCCCGATTTATCTGTTTTTAGGGTACGTAGGCTTATATAGGCGAAAGAAGTCGGTCGGGAGGTGCTCGAGGGGCCCACGAGATAGGGGGCGCGCCCTATGGGGGGGGGGTCGCCGTCCTATCTCGTGGCTACCTCCAAGTCTCCAGGATCATATTCTTCCAAAAAATCACGCTGCCGAAGGTTTTGTTCCGTTTGGACTCTGTTTGATATTCCTTTTCTTCGAAATACTGAAATAGGCAGTAAAACAACAATATGGGCCGGGCCTCCAGTTAATAGGTTAGTCCCAAAAGTAATATAAAAGTGTATAATAAAGCCCGTAATCATTCAAAACAGATAATAAAATAGCATGAATGCTTCACAAATTATAGATACGTTGGAGACGTATCTTCCGCCCATGAACCTATGCATAGGGGTTGACACATGTTTTCGTCTTGACTCTCTGGTAGAAACTTTGGGGCACTCTTTGAAGTACTTTGAGTTGGTTGAATAGATGAATATGAGATTGTGTGATGCATATCGTATATTCATGCCCACGGATACTGTAGGTGACAATGGAGTATCTAGGTGACATTAGGGTTTTGGTTGATTTGTGTCTTAAGGTGTTATTCTAGTACGAACTCTTGAATAGATCGATCTGAAAGAATAAGTTTGAGGTGGTTTCGTACGCTACCATAATCTCTTCGTTTGTTCTCCGCTATTAGTGGCTTTGGAGTGACTCTTTATTGCATGTCGAGGGATTGTTATATGATCTATCTATGTTATTATTGTTGAGAGAACTTGCACTAGTGAAAGTATGAACCTTAGGCCTTGTTTCTATCATTGCAATACCGTTTACGCTCACTTTTATCATTAGTTACCTTGCTGTTTTTATATTTTCAGATTACAAAAACCTATATCTACCATCCATATTGCACTTGTATCACCATCTCTTCGCCGAACTAGTGCACATATACAACTTACCGTTGTATTGGGTGTGTTGGGGACACAAGAGACTCTTTGTTATTTGGTTGCAAGGTTGTTTGAGAGAGACCATCTTCATCCTACGCCTCCCACGGATTGATAAACCTTAGGTCATCCACTTGAGGGAAATTTGCTACTGTCCTACAAACCTGTGCACTTGCAGGCCCAACAACGTCTACAAGAAGAAGGTTGTGTAGTAGACATCACTCCATTGTTCCGGAGAACAAAGTTTTAGTCATCTTGCCCATGAGGCATGGTTCACAAGTATCAAATGATTCATAATCAAGTGATTCCAAAAGTCCATATGCATGGAGTTTCTTCATGCGCTTTACACCAATATGACCTAAACGGCAGTGCCAGAAGTATGTTGCACTATCATTATTAACTTTGCATCTTTTGGCATCAATATTATGAATATGTGTATCACTACGATCGAGATTCAATAAACCATTTACATTGGGTTTATGACCATAGAAGGTTTTATTGATGTAAACAGAACACCAATTATTCCCTGACTTAAATGAATAATCGTATTGCAATAAACATGATCCAATCATATTCATGCTTAACGCAAACACCAAATAACATTTATTCAGGTTCAACCCTAATCCCGAAGGTAGAGGCAGTGTGCGATGGTGATCGTATCAACCTTGGAATCACTTCCAACACACATCATCACCTCACACTTAACTAGTCTATGTTTATTCTTTAACTCCTGTTTTGAGTTATTAATCTTAGCAACTGAACCGGTATCGAATACCCAAGTGCTACTATGAACACTAGTAAGGTACACATCAATAACATGTATATCAAATATACTTTTGTTCACTTTGCCATCCTTCTTATCCGCCAAGTATTTGGGGCAGTTCCGCTTCCAGTGACCATTTCCTTTGCAGTAGGAGCACGCAGTTTTAGGCTTGGGTCCAGCATTGGGCTTCTTCATGGGAGCGACAACTTGCTTGCCATTCTTCTTAAAGTTCCCTTTCTTTCCTTCTCCCTTTTTCTTGAAACTAGTGGTTTTTTTATCCATCAACACTTGATGCTCTTTCTTGATTTCTACCTTCGCCGATTTCAGCATCGCGAAGAGCTCGGGAATCGTTTACGCCATCCCTTGCATATTATAATTCATTACAAAGTTCTAGTAGCTTGGTGATAGTGACTAGAGAACTCTGTCAATCACTATCTTATATGGAAGATTAACTCCCACTTGATTTAAGCGGTTGTAGTACCCAGACATTTTGAGCACATGCTCACTGCTAATCTATTCTCCTCCATCTTGTAGGCAAAGTACTTGTCAGAGGTCTCATACCTCTCGACATGGGCATGAGTTTGAAATACCAATTTCAGCTCTTGGAACATCTCATATGCTCTGCGGCGTTCAAAACATTTTTGAAGTCCCGGTTCTAAGCTGTAAAGCATGGCACACTAAAATATTAAGTAGTCATCATATCGATCTTGCCAAATGTTCATAACATCTGTATCTGCTCTTGTAATAGGTCTGTCACCTAGCGGTGCATCAAGGACAGAATTCTTCTGTGCAGCAATGAGGATAATCCTCAGGTCACAGACCCAGTCCACATCATTGCTACTATCATCTTTCAACTTAGTTTTCTCTAGGAACATATTAAAAATAGGGGAGCTATATCGCGAGCTATTGATCTAAAACATAGATATGCAAAACTAATAAGACTAAGTTCATGCTAAATTAAGTTCAACTAATCAAATTACTTAAGAACTCCCACTTAAATAGGCATCCCTCAAGTCATCGAAGTGATACATGATCCAAATCAACTAACCCATGTCCGATCATCACGTGAGATAGGGTAGTCATCAATGGTGAACATCCTATGTTGATCATATCTACTATATGATTCACATTCGACCTTTTGGTCTCCAGTGTTCCGAGGCCATGTCTGTACATGCTAGGCTCGTCAAGTTTAACCCAAGTATTCCGCATGTGCAAAACTTTCTTGCACCCATTGTATGTGAACATAGAGTCTATCACACCCGATCATCACATGGTGTCTCAACACGGCAAACTGTGGCAATGGTGCATACTCAGGGAGAACACTTTTACCTTGAAATTTAGTGAAGGGATCATCTTATAATGATACTGCTAGTCTAAGCAAAATAAGATGCATAAAGGATAAACATTACATGCAATCAAAATATGTGACATGATATGGCCATCATCATCTTGTGCTTTTGATCTCCATCGCCAAAGCATCATCATGATCTCCATCGTCACCGGCTCAACACCTCGATCTCCATCGTTGCGTCGTGGTCGTCTCGCCAACTATTGCTTCTACAACTATCGCTAACGTGTAGGATCGAAAGTATGTCTAGAGGGGGGTGATTAGACTACTTGAAGTAATTTCCAACATCTCACCCGTGGGTATTTATATCCCGACCCTGTCGGTGTGACCGAGTGGAACAACTCGGTGGCACCAAGATTGCAGAATCGCAAGCAGTTGCTGCAACTCGGTGTGACCGAAGTGTTCAAATCGGTTGCACCGAGATGAAAACCTAGATCAACTTAGTGAACTCGGTTTGACCAAAATGGATGTCTCGGTCAGACCGAAATGCACAAAGAGGTTTTGGAAGTTTAAGTCTATGACGAACCAGGGACTCCGAGTGCTCCTCACACAGAGTGGTTTGAATCTGACTTGATCAAACTTTGTGATGTAGCACGAATAGAGTTTGAGATGAGAAAAGCATAGATAGCTAGAGAAGGTTCTTAGGCATTCTTGTCCATCCACTTGGAAAAAGAGAAAAAGAAACCAAACAAACAAAACAACAAGTGGATGTCCTCGAATGAGTAAAATATGCAAACGACATGCTCACACAAGAAAATGGCAAATGAAATATGTAACAAAGCATGTACAACCAATTCTAGCATCTATCATCCAATTGGCGATGACTAGGTCATCTATATATGAGTATATTGACTTAGGAGTCAAATGAGAACATTTGATCATAGGTCATACTCATCGTTTAAGCACAAATGGGGTTACCACTTTTACATAAAGCATTGTTGTGTTCACACCATTGGAGTTGCTTTAGCTCAATTCTTTAGAGTAAAGCTCCCCCTAGATGTGAGACCCCCCTAAGAGGGATGAACTAACCTTGGGTTTTGACGATGATGACTTCATGTAGGTGTTGAAGATGTGGATGCTCAATGTTGTTGTAGATCATTTGGAGCAGTTGATACGTCTCCGTCGTATCTATAATTTTTGATTGTTCCATGCCAATATTCTACAACTTTTATATACTTTTGGCAACTTTTTATACTATTTTTTTGGACTAACATATTGATCCAGTGCCCAGTGCCAGTTCCTGTCTGTTGCATGTTTTTTGTTTCGCAGAAACCCAATATCAAATGGAGTCCAAACGGGATAAAAACGGACGGATATTTTTTCTAGAATATTTGTGATTTTTCGGAAGTAAAATCAACGCGAGACGGTGTCCGGGGTGGCCACGAGACAGGAGGGCGTGCCCTCCTCCTGGGCGCGGCCTGGGCTCTCGTGGGCCACCCGTAAGGTGGTTGGCGCTCTTCTTTTGGCGCAAGAAAGATAATTTTATGAGAAAGATCTGGACGAAAGATTCACCCCAATCGGAGTTACGGATCTCCAGATATAAAGGAAACGGTGAAGGGGTAGAATCTGAGAACGCAGAAACAGAGAGATAGATCCAATCTCGGAGGGGTTCTCGCCCCTCCCATGCCATGGGAGCCAAGAACCAGAGGGGAAACCCTTCTCCCATCTAGGGAGAAGGTCAAGGAAGAAGAAGAAGGGGGGCTCTCTCCCCCTTGCTTCCGGTGGCGCCGGAACACCGCCGGGGGCCATCATCATCACCGCGATCTTCACCAACACCTCCGCCATCTTCACCAACATCTCCATCACCTTCTCCCATCTAAATCCAGCGGTCCAGTCTCCCGCAACCCGCTGTACCCTCTACTTGAACATGGTGCTTTATGCTTCATATTATTATCCAATGATGTGTTGTCGTCCTATGATGTCTGAGTAGATTTCTGTTGTCCTATCGGTGATTGATGAATTGCTATGATTGGTTTGAGTTGCATGTTTTATTATTGGTGCTTTCCTATGGTGCCCTCCGTGTCGCGCAAGCATGAGGGACTCCCGCTGTAGGGTGTTGCAATGCGTTCATGATTCGCTTATAGTGGGTTGCGTGAGTGACTGAAACACAAACCCGAGTAAGTAGATTGTTGCGTATGGGATAAAGGGGACTTGATACTTTAATGCTATGGTTGGGTTTTACCTTAATGAATCTTTAGTATTTGCGGATGCTTGCTAGAGTTCCAATCATAAGTGCATATGATCCAAGAAGAGAAAGTATGTTAGCTTATGCCGCTCCCTCAAATAGAATTGCAATAGTGATTATTGGTCTAGTAACGTAGTCAGTTGCTTAGGGACAATTTCACAACTCCTACCACCACTTTTCCACACTCGCTATATTTACTTTATTTGCATCTTTATCTAAACAGCCCCTAGCTTTTAGTTACGTGTTCTTTATTATCTTGCATACCTATCCTATCACACCTACAAAGTACTTCTAGTTTCATACTTGTTCTAGGTAAAGCAAACATCAAGCATGTGTAGAGTCATATCAGTGGCCGATAGGACTTGAGAGAGTATTTGTTCTAGCTTTAGCTCCTCGTTGGGTTCGACACTCTTACTTATCAAAAGAGGCTACAACTATCCCGTATACTTGCGGGTTATCAAGACCTTTTTCTGGCGCCGTTGCCGGGGAGTCATAGCTTGGGGTGAATATTCTCGTGTGTGCTTGTTTGCTTTATCACTATGTAATTTTTATTTGCTGTTCTAAGTTGTTCTCTATCTTTAGTTATGGATATGGAATGCAAAATACCTAAAAAACTAGTTGTACTTGCTACTCATGAGGATGGGGTAACTCCCAAAACCCTTGATTCTCATTATGCGAAAGATATTGTGTACTACTTTGATAATCCAGAGAAAACCCCATTCAACTTTATAATGGGAGACACGTTGGATCAACATGAATACTTTAGGGATTATCGCTCGACACAAAAAGGGAAACTGTTATGGGATCAATTTATTATGTTGTGTTGGTATGCCTGGAATCTATGCTTGAGATATGATATTACTTGTTGCTCTAGGATGGAGGCTCCACACCTTCCCTTTTCATGCAAATTTAATGATAATGAAACCTTAGCTTCTTATGCTAATGGTATATATGATTACTATGATGTGGAACAAATAGAAGAATTTGTTGCTTTTAAGTCTGCTTATGAAATTGAATCTTTGTTTGAAAAGTATGAAGCTTTAGATGATGATGCTTATAGGCCTGAAAATCTTGCTATACTTAGATATTTCTATGAAAATTATGAATACAATTACTATATTAATGCATTTATTAAGAAAGTCTCCGTTGTCCAAGAAGAGACTAATATTTTGCAGGAAGCTATGGAAGAAGAAATTGATGAAACTGTGAGCTCATTGGATGAAAAAGATGATGAGGAGAGCGAAGAACAAAAGGAGGAAGAGCGGATTAGCTACCCATGCCCACCTTCTAATGAGAGTAACTCTTCAACTCATACATTGTTTAATTCCCCTTCGTGCTTACCGAAGGATGATTGCTACGATGATTGCTATGATCCTGTTGATTCTCTTGAAATATCCCTTTTTGATGATCCTCTTGTTATGCTTGTGGCCAAGATGCCAATATGAATGATGCTTATGGAGATAAACTTGCTATAGTTCCTTATGTTAAACATGAAATTGTTGCTATTGCACCCATGCATGATAGTCCTATTATCTTTTTGAATTCTCTAAACTACACTATACCGTAGAAGTTTGTGCTTATTAAGGATTATATTGATGGGTTGCCTTTTACCATTGCACATGATGATTTTGATGAATATAATATGCATGTGCTTGCTGCTCCTACTTGAACTATATCTCCACCTCTCTATGTTTCCAACACGATAGAATTGCAAGAAACTGCTTATACTATGCATTGGCATTTACTTGGTGTGCATGAATTGCTCTTTTATGACATGCCGATGCATAGGAAGAGAGTTAGACTTCGTTGTTGCATGATATATGTTACTTTGTGCTCACTACTAAATTACAAATCATTGTTAATTAAAATTGGCTTTGATATACCTTGGGATCCGGGTGGATCCATTACTTGAGCACTAAATGCCTAGCTTAATGGCTTTAAAGAAAGCCCTGCCAGGGAGACAACCCGGAAGTTTTAGAGAGTCATTTATTTCTGTTGAGTGCTTTCATATAGTTTAAAAATAAAAAAATAAAGAGGGGAACCTAAAAACTTTTCAAAAAAGGAAAGTGAATGTGAGAAAGACAAGCATTGTTGAAGTGGGAGCTAGCCTTGAACTTTGTTCATGCTCACGGGAACTTTGTGAATGTTAATTACAGAAACTTTTCAACAAAAATAATTATCCCCTTGTATATTCCCATTGTATTATAAAAATAATGTGCTAAGGTTTGCCTTTAGGATGTTTACAATGCTTGCTGGTTTGTATGGTGTAGGACAGAAACTTTGGCTGTAGTGCGCATTTTACATTTTTAACTGGAACGTCAAATGGTTCTGATTACTTTTGCACTGTCTTTCTATACAACTTGTTTATTTTTCCTAATTTTGGTAGAATTTTTGGGGTACCAGAAGTATGGTTGATGTTCAGATTGCTACAGACTGTTCTGTTTTTGACAGATTCTGTTTTTGATGCATAGTTTGCTTATTTTGATGAATCTACCAATTTATATCAGTGGATTAAGCCATGAAAAAGTTGTATTACAGTAGACACAATGCAAAAACAAAATTTGAATTGGTTTGCTACAGTACTTAGAGTGGTGATTTGCTTTATTATACTAACGGATCTTACCGAGTTTTCTGTTGAAGTTTTGTGTGGATGAAGTGTCTAAACGAGGAGGTCTCGATATGAGGAAAAGGAAGAGAGACAAGAGCTCAAGCTTGGGGATGCAGGCATCCCAAGAAATATTCAAGGAGACTCAAGCATCTAAGCTTGGGGATGCCCCGGAAGGCATCCCCTCTTTCTTCAACAAGTATCGGTATGTTTTCGTATTCGTTTCGTTCGTGCGATATGTGCAAGTCTTGGAGCATCTTTTGCATTTAGTTTTCATTTTTATTTTATGCACCATGCTGGTATGAGGTAGTCCTTGGTTGATTTATGGAATGCTCATTGCACTTCACTTATATCTTTTGAGTATGGCTTTATAGAATGCTTCATGTGCTTCACTTATATCATTTGAAGTATGCATTGCCTGTTTCTCTTTAGATAGAAAACCGCCATTTGTAGAATGCTCTTTTGCTTCACTTATATTTGTTATAGTGTAGGCATATCTTTTGTGGAAAGAATTAAAACTCTCTTGCTTCACTTATATCTATTTAGAGAGATGACAGGAATTGGTCATTCACATGGTTAGTCATAAAATCCTACTTAAACTTGTAGATCGCTGAATACGATATGTTTGATTCCTTGCAATAGTTTTGCGATATAAAGGTGGTGATATTAGAGTCATGCTAGTGGGTGGTTGTGGATTGTAGACACACTTGTGTTGAGGTTTGCAAGTCCCATAGCATGCACGTATGGTAATCGTTGTGTGACTAATTTGAAGCATGGGGTGTTTCTTTGATTGTCTTCCTTATGAGTGGCGGTCGGGGACGAGCGATGGTCTTTTCCTACCAATCTATCCCCCTAGGGGCATGCGTAGTAGTACTTTGCTTCGAGGGCTAATAAATTCTTGCAATAAGTATATGAGTTCTTTATGACTAATGTGAGTCCATGGATTATACACACTTTTACCTTTCCATCATTGCTAGCCTCTTCGGTACCATGCATTGCCCTTTCTCACCTTGAGAGTTGGCGCAAACTTCGCTGGTGCGTCCAAACCCCATGATACGATACGCTCTATCACACATAAGCCTCATTATATCTTCCTCAAAACAGCCACCATACCTACCTATCATGGCATTTCCATAGCCATTCCGAGATATATTGCCATGCAACTTCCATCATCATCATATTCATGACTTGAGCATTCATTGTCATATTGCTTTGCATGATCGTAAGATAGCTAGCATGATGTTTTCGTGGCTTGTCCGTTTCTTTGATGTCATTGCTACGCTAGATCATTGCACATCCTGGTACACCGCCGGAAGCATTCATATAGAGTCATATCTTTGTTCCAGTATCGAGTTGTAATATCGAGTTGTAAGTAGATAAAAGTGTGATGATCATCATTATTAGAGCATTGTCCCCAAAAATAAAAATAAAAAAGAAAGGCCAAAGAAAAAAATAAAAAAAATAAAAAAATAAAAGGGGCAATGTTACTATCTCTTTTTTCACACTTGTGCTTCAAAGTAGCACCATGTTCTTCATGTAGTGAGTCTCATATCTTGTGCTTCAAAGTAGCACCATGTTCTTCATATAGATTGTCTCCTATGTTGTCACTTTCATATACTAGTGGGAATTTTCATTATAGAACTTGGCTTGTATATTCCAACAATGGGCTTCCTCAAATGCCCTAGGTCTTCATGAGCAAGAAAGTTGGATGCACACCCACTTAGTTTCTTTTGTTGAGCTTTCATACACTTATAGCTCTTAGTGCATCCGTTGCATGGCAATCCCTACTCCTCGCATTGACATCAATTGATGGGCATCTCCATAGCCCGTTGATTAGCCACGTCGATGTGAGACTTTCTCCTTTTTGTCTTCTCCACATAACCTCCATCATTATATTCTATTCCACCTATAGTGCTATATCCATGGCTTGCGCTCATGTATTGCGTGAGGGTTGAAAAAGCTGAAGCGCGTTAAAAAGTATGAACCAATTGCTCGGCTTGTCATCGGGGTTGTGCATGATGGGGGCATTTTGTGTGACGAAAATGAAGCATGGCCAAACTGTATGATTTTGTAGGGATAAGCTTGCTTTGGCCTTGTTGTTTTGAAAAGACATGATTGCTTTATTGGTACGCTCGAAGTATTATTGTTTTTTATGTCAAATGATAGACTATTGCTTTGAATCACTCGTGTCTTAATATTCATGCCATGATTAGACATATGATCAAGATTATGCTAGGTAGCATTCCACATCAAAAATTATCTTTTTTATCATTTACCAACTCAAGGACGAGGAGGAATTAAGCTTGGGGATGCTGATACGTCTCCGTCGTATCTATAATTTTTGATTGTTCCATGCCAATATTCTACAACTTTTATATACTTTTGGCAACTTTTTATACTATTTTTTGGGACTAACATATTGATCAAGTGCCCAGTGCTAGTTCCTGTCTGTTGCATGTTTTTTGTTTCGCAGAAACCCAATATCAAACGGAGTCAAAACGGGATAAAAACGGACGGAGATTTTTCTGGAATATTTGTGATTTTTCGGAAGTAAAATCAACGCGAGATGGTGTCCGGGGTGGCCACGAGACAAGGGGGCGCGGCCTCCCCCCTGGGCGCGTCCTGGGCTCTCGTGGGCCACCCGTAAGGCGGTTGATGCTCTTCTTTTGGTGCAAGAAAGATAATTTTATGAGAAAGATCTGGGCGAAATATTCACCCCAGTCAGAGTTACGGATCTCCAGATATAAAGGAAACGGTGAAGGGGTAGAATCTGAGAACGCAGAAACAGAGAGATAGATCCAATCTCGGAGGGGCTCTCGCCCCTCCCACGCCATGGGAGCCAAGGACCGGATGGGAAACTCTTCTCCCATCTAGGGAGAAGGTCAAGGAAGAAGAAGAAGAAGAAGGGGGGCTCTCTCCCCCTTGCTTCCAGTGGCGCCGGAACACCGCCGGGGGCCATCATCATCACCGCGATCTTCACCAACACCTCCGCCATCTTCACCAACATCTCCATCACCTTCCCCCATCTAAATCCAGCGGTCCACTCTCCCGCAACCCACTGTACCCTCTACTTGAACATCGTGCTTTATGCTTCATATTATTATCCAATGATGTGTTGTCGTCCTATGATGTCTGAGTAGATTTCTATTGTCCTATCGGTGGCTGATGAATTGCTATGATTGGTTTGAGTTGCATGTTTTATTATTGGTGCTGTCCTATGGTGCCCTCCGTGTCGCGCAAGTGTGAGGGACTCCCGCTGTAGGGTGTTGCAATGCGTTCATGATTTGCTTATAGTGGGTTGCGTGAGTGACTGAAACACAAACCCGAGTAAGTAGATTGTTGCGTATGGGATAAAGGGGACTTGATACTTTAATGCTATGGTTGGGTTTTACCTTAATGAATCTTTAGTATTTGCGGATGCTTGCTAGAGTTCCAATCATAAGTGCATATGATCCAAGAAGAGACAGTATGTTAGCTTATGCCTCTCCCTCAAATAGAATTGCAATAGTGATTATCGGTCTAGTAACGTAGTCAGTTGCTTAGGGACAATTTCACAACTCCTACCACCACTTTTACACACTCACTATATTTACTTTATTTGCATATTTATCTAAACAGACCCTAGCTTTTATTTACATGTTCTTTATTATCTTGCAAACCTATCCTATCACACCTACAAAGTACTTCTAGTTTCATACTTGTTCTAGGTAAAGCAAACGTCAAGCATGCGTAGAGTCGTATTAGTGGCCGATAGGACTTGAGAGAGTATTTGTTCTACCTTTAGCTCCTTGTTGGGTTCTACACTCTTACTTATCGAAAGAGGCTACAACTATCCCGTATACTTGCGGGTTATCAGCAGTCCATTGGAGTGAGTTGCACTTTCAATACCTACACGAGTTAGTCCCACAAGGAACAAACAAGGATATCCATGGACATAGAGTGATGCACACACAAGATGATGTCCATGAAAGCATTAGGTTACCTTGTCCCTTGTCGTACCAACAAGAGGGTTTGTGACTCCTTGAACTAGTGCTAGATGTGGAAGTAGATTGCACTTGTCCTTGCCAAAATGATATGAGTGAAGTATATTGGCGGAGTCACCCTCAAGAACTCTCTAGTCCTTATTATTTGGGATCCACATCATCTTGATGGGAATCCTTGGGGCTGTAGTGGAAGTTGATGAAGTAGAACTTGATGTATTCTTGGGAACCCACTTGACCAAGGCCTTGGGAGCTTCTTCAAATGCATCAATCTCCTCTTGAAGCTTGTCCTTGCCTTTTTGCTTGTGGTCTTGTGGTGGAAGATCATCTTGAGCTTGTGTCCCTTGGAAAGAAGTAGGATCATACTTCTCTTGTTGGGTAACAAACTCCGTCTTGGGGTATTGATCTTCTTCCCACTCAACTCCATTGGCATTGAACTTTCGTTCAAAACCAACACCTTGATTCTTCCAGTGCCTTCCTTGCTTGCGTACAATTTCCTCAAATTTCTTACTTCCGGCAAGGCTCTTGTAGACACCTTTCTCTATAATGCCCTTCAATAAGCTATTTTCTTGCTCAAGTGTAACTTGGCTAAGAGAATCATTAGTAGAATCAAGAGAACTACTAGAAGCAACAACATATATTGGATTTAGCATGATTATTGTTACTACTAGAAGAAGAATCTTTCTTACTCTTGTTGCTAGATTTTACTTGTGGCATGTAAGTAGATAAGAGTAAACGCTTGGCAATGTAAGAAGAACTTTTCTTGCAAAGATCATCATTGATTGCCTTTAAAAACTCATGCTCTTGCTCAAGGTTGAGCTTTTGAAAGCGTAACTTCTCATAAGTCTTTAAAAGTTCTCAATGATCTTCCAAGGTAGTTTCATGAGCTAACTTAAGAGTGTTTATTTCTTTAGTTAGACGCTCAATCTTCTCCTTATCATTGTCATTCGTTTTATATTGATTAGCATGATTAATTGACGTTTCATCATAGTATTCATCACTAGAGTTGTCAACAAGTAAATCATCATCACCTAACAAGTCATCTTCATCACTATTGAAATCAACATACTCAGGGTGTGATACCTTTGGGACTTTAGCCATGAAGCATCTTACAATTCCTTCATTTGGTGAATCAAATATGTTGTAGGAGTTGGTTCACAAGTGCTAGACCGGCAACACCTTCATCTTGAGTGTATTCGGAGTTGGAGTGATAGCTTCTCTCGGAGTGATGGTCGGAGTTGGAGCTGGATACCCATTCACCCACATGAGCTTGATGTCTTCGCTTTGTGTAGCTCTTTGATGATTTGTCCTTCCTTTTTGAATCCTTCCTTCTCCGGGAGGTTCTTAGTTCATAACGATCATCTCTACTCCTCCTCTCTCTTGGTGGTGATTCTTCTATTCTACTTCTTCTTTTAGGTTAATCTTCTCTCCTTTTGTAAGGAGCCGTACACTCATTGGAGTAGTGTCCGGGTCTTCCACAGTTGTAGCAATTACGTTCATGACTCGAAGATCTTTTGTCATTGTAGGACCTTGACTTGGAACTTCTTTCCTTGCTTCTACTCTTGTAGAACTTGTTGAAGTTTTTCACCATTAGGCTCAATTCCTCATTGAAGGTTTGTTTCTCACTTGATGATGTAGGATCATCACATGAGGCTTTGTAAGAACCACTTGACTTGTTGTGAAGCTCTTCCTTATCCTTGAGTGACATATCATGAGCAACAATTCTTCCAATGACTTCCGTTGGCTTGAGATCTTTGTAACTAGGCATAATTCGGATCAATGTGCACACGATATCATATTTTCCATCTAAGGGTCTTAGGATATTCTTGATGATGAATCTGTCGGTCATCTCTTCACTTCCTAAGCCGGCAATCTCATTTGTGATGAGAGCAATCCTAGAGTACATTTCAGCGACACCTTCACCATCCTTCATTTTGAACTTGTCAAGTTGACTTTGAAGCACATCCAATTTGGATTCCTTGACGGAGTTGGTACCTTCGTGCATATCAATCAAAGTATCCCAAATTTCCTTTGCATTCTCAAGGGGGCTGATTTTATTGAATTCTTCGGAGCACAATCCGTTGAAGAGGATATCACAAGCTTGAGCATTTTATTGTAGCATCTTCATTTCTTTTGTGGTAGCTTCACCGTTCGATTCTCTCCCATCGAAGAATTCACCTTGCAAGCCAATACACACAATAGCCCAAACGGCGGGGTTATGTCCAAGAATATGCATTTTCATCTTATGCTTCCAACTAGCAAAATTTGTACCATCAAAGTAAGGACCTCTACGGTGGTAATTTCCCTAGCTAGACGCCATACTCTCCTAGGTTGTGAAACCAAGGCTATGATCACCAAAAGCTATGGAAATCAAGGCTAATGGAGACCATAGCTCTGATACCAATTGTAGGATCTAAAGTATGTCTAGAGGGGGGGGGGGTGATTAGACTACTTGACCAAATAAAAACTTAACCTTTTCCCAATTTTAGGTCTTGACAGATTTTATCAACTTAGCACAAGTCAAGCAATCTTAACACAATTCATGCAAGCATGCAAAGAGTATATAAGCAGCGAAAAGTAAAGCATGCAACTTGCAAGAATGTAAAGGGAAGGGATTGGAGTGTGCAAACGCAATTGGAGACATGGATGTTTTTGGCGTGGTTCCGATAGGTGGTGCTATCGTACATCCACGTTGATGGAGACTTCAACCCACGAAGGGTAATGACTGTGCGAGTCCACGGAGGGCTCCACCCACGAAGGGTCCACGAAGAAGCAACCTTGTCTATCCCACCATGGCCATCGCCCACGAAGGACTTGCCTCACTAGGGTAGATCTTCACGAAGTAGGCGATCTCCTTGCCCTTACAAACTCCTTGGTTCAACTCCACAATCTTGTCGGAGGCTCCCAAGTGACACCTAACCAATCTAGGAGACACCACTCTCCAAAAGGTAATAGAGGTGTGTTGATGATGAACCCCTTGCTCTTGTGCTTCAAATGATAGTCTCCCCAACACTCAACTCACTCTCATAGGATTGGATTTGGTGGAAAGATGATTTGAGTGGAAAGCAACATGGGGAAGGCTAGAGATCAAGATTCGTATGGTTGGACTGGAATATCTTGGTCTCAACACATGAGTAGGTGGCTCTCTCTCAGAAAATGAGTAGTGGAAGTGTAGGCACGTTCTGATGGCTTACCTCACAAATGAGGAGAGGGTGGAGGGATATATATATAGCCTCCATACAAAATCTAACCATTACACACAATATACCAAACTCGGTGGGACTGAATCAGAAAACTCGGTCGGACCGGTTCAGTACATAATGTGACCGTTAGACAAATTCGTTGGGACCGACATGTCAACTCGGTGGGACCGATATCTTTAGGTTTAGGGCATAACGTAATCTCGGTTTGACTGATTACGCAAAATTGGTTGGACCGACTTTGGTAATAAGCTAACCAGAGAGTTGGTCAGGCAAACTCGGTGGGACCGATTCGCTCGTCTTGGTGGGACCGAAGCGTTACGAAAAGGAAACAGAGAGTTTGCATTGCAGACTCGGTGGGACCGATCGCTCATCTTGGTTAGACCGAAACGTTACGAAGGGAACAGAGAGTTTGCAATCCCATCTCGGTGAGACCGAGATCCCTATCGGTGAGACCGAAGTGACTAGGGTTTTCTGGCAGTGGCTATGTGAAATGAACTCAGTGGCGCCGGATGGATCAAATCGGTGGGGCCGAGTTTGACATTTGGTTTGGGACAAATGTGGATATGAGAAAGTGGTTGAGGGCTTTGGAGCATATCACTAAGCATTTTGAGCAAGCAAGCCATTAAGCAACACCTCATCCCCTTTTAATAGTATTGGCTTTCCTATAGACTCAATGTGATCTTGGATCACTAAAATAGAAAATGTAGAGTCTTGGTCTTTAGAGCTTGAGCCAATCTTTTGTCCTGAGCATTTTGAGGGATCCACAATCCTAATCCATGCCATGCCAAACATTGAACTTTCCTGAAATATTTATATTGAAATGGCATTAGTTCAATGAGCTATATGTTGTTAATCATTACCAAAACTACCCAGGGATAGTTGCACTTTCAATCTCCCCCTTTCTGGTAATTGATGACAACATATAGATCAAAGCTTCAACAAATGATAATAAGATTGAAATACATCGTCGGTTTGAGAAGTATGTGACAAGCAAAAGCTCCCCCTAAATTTGTGCATTATTTAAAATTTGCTTTGGACTGCAAATGCACAATGTGTTAGGATCATGGGTCACTCTTCAATGTAACATACATCTTGGGGGAGCGCTCAAAATGATAACAATTGAAAACATGCACTCATCACAAAGCATGATCATAAATGGATATAAGGGATAATATCATTCAAGCACACATTAAGGTGGCATATGATCAAACACATGATCATCCAAGTATCTCAAAAAAGACATAGTGTATCAAGCAAACACACAATAAAGTATCAAGCAAATAGAGTGCAAAAAGAGATAAAAACAACACACACACACACTCTCTCTCTCTCTCGAAGACTATGATCTATACATATTTCTCCCCCTTTGGCAACAAGTTACCAAAAAGTTAAAAATATGCATAGTGCTATGCGTCTCTCAGGCTTGGTCTTCATGAGGAGGTGTAGAGATGACTCCAAGGACAAAGGCTTCAGTTGAAGTAGCTGGAGCTGGTGGAGTGGCTGCTGGAGGTGGCACTGAAGCTGTGGATGCTGGTGCAGATGTAGTGGCTCTTGTATCAGGAACAAGAACTGCAGCAAACCTCTGACCTCTTGGCACTCTTGTGAAAGCATCTATAGTAGACTTGCCTTTCTTCTCCTCTACTTCCTCCTGGAGTTGCTCAACTACTGACTGAATCTCAGTTACTTTGACATCAAGATCATAGAATTTATGTTCAATGATCCTCTCCAAACTCTCCTGATTTTTAGTCAGGGTGGCCAAGCCCTTCTCAATCCTCGAGGTGGATTGGATCAGATATCCAAGTTGATCTTGTTTACTCTTTAAGAACACCTGAGATGCCTCTTCAGCACTTGGCATCTTTGCAGCTTTCTCTGCCCTTGCCTTCTCTCTCTGCTCATGTGCTTGCACTGAGGAAGGATCTTTCTCATCCATAACAACAGTGTTATCCTCAAAATCTGGCTTGAGAGGTAAATGCTCCTTGTCCAACAAATAAGTGCCTGTGCCCATCTTGGAGTTGATGAGCACCTAAATTTGTGGAGCATACCCACAAGACCTCTTCTGATCTGCAGTTGTCCTCTTGATTGTTTCCACAATCAGACTCATCACTTTGAACTTCTGAGGAACATCAAATATGTGCAACAAGTTGATGGAATGTCCTCTTATCATTCTGTGATCTCTAGACTTGGGCAAAAGGGTGTGCCTCAGGATGGTATTGATTGTAGGCAGGCCTGACAATAAGTGCTTCACTGAGCCAAACTTGTGAGTTTCCAGGTCTGCATCAGGAATTTCCTTGTACATACTTGCCATTTAGTTATGGTCTTTCTTCTTCTTAGCACACACATCCAAGTCATCCTCATGAGCTTTTTGGGGCATTTATCAATCTAGCCCATTCATCAACAGTGGACTGGTACCTAGTACCTTCTGACATCCATACAATTCTGCCATCAGGATAGAAGTGAGTAGTGGAGTAAAATTGCATCATCAACTCATCGTTCCACTTAGTGAGGTTCTGGCCAACAAACTTGTCCACTTCACAAGCCTTGAAGCTATCATAGACACCTGGGAAGTGATCTTAATTTTCTCTAATGTATGTCCAGTCAACCCATCTCATGTCACACACTATTGGCTTCTTGTCAAGCAGAATAGTCTCATAGAAATCTTGTTGTTCCTTAGTGTGGAACTTGTAATCCACATCAATTCTCCTTACAGAATATGGGTCATTTTTCCTCCAAAGTATCAGACCTGCATCCTTCCTGATTCTCATGTCCTCTGCCACAGGATGTGTATCATTGTGGTCTGGAATCTTTGGTTTGAGCTTCCTTAGCACTTGGGCTTCAGCTTCTTCTTCTTCAACTTCAGGCACTGGGGCCTTGTTCTTCTCCTCAGCAGGAATGTTTCTTGTACTCCTCTTAGGTGCAGACTTGGTGGCTGGAGTAGCAGCTTTGGGAGCAGGTTTGGGCTTAGCAGTAGCCCCTGACTTAATTGCATCTCCCATTAGCTTTTGTGCCTTAGGTGCTGGAGCAGCATCCTCTTCCTCTTCATCATCAGATGGGTCTCTCACCATAGTAGACTTTCCAAGAACTTTAGCTGTAGTGGTTCTTGCCCTCTTCTTCTTCTTCTTCTTCTCATCACCAGCTGCCTCTTCTTTCAGATTCAATTGTGAACTTCATGGTTTCTCCCGTGGCAACTTTCCTTGGTTTGGATGTAGGCAGTCTCCTTGCTGGTGCCTTTCTGTTCATGCCTGGCTTAGTGGATGCAGCAGTGCCAAAATCCTTCTTCACCACCTTCTTCTTTGAAGTGGCCTCATCCTCAGCTGCAACATAATCATCATCTTCTGAATCTGAAGTTCTCTTCTTTCTTGCTCTAGTAGCTACCTTGGGCAAGTTACTAGGTGTGCTCCTGCTGCCCTCATCATAGCTGCTGGAGGGACTAGTGCCCTCACTCAATCGCTCTTGCTGTTCAGATCTATTCTAGCTGTCACTTTTGTCGGACATCTTGCAGGCATACTGTTAGCAGACCCTGTGAATAGGTTGTAGATGAGGTAGAGTAGGTGAGCATCACAAAGTACAAAGGTTTTGCAAAACAAATTGAGTCAAAAACTTAGTTTTAGTTCTCTACAGAAATGATCTCGGAGCTACCGAATTGACAAACTCAGTGATACCGAAGCAATACTTGGAACCTAAACTAGTGAACTCGGTCAGACCGAGTCACAGTTCGGTGACACCGAGATTGCTAGGGTTTCACGGAATCTTGAACTCGGTCACACCGACTTGCAATTTTCGGTCAGACCGAAAAGCACATGTGCAATGGCCTAAGACGAATCGGTGAGACCGATTTCTACATTTCGGTCGGTCTGAGATGACTTCTGCGGAGAGCTAACTCTAAAATTTTCGAATCAAACTAGGCCTAAGGAAGATTTAGCTGGATAGATCAATCTCATTAGTGGCAAGAATCATAGCATTGTCCTTGTGCTAGGAATCGGAGTTAAAAAGACAGCACAAGGGGTCGAACACGTACCCTAGAATGGCGGGTGTTCTCTATGGCAGCGACGGCGGAGCAGAATCCATCGATGGCGGTAGAATCCAATGGCGGGAGGTCGCTGGCGACGAGGAGATGATCCGGAGACCCGAGGAGGCAGAGCAGGACACGCGTGGGCTGAGGGGATTTGAAGTAATTTCCAAAATCTCACCCGTGGGTATTTATATCCCGACCCTATCGGTGTGACCGAGTGGAACAACTCGGTGGCACCGAGATTGCAGAATCGCAAGCGGTTGCTGCAACTCAGTGTGACCAAAGTGTTCAAATCTGAAAGTGTGTTACATCGACTATAGGGGGGTGAATAGGCAATTTTTATGAATTCTTCACTGAGGAATTTCCGGGTGAGGAAATTCCTAAGCAAAGAACTACTTGCAGCGGGATAAGTACTTAGGTATAAGCAAAAAATAGTAACAGCATAGTCATCATGATGAAATGAAAGACAAACACAGAGTACAGAAAGCGTAAACACAGGATAAGCAGGATGAAGACAAAACAAACTGAATAAATAGGATTGAGGAATTAGAGAAAGTCTTCAGTCAAAGTCTTCAAACAGTAATGATCAGGTTCATCAACACATAACTGAGAAAATGAAAGGGTTGAGGAAATAGAACCAGTTGGCTTGGTGAGGATAATGATTTGGTAGACCAGTTCCAACTTCTGTGACAGTTGTACGTCTGGTTGGAGCGGCTGAGTATTTAAACTCGAGGACACACAGTCCCCAGACACACAATCCGCACTGTATTCTCCTTGAGCTAAGATCACACAGACCTCGCCCAACAGTAGAGGTAAGTCTTCACAGGTGACTTCCAAACCTTCACAGACTTGGTCACTCGGCAATCCACAATTCCTCTTGGATGCTCAAACCATGACGCCTAACCGTCTGGAGGATACACAGTCCTCAAAGGTAACAAGCGTCGGTTCCACACAGGAACAATCTCTTCAGTGATGCTCAATCACTTTGGGTTTTGTAGGTTTGGGTTTGGGATTTGGGTTTTCCTCACTTGATGATTTTCGCTCAAAGTCCTCGGAGGATGGGATGCTATCAAATGACAAATGTCAATTTCTCTCGGAGTAGCCAACCAGCTAGTGATGACCCACAAGTGTAGGGGATCTATCGTAGTCCTTTCAATAAGTAAGAGTGTCGAACCCAATGAGGAGCAGAAGGAAATGATAAGCGGTTTTCAGTAAGGTTTTCTCTGCAAGCACTGAAATTGTAGGTGATAGATAGTTTTGCGATAAGATAAATTGTAACGAGTAACAAGTAAATAAAGTAAATAAAGTGCAGCAAGGTGGCCCAATCCTTTATGTAGCAAAGGATAAGCCTGGACAATTTCTAATAATGAGAAAGGAGCTCCCGAGGACACATGGGAATTATCGTCAAGCTAGTTTTCATCACGCTCATATGATTCGCGTTCGGTACTTTGATTAATTTGATATGTGGGTGGACCGGTGCTTGGGTACTGCCCTTACTTGGACAAGCATCCCACTTATGATTAACCCCTATTGCAAGCGTCCACAACTACAAAAGAAGTATTAAGGTAAACCTAACCACAACATTAAACATATGGATCCAAATCAGCCCCTAACGAAGCAACGCATAAACTAGGGTTTAAGCTTCTATCACTCTAGCAACCCATCATCTACTTATTACTTCCCTATGCCTTCCTCTAGGCCCAAATAATGGTGAAGTGTCATGTAGTCGACGTTCACATAACACCACTAGAGGAAAAGACAACATACATCTCATTAAAATATCGAACGAATACCAAATTCACATGACTACTAATAGCAAGACTTCACCCATGTCCTCAGGACAAACGTAACTACTCACAAAGCATATTCATGTTCATAATCAGAGGAGTAATAATATGCATTAAGGATCTGAACATATGATCTTCCACCAAATAAACCAATTAGCATCAACTACAAGGAGTAATCAACACTACTAGCAACCCACAGGTACCAATTTGTGGTTTTGATACAAGATTGGATACAAGAGATGAACTAGGGTTTTGAGAGGAGATGGTGATGGTGAAGATGTTGATGGAGATTGACCCCCTCCCGATGAGAGGATCGTTGGTGATGACGTTGTTGATGATTTCCCCCTCCCGGAGGGAAGTGTCCCTGGCAGAACAGCTCTGCCGGAGCTCTAGATTGGTTCCGCCAAGGTTCCGCCTCGTGGCGGCGGAGTTTCGTCCCGTAAGCTTGCCCATGATTTTTTCCAGGGTAAAAGCCCTCATATAGCCGAAGATGGACATCGGGGGGCCACCATGGGGCCCAGGAGACAGGGGGCGCGCCCAGTAGGGGTGGGCGCGCCCCCACCCTCCTGGCCAGGGTGTGGGCCCCATGTTCTTTTGCTCAGTAATTCTTATTAATTCCAAAAACATGTTTCGTGGAGTTTCAGGATTTTTGGAGCAGTGCAGAATAGGTTTCCAATGTTTGCTCCTTTTCCAGCCAGAATTCCAGCTGCCGTCATTCCCCCTCTTCATGGTAAACCTTGTAAAATAAGATAGAATAGCCATAAGTATTGAGATATAATGTGTAATAACAGCCCATAATGCAATAAATATTGATATAAAAGCATGATGCAAAATGGACGTATCAACTCCCCCAAGCTTAGACCTCGCTTGTCCTCAAGCGGAAGCCGATATCAAAGAATATGTCCACATGTTTTAGAGATAGAGGTGTCGATAAAAATAAAATACGGACATGAGGGCATCATGATCATTCTTGTAACAGCAACACATATAGATTTTATCATATGATTTCTTATACTTAAGTAACAATAAATTCACAATGTCAAGTATGGTTCAAAAACTTCATTGAGAACTAACAAACTATATTCTCAGTCATTGAAGCAATTGTAATTTATCATAACATCAGAAAGAGTCAACAATAGAGCTTTTCAGCAAATCCACATACTCAACTATCATGTAGTCTTCTACAATTGCTAACACTCACTCAATACTTGTGGTTATGGAGTTTCAACCGGACACTGAGAAAGATAGGGGCTTATTGTGTTGCCTCCCAATGTATTCACCTTTAGGTGATGTCAACAATAATAGCCCATGCTAACTTACATCCAATTGGATATATATATATATATATATATATATATATATATATATATATATATATATATATATATATATATATATCATGATCTTTCAAACACGAAGAGCTTGCCAAAGGATAAAATGAAAAAGGGAAAGGTGAAGATCACCTTGACTTAAGCATAAAGTAAAAACATAAAGTAAAAGATAGGCCCTTCGCAGAGGGAAGCAGAGGTTGTCATGTGCGTTTAGGGTTGGATGCACAAAATCTTAATGCAAAAGAACGTCCCCTTGTATGTGGACCTTTATTATGCAGTCCGTCACTTTTATTACTTCCACAACAAGATCGTATAAAGCTTATTTTCTCTGCACTAATAAGTCATACATATTTAGATAGCAATTTTTATTGCCTGCAACATGAGAACTTACTTGAAGGATCTTACTCAATCCATAGGTAGGTATGGTGGACTCTCATGGCAAAACTGGGTTTAAGGATATTTGGAAGCACAAGTAGTATCTCTACTTGGTGCAAGGAATTTGGCTAGCATGAGGGGCAAAGGCAAGCTCAACATGTTTGGATGGTCAATGACAATATACTTTAACTGAGATGTGAGAAAACATAAACCATTACGTTGTCTTCCTTGTCCAATGTCAACTCTTTTAGCATGTCATACTTAATGAGTGCTCCCAATCATAAAATATGTCCATGATAATATATTTATATGTGAACCTCTCTTTCCTTATCACTTCCTATTAATTGCAATGATGACCAAAACTACGTATGTCAACTCTCAACAACTTTTATGCCTCATACTTTCTATGTGTGAAGTCATCACTAACCATAAGATCATTATGAACTCTTTTATTCTTTCTACTTTCTCAAGATCATAGCAACATAGCAAAGCCCTTGACTCAACACTAATCTTTATTATAGATAGCTCACGGACTCGATTACATAAAGAGATCACAAAGCAAAACTCAAAACTAAATGATACTAAAACTTCAATCTACTAGATCAAGATACTACTAAAAGGATCGAACTAAATAAAACAGTAAAGATAGGAGTGTGATGGTGATACGATACCGGGGCACCTCCCCCAAGCTTGGCAGTTGCCAAGGGGAGTGCCCATACCAATGTGATTATGTCCTTGGAGGTGGTGAAGTAGGAGTTGTTGATGATGTAGGCTTCTTCCTCAATTTACGCTTGAGCATAGTATTTTGCTCTATTAGGTCCTCGATCTCCCGCTCAAGGCTCAATACTCTTTTGCACAATTCCTGTCTATTCTCCTGCAAGAGACGAAAAGGAATAAACTAGATTTTTGACTTCTTTGCTCTATTAGGGAGGCTTGACTTTTTAAACTCCACATGCATGTCCCCAGGTTGAGATAATGGGGATTCATCTTCGTCTGAACTCGTTTCCTCCTTTCCCTTAGGCTCATGGTGTTCCTCCTCCTCAGCGGTCCAGCCACCATGTTCCAAGTCCCCATCGACCCTAGGGTCTGCAAGAAAATCAGCCACATAGCTTTCCCCTTCCGAATCTTGAGACGACATATTGCTCTAAATCTGTAATAGAAATAGCTCAAAACGAAAACAGAGGATATTTGCATGATACGGTGGTCAAAACCTTCGGGAGTATATACAATGAATTTTTACGAACCAAAATATGTAACGTGCAAGAAAACGGAGTCCGGGAGGCACACGAGGTGTCCACAAGACAGGGGGCGCGCCTAGAAGGGTGGGCGCGCTCTCCACTCTATTGGGGGCCTTGTGTCCCTCTCGGACTACTTCTTTCTTCCTAAAATTCTTAAATATTCCAAAACTGATAAAAATTGCCATTGGAGTTGTTTTGGAGTCGGTTTACTTACGTACCACATACCTATTCCTTTTCGGAGTCTGGAACGTTCTGGAAAGTGTCCCTTATATATTCCTCCGGGGTTACAGTTTCAATAATATTAGTTTCAACATTGATAGGATTACCTGAAATATAATGTTTAATTCTTTGACCGTTCACCACCCTCGGACTTGTGCCTTCGAAGTTGTTGATTTTTATGGCACCAGAACGATAGACCTCCTCGATAACGTAAGGGCCTTCCCATTTAGAGAGAAGTTTTACTGCAAAAAATCTTAAACGAGAGTTGAATAATAACACATAATCTCCTACGTTAAACTCACGCTTTTGTATCCTTTTATCATGCTAGTGTTTGACTTTTTCTTTAAATAGCTTGGCATTCTCGTATGCCTGGGTTCTCCATTCATCAAGTGAGCTAATGTCAAACAACCTCTGCTCACCGGCAAGTTTGAAGTCATAGTTGAGCTCTTTAATAGCCCAATATGCTTTATGTTCAAGTTCAAGAGGTAAATGACAAGCTTTCCCATAAACCATCTTATATGGAGACATACCCATAGGATTTTTGTATGCACTTCTATAGGCCCATAATGCATCATCAAGTTTTTTGGACCAATTCTTTCTAGATCTATTCACAGTCTTTTGCAAAATTAATTTGAGCACTCTATTGCTCAACTCTACTTGACCACTAGACTGCGGATGATAAGGAGATGCGATTCTATGATTAACATCATACTTAGCAAGCATCTTATGGAAAGCACCATGAATAAAATGTGAACCACCATCGGTCATAAGATATCTAGGGACTCCAAACCTCGGAAAAATAACTTCTTTAAGCATTTTGATAGAGGTGATATGATCAGCACTACTAGTTGGAATAGCTTCTACCCACTTAGTAACGTAATCAACAACAACTAAAATATGTGTATAACCATTAGAGGCAGGAAAAGGTCCCATATAATCAAAGCCCCAAACATCAAACGGTTCAATAACAAGAGAACAATTCATAGGCATTTCTTGACTTCTACTAATATTACATATTCTTTGACATTCATCACAAGATAAGACAAACTTACGAGCATATTTGAAGAGAGTAGGCCAATAAAAACTAGATTGCAGTACCTTGTGTGCAGTCCTATCTCCAGTGTGGTGTCCTCCATAGGATTCAGAGTGACACTTGCATAGGATCTATTCCTATTCATGCTCAGGTACACAACATCTAATAACACCATCTACTCCTTCTTTATAAAGGTGTGGGTCATCCCAAAAGTAATGTCTTAAATCATAAAAGAACTTTTTCTTTTGCTGGTATGTGAAACTAGGAGGTATAAATTTAGCAACAATGTAATTAGCATAATCAGCATACCAGGGAGCAGTATGAGAAGCATTAACAACCGTTAATTGTTCATCAGGAAAGCTATCATCAATAGGCAGTGGGTCATCAAGAACATTCTCTAACCTAGACAAGTTGTCTGCAACGGGGTTCTCAGCTCCCTTTCTATCAATAATATGCAAATCAAATTCTTGGAGAAGGAGAACCCATCTAATGAGTCTAGGCTTAGCGTCTTTCTTTTCCATGAGATATTTAATAGCAGCATGATCAGTGTGAATTGTAACTTTGGAATCAACAATATAAGGTCTAAACTTATCACATGCAAACACAACTGCTAAGAATTCTTTTTCAGTAGTAGCATAATTTCTCTGGGTAGTATCAAGAGTCTTACTAGCATACTGGATAACATTCAATTTCTTATCAACTCTTTGCCCTAGAACAGCACCTACAACATAATCACTAGCATCACACATAATTTCAAAAGGTAAATTCCAATCAGGTGGCTGAACAACATGTGCAGTGACCAAAGCTTTCTTAAGTATTTCAAATGCTTCTACACAATCATCATCAAAGACAAAAGGAATATCTTTTTGCAATAAATTAGTCAGAGGCCTAGAGATCTTAGAAAAGTCCTTAATGAACCTCCTATAAAAACCGGCATGACCAAGGAAACTTCTTATACCTTTTATGTCCTTAGGACATGGCATCTTTTCAATAGCATCAACTTTGACTTTGTCAACTTCAATACCTCTCTCAGAAATCTTATGCCCCATGACAATGCCTTCATTAACCATAAAGTGACACTTTTCCCAATTCAGGACGAGACTAGTGTCTTCGCATCTCTGCAAAACTCGATCAAGGTTGCTCAAAGAATCATCAAAAGAGGATCCATAAACGGAGAAGTCATCCATGAATACCTCACAAATCTTTTCACAAAAATCAGAGAATATAGCCATCATGCATCTTTGAAAGGTAGCAGGTGCATTACATAAACCAAAAGGCATATGTCTATAAGCAAAAGTGCCGAAAGGGCAAGTAAAAGTAGTTTTAGATTGACCCCCCGCTGACACAGGTATTTGAGAGAAGCGAGAATAACCATCTAGAAAGCATAAATGTGTGTGTTTGGATAGTCTTTGTAGCATTTGATCTATAAAAGGTAAAGAGTAATGATCTTTCTTAGTAGCTTTATTTAATTTACAGAAATCAATTACCATCCTACAACCTGTAATAATTCTTTGCGGGATCAATTCATCTTTATCATTAGAAACAACGGTAATACCTCCCTTTTTAGGAACACAATGGATAGGGCTTACCCAATCACTATCAGACAAGGTAGTCAGAATCCCGACTCGACTGCTAGAATCCTACGACTTCACGACCCTGCAGAAGCATGTCGATCCAAATCCTACTATGAATCTGGATCAGGTAGAATCCATGTTGAGTCGCGATCCAAACCATAGAATCCTGTACAAAACTATACAATCCCGACTATGGTATGGACTATGTTCGATTCTGCTAATTTATCTAAGCCGTTTGTTTAGTTGTAGCAGAATTGTATGCAATCATCCAAACCCCTTTTCATATACCTCATGGAACTTTATTCCCCTCCCAAGCCCAAATGCTCAGCCGCCGACACCTTTGATCTAACTCTCTGAAACCCTAGATCAAAATTGAGGATCAAGCTTGTCAACAGATAGAATTGGCGTGAAAATGGGCGATCCTTCAAGATTGATCGGAGAAGGAGATCAAGAAGGTTTAGCACTGCAGCTCAGATAAACAAGTGATCGAATATTCACGCACTCTAAAAAGAACCTAAGTAAAATTTCGTGCATTGAAGGTTTAAATGTTCTATATATTTGCCTCTTATATAGGTTCCATACATGCGAGCTATATGGTAGGTTAGCCATAAAAAGAAGTGGAATACAACTAGCACTGATGTGCACGTTCTTTGCTCCATATTTAGTGTCAAAACTCTATATAACCCATATAAATTTGTTGTGTGCATGCAAAATATCTTATTTGAGTAAATCTAGTAGAATCCTCGATTCCACGACTCGATCTTACGACTTGATTCTGTCTGAGGAAAATCGGTCCGACTCCGAATCCCGACTTTGACTACCTTGCTATCAGCAACGGGATAAATTATACGTGCCTCAAGGAGCTTTAGTATCTCCTTTCTTACCACTTCTTTCATCTTGGGATTCAGTCGTCATTGAGGATCTCTAACTGGTTTGGCATCTTTCTCCACTGTAATTTTGTGTTGGCATAACGTGGGACTAATGCCCTTAAGATCATCCAGAGTATATCCAATAGCAGCCCGGTGCTTCTTCAGAGTTTTCAATAATCTTTCTTCTTCTTGCTCTGAAAGGTTAACACTAATAATAACATGATATATTTTCTTTTCATCAAGATAAGCATACTAAGATTATCAGGTGATGGTTTGAGTTCAAACACGGGATCACCCTTGGGTGGAGGGGGATCCCCAAGAATTTCAACGGGAAGGTTATGTTTCAGCACAGGTTCCTGTTTAAGGAAAACTTCATCTATTTCCCTTCTTTCCTTCATAAACATTTCGTTTTCATGGTCTAGAAAATATTGTTCTAACGGATCAGTAGGAGGTACGGCAATGGAAGCAAGACCAATAATCTCATCCTTACTAGGTGATTCTCTATCACGAGGTTGTCTATGAAACTTAGCAAAATTAAACTCATGAGACATATCCTCTAAGCCAATTGTAACAGTATCCTTTTCACAATCAATCCTAGCCTTAACCATTTTCAAGAAGGGTCTACCGAAAATAATGGGACAAAAATCATCTTGTGGGGAACCAAGAACAAGAAAATCAGCAGGGTATTTAACCTTCCCACACAAGACTTCAACATCTCTAACTATCCCAACTGGTTTAATGGTATCCCTATTAGCAAGCTTATTAGTAACATCAATGTCTTCTAATTCAACGGGTGCAATTTCGTGCATAATTTCTTTATATAAATCATAGGGTATTGCACTAGCACTAGCACCCATATCACATAAGCCATGATAACAATGATCTCCTATCTTAACGGAAATAACAGGTGTGCCTACCACATGTCTATGTATCCTAGCATCTGGTCTAGCAATATTAGCTGTCTCACCACAGAAATAAATAACATGCCCATCTAAATCATCATCCAAGAGATCTTTAACCATAGCAATACTAGGTTCGACTTTGATTTGCTCAGGAGGTGTATAAGTCCTAGTATTACTCTTACGAACAACAGTCGAAGTTTTAGCATGATCCTTTATCCTAACAGGAAAAGGAGGTTTCTCAACATAAGTAGTGGGAACAATAGGATCACTATAGGTGATAGTCTTTTCTTCAACTGTAATAGGTGCAACTACTTTTACTTCAGAGGGAGGATTATATTTAAACCACTTCTCTTTAGGGAGATCAACGTGAGTAGGAAAAGATTCATAGAAAGAAGCTACTATCTCAGAGTCAAATCCATACTAAGCGCTAAATCCACGAAAAGCATCGGTATCCATAAAAGATTTAACACAGTCGAACTTAGGTGTCATACCTAACTCCTTACCATCGCCGGAACCCCAATCTTCAGAGTTGTGTTTAATTCTTTCCAATAAGTCCCAATTGAAATCAATATTCTTCAGCATATAAGAACCATCACAGAAAGTATCGAGCAGGTTGCGATCATTAAGAGAAAGCCAAGCATAATTTTTTTGAATAATCATTTCCCGGGAGAGCTCGTGATTGGGGCATGAATATAACATTGACTTAAGCCTCCCCCAAGCTTGAGCGATGCTTTCTCCTTCGCGAGGCCAGAAATTATATATGTAATTACGATCACGATGAACAAGATGCATAGGATAGAACTTCTGGTGAAATTCCAACTTCAATCATTTATAATTCCAAGATCCCGTATCATCACATAGCCTACACCATGTCAATGCAGCTCCCTTCAAAGATAAAGGGAAGACCTTCCTTTTGACAACATCATCGGGAATACCTGCAAGCTTAAATAATCCACAAACTTCATCCACAAAGATAAGGTGTAGATCGGGATGCAATGTTCCATCTCCTGCAAATGGATTAGCTAGCAGTTTCTGTATCATACCCGAAGGAATCTCAAAGTAAATATTTTCAAAAATTTCAGTAGGTTGAGAAGCAACTCTTTGCTCTCCTGCCCGGGGTGAAGATACCCCTAACAAGCCCCTCAAAGGATTAGTTTCCATAGTGACAAGTAACAGAAAATTGCAGCACACTATATAAATGTTTCCTTACCAAGTTCCACTCACCAAAAGCGCTACACTCCCCGGCAATGGCGCCAGAAAAGAGTCTTGATGACCCACAAGTGTAGGGGATCTATCCTAGTCCTTTTGATAAGTAAGAGTGTCGAACCCAACGAGGAGCAGAAGGAAATGATAAGCGGTTTTCAGTAAGGTTTTCTCTGCAAGCACTGAAATTGTAGGTGATAGATAGTTTTGCGATAAGATAAATTGTAATGAGTAACAAGTAAATAAAGTAAATAAAGTGCAGCAAGGTTGCCCAATCCTTTATGTAGCAAAGGATATGGCTGGACAATTTCTAATAATGAGAAAGGAGCTCCCGAGGACACATGGGAATTATCGTCAAGCTAGTTTTCATCACGCTCATATGATTCGCGTTCGGTACTTTGATAATTTGATATGTGGGTGGACCGGTGCTTGGGTACTTCCCTTACTTGGACAAGCATCCCACTTATGATTAATCCCTATTGCAAGCGTCCGCAACTACAAAAGAAGTATTAAGGTAAACCTAACCACAATGTTAAACATATGGATCCAAATCAGCCCCTAACGAAGCAACACATAAACTAGGGTTTAAGCTTCTGTCACTCTAGCAACCCATCATCTACTTATTACTTCCCTATGCCTTCCTCTAGGCCCAAATAATGGTGAAGTTTCATGTAGTCGACGTTCACATAACACCACTAGAGGAAAAGACAACATAAATCTCATCAAAATATCGAACGAATACCAAATTCACATGACTACTAATAGCAAGACTTCACCCATGTCCTCAGGAACAAACGTAACTACTCACAAAGCATACTCAGGTTCATAATCATAGGAGTAATAATATGCATTAAGGATCTGAACATATGATCTTCCACCAAGTAAACCAATTAGCATCAACTACAAGGAGTAATCAACACTACTAGCAACCCACAGGTACACATTTGTGGTTTTGATACAAGATTGGATACAAGAGATGAACTAGGGTTTTGAGAGGAGATGGTGATGGTGAAGATGTTGATGGAGATTGACCTCCTCCCGATGAGAGGATCGTTGGTGATGATTTCCCCCTCCCGGAGGGAAGTGTCCCTGGCAGAATAGCTCTGCCGGAGCTCTAGATTGGTTCCGCCAAGGTTCCGCCTCGTGGTTGTGGAGTTTCGTCCCGTAAGCTTGCCCACGATTTTTCCAGGGTAAAAGCCCTCATATAGCCGAAGATGGACGCCGGGGGCCACCAGGGGGCCCAGGAGATAGGGGGGCGCGCCCAGTAGGGGTGGGCGCGCCCCCCACCCTCTTGGCCAGGGTGTGGGCCCCCTGATGTATTTCTTACGCTCAATAATTCTTATTAATTCCAAAAACATGTTTCGTGGAGTTTTAGGATTTTTGGAGCAGTGCAGAATAGGTTACCAATGTTTGCTCCTTTTCCAGCCAGAATTCCAGCTGCTGACATTACCCCTCTTCATGGTAAACCTTGTAAAATAAGAGAGAATAGCCATAAGTATTGAGATATAATGTGTAATAACAGCCCATAATGCAATAAATATTGATATAAAATCTTGATGCAAAATGGACGTATCACTAGTGGTTGTATGGGGCGACTATTTATAGCCTAGGGAGCAGCCCGACATGATACGATATAAATGCCCTTGTCTGATATGACTGTTAGGTGGTAGGATATTTTGGACAGCTGGCGCGTGGCACATCAACGGTCGTATTTGAGTTTCGAATTCCTCAGGGCTATCATGTTCCTCACTGTGTAGGGAATCCACACTAGCGAATTCCTAACTCCTCAGTCAGAAAAAATTCCTCAGAGACTAGAAGATCTTCATCTCTGTTACTGAAGAAATTGATTGAATTGATACGAGATTTCCAATGGCTTCACTTGAAGGATTGAGTAGGTGTAGGATTTTGAGACGAGCATCACTTGGAAATCAGTTTCCTTAGTATTACCTCGACCCCCTTTAACAGTACGATGTTTCCTATGACTCAAGAAGAAGAAAATGAAACTACAAAAATAAAAGTCTTCATGCTTCAGATTCCTCGGATGAATATTGAAGTCTTCAAGGTCACACCAATTTCTTCACTTTCAAAGTCTTGAGGCGAACAAAGTCTTCAGCCGAAGACATTCATTTTTAGGGGTCGACTTTCACTGTAGATATCAAACTCCTCATTGACTTATAGAGCCTGTGTACACTCACAAACATATTAGTCCCTTAACCTATAAGTCTTCAATACACCAAAATCACTAAGGGGCACTAGATGCACTTACGATCTCCCCCCTTTTGGTGATTGATGACAATATAGGTTAAGTTTTCAATGGGGACAAACATAAGAATTGAAAGTACTCAATATTGAGGAATTTGATTGCAAGATATAGAAGAACTCCCCCTGAGGATGTGCATAGTGAGGAATTCGCTTTTGAAGCAATGCACATTTGAAGACTAGGATCATGGAGAACTCCCCCTATATCTTGTAATTCATACACGCATTTAACATATGGAATGAAGAATTTGAAATGCATGATGAAATATGGTGACTGGTGTAATTCAGCATGCGTGCATAACATTTATGAGGAAATAGCATGCATAAAAATAGAGCAAAAGTATCAGGTCACCATCGGACTTAAGTTTACAACTCAATCAACAAACACTTCAGAAGAGCGAGAGCTGCAACTTAACAAAAAAACGCCCATATATATAGATCCGCTTGAAGACTAACTCAAATTTCTCCCCCTTTGTCATCAAATGACCAAAAGGTATGAAAAGTGAGGACTAACGCCCCCGAAGAATTTCTTCACGAAGTCGAAGGAGGAGCGTCAGCGTTGTTGGGATCGTTTGTTGGAGTAGGGCCTGCCGCAGTGTCGTCCAGATCTTCATTTTCATCAGTATCATGGGATGAGAAATATGAACTGGGCACCAGAGGAGGAACTGCAACTTTCTTGAATTTCTTTGGTGGAGGATTAAACTAGCCGAAGTCCTGCTTGAAGACCATCTGCTTGAGATCCTCATCACCGTAAAGGTGAGACAGTATAGCCTAGGTGCGATCAAAAACTTCATTGAGGTAGTAATGGTTCTTCTTCACTGAATTATATGTGCAGTCATGTTGTGAAGAATTGAACCAAACTGACGTTTTACCCATTTGTGATTGCGATCCACCTTTTGATGAAGACTGAGGAGAAGCTCACGATCAGTTATCACCCTTGGAGCTGTTGCCTGAGGATTGTGCTTTGAGGCATTAGCGGCAGAATCATGAGTAGCAGAGTCATCATTGGTGGAATATGAAGCAGCTTTGTGAAACTGTCCATCCAATGGTCGAATGCCCTCATCAATAATTGCAGTTTCCTTGCCCTTTTCATCAGCTGAGGAAAATGTCCGCTTGATGACTTCAATTGGGGGCAAGTAGCCGCCATGGTTGAGTGTATCATCTTTGTAGTTGAGTGAAGACCTTGATCTGAGGAATCTCATGATCCATGGAGCATAAGGCTTCAACTCAAATGGGGACATTGCAATGTTTGCCAAAGTCCTCATGAAGAAATCATGGTAGTTCACAGGAATACCATGCATGATATTGAAAAGCAGATTCTTCATGATGCCAATGACTTCTTCATCATTCGAGTCGTGGCCTTTGATAGGACTCAATGTCTTTGTCAGGATGCGGTAGACAGTCCTTGGCACATATTGCAATTCCTTTCACAAGGAATTTTGTCATTGAGGCTTAACCAGGCTTCAACGGCTTCATCAACACTTGCATGAAATGATCTCACAGCTCAGTTTCAGAATAGATGAGACGTGCACCTTCTAGGGAAGGACTAACTGGCATGGCACGAAGCAATTCAGTGGCCATTGCCTTATAGTGTGTGTTCTCTGTCATCCAGTCCAACACCCATGAGTTCACATATTCAACATTGCCTGTGATGTGCAGCGTCGCATAGAATTGAAGAATGAGTTCTTCATTCCAATCGCAAATATCAGTGCAGAAACTGAGCAGGCCAGCATCATGAATGGCAACAAGGATTGGCGTGAAGCACGGTAGTGATTCCATATCCAAGTGAGGAATATGCTCATGGTCGAAGACTTTGTCCTTATTGAATAGCACTGAAGAATAGAAATTTGCTTGACTGGCTGTCCAGAAGCGCTTGCTCCTCAGACGAGCAGAATCATAGGGATTGTAATCAGTGAAGAATACATGCTCATTGAAGAAGGCATCGGCCTTGAACTTCGGAGTTTTGGAGATTGGATTCTTCGGCTGTGGTTGAGGAGTGTCAGTGATCTGAAGAATAACCTCTGGAATGTCAATTTCTGGAGCCGCAGGCTGATGAATTTCAATTTCTGCTTCATTTGCAGCCTGGGCCTCCATTTCTTCAGTAGCATTTTCATCAGCACTAGTGGCTGGAATTTCTTCATGAATGGAAGGGGCAGTGTGTATTTCTTCAGAGCTCATCTGAACTTCTGTTGGTGCTAGGGACTGGGGAATTTGCTGTAGTGGTGTGAACAGAGGAGAGTTGGGGTGTTGACTATCCCAAAAATCATCATTCACCACTGGAGTGGTGCAGCCAATGTCCACATCCTCATCCACTTCCATTTCTTCAACGCCGGCCTCTTCAGCAGTAGACTGAGGCGTTGGCGATGATACTTGAGGAGTTGAAGTGAAAGTCTCAACTTCAATTTCTTCATCCATTTGCTTTGTGGAAGCAGCAGAGGGATCTTCTTCAGCAGATTCTTCAGGAATATGATATTCTTCACCATAAGGAACAAGTTCCTTAGATGGCATGCTTGCAAGAGGAACAACATCAATGGGATTGTCAATTGAACTTGTCAAAATCATCACCTTCTTGGGGGCCAAAGATTCTGAGGCAGCTGATGCTTTCCTCTTCTTCAGAGCAGCTCGCTCTGCTGCTTTGGTTTTCTTGACTTCCAGAGAAAAAGGAAGAATTGGGCTTGGTGTTGGTGCAGGAGGAGCCATGGGAGTAGGATCAATTTCTTCAGGCACAACTGATGCAGTTGGCCTATCTTGAGAAATTTCTTCAGGCGCAGCAACAGATGCTTCAGCTGGCCTGGCCGATTCTTCAGGCGCAACACTAGTGGTTTCCCTGGCGGTTTCTTCAGAGGCTGGAATTTCGTCAGCAGCCCTGGTACTTGCAGTTTCATCAGCAGGCTGATTTTCATCAGCGGTGCTGGCATTTCCTTCAGTGGCTTGTGCAGATGCTTCAGCCGGAATGACTTCAATATGCATAGGAGCAGCAGCAGTCGAAGTGAATTTCTTCGTCAGCTTGAAGAATCTGACTTTGGCACCCTGCCATTCTGCCTTGTAGACGTCAAATTCTTCGCTGAGCTTTTTGATATCAGTTTGCAGTGCAATGAGCTGCTCAGGCGAAAGACTGAGGACATTGTCCTTTAGGTAGTGCCGCTTCTTGTACTGCGCTTTCTTAGCCACTCTGGCTTGGTCATACTTCCACTTTTCTTCAAAAATGAACGCCGTCACCATGTGACTTTGTCCAGGAGTGAGGCCCAACTCTGGCATTGGAGCATTGGGATCTTTGTGCCAGAGATCGATGAAATCCAGGACTTCTTTGGATCTAGTAGAAGGGGCACATCACACCCTTTGGCTCTAGTGTCCCGCTGCTGTCTGTCCTTGATGATATCAGCTAATTCATCATCATCAGCCTCATCATCAGATGGAGATTGAAAGACCACCTGCTTCTTCTGAGGACTTGGTCTAGTGCTTCGTCCAGCAGTGGTCTTGGTCTTTAGTAGTGTGGGACCGGTTGATGAAGGGTGAGCTGAAGAACTTGCTGAAGCTCCTGAGGCAATTGATATGCTAGTGGTCCTTTGGGACGTGACGAGATGCACAGGTCCTGAGGACTTTGCCGGAGGAGCTGAGGGTTTTGAAACCCGAGGAATTTGTACAGCTTGAGGAACTGGGGCAGCTTGAGGAAATTGCCTTGGTGGCACTGAGGAGATTGGCCGTGAGGGCATTGAAGAAGAACTTGGCTATGAGGGCATTGCTGAGGAAGTTGGTTTCTTGGCTAGCTTCTTTGGCATAGCCTTCTTGCTTGAAGAAGCCTCAGCAGCGGCAGCGGCATCAGCAGAATCCTCATTAAATTTCTTCACTGCTTCTTTGGCTTGCTTTGCCAGTTTAGCTTGCCGCCTGGCCCATTCTTCAGCATAATCCTGAGCAGCGGTAGCGGTACCAGCATAATCCTCACCAGGTGCCAGAGGAGGTCTTGAGCATGGAGGGTTAAGAGCGAAATTCTTAATGTACTTGGGAGTGACATATCTGTACTCCCTCCATTCTCTTGCCCATCTTCTTTCTATCCTCTGTATGCGTACTTTGCGCTCATTCTTCGTCTCCTTGCCATGAGTTGTCTCATCAAGCATGCAGTGTCGGTGTCAAGACCGGCAGATCTCGGGTAGGGGGTCCCGAATTGTGCGTCTAAGGCTAATGGTAACAGGAGGCAGGGGACACGATGTTTTACCCAGGTTCAGGCCCTCTCGATGGAGGTAATACCCTACTTCCTGCTTGATTGATCTTGATGATATGAGTATTACAAGAGTTGATCTACCACGAGATTGTAGAGGCTAAATCCTAGAAGCTAGCCTATGATTATGATTGTTGTTGTCCTACGGACTAAACCCCCCGGTTTATATAGACACCGGAGGGGGCTAGGGTTACACAGAGTCGGTTATAGAGAAGGAAATTTACACATCCGAATATCCAAGCTTGCCTTCCATGCAAAGGAGAGTCCCATCCGAACACGGGACGAAGTCTTCAATCTTGTATCTTCATAGTCCAACAGTCTGGCCGAAGTATATAGTACGGTTGTTCGAGGACCCCTTAATCCAGGACTCCCTCAGTAGCCCCTGAACGAGGCTTCAATGATGATGAGTCCGGCGCGCATATTGTCTTCGGAATTGCAAGGCGGGTTCCTTCTCGGAATACTCCATAAGAGATTTAGAACACAAGGATCGTGTCCGGCTCTGCAAAACAAATTCCACATACCACTGTAGAGAGTATAATATTCCACAAATCTAATCTGTTGACCGCTTTTTATAGCATGACATCACGCCATGGTTCGGTCTTTATTCGAATCGTTTCCATAACCAGCCACTACACGCGCTGCGAGGCAGTTTTACTGGCACGTCTTGTCGAAGCAGAGATCGTGTCCCCCCTTATCATGGGATTGTGTGGGTAACCCAACCGTGTTTGTTTAATATAACTCCTCGATTTTAGGAAGTTCCAAATGGTCACGCGGGGGACGCTTGATATTTGTCCTCTTTATAAAGGGGGCCAAGGCCTGTCCTTTTCTTTCCACGCTGATCCTTCCCCTCCCGCACCTCGAGTTCCAACACCCAAGGCTCAAGCTAAAGAAACTCGGTCTTTCGACCATGTCTGGATCCAATCAAGGCTGGTGGATGGCCTCCTCCGTCATAGAGGAGGACATCCGAAAGCTTAGGGAGGCCAGGTATCTCACCGCCAAGATTCCGCATAGGCTACCTGCTCCAGGGCAGTTCGTCCCCACCCCTGAGCTCAACGAGAGCGTTGTTTTTATCTCCCACTTTCTCCGAGGGCTAGGTTTTAGCGTTGATCCCTTCGTAAGAGGGCTCATGTTCTATTACGGGCTAGATTTCCATGATCTAGCTCCGGATTCCGTTCTTCACATCTCGTCGTTTATCGTCGTGTGCGAAGCCTTCCTCCGCATCACCCCCCACTTCGGCCTATGGCTCAAGACCTTCAATGTGAGGCCGAGGGTGATCGACGGGCGTCACGCGGAGTGTGGAGGCGCTATAATAAGCAAAGGCGCCGATGCCCCATGGCCAAAGGGCTCTTTTGTGGATACTTCTGATTTTTGGCAGCGGGAGTGATTTTACATCACCGCTCCCCGAGGTACAAAGTGGGTGGCTGCTCCAGCGTTTCGCCCGGGCCCTCCACCACAACTAGCGTCATGGGTCAACAAAGGGCTGGACTGGGGGCCGGCAAATGACGTGCCGACATTACAGAGCCGCATCAGAGACCTTCTCAAGAGGGATATTAGTCTTGCCAGGGTAATGCAAGTGATGCTGGTTCGTCGAGTCCTGCCCTGCCAACGTCGTCCTCTCCGTATGTGGGAGTTCAACCCAGAAGGACCGCGAACCATTCAACGATTCTTTGGCATGACGCTCAAAGAGATGTATGAGTTATTCTTCAGATCACGAATAAAGTGTCTGGACACCACCGAGGACGTGGGTCTCAATTGTAACCGCCCGAATACCCCGGTAAATACTTCTGCTGCCGAACACATCATCCTTTATATTTATTATAACACATTCTAAAAAATGTTCTCTACCAGGACTGGCTGAAGAAGGAAGAGAGTATTAGGTGTCCGGCCCCTCTTCCCGAAGGCTCGCTGAATCCTTTGTTGACCAGGATGCTTGACCGCGCGCCGTATCAGGTGCCATCAGGCAAAGATGAGGGAAGGAATAGAGAAGCCACAAACGGGCCTCATTTTTTACACATCCAGATTGGAGGAGTAGGTGCCTCCGCGAAGTAGGATAATCGGGGAGGGGAATCTAAAATCCCCTCTCCCCAAGGTAAGAAAAGGGGCGCCTCCGAGGATTTGGAAACGGAAGCTTCTAAACGAGGGAAGAAAACCTTGCAAGGGGGCCGGTCCTCCACCGAACCGTAAGTGAAAGAGTACTTTGATAAGCATATCCTGTTTTGTCTATGAGAATAATGACCAAAACATATTCGTTGCAGTCCGGCTCGTAGCCCTTCTTCATAGAATTCGTCCTCGGGGGATCTTCCTCCAGAGATGATGGAGAGCGAGTCGCCTCCCTCTGCCTCCCTGTCACATAGGGAGGACGACCCCGAAGTGTAGTCATAGAGGATTTCTCTGGATCCACCAAGGCCAGAAGTTGACACTTCGGCTGCCTGGAGTCTAAAGTATCTGGCTCCCGAGGAGAGCTCCAGGAGGAGTCCGGGATTGTCCGGCGCACAACTGGACACACTAATGGGCCTTCTGGAGCGAGCGGCCGTCTCCGAGATGCATCGTTCTCTAATGGGCATGGTAGTTGAGAGGATTTCATCCGCGAAAAGCGGTTGGAATGAAGCTTTTACAAGTCTACTGAGAGGCTTTGAGGTACGCAAAAAGTGTATTTTTGATGTTTCTGCACATGCTAAGTGTGCTCTATATAGATAGTAGCCCCTGAGACTCTGGTTGCCATCAACGTGGTGGACAAAGGATCATAATCTCTGTTAATAACTATGCTGCTTTATGTGCAGGTGGCTGAGGGTTCGACAGCCGACCGATCTGCTGATTTTGCCGAACTAAAGCGGCAGCTAGACGTGGCCGATGCCGACATCACGCTTGTTAACAAGTGGCTTGACGAGGCCCAGGGTATGTATATTCGGCTTGTCAGCAGATCCTTTAAGAGGAGCATGATTATAATATGCTGTTACTGCACATGGAGCTGCTGCCGTGGAGACCCTTCGGGCGGAGCTTGCCCGAGCCAAGGAGCAAGCCCAGATAAGTGATGCGGCCGCTCTGAAGGCGGTCGAGGAGTTAAAAGCCGAACAGGCTGCTCGTCGCCAGAGCGAAGAAAAGATAGCTCAGATGGCTACCGAGCTGGAAGATGCCGCCAACCGCCGCGAGCTCCTTGAAAAGGAAAATCAAGCAAAAGCAGCTGACCTGAAGAAGGCCCTAGAGGTAGCCAAGGAAACCCGCTCAGAAATGAGGGGGATGAGGGAGGAGCTTCGTGAAGCCGGAGATATCGTGGCTGGAAAGCCCTATCTGTTGCGGATGAAATTCGGAGATCCGAAGTATGCCCCTTTGGATCAGTTGTGGAGTGCAGCAGACGCATATGCGGACCTGGCAAAGAGTGCTGCTGATGCATCCGAGTTTTACAAAGATCGGAGGGACCATAAGGCTGAGAGGTTATTCTGGTCGCAGTTCAGTGCTCGGACGCGTCCGCTGCCATTAAATGAAAAGATGGCCGCATGGGCCGAACTCCACAGGTTGTCCGGGCTTGCTATGAGGTCTGTCGTGGATCATCTTTGGCCACAAGGGCCAAGGCCGGATAGCTATTTTGGATTAGTGCAACAATTCCTTGGTGCTGTGTGATATCCACGCTGTGAAGAGGTCGGTGTGCATAGAGGGTGCGCAGATGGGTCTTGTTTGTGTCAAAACATACTGGGCTAGGATGGAAGCCACCGCTATTGCAACCTGGAGTGCGGCGGACTGCCAGGACCCGACCAAGCACTATTTCGAAGAAGTCTTAGAAGGCGCCCGCTTAATAGAGGCTCAGTGCTCGAAGAGTGCCATGTTCGAATGACATGTATCGCGATTGTAAAGACAATGCTATTTTTTATTATAAAGGCTATTTTTATACTTTTGCCCGAAAGTATTATAATGCCTCCTATGCGGCTGTTTATGTATATATATATATATATATATATATATATATATATATATATATATATATATATATATCCTGAAAGTTTGTAGTCGTCGGCTTCAGTCCCCACGCACATAATGCGGGGGTGTTCGAAAAAACGCGTAGTCACACTTGATCCAACGTCTTGGTCCGTGATGTCTACTACACAACCTTCTTCTTATATACGTTGTTGGGCCTGCAAGTGCACAGGTTTGTAGGACAGTAGCAAATTTCCTTCAAGTGGATGACCTAAGGTTTATCAATCCATAGGAGGCGTAGGGTGAAGATGGTCTCTCTCAAACAACCCTACAACCAAATAACAAAGAGTCTTTTGTGTCCCCAACACACCCAATACAATGGTAAATTGTATAGGTGCACTAGTTCGGTGAACAGATGGTGATACAAGTGCAATATGGATGGTAGATATAGGTTTTTGTGATCTGAAAATATAAAAACAGCAAGGTAACTAATGATAAAAGTGAGCACAAACGGTATTGCAATGATAGGAAACAAGGCATAGGGTTCATACTTTCACTAGTGCAAGTTCTCTCAACAATAATAACATAGATAGATCATATAACAAGCCCTCAACATGCAACAAAGAGTCACTCCAAAGCCACTAATGGCGGAGAACAAACGAAGAGATTATGGTAGGGTACGAAACCACCTCAAAGTTATTCTTTCGGATCGATCTATTAAAGAGTTCGTACTAGAATAACACCTTAGGACACAAATCAACCAAAACCCTAATGTCACCTAGATACTCCATTGTCACTTCAAGTATCCGTGGGCATGATTATACGATATGCATCACACAATCTCAGATTCATCTATTCAACCAACACAAAGTACTTCAAAGAGTGCCCCAAAGTTTCTACCGGAGAGTCAAGAACGTGTGCCAACCCCTATGCATAGGTTCATGGGCGGAACCCGCAAGTTGGTCACCAAAACATACATCAAGTAGCATATGATATCCCAATGTCACCACAGATAAGCACGGCAAGACATACATCAAGTGTTCTCATAAAAGACTCAATCCGATAAGATAACTTCAAAGGGGAAACTCAATTCATCACAAGAGAGTAGAGGGGGAGAAACATCATAAGATCCAACTATAATAGCAAAGCTCGCGATACATCAAGATCGTGTGAAGTCGAGAACACGAGAGAGAGAGAGAGATCAAACACATAGCTACCGGTACATACCCTCAGCCCCGAGGGTGAACTACTCCCTCCTCGTCATGGAGAGCACCGGGATGATGAAGATGGCCACCGGTGATGGATTCCCCCTCCGGCAGGGTGCCGGAACGGGTTCCCGAGAGGTTTTTGGTGGTTACAAAGGCTTGCAGCAGCGGAACTCCCGATCTATCCTGATTTCTGATGGTTTTAGGGTACGTAGGCTTATATAGGCGAAAGAAGTCAGTCGGGAGGTGCTCGAGGGGTCCACGAGACAGGGGGCCGCGCCCTGTAGGGGGGCGCCCCCTATCTCCTGGGCTCCTCGAGGGTCTTATGACTTGACCTCCAAGTCTCCAGGATGATATTCTTCCAAAAAATCACGATGCCGAAGGTTTCATTCTGTTTGGACTCCGTTTGATATTCCTTTTCTTCGAAATACTGAAACAGGCAATAAAACAACAATATGGGCTGGGCCTCCGGTTAGTAGGTTAGTCCCAAAAATGATATAAATATGTAAAATAAAGCCCATAAACATCCAAAAGGGGTAATATAATAGCATGGAACAACCAAAACTTATAGATACGTTGGAGATGTATCAAGCATCCCCAAGCTTAATTCCTACTCGTCCTCGAGTAGGTAAATGATAAAAAATAAATTTTTGATGTGGAATGCTACCTAGCATAATTCTCAATGTAATTTTTCTTTATTGTGGCCTGAATGTTCATATCCAAATGATACAAAATAAAAGTTCATATTAACATGAAAATGGTGATACTTCAAGCATACTAATGAAAGTAATCATGTCTTCTCAAAATAACAAGGTTAAAGAAGTTATCCCTACAAAATCATATAGTCTGGCTGTTGCTCTATCTTCATCACACAAAGTATTTAATCATGCACAACCCCGATGACAAGCCAAGCAATTGTTTCATACTTTAATAATCTCAAACTTTTTCAACTTTCACGCAATACATGAGCGTGAGCCATGGACATAGCACTATATGTGGAATAGAATGGTGGTTGTGGAGAAGACAAAAAGGAGAAGATAGTCTCACATCAACTAGGCGTATCAATGGGCTATGGACATGCCCATTAATAGATATCAATGTGAGTGAGTAGGGATTGCCATGCAACAGATGCACTAGAGCTATAAATATATGAAAGCTCAACAAAAGAAACTAAGTGGGGTGCATCCAACTTGCTTGCTCAAAAAGACCTAGGGCACTTTTGAGGAAGCCCATCATTGGAATATACAAGCCAAGTTATATAATGAAAAATTCCCACTACTATATGAAAGTGACAACATATGAGACTCTCTAACATGAAGATCATGGTGCTATTTTGAAGCACAAGTGTGGAAAAAGAGATAGTAGCATTGTACTTTCTCTCTTTTTCTCTCATTTTTTTCTTTTCTTCTTCTTTTTTTTATTTTCTTTGGCCTTCTCTTTTTTTCTTTTTTTCTTTTTGGCCTTTCTCTTTTTTTCTTTTTTTTCTTTTTGTAAAGTCCGAAGTCTCATCCCGACTTGTGGGGGAATCATAGTCTTCATCATCCTTTCCTCACTAGGACAATGCTCTAATAATGAAGATCATCATACTTTTATGGATTTACAACTCAAAGCTAGAACAAGATATGACTCTATATGAATGCCTCCGGCGATGTACCGGGATATGCAATGAATCAAGAGCGACATGTATGAAAATTATGAAGGTGGCCTTGCCACAAATACAATGTCAACTAGATGATCATGAAAAAAGCAATACGACAAAAGTAATGCGTGTCACATGAACGGAACGGTGGAAAGTTGCATGGAAATATATCTCGGAATGGCTATGGAAATGCCATAATAGGTAGGTATGGTGGCTGTTTTGAGGAAGGAGTATGGTGGGTGTATGGTACCAGCGAAAGTTGCACGGTACAAGAGAGGCTAGCAATGGTGGAAGGGTGAAGGAGTGCGTATAATCCATGGACTCAACATTAATCAAAAGATCTCATATACTTGTTGCAAAAATTTAGAATTCATCAAAAATCAAAGCACTACGCGCATGCTCCTAGTGGGATAGATTGGTAGGAAAAGACCATCGCTCGTCCCCGACCGCCACTCAGAAGGAAGACAATCAATAAATAAAATTGTGCTCCAACTTCATCACAAAGCGGTTCACCATATGTGCATGTTACGGGAATCACAAACTTCAACACAAGCATTCTTTAAATTCATAATCACCCAACTAGCATGACTTTAATATCACTACCTCCATATCTCAAAACAATTATCAAGCATCAAGTTGATCATAGCATCCAATTCACTTTCTATGATAGTTTTTATTATACCCAACTTGGATGCTCATCATTCTAGGACCAACTTTTAAGATCATAGCAAATACCATGCTGTTCTAAAAGACTCTCAAAATAATATAAGTGAAGCATGAGAGACTAGCAATTTCTACAAAATATAACCACCGCCGTGCTCTAAAAGATATAAGTGATGCACTAGAGCAAATGACAAACTACTCCGAAAGATATAAGTAAAGATCAATGAGTTGTCGAATAATTGTGCAACTATGTGAAGACTCTCTAACATTAAAGAATTTCAGATCTTCGTATTGTATTCAAACAGCACGCAAAGCAAAATAAAATGACATTGCAAGGATAGCACAACTCATGTGAAGAAGCAAAAACTTAGGCTCAACCGATACTAATCGATATTTGTTGAAGAAGAAAGGTGGGATGTCTACCGGGGCATCCCCAAGCTTAGATGCTTGAGACTTCTTGAAATATTATCTTGGGGTGCCTTGGGCATCCCCAAGCTTGAACTTTTGTGTCTCCTTAATTCCTCTCATATCATGGTTTCTCTTTTTATCAAAAGCTTCATCCACACCAAACTCAACAAGAACTCGTGAGGTAGGTTAGTATAAACCAATGCAAAACCTTATCATTTTCTACTGTAACAAATCAATAAAATTATTATTCAACATTGCATACTAAATGCCTCTTCATATTTAATACTCCTATCCTCAAATAGAATCATTAAACAAGCAAACATATGCAAACAATGCAACCATAGCAGCAATCTGTCAAAACAGTACAGTCTGTAAAGAATGCAAGATTCATCATAGTTCCCTAACTCCAAAAATTATGAAATAAAATTCCCACTGTAGTAAATTTATAAGAGCTCAATATGCAAAAAGTTTCAACATTATATCATGCTCTGACTTTTCTAGAGAATTTTTGCAACAGCATTAAACTTTCTGTTTTCAAACAGCAACATGTATGCTAGCAAAATAAGCATGGCAAAGGCTATCCTTGACTTTTCTATTGAAACTAAAGATGCAAAACATTAATCTAAACAACATAAAATACTAACAAAAGAAAATTACGCTCCAAGGAAAACACATATCATGTGGTGAATAAAAATATAGCTCCAAGTAAAGTTACCGATGAACGAAGACGAAAGAGGGGATGCCATCCGGGGCATCCCCAAGCTTAGGCTTTTGGCTATTCTTGAATATTACATTGGGGTGCCTTGGGCATCCCCAATCTTAGGCTCTTGCCACTCCTTATTCCACAGCCCATCGAATCTTTACCCAAAACTTGAAAACTCCACAATACAAAACTCAACAGAAAACTCGTAAGCTCCGTTAGTATAAGAAAATAAAACCACCACTTAGGTACTGTAATGAACTCATTCTAAATTCATATTGGTGTAATATCTACTGTATTACAACTTATCTATGGTTCATACCCTCCGATACTACTCATAGATACATCAAAATAAGCAAACAACACATAGAAAACAGAATCTGTCAAAAACAGAACAGTATGTAGTAATATGTATCAAACGTATACTTCTGGAACTCCAAAAATCCTACCAAATTAGAAAGTCCTAAGAAATTTGTGTACCAATCCATAGCAAAAAGAATCAGATCATAAGCACGTTTCTGTGAATTAAAAAAAGTAAATTACTGGGTGAAAAAGTTTCTGATTTTCAGCAGGATCAACACAACTATCACCGTAAGCTATCCTAAAGGTCTTACTTGGCACTTTATTGAAACAAAAGCTATAAAACATTATTAATACAGTAGAATAATCATGTGGACACACAAAAACAGTAAGTATAAATATTGGGTTGTCTCCCAACAAGCGCTTTTCTTTAATGCCTTTCTAGCTAGGCATGATGATGGCAATGATGCTCACATAAAAGATAAGAATTGAAACATAACGGGAGCATCATGAAGCATATGACTAGCACATTTAAGTCTAACCCACTTCCTATGCATAGGGATTTTATGAGCAAACAACTTATGGGAACAATAATCAACTGGCATAGCTTCAAGATTTTAAGCACATAGAGAGGAAACTTGACGTTATTGCAATTCCTACAAGCATATATTCCTCCCTCATAATAATGTTCAGTAGCATCATGAATGAATTCAACAATATAACCAGAACCTAAAGCATTCTTTTCATGATCTACTTGCATAGAAAATTTATTACTCTCCACATAAGCGAAATTCTTCTCATGAATAATAGTGGGAGCAAACTCAACAAAATAACTATCATGTGAGGCATAATCCAATTGAAAACTAAAATCATGATGACAAGTTTCATGGTTATCATTATTCCTAATAGCATGCAAGTCATCACAATAATCATCATAGATAGCAACTTTGTTCTCATAATCAATTGGAACCTCTTCCGAAATAGTGGAATCATCACTAAATAAAGTTGACACTCTTCCAAATCCACTTTCATGTTCATCACAAAAAGATTCAACATCCTCCAAAATAGTGGGATCACTACTTCCTAAAGTTGACACTCTTCCAAACCCACTTTCATCAATATAATCATCATAAATAGGAGGCATGCTTTCATCATAATAAATTTGCTCATCAAAACTTGGGGGACAAAAAAAATCATATTCATCAAACATAGCTTCCCCAAGCTTGTGGCTTTGCATATCATTAGCATCATGGATATTCAAGGAGTTTGTACTAACAACATTGCAATCATGCTCATCATTCAAAGATTTAGTACCAAGCATTTTAATGCACTCTTCTTCTAGCACTTGAGCATAATTTTCCTTTCCATCAAACTGACAAAAGATATTAAAAAGACAAAGCGTATGAGACAAACTTAACTCCATTTTTTTGTAGTTTTCTTTTATAAACTAAACTAGTGATAAAACAAGAAACAAAAAGATTCGATTGCAAGATCTAAAGATATACCTTCAAGCACTCACCTCCCCGGCAACGGTGCCAGAAAAGAGCTTAGTTGATGGGGTGTGAGTGAGTGCCCTTTACCTAGCCTCCCTGGCAACGCCGCCAGAATAGAGCTTGATGTCTACTACACAACCTTCTTCTTGTAGACGTTGTTGGGCCTGCAAGTGCACTGGTTTGTAGGACAGTAGCAAATTTCCCTCAAGTGGATGACCTAAGGTTTATCAATCCATAGGAGGCATAGGATGAATATGGTCTCTCTCAAACAACCCTGCAACCAAATAACAAAGAGTCTCTTGTGTCCCCAACACACCCAATACAATGGTAAATTGTATAGGTGCACTAGTTCGGCGAACAGATGGTGATACAAGTGCAATATGGATGGTAGATATAGGTTTTTGTAATCTGAAAATATAAAAACAGCAAGGTAACTAATGATAAAAGTGAGCACAAACGGTATTGCAATGATAGGAAACAAGGCATAGGGTTCATACTTTCACTAGTGCAAGTTCTCTCAACAATAATAACATAGATAGATCATATAACAAGCCCTCAACATGCAACGAAGAGTCACTCCAAAGCCACTAATAGCGGAGAACAAACGAAGAGATTATGGTAGGGTACGAAACCACCTCAAAGTTATTCTTTCGGATCGATCTATTAAAGAGTTCGTACTAGAATAACATCTTAAGACACAAATCAACCAAAACCTTAATGTCACCTAGATACTCCATTGTCACTTCAAGTATCCGTGGGCATGATTATACGACATGCATCACACAATCTCAGATTTATCTATTCAACTAACACAAAGTACTTCAAAGAGTGCCCCAAAGTTTCTACCGGAGAGTCAAGAACGTGTGCCAACCCCTATGCATAGGTTCATGGGCGGAACCCGCAAGTTGGTCACCAAAACATACATCAAGTAGCACATGATATCCCAATGTCACCACAGATAAGCACAGCAAGACATACATCAAGTGTTCTCATAAAAGACTCAATCCGATAAGATAACTTCAAAGGGGAAACTCAATTCATCACAAGAGAGTAGAGGGGGAGAAACATCATAAGATCCAACTATAATAGCAAAGCTCGCGATGCATCAAGATCGTGTGAAGTAGAGAACACGAGAGAGAGAGAGAGAGAGATCAAACACATAGCTACCGGTACATACCCTCAGCCCCAAGGGTGAACTACTCCCTCCTCGTCATGGAGAGCGCCGGGATGATGAAGATGGCCACCGGTGATGGATTCCCCCTCTGGCAGGGTGCCGGAACGGGCTCCCGAGAGGTTTTTGGTGGTTACAGAGGCTTGCGGCGGCGGAACTCCCGATCTATCTTGATTTCTGATGGTTTTAGGGTACGTAGGCTTATATAGGCGAAAGAAGTCGGTCGGGAGGTGCTCGAGGGGTCCACAAGATAGGGGCCGCGCCCTGTAGGGGGGCGCGCCCCCTATATCCTGGGCTCCTTGAGGGTCTTCTGACTTGATCTCCAAGCCTCTAGGATGATATTCTTCCAAAAAATCACGATGCCGAAGGTTTCATTCCGTTTGGACTCCGTTTGATGTTCCTTTTCTTTGAAATACTGAAACAGGCAATAAAACAGCAATATGGGCTGGGCCTCTGGTTAGTAGGTTAGTCCCAAAAATGATATAAATATGTAAAATAAAGCCCATAAACATCCAAAAGGGGTAATATAATAGCATGGAACAATCAACAATTATAGATACGTTGGAGACGTATCAGTCCGTTAAGGAGGTGATAGCGCGGCGAACCATGCAATCGGACTATATAGCTTTAACACTTTCACTTAGCCATAGGAGTTTGACGGTGGAGCTACTATATATCCCCTGGTACTTTCACGTTCAGCCGGATATGGTGCGCGTATGTACATGACCGGGAAACCGGTCCTTTGTTAGTGCGGAGGAATCGTGAAGATTCCACTGGGTCATTGAGTGGTTGACCAGTCTTGCGATGTATCATGACAGTCAGTTTTCGTCTTTCTCTACTGAGGTGCTCGTCCAGGTGAACCGGGGCACAATCGCAGTAGTTCTCCCGGTGCCGCCTTAGCCGACGGAACGGAACGTAAGGTAGCAAAACACGGGAGCCGGGCAAACCCAACATTTGACCAAAGACATGATTCGGAGCTGATGCATATAAGGCCAAACTCGCGACGCCAAACACTCCCTAAGGTATTCAGACTTTATAATGTGTAATGGGCTGAATAACACCCTTAACAATAAGCCCTGATTTTCCAGGTATGAGCAGTAGTCTGGTGTGACAAAAGTGCCGAAAACGCCAGTATCCCTCCCAGTTGTATGAAGTTTCCGGAGGGGAAGAAGCAACAAGAGATGTTAAAAAGGTTTATGCAGGGTCTTAATATAAAAAGAAACCTTTGTGCGGGTCCCTGCTGCACGTATGCACCTTTATCTCCGTCGTGCCATATCCTGGAAGAATGTAGCACGATGGTCGTCTGTAAAAGAAGAAACCCAGGTGAAAGAATTCGTGCGAGGTGTTCGTTAGTCTGAATAAATCATGAAAAAGCAATATGCTATTTTTATTGATAGGGTCGGGCCGAACTACGGGCTCTTTTTGCAAGCAGCCCCTAGCATCTTTTGTGGGGAAATCCCAACTGGGCTGTTACGTTAGGTGGAGCGCCGGACTCATCTAACCGTGTCCGCGGTCTTGGCGACCGGCCATTAGTCCTAGTTGGAGGGGGCGCTCGGTGTTCGGCTACTAGAGCCGCCACATATTCTTCCGCGCGTAAGGAACGCTCCGTGTTTCCGCTAAGTGTGATGACGCCGCGTGGACCGGGCATCTTAAGTTTGAGGTAGGCGTAATGCGGTACTACGTTAAAACGAGCGAAGGCCGTTCGTCCCAGTAGTGCATGATAGCCACTCCTGAATGGAGCGATGTCGAAGGTCAATTCCTTGCTTCTGAAGTTGTCGGGGGAACCAAATACAACCTCTAGTACTAGAGAGCCTGTACAGTGGGCCTCCACGCCTGGTATTACTCCTTTAAAGGTAGTGTTACTTAGGCTGATCCTTGAAGGGTCTATCCCCATTTTGCGGACAGTGTCCTGATATATCAGGTTTAGACTACTGCCGCCGTCCATGAGGACTCATGTGAGATGGTATCCGTCAATTATTGGGTCGAGTACCAAGGCAGCCGATCCTCCGTGCTAGACACTAGTCGGATGGTCCCTGCAATCGAAGGTGATCGGGCAGGCCAACCAGGGATTAAATTTGGGGGCAACGGGCTCAACAACGTATACGTCTCTGAGTGCGTGTTTGCGCGCTCTCTTTGCAATGTGAGTTGCGTAAATCATATTTACTGTTTTGACTTCTGGTGGGAATTTTTTTCTATCCTCCAGTGTTCGGCTGATGAGGCTCATCCTCGTCCTCACTTGGCATCTCCCTCCCCTTCTGTTCAGCGTTCAACTTGATGGCCTGTTTGAAAACCCAACGCTCTCTGTGGGTGTGGTTTGCAGGCTTTTCGGGGGTGCCGTGAATCTGACACAATTTGTCTAGAATCCTGTTTTGGCTGGTGTCGGTGTTAAAACCGGCGGATCTCGGGTAGGGGTCCCGAACTGTGCGTCTAGGCGGATGGTAACAAGAGATAAGGGACACAATGTTTTACCCAGGTTCGGGCCCTCTTGATGGAGGTAAAACCCTACGTCCTGCTTGATTAATATTGATGATATGGGTAGTACAAGAGTGGATCTACCACAAGATCAAGGAGGCTAAACCCTAGAAGCTAGCCTATGGTATGATTGTTGTAATGTATGTTGTGTCCTACGGACTAAAGCCCTCCGGTTTATATAGACACCGGAGAGGGCTAGGGTTACACAGAGTCGGTTACAATGGTAGGAGATCTACATATCCGTATCGCCAAGCTTGCCTTCCACGCCAAGGAAAGTCCCATCCGGACACGGGACAGAGTCTTCAATCTTGTATCTTCGTAGTCTTGGAGTCCGGCGGACGATGATAGTCCGACTGTCCGGACACCCCCTAGTCCAGGACTCCCTCAGTAGCCCCTGAACCAGGCTTCAATGACGATAAGTCCGGCGCGCATAATGTTCGGCATTGCAAGGCGGGTTCCTCCTTTGAATAATCCAGAGAAGATCATGAACACCAGGATAGTGTCCGGCTCTGCAAAATAAATTCCACATTCCACCGTAGAGAGAATAAAATATACACAAGCTCAATCTGCTGACGTATTTTGCGGCATGACGTCACACCACTACCAAGCCTTTACTTGAATCGTTTTTCATTATACCGCATCAGCGCGTTTAGCGAAGCGGTTCCCTTGGCACGTCTTGCCGAAGCAGAGATCATGTTCCCCTTATTCCGGGATTCTTATCAATACGAACGTGGGTAACCCAACCGCGCCATTGATGGTGGCGCTTGGGAGATAAGCGAGTTTTACCAGGCTGGTGGGGGACGCATAGTCTTCGCCCGCCTATATATAAGGGATAAGGATTCACCTTTTCACCCACGCCTTCTTCCTCCTTTGCTTATCCACCTCCGCGCACTCAAGCTCCAGCGCCCAAGTTCGCGCATCTCGTCTCAACCTTCTCCGACCATGTCCGGAGGGGGAGGCAAATGGTTGGCTTCCACCGTTAAGGAGGAGCACATCACAAAGCTGCGCAGCGCCGAATACCTTTCCGGCGACATCGCGCACCGGCTGCCCGACGAGGGGCAGCTCATCCCTACCCCCGGGCCCCATGAGAGGGTCGTTTTCCTTCCCCACTTCCTCCGTGGACTGGGCTTTCCACTTCACCCCTTTGTCCGGGGGCTCATGTTCTACTACGACCTGGATTTCCACGATCTGGCGCCGAACTTCATCCTCAACATCTCGGCGTTTATCGTCATGTGCGAGGCCCTCCTCTGCATCCGGGCCCACTTCGGCTTGTGGCCCAAGACCTTCAACGTCAAGCCGAAGGTTGTGAAGGGCACGCAGGCGGAGTGCGGAGGCGCCATGTTGGGCAAGATGCCCAATGTCCTCTGGTTCGAAGGGGCCTTCGTGGACTCCGTCAAGGGGTGGCAATCGGGGTGGTTCTACATCACCGAGCCGCGCGACCCTACGTGGGCGGCGACCCCCGAGTTTAGATCTAGTATCCCTATGCAGCTTACCTCCTGGAAAGAGAAGGGCTTGCTATGGGGTAATTCGAAGGAGCTGACGGGGCTCCGAGCCTGTATCCAGAGGCTGGTGAACAAGAAGCTCAGGCTTGTCGACGTGGTCCAAGTCATGCTCGTCCGCCGGATTCTTCCATGCCAAGAACGAGCATTCAATCTGTGGGAGTTTGATCCGGAACTGCACCAGGCACTGAGCGGGCTCTTCGACACGACGTACGAAGGCGCCTGGAGGGTGCTGTTTAAGGGCGTCGAAGCTCCCGCATCCGCGACGGAAGATCGCGGATTTCACTCGCAGCATCCGGCTGACGAGGTAAGTGATTCTACCCCTTTACGGGACACTTATTGTAAATAGATTGATTCTAAGAGGGTTTCAATCTCCCTTTTCCTTTGATAGGAATGGATGAAGAAGGCCGAGCATCTCATTTGCCCGGCTCCCATGCCAGAAGACCCAGTGGACGCCCGTCTAGCGGGGCTGCTGGTTCCGGCACCGCATGTGGTGCCGTAGAAGAAGGCCAAGAAGGTGGCCACGGGCACTCGAAAGAGTTCCCGTTATCAGGCGTCCGACGACGAGGCGGACTCCTCCCCCGAAGACGAGGAGGAGGAAGAAGACTCTCTCCCGGAGGGGGGAGAGAGGAAGAGGAAGGCTTCCCCAACAGGGGAGGCCGAAGGGTCCAAGAGGGGGAGAACTATTCCCCCGGACAGCTCTGCCAACACCGACATTGGCAGCGAGGAGTGGCCTTCAAGGACCAGGTCTCCGGCGAGATCGTAAGTATCCGGATCCCTGAATGATCTGCAATTTCTTTTGTGTCACATAGTGTCCTACTAATGCCGCATATTGCCCGTAGTCCAGCCGATGATGATCTCCCCGCTTCATCGAGCGAGTCGTTGGCCCCGTCGGATGTGGATTCCCTTCCGACCGCCTCCACCCCCCGCGCCGACGAGGACGCCGAGGTGGGATCCCAGAAAGGGACCCATCAGGAGGAGGCTCCGGAGGCGCCGCAAGGCAGCCTCCCAGACTTTGCGCCGGAACCTGCAGCGGTTCCGGAGTCCGGCACGCGGCCCCTTCGCAAGAAGGGCAAGACCGTGACGCCGGCGGCCTCCGTCCAACCGGAGGCGCCGGACAACTTGCTGGAGGCGCTCAAAGGCGCTTCCATCGAGGAAGAACACCGCACTGTTATGAGTGCGGTGATTCAGAAGGTTCAGCTCGCCAAGAGCGGGCTGACCGAAGCCTGCAATAGCCTTCTAACAGGCTTTGAGGTAAGAAGTTAAAATTATGTAATGTAATACAGCATAGACAGTAGCCCCTGATGCTCGGTTCGGTGTTCGGAAAGAAAAGCCGGACTGAGGATCTAAAAAGATATTCGCAGGTAGCTAATAAATTATGTCAATATGGGTTTGCAGGCTGTGCTGCTGACCTCTGCCGCACTGACTGCGGAGGTTGGTGAATTAAAGCAAGATCTCGAGCGGTCCGAGCGAGAGCTCGGCCATGCCAAGAGGCAGCTCGAGGACAAAGAAGGTGAGTAGCACCACTTTGAATTTTTACCTTACAGAAAAGGATTTCGGTTGCAATAAAATTAACAAGGATAATATGGGTACTGCAGGGGCCACAAACGAGGTGGCAGCCCTGAAGGAGGCTGTGTCCGCGGCCGAACGCAGTGCGGCCGCGGAACGGGCAGAGCGAGAAAAGCAGGATGCACAGGTGGCGGAGGTGCGGCAAGAGCTCCAGGCTCTCGTGGAGAAGCATGAGAGTTTGGAGCGCGACTCAAAGACTCGAGAGTCCGAGCTCGCCTGGGCTCTCGAAAGTGCCAAGTCCGCCAAGGCCGAGGCCCGCAAGGCCCTTCAGGAGGTTGAGGATATGAAGAAAATAGCGGCGGGTAAGGCATTTTTCATGCAAAGCAAGCATGTTAATGTGAACTACCTGACACTTACCCGAATTCGGAGCTCTCCAGGGGCGTTTGCAGATCTGCCTCGCAGTGTATCCGATGCTGCCGCATTCTACCGTGGCGAGGAGGGGAGATCAACGGAGAAGGTCTTCTGGTCTCAGTATGCTGAGGCCGGCCATCCGGTGCCCCCAAGCGACCAGCTGAAGCAGCTGGTCGAACTCCACAAGGTAGCTGAGGAGGCCATGAAGGGCCTTATAGTCCGGCTGTGGCCTGGACAGGCCATGCCTGGGAGCTACTTCGGCCTCGTGCGGCGGCTGGTGGATGTGTGCCCCTGGGTGGATGTCATCAAGCGCTCCGCCTGTATTGAAGGTGCTCGTCGGGCCCTTGCCCGCGCAAAGGTGCACTGGGGCAGGCTGGATGCGGAGAAGCTTCTTACTGACCCGCCGCCAGCGGGCAAGGAGTATCGTACGCCCGAAATGTACTATAAGACTGTCCTGAAGGGTGCCCGCAATATTGCGGATGAGTGCCCCAGAGATGTAATTATTGAGTGAAACTCGTTATGTATTATCCTGTGCGCTGAAAACTTTGTTCATATGCGCGACGCAACGCTTGTTTAATTTAAAATATTACCTTCTGTGCGGCCATTTATAAAATCTGAGAGATGGCAAGTCGTTGGCTTCAGCCCCCAAGCCACGAGTGCTGGGGTGTTCGGGATAAACTTGAGCACTCTTGTTCCCATTTTTGGGTCCATCTAGGGAGGCGCTCAACACAATGAACAAGGCAACCGGACTTATAATGCTTGAACACTCTCACTTAGCCATAGAATTCTATAATTTTAAATTTCGACGAAGCCCCTAGTATTCGGAAGACCGAATTTGGGGCGCTATCCACGCCTTTGTCGGACCTTATCCGGTGCTTCGCTTGAAGCGGCATGGGTCTTTAGGGACCCGAAAAGACCTCTCGAACAGCGACCAACCTCTCGCCTTATCATGCCGGTCAGTTTTAGCTTTATCCATTGAGGCGCTCACCCAGCTCAACCGGGGCGCAATCGCTGTGGTTCTCCCAGTGCCACCTCAGCCGACAGAACGGAACATAAGGCGCCAAAACGTGGGAGCCGGGCAAACCCAACTATTGACCCAAGACATGATTCGGAGCCGATTCATATAATGCTATAAGTTCGGGGTGCCGCACTTGTGAAAGTGTTCGGACTTATCACACCATAATGCGGGGAACATAAGCCCCTGGTGTATTCGGCCGTACCAATAATATACGGGTGCGAGATGTCATTAATGAACATATGTGTAAAGTAATGCAATAACGGGCGAAAAATGCTGCATTATTTATTTAAAAAATTCTGCTATGAGTGCGGAATGATACAAATAGTGCGGTAAGCAAGGGATTGGACTAATCAAACATGTCCCCCTCCAGGGATGGGCTGCGGACTGGTGGATATAATCAAATTTAATGCTCGTAATGGAGACCACTTGAGTGTTTATCGCAGTCTTATTTCTTCCCTGGCTGTTGCATCGTGAATTCGGCGGGTTCATCGCCGGACAGGGCCTCTGGTGAACAGAGTCCTGTGTACATAAAGAAAGAAAATAATAACAAAAAGGAGTGACACACTTGTGAGCCCCTGGTGTGGTCGAGCCGCACTCTGGGTCTGTTGTGGTCGTGCCCCTTCCCCTAGGCCCATGGTATCTCCAGAGCGTAATGATGTACGCGGAGGGTTGGTCTTGCAATTATGCAAGGGCTGGGGTTGGGGCCGCATTGCTACGCGTGCTCGGAACGTGCCAGGTGGTCTTGGTTGATGTTGCTCTGGGCGCGTTTGGCCATGTCCGACCGTTTAACGGCCGGACTCGAGTATTGCCTTAAAAGGATGCTCTGTACTTCTGCCACGAGAGCCGCTGTGTGTTCCTCCGTTCGGAGGGAGCGTTCCGTATTTCCATTGACCGTGATGACTCCACGAGGGTCTGGCATCTTGAGCTTGAGGTATGCGTAATGCGGTACCGTGTTGAACTTTGCAAACGCGGTTCATCCGAGCAGGGTGTGATAGCCGCTGCAGAATGGGACTATGTCGAAGATTAATTCCTCGCTCGGGAAATTGTCCGGGGATCCGAAGACCACTTCCAGTGTGACTGAGCCTGTACAATTGGCCTCAACACCTGGTATGACGCCTTTGAAAGTCGTCTTTGTAGGTTTAATCCTTGAGGGGTCTATGCCCATCTTGTGCACTGTATCCTGATAAAGCAAGTTCAGGCTACTACCGCCGTCCATCAGGACTCTCGTGAGGTGAAATCCATCGACGATTGGGTCTAAAACCAATGCGGCGAATCCGCCATGGCGGATACTGGTCGGATGATCTCTTCGATCGAAAGTGATCGGATAAGAGGACCAGGGATTGAACTTAGGGGCGACTGGCTCCATCGCATATACGTCCCTTAGTGCACGCTTTCTCTCCCTCTTGGGTATATGGGTTGCGTATATCATGTTCACCGTCCGCACTTGTGGGGGGAAACCCTTCTGTCCTCTATTGTTCGGCGGTCGGGTCTCTTCCTCGTCGTCACTGTGCAGCCCCTTGTCATTGTTTTCGGCAATTAACTTGCCTGCCTGCTTGAACACCCAACAATCTCTGTTGGTGTGATTAGCTGGCTTTTCAGGGGTGCCATGTATCTGGCATAAGCGGTCGAGTATTCGGTCCAAATTGGACGAACCCGGAGTGGTTCTTTTGAATGGCTTCTTTCGCTGACCGGGTTTAGAGCCTCAGAATCCGGCGTTGACTACCGTATCCTCCTTGTCGTCACCGTTAATGCGGCGTTTATTTTTGCTTCGACGCGACCTGCCATTGTGGTCCTTGGTATCCGGACTGCCAGAATTTTTACTGAGGTTGTTGCTGCAAGCTAGCCAGCTATCCTCTCCCGCACAGAAGCGGGGCATTAATGATGTGAGGGCTGCCATGGATTTCGGCTTTTCCTGTCCTAGGTGCCGGGCTAGCCACTCGTCGCGGATGTTATGCTTGAAGGCTGCGAGGGCCTCTGCATCCGGACAGTCGACGATTTGATTTTTCTTTGTAAGGAACCGTGTCCAGAATTGTCTGGCCGATTCGTCTGGCTGTTGAAATATGTGGCTTAGGTCATCGGCGTCTGGTGGTCGCACATATGTGCCCTGGAAGTTGTCGAGGAATGCAGCTTCCAGGTCTTCCCAACACCCAATTGACTCTGCGGGCAAGCTGTTAAGCCAATGCCGAGCTGGTCCTTTAAGCTTGAGTGGGAGATACTTGATGGCGTGGAGATCGGCGCCGTGGGCCATATGGATGTGAAGGAGATAATCTTTGATCCAAACCGCGGGGTCTATTGTGCCATCATAGGATTCAATGTTTACGGGTTTAAACCCTTCAGGGATTTGATGATCCATTATTTCGTCAGTGAAGCATAGCGGGTGTGCGGCACCTCTATATTGAGCAATATCACGACGTAGCTCGAGAGAGCGTTGTCTGCTGTGTTCGGCCCGGTCGGAGTTATTGTATCTAGCACGACGGTATTCTTCGTGGGTCGTGGGGCGCCCACGTGATCCATAGATGGATCTGGATTGCCTTGCTTTGTCCTCCAATATATCTCGCAAGTCCGGCGCGTTCCCTCTTGGCTTCGTACTTTTGGAGCGATGCCGGGGTACGGTCTTGGTGGAGGGCCTAGATGCCTCTCTGTCTCGGCCACGGGGTGGTCGGTCGGCCGTATTTTGCGCTGGCGATGAAGGTGTGTATGTTTCCTCCTCTAATCGGGGGAGCAACTTGCGTCTTGGGTAGCTTTTGGAGGGACGTTCGAGTTCATACTCTTCAGCCGCGAGGACCTCAGTCCATCGATCGGCCAGCAGGTCTTGATCAGCTTGAAGCTGCTGCTGCTTTTTCTTTAGGCTATTTGCCGTGGCGATAAGCCTGCGTTTAAAACGCTCTTGTTCGACGGGATCCTCGGGCACGACGAATTCGTCGTCGTTGAGGCTTGCCTCGTCTTCGGAGGGAGGTATATAATTATCATCCTCGACCTCTTCGTCTGCCGCCCTCTCGTGAGGGCTTGCTTCTGCATCCTCCTGCGCTGAATCTTGCTGGAGGGGATTATCTTCAGCACTCTCTGGGGTATTATTATCTCCTGTGCCTGAATCTCCATTCTTGCTGTGGCGGGATTTAGAGCGGCGCCGCTGACGTTGGCGCTTGGGCTGTTTCTTTGAGGAATCTTCCTCCGCTGCTTCTTCGCCGTCCCCCTCTTTTGGGGTGTCCACCATGTATATGTCATATGACGAGGTGGTCTTCCAGTGCCCTGTAGGCGCTGGTTCTTGTTCGTCTCCGGCATCATCGTCCATACCGTCGATGTCCTCGGAGTCGTAGTCTAGCATGTCTGTTAGATCGTCGACAGTGGCTAGAAAGTGGGTGGTGGGTGGGCTTTGAATTTCTTCGTCGTCCGTATCCCAACTGTCCTGGCCATAGTCCGGCCAGGTCTCTCCGGATAGCGAGAGATGTTTTAGCAAATTTAGGATGTCGCCAAAGGGCGAGTGTTGGAAGATGTCCGCGGTGGTGAATTCCATAACCGGCGCCCAATCAGATTCGATTGGCAGGGGCGCGGGAGGTCCGGAGTCCGGCGGGGAGTCCGTCACCTTGGAGTCGCAAGCTTCGCAAGGGACAAGTTTAGTGTTCGGCTCCATCGCCGTGGAAGTTGCAGCCCTTGAGGCGGTGTCCAACCACCGGTCCTCGATCTGGGCGATCGGCTCCGGACAAAGGGCCGGAGTGGATTCTTGTGCGGCCACCAAGGCACTGTTCGGCGGCAGAGCTAGATCATGCCCATCGTGACAGTGCAGCACGCTTGGCTGTGGCTCGAGCCCGTCGAAGATCATGTCCTCGCGGATGTTGGCCGTGAAGTTTAGGCTCCCGAACATGACCTGACGGCCAGGGGCGTAGCTTTCGAACTACTCCAGATGGCCAAGTGAATTAGCCCGCAGTGTGAAGCCGCCGAATACGAAGATCTGTACGGGGAGAAAAGTCTCACCCTGGACAGCGTTGTTGATTGAAGAAGCCATCGAGCCTATCGGTGACGACACAGAGGAACTCTCAATGAAAGCACCAATGTTGGTGTCAAAACCGGCGGATCTCGGGTAGGGGGTCCCGAACTGTGCGTCCAGGCGGATGATAACAGGAGACAAGGGACACGATGTTTTACCCAGGTTCGGGCCCTCTTGATGGAGGTAAAACCCTACGTCCTGCTTGATTAATATTGATGATATGGGTAGTACAAGAGTGGATCTACCACGAGATCAAGGAGGCTAAACCCTAGAAGCTAGCCTATGGTATGATTGTTGTAATGTATGTTGTGTCCTACGGACTAAAGCCCTCCGGTTTATATAGACACCGGAGAGGGCTAGGGTTACACAGAGTCGGTTACAATGGTAGGAGATCTACATATCCGTATCGCCAAGCTTGCCTTCCACGCCAAGGAAAGTCCCATCCGGACACGGGACGGAGTCTTCAATCTTGTATCTTCGTAGTCTTGGAGTCCGGCGGACGATGATAGTCCGGCTGTCCGGACACCCCCTAGTCCAGGACTCCCTCAGCTGGACGGTCCATCTCTACTGCCTTTAAATGGCTTCTTCCGTTGACCAGGTCGAGAGCCCCTGAATCCGGCATTGACTATCGTATTCTCTGGGCTGTCATTATTGTTTCGACGCTTGTTTTTGTTGCGTCGGGCTTCCTGTTGCCATCCCTGACTTCGGATGTGCTTGGGTCGCTGGTGCCGCTACGGGCCAGCTAGCTGTCCTCGCCCGCGCAAAAGCGGATCATTAGGCTTGTTATGGCTGCCATCGTCCTCGGTTTTTCTTGGCCGAGGTGTCTGGCAAGCCATTCGTCCCGGATACTGTGTTTGAAGGCCGCTAAAGCCTCGGCGTCCGGGCAGTCGACTATTTGATTTTTCTTTGTAAGAAACCTGTTCTAGAGCTTTCGGGCTGACTCTCCGGGCTGTTGAATTATATGACTTAGGTTGTCAGCGTCCGGAGGCCGGACATAAGTCCCTTGAAAATTGGCCCTGAAAGCATCCTCGAGCTCTTCCCAACTTCCAATTGAGTTTTCGGGAAGGCTTTTCAACCAGTGCCGAGCTAGTCCCTTTAATTTGAGGGGTAGATATTTGATGGCGTGGAGATCGTCTCTGCGAGCCATATGAATATGAGGGATAAAGTCCTCGATCCAGACCCCAGGGTCTGTAGTTCCGTCGTATGCCTCTATATTCACGGGCTTAAATCCTTCCGAAAATTCATGATCCAGTACCTCATCGGTGAAGCACAGGGGGTGCGCGACACCCCTGTATCTGGTTGTGTCATGGCATGCTGTCGACGGCTGTTGTGTTCGGTTCTGATTCCAAGCTGGTATTCGATTGATGTGATCGTTTTGGTAGTTCTGATCCTGTGCTGGAGCGCGCTTCCTAGATCCGTAGATGGATCTGGCCATACCGGACTTTCTGTCCAGGAGCTCACGTAAATCGTGTGCTGACTTGCGGGCGGCATCATTAGCCATCTTGTCACGGCAACGGGGCGGTCGGTCTGGCTGATCGATCGTTTTCGGCTGGGTGGGCTCTACGGCCTCGTTGTCGAATTCAGGCAGCAGCTTGCGCTTCGGATAGCTCTTTGTGTGGCGATCGTCGCCGTATTTTTCTCCAGTGTCGAGCACTTTGTTCCTCCTGCGGTTGAGTGTATCCTGCTCGGCCTTAAGCCTTTGCTTCTGCTTCTTTAGGCTCCTCGCGATGGCGATAAGCCTTCTATGGAGGTTCTCTTGTTCCAAGGGTTTTTTTGGGATGATGAGTGCATCATCATCCGGGCTGTTCTCCTCTCCGGAGATAGGTTGTTGAATTTTACCCTCGGGATAGACATTGTCTCACGTCGGCTCCGGACTGTTTTCACCGTCCCCTGGCTCATCCTGCTCCATCGCTGGGTCCATGGGGTCGTCGTTTCCTTTGGAATCAACCGGGGTATTATTATTTTTTGCGCAGTTGTCGCTGTTTTTATTGTGCCGGGATTTTAGAGTGGCGTCTACGGCGCCGCTTTGGTGGTTTATCGAGGGGATTATCTCTCGTTGTATCATCACCATCGCCTTCTTTTGGTGTGTCCACCATGTATATATCGTATAATGAGGTGGCAGTCCAGCACCCAGTGGGCGGTGGTTCCTGTTCTTCTCCTGTTTCATTGTAAATACCGTTCATGTCTTCTGAGTCGAAATCGAGCGTGTCGGTTAAGTCATCGATAGTGGCTATGAAGTGGGTGGTGGGTGGGCAACGAATTTCTTTGCTGTCCGCTTCCCACTCGAGCCGGACATAGTTCGTCCAAGAATCTTCTGACAAGGACAGAGACCTTAATGAGTTCATCACATAACCCAAGGGTGAGTGGTGAAGAATATCCACGGCGGTGAACTCCATGATGGGTGCCCAATCTGATTCGATAGGCACGGATGCACGCGGTTCGGATCCTGCAAACGGGGAAGAGTCTGGGGGTCCGATGTCACCAACCTCACAGGAGGTGGGATCAGTGTTCGGCTCCGATGCCGATGGGTGTGCGGCCTCCGTGGCGGGCTCCATCCACCCGTCCTCGGAAGGCACGATCTGCTCCGGATTGATTCCCGGTGCCAATGCGGGTGCAATCTCCTGAATACTGTCCGACAGCAGATCAAAGTCATGCCCGTCATGACTGTTCGATGCACCTGTCATGGGCTCGAGTCCGTCGAAGATCAAGTCTCCGTGGATGTCGGCAGTATAGTTTAAGCTTCCAAACCTAACCTGATGGCCAGGGGCGTAGCTGTCGATCTGCTCCAGATGGCCAAGCGAGTTGGCCCGCAGTACAAAGCCGCCGAATACGAAGATCTGTCCGGGAAGGAAAACCTCCCCCTGGACCACATCGTTGAAGATGATCAAGGGAGCCATCAAGCCTTATCGCGACGGCACAGTGGAACTCTCAATGAAAGCACCAATGTGGGTGTCAAGACCGGCGGATCTCCGGTAGGGGGTCCCGAACTGTGTGTCTAAGGCTAATGGTAACAGGAGGCAGGGGACACGATGTTTTACCCAGGTTCGGGCCCTCTCGATGGAGGTAATACCCTACTTCCTGCTTGATTGATCTTGATGATGTGAGTATTACAAGAGTTGATCTATCACGAGATCGTAGAGGCTAAACCCTAGAAGCTAGCCTATGATTATGATTGTTGTTGTCCTACAGACTAAACCCCCCGGTTTATATAGACACCGGAGGGGGCTAGGGTTACACAGAGTCGGTTACAGAGAAGGAAAACTACACATCTGAATATCCAAGCTTGCCTTCCACGCAAAGGAGAGTCCCATCCGGACACGGGACGAAGTCTTCAATCTTGTATCTTCATAGTCCAACAGTCCGGCCGAAGTATATAGTCCGGCTGTCCGAGGATCCCTTAATCCAGGACTCCCTCATCCAGTACGCTGCATAGATGTCTGCAGGGATCTCAAAGGAATTCTTGACTTCAAGCTTCTTTCCTCCTTTCTGAGGCCTTTTACCATCTGCCATTTTCTTCAGCTGAGGAATTTGCACAATTGAGTTCTTTGAAGAAGTATGCACCTTTTCTTCGAGGAACGCTGCAAATGAGTTAAGTTGATGAGAACCTAGTGATTTAGCAGCAGACATGTGTACCTGTGAACAGAGTATAGGTGCGAAGAATTTGGATAGGTCATATGCGTTTTCAGAAGTTTTTGCAAACCGAACAAGTTTGAGGAAATTGACCAGATGTGTCTTGAAGAATTTCACTAAGTGTTCTTTGACTTAGGTTCTAGAGTTGTGCCGATTGTTGGATTCACACAATTGAGGAATCATGAAGAAAATGGCACTTAGAGAAACAGATCAAGAGCTGAAGATTTGTGCTAGGTGTTTAGAGTGTGGAGGTTGAAGAATAAACACCTTTTGAAGATTTGATGAAAATCATCAGTAGAATAAATGCGGTAAAAGTAACTTTTAATTACCCTTGAAAAAGAACACGCCGAACTGGAAGAGTAGATTTGGAAGTTCGACGGCTCGGCTCTTCCATGCCCTAACTTGGTGGAGGAAGACGTCTACGGCGGTGGCGGAGGGCAGATTTCCGCGGCCGGCGCGAGTACGAGGACGACGAGGTCGACGCAGTGAAGCTATTCCTCACCGGTGATGATGGAAGTAGCAGCGGTGCTAGGTTTTGAGAAGCTCGAGCAAGGGAGTGAGGTCGAGCGGAGTAAAAACAAAGTGAGGAGGGGAGGGGGTATTTATAGCTGAGGTGAAAAACTGTTCGCCCGAGAAAATTGGACGAACGTGCCCCTGACCCTTCTCATTCACGCGACATGTGTCACCCACGTACTGAGAGGTGGAGATCGTGTGAGATCGTGGGTGAATAGATAAGTATATCGTGGAATGTGTAATGGTTTGAGCGGCCAAAGGCCGAAAATTCAGATAAGAATATTTTAAACTGTCGTTCACAGTTTCTTCAGTTGACAAGGACACAGTGAAGAATTTGAACGAGTTTCAAATAGAACGCACACGAAGAATTTGTGAACAGACTGGGTTGAGTTTATCATAGAGGGCGATAAGGGTCCGATCACATTCACTTAGCAAAAAAAACAACTTGAAGAATTAGCAATAAGTGAATGTTGTTAAGGACATAAACTCATATATATATATATATATATATATATATATATATATATATATATATATATATATATATATATATAGTCAAATGAAGAACAATGACAGAGAGAATGAAGACAATGCAAAGTTGAACAATTTGAAAAACCGAGGAATTTCAAAAATGAAGAAAAACGCAAATTGAAGATTTTCAACTTTGGTTGGTGGCGTAACCCACCGTATAAGAAAGCTGATTTCAGAGACCGCGTACAACTCTCGTCGGGTTCTGAGAATCAATTTCTTCATTAATTTCTTCACACTTAGAGGGTTAGTCTTCATTGATTGAAGAAAAACGTTACTTCGTGTGTTGCACATCTAAGTCATCAAGTCAGCATAAGTGTTAGGATGTGTGTCCTTTTCAAAGAACATACGAAGATTCTAGGATATTTAGCTCACACCTTAACTTGATAAATCTCTTTTCATCCAAGGGCTTAGTGGAGATATCGACTAGCTGGTCTTCGGTACTTGCGTGGTCGATGCAGAAGTCGCCCTTCAACACATGGTCACGAACAAAATGATGACGAATCTGTATGTGCTTTGCCTTCGAGTGCTGAACTGGGTTGTGAGCAATCTTGATAGAACTCTCATTGTCGCAGTAGAGTGGCATATTCTTCACGTTGATGCCATAGTCCTTGAATGTTTGCTTCATCCATAGTAACTGAGCACAGCAAGATCCAACAACAATATACTCAGCTTCTGCAGTGGAGAGTGATACACAGTTCTATTTTTTCGAGGACCACCATACCAAGGATCGTCCAAGGAAATGACATGTGCCTGATGTTGACTAGCGGTCCACCCGAGCACCAGCATAGTCAGAGTCTGAATATCCATTGAGGTCAAAGGAAGAGCCCTTGGGATACCATAATCCAAGTGTTGTTGTGTGAGCTAGATATCGAAGAATATGTTTCACAGCCTTATGGTGTGATTCCTTCGGTGTAGCTTGAAATCGGGCACACATGCAAACATTAAGCATAATATCCGGCCTAGATGCACATAGGTACAATAAAGTGGCAATCATGGAGCAGTATACCTTTTGATCGAAAACTTTACCATTTTCATCAGTGCATAGATGGCCATTTGTGGGCATAGGAATTTTGACGCCTTTGCAATTTTGCATGCCGAATTTCCTCAACACATCCTTGGGGTATTTCTCCTGAGATATGAATATGCCATTGTATTGTTGATGAATCTGAAGACCTAAAAAGATTTCAATTCTCCCATCACAGACATTTGATATTCTTCACTCATCATATAGGCAAATTCATCACTATAACATTGGTTAGTACAGCCAAACATAATATCATCAACATATATTTGGCACACGAATAATTCATCATCATATGCTTTGGTGAAAAGAGTTGGGTCAAGTGAATCGGGTTTGAAGCCTTTCTTCATGAGGAATTACTTCAGTGTGTCATACCACGCCCGAGGTTCTTGGTTGAGGCCATAGAGGGCCTTGTTGAGTCTGTAGACGTGATCTGGAAATTTTGGATCCTCAAAACCTGGTGGTTGAGCAACATATACTTCTTCCTCAAGCTTACCATTGAGGAATGCACTTTTCACATCCATTTGTTGTTAGATGATATTATGATGGTTAGCGTAAGCAAGCAATATGCGAATAGCCTCAAGTCTAGCACCAGGTGGAAAAGCTTCACCGAAATCAATTCCTTCAACCAGTGTGTAGCCTTGAGCTACAAGACGAGCCTTATTCCTCACCACGAGGTCATTTTCGTATTGTTTGTTGCGGTAGATCCACTTGGTACCGATGATGTTGTGCTTGCGTGGGTCTGGTCGCTTGACAATCTCCCACACATTGTTGAGCTCGAATTGATGCAATTCATCTTGCATGGCTTGAATCCACTTAGATTCAATGAATGCTTCATCAACTTAATGGGCTCTGTGATAGATACAAACGCAAAATGCCCACAAAAGTTAGATAAATGTGAAGCTTTTGAGCGCGTGAGGGGACCTAGTGCTTCGATGTCATCGATGATCTTCTCAACTTGCACTTTGTTTGCAAGGCGAGGATGTGCGGGTTGACGACTTTGCTTAGGCCAGCAGTTTCTTCAGGACCAGTTTCTTCAGTAGCACCATCGAGATTTTCTTCACGATCAGGAATGACTTCTTCAGCAGATTCTTCGGTAGGGATGACATCCTCAGTAGCTTTGAACTTGATGGATTCCTCAGGTGACATTTCATCTGACACAGGAGGTAGGTGCTCTCTTTGCGAGCCATTAGTTTCATCGAACCACACATCTACAGTTTCAACAACCTTGTGATGATTGACGTTGAAGACTCTGTAGGTGTGCGAGTCCTTTCCGTAACCAAGCATAAAACCCTCATGTGCTTTCGGTGCAAATTTAGAGTGATGGTGAGGATCTCTAATCCAACATTTGGCACAGAAGACCTTGAAATAACTTACATTGGGTTTCTTGTTAGTGAGGAGTACATATGAGGTATTTTTGAAGAATTTGTGAAGATATACCCTGTTGATGATGTGGCATGCAGTATCAATTGCTTCAGGCTAGAAGCGCTGAGGTGTCTTGTATTCATCAAGCATGGTGCGAGCCATCTCAACAAGAGTCCTGTTCTTGCGCTCCACGATGCCATTCTGCTGAGGAGTATAAGGAGAAGACAATTCGTGAGTAATACAAACCATATCGAGATATTCATCGAGGCCAGTGTCCTTGAACTCGGTTCCATTATCACTCCTGATATGCTTGATCTTCACACCGAAGTTTGTGGAAGCCCTTGAGGAAAATCGTCTGAAGACTTCCTACACTTCATTTTGGTAAGTGATGATATGCACCCATGTGTAACGAGAATAGTCATCAACTATGACAAAGCCATATAATGATGCAGAACTAGAGAACGTGGCATAGTGAGTAGGGCCAAATAGATCCATATGAAGTAATTCAAAGGGACGAGAAGTGGTCATGATAGTCTTCGAGGAATGCTTGGCTTTGGTGATCTTTCCAGCCTCACAAGCCCCACAAAGATGATCTTTGAGGAATTTGACACCCTCGATGCCAATGACGTGCTTCTTCTTCGCGAGTGTATGCAAGTTCCTCATCCCAGCATGACCAAGTCATCGATGCCATAACCAACATTCTGAAGCTTTTGCAAGTAGACATGTGGCGGGCTGTGGTCCTGCAGAGAAATTAGCAATATACAAGTCTCCTTTCCTAAAGCCTTCGAAGACTTTGGAGTTGTCAGATTCCATTAGCACAAGGCAACAAAATTTGCCAAAGACAACAACCATATCAAGATCACAAAGCATTGAGACAGACATAAGATTGAATCCTAAGGACTCAACAAGCATGACCTTGTCCATGTGTTTATCCTTTGAGATTGCAACCTTACCTAGACCCAATACCTTGCTTTTGCCTTTGTCAGCGAGGTGATATGCTTCAGATGAGATGATGACAAATCAGTGTCCATCAACAAGCTCTGATCACCAGTCATGTGATTTGTACATCCACTGTCGAGGACTCACTCAGTAGCTTTGAGTTGTTCGTCATGCAGATGAATTAGTTCAACTTACGAACCCATATACTTCATCAGTGAAGAATATGATATCAATTTCATCAACAGTAATAGATATAGCATTATGAGGACGTGAGAAATGAATGATTCATTTCTTCATGATTAGCTTGCGTACTTTCAAGCACATTCAGGTCTCCAGCAAATTCTTCAGATGAGTAAGTTCGTCTGGAGACCTGACCCTACATAAGAGATTAGTCCTTTTTCTTCACCACCCACATTTGGAGGGGTGGCAAAAAGTTCATCATTCTGCGAGCTCCATAAGAAAAATATGTCATTGAAGCCAGTGCACTTTATTTCACAGAAGATTGGTTAGGATGAACATATGAATAAGGAGAGAAATTCTTCGAGGACTTATGAACATAATGGTTTGAAGAATAATGCATTTATTCATAGCCTTTAGACTTTCCCTATGATATAGAAGTGTTAGCAGGATGATGTTTATATGAGGATTTTGATCCATGTGAGGAATGTGAACCATATGAAGAATTTGGTCCATATGAGGACTTGGATCCATAAGAAGAATTTGGTCCATATGAAGAATTTGCTCTGGGGTTCCTATTCTTCATTGGTGGAGTCATGATGACATTCACCTGAAGATTTTCAAGGCATCTTTTAGGAACCCAAATTTTCTTCATAGGGGGATCGTTCCTGTAGTTTGTTCCAACATATCGAGCAAATACTTCACCATTCTGATTCTTAAACAATTTATAGTTGGAGTCAAATGACTCATCAGAGGAATGTGAAGAATCAGAGGTAAAGCTAGATAAAGTGCATGGATCTACAGGAGGTCCTTTCGCAGCAACCCATGAGGTTTTGGGATACTGCTCAGGTTTCCAGTACGTCCCATCAGCATTGAGTTTCCTCTCAAATGCAATACCCTCTTTCCTAGGGTTCCTGTTCAAGATCCGCTTTTTGAGCACATCACATAGAGTCTGATGCCCTTTGAGGCTTTTGTAAATGCGTGTCACATGCAATTCCTTCAGCCCTGCATTATCGTCAGTGATACATGTGGTATCCTCAGATGAGCAATTTGTAACCATAGAGACAATTGAAGAATTTGCAGCAATAGAAGCATTTGAACATTCAGGTGATGAATTAGCAGATTCACGCTCAATGCATTTCAGACATGGTGGTATAAATTCTTCCTGAGCGGAACTGATCTGTTGAGCAAGCAATGAATCGTTTTCTTTCTGAAGATCTTCATAACTCGCTGTTAACTTCTCAAGATCTTGCTTTCTCTGAAGAAATTCATAAGCAAGCTTTTCATGATCAGTTAAGAGAGTGTGATGATGATTTTGAAGGTTGTCAAACCGAGTTTGAAGTCTCTAAAGATTATCAGTCAGAGTCTTAGTTCGATTCAATTCCTCACCCAACGGGTCATCGCTTCTGTCTAGTTGATTTTGAATCTTTTCTAAAGCCTTCTGTTGTTTAATAGCAATTTTAGCAAGTTTTGAATAGCTAGGCTTGAGATTGTCATCAGATTCATCCTCACTAGAGTCAGAGGGGGAATGCTTGATTACCTTGGCACTTTTTGCCATGAAGCAATAGGTGGGAGCATAGTCATCGAAGCTCTTGTCAGTAGAGTCGGGGAAGTCGTTTTCTTCAGTGTTGAAGATGGACTTGCTGACGTAAGCAGTGGCAAGGGCTAGGCTAGCCACACGAGAGTCAGATTCCTCAGATTCCTCCTCTTCCACATTTTCCTCAGATTCAGCTTCAGAATCCATTTCCTTGCCAAAGAATGCCTGGGCCTTCTTGGAACTGCTCTTCTTGTGAGATTTCTTCTTCTTCTTCGAGTCGTCAGAATCGTCATCTTTGTACTTCTTCTTCTTTGATTCCTTTTCCCACAAAGGACAATCAGACATGTAGTGACCAGGTTTCTTGCATTTACGGCAAGTTCTCTTTTTGTAGTCACGGGATGAGGAATCATCATTTCTTGAATACTTCCCAAAACGGCCGCGACAAGAGAACTTATGGAATTTCCTCACGAGCATTGCTATCTCTTGGCTCAATTCTTGAGGATCACCAAGGCTGCTACCAGAATCCTCAACCTCGGACTCAGATACGGCCTTGGTCTTCAGTGCACGTGATCTTCCGTAGCTCGGTCCATAGAGATCTCTCTTCTCAGCAAGCTGGAACTCATGAGCATTTAGCCTCTCGAGGATATCAGCGGGATCAAGTGACTTGTAATCAGCTCGTTCTTGAATCACAAGTGCGAGTGTATCAAATGAGGTGTCAAGTGATCTCAGCAATTTCTTCACCACCTCATGATCGGTGATATCAGTGGCACCAAGTGCTTAAAGCTCATTTGAGATGTCAGTGAGGCGATCAAAGGTTTGCTGAACATTTTTGTTGTCGAGTCTTTTGAAGCAGTTGAAGAGATTGCAAAGAACATCAACTCGGGAGTCACATTGAGTGGAGACTCCTTCGTTGACCTTGGACAGCTTGTCCCAAATCAGCTTAGCAGTTTCTAGTGCACTCACTCTGCCGTACTGACCTTTGCTCAGATGGCCACATATGATATTCTTCGCTTGAGAATCTGGTTGCTTGAATCTCTTCACATCAGTAGCATTCAGAGGTGGAGTGACTGAGGGAATGCCATTTTCCAGAATGTAGCAGAGATCGTTATCAATTGCCTCAAGATGCATACGCGTCTTGTTCTTCCAGTAGGGGTAGTCCGTCCCATCAAAGGTAGGACACTCAGCCGAGACCTTGATCATACCTGCAGTCGACATAACTAAAACTCCAGGCGGTTAAACCAAAACCACACAGAACAAGGGAGTACCTTGCTCCGATACCAATTGATAGTGCGTCACGTCGACTAGAGGTGGGGTGAATAGGCGATTTTTATGAATTCTTCACTGAGGAATTTCAGGGTGAGGAAATTCCTAAGCAAAGAACTACTTGGAGCGGAATAAGTACTCAGGTATAAGCAAAACAGAGTAACAGCATAGTCATCATGATGAAATGAAAGACAAACACAGAGTACAGAAAGTGTAAACATAGGATAAGCAGGATGAAGACAAAATGGACTGAAGAAATAGGATTGAGGAATTAGAGAAAGTCTTCAGTCAAAGTCTTCAAACAGTAATGATCAGGTTCATCAACACATAATTGAGGAAATGAAAGGGTTGAGGAAATAGAACCAGTTAGCTTGGTGAAGACAATGATTTGGTAGACCAGTTCCAACTGTTGTGACAGTTGTATGTCTGGTTGGAGCGGCTGATTATTTAAACTCAAGGACACACAGCCCCGGACACACAGTCCTCACCGTATTCTCCTTGAGCAGAGATCACACAGACCTCGCCCAACAGTAGAGGTAAGTCTTCACAAGTGACTTCCAAACCTTCACAGACTTGGTCACTCGGCAATCCACAATTCCTCTTGGATGCTCTGAGCATGACGCCTAACCGTCTAGAGGATACACAGTCCTCAAAGGTAACAAGCGTCAATTCAACACAGGAACAATCTCTTCAATGATGCTCAATCACTTTGGGTTTTGTAGGTTTGGGTTTTCCTCACTTGGTGATTTTCGCTCAAAGTCCTTGGAGGATGGGATGCTCTCGAATGACATGTGTCAGTTTCTCTCGGAGCAGCCAACCAACTAGTGGTTGTAGGGGGCGGCTATTTATAGCCTAGGAGCAGCCCGACATGATAAGACATAAATGCCCTTCTCTGATATGACCGTTAGGTGGTAGGATATTTTGGACAGCTGGCACGTGGCACAGCAACGGTCAGATTTGAGGTTCGAATTCCTCAGGGCTATCATGTTCCTCACTATGTAGGCAATCCGCACTGGCGAATTCCTAACTCCTCAGTCAAAACAAATTCCCTAGAGACCAGAAGATCTTCGTCTCTGTTACTGAAGAAATTGACTGAACTAATATGAGATTTCCAATGGCTTCACTCGAAGGATTGGTTAGGTGTAGTATTTTGAGATGAGCATCACATGGAAATCAGTTTCCTTAGTATTACCTCGACCCCCTTTAATAGTATGGTGTTCCCTATGACTCAAGAAGAAGAAAATGAAACTACGAAAGAAAAAGTCTTCACGCTTTAGATTCCTCGCATGAGTATCAAAGTCTTCAAGGTCACACCAATTTCCTCACTTTCAAAGTCTTCAGGAGAACCAAAGTCTTCAGCCGAAGACATTCATTTTTAGGGGTCGACTTTCACTGTAAATATCAAACTCCTCATTGACTTGAGAGCTCGTGTACACTCACAAACATATTAGTCCCTTAACCTATAAGTCTTCAATACACCAAAATCACTAAGGGGCACTAGATGCACTTACAAAATAGGTTGCACCGAGATGAAAACCTAGATCAACTTAGTGAACTCGGTTTGACCAAAATGGATGTCTCGGTCAGACCGAAATGCACAAAGAGGTTTTGGAAGTTTAAGTCTATGACGAATCTGGGACTCCGAGTGCTCCTCACACAGAGTGGTTCGAACCTGACTTGATCAAACTTTGTGATGTAGCATGAATAGAGTTTGAGACGAGAAAAGCATAGATAGCTAGAGAAGGTTCTTAGGCATTCTTGTCCATCCACTTAGCAGAAGAGAAAAAGAAACCAAACAAACAAAACAACAAGTGGATGTCCTCGAATGAGTAAAATATGCAAACGACCTGCTCACACAAGAAAATGGCAAATGAAATATGTAACAAAGCATGCACAACCAATTCTAGCATCTATCATCCTATTGGCGATGACTAGGTTATCTATATATGAGTATATTGACTTAGGAATCAAATGAGAACATTTGATCATAGGTCATACTCATAGTTTAAGCACAAGTGGGGTTACCACTTTTACATAAAGCATTGTTGTGTTCACACCATTCGAGTTGCTTTAGCTCAATTCTTTAGAGTAAAGCTCCCCCTAGATGTGAGATCCCCCCCTAAGAGGGATGAACTAACCTTGGGTTTTGTCGATGATGACTTCATGTAGGTGTTGAAGATGTGGATGCTCAATGTTGTTGTAGATCATTTGGAGCAGTCCATTGGAGTGACTTGCACTTTCAATACCTATACAGGTTAGTCCCACAAGGAACAAACAAGGATATCCATAGACATAGAGTGATGCACACACAAGTACATGTCCATGAAAGCATTAGGTTACCTTGTCCCTTGTCTTACCAACAAGAGGGTTTGTGACTCCTTGAACTAGTGCTAGATGTGGAAGTTGAAAGTGCGTTACGTCGACTAGAGGGGGGTGAATAGGCGATTTTTAAGAATTCTTCACTAAGGAATTTCAGGGTGAGGGAATTCCTTAGCGAAGAACTACTTGCAGCGGAATAAGTACTCAGGTATAAGCATAACAGAGCAACAACATAGTCATCATGATGAAATGAAGGACAAACACAGAGTACAGAAAAGCGTAAGCACATGATAAGCAGGACGAAGACAAACTGATTGAAGAAATAGGATTGAGGAATTAGAGAAAGTCTTCAGTCAAAGTCTTCAAACAGTAATGACCAGGTTCATCAACACATAACTGAGGAAATGAAAGGGTTGAGGAAATAGAACCAGTTGGCTTGGTGAAGACAATGATTTGGTAGACCAGTTCCAGCTACTGTGACAGTTGTACATCTGGTTGGAGCGGCTGAGTATTTAAATTCGAGGACACACAGTCCTCACCGTATTCTCCTTGAGCTAAGATCACCCAGACCTCGCCCAACAGTAGTGGTAAGTCTTCACAGGTGACTTCCAAACCTTCACAGACATGGTCACTCGGCAATCCACAATTCCTCTTGGATGCTTAGACCATGACGCCTAACCGTCTGGAGGATACACAGTCCTCAAAGGTAACAAGCATCGGTTCCACATAGGAACAATCTCTTCAGTGATCCTCAATCACTTTGGGTTTTGTAGTTTTGGGTTTGGGATTTGGGTTTTCCTCACTTGATGATTTTCCGCAAAGTCGTCGGGGGATGGGATGCTCTCAAATGACAAGTGTTAGTTTCTTGCCAACCAGCTAGTGGTTGTAGGGGTGGCTATTTATAGCCTAGGGAGCAGCCTGACATGATAAGACATAAATGCCCTTGGTTGATATGACCGTTAGGTGGTAGGATATTTTGGAACAGCTGGCGCACGGCTCAGCAACGGTCAGATATTTGAGGTTCGAATTCCTCAAGGCTATCATGTTACTCACTGTGTAGGCAATCCGCGCTGGCGAATTCCTAACTCCTCAGTTAGAACAAATTCCTCTGAGACCAGAAGATCTTCGTCTCTGTCACTGAAGAAATTGACTGAATTGATATGAGATTTCCAATGGATTCACTCGAAGGATTGGGTAGGTGTAGGATTTTGAGATGAGCATCACTTGGAAATTAGTTTCCTTAGTATTACCTCGACCCCCTTTAACAGTACGATGTTTCCTATGACTCAAGAAGAAGAAAATGAAACTACGAAAACAAAAGTCTTCACGTGTGACGATCCAAGACCGACGCTTCAGACGCCTTCCATGTTTTGCGAGTTTCGTCGTGCTATTTATTTGGTTGTTGCATTCATCATCGCATCATGCGCATTGCATCATCATGTTTTCATAAAACTCGTAGCCGTTCGCAGTTGCCCTTTCTCTCTTTGCCTTCGTTGTCCTTTTGTCAGGCCCTTGTCCTTGTTGACTGCTCTCAGACCCCTCGTGTGCGTGTCCGAAACTTACCCGAACCCGAACCGGCCTGTCGTTACCGATGGATCCGGATCATCCCCTAACATCCCGAAAGTATCTTCGTTTCTTTGTTGGATTCTCCCTAGCCTATTCTTCCGTCCGTCCGATTACGATCGGAGGGACGAGATAGCCCCTAACCTAATCCACCTAAAGTATATATACTGTCCAACCCTAGTCCGAGGAGCCGCCCATCCTTTTCCATCCGTCCCATCAGCCGCCACCTCCTCGTTTTCCTCTCCTTCCAGATCCAACCAGCGGCCCCGACCATCTTCCTTGATTTTCGCCGCCACCCAACCAGCGCCCGAGCCTCCACCTCCCGATCCACCCACCTGCTTCCCTTGGTTTCCGCCACCGCCCGGCCCACCGAGAGCCTCTGCAGCCCCAGCGCCTCCCAGCTCCAGCACGAGCCTGAGAGCCTCCTCCCGCTCGACCGCGTCGGCGAGCGCCGCCGCCGGAGCTGCTCCGTCCGCCGCCCGAACCTGCCAAGGCGAGCACCAGCAGGGCCGCCCTCTCCTTCCCTGTCTCCCCTTTCTTCTTCCCTTCTCCACCCCGTCTCATCTCCCTGCCTCTTCTCCACAGGAACCGGAGCGCCGCCTAACTCACTCGATCTGCTATGGGGAACTCCTCAAGCTGCCACCACATCGACGACCAAGACCCTCCCCGTCGTGCAGCCCTTCACCGGAGTCCCAGCCGCACCAGGCCGCTGCTGCGTCCCCTGCTTCTCGTCGCGTCGGCCTCTGCTTCCTCTTCATCGAGCAGAGGACGAGGCGCCCGCTCGCCCACGCCTCGCGTTGATCGCGACCGTCGCCCCTGCTTCACCGGAACCCCTTCGCCTCGCCAAGTCCCGTGCCGTCCTCGCCCGGATCCAGCCGCCTCCCTGCTTCCTCCTGCTCGAGCTTGTAGCCGCCCGTGCCCAGGCAGCGGCTCGAGGAAGGGGTCCCCAAGCACGCCCAAGCCCTCCAGGAGCCTGCGGCCTCCTCCGCTTCTTCTCCTCGTGCCTCGCGGGAGCAGATCCGCCGTCGGCCGAAGTCCCGCAGGTCGCCGTGCTTCCCCGCTCTTTCTCCTCCCTCTGTTTTGTCTCCCCTGTCGCTCTCTCTGAACCCACTCTTGTTTTCTTCAACAGGAGCTCGCCTGCGCAAGCCTCTGCTCGCGCCCCTGCCCAGATCGAGCGAGCGAGGAGAGCGCTCGCGTTGACCGCGTCATTGCCCCAGCGCCAAGGCCCAGCGCGCAGCCCAGCGCCCTGCAACCGCCTCTGCCAGTTTCCCCAACCGACAGGCCAGATTCGGCCCATGGGTGAGCTGCCCCCCCCCCAGCGCCTGTTCCTGTTGGGCTGGCCTGTAGATTCGGCCCGTTGTGTGTTTTATCTTGCCAGGACGATTTGTCTAATTTCCAGAATTTACAGACTTGCAGAAAAACCAATAGAGTTCATGCATTTAATAACTCACAAACGGTGCATCGGATTAAAACAAACTTTATGTATAAAATGCTTAGAATTTTGTGTAGATTAATAATATGCCACTTTCATCCATGTTAAAATGTTTAAAATGCTGTTTGTTCAATTTTGCTCAAATGCCATGCTAAAATGATTTAATTCATAACTAAATAACCGTAGCTCGGATTTAATTAAATTATATATGTAAATGGGGTAGAATTTTGCCTAGTTTAACATGGTGTACTTACTTTGCATGTTTAACAACTCTAAAATTGTGTTTAGGGCAGAACAGTACCTAATCCATAAATATAACATGGGGATTTTTTGGAATTGTTGTTTGTTGTTCCGGCCTCGTTTAAACTTGCCTAGATAGATAGCTTAATTATGCTTCACCCTTTGCCATGTTTAACAACATTTAATATTGTTGAGTATCTTAACCGAGAGAGAACTAAATAATTGATGTGGTGTTTTGTCAATATGCAACTCGTTGCATATTGAGCTCCACTTAACTTGTAGTATTGTTTTTTTTGCACTTTGCCATGCCATGCCTCATTAAACCGGACATGCATCATACTTGATTGTGCTTCATGCCATGTTTATGTGATGGTTGTTTACTATGTTGTTTGTTTCTTTCCGGGTTGCTTCTCACGTTAGCTTCGGTTTCGTTCCGGAGTTGTGAGGATTCGTTCGACTACGTCCGTTTGTCTTCTTCATGGACTCGTTCTTCTTCCTAGCGGGATCTCAGGCAAGATGACCATACCCTCGAAATCACTTCTATCTTTGCTTGCTAGATGCTCGCTCTTTTGCTATGCCTATGCTACGATGCCTACCACTTGCTATATCATGCCTCCCATGTTGCCATGTCAAGCCTCTAACCATCCTTTCCTAGCAAAACGTTGTCTGGCTATGTTACCGCTTTGCTCAGCCCCTCTTCTAGCGTTGTTAGTTGCAGGTGAAGATTGAAGTTTGTTCCTTGTTGGAACATGGAGATGTTGTTCCTTGTTGGAACATGTTTACTTGGTGGGATATCACAATATCTCTTATTTAATTAATGCATCTATATACTTGGTAAAGGGTGGAAGGCTCGGCCTTATGCCTGGTGTTTTGTTCCACTCTTGCCGCCCTAGTTTCCGTCATACCAGTGTTATGTTCCTGGATTTTGCGTTCCTTACGCGGTCGGGTGATTTATGGGACCCCTTGACAGTTCGCTTTGAATAAAACTCCTCCAGCAAGGCCCAACCTTGGTTTTACCATTTGCCTACCTAAGCCTTTTTCCCTTGGGTTCCACAGACTCAAGGGTCATCTTTATTTTACCCCCTTGGGCCAGTGCTCCTCCGGGTGCTGGTCCAAACCGAGCGATGTCCGGCGCCCACTGGGCAACTTGGGTCTATGCCAACCCGATGTCTGGCTCATCCGGTGTGCCCTGAGAACGAGATATGTGCAGCTCCTATCGGGATTTGTCGGCACAGCGGGAGGTCTTGCTGGTCTTGTTTTACCATTGTAGAAATGTCTTGTAAACCGGGATTCCGAGACTGATCGGGTCTTCCTGGGAGAAGGTCTATTCCTTCGTTGATCGCGAGAGCTTGTCATGGGCTAAGTTGGGACACCCCTGCAGGGTATAAACTTTCGAGAGCCGTGCCCGCGGTTATGTGGCAGATGGGAATTTGTTAATGTCCGGTTGTAGAAAACCCAAAGTTGACCTTAATTAAAATACATCAACCGCGTGTGTAACCGTGATGGTCCCTTCTCGGCGGAGTCCGGGAAGTGAACACGGTGTTGGAGTTATGTTTGACGTAAGTAGTTTCAGGATCACTTCTTGATTGCTACTAGCTTCACGACCGTGCCTTGCTTCTCTTCTCGCTCTCTTTTGCGATTGTAGCCATCATATATGCTAATCGCTTGCTGCAGCTCCACCTCATTACTCCATCCTTCCTATAAGCTTAAATAGTCTTGATCTCGCGGGTGTGAGATTGCTGAGTCCTCGTGGCTCACAGATACTTCCAAAACCAGTTTGCAGGTGCCTATGTTACCGAGCAGGTGACGCAACCAAGCTCAAGGAGGAGCTCGATGAAGATCTTGCCCTTTGTGTTGTTTCGTTCTAGTTGATCAGTAGTGGAGCCCAGTTGGGGTCGATCGGGGACCTTTGTCGCATTTGGGGTTCTTCTTTTATTTTGGTTCCGTAATCGGACCTTGTTTGTATCTGGATGATGTAATGCTTTATTCATGTAATTGTGTGAAGTGGCGATTGTAAGCCAACTATGTATCTCTTTCCCTTATGTATTACGTGGGTTGTGTGAAGATTACCTCACTTGCGACATTGCTTTCAATGCGGTTATGCCTCTAAGTCGTGCTTCGACACGTGGGAGATATAGCCGCATCGAGGGCGTTTCAAGTTGGTAATCAGAGCCTTCCCCGACCTTAGGAGCCCCACTGCTTGATCGTTTTTAGCGGCCGAGTTGTGTCTAGAAAAATGTTTTGAGTCATTTAGGATTATATATATCGGAGAGTTAGGAATTCTTTTTACTCCCCAGTCTCTTCATCGCTCTGGTAAGGCATCCTGACATAGAGTTTTGACTCTTCTCTTCTCAAATTTCACTAAATATTTTTTTTAGGATCACGCGGGTATCTTGGAATCGTTCCGATGGTTTTATGATGAGAACATTGTCTTGGTGCCTCCTGTCAGGGGTTTAGTGGAAGTGTCCCAGGGAGTTGAGCTCTGAGGTGTTGTCGCCATAATTTTATCGTTGCAGTTCTGGAATACCTGAGTTTAGTACGCCGACATAAAAAATCTCTTCTATGCAGTTCGTTGGTGAGATAACCTCGACGCCACCCAGTACTGGGGCGGTAGTTCGGGAGTATCGCCATAACTTGTATAACAGATGCTTTTTGAAGGTTGAGGTAGACGATTTCCGAAGGTTTCTTGGTTCTGTGTTGAAGGATGGATACAGCTGGATGTAGGATTTGCTAGTTTTGGGTGAGATATTATGCTTCCCCTGTATCCCCAACACCTGATTGCATAACCGGAGAATTTCGGGAGTTTCATAGGTGGGAATTCAAGTAGCTCTTAGGATATCTTTCCGACGGATGTATGATATGAAATTGGGGTTCGACGTCTAGTGGTCCGCCTATTCACGGTTGGTTTTACAGTGGCCTCGTTGTGTCTTAAAGAGTCCTTGGCTATGCCGACTCGGGGGCGCTTCGTATGTCATGTGCACTGCCTTGTACATGATGGCGCTGTACGATCGAGCCCGTGTAGGCCCCACCACAAAAACTTCGGACGAAATCTCTATCATATGTTTGTTCCGGCTTATTCTGCAAGCCAGTCCTTTGTTTTTGTTTTGAGTTGTGGTATTCGAGTTGCTTCAATGTCAAGTGTTGATTCCATACCTTTCCGAAATGGTGTTCTCATACTCCGATGTGAATACCAATCCTTCTCGACAATCGAGATTGTCATGTCAATCCTTTTCAACCGGCGTGTTTCTCTTCAAGTGGATCCGATCACTTCAACATCAGCAAGACCAATTATCATTTCCTCTCAACGGTGTTTGTTTCATCCGTCTCCAAGTTGCCTTTGTTTTTTCCCGCCCACCCACCCTTTTTCCTCAAGGACTAAGATTTCTTTACCAAGTATCCTTTTATTTTTTGTGAAGTTTCTCCATTCTTTTCCGTCAATGTTCTTACCCGGTGGTTCTCAAGAAGATGTTCTACTAGTTCGTCATTCCTCATACCTTTCTCTTCTTCGGTGGATTCAAGTCAAGTTTTGTTGATCATACCTTTTTCCTCATTTCAATGTCTTCTCATACCGGTGCACCTCATTATCATTCTACTTCTTGCTATTTGTTATTCCGGAGTGCTCAAGATATCTCGAAGATTCGTGTTTCCACTCTGCATTTGTTCAAGCTCTTTCGAGATTGGTATCTCATTCAAGTCATTTAATTCAACCGGTGCAACATCTCTTTTAAATCTTTTCAACGGTGTTCTTTTGAGTGGGCCCTAACCCACAGGTCTTTTCCCAGGATCTTACCTGACTCTTCTATTTTCCCAGAGCTATCCTAAATTCTTCTCCAAGTTTGACGTAAGAATGAGTTATCATCAGTCAAATGCTTTTCTCCAAGATCTTTCAAATTCTTTTCATAATTGGCTCAACCTCTTCGCTTTTGATTCTTCCGGTGTGCCTCAATAATTCTTGGTGGTGTTTCTCGTTGTCATTCTCATCATTTGAAGACCGAAGAGGAGTTTCTCTTTAATCTTGCTCTATTCTCTTCAAGATTCATGGTGCTAGCTTGTTGCCATCCTCTCATAATTGTTTTCGATTGTGAGAATCTTTTTCACCCATCCGGAGCATTTTAGGAGTCTTTTCAGTTTCATTCTCCGGAGCCAATCATCTCAGAATTATTCATTCTCAGCTTTCAGCTCTTGTTCTCAAATTCTTCTGGTGCATCGTTCAAATACCCTCTAATCAGTTCATGATCTCTTCGTTCTCATGTATATAAATCCCCTCAAGTATCTTCATTCATTTTTCAATTCTTCCTGGTGAATTGTGCCTTTGCTACTTTCATTTTCAATTCTTACGGTGGTTCTTTCAACATTCCTCTTCTGTTGTTATCGTATCAATTAATTCGTTCTTTCCAAATCCTACCTGTGGATCGTTGAAGACTTTTCGGAAGTTTACGCTATATCTCTCTTAATCCCTTCTACAAGAATAAGTAGTATGCCAAATCTGTTGCTTGTCATCAATTTAAATTGGTGAAGGATACGCATAACATAATTCTTATTCTAGTTTCATCCAAGTGATTAATCCTTTCCTTCGGAGTTTGTTCAGGAGTAATAAATTCTTGGCTTCTTGTTGTTCATCTTTCTTCCGGAGTTCTAAGTTTTCCGCATTATCTCGTCGCGAAGCTCCATCTAAATCATCGCAAGGCTTCACCTTGTGTTTTCAACTTCTCTTTCTTTTTATCATCCTTTTATTACCGGAGTTCTTCATGGAGGCTCTACATGGTGGTTCGTTAAGGATTCCTTTCATTATTCAATTGTTCTTCAAGATTTCTCTTGAAGCTATGATCTGCCAAGCCATACTCTAAAATAAACATGGTGCTCAACACATGTTTTTTTCTGAGGAGTGCAAGTATTCTTCTTCTTGCATTTCGAAGTGCAATTCTTTCTACCTTATCTTTTGAGATGGTGTTATGTCACTCTTGACAATTTCCCTTGGTTACTCAAGTTGTCAAGATTGAGGTATTTTAAATCCATCAATCTCCTTGTTGGAGTTATCTTGGTATAGATTTCACCTAAAGCCTTCCCTAAGGAATGTTGCTATTTTGGTGCTTATTAGTGACCCAAGTTATCTCTTTTCCATCTTGATGGAACAAGCTTTCATCTCTTCGTTAATCTCAAGCAAGCAATTGTTTCCGTTAGTGGCCGGTTGTCACCTCATAATGTTGAGATGTTTCCATAAGCCCACTACAAACTTATTCTTTTCGTTGTTGGTCTTCCAACAACTCTATTCTAAACTTCTTGCAAGGATGTGGTAGAAGTTGTCATTTTCTTCTTCGTCCCTTTATTCCAATGATCTACTTCTATTCTTTCTTACGGAGGCATTGCGATGTTGCTCTCTTCACCCATCATATCGTTTTGCCAAGATCATGTCCTTTTCCTTGCTTATCGATTTAACCGGAGTGTTGTGTCTATCGTTCCTCTTTTAACCGGAGTCTCATCCAGGTGCTATCATTTTGCCAAGTTCGAATTCTATTCCTCCATTTCCAACCGGAGTGTTGTCGTAATTGTTCTTTATTGTTCCTTGTATATCTCGTTCCAACCGGTGTGGTGGCATATTCTTATTGGTTCATGGAGCTCTTGTTCCATGTTTCAACCTACAAGGTTTCCTTGTCCCTCTTTGATAATGGAGTGTTTGCAATCTCGTTCATTCCATTGTATTCTTTCTTTCAATTTGTTCAACCTCTCAAGGTTCGTGGTTTCACTCATTTGTCAAAGAAGCAATTAGTTTTACCTCTTCTCTTCCTCTTCCGTTTCTCTTCGGTGCCATCCCAGATCTCGGGACGAGATCCTCTCGTAGTGGTGGAGTGTTGTGACGCCCCAAGACCGACGCTTCAGACGCCTTCAATGTTTTGCGAGTTTCGTTGTGCTATTTATTTGGTTATTGCATTCATCATGGCATCATGCGCATTGCATCATCATGTTTTCATAAAACTCGTAGCCGTTCGCAGTTGCCCTTTCTCTCTTTGCCTTCGTTGTCCTTTTGTCAGGCCCTTGTCCTTGTTGACTTCTCTCAGACCCCTCGTGTGCGTGTCCGAAACTTACCCGAACTCGAACCGGCCTGTCGTTACCGATGGATCCGGATCATCCCCTAACATCCCGAAAGTATCTTCGTTTCTTTGTTGGATTCTCCCTAGCCTATTCTTCCGTCCGTCCGATTACGATCGGAGGGACGAGATAGCCCCTAACCTAATCCACCTAAAGTATATATACTGTCCAACCCTAGTCCGAGGAGCCGTCCCATCCTTTTCCATCCGTCCCATCCGCCGCCACCTCCTCGTTTTCCTCTCCTGCCAGATCCAACCAGCGGCCCCGACCATCTTCCTTGATTTTCGCCGCCACCCAACCAGCGCCCGAGCCTCCACCTCCCGATCCACCCACCTGCTTCCCTTGGTTTCCGCCACCGCCCGGCCCACCGAGAGCCTCTGCGGCCCCAGCGCCTCCCAGCTCCCGCATGAGCCCGAGAGCCTCCTCCCGCTCGACCGCGTCGGCGAGCGCCACCACCGGAGCTGCTCCGTCCGCCGCCCGAACCTGCCAAGGAGAGCACCAGCAGGGCCGCCCTCTCCTTCCCTGTCTCCCCTTTCTTCTTCCCTTCTCCACCCCGTCTCATCTCCCTGCCTCTTCTCCACAGGAACCGGAGCGCCGCCTAACTCACTCGATCTGCTATGGGGAACTCCTCAAGCTGCCACCACATCGACGACCAAGACCCTCCCCGTCGTGCAGCCCTTCACTGGAGTCCCAGCCGCACCAGGCCACCGCTGTGTCCCCTGCTTCTCGTCGCGTCGGCCTCTGCTAACTCTTCGTCGAGTAGAGGACGAGGCGCCCGCTCGCCCACGCCTCGCGTAGATCGCGGCCGTCGCCCCTGCTTCACCGGAACCCCTTCGCCTCGCCAAGTCCCGCGCCGTCCTCGCCCGGATCCAGCCGCCTCTCTGCTTCCTCCTGCTCGAGCCTGTAGCCGCCCGTGCCCAGGCAGCGGCTCAAGGAAGGAGTCCCCAAGCACGTCCAAGCCCTCCAGGAGCCCGCGGCCTCCTCCGCTTCTTCTCCTCGTGCCTCGCGGGAGCAGGTCCGCCGTCGGCCGAAGTCCCGCAGGTCGCCGTGCTTCCCCGCTCTTTCTCCTCCCTCTGTTTTGTCTCCCCTATCGCTCTCTCTGAACCCACTCTTGTTTTCCTCAACAGGAGCTCGCCTGCGCAAGCCTCTGCTCGCGCCCTGCCTAGATCGAGCGAGCGAGGAGAGCGCTCGAGTTGACCGCGTCATTGCCCTAGCGCCAAGGCCCAGCGCGCAGCCCAGCGCCCTGCAACTGCCTCTGCCAGTTTCCCCAACCGACAGGCCAGATTCGGCCCATGGGTGAGCTGCCCCCCCCCCCCCAGCGCCTGTTCCTGTTGGGTTGGCCTGTAGATTCGGCCCGTTGTGTGTTTTATCTTGCCAGGACGATTTGTCTAATTTCCAGAATTTACAGACTTGCAGAAAAACCCCTAGAGTTCATGCATTTAATAACTCACAAACGGTGCATCGGATTAAAACAAACTTTATGTGTAAAATGCTTAGAATTTTGTGTAGATTAATAATATGCCACTTTCATCCATGTTAAAAATGTTTAAAATGCTGTTTGTTTAATTTTGCTCAAATGCCATGCTAAAATGATTTAATTCATAACTAAATAACTGTAGCTCGGATTTAATTAAATTATATATGTAAATGGGGTAGAATTTTGCCTAGTTTAACATGGTGTACTTACTTTGCATGTTTAACAACTCTAAAATTGTGTTTAGGGCAGAACAGTACCTAATCCATAAATATAACATGGGGATTTTTTGGAATTGTTGTTTGTTGTTCCGGCCTCGTTTAAACTTGCCTAGATAGATAGCTTAATTATGCTTCACCCTTTGCCATGTTTAACAACATTTAATATTGTTGAGTATCTTAACCGAGAGAGAACTAAATAATTGATGTGGTGTTTTGTCAATATGCAACTCGTTGCATATTGAGCTCCACTTAACTTGTAGTATTGTTTTTTTGCACTTTGCCATGCCATGCCTCATTAAACCGGACATGCATCATACTTGATTGTGCTTCATGCCATGTTTATGTGATGGTTGTTTACTATGTTGTTTGTTTCTTTCCGGGTTGCTTCTCTCGTTAGCTTCAGTTTCGTTCCGGAGTTGTGAGGATTCGTTCGACTACGTCTGTTTGTCTTCTTCATGGACTCGTTCTTCTTCCTAGCGGGATCTCAGGCAAGATGACCATACCCTCGAAATCACTTCTATCTTTGCTTGCTAGATGCTCGCTCTTTTGCTATGCCTATGCTACGATGCCTACCACTTGCTATATCATGCCTCCCATGTTGCCATGTCAAGCCTCTAACCATCCTTTCCTAGCAAACCGTTGTTTGGCTATGTTACCGCTTTGCTCAGCCCCTCTTATAGCGTTGTTAGTTGCAGGTAAAGATTGAAGTTTGTTCCTTGTTGGAACATGGAGATGTTGTTCCTTGTTGGAACATGTTTACTTGGTGGGATATCACAATATCTCTTATTTAATTAATAAATCTATATACTTGGTAAAGGGTGGAAGGCTCGGCCTTATGCCTAGTGTTTTGTTCCACTCTTGCCGCCCTAGTTTCCGTCATACCGGTGTTATGTTCCCGGATTTTGCGTTCCTTACGCGGTCGGGTGATTTATGGGACCCCCTTGACAGTTCGCTTTGAATAAAACTCCTCCAGCAAGGCCCAACCTTGGTTTTACCATTTGCCTACCTAAGCCTTTTTCCCTTGGGTTCTGCAGACTCAAGGGTCATCTTTATTTTACCCCCCTCCCCCCGGGCCAGTGCTCCTCCGGGTGCTGGTCCAAACCGAGCGATGTCCGGCGCCCCTTGGGCAACTAGGGTCTATGCCAACCCGACGTCTGGCTCATCCGGTGTGCCCTGAGAACGAGATATGTGCAGCTCCTATCGGGATTTGTCGGCACAGCGGGAGGTCTTGCTGGTCTTGTTTTACCATTGTCGAAATGTCTTGTAAACCGGGATTCCGAGACTGATCGGGTCTTCCTGGGAGAAGGTCTATTCCTTCGTTGATCGCGAGAGCTTGTCATGGGCTAAGTTGGGACACCCCTGCAGGGTATAAACTTTCGAGAGCCGTGCCCGTGGTTATGTGGCAGATGGGAATTTGTTAATGTCCGGTTGTAGAAAACCCGAAGTTGACCTTAATTAAAATACATCAACCGCGTGTGTAACCGTGATGGTCCCTTCTTGGCGGAGTCCGGGAAGTGAACACGGTGTTGGAGTTATGTTTGACGTAAGTAGTTTCAGGATCACTTCTTGATTGCTACTAGCTTCACGACCGTGCCTTGCTTCTCTTCTCGCTCTCTTTTGCAATTGTAGCCATCATATATGCTGATCGCTTGCTGCAGCTCCACCTCATTACTCCATCCTTCCTATAAGCTTAAATAGTCTTGATCTCGCGGGTGTGAGATTGCTGAGTCCTCGTGGCTCACAGATACTTCCAAAACCAGTTTGCAGGTGCCTATGTTACCGAGTAGGTGACGCAACCAAGCTCAAGGAGGAGCTCGATGAAGATCTTGCCCTTTGTGTTGTTTCGTTCTAGTTGATCAGTAGTGGAGCCCAGTTGGGGTCGATCGGGGACCTTTGTCGCATTTGGGGTTCTTCTTTTATTTTGGTTCCGTAGTCGGACCTTGTTTGTATCTGGATGATGTAATGCTTTATTCATGTAATTGTGTGAAGTGGCGATTGTAAGCCAACTATGTATCTCTTTCCCTTATGTATTACATGGGTTGTGTGAAGATTACCTCACTTGCGACATTGCTTTCAATGCGGTTATGCCTCTAAGTCGTGCTTCGACACGTGGGAGATATAGCCGCATCGAGGGCGTTTCATCACGCTTCAGATTCCTCGCATGAATATCAAAGTCTTCAAGGTCACACCAATTTCTTCACTTTCGAAGTCTTCAGGAGAACCAAAGTCTTCAGCCGAAGACATTCATTTTTAGGGGTCGACTTTCACTGTAGATATCAAACTCCTCATTGACTTATAGAGCCTGTGTACACTCACAAACATATTAGTCCCTTAACCTATAAGTCTTCAATACACCAAAATCACTAAGGGGCACTAGATGCACTTACGATCTCCCCCCTTTTGGTGATTGGTGACAATATAGGTTAAGTTTTCAATGGGGACAAACATAAGAATTGAAAGTACTCAATATTGAGGAATTTGATTGCAAGATATAGAAGAACTCCCCCTGAGGATATGCATAGTGAGGAATTCGCTTTTGAAGCAATGCACATTTGAAGACTAGAATCATGGAGAACTCCCCCTATATCTTGTAATTCATCATGCATTTAACATATGGAATGAAGAATTTGAAATGCATGATGAAATATGGTGACTGGTGTAATTCAGCATGCGTGCATAACATTTATGAGGAAATAGCATGCAGAAAAATAGAGCACAAGTATCAGGTCACCATCGGACTTAAGTTTACAACTCAATCAACAAACACTTCAGAAGAGCGAGAGCTGCAACTTAACAAAAAAAACGCCCATATATATAGATCCGCTTGAAGACTAACTCAAATTTCTCCCCCTCTGTCACCAAATGACCAAAAGGGACGAAAAATGAGGACTAATGCCCCTGAAGTTTTTCTTCACGAAGTCGATGGAGGAGCATCAGTGTTGTTGGGGTCGTTTGTTAGAGTAGGGCCTACCGTAGTGTCGTCCAGATCTTCATTTCATCAGTATCACGGGATGAAGAATATGAGCTGGGCACCATAGGAGGAACTGCAATTTTCTTGAATTTCTTCGGTGGGGGATTAGACCAGCCGAAGTCCTACTTGAAGCCCATCTGCTTGAGATCCTCATCACCGTAAAGGTGAGACAGAATAGCCCAGGTGCAATCAAAAACTTCATTGAGGTAGTACTGGTTCTTCTTCATTGAATTATATGTGGCAGTCATGTTGTGAAGAATTGAACCAAACTGACGTTTTACCCATTTGTGATTGCGATCCACCTATTGATGAAGACTGAGGAGAAGCTCACGATCAGTCATCACCCTTGGAGCTGTTGCATAAGGACTTTGCTTGGATGCATTTGCGGCAGAATCATGAGTAGCAGAGTCATCATTGGTGGAGTATGAAGCAGCTTTGCGAAACTATCCATCCAATGGTCAAATACCCTCATCAATAATAGTAGTGGCCTTGCCCTTTTCATCGCTGAGGAAAATGTCCATTTGAGGACTTCAATTGGGGGCAAGTAGCTGCCATGGTTGAGTGTATCAGCTTTATAGTTGAGTGAAGACCTTGATCTGAGGAATCTCATAATCTAGGGAGCGTAAGGCTTCAACTCAAATGGGGACATTGCAACGTTTGCCAAAGTCCTCATGAAGAAATCATGATAGTTCACGGGAATACCGTGCCTCATGTTGAAAAGCAGATTCTTCATGATGCCAATGACTTCTTCATCATTCGAGTCGGGGCCTTTGATTGGACTCAATGTTTTCGTTAGAAAGCGATAGCCTATCCTTGGTACATATTGCAATTCCTTCACAAGAAATTTGGTCCTTGAGGCTTGTCCAGGCTTCAATGGCTTCGAAAACACTTGCATGAAATGATCCGACAGCTCAGATTCAGAGTAGATGAGACACGCACCATCTAGGGGAGGACTGACAGGCATGGCATGAAGTAATTCAGTGGCCGGTGCCTTATAGTGTGTGTTCTCTTTCATCCAGTCCAACACCCAGGAGTTCACATCTTCAACATTGCCGGTGATGTGCAGCATCGCATAGAATTGAAGAATGAGTGAGAGAGTCCTGGATTAAGGGGTCCTCGAACAGCCGAACTATATACTTTGGCTGGACTGTTGGACTATGAAGATACAAGATTGAAGACTTCGTCCCGTGTCCGGATAGGACTCTCCTTTGCATGGAAGGCAAGCTTGGATATTTGGATGTGTAGATTTCCTTCTCTATAACCGACTCTGTGTAACCGTAGCCCCCTCCGGTGTCTATATAAACCGAAGGGTTTAGTCCGTAGGATAACAACAATCATAATCATAGGCTAGCTTCTAGGGTTTAGCCTCTATGATCTCGTGGTAGATCAACTCTTGTAATACTCATATCATCAAGATCAATCATGCAGGAAGTAGGGTATTACCTCCATCGAGAGAGCCCGAACCTGGGTAAAACATTGTGTCCCCTGCCTCCTGTTACCATTAGCCTTAGACGCACAGTTCGGGACCCCCTACCCGAGATCCACCGGTTTTGACACCGACATTGGTGCTTTCATTGAGAGTTCCACTATGCCGTCGCGATAAGGCTTGATGGCTCCCTCGATCATCTTCAATGATGCGGTCCAGGGGGAGGTTTTCCTTCCCGGACAGATCTTCGTATTCGGCGGCTTCGTACTGCGGGCCAACTCGCTTGGCCATCTGGAGCAGATCGACAGCTACACCCCTGGCCATCAGGTTAGGTTTGGAAGCTTAAACTATACTGCTGACATCCGCGGAGACTTGATCTTCGACGGATTCGAGCCCATGACAGGTGCGCCGAACAATCATGACGGAGATGACTTTGATCTGTCGTCGGACAGTATTCGGGAGATCGCACCCGCGTTGGCACCGTGAATCAATCCGGAGCAGATCGTGCCTTCCGAGGACGGGTGGATGGACCCCGCCATGGAGGCCGCATACTCATCGGCATCAGAGCCGAACATTGATCCCACCTCCTGTGAGAGTGGCATTATTGGACCCCCGGACTGGCATCCGACTGTAGGATTCGAACCGCATGCGTCCGTGCCTATCGAATTAGATTGGGCACCAGTCATGGAGTTCACCGCCGCGGATATTTTTCACCACTCACCCTTGGGTGATGTGCTGAACTCATTAAGGTCTCTGTCCTTGTCAGGAGACTCTTGGCCGAACTATGTCCGGCTCGAGTGGGGAGCGAACGATGAAGAAATTCATCCCCCACCCACCACCCACTTTATATCCACTGTTGATGATTTAACCGGCGTGCTTGACTTCGACTCCGAAGACATCGATGGCATGGACGACGCTGAAGGAGGAGAACGGGAACCACCGCCTACAGGGCGCTGGACCTCCACCTCATCATACGATATTTATACGGTGGACACCCCTAAAGAAAACAATGGCGATGAGGCAACGGAAGATAACCCCTTGGGGAAGCAATCTAGACACCGGTGTCATCGGCGCCGCTCCAAGCCCCGCCACAGCAAAAACAGTGATACCGGCACAAGAGATAATAATCTGGATGGTGCCGAAGATGAAGACAATCCTGCCCAACCAGGCCTCGAGATGGCCGAGCAAGAGGATGGGCAAGCTAGCCCTAAAGAACAGGCAACTGATGGAGAATCAGAGGATGATAATTACATGCCTCTCTCCGAAGATGAAGTGAGCCTTGGCGACGAAGAATTCATCGTGCCGGAGGATCCCGTAGAGCAGGAGCGCTTCAAACACTGGCTTATAGCCACTGAAAAAAGCCTGAAGAAAAAGCTGCAACAGCTTCAAGCTGATCAAGATCTGCTAACTGACAGATGGACTAATGTCCTGGCCGCTGAGGAATACGGACTCGAGCGCCCTAGCAAAAGTTACCCAAAGCGTAGGCTGCTACCACAACTTGAGGAGGAGGCTTTAAAGCCCACACTACCAGCGCATGATACGGCCGACCGGCCATCCCGTGGCCGTGACAAAACGGCGTACCAGCCTAAAGTCCATACCGCATCCCATGGCCAATCAAACAATAACACTAAAGCCCGGGGCTATACGAAGGACCTACGAGATGTATTAGAAAACAAAGCAGGACAGTCAAGATCGATCTACGGATCACGAGGACGCGCCCCAACGCGTGACAAGATTCGTCACACCGGATACACTAACATATCCGGCCGGGCCAAACACAATGAAGCCCGGCACAAAGGGCCGCACATCCCCTATGCTTCACTGATGAAGTAATGGATTGTGAATTCTCGGAAGGATTTAAACCCGTGAACATTGAATCATACAATGGCACCATAGACCCTGCAGTATGGATAGAAGATTTTTTTTTCCACATTCACATGGCCCGCGGAGATGATCTACATGCCATCAAGTACCTCCCACTAAAACTAAAGGGACCGGCTCGGTATTGGCTGAATAGCTTGCCGGCAAACTCCATCGGGAATTGGGAGAACCTGGCAGACGCATTCCTTGATAACTTCCAGGGCACCTACGTGCGCCCACCGGATGTTGATGATCTAAGTCACATAACCCAGCAGCCCGGAGAGTCAGCCAGGAAATTTTGGACCCGGTTCCTAACCAAAAAGAACCAAATTGTTGACTGTCCGAATGTCGAAGCCCTAGCGGCCTTTAAACATAACATCCGTGACGAATGTCTTGCCCGACATCTCGGTCAGGAAAAGCCAAAGTCCATGGCAACTCTCACAACACTCATGACTTGCTTTTGCGTGGGCGAGGATAGCTGGTTGGCCCGTAGCAACAATACAACAAGCAATCCAGGCACATCGAAAGCTAAAGATAGCAACGATAAATCACGGCGCAACAAACACAAGCGCCGCAAAAACAGCAATAATGCCGAAGACACGATAGTCAATGCTGGATTCAGCGGCTCCAAGGCCGGTAAGCGGAAGAAACCATTCAACAAAAGCAATTCAGGCTCGTCCAGTCTTGACCGCATACTCGACTGTCCATGCCAAATTCATGGCACCCCTCGAAAACCAGCCAACCACACCAATAGGGAATGCTGGGTCTTCATACAAGCCGGCGGGTCAGATACTGAAAACAAGGGGAAGGGGTCTCAAAGCGACAATGACGACGAAGAGCCCTAATCACCGAATATAGGAGGAAAGATGATATTCCCTCCCCAGGTGAAAACAGTGAATATGATATACGCAACCCATATCCCCAAGAGGGAAAGGAAGCATGCACTAAGGGACGTCTACACGATGGAGCCAGTCACCCCAAAATTTAACCCATGGTCCTCTTGTCCGATCATTTTTGATCGCAGGGACCATCCTACCAGTATCCGTAATGGCGGTTCGGCCGCATTGGTCCTTGACCCCATCATTGACGGATTCCACCTCACACAAGTCCTTATGGACGGAGGCAGCAGCCTGAACCTGCTTTACCATGATACAGTGCGCAAAATGGGCATCAACCCTTCAAGGATCAAGACCACAAAAACCACCTTTAAAGGTATCATACCAGGTGCAGAGGCCTGTTGCACGGGCTCAATCACACTAGAAGTGGTCTTTGGATCTCCGGACAATCACCGTACCGAAGACTTAGTCTTCGACATCATCCCCTTTCGCAGCGACCATCAGGCACTGCTTAGACGAACCGCATTCGCTCGGTTCAATGTGGTGCCACATTATGCCTACCGTAAACTAAAGATGCCCGATCCACGCGGCGTCATCACGGTTAATGGCAGAAACAAATTCCCCCTCCCGGCCGAAGAGTCTACCACCACTTTAATAGCAAGAACAAGGAACAGCACCTTACTGTCGAACCTCGAGTCGAAGGCAAAGCTCCCGGACACCACCAAAGGAATCTAAACTACTGCGCGGCAAGATAGCCCGGCCCGCCCGGAGATAAATTAAAAACACTCCGGACAAGGGTAGAACAAGCCACATGCTACGGCTCAACCGCCAGGTGGCGCAAAACCATTTCTTACATTTTCTTTATAGGTTCACCTCTACGTAGGTTATGATGGACGGCGTGGGAACAACTCGAGCGCATCAGGGAATCTCTAGATATTCCCCTGTAATCATCCGACTACACCCCGGACCCGAACACAACTCCCACACACCTGGTATCAGCAGGTTCCGCAACCATATTCCTTTTATCACATCACCTGTACTAATACGAATTGACGTATTAGTCAAATACAACATGTGGATTTATATGATGCTCACCTGTTCCTATTTCTTATTTAAAATTCCTTTGTTAAAAGGCGGCTGCTTATCACGATATGCCTCAATAAGCCAGGGGCTTCATCACGCCCATATTATGGTAAAAAAGTCCGAACACCATCACGGTAGTTCGGCACCCCGAACTTATTGCATTATATGCATCAGCTCCGAATCATGTCTTGGGTCAATAGTTGGGTTTGCCCGGCTCCTATGTTTTGGTACCTTACGTTCCGCTATATCGGCTAAGGTAGCATTGGGAGAACTACTGCGATTGTGTCCCGGTTCCTCCGGACGAGCACCTCAGTAGAGAAAGCCGAAAACTAACTATCATGATGTAGCGAGAGCTGGTCAGCTGTTCGAGAGGTTCTAAAATCTTTAAGGATTTCTTACGCATAATGCTATAACCAATGCAGCGTGCGATGGATCGGCCTTCTCCAATCAGGCGCTTATAGAGCCCCTCGTGCGGACTTCCGAACACTAGGGACTGCGCCTACCATCCTCGAAACAACTCCTATGGCTAAGTGAGAGCGATAAAGCCCTATAGTTAGATTGCCTGGTTTGTTGTGCTGAACACCTCCTTCAGGGACCCAAAACTGGGATAAAGAGTGCTCAGGTTTATCTCGAACACTCATGTACTCACTACGTGGGGGCGGAAGCCGACGACTGGCCGACTCTCAGAATTATTATATACAACGACCACACATGATGAAAAGCATTCATACGACAAAGCAATAGATGATAAGAATGATCTTGTTAAAATATTACAACGGACGAACTCGACCGTATTCATGGAAATATAATGTCCTTGGTGCATTGCTCCGCCGCAAGGCTAGCTCCTTTTAAGACACCTTCATAATACAGTTCGGGCTTGCGGTGCTCCTTCCCCTCCGGCGGTCCCTTGGTCATCAGCTTCTCCGCATCCATCTTCCCCCAATGCACCTTGGCACGGGTGAAGGCCATTCGCGCACCCTCTATGCAGACCGACCGCTTGATGACTTCGAGTCAAGGGCAGGCACCTACAAGCCGCTTCACGAGCCCGAAGAAGCTGCTTGGAATCGGCTTAGCAGGCCACAGCCGGATAATTAAATCCTTCATGGCTAATCCGGCCGCCTTGTGCAGCTCGACCAGCTGCTTCAGCTGATCCGAGAAGCGCACCGGATAATCCGGCGCCAGATACCGCATCCAGAAGAGCTTATCTGCAGTATTCTCCCCTTCAACTCGGTAGAATTGGGCGCCATCAAATATGCTGCGCGGTAGCTCCGCAAATACCCCTGTATACATCCAAACTCAAGATTGTCAAATTTGATTTTCTCATTTCCTATACTTTCTTTTTACAGAAAAAGCCTTACCAGCCGCAATCTTCCTCGCCTCCTAGATTTCCTTCAGGGCACCTTGGGCATCGCCCGGGGCATCACTTGCGGCTTGGCGAGCCTGGGAGAGTTCGGATTCTTTCCCTGCTAAACTCTGCTCCAAGGTCTCGCATTTCTGCACGGCCTCTTGAAGCTCTCGATCAGCCTCAATAACTCTGGCCTCGTGCTTCTCACGGAGCACCTGCTCTACGGCTGCTTTCATCTCGGCTTCGGCAAAAGCCTTCTTCAAGGTCTCAATTTCGGCCGACGCCCCTGGAGCAAATTACCAAAAGATTGTTATTATGCACACTCATCCTTTCGTGCTACATAAACAAGGTTTCTACATACCTTGATTATCCTCCAGCTGTCTCTTCCCTTGGCCAAGTTCTCCTTCGGCCCACTTCAGACTTTACCTCAGGTCGGATACTTCCTCAGCTTGAGAGGCCACAGTCGCTACGGATACCTGCTGATTAAAAAGAGTGATAAATATCATCAAGTGAGTCTGCTGCAAACATGAATTTGATCCCCTGTCCGGTTCTCTCCTTCACCGAACAATGTATCAGGGGCTACTATCTATACCTTGACATTCTCCCAAGAACTCATAAAACATACCTCAAAGCCTCTTATGAGGCTGACACAGGATTCGTTCAGTCCACTCTCAGCGGACTGAATCTTCTCAATCACTACACCCATGAGGGCATAGTGTTCATCAACGATGGAGGCACCCTTCAGCGCCGCCAATAAAGTACCCGGCGCCCCTGGTTGAACAGAGGCGGCCAGTGGATGGGACTCGTGGACCTTATTGGTCTCTAGAGTCATGTCCGGCTTGGGTCTGGATTCAAGATGACCTCCGTCGTCGACACCCATGGGATTTTTCTCTCCCGTGTAACCGGCCCCAGAAGTATGGCCTCCTGGCGCCGCTTTCGCGACCTTCTCCCCCCCTCCATGGCCTGGGTCCTTCTGGGATGAAACCTCGGTTTCGTTCCTACGTTTGGAAGAAGAGGCCTTCAGGGGTGTCCCACTCCCCATAGCGTCCAAACCCAGCAGATCCTCTCACGAAGATTGCTCGGTGCGAGGCTTCGCCGGACTGAATAAGAAAAGCGCGGCTCAGATTAGAATGTGGTGCCATGACAAGTCCGGACGCATGTGTGTGTTCGGTTGTGCTTACGAGTTCACCAGGGGCTCGGCCCTGGGATCCCATTCTGGGCTGCTATCGGTGGCGCCGGTCGACTCCTCTTGAAGAAGAGTTTTTCCCCTCTTAGGCGAATCGGCCTCCAGGGAGCTGGAGGCCGTTCTTTTCTTCTTTCCCCCTACGGAGGATTCGTCCTCCTCCTCCCTGTCCTCTTCGGAGGAAGAATGGGCATTAGAATCTTTGGATTTTGTGTCCGTGGTACCACGACGATGAAGGCCGCCCTTGGTCTTCTTGGCCTCTTTCTCGATTTTTTCTTCGGCGCCTTATATGGCGCCGGGACCAACATCTTTGTCATGAGTGGGCCGGCCGGTTCTTCTGGCAGAGGGGTAGGACAGTAGATCCGCCCCGCCTTCTTCGCCCAGCCCTAGGAAAAATGATGGGAAATACGTTAAGTGTCTCCCTGAGCATGTACGGACAGAATGCATGAATTATCAAACATTCAGTTGCTTACCGAACTTGCGGGGCGGGACAGCTAGTATCCGCGCTCCTCGGCGGAGTCCGACCACGGTTTGCCAGACTTGAAAAGCACCTTCCAGATGTCCTTGTGTGTATAGCCAAAGAGCTCTGACAGGGTCTGGTGCTTGGCCGGATCGAACTCCCATAGACTGCAAGCTCGGTGTTGACATGGTAGAATCCGGCGAACCAACATCACCTGGACTACATTGACGAGCTTGACGCTCTTGTCTTCCATGTCTTGGACGCGAGTCTGAAGCTCTGATAGCTCGTCAGACGAAGCCCAACTCAGGCCCTTCTCGTGCCATGACGTAAGTCGCAGGGGGGCACCGGATTGAAAATCCGGAATGGCGGTCCACTCCTTGCCATGCGGCTCGGTGATGTAGAACCACTGCTGCTTCCACTCCTTGACGGAATCACTGAAAGTCCCTGTCGGCCATGTGACATTGGGCATCTTTCTCACCATGGCGCCTCCGCATTCGGCATGCTCGCCGCTCACTACCTTGGGCTTTACATTAAAAACCTTCAACCATAAGCCGAAGTGCGGCGGAACACGGAGAAAGGCCTCGCACGCGACTATTAATGTCGAGATGTTGAGAAAGGAATTTGGGGATAGATCATGGAAATCACTCCCGTAATATTACATGACACCGCGAACAAATGGGTGGAGGGAACCCTAGCCCATGGACAAAATGAGGGAGAAATGCCACCCTCTCATGGGGTTCTGGGGTGGGGGCTATCTGTCGCACTGTCGAAAGACGGTGGCTAATTCTCTTGGCCAGATACCCGGCCCCCCGAAGCTTTTTGATGTCCTTCTCCCGGATGGTAGAGGCCATCCATTTGCCTCCTGCTCCAGATCCGGACATCTTCGGGAAGCCTTTTTGGGCGAAGAAGAGAAACGCTTGGGCACTAGGGCTCGGGCGGAAAGGAATAGACGAACAGGGAGGGGCGTGGGTGAAAGGGAAGACCCTCGCCCCTTTATAAAGGCAGCAAATATCCCGTGCCTTCCCACTTGCCCGCTAAAATCGCTTATTTCCCAAGTGCCACGATTGATGGTGTAGTTGGGTTACTCATACCCGTATTGATGAGGATCCCGTGATAAGGGGACACGATCTCTGCTTCGACAAGGCGTGCCGCTAAAAACCGCTTCGCGATATGAGCGGTGGCCGGTTGTGAAAAACGGTTCGAATAATGATCGAACCGTGGTGTGATGTCATGCTATAAAAAGCTGTCAGCAGATTAGATTTGTGGATTATTATGCTCTCTTCGTTGGAATGTGGAATTTGTTTTGCAGAGCCGGACACGATCCTTGTGTTCTAAATGTTCTATGGAGTACTCGGAGAAGGAACCCGCCTTGCAATGCCGAAGACAATATGCGCGCCGGACTCATCATCATTGAAGCCTGGTTCAGGGGCTACTGAGGGAGTCCTGGATTAAGGAGTCCTCGGACGGCCGGACTATATACTTTGGCCGGACTGTTGGACTATGAAGATACAAGATTGAAGACTTCGTCCCGTGTCCAGATGGGACTCTCCTTTGCGTGGAAGGCAAGCTTGGATATTCGCATGTGTAGATTTCCCGGTGTCTATATAAACCGGAGGGTTTAGTCCGTAGGACAACAACAATCATAATCAAAGGCTAGCTTCTAGGGTTTAGCCTCTACGATCTCGTGGTAGATCAACTCTTGTAATACTCATATCATCAAGATCAATCAAGCAGGAAGTAGGGTATTACCTCCATCGTGAGGGCCCGAACCTGGGTAAAACATCATGTCCCCTGCCTCCTGTTACCATTAGCCTTAGACGCACAGTTCGGGACCCCCTACCCGAGATCTGCCGGTTTTGACACCGACAATGAGTTCTTCATTCCAATCGCAAATGTCAGTGCAAAAATTGAGCAGGCCAGCATCATGAATGGAAGCGAGGACTGGCGTGAAGCAAGGTAGTGATTCCATACCCAAGTGAGGAATATGCTCATGATCGAAGACTTTATCCTTGTTGAATAGAACTGAAGAATAGAAATTTGCTTGATTGGCTGTCCAGAAGCGCTTCCTCCTCAAACGAGCAGAATCATAGGGATTGTAATCAGTGAAAAATACATGCTCATTGAAGAAGGCATCAGCCTTGAACTTCGGAGTTTTGGAAAATGGATTCTTCAGATGTGGCTGAGGAGTGTCAGTGATCCGAAGAATAACTTTTGGAATGTCATTTCCTGGAGCCGCAAGCTATGGAATATCTTCTGCTTCAGTAGTAGCCTGGGCCTCCATTTCTTCAGCAGCATTTTCATCAGCACTAGTGGCTGGAATTTCTTCATGAATGGAAGGCGTAATGTGGGTTTCTTCAGAGCCCATCTGAACTTCTGTTGGTGCTGGGGACTGAGGAATTTGATGTAGTGGTGTGAACAGAGGAGAGTTGGGGTGTTGACTATCCCAAAAATCATCGTTCATCACTGGAGTGGTGCAGCCAATGTCCACATCCTCATCCACTTCCATTTCTTCAATGCCGGCCTCTTCAGCAGTGAACTGAGGTGTTAGCGATGATACCTGGGGAGTTGTAGTGAAAGTCTCAATTTCAATTTCTTCATCCATCTACTCTGTGGAAGCAGTAGAGGGATCTTCTTCGGCAGATTCTTCAGGAATCTGATATTCTTCACCATAAGGAACAAGTTCCTTTGATGGCATGCTTGCAAGAGGAACAACATCAATGGGATTGTCCATTGAACTTGTCAAAATCTTTGCCTTCTTGGGGGGCCGAAGATTCTGAGGCAGCCGATGCTTTCCTCTTCTTCAGACCAGCTCGCTCCGCAGCTTTGGTTTTCTTCACTTCCAGAGCAGAAGGAAGAATTGGGCTTGGTGTTGGTGCAGGTAGAGCAGAGGGAGTAGGATCAATTTCTTCAGGCACAACTGATGTAGCTGGCTATCTTGAGCAATATCTTCAGGCGCAACAACAGAGTCTTCAGCTGGCCTGGCAGATTCTTCAAGCGCAACACTAGTGGTTGCCCTGGCAGTTTCTTCAGAGGCTGGAATTTCTTCAGCAGACCTGTTACTTGCAGTTTCATCAGCAGCCTGATTTTCATCAGCGGTGCTGGCAATTCCTTCAGTGGCTTGTGCAGATGCTTCAGCCGGAATGACTTCAATGTGCACAGGAGCAGTAGCACTTGAAGTGAATTTCTTCGTTAGCTTGACGAATCTGATCTGGGCACCCTGCCATTCAGCCTTGTAGGCTTCAAATTCTTCACTGAGCTTTTTGATATCAGCTTGCAGTGCAATGAGCTGCTCAGGTGCCAAGGACATTGTCCTTTAGATACCGCTGCTTCTTGTACTGCGCTTTCTTATCCACTCGGGCTTGGTCATACTTCCACTTTTCTTCAGCAATGAACGCCGTCACCATGTGACTTTTTCTAGGAGTGAGGCTCAACCCTGGCATTGGAGCAGTGGGATCTTTGTGCCAAAGATCGATGAAATCGAGGATCTTCTTCGGATCCAGAAGAAGGGGCACAACACCCCCTTTGGCTCTAGCGGCCTGCTGCTATCTGTCCTTGATGATATCAGCTAATTCATCATCATCAGCTTCATCATCATATGGAGTTTGAAAGACCACCGGCTTCTTGTGAGGACTTGGTCTAGTGCCTCGTCCAGCAGTGGCCTTGGTCTTCAGCAGAGTGGGACCGGTTGATGAAGGATGAGCTGAAGAACTTGCTGAAGCTCCTGAGGTAGTTGATATGCCAGTGGTCCTTTGGCATGTGGCGAGATGCACGGGTGCTGAGGACTTTGCCAGAGGAGCTGAGGGTTTTGAAACCCGAGGAATTTGTGCAGCTTGAGGAATTGGGGTAGCTTGAGGAATTTGCCTTGGTGGTACTGAGGAGATTGGCCGTGAAGGCATTGAAGAAGAACTTGGTCATGAGGGCATTGTTGAGGAAGGTGGTTTCTTGGCTGGCTTCTTTGGAATAGCCTTCTTGCTAGAAGAAGCCTCAGCAGCGGCAGCGACAGCAGCAGAATCCTCATTAAATTTCTGCTTCTTTGGCCTGCTTGGCCAACTTAGCTTGCCGCCTGGCCCATTCATCAGCATAATCCTCACCACGTTTAAGGCTTGTTGGATCAGCTCTTTGGCCAGGTGCCAGAGGAGGTCTTGAGCATGGAGGGTTAAGAGCGAATTTCTTCATGTATTTGGGAGTGACGTATCTGTACTCCCTCCACTCTCTTGCCCATCTTCTTTCAATCCTCTGAATGTGCACTTTGCGCTCATTCTTCGTCTCCTTGCCATGAGTTGCCTCATCAGGCGTGCAGTACCCTGCATAGATGTCCGCAAGGATCTCAAAAGCAGTATTAACTTCAAGCTTCTTTCCTCCTTTCTGAGGCCTTTTACCATCTGCCATTTTCTTTAGCTCAGGAATTTGCACAATCGAGTTCTGTGAAGAAGTATGCAGCTTTTCTTCGAGGAATGCTGCAAATGAGTTAAGTTGATGAGAACCTAGTGATTTAGGAGCTGACATGTGTACCTGTGAACAGAGTATAGGTGCGAAGAATTTGGAGAGGTCATATGCGTTCTCAAGAAGTTTTTGCAAAGCTGAACAAGTTTGAGGAAATTGACCCGATGTGTCTCGAAGAATTTCATTAAGCGTTCTTTGACTTAGGTTCCAGAGTTGTGCGGATCTTGAGATTCACACAATTGAGGAATCATGAAGAAAAACGTCACTTAGAGAAACAGATCAAGAGTTGAAGATTTGTGCTAGGTGTTTAGAGTGGAGGTTGAAGAATAAACACCTTTTGAAGATTTGATGAAAATCATCAGTAGAATAAATGCGGTAAAAGTAACTTTTAATTACCCTTGATGAAGAACACGACGAACAGGAAGTGTAGATTTGGAAGTTCATTGGCTCGGATCTTCCACGCCCTAACTTGGCAGAGGAAGACGTCTACGGCGGTGGCGGAGGGAAGATTTCCGCGGCCGGCGCGAGTACGACGGCGACGAGGTCGAGGCAGTGAAGCTCTTCCTCACCGGCGACGATGGAGGTAGCGGCGGCGCTAGGGCTTGAGAAGCTCAAGCGAGGGAGTGAGTTCGAGAGGAGTAAAAGTGAAATGAGGAAGGGAAGGGGATATTTATAGCTGAGGTGAAAAATTGTTCGCCCGAAGAGTTTGGACGAACGTGCCCCTGACCCTTCTCATTCACGCGACATGTGTCACCCACGTACTGAGAGGTGGAGATCGTGTGAGACCGTGGGTGAATAGATAAGTATACCGTGGAATGCGTAACGGTTTTAGCGGCAAAAGCCGAAAATTCGGACAAGAATATTTTAAAGTTGCGTTCGCAATTTCTTCAGCTGATAAGGACACAATGAAGAATTTGAACGAGTTTGAAATAGAACGCACATGAAGAATTTGTGAACAGACTTGGTTGAGTTTAGCATAGAGGGGGAAGAGTCCGATCACATTCACTTAGCAGAAAAGTCAACTTGAAGAATTAGCAATAAGTGAATGTTGTAGAGGACGTAAAATCATATATATATATACGGAAGGAGTGAAGAAAAACTCAAATCGGAGAATTTCAACTTTGGTTGGTGGCGTAACCCACTGTATAAGAAAGCTGATTTCAGACACCGCGTAAAATTCTCGTTGGGTTCTGAGAATCAATTTCTTCATTAATTTCTTCACACTTAGAGGGTTAGTCTTCATTGATTGAAGAAAAACGTTACTTCCTGTGTTGCACATCTAAGTCATCAAGTCAGCATAAGTGTTAGGATGTGTGTCCTTTTCAAAGAACATTCGAAGATTCTAGGATATTTAGCTCACACCGCAACTTGCTAAATCTCTTCTCATCCAAGGTCTTTGTGAAGATATCGGCCAGCTGGTCTTCAGTACTTGCATGGTCAATGGAGATGTCGCCCTTCAACACATGGTCACGAAGAAAATGATGTCGAATCTGGATGTGCTTTGTCTTAGAGTGCTGAACTCGGTTGTGTGCAATCTTGATAGCACTCTCATTGTCGCAGTAGAGTGGCACATTCTTCATGTAGATGGCATAGTCCTTGAGTGTTTGCTTCATCCATAGTAATTGAGCACAGCAAGATCCAGCAGCAATGTACTCAGCTTCTGCAGTGGAGAGTGATACGCAGTTCTGCTTCTTCGAGGACTAACATACCAAGGATCGTCTGAGGAAATGACATGTGCCTGACATTGACTTGCAGTCCACCCGATCACCAGCGTAGTCAGAGTCTGAATATCCAATGAGATCAAAGGAAGAGCCCTTGGTATACCATAATCCAAGTGTTGGTGTGTGAGCTAGATATCAAATAATATGCTTCACAGCATTATGGTGTGATTCCTTCGGTGTAGCTTGAAATCGGGCACACATGCAAACACTAAGCATAATATCTGGCCTAGATGCACATAGGTACAATAAAGAGCCAATCATGGAGCGGTATACCTTTTGATCGAAGTCTTTACCATTTTCATCAGTGCATAGATGGCCATTTGTGGGCATAGGAATTTTGACGCCTTTGCAATCTTGCATGCCGAATTTCCTCAACACATCCTTGAGGTATTTCTCCTGAGATATAAATATGCCATTGTATTATTGCCGAATCTGAAGACCTAAGAAGAATTTCAATTCTCCCATCATAGACATTTGATATTCTTCACTTATCATATTGGCAAATTCATCACTGTAATGTTGGTTAGTACAGCCAAAGATAATATCATCGACATATATTTGGCACACGAATAATTCATCATCATATGTTTTGGTGAAAAGAGTTGGGTCAAGTGAACCAGGTTTGAAGCCTTTCTTTATGAGGAATTCCTTCAGTGTGTCATACCACGCCCGAGGTGCTTGCTTGAGGCCATAGAGGGCCTTGTTGAGTCTGTAGATGTGATCTAGAAATTTTGGATCCTCAAAACCTAGTGGTTGAGCAACATATACTTCTTCCTCAAGCTTACCATTGAGGAATGCACTTTTCACATCCATTTCTTGTAAGATGATATTATGATGGTTAGCGTAAGCAAGCAATATGCGTATAGCCTCAAGTCTAGCAACAGGTGCAAAAATTTCATCGAAATCAATTCCTTCAACCTGTGTGTAGCCTTGAGCTACAAGACGAGCCTTATTCCTCACCATGAGGCCATTTTCGTCTTGTTTGTTGCGGTAGATCCATTTGGTACAGATGATGTTGTGCTTGCGTGGGTCTGGTCGCTTGACAAGCTCCCACACATTGTTGAGCTCGAATTGATGCAATTCATATTGCATGGCTTGAATTCACTCGGATTCCATGAAAGCTTCATCTACTTTAGTGGGCTCTGTGATAGAGACAAATGCAAAATGCCCACAAAAGTTAGATAAATGTGAATCTTTTGAGCGCTTGAGGAGACCTGGTGCACGAATGTCATCGATGATCTTCTCAATTTGCACTTCGTTTGCAATGCGAGGATGTGCGGGTTGACGACTTTGCTTAGGCCCAGCAGTTTCTTCGGGACCAGTTTCTTCAGCAGCACCAGCATGATTTTATTCATGATCAGGAATGACTTCTTCTACAGATTCTTTGGTAGGGATGACATCCTCAGTAGCTTTGAATCCCTATTAGAACAGGTTGCTCAAAGGGGTCGCCTGTTCTTCCATCAAATATTCTGCTTTTTCCCGGGTACTCGGGTTCAAATACCCATGGATTTTTTGTTTCTTTACTGGCTTCATATAATTCTAAAAACACAAGTTTTCTTGAAGCCTCTTGCTCATATCTCTCATCAAAGGGTGCTATTATATAATGTTTCTTTAGCAGATCCCCCGCTAATCCGAGCGAGCTTTCAAATATTTGTCTCACATTCATTTGGGAGGGTACTCCTAAGGGATTGAAGACCATATCAACGGGTGTTCCATCTTGCAAATAGGGCATATCTTGCCTAGGCAAAATTTTGGAAATGATCCCTTTATTCCCATGTCTTCTGGCTACTTTATCCCCAACTTTGATTTATGGATTCCTCAGGTGACATTTCATCTACCACAAGAGGTAGGTGCTCTCTTTGCGAGCCATTACTTTCATCGAACCGCACATCTACAGTTTCAACAACCTTGTGATGATTGATGTTGAAGATTCTGTAGGTGTGCGAGTCCTTTTCGTAACCAAGCATAAAACCCTCATGTGCTTTTGGTGCAAATTTACAGAGATGGTGAGGATCTCTAATCCTGCATTTAGCAACGAAGACTTTGAAATAACTTACATTGGGTTTCTAGTCAGTGAGGAGTTCATAAGAGGTCTTTTTGAAGAATTTGTGAAGGTATACCCTGTTGATGATGTGGCACGCAGTATCAATTGCTTCAGACAAGAAATGCTGAGGCGTCTTGTATTCATCAAGCATAGTGCGGGCCATCTCAACAAGAGTCCTGTTCTTGCGCTCCACGACGCCATTCTGCTGAGGAGTATAAGGAGCAGATAATTCGTGAGTAATACCAAGCATATCGAGATATTCATCGAGGCCAGTGTTCTTGAACTCGGTTCCATTATCACTCCTGATATGCTTGATCTTCACACCGAAGTTAGTGGAAGCCCTTGAGGAAATCATCTGAAGACTTCCTGCACTTCATTTTTGTAAGTGATGATATGCACCCATTTGTAATTAGAATAGTCATCAACTATGACAAAGACATATAATGATGCAGAACTAATGAACGTGGCATAATGAGTAGGGCCAAATAGATCCATATGAAGTAATTCAAAGGGACGAGAAGTGGTCATGATAGTCTTCGAGGGATGCTTCGCTCTGGTGATCTTTCCAGCCTCACAAGCCCCACAAAGATGATCTTTGAGGAATTTGACACCCTCGATGCCAATGACGTGCTTATTCTTCGCGAGTGTATGCAAGTTCCTCATCCCAGCATGACCAAGTGGGCGATGCCATAACCAGCATTCTGAAGCTTTTGCAAGTAGACAGGTGGCAGGCTGTGGTCCTGCAGAGAAATCAACAATATACAAGTCTCCTTTCCTAAAGCCTTCGAAGACTTTGGAGTTGTCAGATTCCATTAGCACAAGGCAGCGAAATTTGCCAAAGAAAACAACCATATCAAGATCATAAAGCATCGAGACAAACATAACATTGAATCCTAAGGACTCAACAAGCATGACCTTGTCCATGTGTTTATCCTTTGAGATTGCAACCTTACCTAGACCCAATAACTTGCTTTTGCCTTTGTTAGCGTAGGTGATATGCTTCAGATGAGATGGTGACAAATCAGTGTCCATCAACAAGCTCCTGTCACCAGTCATGTGATTTGTACATCCACTGTCGAGGACCCACTCGGTAGCTTTGGGTTGTTCATCCTGCAGATGAATTAGTGCAACTTACGAACCCATATACTTCATCAGTGAAGAATATGATATCAATTTCATCAATAGTAACAAATCTAGCAATATGAGGACGTGAGAAATGAATGATTCATTTCTTCATGATTAGCTTGTGTCCTTTCAAGCACATTCAGGTTTCCAGCAAATTCTTCAGACGATCAAGTTCGTCTGGAGACCTGACCCTGCAGAAGAGATTAGTTCTTTTTCTTCACCACCCACATCTGGAGGGGTGGCAAAGATTTCATCATTCTGCGAGCTCCATAAGAAAATGATGGCATAGAAGCTAGTGCACTTCGTTTCACAGAAGAGTGGTTAGGATAAGCATATGAATAAGCAGAGAAATTCTTCGAGGACTTATGAACATAATGGTTTGAACAATAATGCACATATTCATGGCCCTTAGACTTTCCCTGCGAAACATAAGTGTTAGCACGATGATGTTCATATGAGGATTTTGATCCGCGTGAGGAATTTGATCCATATGAGGACTTGGATCCATATGAAGAATTTGATCCGGGGTTCCTATTCTTCATGGGTGGTGTCATGATGACATTCACCTGAAGATTTTCAAGGCACCTTTTAGGAACCCAAATTTTCTTCATAGGGGGACCGTTCCTGCAGTTTGTTCCAACATATCGAGCAAATACTTCACCATTCTGATTCTTAAACATTTTATAGTTGGAGTCAAATGACTCATCAGAGGAATGTGAAGAATCAGAGGTAAAGCTAGATAAAGTGCATGGATCTACAGGAGGTACTTTCGCAGCAACCCATGAGGTTTTGGGATACTGCTCAGGTTTCCAGTAGGTCCCATCAGCATTGAGTTTCCTCTCAAAGGCAATACCCTCTTTCCTAGGGTTCTTGTTCAAGATCTGCTTTTTGAGCACATCACATAGAGTCTGATGCCCTTTGAGGCTTTTGTAAATGCCTGTCACATGCAATTCCTTCAGCCCTGCATTATCGTCAGTGATACATGTGGTATCCTCAGATGAGGAATTTGTAACCACAGAGACAGTTGAAGAAATTGCAGCAATAGAAGCATTTGAACATTCAGGTGATGAGTTAGCAGATTCACGCTCAATGCATTTCAGACATGGTGGTATAAATTCTTCCTGAGCGGAACTGATCTGTTGAGCAAGCAATGAATCGTTTTCCTTTTGAAGATCTTCATAACTCGCTGTTAACTTCTCAAGATCTTGCTTTCTCTGAAGAAATTCATAAGAAAGCTTTTCATCATCAGTTAAGAGAGTGTTATGATGATTTTGAAGGTTGTCAAACCGAGTTTGTAGTCTTTGAAGATTATCTGTCAGAGTCTTAGTTCGATTCAATTCCTCACCCAACAGGTCATCGCTTCTGTCTAGTTGATTTTGAATCTTTTCTAAAGCCTTCTGTTGTTTAACAGCAATTTTAGCAAGTTTTGAATACCTAGGCTTGAGATTGCCATCAGATTCATCCTCACTACAGTTAGAGGGGGAATGTTTGAGTACCTTGGCACTTTTTGCCATGAAGCAATAGGTGGCAGCATAGTCATTGAAGCTCTTGTCAACAGAGTCGGGGTAGTCGTTTTCTTCAGTGTTGAAGATGGACTTGCTGACGTAAGCAGTGGCGAGTGTTGACATGGTTTTTGACCAAAACAAAATAGCGTGCAAATACTGTACCAAAAGTTAGATAAATGCAAAACGTCAAAAATCCGTTTTATAATGAAAATGATCAATTAAAAAATATAATCAACCGCTCAAATCAACGACCGACAAAAATAGGCATATTATATATTCGAACATTGATAATGCACACTTTAAACCGACAATTATAAAATATGGCAAAACAAATTTGTCTTGTATGTACGTGCATCGTCGCTGACGGATGCTGATTTAAATTTCACCGTCAAGGATGACGCCAATATTATCGAAGCATCAGGCAGTATGTTCCTCCATCAGAAGAATATTGTTGTATCTTAACCGATGCACACGAAATATAATTTGATAGAGAAACCAATCATAAGGTTCATCGTTGCGTAAAAAAACCATTTAAAAATAATGGTATGATATATTTTTGATATTACAAACATTGAAAAAAGCCGATGATTATACAATAGGACGAAGATCGTCTAGTTTTGTCATAAGAAAATATGGAGGATGCATGGCGTGTATGCACGCGTTACCGATGTGGAGTTCTAATATCGGTCTAAAATCCCAGCGTCACATAACAAATGAGGACGCGGCCCCATTAAAATATCACTGCATATACAAAATGGATATAGAATATAATCAATGACTAAAGGAAATATTAGCATCAATTAAATCTGTGGCTGGGAAGTGCTTGCATTATGCGCTAATACATTCCAGCTAAGCGTAAATGTATGTGGGAAATCTGTGTAATAACCATGCATGCATTAAGCTCTAATTAAACAAGTGGGTTAAGAAGCCCATACGCTGGCTTATACCCAAGGGCCCATAGATAGACATTAATAAAATATTAAACTATTCTAGTGTCCAGAGCCCACACGATTGACTAGAACTTGGCCTAATTAAACTCATACCGGCTAATTAGAGAGGTTGCCAGGCAATTAGTGATTAAAAAATAGAGGAAAAGGAAGGGAGCCAGCCATTCCCCACGATCGTGAACGTGAACCCACGATCTGGACGTGGGTGCCCGGGCTTCAGCCAAAGCCTTTGGCTATTCTCTGCTCTCCCCTATAAATACCCCCCCCCCCCCCCCCCCACCTCATTGGTTTGGGGTTGGGTTCACATACTCCTGGGTTCTCTAGTCTCATACCCTCCTCTCTAGTAGCAATATTCTACTACACATCGTACTACACACAAAAACACACCATGAGAAAAGTAAGCAAGGAGCAAGGGAAAGAACCTTGGTTGGTTCCAAGGAGAAAGAAGGTGAGATTTGATGCTACTCTCATGCCCTTAGTTTCGGCAGTTTGGTTCGGAGCAAGGAGTCCTCTCTATTCATCCACAAAATCGTGTCCTTAGTTCCGGCCATTTGGTTCGGATCAAGGAGATCTCTCCCTTACTCATGAATTCTTGTCCTTAGTTTTGGCCATATTGGTTCGGATCAAGGTTCCCTTTCTCCCTCACCCATGAAATGTTGTCCTTAGTTTCGGCCATTTTGGATCGGATCAAGGAATACATATGCATGAAATCACACCTTAGGTTCGGCCTTTTGGTTCGGATCAAGGAATATGCACATCATGAAATTATACCCTTAGGTTTGGCCTTTTTGGTTCGGATCAAGGAATATATAAACCCACAAAATCATGCCCTTAGGTTCGGCCTTTTTGGTTCGAATCAAGGAATATGCACTTCATTAAATCATGCCTTTAGGTTCGGATCAAGGAATACATATGCTTGAAATCACACCTTAGGATCGCCTTTTGGTTCGGATCAAGGAATATGCACATCATGAAATTATACCCTTAGGTTCGGCCTTTTTGGTTCGGATCAAGGAATATATAAACCCACAAAATCATGCCCTTAGGTTCGGCCTTTTTGGTTCGAATCAAGGAATATGCACTTCATTAAATCATGCCCTTAGGTTCGGCCTTTTTGGTTCGGATCGAGGATTTTACATACTACGTGAAATCAAGGAGTAGCATATTTTTCATATAGAAATCTTGTCCTTAGTTTCGGCCATTTGGTTCGAATCAAGGATGCATATTTTTCTTCACGCGGACATGTCATGTCTAGGGGACATATAAAATGCTCTAAGCATGGGTTCTTTCATGTGAATTCCATGACATGAGCCACGAAAAATTTCTAAAATACTCACAAGGCACATTTCGTGCATGGGTTCTTTCTCGTGAATTCCATGGCACGGTGCATAAAATGACTAAAAGTAAACTATGACATGATATGGGTTTTCACTCATGCATTCCATGGAGTGATCCACAGAATGAATGAAATGCAAATTATGATGCTATGACATGGGTCCCTTGATGAATCCCGTGGCAGAAGTCATAAAGTAAAAAAATGCAAACTACCCTATGACATAGGTTCTTTCATGGATCCCATGGCATAGTAAAAATTGTATTATGGCGTGGGTTCTTTCAAATGAATTCCACGGCATAAATCATCAACCAAACAAAAAATAAATTATGCTCTAAGCATGGGTTCTTCAAAAAGAATTCCATGACACGAGTTACAAATATTGAAAATACATGCATACATCCTATGCATCAAAACACGGGCCCAAATCAGGCCTGGCCAAAATCAACCTTCATTTGCACCATAACATAAATGAGGTCGATCACGAACAAAATATGTTGCATGCATGGTAAAGAAATATGTGACATCATATCAAACATAATGTCATTGAAGAAAACCTACATGGATAAACTTCAAGTTCCCCCAGGCCGGAGTTCAGCGTCGAACGCGAGGAGGATTTTTTTATTGTAGCATATTGTAATAGGCATGTGATGTAATCCTATGTAATAGAAATGTTGGAATTCTTAATCAGGGGTTTTCTCTTTGGAGATGTAATTAACAGAATTTTTATGTAAATGTAAGAGTTCTGGAAATAAAGTACCTACAATGTTTGATTTTATTTTTATTTTATGCATCTAAATTTCACTCTGTATCAATGACGTGGACGCGTGTTTCACGCCCGCCATTTTCCCTTCATCAGATTCTGGCACGCCCAGTGGGACATATTTCTCCCCTCATCTTCGAATTCCGACATAGGATTGCAACATATGAATTTCTAAAGTACATGAACTATATAAACATTGTGTACGATAAATATACTCAAACAAAACTGATATAAAGTTTTCTTTATTCGAAGGTATGGATGGTCAAGTGCCGCAATCGGTCACGCTCCGCATTGGTGACATTTGGCTTGATGTGCCAGTTGGTCCATGTGCAGCTTCAACAAATCAGCATCTGGATAATATGACTACATCACCAACTAAACATGACCAAGGAATGAAAGTCTTCTCTGCACTCAAGTTTGGGGGAAGTATGAGGGTAGACAAAGAAGGCAAAGGGAAGACAATGGACAAACTCCACTATGAGCAACCTATGAATGGGGGCAATACCATGATTATATTTCCCTCATCATCATTTTTGCATGGAAGGACGTCAAAGGTTCAGAAGAAAGTTCAAGTTGATGCTTCAGAGCCTATTCTTCCGCTGGCCGATAAATCAATTGGAGAATGCTCTGAGACGGTTCTCAAGTTTTCCCTTGAAAGCAAGAAAAAGCACCCCAATTCCCATGGCTATGAAACATGTCATGTGAACCCAACATTTACATTGTCAAATCCCTTGTTGTCATCAACACCCGTTGCATATGATTCCTCTCTGACTTTGTTTGAGTCCATGTGCCCTCAACCTTAGTGAAGAAATGTTCACCATGTCAACCTTCACAATATTAAGGTCGGCAAAGTCCATGTCCAATTCCCCAAGAGTGTGGACAACAATCATCCGGATCGCCTTTTTCATATCAGCAAGGGCGGTATAAGAATTCATACTAGGGTGACTAGAAACCCTTCAACAGTTGTTGCCTTCATCAAGTTCATCTGGAAAAAGTATCTTAATCACGCCAAGTGTTGTGTTGTCGGCCTTGACTGTGAATACACTATATATTTCTACAGCAAAGAGCGCAAGAAGCTTCCACTTGAGCAACAAGTTGCTCTCTCTAATCAAGAGCCACAACGCGCTGCTGTCTTGCAGCTTTGTGTGGGCAAGCATTGCCTAATTTACTAGCTATACCAGGCTCATGCCAGAAGTTTCATCCCTCCACTTCTGCGCAACTTCCTTGACAATGATACAATTGAATTTGCGGGTGCCGACATTGGCAATGACATAGAAAAACTCAAGTTCTATAACTTGGGTATCAGAAAACCTGTTGATGTGTAGGGACTGGGTATCAAGGTTCCTAACCAAAAAGCAGGCAATTTGGCTTCATTGGAGAAGCTAGCAAAGATGGTTGCAAACATAAGTCTTAACAAGGACAAAAGCATCACTGTCAGACAGTGGGAGAAGTCCAACCTGGACCATGACCTCAATCTGTGCATTTTAAAACCGAACCGAAAAACCATACCGAAAATAAACCGAACCGAACCGATTTTTTTGTTTTTATGGTTTCTGGTTTCGGTATGGTATGAAATTTTCATACCGATTTGAACTTTGGTTTTTATGGTATATACCAAAAAACCGAATGGTTAACCGAATAAACCGTAGTAAAAGATAAATTTATATTTCTTGAGATGAACAACCGTACAAGTTGTCATTTTTCTTGTACATGAGTCAAATTCACTACTAAGCACCTACATTTTTCTTGTAACATTGTCATTTTTCTCTTTTTAGAATGCTAAGCATGTCCATAACCATCAACAGATGAATCAATGCATGCATATATACTTATATATATAGTCATATACTATTTGTGTAAAATAGAATGTGTTTTGAGTCATAAATTTGCAAATTATTATTACGTCATTTTCAAATTCGCGTCAACTTTGGTTTTTATGGTATATACCGAAACCATACCGAAATAATTTGGTATATACCGAAACCGAACCGTATTTTAATTTCATACCGTATTTACCGAAGTATTAATACCGTACATACCGAAAAACCGTATAAAACGAATCATGTAAACCGAATAAACCGAACGCACAGGGCTACCATGACCAGATCAAGTATGCATGCTTGGATGCCTATGCGAGCTTCGAGGTTTATAGGCGACATTCCAACATATCTTGTTATCTTAGAACTCGTTGAAAGGCTTGTTCCTAGGTGAAATATGTAAGAAAAGGTTGTTTAGTCTTTATCAAAGAAAAAAAGATGTACATGACCGCCATTTCTTTATATTATGGTTATGCCTATTTCACTGGATGCATTTTTAATATGATGATGCAAGCAAACAAATGTTCTTGTGTCATCATAATTTTTTCTTGTAGGAGACTAGTGAAATCTGAATAGAAATGATATAGTATTGCACTAATGCTTGCAATACAAACATTGCCACATTCGTTGTACACTATGCACTAAATTTAGGTTTCTAATTTTTTTGAAGCAAAGTCAACGAACATACTCCAATACCTTACGAGTATAAGCTATGGCATAAAAACAAACATACTCCAGACCCTCAAGAGTATAAACTGGGGCACACAAAAAAATTACTCCAATAACTTACGAGTATAAACTATGACGCAAAAAAAATCATCAAACGTACTCCAAACCCTCAAGAGTATAAACTGGGGCACACAAAAAAATTACTCCAATAACTTACGAGTATAAACTATGACGTGAAAAAAATCAACAAACATACTCCACACCCTCAAGAGTATAAACTGTGGCACACAAAAAAAATTGCTCCATACCCTCAAGAGTATAAACTCGGGCATACACAAAAAATAAGACTCCAACGACTTATGACTATAAACTGGGATTAAAAAAAATCAAATCATCATAATCATTCCATACCCTCACGAGTCTAAACTGGGGCACCAAAAAATATACTACTCCAACAACTTACAAGTCTAAACTGTGATGCAAAAAAAACACCAAATATACTCCAATACCTCACGAGTATAAATTGTGGCATAAAAAACAAATATTCTCCAAAAACTTATGAGTCTAAACTATGTCTAAAAAACAAAAATATATTACTCCAACAACTTACGAGTTTAAACTGCGACATAAAAATCTATCACTCCAATAAACTTATGAGTATAAACTGTGACATAAAAATCTACTCCAATGCCTCATGAGTGCAAACTATGGCATATATAAAGAAAATATTACTCCAACAACTTATGAGTCTAAAATGTGATGCGGAAAAATCGTCAAACAAACTCTGCAGAAAAATCATGAAACAAACTCTGAAATAACGTCAGTATAGATTGTGTCATATAAATAAAATTTACTCCAAAAGCTCATGAGTTTAAACCACGTGATAAAGTATAGCAATTTTACTACAATAATTTATGAGTATAAATTACGACATAAAAATATACTAAGCCAATATATTACGAGTCTAAACTATGGCACTACAAATAGAAATAAACTGATACTTCAAATACCTTACGAGCTAACTATGGTCAACATGAGCAAATTTATGTGATGAGTGAACAGTGTGGTGCACTAAGAAAATACGAACTATGCTTCAACTACTCAAGACATCAAAATCATTTTTAAATGGTTATAACGACAAGTCGAACATAAGGAATGACATAGTTTCCCATGTCGAAGTAAAATGCTATATAAAAAGGCAAAACAAAATGAAACACAAATATGAGAATGACTCATTCCTATCAATTTTGAAGAAGGAATGTGTGCTCCATGATGATCTCTATGCTTGAATATTGTTGGTTGCTTCCATGATGGGCCCAAAGGGGATACTAGCGCCAAGAAGGTGGTGTCATAAAAGAGCACAACCATGCTCAAAAAGTTTTCAACACCCCCAAACGGATGCAACTCCACTGAAAGTAAATAAATATGCAAGTTTATGGGAGAAGATTCAAAAGAGTGCAGGGAGCAAGTTTTATCCTGAATCTCCTATAGTACTAAGCATGACTTCAGAAAAATGTTCTCTACAGATGTTGGGAGAATATTCGATCCAAACATCTCCTAATATGTAGGACTTGTGATACGTGGAAATGGAAATTTGTTATGGGTACCCCGTGGCGCGCGGGAGGGAAGCTCATCTACAACACTCCCATATATAACTTTATGCAAGCACATGAATATCCTACCCCAGGAGGTTGGGGGGAAATCAACCTTACCTTATCCAATATGCTAAAAACAAACTCATCCAATGATGTCCAAGTCTAGCCAAACACATTATATTTTAAGGTTTAAGGCATCCACAAACGTCACATACATATCACCTTTATATTCATGGTGAATGCCAAAACCTCTATCGAGGAATGAATGGGTAAAGTTCATCTCGCACTTCAGCAAAAGTGGGAAGAGATTTCTGAATCTTGAAATCATTTGGCTACTAACATATATAACAAAACAAAATACATCATGGAGTCGAGGCGACCATCCATCTCAAGACTCATTGTGCATATAAACATGCATACTACATCATGAGGCCAGGGTACATCAAACCCTACAACATGAGCTACATAAAACAAAATACTCTGAATCACATGAGTATAATAAGATGTTCAAGGCAACATGAGTATGGATTGTTAGCCAAATGTACAAAAAAAATTATAAATTTATATGTACTCCAACATCCTAAGAGTATAAACTGTGCTGTAACAAATCAATGAAAATTAAATATTCACCAAAAAAATTTAAGTTCAAACATGTGCACCTAGGAGTAAATACTCCTAACATCAAATTAAATAACCATATGTCTAAAAGTGCTCCAATGCTTCGAGAGATAAAACTGCAAGCATACATTGTTCTCTCTAGCAAAAGGTGCAAGAGCAAAATCATATTTCGCCAAAACTTGCCTCACCAGCTCAAACTGGAAATGCAAGTATGCATAGAATATCATTGTCTTGTCAGCCTACATAATGATTTATCTAAATTTCAGAAGTGTTTCTGGAAAATAGCAGAAGCACTCATAATCAAGTGGCTAAAGCCCACCCAGGAGTACCACCGAAATGAAAAAAGGAGCAATTATGCTCCTTTGTTTCGTTCTAACAGAAATATGTTAACAACAAACAATTTCTTTTGTGAGATCGTAGAAACTCAAAGAACAATCAATTTCAAACATATGATCCAATGCCATATCAACATAAGCCAAGTCATTGAAATAACTCCCTAATGCTTAACAAGATAAAAGTATAAGCATGGATATTCTATGTATAAAAAAAGCCTACTCTTTCATGAGTCTAGCGAGAAACCAAACTAATGGCATCATATTTTCAAAAAAAAAGGTCACGTGAATTAACAAAAAAAATAATAGTCAATAAATATGATCAACTTGACAAATACATACAAAAGGAATACCATTAAAATATGGTGGTAAATCAAGAGCATTGGGACAGGGGCACCATCATCCAAGGATGCTACATGTGAAGCATATATCCAATGGCATATAGGGAAAATGCACACTCAACATCTAGTGCAAAAATAAATCCCTCCCAAGAGGTTGGCGATAAACCTAATCTTGCCATATCCTAAAATACTGGGGGCAAACCCATGAAAATCTGTCCAATATATATATGTATATGTATATATATATATATATATGTATATGTATATATATATATATATATATATATATATATATATATATGTATATATATATATGTATGTGTGTGTGTGTGTGTGTGTGTGTGTGTATATATATATATATATATATATATATATATATATATATATATGTGTCAATTCACATGCTTTCGAATTTCTCAACGAAAAAGTGGTGGATGAGCTCACACCATGATCTTTCATATAGTATATAATGCTAAGGGTGCATTGTAGTGCAACCAGACATCAAACACAGTGACCTTCAGGTTACATATGTTTATACCAATTTTCATGCAGAACAAATTCTGCGGGTTGAGGAGTGACTTCTGTTGAGGAGCAGTTATCTCAATTAAATGTTTCTTCCATTAAAACTAGAAAGAATCTGCACACCTTGGAAATAAATAACACATCCTCAAGCATAGAAAATTATGTATCTTCTTGTTCCACTCTTGAGATAATAAAATATGTGATTTCCCAGCAAGCTAAGGCTCAATATATAGAGATATAGCATGCCAACTGGCCAAGGTATGTCAAACCATACCCTCCATATGGTGGTTTGTCTCCTTTTCCAGTCGAATGTTAACATATAGCTCATATAGTTGTCGCGTACCAAGATTCGACACATAGCAAAGCTATATTCTTTTCGACAGTTGTTCAAATTTCATCGGGACTAATTGTGTCATTGGTACAAAAAAAAGTACAACCATGTTCAATCAGGACTCGAAAAAAATGCAAGATGTCCTTTTTGGATATTTTGTAACACACAAAAAAATATCGCATGTTTACCCAAATTGGCCTATATACAGAGAAAATGCTAAACAAAATTGCTTTCTAAGTTATTATTAGGTGGAGAATTTGAGCCTCAGTGTGAAGAACAATTCATTGAGGTTGGCACAATATGGATGTCCGTTGATAGTGTCCTACCAAGTGTGTTGGCACTTACAAGGGGTGTGACCAATCACTTTTGAGGACTTGGCTCTGAAAGTCATCAACATAGGAAACCACGAAGAAAAAGTTTCTCGTCAAATGACCCATGACTACAAACAGTCAGAGTTACGACTAAAATGAACAAAAAAACATACCCCAACATAAATTATTTGCACCATGCAAACACATCGACAAAAAATACTTCGATGTTACACAAAGCATGATTCGCTAGCCGCATGACTACAAAAGCATGATACGTGTACCCTTCATATGGAAAATATAAACTCCCAGGCCATACGAGTGTAAACTAGTAGCCACATGTGATAAAAAAAATATAAACTCCCAGGCTATACGAGTGTAAACTAGTAGCCACATGTGATAAAAAAAAAGAAATATAACACTCCCAGGCTATACGAGTGTAAACTAGTGGCCACATGTGATAAAAAAAGAAATATAACACTCCCATGCTATACGAGTATAAACTAGTAGCCATATATGAAGAAAAAGAGATATAATGCTCCAATGCTATGTGAGACTAAACTAGAAGGGTCGTGTGAAACTTCGAACACACATAGAAATGCTCCAATGCTATATGAGCCTAAACTAGAAGCGTCATGTGAAACTTTGAACACACATAGAAATGCTCCAATGCTATATGAGCCTAAACTACAAAGGTCGTGTGAAACTTCGAACACACATAGAAATGCTCCAATGCTATATGAGCCTAACTATAAGCATGTTTCAAAAATGTTAAATTTGATCCAACCTTCATGAGTCTCTAATCTCCCAATGTTAAGTTGTGCGCACCAAAAAGAAAAAGTTCCAAGACTAAATTGAAATAAAAAATGCACTGTGTACATAAAAAATTGCACATCCATGTATAGCTAGCATACATTTGAGTAAGTTCCAATGATAAAAAAAATCTAGAGCCCACATTCAGACTGAAATACTGGAAGCACAAAAAAAGGTTGTCTAGTTTCGAGCTCTGGACCCGAAACAAAATATCTCTTCGGACCCAGACCTCGAGGGGCATCTGTTGACATGGTTTTTGACAAAACAAAATAGCGTGCAAATACTGTACCAAAAGTTAGATAAATGCGAAACGTCAAAACTCCGTTTTATAATGAAAATGATCAATTAAAAAATATAATCAACCGCTCAAATCAACGACCGACAAAAATAGGCATATTATATATTCGAACGTTGATAATGCACACTTTAAACCGACAATTATAAAATATGGCAAAACAAATTTGTCTTGTATGTACGCGCATCGTCGCCGACGGATGCTGATCTTAAATTTCACCGTCAAGGACGATGCCAATATTATCGAAGCATCAGGCAGTATGTTCCTCCATCAGAAGAATATTGTTGTATCTTAACGGATGCACATGAAATATAATTTGATAGAGAAGCCAATCATAAGGTTGATCGTTGCGTAAAAAAACCATTTAATAATGAAAGGGAACAATTTAAAAATAATGGTATGATATATTTTTGATATTACGAACATTGAAAAAAGCCGATGATTATACAATAGGACGAAAATCGTCTACTTTTGTCATAAGAAAATATGGAGGATGCATGGCGTGTATGCACACGTTACCGATGTGGAGTTCTAATATCGGTCTAAAATCCCAGCGTCACATACGGCGCGAATATTGACAAAGTATAACAAATGAGGACGCGGCCCCATTAAAATATCACTGCATATACAAAATGGATATAGAATATAATCAATGACTAAAGGAAATATTAGCATCAATCAAATCTGTGGCTGGCAAGTGCTTGCATTATGCGCTAATACATTCCAGCTAAGCGTACATGTATGTGGGAAATCTGTGTAATAACCATGCATGCATGAAGCTCTAATTAAACAAGTGGGTTAAGAAGCCCATACGCTGGCTTATACCCAAGGGCCCATAGATAGACATTAATAAAATATTAAACTATTCTAGTGTCCAGAGCCCACACGATTGACTAGAACTTGGCCTAATTAAACCCATACCGGCTAAATAGAGAGGTTGCCAGGCAATTAGTGATTAAAAATAAAGGAAAAGGAAGGGAGCCAGCCACTCCCCACGATCGTGAACATGAACCCACGATCTGGACGTGGGCGCGCGGGCTTCAGCCAAAGCCTTTGGCTATTCTCTGCTCTCCCCTATAAATACCCCCCTGCTCATTGGTTTGGGGTTGGGTTCACATACTCCTGGGCTCTCTGGTCTCCTACCCTCCTCTCTAGTAGCAATATTCTACTACACATCATACTACACACAAAAACACACCGTGAGAAAAGGAAGCAAGGAGAAGGGGAAGAACCTTGGTTGGTTCCAAGGAGGAAGAAGGTGAGATTTGATGCTACTCTCATGCCCTTAGTTTCGGCCATTTGGTTCGGAGCACGGAGTCCTCTCTATTCATCCACGAAATCTTGTCCTTAGTTCTGGCTGTTTGGTTCGGATCAAGGAGATCTCTCCCTTACTCATGAATTCTTGTCCTTAGTTTCGGCCATATTGGTTCGGATCAAGGTTCCCTTTCTCCCTCACCCATGAAATGTTGTCCTTAGTTTCGGCCATTTTGGATCGGATCAAGGAATACATATGCATGAAATCACACCTTAGGTTCGGCCTTTTGGTTCGGATCAAGGAATATGCACATCATGAAATTATACACTTAGGTTCGGCCTTTTTGGTTCGGATCAAGGAATATATAAACCCACAAAATCATGCCCTTAGGTTCGGCCTTTTTGGTTCGAATCAAGGAATATGCACTTCATTAAATCATGCCCTTAGGTTCTGATCAAGGAATACATATGCTTGAAATCACACCTTAGGTTCAGCCTTTTGGTTCGGATCAAGGAATATGCACATCATGAAATTATACCCTTAGGTTCGGCCTTTTTGGTTCGGATCAAGGAATATATAAACCCACAAAATCATGCCCTTAGGTTCGGCCTTTTTGGTTCGAATCAAGGAATATGCACTTCATTAAATCATGCCCTTAGGTTCGGCCTTTTTGGTTCGGATCGAGGATTTTACATACTACATGAAATCAACGAGTAGCATATTTTTCATATAGAAATCTTGTCCTTAGTTTCGGCCATTTGGTTCGAATCAAGGATGCATATTTTTCTTCACGCGGACATGTCATGTCTAGGGGACATATAAAATGCTATAAGCATGGGTTCTTTCAATTGAATTCCATGACATGAGCCATGAAAAATTTCTAAAATACTCACAAGGCACATTTCGTGCATGGGTTCTTTCTCGTGAATTCCATGGCACGATGCATAAAATGACTAAAAGTAAACTATGACATGATATGGGTTTTCACTCATGCATTCCATGGAGTGATCCACAGAATGAATGAAATGCAAATTATGATGCTATGACATGGGTCCCTTGATGAATCCCGTGGCAGAAGTCATAAAGTAAAAAAAATGCAAACTACCCTATGACATAGGTTCTTTCATGGATCCCAAGGCATAGTAAAAATTGTATTATGGCGTGGGTTCTGTCAAACGAATTCCACGGCATAAATCATCAACCAAACAAAAAATAAATTATGCTCTAAGCATGGGTTCTTCAAAAGGAATTCCATGACACGAGTTACAAATATTGAAAATACATGCATACATCCTATGCATCAAAACACGAGCCCAAATCAGGCCTGGCCGAAATCAACCTTCATTTACACCATAACATAAATGAGGTCGATCACGAATAAAATATGTTGCATGCATGGTAAAGAAACATGTGACATCATATCAAACATAATGTCATTGAAGAAAACCTACGGGGATAAACCTCAAGTTCCCCCAGGCCGGAGTTCAGCATCGATCACGAGGAGGATTTTTTATTTGTAGCATATTGTAATAGGCATGTGATGTAATCCTATGTAATAGAAATGTTGGAATTCTTAATCAGGGGTTTTCTCTTTTGAGATGTAATTAACAGAATTTTTATGTAAATGTAAGAGTTCTGGAAATAAAGTACCTAGAATGTTAGATTCTATTTTTATTTTATGCATCTAAATTTCGCTCTGTATCAATGACGTGGACGCGTGTTTCACGCCCGCCATTTTCCCGTCATCAGCGAGGGCTAGGCTAGCCACACGAGTGTCAGATTCCTCCTCTTCCACGGTTTCCTCAGATTCAGCTTCAGAGTCCATTTCCTTGCCAATGAATGCCCATGACTTTTGGAACTGCTCTTCTTGTGAGATGAAGACTTTGAAGATTTTGATGATGAAGACTTTGAAGATTTCTTCTTCTTCTTCGAGTCGTCAGAATCGTCATCTTTGTACTTCTTCTTCTGCTTTGATTCCTTTTCCCACAGAGGACAATCAGACATGTAGTGACCAGGTTTCTTGCATTTATGGCAAGTTCTCTTTTTGTAGTCACGGGGGGAATCATCATTTCTTGAAGAATTACCAAAACGTCCGCGGCGAGAGAACTTCTGGAATTTCCTCACGAGCATTGCTAGCTCCTAGATCAATTCTTCAGGATCACCAAGGTTGCTGCGAGAATCCTCAGCTTCGAGCTTAGATACGGCCTTGGCCTTCAGTGCACGTGATCTTCCATAGCTCCGTCCATAGAGATCTCTTTTCTCAACAAGCTGGAACTCATGAGTATTTAGCCTCTCGAGGATATCAGCGGGATCAAGTGACTTATAATCAGCTCGTTTTTTAATCATCAGTGCGAGTGTATCAAATGAGGTGTCAAGTGATCTCAGCAATTTCTTCACCGCCTCATGATCGGTGATATCAGTGGCACCAAGTGCTTGAAGCTCATTTGAGATGTTAGTGAGGTGATCGAAGGTTTGCTGAACATCTTCATTGTCGAGTCTTTTGAAGCGGTTGAAGAGATTGCGAAGAACATCAACTCGGGAGTCACATTGAGTTGAGACTCCTTCGTTGACCTTGGATAGCCTGTCCCAAATCAGCTAGCAGTTTCCAGTGCACTCACTCTGCCGTACTGACCTTTGCTCAGATGGCCACATATGATATTCTTCGCTTGAGAATCGAGTTCCTTGAATCTCTTCACGTCAGTAGTATTCAGAGACGGAGTGACTAAGGGAACACCATTTTCCACAAGGTACCAAAGATCGTTATCAATTGCCTCAAGATGCATACGCATCTTGTTCTTCCAGTAGGGGTAGTCCATCCCATCAAAGGTAGGACACCCAGCCGAGACCTTGATCATACCTGCAGTCGACATAGCTAAAACTCCAGGCGGTTAAACCAAAATCACATAGAACAAGGGAGTACCTTGCTCTGATACCAATTGAAAGTGCGTTGCATCAACAAGAGGGGGGCGAATAGGCGAATTATGAATCCTTCACTGAGAAATTTCAGGGTGAGGAAAGTCCTAAGCGAAGAACTACTTGCAGTGGAATAAGTACTCAGGTATAAGCAAAACAGAGTAACAACATAGTCATCATGATGAAATGAAAGACAAACACAGAGTACAAAAAGTGTAAACACATGATACGCAGGATGAAGACAAAACAGACTGAAGAAATAGGATTGAGGAATTAGAGAAAGTCTTCAGTCAAAGTCTTCAAACAGTAATGACCAGGTTCATCAACACATAACTGAGGAAATGAAAGGGTTGAGGAAATAGAACCAGTTGGCTTGGTGAAGACAATGATTTGGTAGACCAGTTCCAACTGTTGTGATAGTTGTATGTCTGGTTAGAGCGGCTGAGCATTTAAACTCGAGGACACACAGTCCTCACTGTATTCTCCTTGAGCTAAGATCACACAGACATCGCCCAACAGTAGAGGTAAGTTTTCACAGGTGACTTCCAAACCTTCACAGACTTGGTCACTCGGTAATCCACAATTCCTCTTGGATGCTCATACCATGATGCCTAACCATCTGGAGGATACACAGTCCTCAAAGGTAAGAAGCGTTGGTTCCACACAAGAACAATCTCTTCAGTGATGCTCAATCACTTCGGGTTTTGTAGGTTTGGGTTTGGGATTTGGGTTTTCTTCACTTGATGATTTTCGATCAAAGTCCTTGGAGGATGGGATGCTCTCAAATGACAAGTGTCAGTTTCTCTCGGAGCAACCAAACAGCTAGTGGTTGTAGGGGGCGGCTATTTACAGCCTAGGGAGAGCCTCGGCATGATAAGACATAAATGCCCTTGTCTGATATGACTGTTAGGTGGTAGGATATTGTCGGTGTTTTGGGAATGGGGGTCCTCAGACTTGCCTGTCTGTGGCTTGCGGCGTGGCTCAAGTGGTGGCCCAGTACGGCCCGTCTTCATCAGCACCAGACTCAAGACCCCTGCAAGGGGCCAAGCCTCGCGGGGCGGACGGCACAAGGCTTCCTCAGGAACGGCCTCGCCAGGCAGGCTCGCGAGGAGGTAGAGAGATCAAGGCAGGGTACCTCGCGAGGTGCTCGTGACTTAAGCCATGACGATCGAGACCAGGCGGGCGCCAGGTGGGCGCCGGCTAGCGCAGTGTACTTGTTTCCTCTTTGGTGCAAAGGGGGTGAGCACAGGCGCGGAGTACCGAGGCATCAGGCAAAGGTTGCCATTTCAGTGCAACGAGACCAAGACCAGCGGAGCAGCAGGATGGAGGTCACCGTGGAGCCCAAGACGGCGTCATCGCCAGTGCCTTTGGCAGCTGAAGACCAACTTTAGTCAGGATAACTTGTACTATATGCCCCCCTTCAAAATGGCCGTTGTTGGCGCCCTTCCCGTTCAATATTTGGGAAGAGGCCCAGGGCCTCTATAAATAGGACTAGCCACCACAGTAGAGGGGGATCCAGTTTTGGCGGACTCATCGAGAGCTCATTAGAAAGAGAAAGGCGATCGAACTCACCCAAGCAGTTCATCGCACTAGCTCAAGAACACCTCTCGCGAGGCTGTTCTTCCCTGTACTATTCATCATCAGCCCCTGAGGCAATCCACCACACCACACACTGGAGTAGGGTATTACACCACAACGGTGGCCCCAACCAGTATAAATCTTGTGTTCCTCGTGTTGTTCATCGTTTTTAGCTTAGATCTGACGAGACGATCGAACGTAGGTCGGTAGGGGAGAGATCTTCGTGCGCACTCCAGAGTTCGAACTTTAAGGGTCTGCCGGAACCTAACATCCGACATTTGGTGCGCCAGGTAGGGGTGCGCCGGAATCTTTCTTCCACTGTTCTTGTTCGATCTTCCGTTGGGTCCATGGCTGACGCTCGCTGGGCTCACGCTGAGCGTTGGGCTGCTCTCGCCGCCCGCATCGCCCAGATGGCTCCCGTCGGTGGGTGTCCCGTTGTTCCCCGTCGCCTGCCGCCAACGCCGCCACCGGCCCGGCGGGGAACGAGCAGCAGGCCTCGTCGCTGCATCCTTCGGTGCAGCGGGAAGGCCGCACCACCACCCCGTTGCTGACTTTCCGCTGGTTCGTCGTCCCACGCCCGTCGCGCCCCTGCGGACGCGCACGCCGCATTGCTCCTGGCGCGTGAGCTCCTACACTACCGTCACGTCGACGACCTCTACGAGGAGTGGCTCGCTTGCATCACCGAGCTCGTCAGTGCCGCAAGGGGCTCCCCTGCGTTGTCCCTCTCGCTGCCTCGCCCTCCGTCCTGCGTAGGAGGTGCAGATCAAGAGGTGCCTCCGCCACCTCCTCCCCAAGAAGGCGCCCTGGCCCCGAGGCACGCGGCCCCAGGACGAGACCCACCGCGTCCGGCACCGGCACGTCAAGAAAGGAGCTGCCAAGAAATCCCTCGTCCCCAAGAAGGTGCACGCGTGCTCCCGGCACCGGCGCGCCACGACCGCGTCCATGCGCTAGCACGTCAAGACCCCGCACTGCTTCAGGCAGCGACGTTTGGGAATCTCCATGAGCAAGCCCTGTATCAGCAGAGAGCTCCGGTGGTCACTGCAGGCTGCCGTGCCTTCACCCCCGAGCTACGCAGTGTCGCCTGGCCAGCCAAGTTCAAGCCTGACCTGCCTCCTCGCTACGACAGCACTGCATATCCCACGAAGTTCCTACAGCTCTACGAGCTGGGCATCAAAGCCGCCAACGGAGACGAAAAGGTCATGGCGAACTGGTTTCCCAGGGCACTCAAGGACGGCTCCCGCACCTGGCACCTGAACCTGGCTCCTGGCACGATCTCCTCCTGGGATGAGATGCGCACTCGCTTCCTCGCCAACTTCCAAGGCACTCGCGACCGTCCACCAGCCGTGGGTGACCTGCACCGCATCAAGCAGCAGCCCGGAGAGACCCTGCAAAAATACATCCAGCGCTTCAACAACGCTCGCCTCAAGATCCCCAGGGTGACTGAGGAGGCCATCATCTCTGCGTTCTCTGATGGCGTCCGCGATGTCAAGATGAAGGAGGAGCTGGTGATCCACGAAGACCTGTGTACGTCTCTGGAGCTGTTCAACCTGGCGACCAAGTGCGCAAGGGCTGAGGAGGGACGCCTCTCCCTTCTCGAGCTCCCGGCGGCAGACCCAGAAGAGAAGAATGCCAAGGCCAAGGATGTGAAGCGCAAGAGAGCAGCTGTGCTCACAGCAGAGCCGGACACAAAGCACGGCAGGGACCAACCAGAGTCGTCCAAGGGCAGCCGGTACTGTGTGTACCACGATCTCCACACCCACAACACCAACGAATGCCAAGAACTCAGGGCAGTGCGGGAATGCCGCGTCGGTCGACGCCTCGAGTGCAACGATCGGGGCTATGGCCGAGGTGGATCAAGAGGTGAAGAACGATGGGACGACCGTGGCCCTCACCAAGGGCGGCATGACCGGCCTTGCGAGGGCCGCTGGCAGGACCAGCCTCGCAAGGGAGCTTGTAGAGATCAGCCTCGTGAGGATCGCCCGCAAGGCAACGCGGGACTCCCTCCTCTGCCACCAGCACCAAGGAGGAATGAAGACCATCATCAGAACGAGGGGGTTGGGGGCTTCCAGGAGCCACGTGCAATCGCTTGCATCTTGGGTGGCGCTTAGGCCCCAGCCTCACAGCGCATCTTCAAGTAGTTTGCTTGCGAGGTGAATGCAGTCCTCCCCAAGCTTGAGGCCACGCGCCCTCTCAAGTGGTCAGCGTGCGCCATCATGTTCAGCTCAGCGGATCAGCTCAAGTGCGCGGCAACGGCCGGTGTCCTCTCGATGCTCTGCTCCCTAGTCATCAGCAATGTGCAAGTTATCAGGACCCTCATTGATGGCGGGGCAGGGCTCAACATCCTGTCCGTCGATACGTTCAACAATCTTCAAGTGCCATACGATCAGCTTCAACCAACCAAGCCCTTCTCAGGAGTCACTGATGGTTCCACTGTACCGATAGGGCAGGTCCGCCTCCCTGTCACTTTTGGACAACACAACAACTACAGCACCGAGCTCATTGACTTCGACGTCACCCACATTCGCCTGCCATGCAATGCCATCCTCGGGTACCCAACCCTGGCTAAGTTCATGGCAGTGACTCACCATGATTACAACGTCCTCAAGATGCCAGGAAGTGGCGGGGTCATCACGGTCCCTTGTGAAGAGAAGGATGCGGTGTGCTCCCTCGAGCGCGCCTTCCAAGCTGCATCAATCGAGGACCCAGACAGCAAGAGTGGAAATCTTCCCGAATTAGCTCCCAAGAAGAAGAAGACCTCACCTGGTTCAAGGCCTCAGGAGGAAGGCTCCTCCAGAGGCGTCACGTCCGGACATGCGCCCATCCAAGGGGCACCATCCTCCATCGCATAGGATGGCGCGCCCGGCGCCCTCCTCGGGCAAGGCTCGGGGGCTCTCTCCTGGGGAGCCACTGACTTTGCTAAGATCACGAGGGAGGTTCTTGGGCACCACTTGGAGGAGTGCTTCACGACACATTTTCCTCGGGAAGGCGTAATGCAAGGAGGGCCCGACCCTTAGGAGTTCATCACCAAGGTCGCCTGATAACCCGCAAGTATACGGGATAGTTGTAGCCTCTTTTGATAAGTAAGAGTGTCGAACCCAACGAGGAGCTAAAGGTAGAACAAATACTCTCTCAAGTCCTGTAATGCCCCGGATTCGATGCGCCAGGTATCTGCCAGCTATTCGCCGTCGTTGCCATCCCATTTGCTTGCGTTGAGTTCTTCTTCTGCTTCTTCTTCGATCAGGGGATAGGTTCTAGGTCGGCAGCCTGGGCTAGCAGGGTGGATGTCGTTTGAGTTTCTGTTTGTGTTTCATCTGTAGTTGGATGTTGTTCTTATGGATGATGTATTGTTGTATTCGTGTGGCATTGTATGCCTTTTGTATGTATCCCCATCTATTATGTAATGTTGATGTAATGATATCCACCTTGCAAAAGCGTCTTCAAGATGCGCTTCTATCCTTGGTGGGACCTTCGAGTTCCTTTAGGATAGGGTCGCATCTTGGGCGTGACAAGTTGGTATCAGAGCCTCGACCGACCTTAGGAGCCCCCTTGATTGATCGTGTAGTTTGGCCGTTGTTGAGTCTAGAAGAAAACTGTTTTCGGAGTCTAGTTATATCGGAGAGTAGGAATTCTTTTTACTCCTCAGCCCCTTCGTCGCTCTGGTGAGGAATCTTGACGTAGGTGTTTTGAACTACTCCTCTTCCCCTTCAAATTTTTCTTTAGGATCACACAGTTAGTTTTCCGATTGTTGTTCCCCAGCTCTTTTATCCGGTGCATTTCTCGTCAAGTTGACTCGAGCCTCTTCATCTTTGAGTTCACTCCTCGGTTGTTTTTTTCCCACCCACCCTCCCCTTTTTATCCTCGGAACCGGAGTCCGTAATCGAGTATTCTTCCTACTCGTGCGAAGTCTTTGTTTTCAACAGGTGTTTTTCTCTTCAAGATATTCGTCGGTTTCCCCTTCCAAGATGCCTTTGTTTTCCAGCCCTCCCACCCTCTTCTTCCCGGAGTCTGACTCTCTCTCGACCATCTATTTCATTCGTGCGGAACCTCTTCAGTCCTCCCTCAATTATTTCAACCGGTGAATTCTCGTTTTGTTCGTCATTCTTCATCGCTTTTTCTTCTCCGGTGGATTCAATTCAAGTTTTTCGTTGTCGATCGTATTCTTTCCCTCAGCTCATATATTTCCCTTTGCTCGTTTGCCTCTCGCCAGTTTATCCTTCCAGAGTGTTCAAGACATCTCAGGAGATTCGTATGTGTTCCAATTAATTCGAGGTTGTCACCTCATTCAAATATTTCAATTGTTCCGGTGCATCATCTATCTGTTCAACAATCCTTTCAACGGTGTTTTCTTTTGAGTGGGCCCTAACCCACAGGTCTTTTCCCAGGATCTTACCTGACTCTTCTAATTACTCCGGAGCTATTCTCAATTCTTTTCAAGTGTGACGTAAGAATGGATTCCATCAGTCACATGCCTTTTTCAAGATCACTTTCAAATTCTTTTCATTGTTGGCTCAACCTTTTCGGTTTTCATTCTACCGGAGTACCTCAGTAAATTTTGGTGGTGTTTTTCATCATCATTTGAAGACCGAAGAAGAGTTTTTCCTCTAAATCTTGTCCGTTCTCTCGAAGTTTCGTGGTTCTAGCTTCATGTTATCCTCTCAAATTATTCCATTTGTCAGATATTCTTTTCTCACCCATCCGGAGCATGTCAGGAGTTGTTTTCCATTTCTTTTCACCGGAGGCCACCATTCCAGTTATCGTTCTCTATTTATCCCGATGCTTCGTTCAAGTGTTCTTTGATCAGTTCATGAGCTCTTTGTTCTTTTGCATCTAAATCCCCTCTAGCATATTTGTTCTTCTAATTCTTCCGGTGATTCATTCTCTTTCATCAATCATTTTGAATTCTTCCGGTGGTTCATTCAAGATTCTTCTTCCTTGATTATCTTTTTAATCCATTCGTTCTTTCAATCCTACCGGTGGTTCATGAAGACCTTCTCAAGTTTGCGTTATGTCACTTCTCAATTCTTTTGCTAGAAGAATAAGTAGTATACAAAATCCATTGCTTGTCATCAATTTAATTTGATGAAGGATAAGCATACAATAAATCTTATTCTTATTTCATCCAAGTGAGTAATCCCTTTTCTTCGGAGTTTGTTCTTGATGAATAAATTCTAGATCCAAGCGTTTTTATCTTTTCTTTTCCGGAGTTCAAATTTCCTCGGCCATCTCGTCGGAACCTCCATCTAAATCACTGCAAGGCTCATTTTATTCTTTCATCCTTCATTCTATCTCATCATCCTTTTGTTACCGGAGTTCTTCATGGTGGTTCTTCATGATTTAATTCATTCTTCAAGAGTTCATCAAGTACCATTCCATCCTCTCAAGTTCGTTCTAATCCTCCCATTTTCAGCCGGAGTGCTACCTAAATCCTTTCAGTCTTATTCGTTTCTTTTCTCATTCTAACCACTCCGGTTAGAACGAGTGCTTTCATAGTCTATCTGATTTCGTGAGCTTTCGATTCTCGTCATTCTCGTCGTTCCTCTCTTCTTCTCGAGTGCTCTCAATTCTTTGCTTCTTCTCTTGAGTTCTTGTTTCACCTTCATCCCTTTTCCCTTCCATCTCGGTCCTAAGATCTCGGGACGAGATCTCTTGTTAGTGGAGGAGTGTTGTAACGCCCCGGATTCGATGCGCCAGGTATCTGCCAGTTATTCGCCGTCGTTGCCATGTCATTTGCTTGCGTTGAGTTCTTCTTCTGCTTCTTCTTCGATCAGGGGATAGGTTCCAGGTCGACAGCCTAGGCTAGCAAGGTGGATGTCATTTGAGTTTCTGTTTGTGTTTCATCCGTAGTTGGATGTTGTTCTTATGGATGATGTATTGTTGTATTCGTGTGTCATTGTATGCCTTTTGTATGTATCCCCATCTATTATGTAATGTTGATGTAATGATATCCACCTTGCAAAAGCGTCTTCAAGATGCGCTTCTATCCTTGGTGGGACCTTCGAGTTCCTTTAGGATAGGGTCGCATCTTGGGAGTGTTGTAACGCCCCGGATTCGATGCGCCAGGTGTCTGCCAGTTACTCGCCGTCATTGCCATGTCATTTGCTTGCGTGTTGCATTTTGCCATGTCATCATATGCATTTCATATCATGTCGTCATGTGCATTTCTTTTTGCATACATGTTCGTCTCATGCATCCGAGCATTTTCCCCGTTGTCCGTTTTGCAATCCGGCACTCCTATGTTCCCCAGCGTTCCCCTTTTGTCTCTCGTTGTGAGCGGGTGTTGAACTTTCTCGGAATGGCCCAAGGTTTGCCAAGCGGCCTTGGTATAGCACCGGTAGACCGCCTGTCAAGTTTCGTGCCATTTGGAGGTCGTTTGATACTCCAACGGTTAATCGGGTAACCGTAGAAAGCCTCCTTCTCTTTGCAGCCCAACACCCCTTCCAAAGTGGCCCAAAATCCAGCAAACTCCCCTCTATGCTCTCGGTCGTTCGATCATGATCGCGTGGCCAAAAACCGCACCTCATTTGGACTCTCCTAGCTCCCTCTACCTACAAATAGGCCACCTCCCCCGAAATTCGCGGATGAATCCCCCCAAACCCTAGCCTCCTTCTTCCTCCGCGCGCCGGACACGTCCGGACGGCGCCGGACGCGTCCGCCGCCGTTGCTCCAGCCAACGGGGGAGCGCCACGTGGCCCCGGCCACCGCGCGCCGCCCGCGGCCCGCCAGGCCCGCCGCCTGCCCCCGCGCGCCCCGCGCCCCTCCGCGCCTCCCCGCCGCCGGCGCCCGCCGCCACGGTGCCGCGCCGCCCCCGCACGCCTCCCGAGCCGCCCGCGCCCCGCGGCCTCGTCCTGCGGCGCCTCTGCCGGCCGCCGTCGCCCGGTCAACCCTCGCCGGAGCCCGAGCTCCTCCGCCGCCGCCGTGCCGGATCCGGCCAGATCCGGCCGGACCAGACCAGCCCCTCCGTCCCCGGCGACCTCCCGCGTCCCCGGCGACCTCCCCCGTCCACTCCGGCCGCCGCACCGCCCGTCTCCTTCGTCTCCGGCGAAGATCCGGCGAGATCCGCCGCCGCATCGAAGTCCGTGCAAAACTGGAGGTTGACCCCGAAAATGACCAAGTCCCTGGTTTTTGACATTATCATGCCAGGTTCATCGCATTGTATCTCTGCATCCGTAGCTCCCTTTCGTGCGTATAATATGTCAAATTGTTTGTCTCGATGAGTACTTCATTTCATCTCATTGCATCATTTTCATTTGAGCTCATCTTGATGCCCGAAATGCTGTTGGAAGAGTGCATGTTGATGTTAATCTGCTGGTACTGTTATAGCTTGCTCATTTATCATTTTTGCCATGTTTGATGTGTGCATCCTATGAGGTTGATGTCTACATGTGTTTTGATCTATGCTATGCCATCTTTCCAGGGGTATTATCCATGTATTTTTGTGAGTTGTGTGCTGAGTGCATCGAGCTTGCTAATTAGGGTACTTGCTGTTGCTGTTTTCCTGGCAGATTCTGTTATATTTTGTTGCTATGTAAACCTGCTTCTACAAGTCATTGTGTGCATAATCTGGAGATGATCACTAAATATGTTTTGATCTACATGTCATGCTCTATCCATACATGCCCCTGGTTGAATTTATAGCTTGCTGTAGATTGTTCATATCTTGCTCCAAAGTTGCTAAATGATGTTGGTGTCAACCTGTTAACATGAAGTTCAGTTTTGGCCATATGCTTTTCTAGTGATCCATGCATCCTATGAACTTGCTCTGGCCATGCTTAGCTTCATAAACATGTCTTCTTACTGTTGGTTGCCTTTCCATGCCATGTATTGCTCTGTGGTGAGTGGTTCAAGCTCAACAACATGCCTACTTATTGTTGTTCCTGCCTTGTATGAATCTGTAATATAACTTGCCATGTTTACATGGGTGCCATCATATTTTCTATGCCTTTTTGGCTCATGGTCAGTAAGGGTCTTTTGATCTATGCAATTAGTAGATTCATGCCATGCCATTGTTTGCCATGATAAGTTCCTGTAACATGTTGTTTGATAGCTCTAAACATTGCAACCTGATATTATTTCTGCTAAAGTCTGAAACTGTTATTATTTGCAATCTTTCCACGTCTTTTTGAGCATGATCTTGTGATTTCTGGAGATAGCTCAGTGTTCATGTTTTGTTATGCTTTACCTGTACTTCATGCCCATGTCTTTTGTTATTTCGTTGGGATGCTGTAGCATATTGTTTTGATGCTTGCAATATGCCTAGTTGCTGTTTTGGACAGATTGTTGCTATATCATGTTTGGAGTGTATGTGTTGAACCGTTGCTCCGTTTTGAGTGTGCTCTATATGAAACTTGCTTGTTTTTGTATGTAGCTTCATATTATCATGTTGCATCCATGTTTTGAGGTGTTTGTTTGATGTTTGTATGCATTTTGCATCAATGCCATGTTTAACTTGTTTTGCTCATATCTTCTAGGCCGTAGCTCCAAATCTAATGAACTTTATATGTAACTTGACTAGAATCTCGTGTAGATCATCTTGGTGCATCTTAACTTGCTGTTTAACAACTTGAACATAAGGTTTATTCATATCTGGACCAATTTCGAAATTTGCATATGAGAACTTACCGGAATTGTTATATGTTGTTTCCGGCCTCATTTAAACTTGCCTTGATGTGTTGTTTTTGTTTGCATCATCTCTTGCCATGAGTAGCCTCATCTAGCTTTCTCATGCATCATGCTTGTTGTGCATCATGCCTTGTTCATGTGTGGTGTGTTTACCATGTTGTGTGCTTCTTCTCGATAGTTCCCGTTTCGTTGCGATCGTGAGGATTCGTTCGTCTCCGCTTGGTTCATCTTCGTGGCTTCATCTTCTTCATGGACTCGTTCTTCTTCCTTGCAGGATTTCAGGCAAGATGACCGCTACCCTGGATCTCACTACTATCATTGCTATGCTAGTTGCTTCGTTCTATCGCTATGCTGCGTTACCTATCATTTGCTCTTCAAGCCTCCCCAAATTGCCATGAACCTCCAACCTTTGACACCCTTACTAGCAAACCGTTGCTTGGCGATGTTATCGCTTTGCTCAGCCCCTCTTATAGCGTTGCTAGTTGCAGGTGAAGTTGAAGATTTCTCCATGGTGGACAGGATTTTGGTTGGGATATCACAATATCTCTTATATTATTAATGCATCTATATATTTGGTAAAGGGTGGAAGGCTCGGCCTTATGCCTGGTGTTTTGTTCCACTCTTGCCGCCCTAGTTTCCGTCATACCGGTATTATGTTCCCGGATTTTGCGTTCCTTACGCGGTCGGGTGATTTATGGGACCTCCCTGACAGTTCGCTTTGAATAAAACTCCTCCAGCAAGGCCCAACCTTGGTTTTACCATTTGCCTCACCACCACCTACCTTTCCCCTGGGAGTAATTAACCCAAGGGTCATATTTATTTTAGCCCCCCCGGGCCAGTGCTTGTCTAAGTGTTGGTCCGAACTGAGCAGCATGCGGGGCCACCTCGGGGAAACTCGAAGTCTGGTTTTACTCGTAGCTTGACTTATCCGGTGTTGCCCTGAGAACGAGATATGTGCAGCTCCTATCGGGATGTCGGCGCATCGGGCGGCTTTGCTGGTCTTGTTTTACCATTGTCGAAATGTCTTGTAAACCGGGATTCCGAGACTGATCGGGTCTTCCTGGGAGAAGGTATATCCTTCTTTGATCGCGAGAGCTTATCATGGGCTAAGTTGGGACACCCCTGCAGGGTTTAAACTTTCGAGAGCCGTGCCCGCAGTTATGTGGCAGATGGGAATTTGTTAATGTCCGGTTGTAGATAAATTGACACCAGATCCGAATTAAAACGCATCAAGCGCGTGTGTAGCCGTGATGGTCTCTTCTTGGCGGAGTCCGGGAAGTGAACACGGTTTCTGGGTTATGTTTGACGTAAGTAGGTGTTCAGGATCACCTCTTGATCATTACTAGCTTCACGACCGTTCCGCTTGTTTCTCTTCTCGCTCTCATTTGCGTATGTTAGCCACCATACTTGCTTAGTTGCTGCTGCAACCTCACCACTTTACCCCTTCCTTTCCCACTAAGCTTTGCTAGTCTTGATACCCATGATAATGGGATTGCTAAGTCCTCGTGGCTCACAGATTACTACAACAACAGTTGCAGGTACAAGTTATGCGATGATCCTGACGTGAGAGCGATGTTTGCTTGTTTTGGAGTTCTTCTTCTGCTTCTTCTTCGATCAGGGGATAGGCTCCAGGTCGGCAGCCTGGGCTAGCAGGGTGGATGTCGTTTGAGTTTCTGTTTGTGTTTCATCCGTAGTCGGATGTTGATCTTATGTAAGATGATGTTGTATTTGTGTGGCATTATATGCCTTTTGTATGTATCCCTACCTATTATGTAATGTTGATGTAATGATATCCACCTTGCAAAAGTGTTCCAATATGCGGGTCTATCCTTGGTGGGACCTTCGAGTTCCTTTTGGATAGGGTCGCATATTGGGCGTGACAAGTTGGTATCAGAGCCTCGACCGACCCTAGGAGCCCCCTTGATTGATCGTGTAGTTTGGCCGTTGTTGAGTCTAGAAGAAAACTTTTTCGGAGTCTAGTTATATCGAAGAGTAGAAATTCTTTTAACTCCTCTGCCCCTTCGTCGCTCTAGTGAGGAATCTTGATGTAGGTGTTTTGAATTACTCCTCTTCCCATTCAAATTTTTCTTTAGGATCACGTGGTTATTTTTCGTGAGTTGTCCATCCTCTTTCATCCGGTGCATTTCTCGTCAAGTCGACTTGAGTCTCTTCATCTTTGAGTTCAATCCTCGGTTGTTTTTTTCCCGCCCACCTCCTTTTCTTCTCGGAGCCGGAGTCCATAATCGAGTATCCATCCTACTCGCGCGAAGTCTTTGCTTTCTTTTCTCAATGATTTCAACCGGTGTTTTCTCTTCAGGATATTCGTCGGTTTCCCTCTCCAAGTTGCCTTTGTTTTTCCCGCCCTCCCACCCTCTTCTTCCCAGAGTTTGAGTCTCTTTCGACCATGAACTTCATTCGTGTGGAGCCTCTTCAGTCTTCCCTTAATTATTTCAATGGGTGAATTCTCGTCTCGTTTGACATTCTTCATCTCTTTTTCTTTCCGATGGATTTCAACTCAATTTTCTCGGTTCGATCACATTCTTTTCCTCGGTTCAAGTGTTTTCCTTGCTCGTTCGCCTCTCACCGGCTTATCCTTCCAGAGTGCTGAAGACGTCTCAGAAGATACTGTTTGCATTCAATTATTTCGAGGTTGTCACCTCATTCAAATATTTCAATTGTTCCGGTGCATCATCTATCTTTTCGACAATCCTTTTCAACGGTGTTATCTCTTCAGTGGGCCCTAACCCACAGGTCTTTTCCCAGGATCTTACCTGACTCTTTTCTTTTCCCCGGAGTTATTCTCAATTCTTTTCAAGTGTGACGTAAGAATGGATTCCATCAGTCACATGCCTTCTCCAAGATCTCTTTCAAATCATTTCATTGTTGGCTCAACCTCTTTGCTTTTACATTCTCCCGGAGTATCTTAGTAATTTTTGTGGCGTTCCTCGTCGTCATTTCAAGATAGAAGAAGAGTTTTTTCTCTAAATTTTGCCCATTCTCTCCAAGATTCGCGGTTCTAGTCTTCATGTTATCCCCGTAAATTATTCCATTTGTCAGTTATTCTTTTCATCCATCCAGAGTATTTCAGGAGTTGCTTTCCCTCTCGATCATCCGGAGGTCATCTTTTCGGAAGATTTCTTCGTTCTAAGTTTTCAGATTTGTTCTCCAATTATTCTATATCCGTGCCCTTTCATTCGTCTCAATATTCTTCCGGTGCTTCGTTCAAGTGCTCTTTAATCAGCTCATGATCTCTTCGTTCTTTTGCATCTAAATCCCCTCAAGCATATTGGTTCTTCTAATTCTTCCGGTGATTCATTCTCTTTCATCAGTCATTTCCAAATTCTTACGGTGGTTCGTTCAAGATTTTTTTCCTTGTTTACCATATTAATCCATTTGTTCTTTTCAAACCTACAGGTGGTTCATGAAGACCTTCTCATGTTTGCGATATGTCACTTATCAATCCCTTTTCAAGAAGAATAAGTAGTATGCTAAATCCATTGCTTGTCATCAATCTAAGTTGATGAAGGATAAGCATACAATAAATCTTATCCTTATTTCATCCAAGTGAGTAATCCCTTCCTTCAGAGTTTGTTCTTGGTGAATAAATTCTAGTTCCAAGTGTTTCATCTTTTCTTTTCTGGAGTTCAATTTTCCTCGGCTATTTCGTCGGAACCTACATCTAAATCATCGCAAGGCTCATCTTATTCTTTCATCCTTCATTCTATCTCATCATCTTTTGTCACCGAATTTCTTCATGGTGGTTCTTCATGATTTAATTCATTTCTCAAGTGTTCATCAAGATTCTTGTTGGTGGAGTTCAAGTATCTTCTCTTCTCGCATCTCGAAGCGCAATTAATTCTCCGTATCATTTTGAAGTGGAGTTTTGCATTTCTTCGTTCTTCTCAGATATTCAACTCCGTTTAAACCTTCCTTCGAAAGATGCTTTCAATTTCAATTATGGCACAAGTTGTCATTTTCTTCTCTATTCTTTTCATTCAACTCTTTCAATCCTTTCCGGAGATTTGGTGTCATGTCTTCATCAAGTATCATTCCATCCTCTCAAACTCGTGTTCTTTATCTTCCATCTTGAGACGGAGTGCTGCCTAAATCCTTTCAGCCTTATTCGTTTCTTTTCTCATTCTAACCACTCCGGTTAGAACGAGTGTTTCATAGTCTATTTGATTCCGTGAGCTTTCGATTCTCATCATTCTCGTCGTTCCTTTCTTCTTCGCGACTTCTCTCGATTCTTTGCTCCTTCTCTTGAGTTCTTGTTCCACCTCATCCCTTTTTCCTTCCGTCTCGGTCCTAAGATCTCGGGACAAGATCTCTTGTTAGTGGAGGAGTGTTGTAACGCCCCAGATTCGATGCGCCAGGTGTCTGCCAGTTACTCGCCGTCATTGCCATGTCATTTGCTTGCGTGTTGCATTTTGCCATGTCATCATATGCATTTCATATCCACCAAGGATAGAAGCGCATCTTGAAGACGCTTTTGCAAGGTGGATATCATTACATCAACATTACATAATAGATGGGGATACATACAAAAGACATACAATGCCACACGAATACAACAATACATCACCCATAAGAACAACATCCAACTACGGATGAAACACAAACAGAAACTCAAACGACATCCACCCTGCTAGCCCAGGCTACCGACCTAGAACGTATCCCCTGATCGAAGAAGAAGCAGAAGAAGAACTCAACGCAAGCAAATGACATGGCAACGACGGCGAATAACTAGCAGATACCTGGCGCATCGAATCCGGGGCGTTACAAGTCCTATCGGCCACTGATACGACTCTACGCACGCTTGACGTTCGCTTTACCTAGAACAAGTATGAAACTAGAAGTACTTTGTAGGTATTGTTGGATAGGTTTGAAAGATAATAAAGAACACATAAATATAAACTAGGAGCTGTTTAGATAAAGAAGCAATAAAGTAAATATTAGTAGAGAGCTTTTTGTTACGAGAATGTTATTTGTCCAAGGCAATCGATAACTAGACCGGTAATCATTGTTGCAATTCTATTTGAGGGAGAGGCATAAGCTAACATACTTTCTCTACTTGGATCATATGCACTTATGATTGGAACTCTAACAAGCGTCCGCAACTACTAAAGATTCATTAAGGTAAAACCCAACCATAGCATTAAAGTATCAAGTCCCCTTTTATCCCATACACAAACAACCTACTTACTCGGGTTTGTGTTTCAGTCACTCACGCAACCCACCATAAGCAAATCATAAACATATTGCAAACCCTACAGCGGGAATCCCTCACGCTTGCGCGACACGGAGGGCACAATAGGACAGCACCAATTGTCGGGGGTTGGGTGCGACATATGCCAAAGGATGGATTATCATGGTGGGGGCAAGTAGAACATCGCCGGTGCCTGGAAACGGGATGAGGTGTAGGCATGCACGCCGGCGAATCTTACCCAGCTTCGGGGCTCTCCGGGGAGATAACACCCCTACTGCTGCTCTGCGGGGTCTCCGCATGATCACTAAAGCAAAGTGACTACAATGGTGCTCCTCGAGCTGTATCGGGAGGCAGGAGAGAGCAAGGATAGTTCTCTCCTCCCTGCGCTATCTGGTCTATCTCTATCAAGGTCCGAACCCTTTGCATGGGTGCCCCGGGGGGGTTATATAGGCCTACCCCCGGGGGTACAATGGTAATCCAGCTGGGCGCGGGCCCCAGTCGTCTGTCTCTTAGGCTGCCGTCCTTCCCGCCGGCTTCTGGGGCCCGCTGACTGGTGGGTCCCGCGGACAGGCCTAACACTGTGCGGCGCTCCTGATGACGCAGGCTTGGTCACTGGGTCGTGGCAACAGTGCCGCCATCTATCGGGCGATCACTGTCGCCATTCCCCATCCTATCTGGTTAATGGCTCGTGGGGCCCTAGAGGGGAGGCGGCCGACTCCAGGGAGGCCGACTCCCACAGGGCCGTCTTCGGGGCGCTCAGGTCGCCTTCGGTCCACCAACTGACAGGCGGCCCCGCGGTCTTCGGGCCGTACAGGCCGGCGTCGTGGGTACAGTCCGTCGCGCACTGTGGCTGAGGTCAGGGCAGGCATGGCAATAGTGCTGCGCCTCGCCGGAGATCTTTCGGCGATACGGCTCACTATAGCCATGCCAGTCCCTCGTAGGCAGGGAGGAATGGCCACGTCGTGACCGTACCCCGCATCGGGCTTCGGGAAGAGTCATGGGCCAACTCCCATAGTCGGCCTCTCTGGAGGTCGCCCGCTTGGAGTCGGCTTGTCTTGGAGTCATCATCTGGGACTCAGCTTGTCTTGGAGTCGCCGTCTGGGACTCGGCTTGAGGGGCGCGGCCTGCCCCGATGTCTTGAAAGATCCTGGGACCCGGGTTAGCCTACCCGTGGCCCATTACTCCGACAGTAGTCCCCGAAGCTGGTGAAGCCCCGCGGACACCGCCTTGTGGGGCTTCAACAGTTTCATCCTCCCCTGCGCAAACTCTGGAACTCGGCTGCCGTCTTCTCTTTGGCCGACTTGTTGAAAGTCGGATCTTTTCTAGCGAGGGGCCGCTGCTTGAAAGTCACGGCGGGAAATCAGGCGGCGTATCCGATACGCTTCCCTGCTGCCATCGAGGTGGTCCTATAGCGTGGCGCCACGTGGAGAGGACAGTCTGCCCACCCATGCGCGTGACGGGACGGGCCGTCAGGCGGGGCCCACCACTACCGTGCCTCGGCATACGAACGGATCTGTTGCGGTCGTGGACGATTGGTTTCCCCACGTCGTTACTGCGCGCAGTAACTTCGTGGGGTAAACCGTGGGGCGGCGCGGGGGATCGTGCGCAGTTAATCCCACGCCCGCCCCCTCGGCTTCTCAGCCCATAGGGCTATAAGTAGGCGGGGGGGAAGCGGGGCGGCACCGCACGCGCGCCCTTCTCTCCCATTCTCCCGCCTCATCTTGCCTTCTCTTCCTCCTGCCCCCACCATCGAGCGAGAACACTCCTCACTGCGGCGATGAGCTCTTCCTCCACCGCGGGCCCCGCCGTGCGCTCCGGCGTATGTGACGGCTCGGAGGTGGAGGAAGAACACATCGAGTTCCTCCGCCAGACATGCCGCCTCCCCAGCGCGGACCTCGTGCGCACCCACCCCGTGCCGGTGGGAGAGACCCGACCGGCGCCGGAGGAGGGCGAGCGGGTCATCTTCCGCTCGCACCTCATGCGCGGCCTGGGGCTGCCAGCGAGCGGTTTCTTCCGCTCGTTCCTGGAGTTTCACAACCTTCAACCACACCACCTTACTCCAAATACGGTGGTGTTGCTCTCCGCCTTCGCCACTCTGTGCGAAGGTTTCCTCGGAGTTCTCCCCACCCTCGAGCTGTAGGGAGAATTCTTCTCTTCGAAGCTCGGCACGCAAGTCGCCAGCATTCCGGCTCAGTGTGGCACCTACGTCGCGGTGCGGCGCTCGACAGCCGACAACCCTTTTCCTCCCATCTCGCTGATAAAGTCGGTGAAGATGTGCCAGCGCTCATACTTCTACATGAAGAACCTCTCCACCGACGGCGACTGGGTCAACCTGCCGCCCTTCAACGCCGCCCCCCTAACTGGGAGGCTCCCCAGCTGGTCTCACCGAGCCAAGTCGCTGACTCCCTCCGGAGCCGCCGCCGTAGCGCGACTCCGAGTCTTGCTGCAGTCGGAGGGCCTCGTTGGATCCGACCTTCTGGCCGCCTTCGTGGCGCGACGAGTCCTCCCGCTCCAAGGCCGGCCTCACCTGATCTGTCAGATGAGCGGCCTCCGAGAGCCAAGTCGGATAAGCACCAAGGAGATGCCCCGCAAGGAGGTGGCGAACTTGGTGAACCATATCACGCACTGCGAGTTCACAGAGGACTGGCAATTCGGCAAGGAGCCGTATTCGCGCGACAACCCCCCACCAGTGGTAAGTCGCATCTCCCTGTGGTTTTGTCTTCTTTGCGGCCGACTCCGGCTTCTAACTCTTGTTGGTTTCTTCTGGCTAGAACCCCCTCATGGAGCCTGCAGCCGGCGCCACGAGACAGCCCCGCGAGTATGTCCCTGATCGCGCGGACAGCGACGTCGACGACCCCGACTTGGGGGCGGCAGCGATGGAAGCCGACGCCGAAGGCGGCGGAGAAGGGGCAGACGGCGGCTTCAGGCCCTCGGCCACCTTCGCCGACTGGCCTGATGACGACGCCGACGGGGAAGTCGCCCCGCGCCACCAGCCAAGGCGGCGTGAAGAGGCGTCACGCCGGGCCAAGTGCGCCCGGCGGCAAACTGAAGAAGCTCAAGGGGGCGGCCGCCGCGACGAAATGGGAGGAGGCGGCCGCGAAGGCCAACCGCTTCCTGAGGGAAGTGAGGAGGCCGCCGCTAATCTCAGCGTAAGTCTTCATGCTCTTTATTTTCTTTCATTGAATCTTGCCCGAATTTTCCTTTATTCTCCCTCCGTTCTTCTTCAGGGCTCCCCTCTACCTCGAGAGAGTCGCCGTCCCCTCCGTCATGGGGTCGGTAGAGACGTCTGCCAACACTCGGCGGGCCGATCCCGCCGCCGACCTTCGGGAGGCAACGGAGCAGAATGCGCAGGAGAAGCGCGACGAGGAGGAGGCCGACCGCCTGGAGAAGGCGCAGACCAAGAAGGCGGCCGCCAATGCCCAGAAGAAGCTGGAGGGCGCCGAAGCCGCCCTTGCAGCAAAACGGCGTGTAGAGGAGGCCGCGCGTCGCCGATCGGCGATGCTCGTCCCCCCATTGTCGTCGGCGCCGCCGCCTCCGGAGTTCACGGGGCAGACCGGAGAGGTCGGCACCGAGAACCCCCTCGTGGAGGAGGGCGGCGAGGCTTCTAGCTCAGACACCGTCGTGCCGCCTCTGCCGCCTCCGCCACCGTCTGGGAGACCGCACGGCAAACAGCCGGTGGGCCAGTCGGAGGCGCCGACCGCGGACGAGGCCGAGGCGCGGCTGCTTCTTCAAGTCGCCATGCCGGTGCGCCGCCGTCTTGAGAGGGAGACCTCGGCGCCGCGACCTCGGGAAACCGGCACTGCCAGCTCGGCGACCCTGGACGTCGAGGCCTCCAGTGCCGCGCCCACCGGGTGGTTGCACGGAGGCGGCACTGGACCGCTGAACCAAGCGCTCCTGGACGTCCAGGTGAAGCTGCGTGCTGAAAGCGACGCCCTTCAAGTCTGCACCACGGCGCATCTGGCCGCGCGGACATCTGTCCGAGTACGTTTTCTTCTTCTTTCTGATTCTTGTTTTTCTCTATGGGGGCGCGCCAGCGCACCCACTGGGTGTAGTCCCCGAGTTCCGGGCCGGCTGCTGAGCAGGCGGGTCGGAACTCCCTCTGGCGAGTTCCGAATACTGACTTTGTCTTCATCGGCTTTTTTTAGGAGTATCATAACCTCCACGCTGCTGCCTTCAACCGCAACGTTGAGGAATTGAACAAGCGAACCGCCGATTTGGTGGAAAGCCGGGGTAAGCTCTTTTCTTCCTTCTTTGCGGGGGCGCGCTGGCGCACCCGCGGGCTGTAGTCCCCGAGATTCGGGCCGACTGCTGAGCAGTCGGGCTGGATCTCCCCGGCGATCTACTTTACTGATGACTTGCTTGTCTCTTCTTCGTTCTTCAGGTGCCAACGCCGCTCTTCAGGAGCAGCTGGGCGAGGCCAACACCGCTCGGCGTGCCAAGGAGGAGGAGTGCGGCAAGCTCGTCAAAGAGCGTGACCTGCTGGCAGCGCAGCTGGCCGAGTAGAAGGAGCTGCTCCAGAAGGCACAGGACGAGGCCAAGACACGGGAGGCCGCTCTCATGGCCGAGTTCGAGAGCGAGCGCTCCGCCTGGACTGATAGGGAGGCAATGCTGACCTATGGCTACCACGAGATAGAGGACATTGTTGATGGTAAGTTTCTTTCGTTTCTTCGGGCTTTCGACTATGTGTCAGGCCGACTTCTGATTTTTCGACTTTCCTCTTTTTTGTCTTCATAGACTTCTTTCCTGGTCATTCACAGGCAGTCCCTCTGGCCATCGAGGTTGCTCGGGAGGCGCGAAGGGCGAAGGGTGAGGAGATTGCCGCTAATGCCCCCCGAACCATCGATGAGCAGCTCCTGAGCATTGAAGCCCGTCTTCGTCCGGCTCACCAGCTGCTGCGCCGGCTTCAGCGTGCCGGCGCCCAGGCAGTTGCCACCCTGTGGCCGGACATGCCGGCTCTGTGCACCGCCAGTCGGACCGCCGACTGGCTGGAAGTCACCGCCAGTCGTCTTGAGGCTTGGAAGGGCTCCTCGGCCCGGGCCGGAGCACGCCGGGCCTTGGAGTTCGTCAAGGCGTGGTATCGGGGCTGGACCTGGACCGTCTGGCCGCGTTCCGGTCAGAAGCCCAGGACGAGCTGGAGGCCGTGGAGGGCGCCCTTGTCGAGCGTGCGGCGGCCATCGCCGAGTACACGGACACCAATGTCTTCGTGCCCGAGCGGGCTGAAGGCGGCGAGGAAGTGCCGCCAGACTGGTTTGGGGTGAACCCGGAGTATGGCGAAGACTCGGCGGAGGTGATCGACTCCAGCGCCGAGGAGGAGGATGAGGCGGAGGGCGGAGGCGAGGCGGAGGCGCCAGAAGACGGAGCAGGCGGCCAGCCTCAGCTCGATCGCGCCTCTAGCAACGAGCCGCGTGGAGACAACGCGACTGCCGCTGGAGGCGACCAAACCGAGACCGCCCAGCCGACTGCCCCGGCGCCCGACACCGCCGTCTCCTCCGATCCTCTGGCCCCGGAGACCGCCTCCTAGGCTGCTTTTTCCGCCTCTGTTTTATCTGTCTTTAGTAATCTTTTGAACACTTGTTAGATTCGAACAGTTCCACCCGCGGGGTGTATCTTGAACTTCTATTCGAAGATTCGGCCAAGGGCCTATGTAAATATTTATCCGATTTTCGCCTTTCCTTGCTTATTGCTCCTTAGGCTTTTTCCTTTGCCGCCTTCCTTTAGTTGCTGCCTTGCCAGCTGGGCAGCTGCTCTGCGGACTGTCGCTGGGTCAAGTGCTTGGCTACTTCGGGAAGGCAAGTACTTGGCCGCTTAGAGTTTCTTTTAGCAAATTGGCTAGAAAGCGACAGGTCGACTATCCAAGAGTCGATCGTCTTTGATAGAAGCTAAGACGGCGAGCCGACTACTTATGAGCCGGCTCTACAGAGAGAGGCTGGGAGCCGGCTTGAGCTACGCATACACTTTAGGTCCTTAGCCATTTTTTCGGGTGTGCGCCCATTCTTGCTTGTTCCCCGCCTACCAACAGTCGCTCTGCGAGCTGCGGCTTTCTACAGGAGACGGCTTGAGCGCAACACATTACTTGTCCGACTGCAGGAAGCATTTCATAGCGCAAGACGGCAAGTCCCCGGGCCGACTAGTCGGACCCGGTGCCAGACGGTATGATAAAAAGAGTAGCATATTCGGAAGCATGATTCTTATCATACAGATAAAAAAAAGGCAGTCCCCGAGCTCGTCTCGGGGGGCCCAAAGTCTTAGTACTTTAATACAAAGGGGGTAGTGCGATACATACTGCATCAACTGTAAAATCTTCGAAGAAGATTTGCGTTCCACGGGCACTCTGTTTCTTTGCCGGAGTCGTCCCTCTTGCGTGCTCGAGGCTTCTGGGTGTCGATTAGGTAGTAGGAACCATTGCCCAGCACCTTGCTGATGATGAAGGGACCTTCCCAAGGTGCCGACAACTTGTGCTGGCCGACTGTACTCCGAATCAGCCGGAGCACAAGGTCGCCTTCTTAAAACGATCTCGGCTTGACCTTTCGGTTGTAGTATCGGCGCAGACTCAGCTGGTAGATGCTGGACCGGCTGAGTGCCAACAGACGGCCCTCTTCTAGCAGGTCAACGCCGTCTTGGCGTGCTTCTTCAGCTTCTCTTCGGTGTACATGGTGACTCATGGAGAGTCGAACTCTATATCCGTTGGGATGACGGCTTCGGCACCGTAGACGAGGAAGAAAGGCGTGAAGCCAGTTGACTTGTTTGGAGTCGTGCGCAGACTCCAGAGGACGGCTGGTAGCTCCTCAACCCAACAGCCGGCCGAATGCTCGAGTGGTTCGACCAGTCGAGGCTTGATGCCGGACAGGATGAGGCCGTTTGCTCATTCCACCTGGCTGTTTGACTGCGGATGGGCAACGGACACTAAGTCCAGTCGGATGCCCTGCGTCACGCAGAAACGGGCCAAGGCGCCCTTGGCAAAGTTTGTGCCATTGTCGGTGATGATTGTCACATCCCTAGTTCTGACAATGCCTAGGGCATGCATTAGAGTGTTGCATCATGTTTAAATTCCAAAGAAATTTGAAATGGGGATTGACTAAGCCCTAGCACCAAATGAATTCAACTAGGGTCAAAATAAAACCTTTTTCATTGAACTCAAAATGTCCTCTAAAAATGTTCAACATTTCTGGTTTGAGGTGGAAGCATCTACCAAAAATGGTTTATATTTTTGCAGGACATATTTGGTCACTGAATTAAATCATATAGTATTTGCATTTGGGCATTTAAATGCTATTAAATATTTCAAATGCTCAAATAATCCCAAACTAAAATGTTCCATGTTGGATATATTCTATACAGTGGGCAGGTGCAGTTTGGTGATTTTTGAAAGTGCTTAGCTATTTTTAATAAAGCCCAGAACAAATAACAGAATAGAAAAAGGAAATAGAAAGAGAGAGAGAGAGAGAGCTACCTAGCGCCTACCTGTGCGGCCTGCTGCTGAAGCCGGCCCAGCCCATCTCCACTCCCCCCCCCCCCTGTCGTCTTCCTCGCGCCAGTAGGCAGCGCGCGTGGCCGACGCACGCCAGCACACGCTCGGCCACCTCCTGCCTCCCTCCTTGCCTCCGCTACTCCCTGGAGATGCCACGCAGCCCCCTGGTCCCTCTCGCTCACTCCCTCGAGCTCATCCCCTTCCCTGGCTCTCTTCCTCGCACGCACCGAACGCAGCCGTCGCCGCCGCTTGCTGCTGCCGCGGCCACCGCCCCCCCCCCCCCCCCCCCCTCGCTTCTCTGACCAGCCACGAGCTCCGCCTCGACGCCGTAGAGCCGCACGCCAAAGCACGCGACCCCGGGAGGCCAGCAACGTCGCCATCGCCGTCGTCTTCCACCTCAGGCTCCGGCCACCATCGCCGTCGATCCGCCGCTCGCAGGACGTCCCCGAGCCCACTAGCCTGCTCTGCGAGTTCACCGTGAGCACCGGAATCTTTCCCCTCTCTCCCCTGCCTTGTTTGCATCGCGTAGCTATCGAATCCGTCAGAGCCGAGAGCTCTCCGCCGCCGGCCATGTCGCCGCCGTGGCCACCGCCACCTAGAGCTGCAACGGAGCATGTCACCGTGCTCAGGGCACTCCCAGGGGCACGCAGCACCCACCAGTTCCTCCCGTAGTGCACCGTAGCGTCGAATCGGTCGGCGCCCGAACTCCGGCCGCCGCGGAAGCGGACACCGCCGTCGATTTAGGTCGTCTCCGGCGACCCCTCTAGCACCAGCCGACGCGGATGAGGCCCAGGGTTCCAACGGTGCCACCCGCGCCCCGAACCGTGGCCCGTGCTGCGTTTCCGGACCGCGCCGCCGTCTCGGGCCTCGCCGGCGTCATGTCGCCGGTGGGTTTGACCCCACTGACCCGGGATTTGACCCTGTTTGACTTCCCCAGGGTCGCTGACTAGTGGGGCCAGGCCCTGCTAATTTTAGTTAAATATTAACTAAACCTAATTAACCACTGACACTGACTAGTGGGCCCCGGCCCCCTAATCCTTTTATTTAAGCAAATAACCCCCTGTTTAACCCCGTGTCACTGACGTGTGGACCCCACACGTCAGGTTTGACCCTGGTCAGCCCCGATTGACCTACTGACGTCATGCTGTCGTCATGCTGACGCAATTAGTTATTTTCTGGATTTAAAATAATCAGGAAATTCCAGAAAATTGCCTAAACTTCTAAAATTCATATAAAATCAACCGTAGCTCCAAATCAAATAAATTATATATGAAAAATTATCAGAAAAATTCAAGGAATCCATCTGTACCATTTTCATGCATGTTTGATCAATGATTGTCCTCTGTTTTGGACAAAACAAATAAAGGGCATTTAAATAATCATATATGGAGTTGGAATTTGAATCATGTATTCAAACCAACTTCATTTAAATCATAGCTAGGTGCATTAGCTCAAACCACAGCATATTGCCATGTCATGATCATGCATCATATTGAGCATTGCATTGATTGTATTTCTTCTCTGTTGCCGGTATTTGTCCCCTCTCGATAGACGTGATACCGACGATGAGATCGATGACACCGATGAAGAGCTATACTATCTTCAGAAGTGCCAGGCAAGCAAAACCCCCTTGTTCATTCCGATACAATCCCACTCTCTCGCCCTGCTCTCTTTTACTGCATTAGGACAACAACGATTCATCTGTTACTTGCTGCGGTAGCTGAACCCCTTTATCCTTTGCATGACCTGTCATTCCACAGTAAATAGATGAAACCCACTAGCATGAGTAGGAGTTGTTTGAGCCCTGTTGTGCCTACTCATTCATGCTTGTTTGTCATGCCTGCTATTGCTTAGAGTTGTGTCAGGTCTGATTCATCGGGAATGAATCAGAGGTGTGTGAACATGTCCTACGGTGTATGAGCTAAGTTTGTGAACACGATTTGGTAAAGGTATCGATGGGAGGCCATGTAGGAGTACATGGTGGGTTGTCTCATTGAAGCTGTCCTCAGGAACTGAGTTCTGTGTTTGTGATCCATGATTCAGCTACTACCACACATTGGGCCCGAAACCAATGGACCCTCTCGGCTTCTTAATCACCCTTGTCCTCTGTCCAGGAGTTGCAAGTAGTTTCTGCTGTTTGTAGTATGCTGGAGGCCGTGCGCAGCGCTGACCGTAGGGGTGGGCTGTGATGCGGTAGGCACGTGGCCGGGTAAACCGGGTGCCCGTTTGGTGTCACGGAACCCTGTTCACATCGTTTGGGGCTGTGAGCGAAACTTCGGCCGGATCTCCTCATGGATGGAACCCAAATAGGCGATAAACCTGGACTAGGGACTTGAGTGTTTAGGTAGGTCATGGCCGACACCCACGTTGGGCTTCCGCTTGAAGGTTGCCGAGTACATGTCGTGTAAACGGCGGTAAGTGGTGAGAGCGTGTGTGAAGAAGTACACCCCTGCAGGGTTAACATCATCTATTCGAATAGCCGTGTCCGCGGAAAAGGACTTCTGGGTTGCCTGTACAGTTCATAGACAAGTGAAAGTGGATACTCTAAAATACGCAAGATAAGTGTGAGTGCTATGGATGGCGTTCTCGTAGGGAGACGGGAGCGGATCCATAGTGGTGTATTGATATGGTGAATATGTGGACTCGTGTGCGCCACCTCAAAGAGTTACTTGCAGTCGTAGTTCAGGATAGCCACCGAGTCAAAGCTGGCTTGCTGCAGTTAAACCCCACCATCCCCTTGTTGATAATGATGCATATGTAGTTAGTTCTGATGTAAGTCTTGCTGGGTACATTTGTACTCACGTTTGCCTATTTTATGTTTTTGCAGAGAGACTTCAGTCTCGCTAGTAGTTCCACGTGGACTTCGACGTTTAGCTTGTTACCTCAGCTACGATCTTGTGCCCTCGGCAGGATCTGGTAGATAGTCAAGCTTCTAAGCCTTTTTCATTTGTAGATGTCTGTACTCAGACATGTTAGCTTCCGCATGTGTTTGATTTGTATGCTCTGAATGTTGGGTCATGAGACCCCTGCTTGTAATATCTCGCTCCTCGGAGCCTAATGAATAAATACTTGAGTCGTAGAGTCATGATGTGATGCCATGTTGTATTTGCACATATCGAGCATATTGTGTGTATGTTATTGAAATGCTTGGTATGTGTGGGATCTGACTATCTAGTTGTTTTCCTTAGTAGCCTCTCTTACCGGGAAATGTCTCCTAGTGTTTCCACCGAGCCATGGTAGCTTGCTACTGCTCCGGAACACTTAGGCTGGCCGGCATGTGTCCTTCTTCGTTCCTGTGTCTGTCCCTTCGGGGAAATGTCACGCGATGAATACCGGAGTCCTGTTAGCCCGCTACAGCCCGGTTCACCGGAGTCCTGCTAGCCCAGTGCTACAGCCCGGAACTCACTCGCTGATGGCCGACACGTCCGATGCTGGGTCATGGATGCCTGTCCCTGTAAGTCTGTGCCACTTTGGGTTTACGACTAGCCATGTCAGCCCAGGCTCCTTATCATATGGATGCTAGCGACACTATCATATACGTGTGCCAAAAGGCGCAAACGGTCCCGGGCAAAGGTAAGGCGACACCCGTGGGAATACCGTGCGTGAGGCCGCAAAGTGATATGAGGTGTTACATGCTAGATCGATGTGGCATTGAGTCGGGGTCCTGACAGCTTTGGTATCAGAGCTTGACTGCGTGTAGGATTACCAAGCCAAACTGGTCGAAGTTGAGTCTAGAAATGCTTTAGTTATATGTAGGGGAATTGATTGTGGGATGGAACGTAAGGCTCTTTTTACTCCTTTACCTCATGGCCTTCTGATCTGAGTCAACCTCTTCTCTTCTACGGGGATTAAGAACTAGGCCTTCTCATCTATCTATCAGGATGACGTGTTACTAATCCATAGACTTATAGAATTGATAGTTTCAATTCTCAGTTCAATTTTTACTACTTCCGTATGTTCATAACTGTTGATCTCGAAACCTTGATATTGTGCTTCGGAGTGGCTATGCCACCATTTTTGCAGGATGTCTCAAATCTTTTTGAGCATTTACAGCTGTTATGTTGTCCGAGTCATCCCAGGTCTCTAAATAGTCTGATGCATTTGCAAACTCCCTTCCTCCCGTTCCGATGTCCCTTTGGGCCAGATTAACCACACTAATCGGTGAGTTGAGGTACTCTGTTGCCTTAACATATATGTCGGAGTTATTATTATGACCCTAGGTGTCTAGAGTATCATCTCGTAATCTAGCCACGTTTTGTGTCCCATTGTGAGGATTCTGGCCTTTATTCTCGAAAGCATCCCGTGATGCCATTTAGTTAGTAGGTAATCTACTTCTGGGTTTTGAACCCGAGATTCACCCCACTTACCTCATGTTGATAGTGTTTGCTAGTTCCTTTAGGAAATTAGTAACCTTTGCATTAGTCCTCGAGGTCCGTGGTATTTCCTTCTTCCAAATACTATGAGCCACTTATGGCAGAAGTTTGTTGAACCAAAAGATCACAACAAGAGTGCTCTCGAAGAGTTCTCCATGTTATATTGTGACTCTGCCAGTTCTACCTTTTTGCATGGGTTATCTGGAAGAAACATGTTGAACTTGGTTCGACATACTAATCTATGCATCCACAACTCAGAAAATCATATGTTCCTTTGAGTTGTCCCCCTTTAGTTGTATACTGACCTTCGTCTATCGATTGGTAGTCAAGAGTATGCGAGCATTCGATTATCGATGCCTATTACTCTTGTGGTCCGTCAAGCCATTCTATCCGGAATGACTAGGAGAAACAAACTCCAGTACCTCATCCATATCCAGGATTGGGTCAAAGAAGTTGCGCTCTGCAGATCAAATTGCTAATCTAGCCTTTGCTCTGTTCTACCTTGAAGTATTGCCCTCTTTATGTCAGGACTGTCATGAGAATTGCACCATTTCTCACGAATTCTTGACATAGTGATACTTCTCGCTATCATTTTTCATTCCTCGGCCCCGTGTTATTGTAACCGGAATGCTGACAAGTGAACTGTGATGTGTGAAATCGATACTTCCAGCAACCTCGTTGCTTGGTAGTAAATGGACAATATTCTCATTCTTAGCGTGTTGGTTATTGAATCATCATCCTAGGATTGATCGTGCCACCTAGTCCATTTTCCCTGGTGCACTCCTCTATCGATGAGTTAGGTTTATTTCAAATTTTCGCTCTATTGATCATATCGTCTTGCCCTGAAAAGCAAGATTGCTCTCGAGCTTAGTAACATACCGGTGGTTCGTGATTTTCCGTATATCTTCTCGGAAGTATTACCAGGTTGTCACCTGACCGCTATGTTGAGTTCGTGATCAAGTTGGTTTCTTGTAACCACCCCTTCTCCAAGAATCTGTGTTGTATACCCCTGAGCTAGTTGGTTAAGCTAAACAACAACTTGGAGAGTTGGAAGATAAAAGCTTGTCCGACTTAGCTCATGTTAAGGGATATCCTGTATATGTGTTGAAGAAAGATGATATCCCCATTGATTGGTCCTCGCGATCAGTTGTTGGATCTATTGCGTTGTCAAAACTTTGACTTGAGTATGGGCTATTCTCAAATCAAATCAGTACCAACGATGTTCGTAATGTTGTCTTACTCGTGGATTTTCCTCGAGCATACACCATTATATCTTTTAGGTCTGACCAATGCTATCACTTGTTCACATAATTATGGAATTCCATCTTCATGGGAATCTTGATGAATTGTTGTTGAGCCCATCGACAACATCCTTGTCTTCTCCATAATTTTGTTGAACATTAAGCTAGTGTTGGAAACTTTTTAAAGCATTTGTTCATGCTAGCTCATGAAGCATATGCTCGGATGTAAGAAGTGACTTCCTCTAATTCATGTGCACTTGGAGCAAGTTGCCGCCGTGGATTCGAGAAAGTCAATGTTGCTTCCTCTGGAATCATCCCAAGTCAGTCATGCATACGCGCGAAGTATTCTGTGGTCTGGAGACTTGCAACCTTCATTCCATATGTGTCCCGAGCACACCAAGCCACCGATTGATTTGTCAAGGAGAAGAAGTTCCTTCTTAAGAGCATGCCTTATGCCAGGACTTCGACATCCTTGTTGATGGTTCCCCCACCTGAACTTGGTAGTGTTTTATTATAAGACTACCACGTGGTCATGCTTGTCTGAGGCAGCGTGTTCACATGTGTGTAGCAGAACCAGCTCATGTTTTGGAGCTTACTACCATAGTTCACCCCCCGAGAATCTCGCAACGTTATCTCGTCGATTTGTGTTGCAAACTTTCATTTTTCTTCCTAGACTCGATGAGTCTAGAATATTCTGACACCAACCGGATCCGAATCTCAGGCAGATATGATGGTTGGAATGTTTTCCAATGGTTACAATATTGGTCTCTCTGTAACCCGGTAAAATGGATGTCATGGCCAACACACCCAGCTGGAAGACCTATTATTGCAGTATCTTGATTGAAGAAGTTGGCCACCTCCCCATAAGGACATCGTAGGATTTACTCCCTAGCTGTCCCTTATGGATTTTTGTGCTCCCGAAGTCCGACCTTTACTTGATGTTCTAGATACCAAACCATATCTATGAATGGGATACGCTAGTACATCAACGAGAACATTAGAAGCGGAGTGCTAAATGTCTCTCGGTCGATCATCCAGATTTTGTTTCCTTGGCCCCGCTAAGGTGAAATCTGAGAAGGTTATCTTCCTTTGCATCTGCATCGTCCATCGAAATCCATCATGGTAGTATGTTGTCTTGCCAGGATCCTTGACACGGATATTGGTAAAACCTTGATGAATATGGAAATGCTCAAGTTCTTGAGAGCACGCACAAGCGCTAGGTGTTATCCTCGGCACTAACTGGATTGCCCTCAGTCTCCTTGATTATGCTATAACTTTTCAAATAGTGGACTCACTCTCTATTGTTGGGTTCTCCCCAGTTACCAGAATCATTCCCAGCATTTGCATTCTGTTCCCAGCTTGCACCGCCAATGTACCATTCTACCATGGGTCCCATCCATTTCCGATGATAAGCAAAATCATCCCTTGTGTTGTCTTCAACAAGGTAATCCACATCATCCATTCTGCCCCGAGAATGTCATTCTTTCGGACTCCTTCAAATGATCGATGGTGAATTGCCTTAGGCTGGTATAAAGAATTTCAATGATCTCTGAATCAAAGGTAATTCTTTTTGCCACTTAAGGGGATATCTCTATGAGTCACCTTCCCTAAGGTGCCCCGTTATGGTATCATGGCAACTCAAACTCTCGCTACGTTGACAACCATTCACCACCCTCTTAGGTGTGGAATTGTTGTCTACCTAGTGAACCCTCGTCATCTGTTCCACTCCATTCCTCTAGATGTGTGCTTTGTATCTTAGCTTGCGAGATGTTTTTATGACTCACCCCGTGAGCTGATTCTAAGCTGTTTGATCTCCGAGAAGATCGATTCTTTTAGAGTTTCCCTTTCCTCTCATTGTCAAGTTAGTTGGAGTTCTCAGAGCAAGACTTCGAGACAATGATGGTGATCGAATCAACGTTCATTTGAAGTGCAACTTGGATCGTGAAGATTATTTTAGTTTGCGTTTCCCTTTTATCTTACCCTACGCTTGAATCTCGGGTCGAGATTCTTGTTTAGTGGGGGTGAGTTGTCACATCCCTAGTTCTGACAATGCCTAGGGCATGCATTAGAGTGTTGCATCATGTTTAAATTCCAAAGAAATTTGAAATGGGGATTGACTAAGCCCTAGCACCAAATGAAGTCAACTAGGGTCAAAATAAAACCTTTTTCATTGAACTCAAAATGTCCTCTAAAAATGTTCAACATTTCTGGTTTGACGTGGAAGCATCTACCAAAAATGGTTTATATTTTTGCAGGACATATTTGGTCACTGAATTAAATCATATAGTATTTGCATTTGGGCATTTAAATGCTATTAAATATTTCAAATGCTCAAATAATCCCAAACTAAAATGTTCCATGTTGGATATATTCTATACAGTGGGCAGGTGCAGTTTGGTGATTTTTGAAAGTGCTTAGCTATTTTTAATAAAGCCCAGAACAAATAACAGAATAGAAAAAGGAAATAGAAAGAGAGAGAGAGAGCTACCTAGCGCCTACCTGTGCGGCCTGCTGCTGAAGCCGGCCCAGCCCATCTCCACTCCCCCCCCCCCCTGTCGTCTTCCTCGCGCCAGTAGGCAGCGCGCGTGGCCGACGCACGCCGGCACACGCTCGGCCACCTCCTGCCTCCCTGCTTGCCTCCGCTACTCCCTGGAGACGCCACGCAGCTCCCTGGTCCCTCTCGCTCACTCCCTCGAGCTCATCCCCTTCCCTGGCTCTCTTCCTCGCACGCACCGAACGCAGCCGTCGCCGCCGCGTGCTGCTGCCGCGGCCACCGCCCCCCCCCCCCCCCCCCCCCCCCCCCCTCGCTTCTCTGACCAGCCACGAGCTCCGCCTCGATGCCGTAGAGCCGCACGCCAAAGCACGCGACCCCGGGAGGCCAGCAACGTCGCCATCGCCGTCGTCTTCCACCTCGGGCTCCGGCCACCATCGCCGTCGATCCGCCGCTCGCAGGACATCCCCGAGCCCACTAGCCTGCTCTGCGAGTTCACCGTGAGCACCGGAATCTTTCCCCTCTCTCCCCTGCCTTGTTTGCATCGCGTAGCTATCGAATCCATCAGAGCCGAGAGCTCTCCGCCGCCGGCCATGTCGCCGCCGTGGCCACCGCCACCTAGAGCTGCAACGGAGCATGTCACCGTGCTCAGGGCACTCCCAGGGGCACGCAGCACCCACCAGTTCCTCCCGTAGTGCACCGTAGCGTCGAATCGGTCGGCGCCCGAACTCCGGCCGCCGCGGAAGCGGACACCGCCGTCGATTTAGGTCGTCTCCGGCGACCCCTCTAGCACCAGCCGACGCGGACGAGGCCCAGGGTTCCAACGGTGCCACCCGCGCCCCGAACCGTGGCCCGTGCTGCGTTTCCGGACCGCGCCGCCGTCTCGGGCCTCGCCGGCGTCATGTCGCCGGTGGGTTTGACCCCACTGACCCGGGATTTGACCCTGTTTGACTTCCCCAGGGTCGCTGACTAGTGGGGCCAGGCCCTGCTAATTTTAGTTAAATATTAACTAAACCTAATTAACCACTGACACTGACTAGTGGGCCCCGGCCCCCTAATCCTTTTATTTAAGCAAATAACCCCCTGTTTAACCCCGTGTCACTGACGTGTGGACCCCACACGTCAGGTTTGACCCTGGTCAACCCCGATTGACCTACTGACGTCATGCTGTCGTCATGCTGACGCAATTAGTTATTTTCTGGATTTAAAATAATCAGGAAATTCCAGAAAATTGCCTAAACTTCTAAAATTCATATAAAATCAACCGTAGCTCCAAATCAAATAAATTATATATGAAAAATTATCAGAAAAATTCAAGGAATCCATCTGTACCATTTTCATGCATGTTTGATCAATGATTGTCCTCTGTTTTGGACAAAACAAATAAAGGGCATTTAAATAATCATATATGGAGTTGGAATTTGAATCATGTATTCAAACCAACTTCATTTAAATCATAGCTAGGTGCATTAGCTCAAACCACAGCATATTGCCATGTCATGATCATGCATCATATTGAGCATTGCATTGATTGTATTTCTTCTCTGTTGCCGGTATTTGTCCCCTCTCGATAGACGTGATACCGACGATGAGATCGATGACACCGATGAAGAGCTATACTATCTTCAGAAGTGCCAGGCAAGCAAAACCCCCTTGTTCATTCCGATACAATCCCACTCTCTCGCCCTGCTCTCTTTTACTGCATTAGGACAACAACGATTCATCTGTTACTTGCTGCGGTAGCTGAACCCCTTTATCCTTTGCATGACCTGTCATTCCACAGTAAATAGATGAAACCCACTAGCATGAGTAGGAGTTGTTTGAGCCCTGTTGTGCCTACTCATTCATGCTTGTTTGTCATGCCTGCTATTGCTTAGAGTTGTGTCAGGTCTGATTCATCGGGAATGAATCAGAGGTGTGTGAACATGTCCTACGGTGTATGAGCTAAGTGTGTGAACACGATTTGGTAAAGGTATCGGTGGGAGGCCATGTAGGAGTACATGGTGGGTTGTCTCATTGAAGCCGTCCTCAGGAACTGAGTTCTGTGTTTGTGATCCATGATTTAGCTACTACCACGCATTGGGCCCGAAACCAATGGACCCTCTCGGCTTCTTAATCACCCTTGTCCTCTGTCCAGGAGTTGCAAGTAGTTTCTGGTGTTTGTAGTATGCTGGAGGTCGTGCGCAGCGCTGACCGTAGGGCTGGCTGTGATGCGGTAGGCACGTGGCCGGGTAAACCGGGCGCCCGTTTGGTGTCACGGAACCCTGTTCACATCGTTTGGGGCTGTGAGCGAAACTTTGGCCGGATCTCCTCATGGATGGAACCCAAATAGGCGATAAACCTGGACTAGGGACTTGAGTGTTTAGGTAGGTCGTGGCCGACACCCACGTTGGGCTTCCGCTTGAAGGTTGCCGAGTACATGTCGTGTAAACGGCGGTAAGTGGTGAGAGCGTGTGTGAAGAAGTACACCCCTGCAGGGTTAACATCATCTATTCGAATAGCCGTGTCCGTGGAAAAGGACTTCTGGGTTGCCTGTACAGTTCATAGACAAGTGAAAGTGGATACTCTAAAATACGCAAGATAAGTGTGAGTGCTATGGATGGCGTTCTCGTAGGGAGACGGGAGCGGATCCATAGTGGTGTATTGATATGGTGAATATGTGGACTCGTGTGCGCCACCTCAAAGAGTTACTTGCAGTCGTAGTTCAGGATAGCCACCGAGTCAAAGCTGGCTTGCTGCAGTTAAACCCCACCATCCCCTTGTTGATAATGATGCATATGTAGTTAGTTCTGATGTAAGTCTTGCTGGGTACATTTGTACTCACGTTTGCCTATTTTATGTTTTTGCAGAGAGACTTCAGTCTCGCTAGTAGTTCCACGTGGACTTCGACGTTTAGCTTGTTACCTCAGCTACGATCTTGTGCCCTAGGCAGGATCTGGTAGATAGTCAGGCTTCTAAGCCTTTTTCATTTGTAGATGTCTGTACTCAGACATGTTAGCTTCCGCATGTGTTTGATTTGTATGCTCTGAATGTTGGGTCATGAGACCCCTGCTTGTAATATCTCGCTCCTCGGAGCCTAATGAATAAATACTTGAGTCGTAGAGTCATGATGTGATGCCATGTTGTATTTGCACATATCGAGCATATTGTGTGTATGTTATTGAAATGCTTGGTATGTGTGGGATCTGACTATCTAGTTGTTTTCCTTAGTAGCCTCTCTTACCGGGAAATGTCTCCTAGTGTTTCCACCGAGCCATGGTAGCTTGCTACTGCTCCGGAACACTTAGGCTGGCCGGCACGTGTCCTTCTTCGTTCCTGTGTCTGTCCCTTCGGGGAAATGTCACGCGATGAATACCGGAGTCCTGTTAGCCCGCTACAGCCCGGTTCACCGGAGTCCTGCTAGCCCAGTGCTACAGCCCGGAACTCACTCGCTGATGGCCGACACGTTCGATGCTGGGTCATGGATGCCTGTCCCTGTAAGTCTGTGCCACTTTGGGTTTACGACTAGCCATGTCAGCCCAGGCTCCTTATCATATGGATGCTAGCGACACTATCATATACGTGTGCCAAAAGGCGCAAACGGTCCCGGGCAAAGGTAAGGCGACACCCGTGGGAATACCGTGCGTGAGGCCGCAAAGTGATATGAGGTGTTACATGCTAGGTCGATGTGGCATTGAGTCGGGGTCCTGACAATGATGCTGTGCGGTATGCCATACCGCACCATGATGTCGGCGATGAAAGTCACTGCAGTCGGCCAGTTCAACTTCTTGATGGGCTTTGCTTCTATCCACTTGGTGAACTTGTCCACCGCGACAAGCAGATGAGTTAGGCCGCCGCGGGCTGTCTTGAATGGTCCCACCATGTCCAGGCGCCAAACTGCGAAGGCCCAGGCGATGGGGATTGTCTTCAGCGCGGAAGCCGGCTGAAGTGGCTTGGAGCGGAACTTCTGGCACCCCTTGCATTTTTGGACTAGCTCTTTAGCCTCTTCCAGGGCAGTCGACCAAAAGAATCCATGCCGAAAAGCTTTGGCGACGAGTGCCCTTGAAGCCGCATGGTGGCCGCACTCGCCCTGATGAATGTCTCTGAGGATTGCTTGGCCTTGTTCTGGCTCTACGCAGCGCTGGTAGACGCCAGTGACGCTGCGCCTGACTAGCTCTCTATTGACTATGGTGTATGCTGCCGCTCGACGTTGCACTTGCCGAGCCAAGATCTCATCAGTCGGCAGCTCTCTGTTCACTAAAAACTTAAGGATGGGCTGTGCCCATGAGGGTGCTGCTATTTCTTCAACTGCTACCACAGCGACTTGGACAAGGGTGGCTGGGTTGGGAGGCGGCGGGCTGGAGTCCGCGGCCGCTTGCTGGATTGACGGAGTCCCTGGGCCGACTGGCGCAGTCCCCGGGCCGACTGAAGCAGTCCCCGGGCCGGGCTCTGAAGTCCCCGGGCCAGCCGGCGCAGTCCCCGGGCCGGGCTCTGAAGTCCCCGGGGCGGCTTCGACTGTGGTTTTCTTGGGGCCGTCTGCTGGGGCTCTGGAGTCGGATCCGACTTCTTCTGGAGGAGCCCGCACAAAGATGGAGTCTGACTCTGGTGAAGGCTTGATGGACGGCTTGAGGAGGCGCTGAAGAGCGACGCCGGAAGGTATTGCCTGGCGGGTAGAGCCGACTCGTGCCAAGGCGTCCGCTTGATCATTGTCATTTCTTGGCACGTGAAGGAATTCGCACCCCTCGAAGTATCCGCTGAGTTGCTGCACCAGGAAGCGGTAGCTCGCCATGTTTGCGTCTTTGGCGTCCCAGTCACCGGATGATTGCTGAACCACCAAGTCGGAGTCGCCATAGCACAAGATCCGGCGAATGCCAAGTTCTTTGGCAAGCCGGAGCCCATGAATGAGCGCCTCATATTCGGCGACGTTGTTGGAGGCGGCGAAGTGGATCTGCAACACATACTTGAGCTTGTCGCCTTTAGGGGAGGTGAGGACGACGCCGGCTCCCAGGCCGGTGCGCATCTTGGAGCCGTCGAAATGCATCCGCCAATGAGTGGAGTCAGGCGCTGGCGGCAGGTACTGGGTCTCGGCCCAGTCGACGAGGAAGTCGGCCAGCGCCTGCGACATGATGGCGGTGCGGGGCTGGTAGTAGATGGTGTAAGGAGCCAGATCTATAGCCCATTTGGCTACTCGGCCAAAGGCGTCTCGGCTTCCAATGATCTCGGCCAGCGGAGCCGTGCAAACCACGGTGATTGGGTGTTCTTGAAAGTAAGGCTTCAGCTTCTTTGCGGCAAAATGCACACCGTAGCACATCTTCTGGTAGTGAGGGTAGTTCTGCTTGGAGGTCGACAGTACCTCGCTCAGGTAATATACCGGCCTCTGGACAGGGAGCGCCTTGCCTTCCTCCTTGCGCTCGACTACGACGACTGTGCTGACTACTCGGCTAGTGGCGGCGATGTACAAGAGCATGGGCTATTTGGGAGTCGGAGCCGCCAACACAGGGGGAGTAGTCAACATCTTCTTCAGTTGGAGAAATGCCTCATCCGCCTTGTGGTTCCACTCAAAAAAGGTGGTCTTCTTCATTAATTGATACAAGGGCAGAGCTTTCTCGCCCAGCCGACTGATGAATCGGCTGATGGATGCCAAACAGCCGGTGAACTTCTGCACATCCAACAGTCGGCTGGGTACCTCCATCCTCTCGATGGCCTTGATCTTCACGGGGTTGCACTCTATGCCGCGTTCGGAGACCAGGAAGCCAAGGAGCTGGCCGGCTGGTACTCCGAAAACGCACTTCTCAGGGTTGAGCTTGATCTGGAATCGGCGCAGATTCTCAAAGGTCTCCTTGAGGTCTTCCAGCAGCGTCCCGCACTTCTCCGTCTTCACCACCACATCATCCACATAGACATGGGCATTCCTGCCGAGTTGCTTGAGGAGGCACTTCTTCATGCAACGCTGAAAGGTGGCGCCGGCATTTCTCAAGCCGAACGTCATTGTCAGGTAGCAGAAGGCTCCGAATGGTGTGATGAAGGCGGTCTTCAGTCTGTCCGCCGGGTTCAGCTTGATCTGGTGATATCCTGAATATGCGTCTAGGAAACTCAGCAGCTCGCATCCGGCTGTGGAGTCTATCACTTGATCGATTCTTGGCAGGGCAAACGGGTCCTTTGGGCAGGCTTTGTTGAGGCTTGTGTAATCGATACACATCAGCCATTGCTTGTTCTTCTTTAGCACCAAAACCGGGTTTGCCAGCCACTCTGGAAAAAAACACTTCCATGATGAAGCCGGCCGCAAGAAGCCGGGCTATCTCCTCTCCAACAACTCTTATCTTCTCTTCTGACAGGCAGCGCCAGGGCTGCCTGACGGGTTTCACATCTGGCCTGACGTGTAGCTTGTGCTCGGCGAATTCCGTCGGTGCACCTGGCATGTCTTTGGGGGACCATGCAAAGATGTCTTGATTCTCCCAGAGGAAATCGACGAGCTCGCCTTCCTATTTGCTGTCGAGGATTGCACCTACGACAGCGTATCTCTCTGGGTGCTCCGGGTCCAAGGGTATCCTCTTGGTCTCTTTGGCCGGCTTGAATGATCCTTCTGCTTCCGACTCCTTAGGGTCGGGCGACATCTCTGGCTGCTTTCCGGCCATCGCCACGACTCGGTCAAGGAGCCGCTTCTCAGCCGCAATCACCAGGGACTCGGCCAGTCGGCTGCTCTCGGCCGCGCAGGCGGACGACTTCTTGTAATCGCCAGCTACGGTCAGGATTCCCTTGGAACTCGGCATCTTCATCTTCAGGTAGGCGTAGTGACGGACCGCCATGAACTTGGCCAAGGCAGGTCGGCCAAGCAGTGCGTGGTACGGGCTTTCCAGGTCCACTACTTCAAACCAGACCGGCTCTCGGCAGAAATGATCTCTGTCCCCGAAGAGGACGTCTATCAGGATCTTGCCGATTGGCGAACAGGAAAGGCCGGGTACAATTCCATGGAACACAGTCCGGCTGCTCTACAGCTATCTTCGCTTGATTCCTAGCTTCTCCATGGTGTCCTTGTACAGGATGTTGATGCTGCTGCCTCCGTCTATCAGAACTCGCGAGAAACGGGCGGCCCGCCTATCAATGGCCAAGGTGGCACCTAGGACCAGGGCATAAGAGCCCGGACTCGGCATCACCTCTGGGTGATCCGCTCTACTCCAACTGATAGGCCTCTCGGACCAATGCATGAACTCTGGAGTATCTGTTGCCACTGCATTTACTTCTTGCTGCTGTTGGCGCCTGCTGCGCTGGTCATCCGTCATACTAGTGAACACCACATAGGCTCTGTGCTCTTCTGGGAACTCGTCTTGCACCGCACCGACTGGCCGAGCCGCCGGCTGCTGGGGCGGCGGTGGAGGCGGCGGCCCAGCAGGCGGCGAAGGAGTGAGGCCATCTCCCTTCGCGATTCTGGTGAGCCAGTGGCACTTTTGGGTGGTATGGTTTGACGGCTTTGCGCCGCTGTGGAACTTGCAGGGACCATCCAAAGTCTGCTCATAGGAGAAGGCTGGCAACCAATTGGATTTGCCGCCTTTCTGTCGCTTGGCCGGAGGCTGCCCCTCTGGTTGTTGATCTTCAACCGTAGCAACCTGCCGACTGTTGGAAGTCGGCGGCTGGGCCTTGCGCTTGTTGTCGTTCTGTTGCTGACGCCGATTAGTGTCCCCAGCCGGGGTTCTGGGAGCCTGAGGAGTCACCTTGCCAGCCGCATTGACCTGAATCTCCGTCTTCATGGAAGAGTCGGCCGTGGCGTACTTGTCAGCTATAACCAGCAATTCGTCGAGGGTCTCTGGCTCATCGCAGAGGAGCCTGTGCTTGAGGAGGGTGCCCTCTCGGCACCCGGCAGTGAAGTACTCGATAGCCTGCACCTCGTGCACGCCCTCGCAGGAGTTCCGAAGCTCGCCCCATCGCGTGAGGTAGTCGCGTGTTGATTCATCAGGGCCTTGCACGCACAAGGAAAGCTGGCGCGGCTTGGGAGGTCACTTGTACGTGCTCGTGAAGTTGCGGATGAAGGCTTCGGTGAAGTCGACCCAGCTGTTGAAGGCTTCAGACTGTTCAACCAGGTCCGGGCCGTGCCCTGGAGCATGAGAGGAACATACTTCACGGCAACCCGCTTGTTGCCGTTCGCTATGCTGACGGCTGTGGAGTAGTCTATCAGCCAGTCCTCCGGCTTCACGGAGCCGGTGTACTTGGGTGTGTCTCGGGGGAGCGTGAACCCTTTGGGGAAGGGCTCATCTCGGATGCGGGGCCTAAAGCAAGGCGGACCCAGCTCGTCTTCTTCTTCCAGCGCCAGGGATCGGTGGAGTCGGTCCATCCGATGACGGGCGTCGTTCTCTCCGACTCCCCCTCGGCGGCCAAGGCGGCCTTCGAGAGTCGGATGCTCAATAGGCGGTGGGGAAACTCGCCGCTCTCTTCTGGGCGGGGGAGGCAGGTAGTCGTCCCGCCGCTCTACTGCTCTCGAGCAGCCATCTTGGTCGCGCTCGATGGTGATGTGAGTCCGACTGTGACTGACAGCCGGCTCCTTTTCTTTCCTTCCGCGGACTCCGCCAGTCGGCGTCCGAGAGGTCACGCCTTGATCTCGGCGGGGAGGCAAGTCGTCGTTCGGCTGCTGCAGCGCATCCGCGCGGCCGCCGGCCGCGTTCTGCGCAGCAACCGCGTCGAGGAGTTCCTGGACTCGCTCCGTCATCAAACGGCGCTCTTCGCCTTCGAAGTTCTTCAGCTCGTCGGTCGCCGCTTGGGCGGCGTGGACGTTCTCCGCTGGGGTGGCGTAGACGGGGCATTTTGCCCCGAGCAAGTCGGCGATGGCCGCGCCGCGCTGCCGGACCGCGCCTAGACGGCTCGGCCCAGTAGGAGCCGGCAAGCCGCCTATGGCGCGAACCATCTTGCGTTGGTATGCCTCTGACAGGCGCCTCATGCTTGCCAGCTTCTTGGCGCCCTCGATGATCTGAAGGCGGCGTGTCTCCAGCGTCTCGGCGTCCATGTCCTCTGGAATGGGCGCAGTAAGGTCTTGTAGGGCCGCAGCAAGCGGGTCCTGGGCTTCTTCGCCGGAGCGCTCGTCGTGACTGATGACGAGCACCTCCGTGACGGCGCTTCCGCTGCTCTCCTCGTACGGAAGCGGCTCGTCGTAGACCACAACGTTGGTGGGGAAAGTGTCAAGCGGCACGGCATCGAAGTCGACCAGCATCGGGTCGATGGAGCCTACGGACTCCAAGTCCACGGCAGGCTCGTCGGCGACGTGGAGTTGGTCAAGGAGGCCCGCGAGAAGGCTCTCGGGGCCACCCGTGCCTGCGTCGGATGCAGGCTCGTCGGAGAGGCACACCTCACCGACAAGTTCGGCGAGGCTGCTCGCGGCGCAGGCGGCCTCAGCGCCGTGCAGCGCGTCGATGCAGACTCCATCTGGCGAGCCTGGCTGGCTGCGCTCGCCAGGGAGGAAGAGGGTTCCCGTCCAGAACAGATCTCCGGACGACGGTGCACCTCGCCCCACGGTGGGCGCCAAATGTCGGGGGTTGGGTGCGACATATGCCAAAGGATGGCTTATCATGGTGGGGGCGAGTAGAACGTCGCCGGTGCCTGGAAACGGGATGAGGCGTAGGCATGCACGCCGGCGAATCTTACCCAGCTTTGGGGCTCTCCGGGGAGATAACACCCCTACTGCTGCTCTGCGGGGTCTCCGCATGATCACTAAAGCAAAGTGACTACAATGGTGCTCCTCGAGCTGTATCGGGAGGCAGGAGAGAGCAAGGCTAGTTCTCTCCTCCGTGCACTATCTGGTCTATCTCTATCAAGGTCCGAACCCTTTGCATGGGTGCCCCGGGGGTTTTATATAGGCCTACCCCCCCCCCCCCCCGGGGGTACAATGGTAATCCGGCTGGGCGCGGGCCCCAGTCGTGTGTCTCTTAGGCCGCCGTCCTTCCCGCCGGCTTCTAGGGCCCGCCGACTGGTGGGTCCCGCGGACAGGCCTGACACTGTGCGGCGCTCCTGATGACGCAGGCTTGGTCACTGGGTCGTGGCAATAGTGCCGCCGTCTATCGGGCGATCACTGTCGCCATTCCCCATCCTATCTGGTTAATGGCTCGTGGGGCCCTGGAGGGGAGGCGGCCGACTCCAGGGAGGCCGACTCCCACAGGGCCATCTTCGGGGCGCTCAGGCCGCCTTCGGTCCACCCACTGATAGGCGGCCCCGCGGTCTTCGGGCCGTACAGGCCGGCGTCGTGGGTACAGTGCGTCGCGCACTGTGGCTGAGGTCAGGGCAGGCATGGCAACAGTGCCGTGCCTCGCCGGAGATCTTCCGGCGATACGGCTCACTGTAGCCATGCCAGTCCCTCATAGGCAGGGAGGAACGGCCACGTCATGACCATACCCCGCATCGGGCTTTGGGAAGAGTCATGGGCCGACTCCCATAGTCGGCCTCTCTGGAGGTCGCCCGCTTGGAGTCGGCTTGTCTTGGAGTCATCGTCTGGGACTCGGCTTGTCTTGGAGTCGCCGTCTGGGACTCGGCTTGAGGGGCGCGGCCTGCCCCGATGCCTTGAATGATCCTGGGACCCGGGTTAGCCTACCCGTGGCCCATTACTCCGACACCAATAATAAAACATGCAACTCAAACCAATCACGATCATTAGTTAACCCATAGGACAAAACGGATCTACTCAAATATCATAAGATAGACATACATCATTGGGGAATATATATAGCGTTGAGCACCATGTTTAAGTAGAGATTACAGCGGGTAAGAGAGAGGTTACACCACTGCATAGAGGGAGGAAGAGTTGGTGATGAAGGCGGTGAAGTTGTTGGTGAAGATCACGGTGATGATGATGGCCCCCAGCAGCGTTCCGGCGCCACCAGAAGCAAGGGGGAGAGAGAGCCCCCCTTCTTCTTATTCCTTGACCTCCTCCCTAGATGGGAGAAGGGTTTCCCCTCTGGTCCTTGGCTCCCATGGCTTGGGAGGGGCGAGAGCCCCTCCGAGATTGGATCTATCTCTCTGTTTCTGCGTTCTCGGATTCTACCCCTTCACCGTTTCTTAAATATCCGGAGATCCGTAACTCCGATTGGGGTGAATCATTCGCCCAGATCTTTCTCATAAAATTAGCTTTCTTGCACTAAAAGAAGAGCGTCAACTGCCTTACGGGTGGCCCACGAGAGCCCAGGCCGTGCCCAGGGGGAGGGCGCCCCCCCCCCCTATCTCGTGGCCACCCCGGACACCGTTTCGCGCTGATTTTACTTCCCAAAAATCATAAATATTCCAAAAAAAATCTCCGTCCATTTTTTTCCCGTTTGGACTCTGTTTGATATTGGGCTTCTGCGAAACAAAAAACATGCAATAGACAGGAACTGGCACTGGGCACTGGATCAATATGTTAGTCCCAAAAAATAGTATAAAAAGTTGCCAAAAGTATATAAAAGTTGAATAATATTGGCATGGAACAATCAAAAATTATAGATATGACGGAGACGTATCAGCATCCCCAAGCTTAATTCCTGCTCGTCCTCGAGTAGGTAAATGATAAAAAAGATAATTTTTGATGTGGAATGCTACCTAGCATAATCTCGATCATATGTATAACCATGGCATGAATACTAAGACATGAGTGATTCAAAGCAATAGTCTATCATTTGACATAAAAAACAATAATACTTCGAGCGTACCAATAAAGCAATCATGTCTTTTCAAAACAACATAGCCAAAGAAAGTTATCCCTACAAAATCATATAGTCTGGCTGTTGCTCTATCTTCATCACACAAAGTATTTAATCATGCACAACCCCGATGACAAGCGAAGCAATTGTTTCATACTTTAATAATCTCAAACTTTTTCAACTTTCACGCAAAACATGAGCGTAAGCCATGGATATAGCACCATAGGTGGAATAGAAAATGATGGTGGGGATTATGTGGAGAAGAAAAAAAAGGGAGAAAGTCTCACATCAACTAGGCGTATCAACGGGCTATGGAGATGCCCATCAATAGATATCAATGTGAGTGAGTAGGGATTGCCATGCAACAGATGCACTAGAGCTATAAGTGTAAGAAAGCTCAAACTGAAACTAAGTGGGTGTGCATCCAACTTGCTTGCTCATGAAGACCTCGGGCATTTGAGGAAGCCCATCATCGGAATATACAAGCCAAGTTCTATAATGAAAATTCCCACTAGTATATGAAAGTGAAAGCATAGGAGGCTCTCTCTATGAAGAACATGGTGCTATTTTGAAGCACAAGTGTGGTAAAAGGATAGTAACATTGCCCCTTCTCTCTTTTTCTCTCATTTTTTTATTTCCCTTTTTTCTTATTCTTTTTTATTTTTTTATTTTTTTTCTTTTTTTTTCTTTTTGGTGGGCTTCTTTGTCCTCTTTTTTTCTATTTGGGCTTCTTTGGCCTCTTTTATTTTTCATAAAGTCCGGAGTCTCATCCCGACTTGTGGGGGAATCATAGTCTCCATCATCCTTCCTCACTGGGGCGATGCTCTAATAATGATGATCATCACACTTTTATTTACTTACAACTCAATATCTAGAACATAGATATGACTCTATATGAATGCTTCCGGCGATGTACCGGGATGTGCAATGATCTAGCATAGCAATGACATCAAAAAACGGACAACCCATGAAAACATCATGCTAGCTATCTTACGATCATGCAAAGCAATATGATAATGAATGCTCAAGTCATGTATATGATGATGATGGAAGTTGCATGGCAATATTATGTGTGACAGAGCATATCGGAGGCTTATGTGTGACAGAGCATATCATATCACGGGGTGTGGATGCACCGGCGAAGTTTGCACCAACTCTCGAGGTGAGAAAGGGCAATGCACGGTACCGAAGAGGCTAGCAATGATGGAAGGGTGAGAGTGCATATAATCCATGGACTCAACATTAGTCATAAAGAACTCATATACTTATTGCAAAAATCTACAAGCCATTGAAAACAAAGTACTACACGCGTGCTCCTAGGGGGGATAAATTGGTAGGAAAAGACCATCGCTCGTCCCCGATCGCCAATCATAAGGAAGACAATCAAAAAATAAAATTGTGCTCCAACTTCATCACAAAGCGGTTCACCATACGTGCATGCTACGGGAATCACAAACCTCAACACAAGTGTTTCTACTAATCCACAGTCACCCACTAGCATAACTCTAATATCACCACCTTTATATCGCAAAACTATTGCAAGGAATCAAACATATCATATTCAGTGATCCACAAGTTTATGTAGGATTTTATGACTAACCATGTGAATGACCAACTCCTGTCATCTCTCTAAATAGATATAATTGAAGCAAGAGAGTTTAATTCTTTCTACAAAAAGTATGCCCATGCTCTAACAAATATAAGTGAAGAAAAAGAGCATTCTACAAATGGCGGTTTTCTATGTGAAGAGAACAGGCAATCCAGACTTCAAATGATATAAGTGAAGCACATGAAGCATTCTATAAAGCCATACTCAAAAGATTTAAGTGAAGTGCAATGAGCATTCTATAAATAAACCAAGGACTATCTCATACCAGCATGGTGCATAAAATAAAAGTGAAAACTAAATGCAAAAGACGCTCCAAGACTTGCACATAATGCATGAACGAAACGAATTCGAAAACATACTGATACTTGTTGAAGAATGAGGGGATGCCTTCCGGGGCATCCCCAAGCATAGACGCTTGAGTGTCCTTGAATATTTACTTGGGGTGCCTTGGGAATCCCCAAGCTTGAGCTCTTGCTTCTCTTCCTTTTCCTCATATCGAGACATCCTCGCTTAGACACTTCATCCACACAAAACTTCAACAGAAAACTCGGTAAGATCCGTTAGTATAATAAAGCAAATCACCACTCTAAGTACTATTGCAAACCAATTCATATTTTGTTTTAGCATTGCGTCTACTGTAATATAGCTTTTCCATGGCTTAATCCACTGATATAACTTGATAGATTCATCAAAACAAGCAAACTATGGATCAAAAACAGAATATGTCAAAAACAGAACAGTCTGTAGCAATCTGAACAATCACAATACTTATGGTACCCCAAAAATTCTACCGAAATTAGGAAAAATAAACAAGTTTTATAGAAAGACAGTGCAAAATGAATGAGAACCAAATGACGTTCCAGTTAAAAATTTAAAATCGCGCACTACAGCCAAAGTTTTTGTCCTGCACCGTACAAATCAACAAGCATTGTAAACATCCTAAAGGCAAACCTTAGCACATTATTTTTATAATACAATGGAAATGTACAAGGGGATAAATATTTTTGTTGAAAAGTTTCTGTAATCAAGATTCACAAAGTTTCCGTGAGCATGAACAAAGTTCAAGGCTAGCTCCCACTTTAACAATGCTTGTCTTTCTCACTTTCACTTTCCTTTTTGAAAAGTTTTGGGTGTCCCCTCTTTATTTTTGTGTTTTCAAACTATATGAAAGCACTCAACAGAAATAAATGACTCTCTAAAACTTTCCATTAAGCTACGCATTTAGTGCTCAAGTAATGAATCCTCCCGAATCCCAAGGTATATCAAAGCCAATTTTAATTAACAATGATTTGTAATTTAGTAGTGAGCACAAAGTAACATATATCATGCAACAACGAATTCTAACTCTCTTCCTATGCATCGGCATGTCATAAGAGAACAATTCATGCACACATAGTAAAAGCCAATGCATAGTATAAGCATTTCATAGTATGGGAAACATAAAGAGGTGGAGAAAGAGTCCCTCTCTCATAATAATTGCAAGTAGGAGCAGCAAGCACATGCATATTATATTCATCAAAATCATCATGTGCAATGGTAAAAGGCAACCCATCAATATAATCCTTAATAAGCACAAACTTCTCCGATATAGTGTAGTTTGGAGAATTCAAAAAGATAATAGGAATATCATGCGTGGGTGCAATAGCAACAATTTCATGTTTAACATAAGGAACTATAGCAAGTTCATCTCCATAAGCATCATTCATATTGGCATCTTGGCCACAAGCATAGCAAGCATCATCAAAAAGGGATATTTCAAACAAATTCAAGGGATCATAGCAATCATCCTTCGGTAAGCACAAAGGGGAATTAAATAATGTATGAGTTGGAGGGTTACTCTCATTAGAAGGTGGGCACGGGTAGCTAATCCGCTCTTCCTCCTTTTGTTCTTCGCTCTCCTCATCATCTTTTTCATCCAATGAGCTCACAGTTTCATCAATTTCTTCTTCCATAGCTTCCTGCAAAATATTAGTCTCTTCTTGGACAACGTTAACTTTCTTCATAAAAGCATTAATATAGTAATTGTATTCATAATTTTCATAGCAATATCCAAGTATAGCAAGATTTTCCGGCCTATAACTATCATCATCAAAAGCTTCATACTTTTCAAACAAAGCTTCAATATCATAGGCAGCCTTAAAAGCAACAAATTCTTCTATTTGTTCCACATCATAGTAATCATATATACCATTAGCATAAGAAGCTAAGGTTTCATTATCATTAAATTTGCATGAAAAGGGGAGGTGTGGAGCCTCTATCCTAGAGCAACAAGTAATATCATATCTCAAGCATAGATTCCAGGCATACCAACGCAACATAATAAATTGCTCCCATAATAGTTTCCTTTTTTGTGTCGAGCGATAATCCCTAAAGTGTTCACATTGATCCAACGTGTCTCCCATTATAAAGTTGAATGAGGTTTTCTCAGGATTATCAAAGTAGTACATAATATCTCTCACATAATGAGAATTGGGGGTTTTAGGAGTTACCCCATCTACATGAGTAGCAAGTACCTCTAATTTTTTTGGTATTTTGTGTTCCATATCCATAATTAAAGATAGAGAACAACTTAGAACACCAAATAAAAATTACTTAGTGATAAAGCAAACAAGCACACACGAGAATATTCACCCCACGCTATGACTCCCCGGCAACGGCGCCAGAAAAGGTCTTGTAACCCGCAAGTATACAGGATAGTTGTAGCCTCTTTTGATAAGTAAGAGTGTCGAACCCAATGAGGAGCTAAAGGTAGAACAAATACTCTCTCAAGTCCTATCGGCCACTGATACGACTCTACGCACGCTTGACGTTCGCTTTACCTAGAACAAGTATGAAACTAGAAGTACTTTGTAGGTGTTGTTGGATAGGTTTGCAAGATAATAAGGAACACGTAAATATAAACTAGGGGCTGTTTAGATAAAGAAGCAATAAAGTAAATATTAGTAGAGAGCTTTTTGTTACGAGAAAGTTATTTGTCCAAGGCAATCGATAACTAGACCGGTAATCATTGTTGCAATTCTATTTGAGGGAGAGGCATAAGCTAACATACTTTCTCTACTTGGATCATATGCACTTATGATTGGAACTCTAGCAAGCATCTGCAACTACTAAAGATTCATTAAGGTAAAACCCAACCATAGCATTAAAGTATCAAGTCCCCTTTTATCCCATACACAAACAACCTACTTACTCGGGTTTGTGTTTCAGTCACTCACGCAACCCACCATAAGCAAATCATAAACATATTGCAAACCCTACAGCGGGAATCCCTCACACTTGCGCGACACGGAGGGCACAATAGGACAGCACCAATAATAAAACATGCAACTCAAACCAATCATGATCATCAATTAACCCATAGGACAAAACGGATCTACTCAAACATCATAAGATAGCCATACATCATTGGGGAATAATATATAGCGTTGAGCACCATGTTTAAGTAGAGATTACAGCGGGTAAGAGAGAGGTTACACTGCTGCATAGAGGGAGGAAGAGTTGGTGATGAAGGCGGTGAAGTTGTTGGTGAAGATCGCGGTGATGATGATGGCCCCCGGCAGCGTTCCGGCGCCACCGGAAGCAAGGAGGAGAGAGCCCCCCTTCTTCTTCTTCTTCCTTGACCTCCTCCCTAGATGGGAGAAGGGTTTCCCCTCTGGTCCTTGGCTCCCATGGCTTGGGAGGGGCGAGAGCCCCTCCGAGATTGGATCTATCTCTCTGTTTCTGCGTTCTCAGATTCTACCCCTTCACCGTTTCTTAAATATCCGGAGATCCGTAACTCCGATTGGGGTGAATCTTTCGCCCAGATCTTTCTCATAAAATTAGCTTTCTTGCGCCAAAAGAAGAGCGTCAACCGCCTTACGGGTGGCCCACGAGAGCCCAGGCCGCGCCCAGGGGGGAGGGCGTGCCCCCCTGTCTCGTGGCCACCCCGGACACCGTTTCGCGTTGATTTTACTTCCCAAAAATCATAAATATTTCAAAAAAAATCTCCGTCCGTTTTTATCATGTTTGGACTCTGTTTGATATTGGGTTTCTGCGAAACAAAAAACATGCAACAGACAGGAACTGGCACTGGGCACTGGATCAATATGTTAGTCCCAAAAAATAGTATAAAAAGTTGCCGAAAGTATATAAAAGTTGAATAATATTGGCATGGAACAATCAAAAATTATAGATACAACGGAGACGTATCATCGCCCAAGAATTACAGGAATCGAGGGTCATGCGCGGCAACCGCTGCCTGCCCGGCGTAGCTCCCCATCTAGGCGAGGATGGCGGGCTGCGCGTCTGCATCGACTACCCAGGGCTCAATTGAGTCGCATCTCAAGAGTTCTTCTGGCCTTCGTGCGTGGGGTGTTGCGCGGGTCCACCGCGCAGCTACGTTTGCATGCCCTTCGGCCTGCCGAACGTGGCTGCAGCCCACCAGCGCCTGATGAGAAGCATTCTGGAAGCTAAAGTGGTCAAGCATCGCGTGCTCATGGAGGAAGGGGAGATGGACCTTGTCGGGCCGCCCGGACCTCGCGAGCCTCCCTAGGCTCGGAGCCCCGAGGGCTCGTGAGGATTGGCTTCTTCACCTCGCACCACCAGCTACTTAGACCCTCGCACTGCAATGGTATCAGGTGACTTCTTTCAAGTTTCGTTTTAGCTGGGAGCGCCCTCAGGGCTGCATCATTCCCAGGTCACGTGGATCCGTCCCCGCGGCATGTATCCGTGTTGCTTTTGTCCTCATCTTTCCTTGTTGGGGGCGCCCCTCGGGCTACATCATCCCCAAGCCGCTCGGGCCAGACCCATTGGTGTTTGCTTTTCTCTGCATCTATCTAAGTTGATTTACTTCTTCATGCTTAACCTGCTCGAGATAATTGCCTACTCGATTGACACCTACCTTCGGAGCCACTCGCTCTGGCACGGCGCTTGCGCATGGGTCCGTCCCTGCAACACCAACAAATCTGAGTGGTCGAGCTCTGGCCGCGGCAGCCCCGCAAATGCGCTACCTCACCAGGCCCTCAGTGCCTCAATCACTCCCTCGGAGCAACCAATGGCTGGTCGACAACCGCAATGGCAGCCCTTGCTTTCCTCGTGTTGGTGTGCAGGATCCGCCTAAGGAATAATGTGGGGGGCGACGTGAGCTCCCTCCCCCTCTCCCCCATACGATCCACTCGCGCGTTAAAAGGGGGGTTCCTGAGCATCGCGACTCATGGGCCCTTACTGGCTCTCCAGCCCTCACCCCCTGGCCTTAACCCACGGTATCGCGACCTGTCATACCAGCGGCGGCTGAGCTCGCTCGAGGGCTGGGACCTGAGGACGTAAAGCATACAGGAAAGTGCAGGGAAGAGGGGAGAAGCTCATGAGGACCCCACCCAGCGACACCCCAGCTGCCGGCACGCGGGCCAGGCACCTGGCCGAAGGACGACTCCAAGCTCATGAGATAAGTCACGCTTCAGAAAAAGCTAAATCAACGCGACGCTAATCCCACGACTAGTGCAGCTCTGTCACGGCGACGCTGCCTTCCTTTCTCTCCCAGCGGAGGCTGCTTGAGCGCTAAGGGGGACCTCCTGAGCATCGCGACTCAGGGGCTCTTACTGGACCTTGGGCCGCTCACCTCCTGGCCTTGACCACGGCATCGCGACCTAGCATACCAGCGACGGCTGAAGCCTGCCTGGGGACCGGGACCTGTCAGCGTAGAGCACCAAGCCCTCATGAGGAAAGAAAGGGGGAGCCAAGCCGGAACAAGACACGCATCTCGCATTGATTCATAATAAAGACACAATATTCACAGAAGACATGGCAGGCGCCTTACATACCCCCGTGGGGTGTCACTTCGATTCCTCGCAGGGAACAAAAGGTGCTAATCCTAAGGAACACTAACTACGCATGCCTCCGCATGAGACACCATCATCAACAGTGGGCCGTCAGGCGCTGGCGCCAACCCCATCCAGATCAGTGGCGCCGACGGCCTAATGCAGCTGCCCTGCTCTGAGCGCGACGCGAGCTCGGGGGCTCATAGCTGTCGTCGCTCATAGCCGGAGTCACATGAAGCTCGGGAGAGTCGCTGGATTCTCCGGTTCCTCCGCTGCTGCCTGAGGAGCTGCTGGGGAGGCGATTGGCCGGCCTGGCCCTCGCCGCGTCGGTACCCCGGCCGCCTTCCTTGGGGTAGCACTCCAGTCGGCGTCCTTCTACGTCGAAAACTTTGAAGAACATCAAGGAGGCGCCGTCGTATTCAAGATGAATTATGAGGGCATCCCCTATTTGGCAGACCCGGGCGATCTCGCCCCAGCCCCGGGTCATGAAGACCTTGCCCGAAGTGACGACCACAACCTCTGCTCCGGTCGCAAGGGTGCTGCTGTCAGCGTGCTGCAGCCAGAGCTCCAGAGACCCGCTCGGTGGCATCTCGAAGGCGAAGGAGGGAGGAAAGTGAATCCAAGATCGTGGAGGCATGGCGGCGTGAAGCACGAGCTCGCTAGAAGAGCTCTCGGCACGGACTCCAGGGGTGACGACGCTTACTGCCGTGACTCGCCGGTGTCGCCTATGGCACCGGCGATGTCGCACGGCGACTTCTTCTCCAGGGCCCTCGATTCGGGCGTACAAGGGCAGAGGAAACCCAGGCGGCGGCTGCTCGTACCAGGACCGCGACGACCCCTGCCAAGCGACCACGTCGCGACAGCCGGGGATAGGTCGCTTCTTCGGCGGAAGCGGGTCAGGACCCTCTCGGGGGGCCTTTCCCTTCTCTTCCGCAGAAAACCGGTGGATCCGCGCCATTGGCGTAAGGTGGAGCAAGGGTGAAGAAGAAGAATAAAGAGAGTAGCAGGAAGGGATGGACTACGGGGGCTCACGCCCATCCGTACTTATAGTCCGGAGGAGTCCAACCGTCGGCCACCATGATCTCAGGTAATCATGACCCATTTTTTGCATGCAGGGACTTGTCAAGTCGGGCGGTTGCCGAGGTAGCATGGGGAAGCGGAGACACCCACGTCCAATCAACCGCCACGCGGCGCCCAAGGCCGCAAGCTGATGGGGCCCACGGTGCTCCGTACTTGCCCCTTCGCTTCTCTGCTAAGCCAAGTCTGAGCATGCCTTGGGCCCAAGGGCTACTGTCGGCGTTCTAGGAGCGGGGGTCCCTAGAATTGCCTGCCCGCGGCCTGCGTCGTGGCTCAAGTGGTGGCCCAGTATGGCACGTTTTCATAAGCACCAAACTCAAGACCCTCGCGAGGGGCCAAGCCTCGCGGGGCGAACGGCACAAGGCTTCCTCAGGAACGGCCTCGCCAGGCAGCCTCGCGAGGAGGCAGAGAGATCAAGGCAGGGTACCTCGTGAGGTGCTCGTGACGCAAGCCATGACGATCGAGACTAGGCGGGCGCCGGCCAGCGCAGTGTCCTTATTTCCTCTTTGGTGCAAAGGGGGCGAGCTCAGGCACGGAGTACCGAGGCATCAGGCAAAGGTTGCCATTTCAGTGCAACGAGACCAAGACCAGTGGAGCGGCAGGATGGAGGTAACCGTGGAGCCCAAGACGGCGTCATCGCCACTGCCGTTGGCAGCCGAAGACCAACTTTAGTCAGGATAACTTGTACTATATGTCCCCCTTCAAAATGGTTGTTGTTGGCGCCCTTCCCGCTCAATATTTGGGAAGAGGCCCAGGGCCTCTATAGATAGGAATAGCCACCACAGTAGAGGGGGATCCAGTTTTGGCGGACTCATCGAGAGCTCATTAGAGAGAGAGAGAGAGAGAGGCGATTGAACTCACCCAAGCAGTTCATCGCACCAGCTCAAGAACACCTCTCGCGAGGTTGTTCTTTCCTGTACTGTTCATCATCAGCCCCTGAGGCAATCCACCACACCACACACTGGAGTAGGGTATTACACCACAACAGTGGCCCGAACCATTATAAATCTTGTGCTCCTCGTGTTGTTCGTCGTTTTTAGCTTAGATCTCACGACACGATCGAACGTAGGTCGGTAGGGGAAAGATCTTCGTGCGCACCCCAGAGTTCGAACCTTAAGGGTCTGCCAGAACCCAACATCCGACAGATATTTTGGATAGCTAGCGCGTGGCATAGCAACGGCCGAATTTGAGGTTCGAATTCCTTAGGCTGTCATGTTCCTCACTGTGTAGGCAATCCGCACTAGCGAATTCCTAACTCCTCAGTCAGAACAAATTCCTCAGAGGCCAGAAGATCTTCATCTCTGTCATTGAAGAAATTGACTGAATTGATATGAGATTTCCAATGGCTTCACTCGAAGGATTGGGTAGGTGTAGGATTTTGAGACGAGCATCACTTGGGAATCAGTTTCCTTAGTATTACCTCGACTCCCTTTAACAGTATGGTGTTTCCTATGACTCAAGAAGAAGAAAATGAAACTACGAAAACAAAAGTCTTCACGCTTCATGTTCCTCACATGAATAACAAAGTCTTCAAGGTCACACCAATTTCTTCACTTTCAAAGTCTTCAGGAGAACCAAAGTCTTCAACTGAAGACATTCATTTTTAGGGGTCGACTTTCACTGCAAATATCAAAGTACTCATTGACTTATAGAGCATGTGTACACTCACAAACATATTAGTCCCTTAACCTATAAGTCTTCAATACACCAAAATCACTAAGGGGCACTAGATGCACTTACAGTTGTCAACAAGTAAATCATCATCACCTAACAAGTCATCTTCATCACTATTGAAATCAACATACTCGGGGTGTGATACCTTTGGGCCTTTAGCCATGAAGCATCTTCCAATTCCTTCATTTGGTGAGTCAAATATATCGTAGGAGTTGGTTGACAACAAGTGCTAGACCGGCAAAACCTTCATCTTGAGTGTATTCGGAGTCGGAGTGATAGCTTCTCTCAGAGTGATGGTCGGAGTCGGAGCCAGATACCCATTCACCAACATGAGCTTGATGTCTTTGCTTTGTGTAGCTCTTTGATGATTTGTCCTTCCTTTCCGAATCCATGCTTCTCCGGGAGATTCTTCGTTCTTAACGATCATCTCTCCTCCTCCTCTCTCTTGGTGGTGATTCTTATCTTCTACTTCGTCTTTTAGGTGAATCTTCTCTCCTTTTGTAAGGATACGTACACTCATTGGAGTAGTGTCCGGGTCATCCACAGTTGTAGCAATTACGTTCACGACTCGAAGATCTTTTGTCATTGTAGGACCTTGACTTGGAACTTCTTTCCTTGCTTCTACTCCTGTAGAACTTGTTGAAGTTTTTCACCATTAGGCTCAATTCCTCATTAAAGGTTTGTTTCTCACTTGATGATGTAGGAGCATCACATGAGGCTTTGTAAGCACCACTTGACTTGTTGTGAAGCTCTCCTTATCCTTGAGTGACATCTCATGAGCAACAATTCTTCCAATGACTTTTGTTGGCTTGAGATCTTTGTAATTGGGCATCATTTGGATCAATGTGCACACGGTATCATATTTTCCATCCAAGGCTCTTAGGATCTTCTTGATGATGAATTTGTCGGTCATCTCTTCACTTCCTAAGCCGACACTCTCATTTGTGATGAGAGCAAGCCTAGAGTACATTTCAGCGACACCTTCACCATCCTTCATTTTGAACTTGTCAAGTTGACTTTGAAGCACATCCAATTTGTATTCCTTGACGGAGTCGGTACCTTCGTGCATATCAATAAAAGTATCCCAAATTTCCTTTGCATTCTCAAGGCAGCTGATTTTGTTGAATTCTTCTGGGCACAATTCGTTGAAGAGGATATCACAAGCTTGAGTGTTGTATTGCAGCATCTTCAATTCTTCCACGGTAGCTTCACAGTTCGGTTCTCTCCCATCGAACAATTCACCTTGCAAGCCAATACACACAATAGACCAAAATGTGAGGTTATGTCCAAGAATATGCATTTTCATCTTATGCTTCCAACTAGCAAAATTTGTACCATCAAAGTAAGGACCTCTACGGTGGTAATTTCCCTCGCTAGACGCCATACTCTCCTAGGTTGTGAAACCAAGGCTATGATCACCAAAAGCTATGGAAATCAAGGCAAATGGAGACCATAGCTCTGATACCAATTGTAGGATCGAAAGTATGTCTAGAGGGGGGGTGATTAGACTACTTGACCAAATAAAAACTTAACCTTTTACCAATTGTAGTTCTTGGCAGATTTTATCAACTTAGCACAAGTCAAGCAATCTTAACACAATTCATGCAAGCATGCAAAGAGTATATAAGCAGCCGAAAGTATAGCATGCAACTTGCAAGAATGTAAAGGGAAGGGATTGGAGTATGCAAACGCAATTGGAGACATGGATGTTTTTGGCGTGTTTCTGATAGGTGGTGCTATCGTACATCCACATTGATGGAGACTTCAATCCACGAAGGGTAACGGTTGTGCGAGTCAACGGAGGGCTCCACCCACGAAGGGTCCACGAAGAAGCAACCTTGTCTACCCCACCATGGCCATCGCCCACGAAGGACTTGCCTCACTAGGTTAGATCTTCACGAAGTAGGCGATCTCCTTGCCATTACAAACTCCTTGGTTCAACTCCACAATCTTGTCGGAGGCTCCCAAGTGACACCTAACCAATCTAGGAAACAACACTCTCCAAAAGGTAATAGATGGTGTGTTGATGATGAACTCCATGCTCTTGTGCTTCAAATGATAGTCTCCCCAACACTCAACTCACTCTCATAGGATTGGATTTGGTGGAAAGATGATTTGAGTGGAAAGCAACATGGGGAAGGATAGAGATCAAGATTCATATGGTTGGATTGGAATATCTTGGTCTCAACACATGAGTAGGTGGCTCTCTCTTAGAAAATGAGTAGTGGAAGTGTAGGCACGTTCTGATTGCTTCCCTCATGAATGAGAAGAGGGTGAAGGGGTATATATAGCCTCCACACAAAAACTAACCGTTACACACAATATACCAAACTCGGTGGGACTGAATCAGAAAACTCGGTCGGACCGATTTAGTACATAATGTGACCCGGAGGCAATTTCGTTGGGACCGACATGTCAACTCGATGGGACCGATATCATTAGGGTTAGGGCATAACATAATCTCGGTTTGACCAATTACACAAACTTGGTTGGACCGACTTTGGTAATAAGCTAACCAGAGAGTTGGTCAGGCAAACTCGGTGGGACCGATTCGCTCATCTTGGTGGGACCGAAGCGTTACGAAAAGGAAACAAAGAGTTTGCATTGCAGACTCGGTGGGACCGATCGCTCATCTCGGTTAGACCTAAACGTTACGAAGGGAAATAGAGAGTTTGCAATCCCATCTCGGTGAGACCAAGATCCCTATCGGTGAGACCGAAGTGACTAGGGTTTTCTGGCAGTGGCTATGTCAAATGAACTCGGTGGCGCGAGATGGATCAAATCAGTGGGGCCGAGTTTGACTTTTGGTTTGGGACAAATGTGGATATCAGAAAGTGGTTGAGGGCTTTGGAGCATATCACTAAGCATTTTGAGCAAGCAAGCCATTAAGCAACACCTCACCCCTTTTAATAGTATTGGCTTTCCTATAGACTCAGTGTGATCTTGGATCACAAAAATAGAAAATGTAGAGTCTTGGACTTTAGAGCTTGAGCCAATCTTTTGTCCTTAGCATTTTGAGGGGTCCACAATCCTAATCTATGCCATGCCAAACATTAAACTTTCCTAAAATATTTATCTTAAAATGGCATTAGTTCAATGAGCTATATGTTGTTAATCATTACCAAAACCACCCAGGGATAGTTGCACTTTCATAAGGCATAGTGACAAAGTAAAGCAATTACATGGTGTATGCATTTCATACAATAAAGAGACAACCATAAGGATCCTGCCGGTTGCCGATAACTTACAAAACATGATCATCTCATACAATAACGTATATCACATCACAACTTGCCTTGCAAAAACAAGTTAGGCGTCCTATACTTTGTTGTTGCAAGTTTTACGTGGTTGCTATGGGCTTATAGAAAGAACCGTTCTTACCTACGACAAAACCACAACGGTAATTCATCAAGTTTCATGTTTTAACCTTCTTCAAGGACCGGCCGTAGTAAAATTTGATTCAACTAAAGTAGGAGAAACAGACACCCGCCAGCCACCTTTATGCAAAACTAGTTGCACGTCTGTCGATGAAACTAGTCTCATGTGCGTGGACATGTAAGGTTGGTCCAGGCCGCTTCATCCCAAAATACCACCAAATCATAATAAGACATCGGTGGTAAGCAGTATGACTATCACCGCCCATAACCTTTGTGTTCTACTCGTGCATATCATCTACGCATAGACCTAGCCCGGATGCCACTGTTGGGAAACGTTGCATGGAAAACAAAAAATTTCTATGCTCACGCAAGATCTATCAAGGAGATGCATAGCAACAAGAGGGGAGAGTGTGTCTACGTACCCTTGTACACCGTAAGCGGAAGCGTTTCACAACGAGGTTGATGTAGTCGAACTTTCTTCACGATCCAACCGATCTAGTACCATACGTACGGCACCTCCGCGTTGAGCACACATTCAGCTCGGTGACGTTCCTCGCCTTCTTGATCTAGCAACACGTCGAGGTAGTAGATGAGTTCCGTCAGCACAACGGCATGGTGTGGTGATGGTGAAGTGATCTCCGCAGAGCTTCGCCTAAGCACTATGAAAATATGACCGGGGGTGTAAACAGTGGAGGGGGGCGCCGCACACGGCTAGGCAATTGTCTGGGGTGTGCTAGGTGCCCCCTCCTCATATATGTAGGTGGCATGGAGAGGGGGGAGGCCAGGGGGCACCCCAAGTAGGACCGGATCCTACTTTGGCTCCTGCCCTTGGTCGCGCACCCCCTGCCATGTTTGTTGGAGGGGGGAAGGAAAGAGGGGGGAGAGGGAAGGAAGTGGGAATCCTAGTCCGCACTTTCCTTTCCCTTCTCCCCATTTCCTTCTCCTCCTTAGGTCGGCCCATATGGGGGCGCCCCAGCCCCTTGTGGCTGGTGCGTTTCCCCTCTTGGCCCATAAGGCCCATATCTTTTGCTGGGGGTGCCCGGAACCCCTTTCGGTGACCCGATAACTACATGGTACCCCCTGAAACACTTCCGGTGTCCGAATACTATCGTCCTATATATAAATCTTTACCTCTCGACCATTTCGAGACTCCTCGTCATGTCTGTGATCTCATCCGGGACTTCGAACAACATTCGGTCACCAAATCACATAACTCATATAATACTATATCGTCAACGAACCTTAAGCGTGCAGACCCTATGGGTTCGAGAACTATGTAGACATGACCGAGACACCTCTCCCATTAATAACCAATAGAGGAACCTAGATGCCCATATTGGTTCCTACATATTCTACGAATATCTTTATCGGTCGAACTGTTATGACAACATACGTAGTTCCTTTTGTCCATCGGTATGTTACTTGCCCGAGATTCGATCATCGGTATCTTCATACCTAGTTCAATCTCGTTACTGGAAAGTCTCTTTACTTGTTCCGTAATACATCACCTCGTGACTAACTCCTTAGTCATTTCCTTGCAAGATTATGATGTGTATTACCGAGATGGCCCAGAGATACCTCTCCGATACTCGGAGTGACAAATCCTAATCTGTCAGATTTCGGAATCCAGCAACCCGTGAGAGGTTCAAACACTGGGATGCGTGCGGAGACCTCAACCTGCCCGGCCTGCCTACTCGCGGTCCTCCCTAGCCTAGCGCGAAGAGCTCACAGAGACACAAAGACACAGAGATTTATACTGGTTCGGGCCACCATTGTGGTGTAATACCCTACTCTAGTGTGGTGTGGTGTATTGCCTCGTGGGGCTATGGATGAACTAGTACAAGGATGAACAAGCCTCAGGAGGTGAGGTGTTCTTGAGCTGGTGCAGTGCTCTACTTGCCCTGGTTCTTGGCCTTTGGTCCCTTTCTATGGTGGTGGCTAAGCCCTATATATAGTGCCTTGGTCCTCCTCCCAAATATGAGCGGGAAGGGATTCCACAACGGCGGGATTTGAAAGGGGACAAGTAGTACAGTCTATCCTGACAAAAGTAGTCTTCGCCTACAAAAAGCCCCTGGCCGTGATGCTGCGGTGGGCTCGGTGATGACCTCCGTCTTGTCGTCCTGGCGGTCTTGGTCTTGTTGCACCAGAATGGAAACCTCTGGTTGATTCCTCGGGACTCCGCACCTGTGGCTTGCCTTCCTTGCACAGAAGAGGAAACCAGCGCTCGGCACCCGTCTGGCGCCCGCCTGGCCTTGGTCGTCATGGCTCACGTCAGCTGAGCCTCATGAGGTAGCTGCATAGAGAGGTAGCTGCATAGATAGGTAGCTACATAGATCTCTCCGCCCCTCAGTAGCCCTCCTGAGGACGGCAACTCCTTCGGGGGTCTTGGCGTCGTCCGCCTCGTGAGGCTTGGCCCTTCGCGAGGGTCTTGTGGTGTTGATGTCGAAGCTGGGCTGTACCAGGCCGTCGATGGAGCCACGTGGTGGGCTGCAGGCAGGCAGGACTGGATACCGCCAAGTCCAGGACGCCGACAGTATCCCCCGGGCCCAAGGCGCGCTCGGACTTGGCTTCCAGGCGAAGCCAAAGGGCAAGGACGGAGCGCCGCGAGCCCTAACAGCCTGCGGCCTTGGAGACATGTGGCGGTTGATAGGACGTGGGCGACTCCGCTTCACCATGCTGCCTCGGCAACTGCTCAACTTGACAACTGCATGCTGCATGCAGAAAGGATCATCATTACTAGAAATTGTGGGAGGCCAACGATTGACCTTCTCCTGGCTATAAACGTGCAAGTGGGTGGAGCCCCTGCCCATTTCTCTTTCGTCCTGCTCCTGCTTGCTGCTCTTCCTCCCCGTCTTGCTCCCAAGGCGCTGATCAGGAGGTTCTCTGTGGCAGAAAAGGGGAAGGCTCCTAGGGAGGGGTCGGACCCTCTTTCACCGAAGAAGCGACTCCACCTCCATGATAATGCTGGCGCTAGGCGGGAGGTGGCCAGGCCTTGGCAATCGAGGCCTCCGCCTAGCTTCCCCCTCCCCTTGTACGCCCGGGCGCAAGGTGAAGGAGCACGCCACCAAGCGGCGCCTCGCGAAGATGGCAGGGCTACCATTGCCCTGTCGGCCGCACCGCGGACCCATGCTGAGGATAACTCGCGCGAGTACGTGGTGTGGGTGGCGATGCCTCCTGATACCTGGATCCGTCTCCCTCGGTTCTTCGCCAGTGAACTGCCTCCGAGGGGACCGTTAGAGCTGTGGCTACAGCACACAGGGTGCAGCAACCTAGCCATCGGGGTTGAGGTTGAGGTGGTGTCATCTGGAGACGTCTTCATGACGCGAGGATGGGGCGAGGTCGCCCGGTCTTGCCGAGCAGAGGGAGCCCTGGCGATCCACTTCGAGTACGATGACACGACCACCTTGTTATTCAAGGTCTTCAACGAGCAAGGCGAGCAGCTGGAGTGTTGCCCCGGAGGAGATAGTTCGAGGGACGCCGCCATGGGCGCTGGATATGCCGCCGCCCCCTTTAGTGCTTTGTCCAGCAGCAGCGACGACTCCTGGGGAACCAGTGATTCTCCTGAGCCCAACGATTCTTCGGAGTCGAGCGACGATAGCTACGTGCCGCCGAGCTCATGCCGAGGCTGAAGTGCTGCTGCGGCTGCCGCCAGGCATCTTCAGCGACGCATTAAGGCTCTGTAGTTGTTCCTCCTGCGCGAGATGAAAATCAGCCCCCGTGGGGCTTGTAAGGACCGAGATGTATTCAGTAGTATCATTGTTCCTTTTGACTTGTTAATGGATGCGCGTATTCTAGTCCGGCTGAGTCCCTCCCTTTTCTCTTCCCTAGATAGTGTGGCGCTCTACGCCGGCAGGACCCAGTCCCCAGGCAGGCTTCAGCCGTCGCTAGTATGCCAGGTCGCGATGCCATGGTCAAGGCTAGGAGGTGAGTGGCCCAAGGTCCGGTAAGAGCTCATGAGACGTGATGCTCACGAGGTCCCCCTTGGCATGCAAGCAGCTGTATAGAGAATCGAAAAGGGGAGCTGACCCGCCCAAGTGCAACTGCGAGGTGAGGCGTGTGGAGCGAAACCGGTGCTGTAGCGAATCGAGACTTATCTTTTGCGGTCCGAGCCCATCGGAGAGGCAATGCTTGCCGTCGCTCATGTGTTGCCATCAGGCGCAGCCCGTCTTGGCCACCCTCCTGCCTCGCTTGCCAAGATACTCTACGTCCTCGGGACCCGGCCCTCGAGCGAGCTCAGCCGCCGCTGGTATGCCAGGTCGCGATGCCATGGTCAAGGCCAGGGGGTGACGCTGGAGAGCCAGTAGGAGCTCCCGAGGCGCGATGCTCGGGAGGCCCCCCTTTAACGTGCAAGCAACTCGCGAGGCTAGACGGTGGTTGTCTGGGCCGACCCTTGGCTTGCTGTGGGGTGATCCTGCAGGTTAGATGCCCAAGGAGGCCGAGAGCCCCAGGCGTGTGCCGGAGGCACCGAGGACCCTGCGAGGTGGTGTATGCGAAGCAGGCTGCGGACCAGAGCTCGATCCCCAGGTTTATCAGCATTGCAGGGACGGACCCGAGCACAAGCGGCGTGCCGTTGTGTGTGTCGTGCAGGGGTGGAGTTAGTCAGACGCGTCAGGGTCATGAGGCGGAGGTCACGAGGTGACAATCATAGATAAGTTCACGGAAACGATTAGATAATCCTGGTGAATGCAAGACGATACACGCTGTAGGGATGGACCCACACGGCCTGGGGATGATGCATCCCGAGGGGCGCCCCCAAACTGAATGAACTAGGGAGATGTCACCTGGTACCGTTGCTGAAGAGTTGTTGAAGTAGCCAAAAAAGGTGCGCTGCTGAAGCCATTCCTCATAGCTGCTCTGGTGCCGGGCCTCGGGAGGCTCGGACGGACCGAAAGGCTCCTAAGAGTGCTCCTCCATCTCCGCCAGGATCGCCTGGTGCCTGGCCTCGCAGGCCACTTGAGCGTCCCTCATGTAGCGCTGGAACGCCTCAGCCGCGCCCGCCAGGCTGAAAGGCATGCAGACGTAGTTGTGAGGCGGTCCCTCGCATAGGCCGACATGAGACGGCCACATGAGCTGCCGAGATGTGGCCCTGTTGAGCCCGGGGATGTCGATGCAGACACGGAACTCCTTACCCTCGCTAGTGCAGCGAGCTCCACCACGCGGCAGGCGACGATCGCCTTGCAGAACCCTTCCTTCCTGAATCTCCTCGATCGCCTTGCTGATGAACTCCTGAACGCCTAGTGCCTCCCGCCTGTTGCCTTCTCCTAGGAAGCATGCTCTGAAGAGCGCCTCCACATGGTGCCCGAGCGCCACTCTCGTGGCATCGTCTAAGTCTGAGACCCTCCAGAGGAGAGCCCCCGAGCCCAGCCTGAGAGAGGCGCCGGGAACGCCTTCCTATGCGATGGGTGAAGATGCCTCGTCCAGAGACGCGAGGCTCAGTGTTGCGTCCTCGAGTGATGCTTCCTCACGAGGCCCCCGGCTCAGCTGCAGCTTCTTTGTCTTGGGGGCGACCTCAGGAGGGAGGGCGCTGTCTTCATCTTCCGGGTTCTCAACTGTTGCAGCCTGGAAACCGCGCTCGAGGGAGCACACCGCATCCTTCTCTTGGCAGGCAACCGTGATGATTCCGCCGCTTCCTGGCATCCTGAGGATGTTGTAGCCATGGTGCGTGGCTGCCATGAACTTGGCCAGTGCTGGATACCCTAGGATGGCCTTGTAGGGCAGGCGGATGTCGGCGACGTCGAAGTCGATGAGCTCGGTGCGGTAGTTGTTGCGCTCGCCGAAGCTGACTGGGAGGCGAACCTGCCCGATCGGGTGTGTCGATCCGTCGGTCACTCCTGAGAATGGCTTGGTGGGGTGCAACTGGTAGTATGGCACCTGGAGTCTGTTGAACGTCTGGATGGAGAGAACATTAAGCCCTGCTCCTCCATCAATGAGAGTCTTGGTGACGGTTACGTTGCTGATGACGGGGGAGTAGAGCATGGGAAGCATGCCAGCGGTGGCCGCGCACTTGATCCGGTCTGAGGAGTCAAAGGTGATGGCGCACTTGGACCACTTGAGGGGGCGTGTTGCCTCAAGCTTAGGGAGCGCTGCATTGACCTCGCGCGCAAAGTGCTTGAAGACACGGTGAGAAGCTGGGGCCTGTGAGCCACCCAAGATGCAGGCGATGGCTCGCAGCTCCTCGAAGCCCCCAGCCCCCTCGTCCTGGTGGTGATCTTTGTTCCTTCTCGGCGGTGGAGGTAGAGGAGGCAAGGCCACATTGCCCTGAGGGTGGTCCTCACGAGGCTGCTCCCTCCAGTTGTCCTCGCGAGGCTGGTCCTGCCAGCGGTCCTTGCGAGGCTGGTCGCGCCACTCCGGATGGCGGTCGCGTCCGTCCCAACGACCTCCGCCTCGGCCACCTCCACGACCGTAGCCCGATCGTTGCGCTCGGGGCGTCGACCGAGGTGCCCGCCGCAGAGAGCCCTGAGCTCCTGGCAGTCGCTGGTATTGTGGCTGTAGACGTTGTGGAAGGCGTAGAACGGTCGCTTGCCCTTGGATGACTCTGGGTGGTCGCAGCCGCGCTTGGTCTCTAGCTCTGCCGCAAGCACGGCCGGCCCCTTGCGCTTCGTGTCCTTGGTCTTGGTCTTCTTGTCTTCTGGATCAGCATCAAGGAGCTCGAGGAGGGAAAGGTGTCCCTCTTCAGCTCTCACACACTTGTTCGCCGTGTTGAACATCTCCAGAGCATTGTAGAGGTCCTCGTGGATGGCGAGCTCCTCCTTCATCTTGACGTCACAGACGCCATCGGTGAACGCAGAGATGATGGCCTCGTCCGACACCTTGGGAATCTTGAGGCGGACGTTGTTGAAGCACTGGATATACTTATGCAGGGTCTTTCCAGGCTGCTGCTTGACGCGGCGCAGGTCGCCCGTGGCCGGTGGACGGTCACGAGTGCCCTGGAAGTTGGCGATGAAGCGGCTTTGCATCTCCTCCCAAGAAGAAACTAACCCCTCGGTCAGGTTCAGGAGCCAAGAACGCGCACCATCCTTGAGGGCCATTGGGAACCAGTTTGCCATGATCTTCTCATCATCGTTGGCCGCCTCGATGCTCAGCTCATAGAGCTGCAGGAACCCGGTGGGGTCTGTGGTGTCATCGTAGCGTGGAGGCAAGTCAGGCTTGAACTTGCTCGGCCAGACAACATTGCGGAGCTCTGCAGTGAACGCACGGCATCCTTCCATGGCCACTGGAGGTCATCGAGGGGGTGGAACGTAGTCTTGATGCACACGCACCGCCACCTCCTGTGGCGGCTCGCGAGCCTGGTGCTGGGGTGCTGGAAGCACACGCGCTTCTCCTTGGGGACGTTGGACCACCTGGCAGCTCACGTCGTCCCGAGCTGGTGCCGGGCGCTGTGGGTCGCGCCGTGGAGCCATACGCCTTGGCTCGACGATGGCGCCCCGGGCCGGAGGCGAGGGAGGGGCCCCGTGCGCGACGTCGCCCACTGTAGGTGGGTGCTGAGGCAGCGAGCGAGCCCGCCCATCGGAGCCCCGTGCGCGACGCTGATGAGCTCGGCGATGCGCTCGAGCCACTCCTCATAGATATCACTCACGGGACGGTAGCGAAGAAGCTCCCGCGCCGTGAGCAGATCGGCCTGCGTGTCCACCTGGCCGCGGCGCGCGTGGGATGATGAAACTGCTGGAGTCAGTGATGGAGTAGTGGTGCGGCCGTCGCGGCGCACCGACGGGTGCAACGATGAAGCTTGCTACTCGTGGCCGGCAGGGCCCGTGGCGGCGTTGGCCACCGGGGAAGTAGCGCGGCGGGCGCAACCGTTGTCGGCGTTCTGGGAACAGGGGTCCCCAGACTTGCCCGCCTGCGGCCTGCGGCGTGGCTCAGGTGGTGGCCCAGTACGGCCCATCTTCATCAACCCGAGCTCAAGACCCTCGCGAGGGGCCAAGACTCGCGGGGTGGACGATGAAAGGCTTCCTCAGGAACGGCCTCACCAGGCAGGCTCGCGAGGATGCGGAGAGATCAAGGCAAGGGTACCTCGCGAGGTGCTCGTGACGCAAGCCATGACGATTGAGACCAGGCGGGCGCCGGCCTGTGCAGTGTCCTTGTTTCCTCTTTGGTGCAAAGGGGGCAAGCACAGGCACGGAGTACCGAGGCATCAAGCAAAGGTTACCATTTCGGTGCAACGAGACCAAGACCAGCAGAGCGGCAGGACGGAGGTCAGCGTGGAGCCCGAGACGGCGTCAACGCCAGTGCTTTTGGCAGCCGAAGACCAACTTTAGTCAGGATAACTTGTACTAGATGTTCCCCTTCAAAATGGTTGTTGTTGGCGCCCTTCCCGCTCAATATTTGGGAAGAGGACCAGGGCCTCTATATATAGAGATAGCCACCATAGTAGGAGGGGGATCGAATCCTTCTCAAGCAAGCCACCACCACAACAACACCTCTCGCGAGGTTGTTCTTCCCCTGTACTGTTCATCATCATCCCCCAAGGCAATCCACCACACCACACACTGGAGTAGGGTATTACACCACAACGGTGGTCCGAACCAGTATAAACCTTGTGTCCCTTGTGTTGTTCATCGTTTAGCTTAGATTCTCAGCGAGGAGTTGGGACATGGATCAGTAGGGGAAAGATCTTCGCGCGCACCCCAGAGATCGAACTTTAAGGGTTTTGCCGGAACCCGATATCCGACATTTGGCACGCCAGGTAGGGGTGCGCCGGATTCTTTCTTCCATTGTTCCACGTTCGATCGTTCGTCGTGTCCATGGCTGACGCTCGCCGAGCTCGCGCCGAGCGTCGGGCTGCTCTAGCCGCCCACGTCGCCCAGACGGCTCCCGTCGTGGACCTCCCCGTCGTTCCCCGTCGCCTGCCGCCCGCGCCGCCACCGGCCCGGTGGGGAACGAGCAGCAGGCGTCATCGCTGCATCCCTCGGTGCGGCGGGAAGGCCGCACCGCCACTCCGTCGTTGACTCCAAGCTCAGGGTCGATAGGCGTGCCAGATCCGGGCGCGGCGGCTCGTTGGTGAGCGCGGTGGTGGCTATGGACGGGCCCGAGCTCTGGCATGTGGGCGCGTTGGTGAGCCCGGCGGCGGCCGTGGGCGCAGCGGCGTGCTGTTGAACACGGCGGCGGCCATGGCCAAGTGCGAGCGCCTCATTCTCCGATGGCTTTTGTGCGTGCCGCCCCTGGATGAGCTGGTTGTTCAGTTGTCGTGGTTGGTTTTCTCGATTACTTTAGGTTTGGCCAGGGTCTCACGTGGGATTTCGTTGCAGGCTCTGAAGAGCCACCGGTTGTTCCGTTTGTCGAGGCTTCGACCGTCCTGCCGACTATTGCTGCGTTGAGAGGTTGCAAGGCTTCTGGTCTGTGAGCTCTTATTTTTCCTTTCTATCTAGCTAATGTTTCTTAGATTAGTTGTTATGTGTGGCTTCAGTAGTTTCTTAGATGTGTTGGCTGCTCATATCTGGCTAATGTTTTTTTGGATGCATTAGCTGCTCGAGGTTAGATACGGTTGGATTCCTTTGATGGATTGGTGGATCTACTTGGATCCTTGGTATTTTTTGTTGCCATGGCTCGGCCGCATGTCTAGATTCCTGCCAGTTTTTTTGTTCCTTTCTGAATTTTTCTGCTGCTTATGGGTTTGGCATTGTCTGCTGTCGTTAGCTTGGTTTCAAATATTTTGCCACTCTCACTGTTGGTTTCGGTTAGTCCCTGGGATTAGTTGTTGGATTATGTTAGGCTCAAATCTATGGCTGTTTGGATTAGTAACTGATTATGTTAGGCTCAAATGTATGGCCATTTGGATCAGTTGCTGATTATATTAGGCTCAAGTGTATGGCCATTTTGGATTAGTAGCTGATTATGTTAGGCTCAAATGTGATGTGCGTTTGGGGCCATTTTTATTAGTACCTGATTTGTTCTTTGGCTTAAGGAGTAGTTGGATGAATCACATGGCTGGCAAATTGTAGGGGTTGTGGCTGTTGTGGATGTGGTTCACTGGATTTAGGAAGCCATTCTTAGGTGCTTAATTGGAGCTTGTTAAGTAAAGGGGGTGAGATGGTTGTGTTGATTGATTGATTCAAGATCTGCCTGGTCATTTGTTTTTTGGGATCAGACATCTCACATGTTGGTTTGAGGGAATGGTGGGCCATCAGGGGCTGGATTTGTTTCTGTTTGATTAGGGCTTGCAAAAGAGAGGTGCGGGGCAGTCTGTTGTTGGATTCTGTCTCCTTGTGTTATTTTGATGTTGTCATTGTCCATTTGATTTGGTTAGTCCATGCTTAGTTGTTTGCCTTGTGGATTAGAGAAGTTGCATGGTTGGTTAAGAAGATGGGCGATCTATTCATGGTGTTGTTTGCCTTTTGGATCATGGTGTTGTTCTTAGGTGCTAGATTTTCATTTGGTCCTTGCTTAGCCATGTAATCACAAGAACAGATAGGTCACATGTTTGATTAGAAAGGAGCACAAAAGGTATGTGCTTATTGTGGTTACAGTCAGGACACTGTAATGTTGTTTTTGGGTGCTAAATTAATTTGGTTATCCTGTCAGCTCCGAGTTTCCAGTTTCTAATTATATATGAGACATAGGTTCTATGCTTTGTAATTCATGATTTGACGGAGCTTGGTAGGTATTTGCATCGTTTTGTCATCTCGTTTCATGTTAGGATCTTGCCAGGTTTGATTATTTCTTGGACTGGAGCAGCGACGCAAGTAGGGAGAGGTCGTTGCCTAGACTGCTGCTCCTCTCATCATCTTGGCTTGCAGGTCACCACCTTCACAGAGCCAGACGGGGTCTCCTACCTGGTTGACACGTAACTGGTAGTCTAGACTGTTGCCAAATTAGCCTACCCTAGCTATAAAGTTTTCAATACCATATAAAGGATATTTACTTATGGTAGTGTTCTCTATCTAATTGTTTGGGTGAAACAATATATGATGGATTGCTACATTGTTTACTAACTGTTATATAGCTTCATCACCATTTTACCCTTCTGATATTCTCCTTTTCTTATGTCAGGTAACCGGTGAGGATATATAAAGGACACCGCTAATAGCATAGCACCGTACTGCTGCCATTACATGTATGTATAAATTCTATGCTAACTTTAGGTTCTTCCCTTGCGGCCTTTCCTCTAACCATAAGAAGTACAAAGAAATGTAGTTGGTTTTTGTTATGTATATATAATTTGATGTATTTATCCAATGAAATGAAAAAGCACCTTCCTTGTTTTCTAGCTTAAAAATCCCCATTTATAGTAATACTTACATATTGTTGAAATTAAGCACTAAGATTTGTCTGAGATAGCAATTTGGGAGGATGATTTACTTCTATATCGTCTGGATCATGTTTAATATTTTCTTCTAAGATTCTTTGTTCTTATCCTATTAGATACCAAATTTGCATCTTCCCTTGATTTAATTGCCTGCCACTTAATCTTTTCCATCTTTCTTTTGCCGTTGGCCATGTATCAATAATACTTATTTTTGCTGCAACACTGGATAAACGTAAATGTGTTTAGCTCATTTGCATCGACAAGATTGCCATGCGCTACTATGTGTTGTGGTTGAATTATACTGAGTCCAACCTATCTTTGTGCTGCAGGTGCAAGGCCTGGATAGGAGGTCCGGTGGGTCTGCGGCAGGCTGGCGATGCTTGAAGACGCAGTAGAGGTGCAGCCTCCTGCCCGCGGCGACAACACCGAGCAGCTCGCCATGCTGGAAGGGAAGATTAAGGAGCTGTCGGAGCAAAACGAGCAAGGTTTGTAGTCCCCTAACGTTGTTTCCTCATTTTATTACCCGATCCCATACAAGTCTAACACAAGAACCAGAACTGCAATTATTGGATATGGGATAAGTCTATTGTTGTTTCCTAAACACATGCATTTATCTGTCATGTTCTATTATTCCTGAAGATAAAGGCTCCTTTGTTGTATTATTTGAAACTCTCCAATAGTTTTAGAAACATAAGTGCCCACGGTCAACGAGCCATGGCTATGGTGGTCGTGCTAGGTTCATCATGGACATCATGCCATGGCCATGGCTGGTTATGGTTTGTTCTCCTTGCATAATTGTGAAGCGGGTATTCTGCCTTAGAATGTTCAAGGCTTGCTACATGAGCTAATTAGGTCCTCTGGCTTGCTAATTGACTCTTCTCTTTTAGCGGTGCTTCTTCTCTCCTCATTTAACTTTGATAGGCGCACTGCTACATTTAGTTGGTTAGTAACTTTCTATAATAATTTTGTCCATCAGGTATTCCTGTGGAATAACTATCACGTGCCTGATCATATTCCTGTGGTACCCTGCAGCTCATGTGCCTGTGTTGAACATTCCATGTGCTTAAGATTTATTAAACCATGGAATAAATATGGGAAACTAGCATAGAACTATAGATACACTGTTTAGGCCTTGTGTACTTATGTTCAGATTGAAAATTTCATGCTTGTTGAGATTATAGTTACTAGCCAAGAACGGTTCTATAATTGATGCTTGTAATTTGCTATCAAGTATTGAATATGATGGGTCTTTTCGTAAATACATATTTTTTATGTAGAGAAAAGCCTGGTTTTATTTGTAACTGGGCAAATAGCCAGTCTATTCATTCATTTTTTGAAAAATTATCTAAACCTTTAGTTGGACTCTTTTTTTCTTAGATAACATCTTCCTTTAAGAAACTTTCTAATCAAAATGACTGGAGTGCTATCATTTGGCCATACAAAAAGCATAGAGGAATTGCAAGTGATGTGGTCGATGCTCGATACTATGATTCATGTGATGTATGTGATACCTTTATATTTCAACCTTCCTAATCAAACAACTTTGAATGTGCTAAAATTCACTTGTAGTTCCAGTGGATTTTATTAAATGGCTTTATAAATTTAATTACTGGATTCTACTAAGATTCACTTGGTAGTTCCAGTGGATTCAGTGTGTACTGTTTTGGTTCTATTATATTTTAAAATGGTTATTCATATCAGGTTGCCCATTGTTTGCCAAAGTTGTGGTTTGCGTGTCTCTCCCAGATGACGTCAAGGGGGCGGCGGCCCAGGAGCAGCACGAGGACCCTAAATTTGGGTGAAAGAAGTATATCACGGGTGAAATATCACGATGGCATTGTTATCATGCACTCGCTTCGTTCCTAAATACAAGTCTTTTTAGAGATTCCTTTTAGTTTTTTTTTTAATCGGTGGCTTACTAATTAGGCAAAAAGAAGATACTAAATCGTGCCAAACAAAAGAGGCAGTCATTTAATCAGCAATTTTCACAACAAGATACTAAATCGGTGGCTTGCTTGCATGATGATAAGTTTTGACCACAAGAATGTTCTAACAAATCTTATCCTTGATTGCAGCTAAAATAGAACTGACTAGGCCCTGGTCATCTCCACCCTGATGGTGCTCCTAGACGTGCTACACATCGCTTCCTCGCCTCCTTGGCCGCTTCGGTGCCAGTGGCATTCGTGCTTTTCGGCGGGATGGTGCAAGGTGCAACTCTGACGTGGTTCCTCGCCGGCTGGACGGCGTTCAGGCGCAACCCCGGCGCCCACTGAGTACTGCCTCGGCTACAACCTCCCTCGGTGAGCTCCATCTTCCCCTGCTCTGCTTCGGCTACTATATGGGACATGGCCAGGGCTATGATGATCAGTCATGGCTGATATAGGCATGCTCTCAAGCAATCGAGGCACTTGTGGGTATTAATTTGGATCCTTGTTTCTTTGAGCTGTTTTGATCACGTTCTTATTTTAATGGCTTTGTCCTTGGATGGTCATTTTCGATGAGTGGTAACCAGGGAAATTTCACCCTCGTAAGAACATATTGATCTGGTGATCCATCCAGAAATAAGACCTGCGGCAAGTTCCCTGACTCTTCAGATCTTAGGCACTTTCGGTCGTCGGATCGATTTGACTAGAACAGAGTTCTACAACCGAGGGTTGTTGTTTTTACATTTCATATACATGTGAAAGTTATATTTCTGATTCACTTCGGTTAACATTGATTTCAATGCATATGTCTTCCTTTTTGTTGTCAGTAGTGCAATATACTTCCATTAAGTGAAAAATAATCCAGAGAGCAACTCCTTCCATTGTATATGAAGCTCTGCTAGATCCCGAATAGAAAGATCTTTTAATGCAGTGTAAACTGCTAGCATAGCTACATTGTGGAGTACCGAGTTGATATGAAGCTCTGCTAGGTTCCGAAGAGAAAGATCAACCCTATTCTAAGGTTCATTATATGATTCTTTCTTTCGGTGTTCTTCCTTGAAAATAATCAATGATCAAATCATCTTCTTAGGTATTTATTTTTCTTTCTCATGTTAAGTTAGAATTTTGGTTTTGTGTATTTCTAGATTGTGGTCCCACTAACTTGGCCCCAGTACTAAAGATGTGTGGCTTAATTTTAAAATTATGGTTATGAACACAAAGCTAATTTGTACTCTGATCTACACTACTGTCCCTTGGACCATGATCCTGCAAAAGAGAGGAAGCCAAACATAGGTACAGGTGTTTCCTAAACCCAATCCAGTGAATTTTTCTTAGGGTCGTTGAATGCATCATGTAACCCCATATAAAGGTTGGGAACCAGATACATTTAATTTATCTTCAATACCCTCTCCAAAATATTGTTGCTGCTTGTATTAGGCAGGATCTATAAGAGTTGTTGCTATGTATATGTTGTGAATCCGTCAATGTAGTCTTGCAGTTCTATCATATTTCTTAGTTCAGGCCCCTGAGAAAATGCTTTTAAATTTATGAACTCAAATAGTTCAAGATTCGGAACAAATGCATGATGATCTTTACAAATTATCTATTTTTCTGAGGGACTTCGAAGATAATAAATTAACAATAAATAATGTGCAATGATTACATTCCTCTTTTTATCACTATACTTTATTAATCTTAGTATCCACAAAATGTATGCATACTGATATCATAGTGTAGTGTGAACCATGTGTGCTGCTTCTACTTGCATAAAAGTTGATATTGTCATGCTCCTTAGTCATGTGTTCTTAAAAGAAAGGGATTTTGCATGGACAGATGGAACCAAAAATCTTCAGAACCTGACACCATTCATTTTTTATCCTGGGTGCTGCTAGATCTTGTGTAACTGAATGTTCTTTTCCATTCAAGGTAATAAATTATCCATCTGCATTCATGTCAGTGTTAGCATTGTTGAAAGAAAGAAAAGGCCCTTTTGATTCTTGCAGTACCCAGGATCAAAATTTGCACATATATTATGCACTTTAATCACACTAAGTACAGTTGACTATGTTTTATAAGTGGCATGGAAGTGAGACTACTTGGATGCTGCAACCATAAATAAAAACCTCTGTTCTTTCTTTTCCCATATGCATCACTATCTTGGTAATTACTTATCTGGTATGGTGAGTCTATACACGTAGATGTCCCTTTCTCTCTCTATGATAGGTTACTCATCTATTTTATAGGATTGAGCAATTGTTAGAAGAACTTATTAATATTATAATTTAGTGTTGTTCAAATTGGTAAGAGTCATATAGTTAGAGCCCTATTACAGTCAGGCATAGCTTATCGTGAACACCTGGAGAAGTTTCCAAATATTATGTGCAGCTTATTTCCTAATTTTTTGATCCCAAGTAGATGTTACAATCTACTTGCTTTACAGTGCAGCTTATTTTGTGCACGCTTCTTTTCAGTTATACATAGATCCTTATTTATTTTCTTTGCTTTGGTAGATTCTTCTATGCTTGCCCTGTTAACCATCTTCTTAATTTATATAGAATATTTTATGTCTCGTCATATTTCATAGGATTCTGATTTAACAATTTAAATGGTTGTATCTTAAACTATATAGCTAGAATATAGCTGGAATGCTTACATGCGTAGTTAAATCTGAATGCATATATTATTTTGTGGAAGAGTTCAATCTGTATGCCTACAGTGTTGCTACTTGATTCTTCTTTTCTCGGTTGTATGGAGGTGTTAGTTCTTTTCAGGTCAATATATACTGATTAACAGAATAACTAGAACAACCACTTATTTGGATAGTGTGAGTGTAACTTGGTTGTTTACTAAGTACTAAAATTAAATAATGCACCTGATGACAGGATACATGCCAAATTATGAAGTTGTGGTGTTAATCGCAAGCAAATAAGGGCAGGACACACACCATTTATACATCATTAAAATTTATTGCAGTTTCTATGTTATTCTATTTCGCCTCTCGTACTACATTGTGATCTTTCAAGGAATTACTACTTCATTTCTGCCCTTGGCTTTCTTTTTCTTGGATATTGTAGCCTCACTAGGATGGATTAAGAGTGTCATTTTCTCCCTTTCCCTAATCAAATAGGACTTCCAAAATAATGAGACTTGCACTCATTTTTATTTGTTGATCTCATTGGTTTATGATTACAGCTTATGTTTCACAAATATATGCAGGTTTCTACTCTGTTTTAGTGGTCCTTAGTTGAGCTCTTTGATTTCTGATTACAACCTATCTCTGTGATTATAAGTGATTTTGGTGTTGTTTGTAGTTGGCACTTCTCATTTAAGAAATCAGTAGTGATCCTGGTATTCAACCATGCGAGTTTAGCGAGAACAACGAAATGAGGAACAAGCTCAAGACATGTTTAGCAGCTTCTACTAAGTAAGTCCCCCTAAACCTTCAAATCCAAATAAAACAAAATTTCAAGAGTATGTTCTCCACATATGAAATAGATAAATGCTGACATGCTTGCTGCATCTCATCAGATTGCGGGTCCAGAAGTTAAAGGACACGCTTGTGAATCATGGACAAACCTTGGCCTGGTACAAGGGCTCGAGTTTGAGCTCTTGCTTGGCTTTAGGTGCAAACATGGACCTTCAATTCACCTAGAACAAGAATCAGATCCTTGTGCCAATTATTGTAGTGATTGGAGGCCCATTGCGTGTGACCATGATGTACGCATTCACTCTTGGATCTGAGAATAATTTGTTGATCCTGTCTGGAAGATAGTGGTTCAATAGTGATTTTAACCACTTATTTATAGATTTTTTTTTGTGTTATGTATGGAGATGCAGATAGTGGTTTTAGCTTTGGTAGTTGTTGCAAGTGATCCTTGCTCATCATGTTGACCTCAAGGATGCCTCTTGAAAATTAACATCCTTATTATGAGATTGAGGCAATGTAAACTTGAATTCTGAACCGACTTTGTGCTCTTGGTGAAAATGTGTACTGAGTTTATTTGTTTTGGATTTGGTGGGTTGGATCAAGGCTCTTGTATTTTATAGGGAAATGCATTATATCATTGATGTTCTACATATATGATTGCAACCTGTGCTAAACTTGCCTTTCTACTATCGCGGTATGTGTTTGATCTTTATCCGCTTGGCCAAGTCGTTGGGACCGGTACCCTCGCGCCAAGGCATGCTGCCGATCTAGTGTACACTATACGGATACACTTGTGTTTTTCCAGCTACTAGAACCGTGACTCCATTCGCATACCGCATACGTTGCGCCTCTAAACGCATTTAATCTTAGTTGATCATTTCCCCGCAAGAAAAATGGTACTCCCTCCGCAAAATAATATAAAAACGTTTAAAATACTAAAATAGTGATCTAAACGCTATTACATTAGTTTACAGAGCGAGTAGTTGCTACGGTAAAACATGAGTCGGTTGCTACATGCTGTTCACAACAAAAGCTGCTGCTTACCAGAAACTGAAGACACATGTAGTCCAGCCCTGCACTGGAAAAAATAAAATAGAGTGCTGCTGATGGTGAACCACCATTAATCATCCAGTAGTGCCAATTGGCTATTCGGTCAGTGCCCAAATCCTTGAGAAAAGGAAAAGCTAACTGAATATATAGAGGGCCTATCTGCAGGTATTCAAGCCTGGTGGCATTAGTTGACCGGTCAAACCCACCTACGTGAATCTAAGCTGTCCCTGAATTGTTATTACACAGTTGATAGACTTCTAAATTCCTCAGTTGCTGTCTTGCAGGAATTACATAAGAGTAATTCCGGGGAGAACCAAGCGGTGTTAGGATAAGAATCCTCCTAAAGCTTCGGCTGGTGCTTCAACCAGATCTACCGAGCTAGAGACAAAAATAAAAGGAACGTGAATCGTAGTAGGATCAACCGCTTCCGGTCTGCGTTGCAAACCTGCGAACTCAAGGAAATCCACCTTCAGAATCGGCGTTTTACGTGGAGCAATGAGCGTAATAACCCAACGCTATGCAAGCTCGACTCATTCTTCTGCAATGCCGAGTGGGACACCACTTTCAACACCCATGTCCTCCATGCCCTGTCGTCCTCCCTCTCCGACCACTGCCCCTTACTGCTAGCTGACGACAAGGGGCCGAGACGGCCTCGATCCTTCAAGTTCGAAAACTTCTGGGTTTCTTTGCCTGGATTTCATGAGGTGGTCCAAAAAGCTTGGAATGTGCCAATGCAACACTCTGAACCTTACCTAAGGCTTCACCATAAACTCAAAAAGACTACTTTGCGGCTTTCTGAGTGGAGCAAAAATATGTTCTCTAAGGCCAAGATCCACCTACATGCAGCCCACATGGTCATCCTTCGCCTGGACATTGCTCAAGAGGAGTGGACTCTCTCTGTGGAGGAGCTAGACCTTCGATCACGCCTCAAGCGGAGGGTGATTAGCCTTGCGGTGTTGCAAAGGGCTAGGAAAAGGCAGTGCGCGAGGATTGCTAATCTAAGGGAAGGGGATGCCAATACAAAAAATTTCCACCACCGCGTCAATGCGAGAAGAAGGAAGAATCACATACATCGAATTAGGCTGGCCAGTGGATGGGTCACGGAGCACTCACGCAAGGAAAAGATTATCCACGACCACTTCTCTGGGGTCATGGGGGTTGGTTCCACACCTACCGCTGATTTTAGCTGGGATGAGCTCAACATCCAACCCCTTGATCTCCACGAGCTTGGCAATGATATAACTGAGGACAAGGTGTGGGAGGCCATTAAGGAGATGCCTGGCGACAAGGCACCCGGCCCTGACGGGTTCACCAGGCTTTTCTTCAAGAGATGTTGGAGCTACATCAAACATGACATCATGAGAGTCATTAGCTGTTTCGGCGCACTTCGCACTAACAACCTCCAATGGCTCAACTCTGCCAATGTGGTGTTGTTGCCCAAAAAAGAAGGGGCGGAGGGCATTTCCGATTACAGGCCCATTAGCCTTATTCATGCCGTCGCAAAAATCATTGCCAAGGTGCTATCCCTAAGGCTCGCACCTCACATGGGCGCCCTTGTCTCCCACGCGCAGAGTGCATTCATCAAGAAAAGGAGCATTCATGACAACTTCATGTATGTTCGCAACTTCGCCCGCCGGCTCCATAAGTGCAAGACTCCCTCCCTCCTTTTCAAGCTAGACATCAAAAAAGCCTTTGACTCGGTCAAATGGGAATACATTCTAGACTTACTTCAGCGAAAAGGTATGCCAGTTAAGTTTAGGGATTGGGTAGCAGCTTTGCTTTCCTCGTCATCATCACGGTTCCTCCTCAATGGCATCCCTGGACCACCCATTAAGCATGGCAGCGGTTTCAGGCAAGGGGACCCTCTTTTGCCTCTGCTATTCGTGCTAGCAATAGACCCACTTCACCACATCCTTGAGCTGGCAACCCATAAGGGCCTTCTTCACAAGCTTCGCGGACGAGGGGCCATGGTGAGAACCTCCTTGTACACTGACGACGCGGCGGTTTTCATGGCTCCGATCAAGTCAGACATCGACAACCTATCGATCATCCTCAGAGGCTTCGGCAATGTCACGGGCCTGTGCACCAATCTCCAAAAAAGTTCCGTGGTGCCCATAAGATGTGCCAACCTGGACCTGGAACACATCCTCAGCAATATGCCTGCGGCACAGGTCTCTTTTCCCATAAAATATTTGGGCCTTCCGTTATCGGTTTGGCAGCTTCGGAAAATCGATTTCCAATATCTGGAGGACAAAGCGGCTGGCAAATTGGTCACTTGGGAGGGCCAAAACATCACCACCATTGGTCGAACGACGCTTGTCAAATATGTGGTCACTTCTCAAGTGATATACTCCATCACGCCATTGATTGTCCTGCAAGGAACTCTCCACAACCTGAACAAGATTGAGAGAGCCTTCCTTTGGTCTGGATCTGACAAGACAACCGGCGCGCAGTGCAAAGTCAATTGGGAAATTGTTTGCCGCCCTTCAACATACGGAGGCCTAGGGGTGCTAAACACTGACAAGTTTGCTCGTGCATTAAGATTGCGATGGTTGTGGTACGAATGGAAGGAGCCGAGCAAACTTTGGGTGGGTTTGGGTAACCCATGTACTGCTGAAGACCATGATTTCTTCTATGCATCCACCACGATAGTCATGGGCAATGGTGCAAAAAAAACTTTTTGGGACTCCCCTTGGCTTCTTGGCCGCAAGCCCAAGGACATTGCTCCTCTGATCTTTAAAGCCTCAAGGAGGAAAACTTGGAAGGTGCGGGACGCCCTCAGGGCGAACGCTTGGATGCTTCAGATCAACAGGGACACCGTCATCACCGGCGACCACGTGCAGGAGTTCTTCACCCTTTGGATGCTCACTCATGACTTTCACATAGATGACCACGCCGAGGACGACATAGTGTGGAAGCACTCCATGGACGGGATCTACTCAGTGTCCACTGCTTACAAGGCGCAGTTCCTAGGTCTGACGCTATCCCATATGGACTTCATGGTGTGGAAAGCCTGGGCCCCTCTGAAAGTTAAGTTTTTCGCATGGCTTGCCTTGCAAGGGCGGATTTGGACTGCCGACCGCTTGGAGAGTCGTGGCTGGGCAAACTGTGGCCTTTGCCCCCTATGCAAGAGAGAACAAGAGACGACCGTTCACCTCTTTGTTCGGTGACGCTACTCTACACGGCTTTGGAACATGGTCATCCAAAAATTTGGGCTTGCGCACATGGACACCACCACTTGGCATCTCCACGCATCCCTCTTCGACTGGTGGGACAAGAGGACCAACATGACGAACCCCCACAGGCGAGCCATGGACTCCCTCACCATGCTTGTCTCATGGACAATTTGGAATGAGAGAAACGCTAGGGTATTTTGTCACAAAAGTGCGCCGCCTACAAGCCTTCTCCAACTTGTAACTGATGAGGCAAAGCTTTGGGTAACCGCCGGCGCTAAGAATTTATGGAACATTGTAATAAGCGAGTAATTGTCAGGCAGTGATGTGTGTTGGGTCAGGTCTTGTAACACTCCAAAATACTCTATCCTTCTCATTTAATAGATGAGGCAAATCTTTTGCCTCCGTTTCGAAAAATAAAAAAAGAAAAAATAATAATCTAAAAGAACATAAGGTTTCCAAAGGGGGTGCCGATTTTTGGAACCTGGTGCTTTTCATAGCATTTTTTTAAGAATCAAACAATTCTCAAACTTTTTTGTGACGAATATTGTCGAGTTTTACCTCGTGTATAAAGTTTCGCGAAGAAATGAGTTTGCTGTTCTTGTGGGCCAAAGAACCAAAATTGCAACTTCAAAAAACTTGAATACTAACTTTTGTATAAGTGATCTTGTTTTTTTTCGCACAGAAGACCGCAGGAGTCATTTCTTTTCGAAACTTTACACACAAGTATAATACTAGACCATATTCGTTACAAAAAAGTTACAGAATTATTTGACTTTTTTTAAAATAATTAGGGTGTACCTAGACCCAAGGTTCATTTGGGTATTTTCGTTTTAAAGGTTCCTATTCTGTTTATGTTCCGAAGTGTTTGCTTCATTTAACCCATGGTGTATCTTGTTGTCAACCGGAATACATGTTCGCCTTAAATAGAAAGAAACCTCAGTTTTAGAGTAAGTTGAGCATACCATTGAGTTCACCACATATCAAAAGATTCACCGCAAGAATTATATAGATGATCATAATCATGTTCGGCGGCTTACATTGGAGCACATAGAGAGAGATGAGTGTATATCTACTACTCCCTCCGTTTCTAGATATAAGCCCTTTTAAAGATTTTAACACGGACTACATTTTAGACATATCTAGAGTGTAGATTCGCTCATTTTACTTCATATGTAGTCCATATTATTATCTCTAAATAGTCTTATATTTAGTAACGGGTGGAGTACTAAACTCATAGTCCAAGGGTGAACTACTCACACCTCATCAAAGAGCAGTTTGGCGATGGTGTTTATGAAGATTCGCAACAAATTAGGGAAATACACAGTTAAACTTGGAAATGAATGAGAGCAGGTTCTTTCCCCTCCTCCCGCGATGCTCCAGCGAGCAGCCGGGAGGCTAACCCTAGCGTCGCCGCCTCCCCTCTCCTCCTCTACTCCCTCCCTCACCGCCGACAGAGGGCGCGAGCGAGCGAAACCAGATGTCACCTACCGCGGCGGGGCCCCTTCGTCCCCTCGTGCAGGGGGTGCTGCGCAGGCTGGATCTCCTATGCCGGGATGCGGTGCTCTATGCCGGGTGCGGCAGCGCTCTAGAGTGGACCGACGACGGTGGCATGGCGTCAGTGCGACGGGCGGCATGGTGGTGGTGCGGGTAGGGGATGGTGACGGCGGCAGCGGCGGCTGCTTCGCGGCAGCGCCTTGGAGCTGCTTTTGGCGCTGCGGATCGCAGACGGCCTCTCTCACCGTGGATCTCTGGCGGGGCAGTAGCTCTAGAGGTGGGCCGTGGGTGGCCCCCGTCTAATCAAGCCCTTGCGGCTGGATGGCGGCGCTCGAGCAGGAGGGCAGTTTGCTTGTCGATTGATATATACCCACCAAGTCCAAGTTACGCACCCCCCCGGCCCCCGCGTCATCCGCTTGGGCGACTCGGGTGGCGATTAGGGTCCCCCCCCCCCCCCGCACTGCCACCCCCTTCCCCCGCTCTCCCCTCGCTGCCACCTGAGGATCTCGCCGGGCTTTATCCCCCGGACGCCCGGGAAGGTAGCGGCGAGGCCTTTGACGCTCCGTTCCTGGCAGAGGTTCCCGGATCTGCGGCGGCGGCCCTTCTTGGCGAGGCAACGGCGTCCTCCTCGGCTGGATCCGGTTGCGGGTGATTCTGGCCGGTGTGCTCGACCACGCGGGTGGTGAGCCGCCGACGAGGGTTGGCTACGGTGCGGAGTCCGCCTCCTCGCCGGATCTGAGATCTGGCTCCCTCCACTTTGACTCCCTCTGCACCCTGTCTCCAGTCTCTAGTGTCATGCGCGCCGGATCTGGAGTTGGTGTGTGCACGGTGGTGAGATCTAGGACTGCGGGAAACCGGTTGTTGGCATGTCCGGCCCGGCGGCAGCGACGCCATAGGCGTCGTTCTTCCTCCTTGGAGGTGCATCCGAAGGTCCTCCCCTCCCCACCCTTGTTCCCCCTTCCCGGGTGAAAGCCCAAAATCTGGCTAGGATTGGGCGGCAACGGTGCGTCTCATGTTGTGCTCCTCCTTGGAGGTGCCGCCTGGGGAGGGATCGTGTTCGGGTGAGGTGGGTCAAAGGTTGGAGCTTTGGGCGGCTCTGGTTGTTTGGTGGCGGCGGTTCCGTCGGGATTTGCTTGGCTGGCATTGTCTCTGTTCCCCTCATGGGTGGAGCCCACTGGTTGCGGCGTGTTTGTCACAAGGCTGGCGGTGCGGCGCCTTCGATCTGGTGGCAATGGCGGTGCCAGGATACAAAGCCTGTGATGTCACATGGACTGTGTAGTCAGCTTTAAGTAGTTTGTTTAGCAGTGGGGTATACATGCATCTAGTAGTTACGTAGACTTGCTAAATTCCTGAGTAGTCATTCGCCCACACAGGTATAGTGTGGCTTCGCCACTGTCCGGTGGTAGGGGATAGGGTTCCCCTTCCCAGCAATAGCAACACGTCCAAGCTGTGGGTTCCCGGTTCTCTTCTTCAACGGCCGACGGGCCTTGCTCCTCGATGTTCTGCGGTCCTCCTTGATGTCCTTGCTGGCCTTTCTTCAGCAGCTGCTCCCGGTGGCTTTCCTGCAGCTTACTGGTGTCCTAAGTTGCGGTAGTATGTTGGATGTTGTGTGCTCATTGGCCATGGGGTTGTGTTCTGCGGTTGCTCCAGGTCTCGAGGTCGGCACCTCTTCTACTCCAGGGTGAGCGCTTCTCAAGTCCACTGGTTCGACGCCTTTCGATCCAAGGCGAGAGGGAAGGGTCCCTTTGAGGCATGTGAGGAGGAAGGTGATTAGATCTCTGCATCCTGGGCGTCAGCCCACTTCATGCCCACACTCTGTTTTAGCAGGTCCTCATCTTGCTTGCTGGTCGCTACCCTCGGTACCAGTTTGTTGCGGTCTTCAGCTAGTGCAAGCAATGGGCTTTGTTTTATTGTTCTTTCGTGCTTGTGCGCTGCGTTGAGTTGTAATCTCCCTAGAATGTTGTCGGAGTAATGGGCCACGGGTAGGCTAACCCGAGCCCCAGAACCTTTCAAGACATCAGGGCAGACTGCGCCCCTCAAGTACCTGCGGCGACTCCAAGACAACCCGAGTCCCCAGAGGCGACTTCCAATTAAGCTGAGTCCCAGAGGCAACTCTCATTCAAGCCGAGTCCCAGAGGCGACTCCAAGAAAGCCGACTATGGGGAGTCGGCCCGCGACTTCCGACCACCTCGATAATTAAAGGCGGGCATGGCCACAGTGCGCCGTACCTGCGGAGATCTCCGCCCGGCGCGGCACTGTTGCCATGCCAGCCCTGACGTCAGCCCTTGGGGCGGGGCCCTGTGCCCACGACCTCCTGTCTGTACGACCCGGAGACAGCGGGGCCTACCAGTCAGCGAGAGTATTGAAGACGGCGAGAGCGCCGAGAGTCGGACCCGCTGGGAGTCGGCCCCCTGGAGTCGGCCGGCCCCTCCCACGGGCCCCACACGCCATTAACCAGACGTGACAGGGGAATGGCAACAGTGATCGCCCGTCAGGCGGCGGCACTGTTGCCATGACCCCATGACCAAGCCAGCGTCATTAGAAGCACGGCTACAGTAATTTGTAGCCGGCAAGACCCGCCCGCGGCGGACACGGGCTGACACCCTCAAACCAGGCCAGTCGGCAGGCCCCAGGAGTCGGCGGAGAAGACGGCGCCTGAGAGACAGACGGCTGGGACCCGCACCCAGCCGGTTTTACCATTGTAACCCTGGGGGGTAGGCCTATATAAACCCCCCAGGGCACCCATGCAAAGAGTTCGCATCCATTAGCATTAGACAGACCACATAGGAGGGAGAGAGCTAGCCGTGCCCTCTCCTACCTCCAGAAACAGCTCTAGGAGCAAGCTTGTACTCAGTTTGCCTTAGTGATCATGCGGAGACCCCGCAGAGCAGCAGTAGGGGTGTTATCTCCTCGGAGAGCCCTGAAGCTGGGTAAGATCCGCCGGCGTGCATGTCTTCGCCTCATCCCGTTTCCAGGCACCGGCGACGTTTTACTCGTCCCCACCATGATAAGCCACCGTGGGGCCTGGTGCACCGTCGTCCGGAGATCTGTTCTGGACGGGAACCCTCTTCCTCCCTGGCGAGCGCAGCCAGCCAGGCTCGCCAGACGGAGTCTGCATCGAGGCGCTGCGCGGCGCTGAGGCCGCTTGTGCAGCGAGCTGCCTTGCTGAACTAGTCGGCGAGGTTCGCCTCTCCGACGAGCCTGCATCCGACAAGGGCACGGGTGGCCCCAAGAGCCTCCTCGCGGGCCTCCTCGACCAACTCCACGTCACCGGCGAGCCTGCCGTGGACTTGGAGTCCGTAGGCTCCACCGACCCGATGCTGGTCGACTCCGACACCGTGTCACTTGACACTTTCCCCACCAACGTGGTGATCTACGACGAGCCGCTTCCTCACGAGGAGAGCGGCGGAAGCAGCGTCACGGAGGTGCTCGTCATCAGTCACGATGAGCGCTCCGGTGAGGGAGCTCAAGACCCGCTCGACGCGGCCCTGCAAGACCTGACTGTGCCTATTCCAGAGGACGCAGACGCCAAGACGTTGGAGACACGCCCCCTTCAGATCATCGAAGGCGCCAAGAAGCTGGCGAGCATGAGGCGCTTGTCAGAAGCCTACCAGCATGAAATGGATCGCGCCGTGGGCGGCTCGCCGGCTCCGACTGGGCCTAGCCGCCTAGGCGCGGTCCGACAACGCGGCGCGGCCATCGCCGACTTGTTCGGGGCCAATCGCCCCGTATACGCCACCCCTGCGTAGAACATCCGCGCCGCCCAAGCAGCGACTGACGAACTGAAGAACTTCAAAGGCGAAGAGCGCCTCATGATGACGGAGCGAGTCCAGCAGCTCCTCGACGCGGTTGCTGCGCAGAACGCGGCTGGCAGCCACACTGAGGCGCCACGGCAGCTGAACGACGACTTGCCTCCCCGCCGAGATCAGGGCGCGATGTCTCGGACGCCGACTGGTGGAGTCCGCGGAAGAAAAGACAAACAGTCGGCTGTCAGTCGCAGTCGGACTCGCATCACCATTGAGCGCGACCAATACGGCCGTCCGAGAGCAGTAGAGTGGCAGGACAACTACCTGCCTCCCCCACCAAGAAGAGAACAGCGAGTTTCCCCGCCGCCTGTTGAGCATCCGACTCTCGGTGGCCGCCTTGGCCGCTGAGAGGGAGTCGGAGAAAACGACGCTCGCCACCGGATCGACCGACTCCACCGATCCCTCGCGCTGGAAGAAAAAGATGAGCTGGGTTCGCCTTGCTTTGGACCCCGCATCCGAGACGAGCCTTTCCCCAAAGGGTTCACGCTCCCCTGAGACACACCCAAGTACACCGGCTCCGTGAAGCCAGAAGACTGGCTAATTGATTACTCCACGGCCATCAGCATAGCGAACGGCAACAAGCGAGTTGCCGTGAAGTATGTTCCACTCATGCTCCAGGGCACGGCCCGGACATGGTTGAACAGTCTGAAGCCCCGCAGCATCAACAGCTGGGTCGACTTCACCGAAGCCTTCATCCGCAACTTCACGAGCACGTACAAGCGACCTCCCAAGCCGCGCCAGCTTTCCTTGTGCGTGCAAGGCCCTGATGAGTCAACACGCGACTACCTCACGCGCTGGGGCGAGCTTCGGAACTCCTGCGAGGGCGTGCACGAGGTGCAGGCTATCGAGTACTTCACCACCGGGTGCAAGAAGGCACCCTCCTCAAGCACAAGCTCCTCTATGACGAGCCAGAAACCCTCGACGAACTACTGGTCATAGCAGACAAGTACGCCACGGCCGATTCCTCCATGAAGACGGAAATTCAAGTCAATGCGGCTAGCAAAGTGGCCCCTCAGGCTCCCAGAACTCCATCTGGAGACACTAGTCGACGACAACAACAGAACGACAACAAACGCAAGGCCCAACAGCCGACTTCCAACAGTCGGCAGGTTGCGACAGTCGAAGATCAACAGCCGGAGGGGCAGCCTCCGGCCAAGCGACAGAAAGGCGGCAAGTCCAACTGGTTGCCGGCCTTCTCTTACAAGCAGACTCTGGATGGTCCCTGCAAGTTCCACAGTGGCGCGAAGCCGTCAAATCATACCACCCGAAAGTGCCACTGGCTCACCAGAATCGCCAAGGGAGACGGCCTCCTTCCTCCGCCGCCTGCTGGGCCGCCGCCTCCACCGCCGCCCCAGCAGCCGGCCGCTCGGCCAGTCGGCGCAGTACAAGACGAGTACCCAGAAGAGCATGGAGCCTATGTGGTGTTCACCAGTGTGGCTGATGATCGACGCAGCAGACGGCTGCAGCAGCAAGAAGTAAATGCAGTGGCGTCAAGTACTCCAGAGTTCATGCATTGGTCCGAGAAGCCTATCAGTTGGAGCAGAGCGGATCACCCAGAGGTGATGCCGAATCCGGGCTCCTATGCCCTGGTCCTAGGTGCTACCTTGGCCACCGATAGGCGGGCAGCCCGCTTTTTGAGAGTACTGATAGACGGAGGCAGTAGCATCAACATCCTGTACAAAGATACTATGGAGAAGCTAGGAATCAAGCAAAGACAGCTGCAGAGCAGCCGGACTGTGTTCCATGGTATTGTACCTGGCCTTTCCTGCTCACCAATCGGCAAGATCCTGATAGACGTTTGTCAAGACCCCGACTCAATGCCACATCGATCTAGCATGTAACACCTCATATCACTTTGCGGCCTCACGCACGGTATCCCCATGGGTGTCGTCTTACCTTTGCCCGGGACCATTTGCGCCTTTTGGCACACGTATATGATAGTGTCGCTAGCATCCATATGATAAGGAGCCCGGGCTGACATGGCTAGTCATAAACCCAAAGTGGCACAAACTTACAGGGACAGGCATCCATGACCCAGCATCGAACGTGTCGGTCATCAGCGAGTGAATCCAGGTTGTAGCACTGGGCTAGCAGGACTCCGGTGAACCGGGTTGTAGCGGGCTAACAGGACTCCGGTATTCATCGCGTGACATTTCCCCGAAGGGACAGACACAGGAACGAAGAAGGACACATGCCGGCCAGCCTAAGTGTTCCGGAGCAGTAGCAAGCTACCATGGCTCAGTGGAAACACTAGGAGACATTTCCCGGTAAGAGAGGCTACTAAAGATAAACAACTAGATAGTCAGATCCCACACATACCAAGCATTTCAATAACATACACACAATATGCTCGATATGTGCAAATACAACGTGGCATCACAACATGACTCTACGACTCAAGTATTTATTCATTAGGCTCCGAGGAGCGAGATATTACAAACATGGGTCTCACGACCCAACATTCAGAGCATACAAGTCAAAGCACATGCGGAAGCTTAACATGTCTGAGTACAGACATCTACAAATGAAAAAGGCTTAGAAGCCTGACTATCTACCAGATCCTGCCGAGGGCACAAGATCGTAGCTGAGGTAACAAGCTAAACGTCGAAGTCCACGTGGAACTACTAGTGAGACTGAAGTCTCTCTGCAAAAACATAAAATAGGCAAACGTGAGTACAAATGTACCCAGCAAGACTTATATCAGAACTAACTACATATGCATCATTATCAACAAAGGGGTAGTGGAGTTTAACTGCAGCAAGCTAGCTTTGACTCGGTGGCTATCCTAAACTACGACTGCAAGTAACTCTTTTGAGGTGGCACACACGAGTCCACATATTCACCATATCAATACACCACTATGGATCCGCTCCCGTCTCCCTACGAGAACGCCATCCATAGCACTCACACTTATCTTGCGTATTTTAGAGTATCCACTTCCACTTGTCTATGAACTGTACAAGGGGTCCAAGTTTCCATATCCGAGGAATCCGGCTATTCGAATAGATAATGATAACCCTGCAGGGGTGTACTTCTTCACACACGCTCTCGCCACTTATCGCCCTGTACACGTCATGTATCTCGGCAACCTTCAAGCGGAAGCCGGGCGAGGGAGTCGGCCACGACCTGACTAACCACGCAAGTCTCTCGTCCAGGTTTATCGCCTATTCGGGTTCCATCCGCAAGGAGATCCGGCCGGGGTGTCGCTCATGGCCCCAAACGATGTGAGCAGGGTTCCCAAGCCCACCTCGACGGGTAGATCTACGCTTGGTACACCGTGCCACGGTGCCTAGTCTGTCCCAAGCCTACCTGTACCGGGTGCCACTTGGTAGACTACTAACACTACCTACAAACACCAGAAACTAGTTGCAACTCCTGGACAGAGATCATGTTGATTAATAAGTCGAGAGGGGTCGAGTTATCGGAACCCAATGTGTGGTAGTAACTGTTCATGGATCACAAACACAGAACTCAGTTCCTGAGGACGGTTGCAATGAGACAACCCACCATGTACTCCTACATGGCCTCTCACCGCTACCTTTACCAAATCGTGTTCACACACTTAGCTCTCAACAGTAGGACATGTTCACACACCTCCAATTCATCCCAGATGAATCAGACCTGACACAACTCTAAGCAATAGCAGGCATGACAAACAAGCATGAATGAGTAGGCACATCAGGGCTCAAACAACTCCTACTCATGCTAGTGGGTTTCATCTATTTACTGTGGCAATGACAGGTCATGCAGAGGATAAAGGGGTTCAACTACCGCAGCAAGTAACAGTTGTATCGTTGTTGTCCTAATGCAGTAAAAGAGAGCAGGAGCGAGGGAGTGGGATTGTATCGGAATGAACAAGGGGGGGGGGGTTTGCTTGCCTGGCACTTCTGAAGATAATATAGTTCTTCATCGGTGTCATCGAACTCATCGTCGGTACCACGTCTATTGAGAGGGGACAAACACCGGCAAACAAGGAAGAACACAATCAATGCAATGCACAATATGATGCATGATCATGACATGGCAATATGCTGTGATTTGAGCTAATGTAGCTAGCAACAGATTAAATGAAGTTGGTTTGAATACGAGATTCAAATTCAAACTCCATATGTGATTATTCAAATGCCATTTAATTGATTTGACCTAAACAGTGAACAAAAGTTGTTCTAACATGCACGAAAATGGTACAGATGGATAGATTGGATTTTTCTGATCATTTTTCATATATAATTTATTTCATTTGGAGTTACGGTTGAATTTCTATGAATTTTAGAAGTTTGTACTATTTTCTGGAATTTCCTGTATAAGAATAATTCCAGTAATTGAATTAATGCGTCAGCACTGCGTCACTATGACGTCAGCTGGTCAACAGGGTCGGTCCAGGTCAAACCTGACCAGTGGGGTCCACTAGACAGTGACTCAATCAGCTAACAGGGTTAATTAGTTCTAACTAAAAGTTAATCTAGGCTAATTAGTCCCTGGACCCACACGTCAGTGACTATGGGATTAACTTAAGTTAATTTTAACACTTAGCTAATTAACAGGGCCAGGGCCCACATGTCAGTGACCCAGGGTCAAACTGGGCCCACCAAGTCAACTGTCAACGGGGTCAACCCCACCGGCGACTTGACGCCGGCGAGGCCAACCGCGGCGGCGAGCCTCGGGTTTGCATATCCGGTGACCAAACGGCCGACGGAGGGCATCTACGTGACGCTGGTGGACTCGCGCGTCGAGTGGTGCAGGCGGTGGGTGCGGGGGTGGCCGGAGTTGTCGTCGGCGGCAAGCAAGGCGGCGGCCGGAGCTCGGGTTGACGCGGGCGCGGGGCTGCAGGGTACGGCGAGGCCAGCTAAGGGGATCTGCGGCCTACTGGAACATCTAGGAGCTCGCTAGGCTCGTTGGCTTGAGCGGAGCGGCACGGCAGCGCCATGCCCGGCGTCCATGGCGGACGGCGGTGCTCGGTACGGTGGCTAGCACGGCTACGACAGGGGGAAAGACTATGGGGGAAGATGGGAAAGGTAGTGGAGCTCACAACGGTCTCGTAGGCGGTCTCAGTCAGCTCGGGGATGTCCTGCGTGCGGCGAATCGACGACGGCGATCACCGGACAGAGGCGAGGAAGATGGCGACGATGGCGGCTCCACAGGGCCTCCGCGTTAGCTTTCTTCGATGGAGAGGCGTGGTGCGGGGTGGCGGAGGTGCTGGACTGATCGGGGAGGCAAGGCATCAGCGGTGGGTGTGGCAACGGCGAGCGGCGGCGGCGGCTGCTTTCGGTGCGTGCGACGGAGTGAGCCAGGGGAGGGGATGCGGACAAGAGAGAGCGAACGGTCCAGGGGTGTCGAGGGGGGTGTGCGTGGCGCCCTCGGGTCCTTCCAGCGGCGAGCAGGTAAGCAGGAGGTGGCCGGCGTGCCGTGGGCACACGCCCTCCTGCCTACTGGCAGGAGGTTGAAGACGGGGCAGTGGCTGGCTGGGCCTAGCACAGCAGTGGGCTGCCAGGTGGGCTGTCCAGCTGGGTCGGCCAGGTAAGTTAGGTGGGCCTCTCCCTCTCTTCGTTATTCATTTCTGTTTTCTATTTTATTTCTCTGTTTTGAATTAGTAAAAATACTAATTCATTTTGTAAAATCCTGAGAATAATTGTGGGCACTTTTGAAACTATTTCCAATAGCCCTCAAATGCTTTCAAGATTATTTGGACATTTAAAATATTTATAGAATTTAAATATCCAAATTCAAATACTTATGATTTAATTCAAAAATCCAAAATAGCCTCCAAAAATATGAAACCATTTTTGGCAGAGGGTTTAGCCAGGACCAAAGATGGTGAACATTTATGAAGGGCATTTTGGGTTCATTGAAAAGTTTTAAGTTTGAACCTAGTTGAATTCATTTGATGCTAGGGTTTCAACATCCCCATTTCAAGTTTAAAAGAAATTAAACATGATGCAACACAAGACTAGCTAGCTCAGAGCATACCAGAACTAGGGACGTGACAACTCACCCCCACTAAACAAGAATCTCGACCCGAGATTCAGGACGTGAGGTAAGAAGACAGAGGGGACACGAAGCTAGCACAGTCTTCACGATCTAGGTGGCACTTCATAAGAACCTTGATTCGATCATCATCTTGTCTCGACATCTTGCTCTGAGAACTCCAACTAACATGACAATGAGAGGGAAAGAAAGACTCTGGAAGGATCGATCTTCTTGAAGGTCGAACAACTCGGGATCAACTCATGGAATGAGACATTGAAACATCTCTCGAGCTGAGACACGAAGCAAACATCCAAAGGGATGGGGTGAAACAGATGTAGGAAGGTTCACTAGGTAGAAAACAATTTCACACTTTAAAAGGTGATGAACGGTTGACAACATAGCGAGGAGTTGGATTGCCATGATACCATAACGAGACATCTTAGAGGAGGTGACTCGTAGAATCATCCCTTAAGTGGCAAAAAGAATTCCCTTTGATTCAGAGATCATTGAAACTCTTAATACCAGCCTAAGGCAAATCACAATTGGTCTTTGAAATAGCTCGAAGAAACGGCATACTCACACCAGAATGGATGATGTGGACTACCTTGTTGAAGACAACGCAATGGATGATTTTACTTATCATCGAGAATGGATGGGACCCAAGGTAGAATGGCACAATGGCGGTGCAAGCTGGGAACAAAATGCAAATGCCGGGAATGTTCCACCCATCATATCTGCCTGAGATTCAGATCTGGTTGGAAACAGGATATTTCAGACAACATGTCTGGAAAAGAAAGTTTGCAACACAAAACGACGAGACGGAGTTGCGAGATTCTCGGGAATGAACTACGATAGCAAGCTCCAAAGCATGAGCTGGTTCTGCTACATACATGTGAACACATTGTCCCAGACAAGCATGACCACGTAGTAGTCTTATAATAAAACACCACCGGGTTCAGATGGGGAACCATCATCGAGGATATCGAAGTCTTTACGCAAGTCCATGGATTAGAGCCCAAGCATAGACTTCTCTTTCTTGAACAAGTCAATCAGTGGCTTGGTGTGCTAAGAATACATATAGAATGAAGGTTGCAAGTCTCCAGACCACAGAATACTTCGCACGTATGCATGACTGACTTGGGATGGTTCCGGAGGAGGCAAAAACAAGCTTTCTCGAATTCACGGCGGCAACTTACATCGAATGCACATGAACTAGAGGAAGTCACTTCTTTCATCCAAGCATATGCTCCATGAACGGGGCATGAAGAAAATGCTTACACAAGTTTCCAACACCAGTTGGATGTTCAACACGAATCATGGAAGAGACAAAATGCTGCTGATGGGCTCAACAGCAACTCATCAGAATTTCCATATCACTGGACTTCCACCACTATGTGAACGATGGGATGGTATTGGTCAGACCAAAGATGTAATGGTGTATGCTCGAGGAATCAACCACGAGTAAGACAACATTACGAATATCGTTGGTTCTGATTTGATTTGACGATAGCCCATACTCAAATCAAAGGTTCGGGTAAGACAATAGATCCAACAATTGACCACGAGGATCAACCAATGAAGATATCATCTTTCTTCAACACACGCACAAGGATAACCCTTTGGAATGAACTGATTCGGACAAGCTTTTATCTTCCAACTCTCCAAGTTGTTGTTTAGCTTAACCAACCAACTCAGGGGTATCCAACACAGATTCTTGGAGAAAAGGTGGTTTCAAAAGCCAATTTGATCACGAGCTCAACATAGCGGTCAGGTGACAACCTGGTAATACTCCCGAGAAGATATCCGGAAAATCATGAACCACCGATATGTTACTAAGCTCGAGAACAATCTTGCTTTTCAGGGCAAGACGATATGATCAACAGAGCAAGGGTTTGACAAAATCCTAACTCATTGATCGAAGAGTGCCCCAAAAATAAGGACTAGGTAGCACTATCTATCTTAGAATGATGATTCAGGAACCAACACACTAAGAATGAAATTATTGTCCTTTAACTACCAAGCAATAAGGTTGCTAGGAGTATAGATTTCACACATCATGATTCACTTGACGACATTCCGGTTGCGACAACACGGAACCGAGGATGAGTAATGATGGCGAGAAGTATTACTGCGTCAAGAATTTATAAGAGGTGGTGCAATTCTCATGACAATCCTGACATAAAGAAGGTAATACTTCAAGGTAGAACAGACCAAAAGCTGGATTGGCATTTTGATCTATGGAATACAACTTCTTTGACCCAACCCTAGATATGGATGAGGTACTGGAGTTTGTTTCTCCTAGTCATTCCGAATAGAATGGCTTGACGGACCACAAGAGTAATAGGCATCGATGAACGAATGCACACATACTCTTGACTATCAATTGATAGACGAGGGTCAGAAGACAACTAAAATGGGACAACTCAAAAGAACATATGATTTATGAGTTGTGGGTGCATAGGTTAGTATGTCGAACAAGTTCAACATATTTCTTCCGGATAACCCATGCTGAAGAGGAAGGACTGGAAGAACCACAACATAGAACCGAGAACTCATCAAGAGTACTCTGGTTGTGATCGTTCAGTTCAACGAGGAACTTCTGCCATAAGTAGTTCATGGTATTTGGAAGAAGGGAATACCACGGACCTCGAGGACTATCGCAAAGGTTACTAATAACCTAAAGGAACTAGCAAATACTACCAACAAGAAGTAGGTAGGGTGAATCTCGGGTTTAAAAACCCAGGAATAGAAAGCCTACTAACTAAATGGCATCACGGGATGCTTTCGAGAATGATGGCCAGAATCATCACACTGGGAACACAAAACATGGCTAAATTACTAGGTGATACTCTAGACACCTAGGGTCATAATAATAACTCCGACATATATACCGAGGCAATTAAGTACCTCAACACACTAGTTGGTGTGGTTAATCTGGCCAAAGGAACATCGGAACGGTAAGAAGGGATTTGCAAATGCATCAGACTATTTAGAAACCTGGGATGACTCGGACAGCATAACGACTGTAAATGCTCAAAAGGATTTAGACAAGCTACAAAAATGGTGGCATAACCACTCAGAAGCACAATATCAAGGTTTCGAGATCAATAGTTAACATACAGAAGTAGTAGGAACTGAACTGAAGCTTAAATCCATCAATCCTATAAGTCTACGGATTGGTAATACATGATCCTGGTAGAAAGAAGAGAAGGCCTAGTTCCTTAACCCCGTAGGAAGAGAAGAGGATGACTTAGATCAGAAGGCCATGAGGTATAAGGAGTAAAAAGAGCCTTACGTTCCATCCCACATTCAATTCCCTTATATAACTAAAGCATTTCTAGACTCAACTTCGACCAGTTTGGCTTGGTAATCCTACAGGCAGTCAAGCTCTGATACCAAAGCTGTCAGGACCCCGACTCAATGCCACATCGATCTAGCATGTAACACCTCATATCACTTTGCGGCCTCACGCACGGTATCCCCACGGGTGTCGTCTTACCTTTGCCAGGGACCGTTTGCGCCTTTTGGCACACGTATATGATAGTGTCGCTAGCATCCATATGATAAGGAGCCCGGGCTAACATGGCTAGTCGTAAACCCAAAGTGGCACAAACTTACAGGGACAGGCATCCATGACCCAGCATCGAACGTGTCGGTCATCAGCGAGTGAATCCAGGCTGTAGCACTGGGCTAGCAGGACTCCGGTGAACCGGGTTGTAGCGGGCTAACAGGACTCCGGTATTCATCGCGTGACATTTCCCCGAAGGGAGAGACACAGGAACGAAGAAGGACACATGCCGGCCAGCCTAAGTGTTCCGGAGCAGTAGCAAGCTACCATGGCTCAGTGGAAACACTAGGAGACATTTCCCGGTAAGAGAGGCTACTAAAGATAAACAACTAGATAGTCAGATCCCACACATACCAAGCATTTCAATAACATACACACAATATGCTCGATATGTGCAAATACAACGTGGCATCACAACATGACTCTACGACTCAAGTATTTATTCATTAGGCTCCGAGGAGCGAGATATTACAAACATGGGTCTCACGACCCAACATTCAGAGCATACAAGTCAAAGCACATGCGGAAGCTTAACATGTCTGAGTACAGACATCTACAAATGAAAAAGGCTTAGAAGCCTGACTATCTACCAGATCCTGCCAAGGGCACAAGATCATAGCTGAGGTAACAAGCTAAACGTCGAAGTCCACATGGAACTACTAGTGAGACTGAAGTCTCTCTGCAAAAACATAAAATAGGCAAACGTGAGTACAAATGTACCCAGCAAGACTTACATCAGAACTAACTACATATGCATCATTATCAACAAAGGGGTAGTGGAGTTTAACTGCAGCAAGCCAGCTTTGACTCGGTGGCTATCCTGAACTACGACTGCAAGTAACTCTTTTGAGGTGGCGCACACGAGTCCACATATTCACCATATCAATACACCACTATGGATCCGCTCCCGTCTCCCTACGAGAACGCCATCCATAGCACTCACACTTATCTTGCGTATTTTAGAGTATGCACTTTCACTTGTCTATGAACTATACAAGGGGTCCAAGTTTCCATATCCGAGGAATCCGGCTATTCGAATAGATAATGATAACCCTGCAGGGGTGTACTTCTTCACACACGCTCTCGCCACTTATCGCCCTGTACACGTCATGTATCTCGGCAACCTTCAAGCGGAAGCCGGGCGAGGGAGTCGGCCACGACCTGACTAACCACGCAAGTCTCTCGTCCAGGTTTATCGCCTATTCGGGTTCCATCCGCAAGGAGATCCGGCCGGGGTGTCGCTCATGGCCCCAAACGATGTGAGCAGGGTTCGCAAGCCCACCTCGACGGGTAGATCTACGCTTGGTACACCGTGCCACGGTGCCTAGTCTGTCCCAAGCCCACCTGTACCGGGTGCCACTTGGTAGACTACTAACACTACCTACAAACACCAGAAACTAGTTGCAACTCCTGGACAGAGATCATGTTGATTAATAAGTCGAGAGGGGTCGAGTTACCGGAACCCAATGTGTGGTAGTAACTGTTCATGGATCACAAACATAGAACTCAGTTCCTGAGGACGGCTGCAATGAGACAACCCACCATGTACTCCTACATGGCCTCTCACCGCTACCTTTACCAAATCGTGTTCACACACTTAGCTCTCAACAGTAGGACATGTTCACACACCTCCAATTCATCCCCGATGAATCAGACCTGACACAACTCTAAGCAATAGCAGGCATGACAAACAAGCATGAATGAGTAGGCACATCAGGGCTCAAACAACTCCTACTCATGCTAGTGGGTTTCATCTATTTACTGTGGCAATGACAGGTCATGCAGAGGATAAAGGGGTTCAACTACCACAGCAAGTAACAGTTGTATCGTTGTTGTCCTAATGCAGTAAAAGAGCAGGAGCGAGGGAGTGGGATTGTATCGGAATGAACAAGGGGGGTTTTGCTTGCCTGGCACTTCTGAAGATAATATAGTTCTTCATCGGTGTCATCGAACTCATCGTCGGTACCACGTCTATTGAGAGGGGACAAACACCGGCAAACAAGGAAGAACACAATCAATGCAATGCACAATATGATGCATGATCATGACATGGCAATATGCTGTGATTTGAGCTAATGTAGCTAGCAACAGATTAAATGAAGTTGGTTTGAATACGAGATTCAAATTCAAACTCCATATGTGATTATTCAAATGCCATTTAATTGATTTGACCTAAATAGTGAACAAAAGTTGTTCTAACATGCACGAAAATGGTACAGATGGATAGATTGGATTTTTCAGATCATTTTTCATATATAATTTATTTCATTTGGAGTTACGGTTGAATTTCTATGAATTTTAGAAGTTTATACTATTTTCTGGAATTTCCTGTATAAGAATAATTCCAGTAATTGAATTAATGCGTCAGCACTGCGTCACTATGACGTCAGCTGGTCAACAGGGTCGGTCCAGGTCAAACCTGACCAGTGGGGTCCACTAGACAGTGACTCAGTCAGCTAACAGGGTTAATTAGTTCTAACTAAAAGTTAATCTAGGCTAATTAGTCCCTGGACCCACACGTCAGTGACTATGGGATTAACTTAAGTTAATTTTAACACTTAGCTAATTAACAGGGCCAGGGCCCGCATGTCAGTGACCCAGGGTCAAACTGGGCCCACCAAGTCAACTGTCAACGGGGTCAACCCCACCGGCGACTTGACACCGGCGAGGCCAACCGCGGCGGCGAGCCTCGGGTTTGCATATCCGGCGACCAAACGGCCGATGGAGGGCATCTACGTGACGCTGGTGGACTCGCGCGTTGAGTGGTGCAGGCGGTGGGTGCGGGGGTAGCCGGAGTTGTCGCCGGCGGCGAGCAAGGCGGCGGCCGGAGCTCGGGTTGATGCGGGCGCGGGGCTGCAGGGTACGGCGAGGCCAGCTAAGGGGATCTGCGGCCTACTGGTACATCTAGGAGCTCGCTAGGCTCGTCGGCTTGAGCGGAGCGGCACGGCAGCGCCATGCCCGGCGTCCATGGCGGACGGCGGTGCTCGGTACGGTGGCTAGCACGGCTACGACAGGGGGAAAGACTATGGGGGAAGATGGGAAAGGTAGTGGAGCTCACAACGGTCTCGTAGGCGGTCTCAGTCAGCTCGGGGATGTCCTGCGTGCGGCGAATCGACGACGACGATCACCGGACAGAGGCGAGGAAGATGGCGACGATGGCGGCTCCACAGGGCCTCCGCGTTAGCTTTCTTCGATGGAGAGGCGTGGTGCGGGGTGGCGGAGGTGCTGGACTGATCGGGGAGGCAAGGCATCGGCGGTGGGTGCGGCAACGGCGAGCGGCGGCGGCGGCTGCTTTCGGTGCGTGCGACGGAGTGAGCCAGGGAAGGGGATGGGGACGAGAGAGAGCGAACGGTCCAGAGGTGTCGAGGGGGGTGTGCGTGGCGCCCTCGGGTGCTCCCAGCGGCGAGCAGGTAAGCAGGGGGTGGCCGGCGTGCCGTGGGCACACGCCCTCCTGCCTACTAGCAGGAGGTTGAAGACGGGGCGGTGGCTGGCTGGGCCTAGCACAGCAGTGGGCTGCCAGGTGGGCTGTCCAGCTGGGTCGGCCAGGTAAGTTAGGTGGGCCTCTCCCTCTCTTCGTTATTCATTTCTGTTTTCTATTTTATTTCTCTGTTTTGAATTAGTAAAAATACTAATTCATTTTGTAAAATCCTGAGAATAATTGTGGGCACTTTTGAAACTATTTCCAATAGCCCTCAAATGCTTTCAAGATTATTTGGACATTTAAAATATTTATAGAATTTAAATATCCAAATTCAAATACTTATGATTTAATTCAAAAATCCAAAATAGCCTCCAAAAATATGAAACCATTTTTGGCAGAGGGTTTAGCCAGGACCAAAGATGGTGAACATTTATGAAGGGCATTTTGGGTTCATTGAAAAGTTTTAAGTTTGAACCTAGTTGAATTCATTTGATGCTAGGGTTTCAACATCCCCATTTCAAGTTTAAAAGAAATTAAACATGATGCAACACATGACTAGCTAGCTCAGAGCATACCAGAACTAGGGACGTGACAACGTTCTCTTCGGAGACAAAGATCATTTCCGCCGAGAGCCAGTCTGGTTTGAAGTGGTGGACCTTGAAAGCCCATACCATGCGTTGCTTGGCCGACCTGCACTGGCCAAGTTCATGGCGGTCCCCCACTACGCCTACCTCAAGATGAAGATGCCGATTTCCAAGGGGATTCTGACCATCGCTGGCGACTACAAGAAGTCGTCTGCTTGCGCGGCCGAGTGCAACTGGCTGGCCGAGTCCCTGGTGATCGCCGCTGAGAAGCGGCTCCTTGATCGGGTCGTGGCGATGGCCGGAAAACAACCAGAGATGTCGCCTGACCCCAAGGAGTCGGAAGCTGAGGGTTCGTTCAAGCCGGCCAAAGAAACCAAGAAGATACCCTTGGACCCGGAGCACCCAGAGAGGTACACTGTCATGGGTACAAACCTTGATAGCAAATAGGAAGGCGAGCTCGTCGATTTCCTCCATGAGAATCGAGACATCTTCGCATGGTCCCCTAAAGACATGCCAGGTGTACCGACGGAATTCGCCGAGCACAAGTTACATGTCCGACCAGATGTGAAGCCCGTCAGGCAGCCCTTGCGCCGCCTGTCAGAAGAGAAAAGAAGAGTTGTTGGAGAAGAGATAGCCCGGCTCCTGGCGGCCGGCTTCATTATGGAGGTGTTTTTTCCAGAGTGGTTGGCAAACCCGGTCTTGGTGTTGAAGAAAAACATGCAGTGGCGGATGTGCATTGATTACACAAGCCTCAACAAAGCCTGCCCGAAGGACCCCTTTGCTTTGCCAAGAATCGATCAGGTGATAGACTCCACAGCCGGATGCGAGCTGTTGAGTTTCTTAGATGCATATTCAGGATATCATCAGATCAAGCTAAACCCGGCAGACAGACTGAAGACCGCCTTCATCTTGCCGTTCGGAGCCTTCTGCTACCTGACCATGACGTTCGGTTTGAGGAATGCCGGCGCCACCTTTCAGCGTTGCATGCGGAAGTGCCTCCTCAAGCAACTCGGCAAAAATGCCCACGTCTACGTGGATGATGTAGTGGTGAAGACGGAGAAGCGTGGGACGCTGCTGGAAGACCTCAAAGAAACCTTTGAGAACCTGCGCCGATTCCAGATCAAGCTCAATCCTGAGAAGTGCGTTTTCGGAGTACCAGCCGGCCAACTCCTTGGCTTCCTGGTCTCTGAACGCGGCATAGAGTGCAACCCCATGAAGATCAAGGCCATCGAGAGGATGGAGGTACCCAGCCGACTGTTAGATGTGCAGAAGTTCACCGGCTGCTTAGCGTCCATCAGCCGATTCATCAGTCGGCTGGGCGAGAAAGCTCTCCCTTTGTATCAATTGATGAAGAAGACCACCTTTTTTGAGTGGAACCACAAGGCAGATGAAGCATTTCTCCAGCTGAAGAAGATGTTGACTACTCCCCCTGTGCTGGCGGCTCCAACTCCTAAAGAGCCCATGCTCCTATACATCGCCGCCACCAGCCGAGTAGTCAGCATAGTCATTGTAGTCGAACGAAAAGAGGAAGGCAAGGCGCTCCCTGTCCAGAGACCGGTATATTACCTGAGTGAGGTACTGTCGACCTCCAAGCAGAACTACCCCCACTACCAGAAGATGTGTTACGGTGTGCATTTTGCCGCCAAGAAGCTGAAGCCTTACTTTCAAGAACATCCAATTACGGTGGTTTGCACAGCCCCGCTGGCCGAGATCATCGGGAGCCGAGATGCTTCTGGCCGAGTAGCCAAAAGGGCCATAGATTTGGCTCACTACACCATCTACTACCAGCCCCGCACCGCCATCAAGTCGCAAGCGCTGGCCGACTTCCTCGTCGACTGGGCCGAGACCTAGTACCTGCCGCCAGCGCCCGACTCCACCCATTGGCGGATGCATTTCGACGGCTCCAACATGCGCACCGGCCTGGGAGCCGGCGTCGTCCTCACCTCCCCTAAAGGCGACAAGCTCAAGTATGTGCTGCAGATCCACTTCGCCACCTCCAACAACATCGCCGAATACGAGGCGCTCATTCACGGGCTCCGGCTTGCCAAAGAACTCGGCATTCGCCGGATCCTGTGCTATGGCGACTCCGATTTGGTGGTCCAGCAGTCATCTGGCGACTGGGACGCCAAAGATGCAAACATGGTGAGCTACCGCTTCCTGGTGCAGCAACTCAGCGGATACTTCGAGGGGTGCGAGTTCCTTCACGTGCCAAGAAACGACAACGACCAAGCAGACGCCTTGGCACGAGTCGGCTCCACCCGCCAAGCAATACCGTCCGGCGTCGCTCTTCAGCGCCTCCTTAAGCAGTCTATCAAGCCTTCACCAGAATCAGACTCCATCTTTGTGCCGGCTCCACCCGAAGAAGTCAGATCCGACTCAAGAGCCACAACAGACGGCCCAAAGAAAACCACTGTTGAAGCCGGCCCGGGGACTTCAGAACCCGGCCCGAGGACTTCAGAACCCAGCCCATGGACTTCAGAACCCGGCCCGGGGACTGCGACAGTCGGCCCGGGGACTTTGTCAACCCAGCAAGCGGCCGCAGACTCCAGCCCGCCGCCTCCCAGCCCAGCCGCCCTTGTCCAAGTCGCAGTAGTGGCGGTTGAAGAAATAGCAGCACCCTCATGGGCGCAGCCCATCCTCAAGTTTCTAGTGAACAGGGAGCTACCAACTGATGAAATCTTGGCTCGGCAAGTGCAACGCCGAGCGGCAGCCTACACCATAATCAACAGAGAGCTGGTCAGGCGCAGCGTTACCGGCGTCTACCAACGTTGCGTGGAGCCAGAGCAAGGCCAAGCAATTCTCAGAGACATCCATTAGGGCGAGTGCGGCCACCATGCGACTTCAAGAGCACTTGTCGTCAAAGCCTTTCGGCACGGTTTCTTCTGGCCGACTGCCCTGGAAGAGGCCAAGGAATTAGTCCAAAAATGCAAGGGGTGCCAGAAGTTCCGCTCCAAGCCGTTTCAGCCGGCTTCCGCGCTGAAGACAATCCCCATCGCCTTGCCCTTTGCAGTTTGGGGCCTGGACATGGTGGGACCATTCAAGACGGCCCGAGGCGGCCTAACTCATCTTCTTGTCGCGGTGGACAAGTTCACCAAGTGGATAGAAGCAAAGCCCATCAAGAAGTTGAACAGTCCGACTGTAGTGACTTTCATTGCCGACATCACGGTGCGGTACGGCATACCGCACAGCATCATCATTGACAATGGCACAAATTTTGCCAAAGGCGCCTTGGTCCGTTTCTGCGCGACGCAGGGCATCCGACTGGACTTAGCGTCCGTTTCCCATCCGCAGTCAAACGGCCAGGTGGAGCGAGCAAACGGCCTCATCCTGTCCGGCATCAAGCCTTGACTGGTCGAACCACTCGAGCGTTCGGCCGGCTGTTGGCTTGAGGAGCTGCCAGCCGTCCTCTGGAGTCTGCGCACGACTCCAAACAAGTCAACCGGCTTCACGCCTTTCTTCCTCGTCTACGGTGCCGAAGCCGTCATCCCGACGAACATAGAGTTCGACTCTCCACGAGTCACCATGTACACCGAAGAGGAAGCTAAAGAAGCACGTCAAGACGGTGTCGACCTGCTGGAAGAGGGCCGGCTGTTGGCACTCAGCCGGTCCGGCATCTACCAGCAGAGTCTGCGCCGATACTACAACCGGAAGGTCAGGCCAAGATCATTTCAAGAGGGCGACCTTGTGCTCTGGCTGATTCAGCGAACAGCCGGCCAGCACAAGTTGTCGGTGCCTTGGGAAGGCCCCTTCATCGTCAGCAAAGTGCTGGGCAACGGCTCCTACTACCTAATCGACGCTCAGAAGCCTCGAGCGCGCAAGAGGGATGACTCCGGCAAGGAGTCAGAACGACCATGGAACGCAAATCTTCTCCGAAGATTTTACAGTTGATGCAGTATGTACCACGCTATCCTTTGTATTAAAGTACCGAGACTTTGGGCCCCCGAGACGAGCTCGGGGACTTCCCTTTTTGTTATCTATATGATAAGAATTATGCCTCCGAGTATGCTACTCTTTGTTATGCCGCTTGGCACCGGGTTCGACTAGTCGGCCTGGGGACTCGCCGTCTTGCGCTATGAAATGCTTCCTGCAGTCGGACAAGTAGTGTGCTGCGCTTAAGCCGTCTCCTGTCGAAAGCCGCAGCTCGCAGAGCGACTGTTGGTAGGCAGAGAGTAAGCAAGAACGAGTGCACACACGAAAAAATGGCTAAGGACTCAAAGCATATGTATAGCCCAAGCCGGCTTCCAGCCTCTCTCTGCAGAGCCGACTCTCGAATAGTCGGCTCGCCGCCTTCTATCCAACTTGTTAAAAAACTCTAAAAAGACCAAGTACTTGCCTTCCCTAAAGTAGCCGAGCATTTGACCTGCGGCAGTCCGCGGAGCGGCTGTTCGCCTGGCAAAGCGGCGACTATGGAAAGGCGGCAAAGGAAAAAGTCAAAAAGAGCAATAAGCAAGGAAAGATAGAAGGCAGACAGATATTTACATAGCAAAGGCCTCCGGCCAAGTTCAAGATACACCCCGCGGGTGGAATTGTGCAAATTAACAAGTTCTTCAAAGACTATGAAAGCAGATAAAGTAAAGACAAGACGGCAGCCTAAGGAGCGGCAGACGGGTTCGAAGGGTCGGCGGAGATGGCGGTGTCAGGCGCTGGAGCGGCCGGCTGGGCAGTCTCGGCTTGATCGTCTCCGGCGGCAGCCGGCCCGGTCGGACGCGGCTCATTGCTGGAGGCGCGATCGAGCTGAGGATGGTCGTCCGCTCTGTCTTCTGGCGCCTCCGTCTCGTCTCCGTCCCCCGCCTCGTCTTCCTCCTCGGTGCTGGAGCCGATTACCTCCGCCGAGTCCTCGTCATAGTCGGGGTTCATCCCAAACCACTCCGGAGGCACCTCCTCGCCATTCACGGCTCGCTCGGGAACGAAGACGCTGGTGTCGGTGTAGTTGGCGATCGCCACCGCACGCTCGATGAGGGCGCCTTCCACAGCCACCAGTTCTGCCTGGGCCTCTAACTGGAACGCGGCCAGCCAGTCCAGGTCCAGCCCTGGATACCAAGCCTTGACGAATTCCAAGGCCCGGTGCGCTCTAGCCCGGGCCGAGGAACCCTTCCAAGCCTCAAGACGGCCGGCCGCGACCTCCAGCCAGTCGGCAGTCCGACTGGCAGTGCGCAAAGCCGGCATGCCTGGCCACATGGCGGAGATTGCTTGGGCCCCGGCGCATTGAAGCCGGCGCAGCAGCTGATGGGCCGGCCGCAGACGGGTCTCGTTGCTCAGGAGCTGCTCATCGACGGTCAGGGGGGCGTTGGCGGCGATCTCCTCGCCATTCGCCCTCCGCGTCTCGCGATCAGCCTCGATGGCTCGATTGACCGCTTGCGAGTGGCCAGGGAAGAAGTCTGCCCAAAAAAGAAAGAAGCAAAAGAGAAAATCAGCAGTCGGCCTGACTTACAGTCGGCAGCTCGAGGAAAGAAAGCAAAGAAACTCACCATCGACAATGTCCTCGATCTCGTGGAAGCCGGAAGTCAGCATCGCCTCCCTGTCAGTCCAGGAGGAGTGCTCCATCTCGAACTCGGCCAGGAGAGCGGTCTCTTTCTTCCCCGCCTCGTCCTGAGCCGCCTTGAGCAGCTCCTTCTGCTCCGCCAACTGCTCGGCCAGCAAGTCGCGCTCTTTGGCGAGCTTGCCGCACTCCTCCTCCTTGGCGCGAAGGGTCGTGCTGACTTCGCCTAACCATTCCTGAAGAGCAGCATTGGCCTCTGAAAAACAAAGAGAAAAGATGTTAAGTCGTCAACAACAAAGGTCGCCGGGAAGATCCGGCCCGACTGCTCAGCAGTCGGCCTGAATCTCGGGGACTACAGCCCGCAGATGCGCCAGCGTGCCCCCGCGAAAAAGAAGAAGAACTTACTCCGGCTCTCCGACAAGTCGGCGGTCCGCTTCTCCAGCCGCTCAACGTTACGGTTGAAGGCGGTGACGCGGAGGTTGTGATACTCCTATGATAAAAAAATCGGGACAAAGACAAAATGAGGAACTTGCCAGATTGAGTTCCGGGCCGCCTGCGCAGCAGCCGGCCCGAAACTCGGGGACTACACCCAGTGGGTGTGCTGGCGCGCCCCCACAGAGAAGAACGAGAAGAGACAAAGTCAAAAAAGAAAAACGTACCCGGATAGACGCTCGCGACGCCAGATGCGCCCTGGTGCAGCCCTGGATGGCTTCGCCCTCAGCTCGCAGCTTCACCTGCACGTCCAGGAGCGCCTGGTTCAGCGGACCGTCGCCGCCTCCTCGCACCCATCCAGTAGACGCCGCACTTGATGCCTCAGCATCTAGAATGGCCGAGCTGGCGGCGCGGCTTCCAAGGGGCGTGGCGCCGAGACCGCCTTCGCAAGATGGCGGCGCGCTGGTGAGGCGACTTGAAGAAGCAGCCTCGCCACCGCCTCGTCCTCAGCCGGCGGCGCTGAAGGGCCCGCCGGTTGCTTGCCATGCGGCGGAGGCGGCGGTGGCGGCAAGGCCGTGCCCGACGCGGAGGCCTCGCCACCGTCCTTCTCCACAATGGAGTGCTCCCCGCCGACTTCTCCAGTCTGCCCCGTGAACTCCGGGGGCGGCGGCGCGGAGTTCAGCGGGATGACAAGCAGCGCCAACTGGCGGCGCGTGGTCTCCTCCGCCCGCTGTTTTGCTGCGGCGGCGGCTTCGGCATCCTCTAGCTTCTTCTGGGCGGAGGTCGCCGCTTTCTCGGCCTCCGCCTTCTCCAGACGGTCGGCCTCTTCCTCGTCGCGCTTCTCCCGCGCGTTGCGCTCCGTCACCTCCCGGAGGTCGGCGGCGGGGTCAATCCACCGAGTGTTGGCGGACGTCTCGGCCGACCCCATGACAGAGGGGACGGCGACCCTCTCAAGATAAAGAGGGGCCCTGAAGCAAAAAACAGAATGAAAAAGACTCGGGAAAGACCCGTCAAAGAAAGCAAGACAAAGGCAGTCAGCACTTACGCAGAGACTAGGGGCGGCTTCTTCACTTCCTTGCGGAAGCGGTTGGCCTTCGCGATCGCCTCCTCCCGCTTGGTAGCTTCTTCGCGCCGACTTGACCGGCCAAGCCGGCGGAGGAACTCACGCCTGGAGGGCCGGCTTTCGGTTGGCGGCGCGGGACGACTTCGCCGTCGGCCTCGTCTTCTGGCCAGTCGGCGAAGGTTGCCGTGGGCTGGAAGCCGCCTTCTGCTCCTCCTCCTCCGCCTTCGGCGTCGGCCTCCATCGCCGCCGCCCCCAAGTCGGGGTCGTCAATGTCGCTCTCCGCTCAATCTGGAGCGAACTCGCGGGGCGGCCCCGTGGCGCCGGCTGCAGGCTGGATGAGGGAGTTCTGACTCGAAGAAACAAGAAGATCAGAAGTCGGATTCGGCTACAAAGAAAAATAGAAGACAAAAGATTTGACTTACCACAGGCGAAGGGTTGGCACGTGAGTACGGCTCCTTGCGGAACTGCCAGTCTTCCGTGAGCTCGCAGTTCGCGATGTGATTCACCATGTTCGCCACCTCCGCGTGGGGCATCTCCCAGGTGCTGATCCGGCTCGGGTCTCGGTGGTCGCTCATCTGACAGATCAGATGAGGTCGGCCTTGGAGTGGGAGGACTCGGCGCGTCACGAAGGCGGCCAGCAAGTCGGCTCCGACCAGGCCTTCCGACTGCGTCAACACTCGGAGTCGCGCGACGGCGGCGGCACCGGCAGGAGTCAGCGTCTTGGCCCGATTGGACCAGCTGGGAAGCCTCCCAGCCGGCGCGCCAGCTTCATAGTGCGGCAGGTTGACCCAGTCGCCTTCCGTGGCGACGTTCTTCATGTAGAAGTACGACCGCTGCCACATTTTCACCGACTTGATCAGCGCGATGTAGGGGAATGGATTGTCGGCGGTCAACCTTCGCATTGCGATGAAGGCGCGGCACTGAGCCGGTATGCCGGCGATGTGTGTGCCGAGCTTTGATTGGAAGAACTCTCCCCACAGCTCGAGGGTGGGGAGAACGCCGAGAAAACCCTCGCACAGGGTGGCGAAGGCGGCCAGCAGCACCACCGTGTTCGGGGTGAGGTGGTGCAGCTGGAGTCCGTTTAACTCCAAGAAAAAGCAGAGGAAGCCGCTCGCCGGCAGGCCCATGCCACGCATGAGGTGCGAGCGGAATATGACCCGCTCGCCCTCCTCCGGCGCCGGCCTTATCTCCCCCTCCGGCGCGGCGCGGGCTCGCACCAGGTGCGCGCCGGGGAGCCGGCGCGTCCTGCGGAGGTGCTCAATGGAGTCATCGTCCACCCTGGAGCCGTCCCACACGCCGGAGCGAACGGCAGGAGCCGCGGCGGAGGAAGAGCTCATCGCTACGGTGCGGTGCGGCGTGGTGCGGCGAAGGCAGGAAGAAGAAGAGGCAGGAGGAAGCGGGGGAAGCAGGGAAGAGCGAGCGCGCACTTCGTCGTCCCGCTCACCCGCCTATTTATAGGCCCGTAGGCTGAGAAGCCGATGGGGCGGCGTGGGATTAACTACGCGCGAGCCCCCACGCCCCCCACGATTAATCCCACAAAGTTACTGCACGCAGTAACGACGTGGGAAACCCAACCGCCCGCACGGCCGTAGCGGATCCGTTCGCGTGCCGAGGCGCGGTAGTGGCGGGCCCCGCCTGACGGCCCATCCCGTCGCACGCGTGGGAAGGCAGACTGCCCCTGCCACGTGGCGCCGCGCGACGGGGCCGCGGCGGGCGACCGCGGGAAGCGTATCAGGCACGCCGCCTGGTTCCCGCCGCGACGTTCGAAACACCTCGATGGGCAAGACGGCTCTCGGAGAATCCGACTCCAGCTACTCGGCTTGAGCATGACGGCCCTCAGCGAATCTGACTCCAGCCAGTCGGCCTGGAAGAAGACGGTCATCAAAGCCTGGATTCCCCCGCCTGAAGAATGAAACTATTGAGGCGCACGATGTATCACCCTTGGAGCCTCACCAGCTTCGGGGACTACTGTCGGAGTAATGGGCCACGGGTAGGCTAACCCGAGCCGCAGAACCTTTCAAGACATCAGGGCAGATTGCGCCCCTCAAGTACCTGCGGTGACTCCAAGACAAGCTGAGTCCCCAGAGGCGACTTCTAGTTAAGCCGAGTCCCAGAGGCGACTCTCATTCAAGCCGAGTCCCAGAGGCGACTACCAAGAAAGCCGACTATGGGGAGTCGGCCCACGACTTCCGACTACCCCGATAATTAAAGGCGGGCATGGCCACAGTGCGCCGTACCTGCGGAGATCTCCGCCCGGCGCGGCACTGTTGCCATGCCAGCCCTGACGTCAGCCCTTAGGGCGGGGCCCTAGCCCACGACCTCCTGTCTGTATGGCCCGGAGACAGCGGGGCCTACCAGTCAGCGAGAGTATTGAAGACGGCGAGAGCGCCAAGAGTCAGACCCGCTGGGAGTCGGCCCCCTGGAGTCGGCCGGCCCCTCCCACGGGCCCCACACGCCATTAACCAGACGCGACTGGGGAATGGCAACAGTGATCGCCCGTCAGGCGGCGGCACTGTTGCCATGACCCCATGACCAAGCCCGCGTCATTAGAAGCACGGCTACAGTAATCTGCAGCCGGCAAGACCCGCCCGCGGCGGACACGGGCTGACGCCCTCGAACCAGGCCAGTCGGCGGGACCCACCAGTCGGTGGGCCCCAGGAGTCGGCGGAGAAGACGGCGCCTGAGAGACAGACGGCTGGGACCTGCACCCATCCGGTTTTACTATTGTAACCCTGGGGGGTAAGCCTATATAAACCCCCCAGGGCACCCATGCAAAGGGTTCGCATCCATTAGCATTAGACAGACCACATAGGAGGGAGAGAGCTAGCCGTGCCCTCTCCTACCTCCAGAAACAGCTCTAGGAGCAAGCTTGTACTCACTTTGCCTTAGTGATCATGCGGAGACCCCGCAGAGCAGCAGTAGGGGTGTTATCTCCTCGGAGAGCCCTGAAGCTGGGTAAGGTCCGCCGGCGTGCATGTCTTCGCCTCATCTCGTTTCTAGGCACCGGCGACGTTCTACTCGCCCCCACCATGATAAGCCATCCTTTGGCATATGTCGCACCCAATCTCCGACAAATGTTTCCTTGTATTGTTGGGCCGATGTGGTCTGTTGTGTGTCTGTAATTCCTGATCGGTTGATGGCTTTATTAATTCAAAGCCGGGCTCTTCGCGAGCCTTTGTTCTAAAAAATATATATACCCACCATCATGCAGATACCTCTATGCACCAACAAGATCCCAGACACATGGACCTGGTTCTCCGAGAACAATGGGAGTTTTTCCGTTAGGTCTGCTTATAGGATGATGATTGACACCAAACTGAGAAGAGAAGCCTGGCTGGAAGGTTCCTCCGTCTCGTCGAGTACCAATCGTGATGCATCATCATGGAAATCGCTCTAGAAAACCCAAGTCCTTGGCAAAATTCGAATGTTCTTGTGGACATTAGCAAAACAATCTCTTCCGACGAAGGATGTTCGTGCACACAGAAAAATGGCAGTGCCTAGCGCATGCGGGTTGTGTTGTGCTCAAGATTCCCAGCGTCACTCCATGTTGGAATCTTTGATGTCCCGGTGTGTATGGGAATTAGTTGATGGAGAGCTAGCTGAGCATCTATGTGCAATGACGGAGCCTAAGAGCATCTCCAACAGACACCCTATGGAGCCGCGCGCTAATTTTTTTACAGCGCCAAAATAGCGTTTTAGCGCGTCGAATGACTGAGTATCTCTAGCAGACGCCAAAAATATACTGCCCAGCAAGCAACAGTAGCATCTCCAACAGGCGCACAAAATTAACCATGCGCACCCGTACCTAGCTCGCCGCCTGTGGCCTGCTTGCTGCCATGGTCATGGTCATGCCACGCCGCCCGTGGCCTGCTCGCCGCCGTGGCCATGGCCCGCCATCCGTGGCCTGCTCGCCGCCGTAGCCACGCTTCGCCCTGCCGCCTGCTCGCCTCGCCGTGGTCGTGGCCGCGGCCCGACCCGCCCCGCCACCTTCGTGGCTGTGGCCGTGCCCACTCCCTGCCACCCGTGGTCGTGGCCGTGGTCCACCCCGCCATGGTCGTGGCCATGGCCGCGGCCCGCCACGCCCCGCCACCGCTGTGGCCGTGGCCGCGCCTACGCCCTGCCGTCCGTGGTCGTGGTCGTGGTCCGCCCCGCCGTGGACGTGGCCGTGGCCCCACCCGCGCCCTTCCGCCCGTGGTCGTGGCCGCGGCCCGCCCCGCCCCGCCACCGCCCTGGCCGTGGCTACGACCGCACCTGGGCTCGTCCCCGCCCCCGCCGCTGTGGTCGTGGCCGCGGCCCGCCCCGCCCCGCCACCGATGTGGCCGTGGCCGCGCCCACACCCTGCCGCCTCATCGTGGCCGCGGTCCGCCCCGCCGTGGCTGTGGCCGTGGCCGCACGCGCGGCCTGCCGTCGTGGTCGTGCCCGCGCCTGCGGTCGTCCCCGCCCTGCCGCCACCGGCCGTGGTTGCGCATGCGAGGAGGCCGGCGGCGGACGCACGCAGGAGGACGACGGCGGCCGCACGCGAGGAGGCCAACAGCGGCTGCGGGCGCATGGGGCACTTTTCACGTGCGTGAGAAGTTCAGCGCGCTGGAGCTCACGCGCTAAATATACGGCTTGCGATCCAGTTCCGTCCGGCGCGCTGAACACTTTTTACAGCGTGCTCTATTATGCAGCGTCCGCTGGAGTGCTATTTTCAACTCCACGCGCGCTAAACTTGCGAATTTTTGGGCATTGCGAGCATCTCCAACGGACGCGCCAAAAGACGCGTGCGCGGTAAACTGGGGTTTTAGCGCGCGCGGCAATTTTTGGCGCGCTCCAGCGGGGGCGGGAAACTACAGCGCGCGGGAAGCGATAGCGTGCGCGGGAGATAGCGGCAGCTCGCGCGGTAGATTTGGCGCGCCGCTTCGTGCGCGCCTATAAAATGCGGCGCTCGCCACGCGCTCCACCACACTGCCACGCGCCCTTCCCCTCGCCACCTCGCCGCTTCCACACTTTCTCGCCGCTTGCAGCGCCCCGCCACCACCGCACCACCATGCCGCCGCGCCCCCGGGGATCTTCGGGCTACTGCAACGTCCGCGAACGCCGCAACGGCTGGTACTCCGCCGAGATCCGGTCCGGTGATGTCCGGCTCGGCCTCGGCTCATTCCGGACCGCACACTAGGCGGCCCGCGCGTACGACACGACGGCGTGGCGCTTGGAGAGACACCCGTCGCAGATGAACTTCCGGGACGTCCACACGCGCCAGCAGGCGCAGGCCCTTGCCCCTCCGCCTCGTCTGATCACGAACTAGGACCGTGCGGACCACGTTCGGTTGCAGCGCTGCCTCCTCATCGCCGAGGAGGACGAGCGAGCCATGGCGGAGTGGCGCCGGCGCCACCCGGAGGACGTCGCCAACGAGCGCGCCTACTGGGCGGAGAGGACGGCAAGGCGCCGCGCAGAGCGGGCGGACCGGCGTCGGCGGAAGGCATTGGCGATATCGCTGTGCGATATCGTTGAAGCAGGTGGGAGGTCCATCTTCACGTCAGACGATGAACGTTGGGACGACATATGGCTCGATACCTCGGACGACACCTTCGAGGATGAGGATGATGATGAGGACTCGGAGTAGTTCTAGCTACACCGTAGTTTTATCTAGTTGCACCGTAGTTTATTTTATGTAGTTCGGTTTTATCTATCTATGCTATGAACTTGTTTTACCTATTTGTATCGTCTATGCTATGAACTATGTAAAATATATTCGTATATTTTTTAATGTCTATGTCAAATTTATCTTCTGTTCAAAATGCAACAAATATGGACTTGTGCGTGATACATTTTAGCGCGCTGCTGGAGCTGCGCGCACGCACTGTATTTTAGCGCGGCTGCTGAAGCCAGCGCTGTGCGTCGCGCCAAAGCTGGCGATGGGCGCGCGGCAAACTACTTTCTAGCGCGCCGCGTGTTGCGCGGCTGTTGGAGATGCTCTAATGCGGAGCAGTGGTTGTTTACCATGATCGAAACACTCTCACACGATACTTTCATACGGCTTGCAGTCACACTCTGTGCGCTATGGTGGGTAAGGAGAAAGGCCATTCATGACCAAATTTTCCAGAGCCCATCCGCAACTCATCAGTTCATTTCACGCTTCATCTACGAGCTTGAGCTACTCCCATCTCCCGGTAAGAAACAACCAGTAGTACCGAGGCCTGCTATTGTCAATCCCAAGGCGCCACCTGCGGGATATGCATAGATTCATGTTGATACTGCTGTATCGAGATCGCAGGCAAGGGGAGCAGCAGCGTCAGTCTACCGCGATGAAACTGGAAACTTTCTGGGTAGCTCAGCCCTGGTGACCATAGGCATAACAGATGTGACGACGCTCGAAGCATTGGCTTGCAGAGAAGGTTTGGCCTTGGCTGAATCTATTGTTACAGAACTTCATCATCGCTGAAATAAAGTCTAGAGCTAGTGCTTTTAATTGTAACTTTATTTTTTAAGGTAGAGCAGCAAATCATGATGCTGATAGATTAGCCAAGTACTCACATTCTTTGGATCAGGGAAGGCATGTCTAGATGTCAGTACCACGTGATCCATGTTGTGTCCCACAAGTTGTGGTCTTTGAGCAATAAAACTTGGTTAAACCCCTCAGAAAAATTGTCTCAAAAGAAAGAAAAAAAGCAGATATGGGAGCACAGTGGAGTTGTAGTTTATTTCATCTCCTTTCCTCGATCAGTCTCCATTTTGAATCCATGTTTAACCTATTTCACTTTCTCCGGCAAGCAAGGCGTTAATCTGCTGCCCACGCCGACACCAGTGGTACAGCACAGCAGCACACTGTCTATCATAGTCTGCATCTAAGGGTGGTCGCAGCTGCCAGCGTTGATCGGATCAAGACGTAAATTGTGCAGTATAAAACTACTGGACCCAACTGTTCACTCGTTAATTTATTTTCTACGGAATATTAGGTGAAGTACAGAGCAACATGGCTACTCGCTGATTCGACACGAGTTGAGGATGATGTCTACGTTTTTGTATTTAACCGCACATCATTAGGTTACGCACCCGCCAAAAAGCAGTTGGGAAATGTATAAGGTATGAATAATTGTTTTTGCATGCTAGAACCGTGACACTGTCTGCATACCATATATGTCGTGCCTTTTACATCAGGGCAGCGTCACATGGTTAGCACCGGGATAAGATGTGTGTCAGTATGTGCATGCCTTTGTATAAAAGAGTGTATATATGAATGAGTGTATATAAGTATCTGCGATTATACTGTGTTAAAAAAGATATATTATTCACCGGCGACCGGTCACATGAATATCGAGGTAGCCAAGGCCCCTGCTCTCTTGTAGTACGATTCTGCCGATCAGCTCTTCCAGAATACACTCATTTTATCAAGGCAGATGGCGAATGGACAACTACTGCTTGGAAGTAAGTTTAGTAGTAGCACGTGCCACGACTTTTCAACTGGAAATTGGCAAAGCAGACAATCCCTAGTTGCATGCTTATACCATATTTAGTCCAGAATACCGATGCTTATTTTGTCGCGGTTAGAAGCCGACAACGTCATATGACTGAAACACCACCTCAGCATATGACCTCCAGTGAGGCATTTGTTAGGCAAGTACTCCCTCCGTTCCTAAATATAAGTCTTTATAGAGATATCACTATGAACTACATACGAATGTATATAGATGCATTTTAAGTGTGGATTCGTTCATTTTGCTCCGTATGTAGTTCACCTAGTGGAATTTCTACAAAGACTTATATTTAGAAACGGAGGGAGTACCTCATTACTTCTCCGTAAAGAATATAAGAGCTTTTAGATCACTGCATCTAATATATAAAGCCTCCTATGGTACCCGCTAAACTGGGGCATTTGCCTCGCGAAATCAACCTCGTTCACTCGATCTGCCTTGCTGGAGATTTTTTACCGTGCTGGCAAAGATCCCACCGTTTGTTTTTTTCACGCAGTCATTTCTTACTCATGTGAATGATGGGTGGGCCACCATCTCATGGGTCCGGCTTGGCAGTGTAAGTAGCGTGTGTGCGTCGCCTGTGCCTTGGGTGAAAGAAACAATATATGGCCGATCGTGGGTGTGGTGGGGCTGCCAGGCGAGTGGGCGGATTGACGCTGGTCTACCCTCACCCTCCTTCTATGCACCCAGCTGGGTCTCTTCCTCTTCAGGAGCGTTGGGCCCACTTGTTAGCCTCTTTGGGTGGGTGTGGCACGAGGTGAGAGCTTGCGAGGTTGCCTGGAACACGATTGGTGGTGTGGACGCCGGGTGGGATGCGAGCAGTAAAACCTAGCTACCAATCCGCTCACGTTCTCGAGCCCCACGCAACTCCACTTTCTCTTCGTTTCTCTTCTCCTCCTCGATCTCCAGCGCATGGCCGCCGCCGCTCATCCTTCTCCTATTCTCTCCCGTGCCACCAGGTTACTGGCCCCTCCACCTCGCCTTCCTTCTCTTCGTTGTCCAGTGGCCGTCGGCGGCGCCTGGATCTGGATCGGGTGCAGGTTAGTGAGGCCGGTGGTTGGGTGAATCCGGGCCCGGATCCGGTCGCTAGGCCGCATGGGGCTGCGGATCCGGCGAGCTCGCGGCGGCGGCAGCGGGTTCTCGTGGTGCTCTGCGAGAGAAAGAAGTGAGAGAGAGCCATGGGAGGAGACGGAACAGAGAGGAGGGAGGGATGCGGGCGGCGGTTGCTCCGGCCATTATTGTTGGCCGTGGGGAGGCGTGCTGAACCTGCTCGACCCAGTAGCGGCAGGTGCAGAGGCGCGTGCGAGGAGCGCAGTCGGTCGCCCGTCGTTCTTTCTTCGTCAAGAAGGGTGCAGCCTGCTACTCAACCCCTCTCCTTCGCTCCTTGCAGAGGTACGTCGACCTTCTTCTTCCCCGTTTATGTTGCCCCGTTGTGCTCTTGCCATAGCTGCTCCTAACCCAGGCTTTCGCCGCTCCTCAACTCTCAGCAGGAGAGGCACGGGCGCCACCACACTGGAGAGATGGACGAGGACATGTTACAAATTTGAAGGCAAATAGAACAGCTACTCCACTGGCTACATGTACGCCTATAGCCCATTTTTAATTTCTGCCCAGTTTGTTTTATATGCATGTATATGGAGAAACTAATGGGTATAACAGTGATTGTTCTTTCTCTGTATGTTTTCTTTTGGACCGGTTCATTTTTTGCTATTTCTCCCTCACTGCAGGATGTTTGTTGTTCATTCCTTTTACCTGCATTTATATCTGCCTATAGCCTATTTTTTTATTTCTGCCCAGTTTGTTTTATATGCATGTATATGGACAAATTAATAGGGTATAACAGTGATTATTCTTTTTGTGTATGTTTTCTTTTGGATTGGTTCATTTTTGGTTATTTCTCCCTCACTGCAGGATATTTGTTGTTCATTCCTTTTACCTGCATTTATATCCGGCCAATGTGTAAATTAGCCAATCGTTTTTTGGCATATACACTACATGATCTACCTATGTTTGTTTCGACTTGTGCCTGGCCATGCTGCTATACAGATACTCAATTGTTGTTTTCTCCCATGTCTAACTGCACACATCTACTATTTTTGTTATAGATTTTGCCTGCTTGGCAAAGTGTAAAAAGACAATAGCTGCTCGGCAAAGTATAAAAAGGCAAAGGTATTATTTACAAAATTATTTGGAATGTATGTTAGGAATTATGTGCTCCTCCCTTTGCCCCGCATTTCCTCTGCCACACTTGTTTAAATTGCTAATATATTGACTTTCTAAAATGGATGTGTGCAGAGCTGAGAAAGAAGAGAAGAAGAGGAATCTAGCAGAGGAATGTGAATATTCTCTCTTGTGGAACACAATAAGGTTTGTTCCTGCCAGCAAGCAATACTGACCTCATGCTTCTACTTACTGTTGCCTTGGTTATATTCATCTATACAGGGAATTTCAACATTTCATGCACGTAAGCATTTCTTTTGTTACAAATTGTATGTGCTCGACAAGGTGCAAAAATGCAAAAAAGGTCATCCATATTGCTATTTTGAATGTAAGGGCTGGATCGTCTTTTGCAACAATTGTGAAAAATTTGAGCGATCCTTGGTCATGTATATGAATCTTGGCGGATAAAAGTAGATACAGCTGATGTACACATGACTTCGTGAGCGTCTGGATAAAAGTAGATACAGCTGATGTACACATGACTTCGTGAGCGTCTGTCGAGGTTCTTAGTGAGTGCTTCCTCAAAGATGCTTTCAGATCATTGATTGCTTTGTGACCTATATATGCCCGCAAGGTGTATCTCCTTTTAGTTTACACCCTGAATAGGATACATGGTGTTCATTTCTGTTTGATTTATTTATTTTATTCTTGTGTAGTTTGGTTTTAGAAATGAAATCATGATGTGGTTAGTTTTGCATCTAGCACACTTGCCGCTGTTACACATAATTGTACTTCTGTTTTCTATTGTCGCTTTCCCAGTTTCTTAAGGCTAGGACATTTCTTAAGGATGGAATAGTATTGTTCTAGATTTTGTAGCTGAAAGATTAATGGAACTGTTTGTACTAAGTTTCATTTTTCTAGCATTTGTTCCATATGAGAGAGATAGCATATTTAATATTCTACTGAAATAATGATAATTGTGGAGTGTTCTAAAGAAAAGGCTAGCAGTCCTCTATTTGCATGTCTGCTGGTTTGATGCAAGACAAGAGACCTATGCATAATTACGTATCTTGCTTGCACTATCTACATTTCCTGTTTTGGTGCTAAACCCATAGGTTTCGTGGTTTTACTCCTAGAGCGGTAGATTCATTGATGATATGTTGATGCGGTCCACTTGGTGTTCTTGCTTGGCAGGAGAGAAAAAAAGCGTCTTTGAGACGCTTGATCGTTCATGCCATGGTTGGATGAGAATGGAGAACTATAATGCAAATGGAGGACTGTCCATACAAATTTTGTTTTATTGGTCAGACTATTTGTTCATTTGGCTATCTTAATGCAGTCCCATGTGCATACTTTTTGCAGGCATCACTGAAGATTTGGGAGGCAGGGAGGGAATGCTCAAGTGGAAACAAAGTAAGGACCAAGCAGCTCAAGATTTAACTACTACCTTGCTAATAGCTTTGTGAGGTAATTAAGCTAGCTACACGCGTGTTTATTTCCTGCTATAACGAAGTCACTATTCTAATTTAGAAAATAGGAAAATGAAGTGTGATTTAACAGTCTAATAGCAAAATGTTGTTAGCATGAATAGAATGTGTGTTGGACATACTAACTAACAACAGAGTCAAATTCTTCCCATGTAGCGGTTGTCAACGGAGACTTGACCAGTCCGGACTTGACGTACGTCCTGCTTTATTTCTTCTTTGATTTAGGGAACATACAAATGCATGAGGTATTAGTCATGTTCATGTTAATTGCTGTTACAACCATGGCGATGGAAGGCAATAGTGTAAAATTTGTTCCCCAAGGTGGTGTCGATCACTTTGTGCTTCTTTTCTTATTGGTGCGAAAATGATTCCTTTATGCTCCCGTGTTCTTTTTAGATTTGAGTTGCCTCTTGGAGAGTAGCAGATTGCTGACATGGGGACTAGGGAGGATGCCCAAAGTTACAAGATTTTGATTCTTTATGTTGTTTTTTCAATTTGCTTTTCTATTGCTGCAGTATGGTCATAACCAGATTATGTAATGGCCACATAAAGTTATATGAATTTTATTCAATCCAAAGATATTCTTAGTTCGACAGTAGGGTTATAAACCTATGGCAAGTTATAGATAAAATGAAAGTGGTGTTTTGAAGACATGCATGTGGTGTTCATGTTCTTAGCTATAATCCAATGGTACGGCTGTAGGCACAAGTGGTGCTTCAAATGTTTCTACCCTGCCTTCTCACATTGTTCTTTTGCCCTTCAAATTTGTGACATGCCGTCGTATGCTAAGGTGGAGAGGAGAATGTTAATTTTTGTGGGGATTACAAAGAATGGTAGACGTGGATATATAGTATATTCTTTTTCCTATTGTTCTTTTAACATATTTAGTTTTTAGTGCAAACATGGCCAGTAAATTCAATCTGCCAAAATCATGGTTCTTAAAACCATTTAATTACTACCAGAGACTTTTCATTTTGTGGACTTGCTGAACTATTCATTGTGTTGACATGGCCTATTTACACTACTCAGAAAACAAAAGGACCATCCGACTATATGTTTGAAACACCACCATAGATAACACACACTTGATTTCATTGTCTGAACCTGAGTGCTTTTGTATATATGTACACCCTTTGTTCCTAAATATAAGACATTTTTGCAGTTTAAATTGAACTGTAAAAACATCTTATATTTAGAAACAGAGGTGGTATATCAGAAAGGAATGTGCAGAATTCTATATGACTGGTGTGAGATCTTTTCGGTAGTAATGCATTTTCTCTATCAGTGATTTATGTGAAGGGCCACTGCTATTTATTGCTTGTTTAGCGTTGCTTTATAAGATCGATGTAAATAAGCTATCATAAGCTTGCCTTCATAACTTTGTTTTTATGTTGGTTCATGCAATTTACGTCTCTTGTATTTCTTTTCCAAAATATCTGCATGATGATACTTCAAATTTATGAATGGTTTTACCAACATGTTGCTAGGATTTAAAGGCATAAATGAATTATTTTTACATGCTGGCCACATGGAGTTCTTCGTAACTTATTGTTTGTCTGTTTCAGAATCAGACAATGCATGGTGTGGGTCGAGATGATGTCCAGTCGCCTCCCTCATCACCTAGACAACGCTATGGAGGGCTCAAAGGTTGAACCTGAATGTGCTTCTTCCTATCTCTGGTTCATCGGCCTCCCGAGACACTCTTGAGGTATGAAAGTAAAACCCCTTTCTTCGCCATATGTTGATTGCATTAATGATTCTGTTCTATTCACTTCCTGCCAGTGCAGTTTTGGTTACTTATTTGTTCATTTCATTCAACATACAAGTTTCTGTGGTACTCTTGGTGCATACACAGATTCAAACTCATGGATGCTGACCATGGTGAACCGCCAATCACTACTGAAGACAGAACTACTGCTGTCACAGCCCGCTTTATCAAGGGTGTTGACAAAAGGGCCACCAAGACTAGAGGCTGGAGCGACTTCTTCCGTCAAGCACACATGAACAAAGGAAGCATATGCTTTCGCCTTCAAATGCACTTCCAAGGGATTGCGCCTGATTGTTATAGATGCCTACCAAGACTTCTATGTTTATCATCCTTTTGGATCTTATGTAATCACCTGAGAACATCCCGTGCGTTTAACTACCGGTTATTTCCTGCTTAGACTGCTGTGTACTATGCTTTTCAAACAGCCATGATGACAGAAATATATGCTTTCACATTGAAGTGCACCTCCAAAGGCCTCTGCATGATTAACTATCGAATCTAAGCAGATCACAAGAATCCTTTGCTATCTGACTTAGTATTACTGTAAGCACCTGCTGACACTTTCATTTTGGATCTTATATAAAACATGTAGCATCAGCAACAATCTATATGTCATCAATCTGTACATGTTAATGTTAATTGCTGTTACAAATGCATGAGGTATTAGTCATGTTCATGTTAATTGCTGTTACAACCATGGCGATGGAAGGCAATAGTGTAAAATTTGTTCCCCAAGGTGGTGTCGATCACTTTGTGCTTCTTTTCTTATTGGTGCGAAAATGATTCCTTTATGCTCCCGTGTTCTTTTTAGATTTGAGTTGCCTCTTGGAGAGTAGCAGATTGCTGACATGGGGACTAGGGAGGATGCCCAAAGTTACAAGATTTTGATTCTTTATGTTGTTTTTTCAATTTGCTTTTCTATTGCTGCAGTATGGTCATAACCAGATTATGTAATGGCCACATAAAGTTATATGAATTTTATTCAATCCAAAGATATTCTTAGTTCGACAGTAGGGTTATAAACCTATGGCAAGTTATAGATAAAATGAAAGTGGTGTTTTGAAGACATGCATGTGGTGTTCATGTTCTTAGCTATAATCCAATGGTACGGCTGTAGGCACAAGTGGTGCTTCAAATGTTTCTACCCTGCCTTCTCACATTGTTCTTTTGCCCTTCAAATTTGTGACATGCCGTCGTATGCTAAGGTGGAGAGGAGAATGTTAATTTTTGTGGGGATTACAAAGAATGGTAGACGTGGATATATAGTATATTCTTTTTCCTATTGTTCTTTTAACATATTTAGTTTTTAGTGCAAACATGGCCAGTAAATTCAATCTGCCAAAATCATGGTTCTTAAAACCATTTAATTACTACCAGAGACTTTTCATTTTGTGGACTTGCTGAACTATTCATTGTGTTGACATGGCCTATTTACACTACTCAGAAAACAAAAGGACCATCCGACTATATGTTTGAAACACCACCATAGATAACACACACTTGATTTCATTGTCTGAACCTGAGTGCTTTTGTATATATGTACACCCTTTGTTCCTAAATATAAGACATTTTTGCAGTTTAAATTGAACTGTAAAAACATCTTATATTTAGAAACAGAGGTGGTATATCAGAAAGGAATGTGCAGAATTCTATATGACTGGTGTGAGATCTTTTCGGTAGTAATGCATTTTCTCTATCAGTGATTTATGTGAAGGGCCACTGCTATTTATTGCTTGTTTAGCGTTGCTTTATAAGATCGATGTAAATAAGCTATCATAAGCTTGCCTTCATAACTTTGTTTTTATGTTGGTTCATGCAATTTACGTCTCTTGTATTTCTTTTCCAAAATATCTGCATGATGATACTTCAAATTTATGAATGGTTTTACCAACATGTTGCTAGGATTTAAAGGCATAAATGAATTATTTTTACATGCTGGCCACATGGAGTTCTTCGTAACTTATTGTTTGTCTGTTTCAGAATCAGACAATGCATGGTGTGGGTCGAGATGATGTCCAGTCGCCTCCCTCATCACCTAGACAACGCTATGGAGGGCTCAAAGGTTGAACCTGAATGTGCTTCTTCCTATCTCTGGTTCATCGGCCTCCCGAGACACTCTTGAGGTATGAAAGTAAAACCCCTTTCTTCGCCATATGTTGATTGCATTAATGATTCTGTTCTATTCACTTCCTGCCAGTGCAGTTTTGGTTACTTATTTGTTCATTTCATTCAACATACAAGTTTCTGTGGTACTCTTGGTGCATACACAGATTCAAACTCATGGATGCTGACCATGGTGAACCGCCAATCACTACTGAAGACAGAACTACTGCTGTCACAGCCCGCTTTATCAAGGGTGTTGACAAAAGGGCCACCAAGACTAGAGGCTGGAGCGACTTCTTCCGTCAAGCACACATGAACAAAGGAAGCATATGCTTTCGCCTTCAAATGCACTTCCAAGGGATTGCGCCTGATTGTTATAGATGCCTACCAAGACTTCTATGTTTATCATCCTTTTGGATCTTATGTAATCACCCGAGACCATCCCGTGCGTTTAACTACCGGTTATTTCCTGCTTAGACTGCTGTGTACTATGCTTTTCAAACAGCCATGATGACAGAAATATATGCTTTCACATTGAAGTGCACCTCCAAAGGCCTCTGCATGATTAACTATCGAATCTAAGCAGATCACAAGAATCCTTTGCTATCTGACTTAGTATTACTGTAAGCACCTGCTGACACTTTCATTTTGGATCTTATGTAAAACATGTAGCATCAGCAACAATCTATATGTCATCAATCTGTACTTATTTCCATATGTTTTATTTTTTGTTTACATATTTTAATGCACACTCTTACAATACCTGACTTACATTCGGCCTTTGCGCCATTGGCGCAACGGGTCATCTAGTACTCCATTACACGCAACCTGGTCGGGTCGACTATTACATAATTTTAGCAGCACATACTCAATTACTCCTACATAATTTCTCATGTCTTCAAGATGTTCCAAACATCAATCTGGCCCTTTCTTCAACAAGCAGCCGTGGATATTTCCTGCCTAGATTGAACAGTCAGAAGGTCCATCAGCTGATGTTGAAGCTCCCTAAAACAAAGTAAATTTGCAGCAGGATATGCAAGAACCACACTGAACTACTAAATTTGCAACTGCCAAGAACTGAAGATGGCTGCTATATAGGTTAGTGCCAGATAACAGCAGAGCGACATCTTAACAATGGCAAAGCCAAGGGACATGCTGCCGCTGCTAGGAGGAAGGGAACAATGAAAGTTGGATAGATTGAAACCTGGAAGAAACGCCAGAACTGATCGCCCTTTCCAGCATGGACCGTTTGATTTGTAGATTAATTTTTCTCTTTATGTCCGGTGGCAAGGCATGAGTGCATGGTGATGTGGCATGCTACCTTTTGAATCCTTCCATCAAAACTTCGTTACTTTGAACACTGCCAAATCTGGAGTATCGATGTTAATATTGCATTTTCTAAAGCGTAGCGGATAGAGGTGGTGCTGACGGGGCTTCCCCCACTACAAACTACTATATTCAAAAGGTTGATGCGGGTAACAAGGGTAACAACAATATCATTTTTTAGTACTTATTTATCATCAGTATTAAGGGTAAGACTCCAAATGTGTAACCTTTTGTTCCCGGCAAGATAGGAACACATCAGAGATTCATTTGAGTTGAAGAGGACAACATCCAGAGCTACAATAATTGTAGCTGAGGCAACCAGGAGCTAGCCTAGGGAGGTGTGAAAAACATTGATGTTTGCCGTGCTTTCGACAAACACTTATATTCAGTGCTATATTTTCCTGTAATAACGCACGGGCATTCAACTAGTTACATGAACTGCCAAGCTGTTGACGCTGTTTTTGTTCAGACAACAACTAGACTCAAGGTGGGGTACTTCTTCAGTTGGTCTCACCCGGCTGAATCTGGGTAAGACAGAATGTTTTTCCGGTTCCATAAAACTTAAAAATTGAAACCTGTCTCTACTTACGTGTTTCTTACATGGATGGGGGGACATTAGTTGATCACTTCCCCTCAAGAAAAATGTTGGTTCATCGTTTAATTAGTGCTAATATGCTACTGTTCACAAGGAAAGCTGCGGCTTATTCTACCAGGCACATGCCCGCGTGTAGTCCAGCCCTCACTGGAAAAATGCAGCGCTACTGATGGTGAACCACCATTAATCATTCAGTACTGTCAATTGGTTCGGTTAGTGTCCAAATCCCTTGAGAAAAGAAAAGCTCCATGCGTAGAGGACGTGCTGTGCTGCTGTTAACTAAAGAGGACCTGTCTGCAGGTATTCAAGCCAGGTGGCATAAGTTGACCGGTTAAACCCACCTACGTGAGGTGAGTCTGAGTTGTCACTGAATTATTATTACACAGTTGATAGGCTTCTAAATTGTTCAGTTGCTGTCTTGCACGGATTAGCACGGGAGTAATTCTGAATTATTTTTTTGTGGCGAACATTGTGGAATGTTCAACTCATGTATAAAGTTTCGCGAAGAAATGAGTTTGGTGTTCTTCTGGGCCAAAGAAACAAAACTGCAACTTCAAAAAACTTGAATACTACTAACTTTTGCACAAACGATTTTTTTTCGCACAGAGGACCACATGAGTCATTTCTTTTCGAAACTTTACACGCGAGTATAACACTAGACCATATTCGTTACAAAAAAGTTACATAATTGTTTGACATTTCTTGTTTTTTTTAACAATTAGGGTGTGCCTAGACCCAAGGTTCATTTGGGTATTTTCGTTTAAAAGGTTGCTATTCTGTTTATGTTCCAAAGTGTTTGCTTACTTCATTTAACCCATGGTGTCCTTTGTTGTCAACCGGAATACATGCTTGCCTTAAATAGAAACCTCAGTTTCAGAACAGACTTGAACATACCATTGAGTTCAGCACATATTCAAAAGATTCACAGCAAGAATTACATAGATGGTCATAATCATGTTCGGCGGCTTATAGTATCTAGACATTAGAGTACAAAGAGAGAGATGAGTATATATCTACTAGTAATACAAACTCATAGTCTAAAGGTGGACTACTCACACCTCATCAGAGAGCAGTTGGTGTTTATGACGATTGGCGACAATTCGCCCTTTCTTGGAGTATCGAAGAAGCAATATAAAACAGAAATCTGTCTAACAAATATTCAACAGAAACGCAGGGAAATATGCAATTAAACTTTTTTTTTTCGAAAAGGGGGGACTCCCCGGCCTCTGCATCTGAGTGATGCATTAAACTTGAAAATGAATCAATGTGTATGCTAAAAAAAGATTAAATACGTTTACAACGTGTCAGCTTGCCCGGGGATGAGCAAGACTGCGAGGTTGACTACCTTATTGTTTTGGCTTCTTTGACAGTTTAATTACACTGCCAGATAATTCCATATGTTCTTCTTGCTGAATTAGTTATCACAGCTCTTGATAGTTCATAATCCAAATTTCGCAGAAACATAAGGTGGACTCTGTTAGATGTGTATAGTTCATTGTGTACATCTCCATTGTATAAGGGGCTTTTCTGCACTTTCACACACATGTATATGTAATGGCCTTTGGCCCTCAGGAAATACTAGTTGCCATTCCTCCAACATGGTATCAGATACTAGGTTAGCCCCTTCCCTCTGCACACCGCAACTCCGTGCGCCCCGTCCCTAGTCCGGCCGCCCCCGTCTCCGACCATCTCCGGCCGTCTCCGGCCGTCACTCATCCGGCCTGGACGCCGCCCCGGTCCCCAGGCGCTGGACTCCTCGTTCCCGCTCCTCCCAGCGCTGCTCTGCTTCAGGCCCGGCCGCCCCCGACCTCTCCTCCTCGCCCACGCTGGTCGCGCGCCTCCTCCTCAACGGGCCACACCCTCCGCGCCTCACGCCGCGCGCCTCCTCCTCCACAGCGCCACCCCGCTCCTTCTCTGCTTCGGTCGCGTGCGGGCGCCCCTGGCCCTCGAGCGCTCTCGCTCGATCCAGATCGGGCCTCGCTCGATCCCGATCGAGCCTCTCCAGCCTCGCGAGCGCTGCCTGTACCTGCCCCGGATCGGGCCCTGCTCGATCCCCCGCTCGCTCTCTAGCCTCGCGAGCGGCTGTGCCTGCTTCAAATCGGGCCTACAGTAGCAGTTGACCTAAAAAAAAGGCAGCAACTTCCTCATGTCTTCTTCGGGTTATATTGTTGTTCATCGGTGCTCAGTGATCTTCGATGGCACCAACTATGCTGAGTTTGTGGGCTTCATGCGCATTCATATGCGGGGTCTCCTTCTGTGGGGTGTTATCTTTGGCGAGGTTCCCTATTCGCCTTGTCCTGTTGCTCCAGTGGCTCCTGTTCCACCGGTTCCGCCGGTGCTTGCTGATGATGCTTCACAGGCTGATCGGGATGCAGCCAAGGCTCTTGATGATGCGGCAGTTGATGCTTATGATGAACAGGTATCTGCATATTCGGATGCTCTCTCTGTCTACCGGGATGATCTGTCTGCTTATACTCAGTGGTGCAATGATGATGCTCGAGCTGCTGCTGTTCTTACTGCAAGTGTCCTCCCTCAGTTTGCTTCGGAGTTCATGGGCCTCGGCACCGTTGCAGCAATGTGGTCCTATCTTTGTCAGCGCTATCAGCCCTCTGGTGATGCTCTATACCTCTCTGTGGTGCGTCAGGAGCATGCTCTTCAGCAGGGTGACTCGTATGTGGATGAGTTCTATTCCCAGTGCTCTGCCATCTGGCGTCAGCTTGACTCACTGAGGACAGTTGTTTGTGGCACTTGCCGCTGTTGCCAGACTACGCGGTCTGACTTGGAGTTTCAGAGGGTTCATGAGTTCTTATCTTGTCTCCGCTCTGAGTTTGAACCTCGTCGTGCTCACTTACTTGCTCGTGGTCGTGTTCCTATCTCAGAGATGCTTGCGGAGCTTCGTGCCGACGAGACCCGTCTTCGCTCTGCTGGGCTGGTTCTGGTTCCGTCAGTTTTGGCTGCCCGGGCTCCTGTGTCGTCTGCTCGCCTCACTGCTCCGCCACTCCTGCCCACTCCTTCAGGGGGGGGGGGGGTGAGCCGTCCTCCTTATACTGAGAAAGGCACATCGCGCCGTGACACTGTCTGTGGTTACTGCTCCCGACCAGGTCACCTAGAGTCTGATTGTCGCCAGAAGAAGCGAGACCAGAGGCGCTCCTCCTCCAGCGGGCCTCCTGTGTCTTCCTCGGCTCCGTCACTCACTGACCAGGACATTGTTCGCCTCAAGCGTCTTCTTGCTTCCTCAGGCTCCTTGTCAGCTGGCTCTACTGCTGCTGTGACTGCATCCTCCTCCTCGTCATCACAAGCACCTACACAGTCAGGTACATCTTCGTGGGTTCTGGATTCTGGAGCCTCCTTTCATATGACTTCTGATTCTTCCGCGTTGTCTTCTCTCCGACCTCTTGATTCGCCTGTTAATGCTTTTACTGCTGATGGCACATCTCTTCCTGTTGCTAGTCGTGGTATTATTTCCACTCCATCCTTTTCTGTTCCAGGTGTTTCACATGTTCCTCGCCTTACCATGAATCTTTTTTCCTCTGCCCAACTTACTGATTCTGGTTGTCGGGTCATTCTTGACACTGACTCTTGTTCCATTCAGGATTGTCACACCAAGGCTTTGGTTGGTGCTGGCCCTCGGCGCCGTGAGTCAGAGGGCCTTTGGGAGGTTAATTGGCTTTGTGTTCCTTCCGCTGCCACCACTTCTGCCAGCTCTCATGCTCTTGCTGCCTCTTCGTCTGCGTCCTTCCAGCAGTGGCATCATCGCCTTGGTCACATCTGTTAGAAATATGCCCTAGAGGCAATAATAAAAGTATTATTATATTTCATTGTTCATGATAATTGTCTTTTGTTCATGCTATAACTGTATTATCCGAAAATCATAATACACGTGTGAACACATAGACCACAATATGTCCCTGGTGAGCCTCTAGTTGACTAGCTCGTTGTGATCAACAGATAGTCATGGTTTCCTGACTATGGACATTGGATGTTGTTGATAACGGGATCACATCATTAGGAGAATGATGTGATGGACAAGACCCAATCCTAAGCATAGCATAAAAGATCGTGTAGTTCATTTGCTAGAGCTTTGCCAATGTCACGTATCTCTTCCTTCGACCATGAGACCGTGTAACTCCCGGATACCGTAGAAGTGCCTTGGGTGTATCAAACGTCACAACGTAACTGGGTGACTATAAAGGTGCATTACAGGTATCTCCGAAAGTGTCTGTTGGGTTGACACGGATCGAGACTGGGATTTGTCACTCCGTATGACGGAGAGGTATCTCTGGGCCCACTCGGTAATGCATCATCATAATGAGCTCAAGTTGACCAAGGTGTTGGCCACGGGATCATGCATTACGGTACGAGTAAAGTGACTTGCCGGTAACGAGACTGAACAAGGTATTGGGATACCGATGATCAAGTCTCGGGCAAGTAACGTACCGACTGACAAAGGGAATTGTATACAGGGTTTGATCGAATCCTCGACATCGTGCTTCAACCGATGAAATCATCGAGGAGCATGTGGGAGCCAACATGGGTATCCAGACCCCGCTGTTGGTTATTGCCCGAGAGTCGTCTCGGTCATGTCTGCGTGTCTCCCGAACCCGTAGGGTCTACACACTTAAGGTTCGGTGACGCTAGGGTTATTAGGAAGACTAGTATGTGACTACCGAATGTTGTTCAGAGTCCCGGATGAGATCCCGGACGTCACGAGGAGTTACGGAAGGGTCCGGAGGTAAAGATTTATATATGGGAAGTTGTTAAAAGGACACCGGAAAGTTTCGGGGGCATACCGGTATTGTACCGGGGCCACCGGAAGGGTTCCGGGGGTCCACCGGGAGGGGCCACCCCTCCCGAGGGGCCACTTGGGCTGCGTGGGGAGTTGGCCAGCCCCTGGTGGGCTGGGCACACCCCCTCCCTTGGGCCCTTGCGCCTAGGGTTGAGGGGGGAACCCTAGAGGGGGCGCCCCCCTTGCTTGGGGGGCAAGTCCCCCCTCCCCTTGGTCGCCGCCCCCCCTCTAGATGGATCTAGAGGGGCCGGCCCCCCTTCTCCCTTCCCCCTATAAATAGAGGGGTGAGGGGAGGGCAGCCGCACCACAAGCCAAGGCGCAGCCCTCCCCTCCCCAACACCTCTCCTCCTCTGTTGTGTGCTCGGCGAAGCCCTGTCGGAGTACTGCTTCTCCACCATCACCACGCCGTCGTGCTGCCGGTGGAGCTATCTTCCTCAACCTCTCCTTCCTCCTTGCTGGATCAAGACGGAGGAGACGTCACCTGTACCGTACGTGTGTTGAACGCGGAGGTGCTGTCCGTTCAGCACTTGGTCATCGGTGATTCGAATCACGTCGAGTACGACTCCATCATCACCTTGCAAGCTTCCGCACGCGATCTACAAGTGGTATGTAGATGCAAACTCTCTCCCATGACTCGTTGCTTGGATGAACTCATAGATGGATCTTGGTGAAACCGTAGGAAAATTTTTAATTTTCTGCAACGTTCCCCAATAGTGGTATCAGAGCTAGGTCTATGCGTAGTTCTCTAATGCATGAGTAGAACACAATTTGTTGTGGGCGTGGATATTGTCAACTTACTTGCCTCTACTAGTCTTTTCTTGCTTCAACGGTATTGTGGGATGAAGCGGCCCGGACCAACCTTACACGTACGCTTACGTGAGACCGGTTCCACCGATTGACATGCACTAGTTGCATAAGGTGGCTGGCGGGTGTCTGTCTCTCCCACTTTAGTTGGAGCGGATTCGATGAACAGAGCCCTTATGAAGGGTAAATAGAAGTTGACAAAATCACGTTGTGGTTATTCGTAGGTAAGAAAACGTTCTTGCTAGAACCCAATCGCAGCCACGTAAAAGGTGCAACAACAATTAGAGGACGTCTAACTTGTTTTTGCAGCGATTGATCATGTGATGTGATATGGCCAGAAGTTGTGATGAATGATGAATTGTGATGTATGAGATCATGTTCTTGTAATAGGATTCACGACTTGCATGTCGATGAGTATGACAACCGGCAGGAGCCATAGGAGTTGTCTTTATTTTTTTGTATGACCTGCGTGTCATTGAAGAACGCCATGTAAACTACTTTACTTCATTGCTAAACGCGTTAGTCATAGAAGTAGAAGTAGTCGTTGGCGTGACAACTTCATGAAAACACGATGATGGAGATCATGATGATGGAGATCATGGTGTCAAGTCGGTGACAAGATGATCATGGAGCCCCGAAGATGGAGATCAATGGAGCTTTATGATATTGGCCATATCATGTCACAACTATATAATTGCATGTGATGTTTATTATGTTTATGCATCTTGTTTACTTAGGACGACGGTAGTAAATAAGATGATCCCTTACAAAATTTCAAGAAGTGTTCTCCCCTAACTGTGCACCGTTGCTACAGTTCGTCGCTTCTAAGCACCACGTGATGATCGGGTGTGATGGATTCTTACGTTCACATACAACGGGTGTAAGATAGTTTTACACAGCAAAAACACTTAGGGTTAACTTGACGAGCCTAGCATGTGCAGACATGGCCTCGGAACACGGAGACCGAAAGGTCGAACACGAGTCGTATGGAAGATACGATCAACATGAAGATGTTCACCGACGATGACTAGTCCGTCTCACGTGATGATCGGACACGGGCTAGTCGACTCGGATCGTGTAACACTTAGATGACTAGAGGGATGTCTAATCTAAGTGGGAGTTCATAATTTGATTAGAACTTTATTATCATGAACTTAGTCTAAAACCTTTGCAAATATGTCTTGTAGATCAAATGGCCAACGCTAATGTCAACATGAACTTCAACGCGTTCCTAGAGAAAACCAAGCTGAAAGATGACGGCAGCAACTATACGGACTGGGTCCGGAACCTGAGGATCATCCTCATAGCTGCCAGGAAGCAATATGTCCTAGATGGACCGCTAGGTGACGCTCCCGTCCCAGAGAACCAAGACATTATGAATGCTTGGCAAGCTCGTGCTGATGATTACTCCCTCGTTCAGTGCGGCATGCTTTACAGCTTAGAACCGGGGCTCCAAAAGCGTTTTGAGCATCACGGAGCATATGAGATGTTCGAAGAGCTGAAACTAGTTTTTCAAGCTCATGCCCGGGTCGAGAGATATGATGTCTCTGACAAGTTCTATAGTTGTAAGATGGAGGAAAACAGTTCTGTCAGTGAGCACATCCTGAAGATGTCTGGGTTACACAACCGTATGACCCAGCTGAACATTAACCTCCCAGATGAGGCGGTCATTGACAGAATCCTCCAGTCGCTCCCACCAAGCTACAAGAGCTTTGTGATGAACTACAACATGCAGGGGATGGTAAAGACCATTCCTGAAGTGTTCTCGATGCTGAAGTCAGCAGAGGCTGAAATCAAGAAAGAACATCAAGTGTTGATGGTCAATAAGACCACTAAGTTCAAGAAGGGCAAGGGTAAGAAGAACTTCAAGAAGGACGGCAAAGATGTTGCCGCGCCCGGTAAGCCAGTTACCGGGAAGAAGTCAAAGAATGGACTCAAGCCTGAGACTGAGTGCTTTTATTGCAAGGGGAAGGGTCACTGGAAGCGGAACTGCCCCAAATACTTAGCGGATAAGAAGGCCGGCAACACCAAAGGTATATTTGATATACATGTGATTGATGTGTACCTTACCAGTACTCGTAGTAACTCCTGGGTATTTGATACCGGTGCCGTTGCTCATATTTGTAACTCACAGCAGGAGTTGTGGAATAAACGGAGACTGGCGAAGGACGAGGTGACGATGCGCGTCGGGAATGGTTCCAGAGTCGATGTGATCGCCGTCGGCACGCTGCCTCTACATTTACCTACGGGATTAGTTTTAAACCTTAATAATTGTTATTTAGTGCCATGTTTGAGCATGAACATTGTATCTGGATCTCGTTTAATACGAGATGGCTACTCATTTAAGTCTGAGAATAATGGTTGTTCGATTTATATGAGAGATATGTTTTATGGTCATGCTCCGATGGTCAATGGTTTATTCTTAATGAATCTCGAGCATAATATTACACATGTTCATAGTGTGGATGCCAAAAGATGTAAAGCTGATAACGATAGTCCCACATACTTGTGGCACTGCCGCCTTGGTCACATTGGTGTCAAGCGCATGAAGAAGCTCCATGCTGATGGACTTTTAGAGTCTCTTGATTATGAATCATTTGACACATGCGAACCTTGCCTCTTAGGCAAAATGACCAAGACTCCGTTCTCCGGAACAATGGAGCGAGCAACCAACTTGTTGGAAATCATACATACCGATGTGTGCGGTCCAATGAGCGTTGAGGCTCGCGGAGGATATCGTTATGTTCTCACTCTCACTGATGACTTGAGTAGATATGGGTATGTCTACTTAATGAAACACAAGTCTGAGACCTTTGAAAAGTTCAAGGAATTTCAGAGTGAGGTGGAGAATCAACGTGACCGAAAGATAAAGTTCCTACGATCAGATCGTGGAGGAGAATACTTAAGTCACGAATTTGGTACACACTTAAGGAAATGTGGAATCGTTTCACAACTCACGCCGCCTGGAACACCTCAGCGAAATGTTGTGTCCAAACGTCGTAATCGCACTCTATTGGATATGGTGCAGTCTATGATGTCTCTTACCGATTTACCGCTATCATTTTGGGGATACGCTCTAGAGACAGCTACATTCACTTTAAATAGGGCACCGTCTAAATCCGTTGAGACGACACCGTATGAATTATGGTTTGGGAAGAAACCTAAGCTGTCGTTTCTAAAAGTTTGGGGATGCGATGCTTATGTCAATAAACTTCAACCTGAAAAGCTCGAACCCAAGTCAGAAAAATGCGTATTCATAGGATACCCTAAGGAAACTGTCGGGTATACCTTCTACTTAAGATCCGAAGGCAAGATCTTTGTTGCCAAGAACGGATGCTTTCTGGAAAAAGAGTTTCTCTCGAAAGAAGTAAGTGGGAGGAAAGTAGAACTCGATGAAGTACTACCTCTCGAACGGGAAAGTGGTGCAGCGCAGGAAACCGTTCCTGTGATGCCCACACCAACTGAAGAGGAAAACAATGATGATGATCAAGGTACTTCGGATCAAGTTGCTACTGAACTTCGTAGGTCCACAAGGACACGTTCCGCACCAGAGTGGTACGGCAACCCTGTCCTGGAAATCATGTTGTTAGACAACGGTGAACCTTCGAACTGTGAAGAAGCGATGGCGGGCCCGGATTCCAACAAATGGCTTGAAGCCATGAAATCCGAGATAGAATCCATGTATGAAAACAAAGTATGGACTTTGACAGACTTGCCCGATGACCGGCGAGCGATAGAAAACAAATGGATTTTTAAGAAGAAGACGGACACGGATGGTAATGTTACCATCTATAAAGCTCGACTTGTCGCTAAGGGTTATCGACAAGTTCAAGGGATTGACTACGACGAGACATTCTCTCCCGTAGCGAAGCTGAAGTCCGTCCGAATCATGTTAGCAATTGCCGCATACTATGATTATGAGATATGGCAGATGGACGTCAAAACGGCATTCCTTAACGGACATCTTAAGGAAGAGCTATATATGATGCAGCCGGAAGGTTTTGTCGATCCTAAGAACGCTAACAAAGTATGCAAGCTCCAGCGATCCATTTATGGACTGGTGCAAGCATCTCGGAGTTGGAACATTCGCTTTGATGAGATGATCAAAGCGTTTGGGTTTATGCAGACTTATGGAGAAGCCTGCGTTTACAAGAAAGTGAGTGGGAGCTCTGTAGCATTTCTCCTATTATATGTAGATGACATACTCTTGATGGGAAATGATACAAAACTTCTGGACAGCATTAAGGCCTACTTGAATAAGTGTTTTTCAATGAAGGACCTTGGAGAAGCTGCTTATATATTAGGCATCAAGATCTATAGAGATAGATCGAGACGCCTCATAGGTCTTTCACAAAGCACATACCTTGATAAGATTTTGAAGAGGTTCAAAATGGATGAGTCCAAGAAAGGGTTCTTGCCTATGTTACAAGGTGTGAGATTGAGCTCAGCTCAGTCACCGACCACGGCAAAAGATAAAGAAGAGATGAGTGTCATCCCCTATGCTTCAGCCATAGGATCTATTATGTATGCCATGTTGTGTACCAAACCCGATGTAAACCTTGTCGTAAGTTTGGTAGCAAGATACCAAAGTAATCTCGGCAAGGAACACTGGACAGCGGTCAAGAATATCCTGAAGTACCTGAAAAGGACGAAGGACATGTTTCTCGTTTATGGAGGAGACGAAGAGCTCGTCGTAAAGGGTTACGTCGACGCTAGCTTCGACTCAGATCTGGATGACTCTAAGTCACAAACCGGATATGTGTATATGTTGAATGGTGGAGCAGTAAGCTAGTGCAGCTGCAAGCAGAGCGTCGTGGCGGGATCTACGTGTGAAGCGGAGTACATGGCAGCCTCGGAGGCAGTGCATGAAGCGATTTGGGTGAAGGAGTTCATCACCGACCTAGGAGTCATACCCAATGCGTCGGGGCCGATCAAACTCTTCTGTGACAACACTGGAGCTATTGCCCTTGCCAAGGAGCCCAGGTTTCACAAGAAGACCAGGCACATCAAGCGTCGTTTCAACTCCATCCGTGAAAATGTTCAAGATGGAGACATAGAGATTTGCAAAGTGCACACGGATCTGAATGTCGCAGATCCGTTGACTAAACCTCTCTCGCGTGCAAAACATGATCAACACCAGAACTCTATGGGTGTTCAATTCATCACAATGTAACTAGATTGGTGACTCTAGTGCAAGTGGGAGACTGTTGGAAATATGCCCTAGAGGCAATAATAAAAGTATTATTATATTTCATTGTTCATGATAATTGTCTTTTGTTCATGCTATAACTGTATTATCCGGAAATCGTAATACACGTGTGAACACATAGACCACAATATGTCCCTGGTGAGCCTCTAGTTGACTAGCTCATTGTGATCAACAGATAGTCATGGTTTCCTGACTATGGACATTGGATGTCGTTGATAACGGGATCACATCATTAGGAGAATGATGTGATGGACAAGACCCAATCCTAAGCATAGCATAAAAGATCGTGTAGTTCGTTTGCTAGAGCTTTGCCAATGTCAAGTATCTCTTCCTTCGACCATGAGATCGTGTAACTCCCGGATACCATAGGAGTGCCTTGGGTGTATCAAACGTCACAATGTAACTGGGTGACTATAAAGGTGCATTACAGGTATCTCCGAAAGTGTTTGTTGGGTTGACACGGATCGAGACTGGGATTTGTCACTCCGTATGATGGAGAGGTATCTCTGGGCCCACTCGGTAATGCATCATCATAATGAGCTCAAGTTGACCAAGGTGTTGGCCACGGGATCATGCATTACGGTACGAGTAAAGTGACTTGCCGGTAACGAGACTGAACAAGGTATTGGGATACCGACGATCGAGTCTCGGGCAAGTAACGTACCGACTGACAAAGGGAATTGTATACAGGGTTTGATCGAATCCTCGACATCGTGGTTCAACCGATGAAACCATCGAGGAGCATGTGGGAGCCAACATGGGTATCCAGACCCCGCTGTTGGTTATTGCCCGAGAGTCGTCTCGGTCATGTCTGCGTGTCTCCCGAACCCGTAGGGTCTACACACTTAAGGTTCGGTGACGCTAGGGTTATTAGGAAGACTAGTATGTGACTACCGAATGTTGTTCGTAGTCCCGGATGAGATCCCGGATCGTCACGAGGAGTTCCGGAAGGGTCCGGAGGTAAAGATTTATATATGGGAAGTTGTTAAAAGGACACCAAAAAGTTTCGGGGGCATACGGGTATTGTACCGGGGCCACCGGAAGGGTTCCAGGGGTCCACCGGGAGGGGCCACCCCTCCCGGGGGCCACTTGGGCTGCGTGGGGAGTTGGCCAGCCCCTGGTGGGCTGGGCGCACCCCCTCCCTTGGGCCCTTGCACCTAGGGTTGAGGGGGGAACCCTAGAGGGGGCGCCCCCGCTTGCTTGGGGGGCAAGTCCCCCCTCCCCTTGGCCGCCGCCCCCCCTCTAGATGGATCTAGAGGGGCCGGCCCCCCTTCTCCCTTCCCCCTATAAATAGAGGGGTGAGGGGAGGGCAGCCGCACCACAAGCCAAGGCGCAGTCCTCCCCTCCCCAACACCTCTCCTCCTCCGTTGTGTGCTCGGCGAAGCCCTGTCGGAGTACTGCTTCTCCACCATCACCACGCCGTCGTGCTGCCGGTGGAGCTGTCTTCCTCAACCTCTCCTTCCTCCTTGCTGGATGAAGACGGAGGAGACGTCACCCGTACCGTACGTGTGTTGAACACGGAGGTGCTGTCCGTTCAGCACTTGGTCATCGGTGATTCGAATCACGTCGAGTACGACTCCATCATCACCCTGCAAGCTTCCGCACGCGATCTACAAGTGGTATGTAGATGCAAACTCTCTCCCATGACTCGTTGCTTAGATGAACTCATAGATGGATCTTGGTGAAACCGTAGGAAAAATTTTAATTTTCTGCAACGTTTCCCAACAACATCTGTGGCTCTCGCTTGTCTTCTTTAGTTCGTCAGGGCCTCTTAGGGTCTGTATCTGGAGATGTCTCCTTACATTATAATGGTTGCAGACTTGGCAAACAGACTCAGTTACCTTATCCTACCAGTGAGTCTGTATCTTAGCGTCCTTTTGACTTAGTTCATTCTGATGTCTAGGGTCCTGCTCCCTTTTATTCGAAAGGTGGTCATCGCTATTATGTTTTGTTTATTGATGATTTCTCTCGCTACACTTGGCTCTACTTCATGAAATCTTGTAGCGAGGTTCTCCCTATATACAAACGTTTTGCTGCCATGGTTCGCACCCAGTTTGCCACGCCCATTCGCACTTTTTGTGCTAACTCCGCTGGAGAGTATATCTCTCAGCTGTTGCGTGGTTTTCTCGCGGAATAGGGTACTCTTGCCTAGTTCTCGTGTCCTGGTGCTCATGCTCAGAATGGCGTTGCCGAACGAAAGCATCGTCATTTGCTTGAGACAACTCGTGCGTTGATGATTGCTGCTTCGCTTCCACCCCATTTTTGGGCTGAGGCTATTTCCGCATCCACCTTTCTCATCAACATTCAACCCTCGTCTGCTCTGCAGGGTGGTATTCCTATGGAGTGTCTCACTGGTCGCTCTCCTGACTACTCTGCTCTTCGTATGTTTGGCTGCGTGTGCTATGTGCTTCTTGCCCCCCGAGAATGCACCAAACTGACTGCTTAGTCGGTTAGGTGTGTTTTCCTTGGCTACAATGATGAGCACAAGGGATATCGATGTTGGGATCCTGTGGGTCGTCGCTTGCGCATCTCACGTGATGTGACTTTTGACGAGTCTCGTTCTTACTATCCACGTTCTTCTTCTTTGAGTTTCTCGGTGGACGACCTTTCTTTCCTTCTCCTTCCCGATACACCCTGCTATGTGCCTCATATGTCACCTCTTCCTCTGGCACCTCTCCTCCCTTCTCCCTCACCACCGACCCCATCCTCTTCCTCACCACCGACCCCATCCTCTCCATCCTCCTCCTCCACCTCTCCACCATCATCTTCAGTCCGTCACCCTCTCTCACCGTTTCCTCTCCACTATACTCGTCGCCCTCATACTGAGGATGTCTCCCCTGATGAGCCTTCCACCTCTGGTGCTCCTCCCTCCACATCTCCCCCGGTTCATAATCTCCGTGCTCGGCCTCGCCCCCACCTAATCGCTACTCCCCTGATCGGTATGGTCTCTCTGCCATTGCTGAGCCCACTTCCTATCGGACTGCAATGACTCAGCCTGAGTGGCAGCTTGCGATGGCCGAAGAGCTTGCTGCCCTTGAGCGCTCTGGCACTTGGGATCTGGTTCCTCTCCCTTCCGGCGTTTGTCCCATCACCTACAAGTGGGTCTACAAGGTTAAGACTCGCTCCGATGGTTCTCTTGAGCGCTACAAAGCTCGTCTTGTAGCCCGTGGTTTCCAACAGGAGCAGGGACGCGATTATGATGAGACATTCGCTCCTGTGGCCCACATGACCACTGTTCGCACTCTTCTTGTTGTGGCTTTTGTTCGTTAGTGGTCTATCTCTCAACTTGATGTTCAGAACGCTTTTCTCAATGGCGAGTTGCGTGAGGAGGTTTATATGCAGCCACCACAGGGGTACTATGCTCCTGATGGTATGGTCTATAGACTTTGCTGCTCTCTATATGGTCTCAAACAGGCCCCTCGCGCCTGGTTTGAGCGCTTCGCATCTGTGGTGACCGCCGCTGGTTTCTTGCCCAGTGACCATGATCCCGCGTTGTTTGTTCACACGTCTCCTCGTGGTCGGACTCTTCTCCTTCTCTATGTTGATGACATGATCATCACTGGTGACGACACTGACTACATCGCCTTTGTTAAGGCTCGCCTTCGCGACCAGTTTCTTATGACTGATCTTGGTCCACTTTGCTACTTTCTTGGGATTGAGATCTCCTCGACCTCTGATGGCTTCTACATCTCCCAAGAAAAATATATTCAGGATCTTCTTGCTCACGCTGCTCTTGGTGATGAGCGCACGGTTGTGACTCCTATGGAGCTCAACGTTCAGCTTCGTGCCATCGATGGTGACCCTCTTCCTAATCCCACTCGCTATCGTCATCTTGTTGGCAGTCTTGTCTATCTTGCTGTTACGCGTCCTGACATCTCCTATCCTCTCCACATCCTGAGTCAGTTTGTTTCAGCCCCCACCTCTTTCCATTATAGTCATCTCCTCCGTGTTCTACGATATCTTCGTGGCACGATCTCTCAGCGCCTTTTATTTCCCCGCTCCAGCTCTCTTAAGCTCCAGGCCTACTCTAATGCTACCTGGGCTAGTGATCCCTCGGATCGACGCTCGCTGTCTGCTTATTGTGTCTTTCTTGGTGGCTCTCTAATTGCCTGGAAGACAAAGAAGCAGACTGCAGTTTCTCACTCGAGTACAGAGGCTGAGTTGCGAGCCATGGCTATGTTGACGGCTGAGGTGATCTGGTTACGGTGGTTACTTGAAGACTTTGGTGTGTCTGCTACTACCTCCACTCCTCTACTGTCCGACAGTACCGGTGCTATCAGTATTGTGCGTGACCCGGTGAAGTATGAACTCACCAAGCACATCGGTGTGGATGCCCACTTTGTGCGTGCTGCTGTGCAGGATCAGACCCTCGCTCTTCACTATGTGCCCTCTGAGTTACAGTTGGCTGACTTCTTCACGAAGGCACAGACTCGAGCGCAGCATGGATTTTTCCTCTCCAAACTCAGTGTTATTGATCCACCATGAGTTTGAGGGGGGGGGGGGGATGTTAGATGTGTATAGTTCATTGTGTACATCCCCATTGTATAAGGGGCTTTTCTGCATTTTCACACACATGTATATGTAATGGCCTTTGGCCCTCAGGAAATACTAGTTGCCATTCCTCCAACAGATTCGAGTCGGGCATATGATTTTTTTCCATTGGTATAGTCCTGCAGTTGGCTAATTCGACTGAATCTGAGCAGATAGGTTGCTGCTTGATGGCAAGTCATCGAAGCATCTAATGTTAGTTGATTATTTAATTAACGGTGATATATGCTAAAATATGGTTGGGTTGCAAACCGAGACAAATAGTTTGCTGTCCACAGGGAAAGCTGCTGCTTATCTTACCAGAATTGAGGACACATGTTGGCTGTTGATGGTTAGCCATTAATCATTCAATACTGTCAATTGGCTGTGCAAGACTTGGAGTCCCTTGAGAAAAGAAAACAGAAGCCAAGACGCAGAGGGCTTCAAGGGTAATGGCATAATTTGACCAGTTAAACCAGCCTACTTGAGTACGTGAGTCTGAGCTGTCACCGAATTGTTATTCGAAATTTTGGGAAATGCCGCACGGTAGCTGTCACTGCATTCTTAATACACAGTTGATAGGTTTCTAAATTGTACAGTTGCTGTCTTGCAGGGATCGATTGGCATAGGAGTAATTCCGGGGAGAACCTAACTGTAGGAGGGGATCAGAATGAATACTCCTCCTGAAGCTCACGCCGGCGCCTTCCATGACGGAAGGGCAATCCGAAATACTACTATCATAAGGCTCCAAAGGCTGCCACTCTGTGTTATGCTCCTGAACTTTGCTCACTTCCTCTTGTCGAGGAGTATCTTGTTGCCGACCAATGCAGCAAGTGCATGCATGTTCTCCACAGATATCAAGCTCGCTTTCAGAACATGCTGAACATGCCATTGAGTTTAGGGCATCTTTGATTAGCAGGGTTCTCAAAATGCGGAAACATGAAAAACGCAGTAGTAGAGTGTCACGTCCTCTTGTACCCTGCAGGATTTGGAAGAATGCTTGATAGCACAGCAAAAACAAAGGAACCCGACAAAGAGGTTTGAGTGGAGGGAAATTCTGCTTCAAAATGCAGTACAAATGAATTCTATGAAAAAATTCCTAAGGATTTCAATCATACGAATCAAATGACAATAGTAGGGAAAAGAAATCCTCCAAAAGTCTTTTCGAAGATGATCATGCCGAAACTTGCACAGCCATGGCAAACTTCAGAGCAAACGCACGCAGTACAGTCTTTGAACACTACTGTTGTCTACTATCTAGAACTACGACGGCGTGAAAGCTCAGGAGTCAGGAGCAAGGAACAAACGTCATGAGTAGCTACGTCAGTTATGCAATTTCAAATGCGGTTCGCTGACGCGGGATCGATCGGCTGCCCACACCAACCAAAGAGTCGCAAGAAAACTCTCGATCGTCTTGGTGTCTGCAGGCATCGCAGAAGCGTCGGGAGAAGCAGGCTTCCTCGGTCATCAGGCAATCAATCCGTACGCATCAGAACTCAGTCATCAGACGCTATTTACAGTTGGCAGCGTCAGAGAAAGGAGCTAGCCCTTTTTTTACACATGAAGAAAAGTTAACCACCTTCGGTCTGGTCTGGTCATCCGAACGGAACGCGCGCACGACGGCGACAGGATCGGCACCGCTCCGTTGCATCATCTGGGTATCAGGGTATGTACGTACATACGTAGGGCAGAATGTGGTGCAGCGACGCGTATTCCGTCGCCTGCTCGACCGTGTCGCCATGGAGGAGGTTCGAGAGAGATGTGAGAGAGGGCACTGCACAAGGATTTGACCGAGGATGGGAGGAAGGCGCAAGGCACGGGGCGATCGCCGTGGATTCAACGTTTGACCGTGGGATTAGAACGAGGATATAAATAACTACTGGCCCATATGGTCTGCATGGGAACAAAGACGTCGCTGAGGCCACACCAGCACAGCACAGCATCTTAATCTACTAACCCGGATCCAGTTCTTAACGCCAAGATAATGAAGGGCCACTTGACTGTCGGTACTCGTTCGCCTTTCCTTCCTTTCGTTTCTATACAAAGCTTTCGTTTTCGTGTGTGCTTTACGCAGGATTTGTTTCAGGGCCGGATTAAGTCTTCTTGTACGTTCGCCAAAAAAAAATTTAAAGACCCGCAAACTTTGCTTTGGAATATCTGGGTTTTATGAGATCTGAACCAGCCGAAAGAAAACCTCTCTCGCCTCATTTCCCATTCATAGTAGGGGTCGGGTGTGGAACAGAGTAAATAAAAATGACAAGGCAAGGGTATGGGATAATGGGAGCACCTATGCTTGAGTTCATATTGAATCACTTTCCACCCGGAGCACTCCTCTTCCTCCTGTCACGTAGCCTTCTTCTTCCCCGTGTCGTCCCAACACATAGACCTGACCTCTTACACCGGCCTAACCGTCTGTTTGTTGTCGCGCCGCCACAGCTTTCTGGTCTGCCCGAGTTGTCTCCTTTGCGAGCCCCCGCTCCCGCCATCCACATAATCTTCACCCCTCTTTTAGCACCGGCGATCCAGCTTCCCACCCACACCCAAACACCAACTTTTGCAGGCGTCCATGATCTGATGCATTGTCCCTGGCGAGCTAGGGATGTCGGGTCCGGTGTCAGAATTGTCTGAAGTATCGACACCAGCTTATGGTGAAATGTATTCATATGGAGCAAGAACAAGAATGTCTTTAATCAACATGTGCGATTGTGAGCATTTGCTGTGCCGGTGTACATCATTTTTTTATTTTTTTTAAAACGAAGGCTTAAGAAGAGCCCGGCTTTGAATTAACAAAGTCATCAACCGGCCAGGATTACAAGATCACCAACTTACAAGGAAAAGCAAGAAGAAAACAAGCGGCCGATACAAGGAGCAAAGCGAAACACTCTCAAAGGCAGCAGCGATAGCAAGCAGAGGAACACCATGCTGCAGCCATCATCCTACAAGACGACCTACACCAACCGGACTAACTACGAACTTGAGAGGATGCACCACCGCGCAAGCTTCATGATCGTAGCCGAACTCGAAGACATAAATGGACCGACACTTCTCTGGAACTGCCGCTGCAAGGGCCCCTGCCCTCTCATCCTGGCTCGAAGGATGCCGCATCGGCAGGCGGCAGCTCGGTTCACCCTAGAATCCAGAAGGAAGACGCCCAAGCTACGTATGGAGAAGGAACTAGGAGCAGACCTGCAAGCTCATAGCACACCACTCCGAGCACCGTCATCCTCCGCAGTTAAGCCACACCGAAGGGCTAGAGCTGTCGGCCACAGTTGCAGCAACAAGGGTAACAGCAATGACCACTGAAGAAAAGGCAGTGAAGCGCAGAGCCAAGCTGCCACCCGCCACCATCACACCCACAACCCGACTCTCTCGCCGCCCCTGCGATCCCCGGACTGCGCCTCCAAGAAGGAACACGACACGGATGTGTCGTCGCCGCCCGAATCAGGGGACCTAGGCTTTCACCTAGCAGGGGACGGAAGGAGGGGGAGAAGGATCCACACCACAGCCTCCAAGAAGGGGAACGACGCCTAGGGCGTCGCCTACGGTGTGGCTGCGCCTGCCAGGGGTTTCCCCGGATCCAACCCCACTCGACGAGATCGGCGCTGCTGGCGCCCGGGAAGAACGGCCTAAGCCACTGGGACCCGTATCCAGCGATGGAAGGAGCAGATCACGGCGGAGAGGATGAGATGCATCTGGCGGCGGCAACCGCGCGGGGAGGCCGCACACCAGCGATCGGGGACCGACGCCTCCTCGTCCCCTTCGAGACCGAGGGAGGCGCCTCACCAGCTCCGGCGGGAATGGCCCGCCGCCAGAGCCACCCCGCGCTCTCCGCCCGGGGCCGCCGTCCCGGATGTCGAGGCCCTCCACGCAACGTGGAGCCGCCGGATCCCCCGCCGCCACCTTCATCGGTGTCCAGCACACGCCGGCGCACACCTCTGGCGGTAGAGGAGGGGAAGGAGGGGGAGGAGGGGTGTGAAGGCAGCGGTTAGGGTTTCCCCCGAGTCGCCTCGGAGGAGACGACGCGGGGGCGGGTGGGGGGGGGGGGGGGCTGGGCTCACCCTGTCACATCATTATTATTATTTTGAAATGGAGGCGTAAGCTTTGCCTCATCCATTAATTAAGAAGGATAATAGAGTTTGTTTGTTACGCCACACGTATTACATAAGGTCCATTACTCTTCCGGCATTATGCAACCCAATTTGTGTTCATCCGCAGTAACCCAAAGTCTAGCTTCTCTTTTGATGGTGTCGAAGATGACCGGCGCAGGTGTTGACTTGTGCCTGGATATACGAGTGTTTCTCTCATTCCAAATGGTCCACCCAACTAGCATAGTGAGAGATGCCATGGCCTTTCTATTGGGGATGTTGCGCCGGTGTACATCATTGATTTTCAAAGGTTGAGTGTCTTGAACTCCTTTTGTTCTACTACTAAAAGCATATGTGCAACACATGTTGATATTAGGGAATATATTAATTACATGTAGATATGAGGTAAGATGTATTTGCACATTAATTATGTAATTTACACTGACGTTAAAATTTGGTATAATATTAATTCGGTGCTAAACAGGCTGAACGCTCATCATTGTATCAATATAGGCCGTTGAATTGACCTACATTGATGGCTGAGATTAGTTGAATCTGCCCATTTAAATATTCTTATATTGGTAGTACTACATAATTGTCATGTGTGTTTCAACAGGTTATAAATATTCAATTATGTTAGCCTATGATTTACCTGTCTATATTACTATAATTGTGTAAATAAATATTTATCAAATCCTGCCGGTGATTTACCTATCAAATCAAAAGTTTGGCTTTGGCGCCCTTATATTTTGATCGGTTGGGCCATGCATGGTATGTAAATTATGAAATTGAGACAAAAGGTAAATAAATTGCGGTGATACGTGAAATTGACGTCAAAGGTAAGTAAATCATGATGAAACAACGGACAAAAAACATGGTGGAACAATAAAACCGGCTGGACGAAAAAAAAACCCGGTGAAGGGGCGTAATGAGAGGGGAGGAAGCGGTTGACGAATAATTCTGCCGAAAAGGAGCCTTACGTATGTTCTAAGTAAGGTAGAGATAAAGATAAGGACAGAGAGTAATAGAGTAGAGATAAAGAGTATAGATACAAATATGGATATAGATACGCCAAAGAAACCATGCTTCATTAAGTTCAGTGATGAAAAGACCCTTTATTGAAAGAAACAAAATCGCAAAACAGCAAATGTGCATGAGTACACCAACACAAGGAACAAAACGGAGGCGGCAGTCCGATCCAGGTACTCACAACTGACGAGTGAAGATCCACCAACCCGCAACCTCTATTTGTACAGATGCATGCACACCACGCCACGACTCCCTCCATTTCTCCCCACCACCTGGTCTGCTCTGGCCATCTCCCCTCCCCTCTCCGGCTCTTCCCCTGAGAAAGCGAGGCGTGAGCGTGACGACCCAAGCCCATGGCGCCTTCCCGCCGCGGTCAACGCGCCACCACCGGCCTCGCCGTCCTCCTCCTGCTCTACGCCATCTCCGCATGCTCGCTCCTCCCCGCCGCCCGCGCCCAGGCCACCGCCTTCACCAGCACCCGCAACGGCAGCGAGTTCACCACCTTCTCCTTCCCCTCCTTCGGCAACTCGCTGCGGCAGCTCCCCGGCAACCTCACCGTGTTGGGCAACGCCACCGTCAACGGGAACGCTCTGCAGATCACGCCGGACACCAGGAACGACCCGGAGAAGTTCCTCATCAACCAGACCGGCCGGGTCATGTACCCCAGAGCCTACGTGCTCTGGGCCGCCAACGCGTCCAACTCCAGCGCCGACGGCCGGCGCCTCGCCTCCTTCTCCACCGTGTTCAAGGTCAACCTCTTCCGCGCGACCCCGTCCGTCAAGGGCGAAGGGTTCGCGTTCCTCATCGCGTCCGATGGCGGCGCGCCCCCGCCTCCCGGCAGCCACGGCGGCTACCTTGGCCTCACCAACGCGTCCACCGACGGTAGCGCCGCCAACGGGTTCGCGGCCGTGGAGCTGGACACGGTGAAGCAGTCCTACGACCCCGACGACAACCACGTCGGCCTCGACGTGAACGGCGTCCGGTCCACGGTCGTCGCCTCCCTCACCCCCTTCGGCATCGACCTCGCGACCAACAACACCGACGACGACGGCAGCCACATGGTCTGGATCGAGTACAACGGCACGGCGCGGCACGTGTGGGTGTACATGGCCAAGAACGGCAGCAGGCCGGGCACTCCCGTGCTCGACGCGCCGCTGGACCTCTCGAGGGTCCTCCTCGGCAAGAAGGCCTACTTCGGCTTCTCGGCGTCCACCGGCGTGCTGTACCAGCTCAACTGCTTGCACAGCTGGGACATGACGGTGGAGCTTCTCCCCGACGGCAGCAGCCCCGGCAAGCAGCCGCTCTCCGGCTGGAAGCTCGGGCTTGCCATCGGCGTGCCGTGCGCCTTCGCCCTGGCGCTCGGGCTGTTCGCCGGCCTGTACATCAAGAGCAGGCGGAGGAGGATCGGGGACGACTCGAGCTCGATGGTCCGGAGCACCATTAACTTCGCGAGCATCCCCGGGGTGCCCAAGGAGTTCGACTACAAGGACCTGAGGAAAGGGACGGGCAACTTCGACGAGAAGATGAAGCTGGGGCAGGGCGGGTACGGTGTGGTGTACCGCGCCACCGTGCTCGGGGAGCACGGCCAGAGCATGGAGGTCGCCGTGAAGCAGTTCTCCGGGGCCAACACCAAGGGGCAGGAGGACTTCCTGGCCGAGCTCAGCATCATCAACCTCCTCCGCCACCGCAATCTCGTCAAGCTCCTCGGTAAGGAATTGTTTCTTCCTCCGCTCATCTCTCAATCAAAGATTTCCGTTCATCGCTGCTCCGTTTTAGAGTGCTTGATTGAGATATTCTGCAGGGAATTGGTAGGAGTACATCATAGGATATGCCTAGATTTTTTGTACGGAAACGTCTAGTTCTTTTTTGCAACAGTGCTGATAAAAGTAGGCTAAAAAGAAGTTGCCAAAAGGGCTAGCACATGAAAGTGAACTTTTGATTATGCCAAAAAAAATTGGTCGCGTGAAAAATGAGTTGCCCATGTAAGTCGGAAATGTCAAACGCCGTCTATGGATAGACAAAAGTACGGGCATTTTCAGATTACGTTTCATCAAAGGATAAAGATGCGAGATACTGATGGTTTAATTTAACAAAACAACTATAATAAACCCACAATTGCCTATCTTACCAAGAATTTAGGACTACTAGTATTACTCCTAGATTTCAAGCTGACGGCTCCAGTTGGAGTTGGCACCCAAATATCAGTGACTAGCCAGTTCCTAGCTAGTGAAGGTTTGTTTGCTAATATGATATGGTTTGGGATTTGGGATCATGATTGAACTGTAAGCAATGCATATAACAAAATGCTCCGGATGCCAATTTGACGACGCAATGTTTGACCCGTCCACAGTACTTGATGCTTTACATTCTGAAGTACTGTTTGGTAGTACTACTTTGCTTGCAAAGTATGCCGGACAAAGTGAGCAGCACTCATCTCTGCTCTGACTTAGACAACCTGGTCGCTAGAACAAAAAATACAGTCTATAATTCTCCAATTAACTGTTCACATTTCTCTAATACAGGTTGGTGCCACCAGGATGGCGTGCTGCTGCTGGTGTACGACTTCATGCCCAACGGCAGCCTGGACAGGCTCCTCTTCGGCGGGCCGGAGGCCCCGGTGCTCACCTGGGGCCACCGCTACAACATCGTCGCCGGCGTGGCGTCGGCGCTGAACTACCTCCACCACGAGTACGACCAGCGGGTGATCCACCGCGACATCAAGCCGTCCAACATCATGCTGGACGCCGCCTTCAACGCGCGGCTCGGCGACTTCGGCCTCGCCCGCGCGCTCGAGACCGACAAGACCTCCTACACCGACAAGCTCGGCGTCCCGGGCACGCTCGGCTACATCGCGCCGGAGTGCTTCCACACGGGCCGGGCCACGCGGGAGTCGGACGTCTTCGGCTTCGGCGCCGTCATCCTGGAGATCGTCTCCGGCCGCCGCATCTCCTGCAGCAACGCCGCCGGGTGCAGCCAGCTGCTGGAGGGCGTGTGGCAGCTCCACGGCGCCGGCGAGGGCCGCATCCTCGAGGCCGTCGACCGGCGGCTCGCACCCGGGGAGTTCGACGAGGGCGACGCCGAGCGGCTGCTGCTGCTGGGCCTCGCGTGCAGCCACCCGAACCCCGGGGAGCGGCCCAGGGCGCGCGCCATCGTGCAGATCCTGGCGCGCTCCGCGCCGCCGCCGGACGTGCCGGCGTCCAAGCCGGCCTTCATGTGGCCCGCGCTGCCGGTCGTGCTCGGGGACGACGACGGGGAGATGCCGGTGTCCGGGACCAGCACGGCGCTGACCTCCTCGTCGTCGTACTACGCCTCGTCGGCGGGGTGGACGACGCAGAACTACCTGCTGACCAGGGAGCACGACGTGACGGACAGGGACATGCCCACGGCGTGAGCTGACCGCCGGCGAGCCTGCCGGCCGCCGTGCCAGGACGTACGAGTGAGTCAGTCAACGGCGAGCGGGATCAATATCAACATTTAGTCGATCGTGTGTTCACGATGGTGAGTTCTTGACACCGACGTGGCGAATAAGATGTAGATAGTGATCAGTGTGCATGCCAAGTTGTGATCAAGCTGTGTCTGGATTGGGAGCTATAGCTTTTTATTTCTGGGATAAAGTGGGTACTATAGTACAACTTCAATCTGATCTTATTGTTGATTGCCATTTGCCGTCGTGTCCGATTGCGACTGTGTGTAAATAGCTAGCCGACTTCTCGGTGTTTCTAATGAGAAGTGACCGGTTCTCCGTGCTGGCTTTCAATTGGTAGAAGAGCTGATATTTGTACCACAATACCAAGCAGTGATTTTGTAAAGTTAAATTGTTGTTACTCCCTCTCTCCCAGTATACAGGGCGTACGCGTACCCCTAAATCATCAATTTGACCAACCTAATACAAGTCATATATTACAAAAAATACACCAATATAGACTTGACATGTTCTATTTTCAAACGTTATAAATTTTGTGTTATATAGTTTATGTTAGGGTGATAAATTGGCAACCTAGGTATACGCGCAGGACTTGTAAACTGAAACTGATGGAGTATTCGCAACTGATATTTCCTCATGCAGCTGGAAAAAATCAACTTTCTAGTCGGTTTCCATGGTCCAAGGAAGCGCAACCCCAAGCCGGAATTGAGGATGGTGTCGTCGACCGCGGCTTCCACGGCGAGGGCTAGCCAACAATGAGCCGAAGGCTCCTCGCAAAAGAAAAAAACGAAGGCGGGGACGTCATAGAATCGCCAAAAAAGGTGAGTCTAGGTTGATGGTGAGCTGCATATACTTGATTGTTGTTAGCGCCTATGAAGAAGGAGATTTAGAGGGATGGTCAGGGCATGAAGCGGCAAGGAGTGGGGGTCGGTATTTGCCGGATGTCGGATCGAGAGAGGAGAGCAGTAGGAAAGGGGATAGATGGCGCGACACTTGACTAAAGTTTAGAAACCTCCTCGAATTATAGATCTTTTATGCCAAAGCAGGATCCCCTACAGAAAAATGTAAAATAGTCTATATAGTATGCTTAACACCAATTGTGTAACAACATCATACGATTTTTGGGACTACCTACTGCATTTATGATGATATTTATACAAAATTATGTAATTGTCACATGATTGTATTGATATTTAGAAGCTGTGTTGTTTACACATTGTATATGTGAACTTTGGCATCCCAATACCAAGATCATAGGGGCCGTTTGGTTTCTGCCTAAGGCAATCCTGCCAACCGAGGACACACCAAGGGCATGTTCGGATGGTAGCCCACGGCTGCCATGCCAAATTCTTGGCGTTGACTGGAGTCACTACTAGGGAAAAGCCTAGCAGCAGCGCGGGTTCTAGGTATATCAGTAGCGCAGGAGGCGGCGCTACTAATAAGGCGCTACAGCTAACTCGTAGCAGCAGCGCGTGCGCGCCCGCGCTGCTGATATACAAGTGTAGCAGCAGCTTTCTTACAGGGAGCTCGCTACTGCTAATAGCTATAGCGTGCTTCTCCTGTGCGCGCTACTGCTACTATCGCGCTGCTGCTAACTTTTCTCCACTCGCTACTGCTAATTTTAGTAGTTTTTTGTTTTTTTTTCTGCATATTTGTTTTGTATTTGAACAGGCTTTATAGAAGAATCTTTAGCACATACAAATGTCAGCATGATACACATACAAATGTCAGCATGATACACATACAAATGCCTGCGAGACCACAAATGTAATCATAGCATATACATACAAATAGTCTCATTATAATCATCATCCAACACAAAGTGGTATCTTGTCATCATCTCGAAAATAGCGATACATGCAAGTCTCGAATACTTGCAACTACAACGTCATCCATCTAAACAAAGGTATACGCGAGAAGAGCTATCACTATGAGTGAGAGCGGAACTATGCAATACATGAGGTGGCGGTTACGAGTCCTCTCTCGCGCTAGCGTGAACCTCAAGTAACTAGCTTCTCCTTCTTGTCTGCTTTTGAAGCCTATATGGCTGACGCCCGAGAACCCATTCACTTGCGTCTGACACTCATGCCGCTCGTTGTACACCCCTGGAACCTTCCCTTTGTACACGACATAGCATTGCCATCTCGCCATCAAGAAACTAGGTACCTGTTAGAGATGCATCTTCATGAAGAGGATGTACAATCATATGCAACAAAATATACAAGAGCAACACGGAAAATAAAGGGTTAGCAACTAGATGCAACATACAGTACGCAAACTAATTAACTAGAGGTACACATGCCATCGTACGCAAACTAACAAAATAGCGTTACGCAAGTCCGGTAGGGACCGTGGACATCACAAAGTTTCATCGCTACAAAAAGTATACAAGTTGAACCGACACATATCATCATCATCAGCATCATAAATCACTAGAAGTTCCATCCTTCCATATCATCGAGGATGGACCCTAGCTTCTTGAACGGCGTGAGGTTTAGATGTTGCATGCCTATGCGAGTTCGGACGTCAGCTCGTGATATAGGGCCGTGGTGGAACATCCCCTTCTCATCGACGACTTCTTTCATGATGATCGTCCCAATGTCCCTTTGGATGCGAAAGAAGTCATCTCTAAGTTTATAATCCGCTTCTCTATGAGATTCTAGCCACTTGTGGATATGATCATCATTTCTGCTTGTCATGCGAAGCTTTTGGTGATCCGTGTTGAACTGAATCATGAGATGGACGATGTAGAATCCATCCTTCTTGCTTGGTTTTGGGACATGGATGCAGGAGAAGTTAGTTTATGCGCGAAACCCATCTTCTTGTTCCTTTGTTTCCCGATCTACATGTGGCCACCTCTAATGTTGAAGCCTTGGAGAGCATCATCTAGAATATTCATTATGTGGGTGTAGTCCTTTTTCTCGTAGTCTCTAGAAGGGTCAAAATACACGGCGTGGGAGACTTGCAGGTAAAGAACGATAAGGACGGCGCGCCCGTTGCTGCGGGGAAAAGACACCTCAAATTATTCTTCATATGAGCGAGAAGGAATGATTGAAATGTATGAAAAGGTTGTCCAGAACTAACTTACTTTGGATGATAAGGCACGAGGACAATTTCGTGGTCCTTATTCTGTACCATGAAGTTTTGGAGGTAGTCCCTAGCAGTTTCACGCTCAAAGTCGCCGAGACTCAAGAAAGACTCGTGCATGTAGTACGGATCCGCCACACAGATTTGCGAGACTTCTTCACTCTTCATGACGGAGCTCATATGTAGCGCAAAAAGGCGGACGATTGTAAAATCGAGCCGCCTTGTCAGAAACATCTCAAAGATATGGTCAAACCGCAGGAAGAACACCTCCGCGGGCCGTGTGTCGACTTAGCACTTCCCCTCAGGCACACGAGCCGCGTATGTCGGATATCCTGGATCCTTTGAGGCTAGTAGGCTTTTCTCAGTCGACAACACATGGTCGTGCAATCTCCTGAGATCCCCTGATAGTGCCTCCAGCTGTTTCAGCGGTAGCATTGGCTCGCCCGTGAGATGGAACATGGCCGCACCTTTCACGGGTACACGCTCTTCAGAATCCATCATCTGGCTATTATGTGCACTGGCTTGTTTGGAGGAAGTTATCTTCCCCGATCTCTTCCTCTCCTTTTTCTTGGGCACACCTTCCAGACCCTTCCTTAACCCCTGCCCCAGGGTTCCCGGGCTAAGCACTATACGACCCCGGCTAGTTGAGCCTGTGTTGAGGCGGCATCTCCAGGCGTGTCCTGTGAGGAATTCATGAAGAGAGACTTTTTGCAATCCTTCCAACGACCTTCCTGCCCGGGCATATCATCCATATCCTCATTAGCATGCTGATAGCCCAATTCGTCATATGGTTGACTCATCATATCTATGTCACAGTCATACGCGTTTGTATTGAGGAAACCCATAGGGTCGACCTCTGTCTCATCATCCATTCTCTGTTCTATAGGACCGATTACATCAGCCAGTACTATTGCACCCCCTTCATCACGTCGTCCGCCGCTCTCACCCGGCACCACAAGAGCTAGTAATTGCGTAGGCGGGGTGGTGGTCTCCGCACATGCTTTTTGATGTGTGGTTATTGGTGTGCTCTTGACCGGCTCCAGACGAATAAGATTCTTCGGCCATAGCAGCACCCAACCCTTGCGGCTTCCAATCCGCGGCGGGGTCTCGTCGTCCTCTCCCACATGCTGCACTGGAGGAGGCAAAGCCTCGTGCCCCGAGTTCACACTGGACAAGCTAACCCTGAAGTGCCCAGCAGGATCGGCTGGTTGTGGAACGTTGGTTTCAAGGGGTTCAATATCATCCCCTTTCCCACGTCCACCTTCTAGCCTTTGATCAAGTAGAGTATGGTGCACGGGGTTTATTCGCCCTGCAAATACATATGCCTATGGCGTAAAACATCCAAAAGGCAACGAAAATGGAATATTCTATATATATGTTGGTGCGACATGTAATTACCGTGACGGCGTCTAGTTCAGCCAAAGATGAAGGCCCACCTAGCGCGCCAGAGACGGAGGACGGGCTGCTATGAGCGGGAGCGACTGTGAGAGGAGGCCCGGTTGCGTGAGCAAGTGATGGTGCGGTGTTGTTGTTGTTCATGGAGTTGCTCCCGACGAAATTGGGCATCGGGAAATCATGTACCGTCTTGTCTGGATTTTCCTTCGTCCAGTTGATGATAGCTGGAACCAAGTTAGTAGCAAAATCATTTCTGCAGGCAGTTACAGCTGCATTGACTGCCTGCTGTAGCAACTCATTTTTCTCCTCGGCTATTTTTCCGCGTCCTCAACTGCTTTTTTCTCGACCGCAAGCTTCACCTTCGCGTCGATGTCCGCCTGACTAAACTTCTTTTTCTGCTTCTTGGCCTCCGGGCCCTCGTTGTAAAAAACCTTCCACGTGGCGCCGTCTCCAGCGCCATGCATACGACCATATTGCGGCCGCTGGCCCAAAGGGGGTCCCTTAAGTTCGTTCAAGGCCCGGTTGAGAGGGGTGTCCCACTTGGGCCTCATCCGAGAAGTAGGGCTTTCGGCTGCAAGCTGGTGTTGCTTCTCCTGCAGAAGGAGCGTGAACCATTTAGGAATGTGTAGTCGACTAGATATGGAGCTAAATGTAAGGTGCTAAAAGAATAATTACCAGTAGTCTAATCAATTTCCTCGTGATTTGGTCCGTGTAAAAAACCTTTTTTTCCTTGTCCCACTTGTAGCGGGCCCTGATGAAGTCACGCTCCAAGGGGTTGGTGAACTTCACGAAGGGGTCTGGGAGACCCGCGGCTTCACGTTACGCGTCCTCCTTATCCCATATGGGCCTTTTACCGAGGTAGCCACGGCTTCCGAGGCGATGCTTCCCCGTGTTCCGTTGCTGAAGGCTCTTGAATTTCGCAGCCTTAGCCTTGGCTGCCTCGGTAGTGCAAGTTTCCTTGAACTTTTCAAACTCCTCTTCCGTAAGTGTCGGATTTTCCTCCAGAATCTTGGACAGGGGCTCCTCAGCCTCAATAGCTCGTTTCACCCTCCCTTTCTAGGAGGCCAAATCATTGCTAAACATGCCCATGGCGTGATTGTTAATCTTTTTCATCTTCGGATCATCCCACGGTTGTTCTATTTTATCATCCCGGTCGGGGAACTTGAATCTCTTGTGCAACTTCGTTAGGAGCAACTGCGTCAAATGTTCTTTACTCCTTAAGTCATGGTCGTTGATGCTCGCGCATTCCCGTAAGATGCATCCTACTTGGTTCCCATAGCACTTGCGAGGTTCTTCCGGCTCTAATGGCTCAAACTTGCCAAGTGCCATCTTTGTGATCACTAGTCGTCCAATCCCTCCTCTGCTTCTTATGATTCTTCTTTTTGATAGCAGCATCGGCATCGGTACCTTTCCCGCCGGTATCTTCCCCACCGGTACCTTCCCCGCTGGTCTCGGTGCCGCCATCAGTGTCGGCGCCATCGGTGTCGATGTCGGCGTCAGTACCATCATCGAGGCCGACCTGCAAACCTTGCTTAGTAGTCAAATAGTCGAGGTACTCTTGTTCACCCTCATAATCCATCTCGTCCGCATCTTGGTCAGAAGGCCCAGTTTCTTCATTGTTCGACATGTTTCCTATGATTAAGTCTCCTCGTTTATTTCTAAAAGTATGAAAAAATGACAAATGACATAAAAAAGAAATCTATGTGCCAGCACTCGATATGCCTACTATCTAGCACAAATCATGCCAAAATTCATGGAAAATTTCGGCATGACCTTTGCTAAAATATGGACATATCGAGCGCCTGAAATTCACCGGAACGGAAATGAATCAACATCCCGGCGTAACATAGGCCACTCGGATCATTTACCAAAATTGAACCAAAACATGATGTCCAAATGACATGTCCAAATTCCAAACATGACATGTCCACATATCACATGTCCAGTTCAAATTTGCATATAAATTCAGCCTACCTAAATTCAGCCTACCTAAATTTGCATATAAATTCAACCTAGCTAAATTCGTAACTAAATAAATAACCTAATTAACCTAATTAACCCTAGCTAGCAGAGAGAGAGAGGGGGGGGGGCTGTCGTTGTTCTAAGGCTGATAGTAGAAAGGGGGTAGGTATGGAGAGGCAAGATCTCAGCTATGATGAAGGTGTACACACGAGTTTTACGAGTTCAAACCCTTCTTAGAGGAAGTAACAGCCCTACGTCTTGGTGCCCGGAGGCAGTCGATTGGATTATATGTGTGATGTTACAGGGGGTGTGAACCCTTGTGCCGGAGGAGGAGGGTGGCTTATATAGAGTTCGCCAGGACCCTCTCTGCCCTCCATTACAAGGGACTTAATGTACATAAAGTGGGGGCGTTACTGGTAACGCCAGCCTTAAGTTTTGTTAATGACCTTAAAGACTCCGGAGTGAATGCCTGCCCGTTGTAACGCTGAGTGACTCCTAGTCTTCGGGAGGTCGAGTGATTCTCCGGATGGTCGAGTGACAGTAGGTAGGAAGACTCCCGAGTGACATGATGTCAAGTGGATTGCACTCGACATCTTCGACTGGGGGTCTCATGCTGCCTCTTGAACTTCTTGTCTTCTTGGGTAGTGACCTTGGGTAGGACGTATAGGTCAGGCCTATGACCCTACCCCAGGTCTGTATCCTCATCAGTAGCCCCCGAATGGATTAAGGTTCGAGTGGAACGTAGGTTGGAGTTGGACTTGTTCTGAATCTTGCACCTTCGCGAGCGTTTTCTGCAAGATGGAAAATTCGCGTTGGTACTTCAGCGTCGATTCGAACGCCTTGATCCATTTAGAGAGTCGTCGACTGAACTTGTGGCGTCATTTGCCGAGTGCTGTATTGGAGTGCAAGATCTTGGGCGCGATTGGCTGCTACGTATCCCGGATTTCACGGGATACGAAATTTCGGGGAAGCACGTGGGTCGGGGAGTGCCGAAGCGGGCGGAGCGGATAAACAGCGATGCCTCGATTCCTGCGCCACCTCTTTTGCCACGTATGTTGCGCGGAACTGTTGCGGGATTTGACAGGATTGCCTGGTCCCACGCATCAGCCACTCGGAAGCGACCCTTTATAAGGCGACGGGGCCGAGGTGTCTGCACTGTGCACGCTCGTTCCTCCTTCTTCTTCCTCCACTTCTTTGCCGCGCCCAGTCTTCTGTTTCGCCGCCGCCGCTCTGCCGCCATGGTGAAGTACAAGACGGTGGCGCTAGAGCACGCAAAGAAGGCGAAGGGGTCATCATCGCGCGCGGGGCTGCCACCGGGCTGGATCCAGGGTGATTGGATCCGGTCTTCGATTCGGCAGGAGGATCTGGACGAGCTGGCGGAGTCTGGGCTGATCGCCAAGGGAGCGGCAAGGTTGCCGGGGGGGAGATGGAGCCTCAGCCTCGACTGGGTGAGTGCGTTCTGCTCGCCACCCACGTCGACCGGGGTTTTTCGCTTCCTCTGCATCCTTTCTTCCGGGGGTTCTTGAATTTTTTCGGCGCCCAACTCCACCATTTTTCTCCTAACACCATCACGTATCTGGCCGCCTTTGTGTCGATGTGTGAAAACTTCTTGGGGTGTCCACCGCACTGGGGTCTTTTCAAACATATCTTCACCATCCGCTCCCAGTCGGTCAAAAAAGCTAAGTCGAGTGACTCAAAGACCAATGTCATCCAGATGTGCGGGGGTTTAGGTATCCAAAAAAGGCATAGGAGTTCTTTCCCTGCTATGACTCTCCCTGAATCTGTTAGAAGCTGGCAGTCGACCTGGTTCTACTGCTAGGACGCCGTAGCTCCAGGTCAGTCGACCGGCCTCCCCCACTTCACATTCGACCGTGTTCAGACCCCTTCTCCACTCAAAGTGACCGCTGTTGAGAACGTGGAGACGAAGATGCTGGTGGAGAAAGTGGTTCAACTTATCAACGAGGGTGTCACTGGCCTGGACCTGCTGGAAGTGTTCCTTAGTCGATGCATCCAGCCTCTCTAGGCTCATGATCATCCTATGTGGTTGTACTCCGGTCCTGAAGATACCGCTTGGGTCCACCCAGAGGAAGTATCGTTCGAGACCGTGGCCATGTGGTTGAGGAGTATCACAGGCAATCAGGACAATCCCAGAGGATCCAATCAAGTCGTCCCTTTCAGAGACAACAATCCACCCGACAAGGTATGCCCTTTAATTCCGACCACCTGGCATATATATTCCGACTGCACTTGATGTCGACTAACTCTTACTTGACTTTTTGTCTTGTAGGTTTTCACCGAGATGTATTCAATGCCCAACGGCGAACAAGCTCTGGAGCAGGGCTAGGAGGGAGAGGCCAGCGCAGAAGAGAGCAGCGACTGGGAGTCTTCGGATGAAGAGGAGGAGGAGGAGAGCGAGGAATCGGACGACGAGGAAGAAGTTGACTCGCCGCCGCGTTCCGAGCGTCGATCCTAGCAGCAACACGACCCGACAGGCGGGCGCGAGAAGACCGTGGCTCCGAGTACTCACGCTCAGAAGTGGGCACTCAGACGTCGACTCCGGAGCCGACGGAGAAGATCACCAAGCAGCCCAAGGTTCTTCCTCCTAAGACTCGGAAGACTTTGCAGCGGATCAAGTTGGACGTACCAGTGGCTTCGGGGTGAGTACCACACTTGTGTTTATACAGACCGACTGAAATTTCTGTTATGACCAATTGGATTACGCATCTTTCCAGTCCCACCTCTACCGCTACTAACATGGATGTTGATAAGGCACCAGGAGATGAGGAGGCTACCTCTCAGGCTGGTAAGTCCGTTCGACCGAGTTTCATTTAGTCGAGTGGGTAGTCAATCGGTTGAACATTTGATATTTCTCCCTTTTTGTAGCTCCGCAAGAAATCGTTGTGCTCCCTGATGATGATGAAGAAGCACCTCTTCAGGAGAGGAAGAATAAGAGTGGAGGCTCGAGCAGGAGGAGGTTTGAAATCCAAGTCCCTCAGTCGACGCTGGCGCTTGAGGCGGTGGTCGAACATTCCGGAGGGCCGGTTCGGACCAACGTCACATTCGCCAGCCCGCTGACGACTGGTTGTCCGTCGGGATCAACTGCACAGACTCCTGCCACTCCGGTGCAACTCCACACGTCTGACCCAGTAACTGCTTCGACTACATTGGAGCCATCACTCTTTGTCGTGTATCAGACTCCAGATGAGTCGCCGAGTGCCGCTAGGGAAGCTCTTCGTCAGGTGCACCTTGTCATGGAGCAGGTGAAGGTGATGCATGAAGCTAGTCAGGTGGCTTACAACTCCAGCTCTGCCCTTCACACCAATGTTCAGGTCAGCAAAACTCCGACTGAACTTTTGAGTGTTGTTTTATATCTGATCACCCACTGGGGTGTTCCTTTGTTCAGAGTTTAGGAAATCTTCCACTCCGCTCGCCTTGAGCTGAGTCTCAGTAGACTGTTCGAATCAGTGGGGGCACACCGAGTGCACCCACTGGGTGTAGTCCCCGAGACCACGGTCGACTGCTGGCAGTCGACTGAGGTCTTAAGATGTATTCTCTTTCTTCCTTTTTCTTGAACTCACGCTGGGCAGACCCTGCTGAGTATCGATGCGGACCAGTGGGGGCATGCTAAGTGAAGGAAATATGCCCTAGAGGCAATAATAAAGTTATTATTTATTTCCTTATATCATGATAAATGTTTATTATTCATGCTAGAATTGTATTAACCGGAAACATAATACATGTGTGAATACATAGACAAACATAGTGTCGCTAGTATGCCTCTACTTGACTAGCTCGTTTATCAAAGATGGTTATGTTTCCTAGCCATGGACAAAAGAGTTGTCATTTGATTAACGGGATCACATCATTAGGAGAATGATGTGATTGACATGACCCATTCCGTTAGCCTAGCACTTAATCGTTTAGTATATTGCTATTGCTTTCTTCATGACTTATACATGTTCCTGTAACTATGAGATTATGCAACTCCCGTTTACCGGAGGAACACTTTGGGTGCTACCAAACGTCACAACGTAACTGGGTGATTATAAAGGAGTACTAAAGGTGTCTCCAAAGGTACATGTTGGGTTGGCGTATTTCGAGATTAGGTTTGTCACTCCGATTGTCGGAGAGGTATCTCTGGGCCCTCTCGGTAATGCACATCACAATAAGCCTTGCAAGCAATATAGCTAATGAGTTAGTTACGGAATGATGCAATACGTAATGAGTAAAGAGACTTGCCGATAACGAGATTGAACTAGGTATTGGATACCGGCGATCGAATCTCGGGCAAGTAACATACCGATGACAAAGGGAACAACGTATGTTGTTATGCGGTTTGACTGATAAAGATCTTCGTAGAATATGTAGGAGCCAATATTAGCATCCAGGTTCCACTATTGGTTATTGACCGAGAATAGTTCTAGGTCATGTCTACATAGTTCTCGAACCCGTAGGGTCCGCACGCTTAACGTTACGATGACAATTATATTATGAGTTTATGAGTTTTGATGTACCGAAGGAGTTCGAAGTCCCGGATGAGATCGGGGACATGACTAAGAGTCTTGAAATGGTCGAGATGTAAAGATCGATATATTGGACGACTATATTCGGAGTTCGGAAAGGTTCTGAGTGATTCGGGTATTTTTCGGAGTACCGGAGAGTTACGGGAATTCGCCGGGGAGTATATGGGCCTTATTGGGCTTTAGGGGAAAGAGAGAGGAGAGGTTGGGCGCCCCCCCAAGGCCTAGTTCGAATTGGACTAGGGGGAGGGGCTGCGCCCCCTCCTTCCTTCTCTTCTCTTCCCCCTTTCCTTGACTCCTACTCCTACTACTTGGAAGGGAGGAATCCTACTCCCGGTGGGAGTAGGACTCCTCCTTGGTGCGCCTCCGCCTAGGCCGGCCACCCCCTCCCTTGCTCCTTTATATACGGGGGCAGGGGGCACCCTAGGACACACAAGTTGATCTACGGATCGTTCCTTAGCCGTGTGCGGTGCCCCCTCCACCATATTCCACCTCGGTCATATCGTCGCGGAGTTTAGGCGAAGCCCTGCGCCGGTAGAGCATCATCATCGTCACCACACCGTCGTGCTGACGGAACTCATCCCCGACACTTTGCTGGATCGGAGTCCGGGGATCGTCATCGAGCTGAACATGTGCTGAACTCGGAGGTGCCATACGTTTGGTACTTGGATCGGTCGAATCGTGAAGACGTACGACTACATCAACCGCGTTGTCATAACGCTTCCGCTTACGGTCTACGAGGGTATGTGGACAACACTCTCCCCTCTCATTGCTATGCCATCACCATGATCTTGCGTGTACGTAGGAAATTTTTTGAAATTACTACGTTCCCCAACAGTGGCATCCGAGCCAGGTTTTATGCGTAGATGTCATATGCACGAGTAGAACACAAGTGAGTTGTGGGCGATACAAGTCATACTGCTTACCAGCATGTCATACTTTGGTTCGGCGGTATTGTGAGATGAAGCGGCCCGGACCGACATTACGCGTACGCTTACGCGAGACTGGTTTCACCGTTACGAGCACTCGTGCTTAAAGGTGGCTGGCGGGTGTCTGTCTCTCTCACTTTAGCTGAATTGAGTGTGGCTACGCCCGGTCCTTGCGAAGGTTAAAATAGCACTAACTTGACGAACTATCGTTGTGGTTTTGATGCGTAGGTAAGAACGGTTCTTGCTAAGCCCGTAGCAGCCACGTAAAATTTTCAACAACAAAGTAGAGGACGTCTAACTTGTTTTTGCAGGGCATGTTGTGATGTGATATGGTCAAGACGTGATGCTATATTTTATTGTATGAGATGATCATGTTTTGTAACCGAAGTTATCGGCAACTGGCAGGAGCCATATGGTTGTCGCTTTATTGTATGAAATGCAAACGCCCTGTAATTGCTTTACTTTATCACTAAGCGGTAGCGATAGTCGTAGAAGCAATAGATGGCGTAACGACAACGATGCTACGATGGAGATCAAGGTGTCGCGCCGGTGACGATGGTGATCACGACGGTGCTTCAAAGATGGAGATCACAAGCACAATATGATGATGGCCATATCATATCACTTATATTGATTGCATGTGATGTTTATCCTTTATGCATCTTATCTTGCTTTGTTTGACGGTAGCATTTTAAGATGATCTCTCACTAAATTATCAAGAAGTGTTCTCCCTGAGTATGCACCGTTGTGAAAGTTCTTCGTGCCGAGACACCACGTGATGATCGGGTGTGATAGGCTCTACGTTCAAATACAACGGGTGCAAAACAGTTGCGCACGTGGAATACTCAGGTTAAACTTGACGAGCCTAGCATATAACAGATATGGCCACGAAACACGGAGACTGAAAGGTCGAGCGTGAATCATATAGTAGATATGATCAACATATTGATGTTCACCATTGAAAACTACTCCATCTCACGTGATGATCGGACATGGTGTAGTTGATATGGATCACGTAATCACTTAGAGGATTAGAGGGATGTCTATCTAAGTGGGAGTTCTTTAGTAATATGATTAATTGAACTTTAATTTATCATGAACTTAGTCCTGGTAGTATTAGCATATCTATGTTGTAGATCAATAGCTCACGTTGTTGCTCTCCGTTTATATTTTGATATGTTCCTAGAGAAAAATTGTGTTGAAAGATGTTAGTAGCAATGATGCGGATTGGATCCGTGATCTGAGATTTATTCTCATTGCTGCACAGAAGAATTATGTCCTTAATGCACCGCTAGGTGACAGACCTATTGCAGGAGCAGATGCTGACGTTATGAACGTTTGGCTAGCTCAGTATGATGACTACTTGATAGTTTAGTGCACCATGCTTAACGGCTTAGAATCGGGACTTCAAAGACGTTTTGAACGTCATGGACCATAAGAGATGTTCCAGGAATTGAAGTCAATATTTCAAGCAAATACCCGAGTTGAGAGATATGAAGTCTCCAACAAGTTCTATAGCTAAAAGATGGAGGAGAATCACTCAACTAGTGAGCATGTGCTCAGATTGTCTGGGTACTTCAATCGCTTGAATCAAGTGGAGTTAATCTTCCAGATAAGATAGTGATTGACAGAATTCTCTAGTCACCATCACTAAGTTACTAGAACTTCGTGATGAACTATAGTATCCAAGAGATGACGAAGACTATTCCCGAGCTCTTTGCAATGCTAAAAGCCGCGGAGGTAGAAATCAAAAAGGAGCATCAAGTGTTGATGGTCAACAAGACCACTAGTGTCAAGAAAAAGGGCAAAGGGAAGAAGAAGGGGAACTTCAAGAAGAACAGCAAACAAGTTGCTGCTCAAGAGAAGAAACCCAAGTCTGGACCTAAGCCTGAGACTGAATGCTTCTACTGCAAGCAGACTGGACACTGGAAGCGGAACTGCCCCAAGTATTTGGTGGATAAGAAGGATGGCAAAGTGAACAAGGGTATATTTGATATACAGGTTATTGATGTGTGCCTTACTAGTGTTTATAGTAGCCCCTGAGTATTTGATACTTGTTCGGTTGCTAAGATTAGTAACTCGAAACAGGAGTTACAAAATAAACAGAGACTAGTTGAAGGGGAAGTGACGATGAGTGTTGGAAGTAGTTCCAAGATTGATATGATCATCATCGCACACTCCCTATACTTTCGGGATTAGTGTTAAACCTAAATAAATGTTATTTGGCGTTTGCGTTGAGCATGAATATGATTTGATCATGTTTATTGCAATACGGTTATTCATTTAAAGTCAGAGAATAATTGTTGTTCTGTTTACATGAATAAAACCTTCAAATGGTCATACACCCAATGAAAATAGTTTGTTGGATCTCGATTGTAGTGATACACATATTCATAATATTGATGCCAAAAGATGCAAAGTTAATAATGATAGTGCAACTTATTTGTGGCACTGCCGTTTGGGTCATATCGGTGTAAAGCGCATGAAGAAACTCCATAAAGTTGGATTTTCAGAATCACTTGGTTATGAATCATTTGATGCTTGCGAACCGTGCCTTTTGGGCAAGATGACTAAAACTCCGTTCTTCGGAACAATGGAACAAGCTACTGACTTATTGGAAATAATACATACCGATGTTTGCGATCCAATGAGTGTTGATGCTCGTGGCAAGTATCGTTATTTTCTGACCTTCACAAGATGATTTGAGCAGATATGGGTATATCTACTTGATGAAACATAAGTCTGAAATAGTTGAAAGGTTCAAAGAATTTCAGAGTGAAGTGGAAAAATCATCGTAACAAGAAAATAAAGTTTCTGCGATCTGATCGCGGAGACGAATATTTAAGTTACGAGTTTGGTCTTCAATTAAAATAATGTGGAATAGTTTCACAGCTCACGCCACCTGGAACACCACAATGTAATGGTGTGTCCAAATGTCGTAATCGTACTTTACTAGATATGGTGCGATCTATGATGTCTCTTATCGGTTTACCACTATCGTTTTAGGGGTTGTGCATTAGAGACAGCTGCATTCACGTTTAATAGGGCACCATCTAAATCCGTTGAGACGACACCGTATGAACTATGGTTTAGCAGTAAACCTAAGCTGTCGTTTCTTAAAGTTTGGAGTTGCGATACTTATGTGAAAAAGGTTTTCAACCTGATAAGCTCGAACCCAAATCAGAGAAGTGCGTCTTCATAGAATAGCCAAAGGTAACTATTGGGTACACCTTCTATCACATATCCAAAGGCAAGTTATTCGTTGCTAAGATGGATCCTTTCTAGAGAAGGAGTTTCTCTCGAAAGAAGTGAGTGGGAGGAAAGTAGAGCTTGATAAGGTAATTTGTACCTTCTCCCGAATTGGAAAGTAGTTCATCACAGAAATCAGTTCTAGTGATTCCTACACCAATTAGTGAGGAAGCTAATGATGATGATCATGAAACTTCAGATCAAGTTACTACAGGACCTCGTAGGTCTTCCAGAGTACGGTCCGCACCAGAGTGGTACGGTAATCCTATTCTGGAAGTCATGTTACTTGACCATGATGAACCTATGAACTATGAGGAAGCGATGATGAGCCCTGATTCCGCAAAATGGTTTGAGGCCATGAAATCTGAGATGGGATCCATGTATGAGAACATAGTGTGGACTTTGGTGGAGTTGCCCGATGATCGGCAAGCCATATTGTATAAATGGATCTTCAAGAGGAAGACAGATGCTGATAGTAGTGTTACTATCTACAAAGCTCGACTTGTCGCAAAAGGGTTTTCGACAAGTTCAAGGTGTTGACTACAATGAGATTTTCTCAACTGTAGCGATGCTTAAGTCTGTCCGAATCATGTTAGCAATTGCCACATTTTATGAAATCTGGCAAATGGATGTCAAAACTGCATTCCTTAATGGTTTTCTTAAACGAAGAGTTGTATATGATGCAACCAGAAAGTTTTGTCAATCCTAAAGGTACTAACAAAATGTGCAAGCTCCGGCGATCCATTTATGGACTGGTGCAAGCATCTCGGAGTTGGAATAAACGCTTTGATAGTGTGATCAAAGCATATAGTATTATACAGACTTGCGGTGAAACCTGTATTTACAAGAAAGTGAGTGGGAGCTCTGTAGCATTTCTGATACTATATGTAGATGACATATTGTTGATCAGAAATGATATAGAATTTCTGGATAGCATAAAGGGATACTTGAATAAAAGTTTTTCAATGAAAGACCTCGATGAAGCTGCTTACACATTGAGCATCAAGATCTATATAGATAGATCAAAACGCTTGATAAGATTTTTTTCAATGAGTACATACCTTGATAAATTTTTGAAATAGTTGAAAATAGAACAGTCAAAGAAGGAGTTCTTGCCTGTGATGCAAAGGTATTAAGTTGAGTAAGACTCAAGACCCGACCATGGCAGAAAATAGAAAGAGAATCAAAAGTCATTCCCTATGCCTCAGTCATAGGTTCTATAAAGTATGTTATGCTGTAAACCAGACCTATTGTATACCTTGCTCTGAGTTTGACAAAGGAATACAATTTTGATCTAAGAGTAGATCACTCGACAGCGGTCAGGAATATCCTTAGTGAGGACTAAGGAGATGTTTCTCGATTATGGAGGTGATAAAAGAGCCCGTCATAAAAAGTTACAACGATGCAAGCTTTTACACCAATCCAGATGACTCTAACTCTCAATCTAGATACATATTGAAAGTGGGAGCAATTAGCTAGAGTAGCTCCGTGCAGAGCATTGTGGACATAGAATATTTGCAAAATACATACGGCTCTGAATATGACAGACCCGTTGACTAAACTTCTCTCACAAGCAAAACATGATCATACCTAAGTACTCTTTGGGTGTTAATCACATAGCGATGTGAACAAACCCTTTGGGTGTTGATCACATGATGATGTGAACTATGGGTATTAATCACATACAGATGTGAATATTGGTGTTAAATCACATGGCAATGTGAACTAGATTATTGACTCTAGTGCAAGTGGGAGACTAAAGGAAATATGCCCTAGAGGCAATAATAAAGTTATTATTTATTTCCTTATATCATGATAAATGTTTATTATTCATGCTAGAATTGTATTAACCGGAAACATAATACATGTGTGAATACATAGACAAACATAGTGTCACTAGTATGCCTCTACTTGACTAGCTCGTTTATCAAAGATGGTTATGTTTCCTAGCCATGGACAAAAGAGTTGTCATTTGATTAACGGGATCACATCATTAGGAGAATGATGTGATTGACATGACCCATTCCGTTAGCCTAGCACTTGATCGTTTAGTATATTGCTATTGCTTTCTTCATGACTTATACATGTTCCTGTAACTATGAGATTATGCAACTCCCGTTTACCGGAGGAACACTTTGGGTGCTACCAAACGTCACAACGTAACTGGGTGATTATAAAGGAGTACTACAGGTGTCTCCAAAGGTACATGTTGGGTTGGCGTATTTCGAGATTAGGTTTTGTCACTCCAATTGTCGGAGAGGTATCTCTGGGCCCTCTCGGTAATGCATATCACTATAAGCCTTGCAAGCAATGTAGCTAATGAGTTAGTTATGGAATGATGCATTACGTAATGAGTAAAGAGACTTGCCGATAACAAGATTGAGTTAGGTATTGGATACCGACGATCGAATCTCGGGCAAGTAACATACCGATGACAAAGGGAACAACGTATGTTGTTATGCGGTTTGACCGATAAAGATCTTTGTAGAATATATAGGAGCCAATATGAGCATCCAGGTTCCGCTATTGGTTATTGACCGAGAATAGTTCTAGGTCATGTCTACATAGTTATCGAACCCGTAGGGTCCGCACGCTTAACGTTACGATGACAATTATATTATGAGTTTATGCGTTTTGATGTATCGAAGGAGTTCAGAGTCCCGGATGTGATCGGGGACATGACGAGGAGTCTCGAAATGGTCGAGACGTAAAGATCGATATATTGGACGACTATATTCGGAGTTCGGAAAGGTTCCGAGTGATTCGGGTATTTTTCGGAGTAACGGAGAGTTACGGGAATTCGCCGGGGAGTATATGGGCCTTATTGGGCTTTAGGGGAAAGAGAGAGGAGAGGTTGGGCGCCCCCCCAAGGCCTTGTCCGAATTGGACTAGGGGGAGGGGCTGCGCCCCCTCCTTCCTTCTCTTCTCTGCCCCCTTTCCTTGACTCCTACTCCTACTACTTGGAAGGGGGGGAATCCTACTCCCGGTGGGAGTAGGACTCCTCCTTGGTGCGCCTCCTCCTAGGCCGGCCACCCCCTCCCTTGCTCCTTTATATACGGGGGCAGGGGGGCACCCTAGGACACATAAGTTGATCTACGGATCGTTCCTTAGCCGTGTGCGGTGCCCCCTCTACCATATTCCACCTCGGTCATATCGTCGCGGAGTTTAGGCGAAGCCCTGTGCTGGTAGAGCATCATCATCGTCACCACGCCGTCGTGCTGACGGAACTCATCCCTGACACTTTGCTGGATCGAAGTCCGGGATCGTCATCGAGCTGAACGTGTGCTGAACTCGGAGGTGCCGTACGTTCCGTACTTGGGTCGGTCGGATCGTGAAGACGTACGACTACATCAACCGCGTTGTCATAACGCTTTCGCTTACGGTCTACGAGGGTATGTGGACAACACTCTTCCCTCTCGTTGCTAAGCCATCACCATGATCTTGTGCGTACGTAGGAATTTTTTTGAAATTACTACGTTTCCCAACACTAAGTGCACCCACTGGGTGTAGTCCCCGAGACTACTGTTGAATATTTGATTCGACTGTAGTCTTAGAGTAACTTTTCTCTGTCATTGTCTCTTATTCTTGTCGACTGACATATCTTGTCGACTGACATATCTCTCTTGCTGACTGCAGAGGTCTTGTGATCTTGGGGCTCAACTTTCCGAATTAACGAAGAAGCATATCAGTGTTGAACTTGACCTTGAACTCGCAAAGAAGAATCTCGAGTCTGCTCAACAAGAGACGGCCATCATGGGAGGTAATCATTCGACCGTTTTGTTTGCTTTGTAGCTCGCACTTCGTACTAGTTCTTCTTTCAGTCTCTTTGAACCGAGTGACTTCACACAAGCAGATGTGCGTAGTGAAAATCGCCAACTTCAGGCTCGTCTGAAGAGTGTTGTTTCTTTAGATAGGATGAAGGAGGCTTTGGAGAAGAAGGACCTGGACCTTGCTGCTGCTCAGAAGGAACCACGTGAGAAGACGAAGCTTGCGGACCAGAAGCTGGCTTCAGTCGGCAAATTGGAGGAGGAGAATGCGAAGTTGAAGACCACCATCTCGGAAGCTAATCAAGAAGTCGAGCAGCTGAGGAAGGACAAGGAGAACCTGACCACAGAAGTCGGCGGCCTCAGAGCCAAGACAGACAAGCTAGAGTCCTATCTGGAACAACTTGCCGCGAAGCTTGTTCTAAAGCTTGAAGTTATGGTCATTTGACTGGTCAATTTGTCGTCGCCTGAAGTTTGTTGTTATATTGTTGACTCGTCGTTTTTCGTGATGGGACAGAACTGTGTTAGGACTTTGAAGCTGAAACCGGGCAGGTCGAGACAGGTCTCGACCCCATCAATTGTCCCATGAAAGATGGCGTTGCAATGAACCTGATGCAATTGGAGTCACGCTTAGATGGTGCAGTCGCTTATCTGGCTCGACTGAAGGCGGCAATGACCCAATTGGACGCTAAACTTTGGCCTCGGGCGGAACTTTCACAAGACCTCGAGTCGCTGATGACTCGACTTAATCAGATCCCAGGCCGAGTGCAAGAGTGGAAGAAGTCCTCTGCTCGCTGTGGTGTTGACGTCGCCTTGTCATTGATCCGAGTGCACTGCAAGGAGGCTAAGGAAGACAAGCTGGCTGCTCTCAAGGTAGCGAATACTAAGAAGCACTCCTTCCAGTCTTTCATGGACACCTTCCTTGAGGCAGCCACTCGTATTGCCGACAGCATCGACCTCGACAGCTTCTGCGATCCGGCCAATCCTTCTCCCGCCGAGTGACTAAAAAACATTATGCTTCACCTTTATTTGCCTCAGAATGCCGAGTGATTTTGTAATCATTAAAACTCCTTCGGGCCTGACGCCCGAGTACTTTAATCTGTGGTTAGGAAGCTTTTGGATTTATCTTCGAATACGTTGTGTTTATCTTCGAGTGAAATGCGTTCTTCTCTCGGATTGGTTTCTGTTTGCTTGATGCAGCTTCTGAAGAAGAATCGGCAGTCGACCATTTGGACGAACCTTGAGCAGCATCGATCAGCTCATCAGCAAGGCACTCAGCAATGGTCTTGACATTCTTGTTAGTCGTCTATTTTGGTGTCAGCCGTTGGATGGGCCTTTGACAGTGCGCACAATCTCGTGCTTCTTCTTGACGGTGCAGCCCCCCCCCCCCCCCCCCGGGGGGGGGGGGGGGGTCGTAGTCGACCCGCACCATTCGGCAGGGCTGGTTAACTCATCAACAAGGTATTCAACAATGGTCTTGACGTTCCTGAGAGTGGCTCACCTTGGCAACACGCTCAATCTCGTCCTTCTTCTTGATGGTACAACTCTGGAGTGGGGGTCGTGGCCGGCCCGCACTTTGCTAAGTCCCGAGTGAGAAGATCAATTTTCACTCAGGAGGGTTTTCAAAACTTAGGCGAGTACTGGATTGCAGCTAAGCCCCCGAGTGGGAGGGCTGCTCCACTCGGTAGGATTTTTCAAACTTAGGCGAGTACTAGACTGCAGCTAAGCCTCTGAGTGGGACGATTGCTCACCACTCGGTAGGATTTTTCAAACTTAGGCGAGTACTGGACTGCTGCTAAGCCCCCGAGTGGGAGGATTGCTCACCACTCGGTAGGATTTTTCAAACTTAGGCGAGTACAGGACTGCAGCTAAGCCCCCGAGTGGGAGGATTGCTCACCACTCGATAGGATTTTCCAAACTTAGGCGAGTATTGGACTGCAGCTAAGCCCCAGAGTGGGAGGATTTCTCACCACTCGATAGGATTTTTCAAACTTAGGCGAGTACTGGATTGCAGCTAAGCCTCCGAGTGGGAGGATTGCTCACCACTTGGTAGGATTTTCCAAACTTAGGCAAGTACTGGACTGCAGCTAAGCCTCCGAGTGGGAGGATTACTCCCCACTCGGTAGGATTTTTCAAACTTAGGCAAGTACTGGACTGCAGCTAAGCCTTCGAGCGAGAAGATTGCCCTCACAATCTCGTCCTTCTTCTTGACGATGCAACCCCGGGGGGCATGGCCGACCCATACCGTTTGGTAGGACTTTTTAAACTTAGGCGAGTACTGGACTACAGCTAAGCCCCCAAGTGAGAGGTAGACTCACCACTCGGTAGGATTTTTTTATTACTTAGGCGAGTACTGGACTGCAGCTAAGCCCTCGAGTGAGAGGCAGACTCACCACTCGGTAGGATTTTTTATTACTTAGGCGAGTATTGGACTGCAGCTAAGCCCCCGAGTGAGAGGCAGACTCACCACTCGGTAGGATTTTTTATTACTTAGGCGAGTACTGGACTGCAGCTAAGCCCCCGAGTGAGAGGCAGGCTCACCACTCGGTAGGATTTTTCAAACTTAGGCAAGTACTGGACTGCAGCTAAGCCCCCGAGTGAGAGGCATGCTCACCACTCGGTAGGATCTTTTCTTCGACTTAGGCGAAACGGATTCGCAGCTAAGGCACCCACTGGGGGATTTCAGAACATGTAAAAAATGAACAACAATCATTCAGAAGACTGTAAAATCATGTCTTTTGATAATCAAACTAAAGGGTACTTCTTATTACATCTCATCAGTTCTAAATACTTAAGAGTAAAAAGAGCGGAGCAGTTCCGCATTCCAGGCGCGTGGCTCATCTTTGTTGTGTTCGACGTTGAAGAGACGATACGCTCCGTTGTGGAGCACTTTGGTGATGATGAAAGGGCCTTCCCAGGCAGGAGCGAGCTTGTGTGGTTTCGGCTGGTCCACTCGAAGAACCAGGTCTCCTTCTTGAAATGCCCGATCCCTTACGTTTTTGGCATGGAATCGACGCAAGTCTTGCTGATAAATGGTCGACCGGATCAAGGCCATCTCTCTTTCTTCTTCCAGGAGATCGACTGCATCTTGCCGAGCCTGCTCTGCTTCCTCTTCTGAGAAGAGTTCGACTCGAGGCGCATTGTGGAGCAAATCACTCGGGAGTACGGCTTCGGCTCCGTAGACTAAGAAGAATGGAGTCCGTCCAATCGACCGATTAGGAGTTGTCCTCAATCCCCAAATTACTGATGGGAGCTCGTCGACCCAAGCCCCTGCTACATGCTTGAGGTCACGCATCAACCGGGGTTTCAATCCTTTGAGAATCAATCCATTTGCTCGCTCAGCCTGCCATTCGACTGAGGATGAGCGACCGAAGCATAGTCGACCCTCGTGCCTTGGGAAGTGCAAAAGGCCCTGAATTCATCAGAATCGAAGTTCGAGCCGTTATCCGTGATGATGCTGTGCGGAACACCATATCTGAATATCAGTTCTCTGATGAAACTCACAGCGGTACTTGCCTCAAGGTTTTTAATGGGCTTGGCTTCGATCCACTTGGTGAACTTGTCGACTGCCACCAGCACATGAGTAAATCCACTCTTACCAGTCCTCAGAGGTCCAACCATGTCCAATTGGCAGCCTTCACACTTGTCCACTATTTCTTTTGCCATCTCATTGGCTCGTGGCCAGTAAAATCCGGCTCGGTATGCTTTGGCCACGATGGTCCGAGAGGACGCATGGTGAGCATAGGTCCCCGAGTGAATATCATTGAGGATCATTCGGCCTTCTTCTGGCGTGATGCACTTCTGGCAGACTCCAGTTACACTTTCTCTGAACAACTGTCCTTTTATCACGTAAAGGCCTTAGATCGTCAGACGATTTGTCGAGCCTCTTCTTCATTCTCTGGAAGTTCTTTCCTAAGAATGTATGCAATGTACGGCACTTTCTAGTCGGGAGTAATGACCAAAACCTCCACGACCAAGTCGACCACGGCTGGGATTTCGACTTCAGTCGGATATGTGGCGCTCTTGGGCTGTGGCGACTCTTCGGTGAAAGGATCTTCCTGAACTGAAGGTGAATGAATATGTTCCAAGAACAAATTGCGGGGAATGGCCTCTCTCTTTGAACCTATCTTTGCTAACTCATCTGCAGCTTGATTTTTCAGTCGGGGTATATGGTGAAGCTCCAATCCTTCAAACTTCTTTTCCATCTTTCTCACAGCATTGCAATAACCAGTCATGGCTGGGCTTCTGACATCCCATTCCTTCATCACTTGATTAACCACCAAATCTGAGTTGTCGTATACCATAAGGCGACAGTCGCCGACTGAAATGGCCATACGCAACCCGTATAAAAGTGCTTCATATTCCGCTTCATTATTGGAGGAATCAAAACGAATCTGGAGAACATAGTTAAGCTTATCTCCACGGGGGGACACCAATACTACCCCAGCACCCGATCCATTCAGCATCTTGGAGCCATCAAAGAACATAGTCCAATGCTCCGAGTGAAATTGAGTCGGTAGTTGCTGCTCAATCCACTCGGCAAGGAAATCTGCGATTGCTTGGGAGTTGATAGCTTTCTTTGCCTCAAACTTGATATCCAATGGAAGGAGTTCAATCGCCCATTTCGCCACTCGACCAGTTGCATCTCTGTTATTCAGAATCTCAGATAATGGTGCGTCGCTGACGACTGTAATGGAGTGATCAGAGAAGTAATGTGCAACCTTCTTCATGGTCATGTATATTCCATAGACAAGCTTCTGATAATGAGGATATCGTTGCTTGGATGGAGCCAAAACTTCGGAGAGATAATAAACTGGGCGCTGGACCTTGTAGGAGTTTCCTTCCTCTACTGGCTCGACCGTGAGTACTGTACTGACAACCTGTCCAGTGGCTTCAGTAAAGGCTCTTTGCTGATTGGCGCAGCGAGCACCGGCTGGGTGGAAAGCAGGGTTTTGAGTTCTGCAAACACTGCATCAGCTTCCTCAGTCCACTCGAACTTATCAGATTTCTTCATCAGTCGGTAAAGAGGCAAGGCCTTTTCACCGAGACGAGAAATAAATCGACTCAAGCGCCAAACAACCAGTCAACTTCTGAACGTCATGCACTCGCACAGGGCATTTCATTCAGAGGATGGTATCAACTTTTTCCGGATTGGCGTCGATCCCTCGTTCGGAAACAAGAAAACTGAGTAACTTTCCTCCTGGAACTCCGAACGTGCACTTTGATGGATTAAGCTTGATATCGTACCTCCTTAGGTTGGCAAAGGTTTCTGCGAGGTCAGTCAATAGGTTGGAACCTTTGCGAGACTTGACCACAATGTCGTCCATGTATGCTTCCACATTCCGATTGATTTGAGTGAGCAGGCACTTCTGAATCATTCTCATGAATGTGGCTCCGGCATTTTTAAGACCAAATGGCATGGTGACATAGCAAAAGCACCCGAATGGGGCGATGAAGGCTGTTTTTATTTCATCAGGACCATACAACCGGATCTGATGATACCCGGAATATGCATCTAAAAAAGACAAGCGCTCACACCACGTAGTCGAGTCAACAATCTGATCGATGTGGGGGAGAGGGAAGTGATGTTTCGGGCAGGCCCGATTGATATGCTTGAAATCAATGCACATACGAAGTGAATCGTCCTTCTTAGGGACCATGACTACATTGGCAAGCCACTCGGACTGGTAGATCTCTCAGATGAACTCTGCTGCTAGCAGCCGAGCCACTTCTTCGCCAATCGCTTTCCTGTTCTGCACGACGGACCGCCGAAGGTGCTCTTTGACGGGTTTTGCCTTGGGGTCGACACGCAAACGGTGCTCAGCCAGTCCTCTGGGTACACCCGGCATGTCAGAGGGTTTCCATGCAAAGATGTCCCAGTTCTCACGGAGGAACTGGATGAGCGCTTCTTCCTATTTGCCGTCGAGTGTCGTTGATATATGAGTCGGCGTGGCATTGGGATCGGTCGGGTGAATATGAATCGGCTTTGTTTCACCAGACGACTGAAATGCGGAATCTGTGGCAGGCTTCTTGGCTCGGAGCAAATCACTCGGATCTGCATTCTTCTGATACTCTTGAAGTTCAACAGCTGCCATCTGCGCATCGGTAATTTTGGAACCTTTCTGGAAGCATTCCTCCGCCTTCTGCCGATTGCCAGTAACTGTGATCACACCTTTGGGGCCAGGCATCTTCAAATTGAGGTACACGTAACATGGTCGAGCCATAAAACGTACGTATGCAGGCCTCCCCAGAATGGCATGATAAGCACTCTGGAAATCCACGACTTCAAATGTCAACTTTTCCTTACGGTAATGCTTGGAATCACCGAAAACTACGTCGAGAGCGATCTGGCCGAGTGATTCGGCTTTCTTTTCGGGGATAACACCATGGAAACTCATATTGCTCTCGCTAAGTTTGGACATCGGAATGCCCATCCCCTTCAAGGTTTCAGCATAAAGGATATTCAGACCGCTACCACCGTCCATTAACACTTTAGTCAGTCGAGTGCCTTCGACCACGGGGTCGACCACCAGTGCTTGCCTCCCAGGGGTGGCTACACGAGCAGGATGGTTTGACTGGTCGAATGTGATGGCTGTCGGAGACCATTTAAGGTATGTGGTCGTCGTCGCTGGAGCAACCATATTCACTTCTCTGTTGATAACTTTCAACCGACTCTTGCTCTCAACATCTGCAAAAATCATGAGGGTGGAATGACTTTGGGATAATTGTCGTCTTCCTCTTCATCCTCATCTTTGTTCGACTCTTTCTCCTTCTCATTGGGCTGTTTTTCTCGGAACTGCTAGATCAGGAGTCGACATTGCCGAGTGGTATGCTTAGGGTAGATCGGATTACCTTCTTCATCTTTCTTCGTGTGGATGTGACATGGCAAATCCAACACATCATTCCCTGCTTTATCCTTTACCTTCTTAGGGGGGCCAGGGCCCTTTAGGTTTTCCCTTAAACTTTCCTTGAGCCACTGCCGCAATCTCACCGGGTGCCACTGGCTCGGCCTTACGCTTCTGTTTCTGACTGGAATTACCTCCACCCGCCTCTTGGCCGACTGGCTTACTCTTCCCGCTATGGAGTCGATCCTCTTCTCCTCCATTAGCGTACTGGGTGGCTATCTCCATCATCCGAGTCAGAGTTATATCTCCAGTCCGACCGAACTTCAGGACCCACTCTCTATATTGGACGCCTTCCTTGAAGGCGCACACTGCTTGATGCTCTGATACATTTTCAACAGTGTGATGCAAAGTGGTCCACCTCTGAATGAAGTCCCTCAAAGTCTCACTCGGCTTCTGCACACAATGCTGTAACTTGGTCAATCCTGCTGGTCGCTTGCAAGTGCCGTTGAAAGTTCTGACGAACACTCGAGCCAACTCTTCCCAACTGTATATACTACATGGAGCCAACTGAGTCAACCATGCTCGGCCCGACCCTTCCAACATCAGGGGAAGATGTTTCATCACTACTTCATCGTTTCCGCCTCCAATTTGCATAGCCACTCGGTAATCCTCAAGCCAAGTTTCGGGCTTGGACTCTCCAGTGAACTTACTGACTCAGGTTGCCAACCTGAAGTTGGGAGGAATCACCGCCGCCCTGATGGCTCTGCTAAAACACTCTGGTCCTGAAACATGCACTCTGCTGCCACTTGGACGATCTCTGCCTGGGTCTTCCCTATGCGCTTTGTTCCGGTCGACCAGGCCTTGAACAAGAATGGATCTTGCATCGAAGCCTGGCTCCCTTCGGTCAACTGGTGCTCTGCGCTTGCCACTGTGACGGTGTCTATCATCGTTCTGTCGAGGCACATATGACGCACTCCTTGGAGGAGGCGTAGGCACTCGACGACGATTGTCGCGGTCGAGCTGATGATCATACTGTCCACGGCCTTCACGCTGCAGGAGCGATCTTGGGCTGTGGACCGACTGAGCTGTATCCGCTACTACGGATCTGCTGTGAATCCTATTCCGCGACTGAGACACTATGGTGTTCTGCTCTCCTGCTGCCCGAAGTAGGGCTCGGATCTGCATCAACCCTCTGCCAGCCTCCGACTGGGAAGGTTAGATCGACTCTGCTATTCGGGCCACAGCTGTGAGGTTCTGAATCGGAGTACGGTATACCTTAGGTGGAGGCGGGAAAAGCTGCCGTCGACTAGACTCAGGGACCCGCTCCCGAGCCCGCTCGTCGAGAGCATGTTGCAGGTTCTCCAGTCGAGTGCGCTCAGCCAAATTAGCCAAGCGCGCCTCCTCCAAGGCCCGAGCCTCGGGGGTTTCTCCAACGATGGGTGTGTGGAGTGCATCCATGTTGCGGTGACGAAGTTCTTCCCTCTGCTGCAAAGAAAGGGGTTCGGGATGGTATTCCTCATGGACGCGCGACGGATCGCCACCACCATCTTCGCCGTCTTTGCGATGGAAGCCAGGTGGACCACGCGGACCATCAACCATCAAGACTTCAGCCACAGGGTCGCTGCTATCGCACTCGGATGCGGTCTTTGCGGAGCCAGTCGACAGATCGAACAGGCCGTGGAGAGTTTCATCGGGCTGGATTGCCGCGACTTGATGGGTGGCCAAACGCCAAGCCACCACGTGTTTCACCCACCGCTGAAGCCGCGATCGACCAGATCGCTTGCGGCGGCAAACAGCGGGGAGTGAAGACACCATCGGAGCCGACTTATACTGGGTCGATGGCTGCCGTAGAAGGACGCCGCGAACACACGCGCGAAAGTGTGTCGCCCCTCGGATGGGGAGCGCCTCAATGTCAAGGGGAGCTTCCTGAAGCCACGCTGAGTCGTCGGCGACGAAAACGAGCGCGCCGAGACGGATCTCGCGGCTCCCAGCCAATCCGCCACCGGAAACCATGATGATGATCAAAAAACTTGCAACTTCACCAACAAGTCGCTAAGACACCTGCCCCACGATGGGCGCCAACTGTCGTAGTTCTAAGACTAACAGTAGAAAGGGGGGTAGGTATGGAGAGGCAAGATCTCAGCTATGGTGAAGGTGTACACACGAGTTTTACGAGTTCAGGCCCTTCTCAGAGGAAGTAACAGCCCTACGTCTCGGTGCCCGGAGGTGGTCGATTGGATTATATGTGTGATGTTACAGGGGGTGCGAACCCTTGTGCCAGAGGAGGAGGGTGGCTTATATAGAGTTCGCCAGGACCCTCTCCGCCCTCCATTACAAGGGACTTAATGTACATAAAGTGGGGGCGTTACTGGTAATGCCAGCCTTAAGTGTTGTTACTGACCTTAAAGACTACGGAGTGAATGCCTGCCCATTGTAATGCTGAGTGACTCCTAGTCTTCGGGAGGTCGAGTGATTCTCTGGATGGTCGAGTGACAGTAGGTAGGAAGACTCCTGAGTGACATGATGTCAAGTGGATTGCACTCGACATCTTCGACTAGGGGTCTCATGCTGCCTCTTGAACTTCCTGTCTTCTTGGGTAGTGACCTTGGGTAGGATGTATAGGTCAGGCCTATGACCCTACCCCAGGTCTGTATCCTCATCGGGGGGTTTACAGAGGGTGCAGGGGTGAGGAGGCAGGCCCGACGACGACCGAGGTTGGGAGGGGAGGAAGCAGAGGAGGGAGGCGTGGCTTGTCGGGGTCGGGGGCGAGCGCCGGGGCGCGGCAGTGCGACGGGGGAAGAGAGAGTGGGGATTTGGGGGGAAAGAGGTGGGATGAAGCAAAGAGAGGGAGGATTTTGGGTTAAGTGGACGTAGCAGTAGCGCGTTTAGACCAAACGCGGCGCTACTAATACAGGTAGCTATAGCGGGTTTTAAGGAAAACGCTACTGCTACCTTGACGAGCTGTAGCTCTTTTTCAGTAAACCGCTACTATTATAACCAGTTTTCCTTTTTCTTTTCCTTTATTTTCTCTCACTTTTTTTCAGTAAACCGCTACTACCTTGACTAGCTGTAGCGAGAGCAGTGAACGAAGGGAAGGCGATATATATTGCATCATTTGACAGTTAAATATGTATACAAAATAGGAACATATATATTACATCATTGGACCCATGCATATTAATGGCTAAGTGTGTATACAAAATAGGAATATATATATATATTACTTCATTTGACCGATAACATGCGGTTCCTCAGCGTTGACGTTTTCGTTTTTGAGTCAGCTTCTTTCCCTTCTTGTTCGTCGAAGAATAATTGAGCCCCTCATTGTGACTTTGCCTTTTCCATGGAGTACGATTTTTCTTAGGTAATGTAGTATTGATTCTTCTTTTGACGTATACTTCATCATCATCGTCATCTTCCCTCATTGGGTTGCCGTACTGATCGTAGTCTTCCTCGTTGGCGACTCCATCCATTCCAATGATGTTCCTTTTGCCTCTCCTCACGACAACACGGCTAGGATTGCGCGGGTCGGTTATGAAGAAGCATTGTTAATGTGCTTAGCGTGTACCCATGGCTTGTTTTTTGCGATAGCGTTCACGGTAGCGCTCCTGGCGTCGGGTATAGTCATGGTAGTGAAAATCCGGCTTTCTCTTTCAACATTCTTAGCCCATCTGACACGGAACATCGTCGTGTTGTGCAGTCCAGAGTAGTCAAGCTCCCAAATGTCCTCGGCCCTTCCATAAAATCGTTCAGTTGCGCCATTGTCGCTGCCGGTCATGCATTCCATCGTCACCCCTGAGTTCTGATCATCACTGTCCATATCCTTGGCCTTCGTGTAGAACGTGTATCTGTTGATATCATATGCCTGATAGGTTATGAGGTTGGGCGAGGGGCCATGTGCTAAGGCGTATATGAGTAATTCGTCCTTAGAGCCCTCCTCCGGGGATTAGCAATAATATGCTCTTTGAACCAATGCAGGAAAGTGGAGTTGTGCTCTCTAGTAACTTCGGTGTCCGTCCTGCATACCCCCCGGTCACGATACTTCTTTGCGATAATTTCTTTGTGCAGTGCCACGAAAGGATCTACCTTGTCTAGGTGTTGTAGCACTACCAAGTTTGCTCTGTCAAAGTCGTTGCGTCAATCTGAGTATGCCACGTGCAGTTCCTTGTGACCATTGCAGTGACCTTCTCCTTCAAGCCTCCCATCGTGCTTGCTAACGGGCAAACCAACACTAACACCAGGCGGCTGGTCTGTGCCATATAAAAAATTCTCGCAGAAAGAGATGCACTCTTGTGTCACATAGCCCTGGACGATGCTTCCATCCGGACGGGACATGTTACGAACAAATCCTTTGATGATCCCATTCATCCTCTCAAACGACATCATGTTGTGCAGGAATGACGGCCCCAGGTCTATTATGTCATCCACAATATGGACACACAGATGTACCATCACGTCAAAGAACGTGGGCGGGAAGTACATCTCAAGCTCATTCAGTATCACAACGATCTCTTCATGTAGCCTACGGAGCTGCTTCACACTGATCGACTTTCGAGAGATGATGTCGAAAAAGTTGCAGAGACCAATAAGCGTGTCACGGACGTGCTTGTCCATTATCCCTCTAAGGGAAACAGGTAGTATCTGCGTCATCATCACATGACAGTCATGGGACTTCATCCCGCTGAACCTTTTCTTGTCCGTGTCTAGATATCTGCTTATCTTGCCACAGTAACCGGAACTAACTTTGACTCCGGTAAGGCACTTAAATAATTGATCGATCTCAGCCTGACTTAAGGTGAAGCAAGAAGGGGGGCAATAATCCTTTTTCTTTATTTTCTTGCCCTTCTTCTCCCGTGCCTCTGTCTCTGTCTCTATCTCGTCTGACATTTTACAGGGCGGCATGTGCAGATCTTCCCTGATTTTCAAATCTTGCAAGTCTTCTCTTGCCTTCGGCCCATCCTTGGTCTTATCCGGCATGTTCATCAGTGTTGCGAGCAAGCTCTCAAGGACATTCTTACAGATATGCATTTGATCAAGGCAATGAGGTGTATCGAGTTTGTATCAGTACTCCAAGTCCCAGAACACAGACCTCGTCTTCCATACCTTCAGCAGCGGCTCCGGCGCCTTTCTCATCGTCTTTCCCGACGCGGGGCAGTCCTTCTAGTTTTTCAACAGCTCATCGATTTCGGCACCGCTCCGCTTACGTGGAGGTCCTCGATGCTCAGCTTGACCATTGAATAGATCTCCACGGTTTCTGCATGGGTCGTCCTGTTCAAGCCATCTTCGATGCCCCATGTACACGATTTTCCCAGACCCGCCATCTTTCCTTGACGTTAGCTGCTGAGACGTCGTATCATCCATGCACCGCGTGCATCCGCAATATCCATGGCACACCTGTCCTGCGACATATCCGTAACCGAGATAGTCGTGCACCATTGTAATCAGCGTGGCTCTCATGTAGAAATACTCGCCTTTCCTGGCGTCCCATGTCTTGGCCGGTGTTTTCCATAACGTGTCTAACTCCTCTTGAAGTAGCCCAGATACAAATTAATATTATTTCCTGGTTGTTTCGGACCTTGAATAAGCATGCTCATGTGAATGTACTTAGACTTCATGCACAACCAGGGGGAGGTTGTACATCCATACAAACATGGGCCATGTGCTATGGTTGGTGTTCTGGTTGCCAAACGGATTCATGCCATCGATACACGCGCCGAGCACGATGTTCCTTGCATCACATTTGAAAAAACCGATAGAAGCTGTTCAACACTCTCCACTGGCTTCCATCCTTGACGTGTCTCAGCTTCGGATCATCTCCATCGTCGGGCTTCTTCCTCTCCGTGTGCCAGCGCATTAGCTTTGCTTCCTTGGGATCTACAAAATACCGCTGGAGACGGGGTACCATACAACTTTCTAGGGACATTTCTTCCCGGCCTTCTTGTATCGAGAAGCATTGCACACCGGACAGCTTGTTTTTTCCGCGTGCTCCTTCCGATAAATTATGCAATCGTTGATGCATGTGTGGTATCTAACGTGTGGCAGATCAAGAGGGCACACGATCTTCTTGGCCTCATCAACACTAGTAGGACATAGATTCCCTGCGGGAAGAACATCCTTTAGGTACTTGAGATGCTCATCGAGGCTAGTGTTGGTCCATTTGTTTTTAGCCTTCGTCTTCAGGAGTTGGAGCGTGAAACTCAAGCGGGTCACCACAGGATTGCAACCATCATACAATGGAGTGTTCGAGTCTACCACCAGTTGCTCAAACTTAGCCTCCTCTCTAGAAGCAGCTCTCTCAGTACTCGTCTCCTTGCGAAGCAATGCTTGAACATGAGGGTCCCGCACGATTGAACATAGTACCAACGAACTCTGCTGCGTGGAGTCCATGTCATTCTCTCTGTCGCCAAGTCCGGCCCCTTCTCCTCCGCCATGTCCGGCCCCTTCTCCTCCGCCATGTCCGGCCCCTTCTCCGCCGCCATGTCCGGCCTCTTCACCGCCGCCATTATCGATCATCTCTTCGTCTTGCCCTGTGTCATCATTGTCTGCCCCATCGGCGTCCTCAACATCGTCATCCTCATCTTCAATTATCCATCGAGTATAGCCATCCACGAAACCAGTCATGAGCAGGTGCGCTTCGACACGACCATCGTCATGGGGGTCGAGCCAAACTATTCCTTTGCATTTTCGACACGGACATAAAACCTCTGTCCGGTTATTTTCTTTCATGTCCTGCACCGCCGACCGCAACCACCTGTCCACCATCGTTCCACTGACCATCGTGAACTCTGCACGGTAATAATAAACAAATTGATTATAAAAATGCGTGCATGCATCAAAGTCATACAAAAATTCGGCATGACCTTCCCTAAAAATAGGACATATATAGATCTAGAGTTTGCCCAGAATTCGCCAAAACGGAAATAAATCGACATTTCGGCAAAACATAGGCAACTCAAAAGCACAATTTGGCGTCAACTCATGCCACACACACAATTTCCATCATATCTCCCAATTATCATATCACACACACATAAACATATTTCCATTTTGCAAAAGCATGAAATTTTAGTCACCTCTATCTCGAGATCGAGCACACGGTGGAGATGATGATGTAGGGAGATCAAAAGTGCACAAAGCTCTTCTTGACAAAGATAGATCTAGTTAGGGGGCAAATAGGTCACTTAACTAAATGCTACATCTACCTAGCTAGCTAATTTGGGAGGAGACAACTTCAACTAGTGGAGGGGGAAGGAAAAAGAGAAAGGAGATGCATTAATGGAGGTGGTGTAGTTAGCTAGGAATAATGAAGAGAGAGAAAGGTATGTAGAAGAGGGAGAGTAATGGGGAAGAAGTATTGAGGAAGAAGAAGAGTGAGGGAGGGAGGATGTGGGGTAGGGGAAAGGGAAGAGAGGAGATGGGGGAGGGGAGGACGGTGGGAAAAGGTGGTGGGCTGGTGCGGCTTAGCAGTAGCGCGGGTGGTAAAATGCGCTGCTGATAAGAAATTAGTAGCAGCGCGCTTCCCACACAAGCGCTACTGCTAACTGGGACCAACAGTGTGCCCAATTTGAAAATTAGCAGCAGTGACCTCAGAAAAAGCGCGCTGCTACTAATGCTTTAGCAGTAGCGCGGATCGCGACAACGCGTTGCTGCTAAATGTAGGTTGGTGGACACTGCGGTCGATATTTGTAGCAGCGCGGGTTGCTCCAAGCGCGCTACTGCTAACTCTGTTTCAGTAGCGAGTTTTGCACGCACGCGCTGCTGATAATTAGCAGTAGCGCCTCTTTTTGAGCCGTGCTGCTGCTAAGATTCTGTGTATAAGGTTTTCCCTGGTAGTGAGTGCTTGGCGTCCGTTTGGATTGCAGCCGTTAATTTGGTCACCCGTTGAGCTTCTAGGTACGCACGCTAGCGAGTTTTCCAGTGGCGAATTCCTTCACCGATATTTTGGCTCGCTCCCGTTTTGGGCGGGCAGGCATGGGCGCAATTCAAAACAACTTCCAAATACTTGGCAATCGATTTTGGCCACCCCAATTTCATCAGCAAATTGGCGTGCATGTGAACTGGGATGACCGTATGGGCTGGGTGCACCAATGTATTGGTGCCAATCCAAACAGCACCCTCAGCCTGGTCAACGACCAAATTTTTGGTTGGGCAGCCGAGGGCTCCAAACAAAATAGCCTTGTAGGTCTGCAACAACCCTATATGGACCTCTTTCTCTCTACCCAGAAATATACCTTTAGTTTTCACGTAATGCAAGATTATTCATTGATTATCGATCGAGCCTAACCATTTGATTTTTTATTGGGAAACTATTACGTGTATGGTAATTTGGTAATTTGTGTGTACGATCATTATACATGACCAATCAAGTGGTGTGCTATAGTTTAGTGCTTGATTTGCATTGTCGTACATAAATGGTACACATAATATGTTGTGCAGAGCAATGTTTTTTTTAATGTCATATAGTTGATGTCAGTTTTTTCGTTCCTCCAGGCAAACATGTTGGTTGCGGTTCAATCTTCTTGCATGCATTGCAGCGCAAGGCTGGTGACAAATCAATTTTCCAAAGCATTTGGTCTAACGAGCCAAGGGTGCAAGGGGTGGCTCAAACTCACAACCTTCTGAAGGAAGGACAGGCGGGCTAACCACTTGAACTAAAAAAAGATTGTGAACATATATGGTTCAACTTGCTATATGTTTTGAAGCTAAAAGATTTTGAATTTTATTTTCATTTGAAACTTTTGGCCAAAAAAGTCCTGAATTTCTGAAGAAAAAAATCATCTTTGAAAGAACTAAAAATCCTAATTTTTGCCATGTGCCCGTTACAAATCCCCAAAGCTGCCATGTTTTTAAGAGAACAGATTTTCTAAACTTTCCATGTGTAATTTTATATTTTTTGCCATGTGCCCATTATAAATCCCAAAAATTTCCATGTTTTTAGAGGAGAAATTTTCTAAACTTGCAGTGTGCAATTCTATTATGTAGCATGGCAATTTTATTATTTAGACCATGGAAAATTTTCCAACTTGTCCAATGCATTTTTTTATTAATTTCACCATGGTGGTTTTATTATAGGTACCAAGGAAATTTAATTATTGAGACCATAGTACTTTTTTGTCGGTAGCATGAAAATTTCACTATTAAGACCATGGCAATTCTAATATTTACGCCATGGTATTTTTTTTCAGTTAGACCATGTCAATTTTATAATTTACGCTGGCAATTTTATTAATTAGACCTTGGCAATTTTACATGTCGTTTACAACTTTTTTTTTGTCTTTGGTCCATGGCATATCTATTGCACTAATCTACATAAAGAAATTTTGTTGAAATTGCCATCAGACTATATTTTTTTTACAAATTTGAACATGGCAATTTTTTTTTTGTATTAGTAGATACCATGCCACATTTATTTGCAATACACCATGGTTAAGTTAAAAATTAGAGGATGGCGGATTTACAAAGTATAGCATGGGAATTGTAAATTTATGTTTCTCTATTTTTTGTATCGATTTTTAAATTTATTTTATGGCAGTTTCTTTGCCAAAAAGTACTAAATTGGGCCTAGCCCATTTTTCTTGCGCCTTACTGGGCCAACTAGGTCGCGCTGGAATCGCAATACAGCAACACATACAAAAGAGGGGCACTGGTTCGTTGGAATGAACCTTCCCCAATGAACGTTTCATTCACCCCAGGGTGCCTACACAATAAACGATCCCAAACTATTATGGTCTTTTTGTTGGGAAACGTAGCATGCAATTTCAAATTTTTTCTACGCTCACGCAAGATCTATCTAGAAGATGCATAGCAACGAGAGGGGGAGAGTGTGTCCATGTACCCTCATAGACCGAAAGCGGAAGTGTTTCCTTAACGCGCTTGATGTAGTCGAACATCTTCTCGTTCCGATCGATCGAGTACCGAACGTACGGCACCTCCGAGTTCTGCACACGTTCAGCGCGATAACGTCCCTCGAGCTCTTGATCCAGCAGAGGATCAAAGGAGTGGATGAGTTCCGTCAGCACGACGGCATTGTGACGGTGATGGTGATGTGATCCGCGTAGGGCTTCGCCTAAGCACCGCGAGAATATGACCGGAGGCGTAAACTCTGGAGCGGGGCGCCGCACATGGCTTGGAGCAATTGGTGTGTCTCATAGCCCCCCCCCCCCCCCCCCGTATATAAAGGAGGGAGGGAGAGGAGGCCGGCCTAGGCGCGCCCCAAGCGGGGGGGGGGGGGGGGGGGGAGTCCCACTTGGACTCCTGATGACCCACAAGTATAGGGGATCTATCATAGTCCTTTCGATAAGTAAGAGTGTCGAACCCAACAAGGAGCAGAAGGAAATGACAAGCGGTTTTCAGTAAGGTATTCTCTGCAAGTACTGAAATTATCGGTAACAAATAGTTTTGTGGTAAGGTAATTTGTAACGGGTAACAAGCAATAAAAGTAAATAAGGTGTAGCAAGGTGGCCCAATCATTTTTGTAGCAAAGGACAAGCCTGGAAAAACTCTTATATAAAGGAAAATGCTCCCGAGGACACATGGGAATTATGGTCAAGCTAGTTTTCATCACGCTCATATGATTCGCGTTCGTTACTTTAATAATTTGATATGTGGGTGGACCGGTGCTTGGGTCTTCCTTGGACAAGCATCCCACTTATGATTAACTACTCTCACAAGCATCCGCAACTACGAAAGAAGAATTAAGGCAAACCTAACCATAGCATGAAACATATGGATCCAAATCAGCCCCTTACGAAGCAACGCATAAACTAGGGTTTAAGCTTCTGTCACTCTAGCAACCCATCATCTACTTATTACTTCCCAATGCCTTCCCCTAGGCCCAAACAATGGTGAAGTGTCATGTAGTCGACGTTCACATAACACCACTAGAGGAAAGACAACATACATCTCATCAAAATATCGAACGAATATCAAATTCACATGACTACTTATAGCAAGACTTCTCCCATGTCCTCAGGAACAAACGTAACTACTCACAAATCATATTCATGTTCATAATCAGAGGGGTATTAATATGCATAAAGGATCTGAACATATGATCTTCCACCGAATAAACCAACTAGCATCAACTACAAGGAGTAATCAACACTACTAGCAACCCACAGGTACCAATCTGAGGTTTTGGGACAAAGATTGGATACAAGAGATGAACTAGGGTTTGAGAGGAGATGGTGCTGGTGAAGATGTTCATGGAGATTGACCCCCTCCCGCTGAGAGGATCGATGGTGATGATTTCCCCCTCCCGGAGGGATGTTTCCCCAGCAGAACAGCTCCGCCGGAGCCCTGGATTGGTTCCGCCAAGGTTCCGCCTCATGGCGGAGGTGTTTCGTCTCGAAAGCTTGCTTATGATTTTTTTTCCAGGGTAAAAGACTTCATATAGCAGACGATGGGCACCGGAGGCCTGCTAGTGGGCCCACGAGGCAGGGGCACGCCCAGGCGGGTAGGGCGCGCCCCCCACCCTCGTGGACGGTGGGTGCCCCTTCTGGTATTTTATTCACTCAGTATTTTTTCTTAATTCCAAAAATAACTTCCGTGGAGTTTCAGGACTTTTGGAGCTGTGCAGAATAGGTCTCTAATATTTGCTCCTTTTCCAGCCCAGAATTCCAGCTGCCGGCATTCTGCCTCTTCATGTAAACCTTGTAAAATAAGAGAGAATAGGCATAAGTATTGTGACAAAATGTTTAATAACAGCCCATAATGCAATCAATATCGATATAAAAGCATGATGCAAAATGGACGTATCAAACTCCTAGTTGGATTCGCCCCCCCCCCCTCCCCTTCCTTTTTCCGAAAGGGGGAAGGGGGAAGGGGAGTGAGTACGAGAAGGAAAGGGGGACACCGCCCCCTTCCCCGAGTCCAATTCGGCCTCCTCCCTTTTGGGGGCGCACCAGCCCCTTTTGGGCCGGTGTGCCTCCCTCCTATGGCCCATATGGCCCATATCTTTCCCCGGGGGGTTCCGGTAACCCCTCCAGTACTCCGGCATGTACCCTATACACTCTAGAACCCTTCTGATGTCTGAATACTACCTTCCAATATATAAATCTTTACCTCTTGACCATTTCGAGACTCCTCGTCATGTCCGTGATCTCATCCGGGACTCCGAACAACCTTCGGTCACCAAAACACATAACTCATATAATACATATCATCATCGAACGTTAAGCGTGCGGACCCTACGGGTTCAAGAACTGTGTATACATGACCGAGACACCTCTCTGGTCAATAACCAATAGCGGAACCTAGATGCTCATATTAGTTCCCACATATTCTACGAAGATCTTTATCGGTCGAACCACAATGTCAACATACGTTATTCCCTTTGTCATCGGTATGTTACTTGCCCGAGATTCAATCGTCGGCATCTTCATACCTAGTTCAATCTCGTTACTGGCAAGTCTCTTTACTCATTCCGTAATGCATCATCCTGCAACTAACTCATTAATCACATTGCTTGCAAGGCTTCATATGATGTGCATTACCGAGAGGGCCCAAAGATACCTCTCTGATACTCGGAGTGACAAATCCTAATCTCGATCTATGCCAACCCAACAAACACCTTTAGATATACATGTAGAGCACCTTTATAATCACCTAGTTATGTTGTGACATCTGATAGCACACAAGGCATTCCTCCAGTGTCCGGGAGTTGCATAATCTCATAGCCGGAGGAATATTTATTTGACATGAAGAAAGCAGTTGCAATAAAACTGAACAGTCATTATGCTAAGCTAACAGATGGGTCTTGTCCATCACATCATTGTCCTAATGATGTGATCCCGTTGAGCAAATGACAACACATGTCCATGGCTAGGAAACTTAACCATCTTTGACCAACGAGCTAGTCAAGTAGAGGCATACTAGGGACATGGTGTTTTGTCTATGTATTCACACATGTATCAAGTTTTTGGTTAATACAATTCTAGCATGAATAATAAACATTTATCATGATAAGGAAATATAAAATAACAACTTTACTATTGCCTCTAGGGCATATTTCCTTCAGTCACCCACTTGCACTAGAGTCAATAATCTAGTTGACATCACCATGTGATTTAACATCAATAGTTCACATATGTATGTGATTAACACCCATAGTTCACATCACCATGTGACCAACACCCAAAGAGTTTACTAGAGTCAATAATATAGTTCACATCGCTATGTAATTAACACCCAAAGAGTACTAAGGTGTGATCATCTTTTGCTCGTGAGAGAAGTTTAGTCAACGGGTCTACTACATTCAGAGCCATATGTATTTTGTAAATTTTCTATGTCTACAATGCTCTGCATGGAGCTACTCCAACTAATTTCTCCCACTTTCAATATGTATCCAGATTGAGACTCAGAGTCATCTGGATCAGTGTAAAGCTTGCATCGACGTAACTCTTTACGACGAACTCTTTATCACCTCCATAACCGAGAAATACTTCTTTAGTCCTCTTAGGTAACTAAGGATAACTTTGACCGCTATCCAGTGATCCACTCGTGGATCACTATCGTACTCCCTTGCCAAACTCATAGCAAGGCACACAACTGGTCTGGTACATAGCTTGGCATACTTTATAGAACCTATGACTGAGGCATAGGGAATGACTTCCATTCTCTTTCTATCTTCTGCTATGGTTGGGCTTTGAGTCTTACTCAACTTTACACCTTGTAATACAGGCAAGAACTCCTTCTTTGACTGATCCATTTTGAACTCCTTCAAAATCTTGTCAAGGTATGTACTTATTGAAAAATCTCATCAAGTGTCTTAATCTATCTCTATAGATCTTGATGCCCAATATGTAAGCAGCTTCACCGAGGTCTTTCTGTGAAAAACTCCTTTCAAACTCTCCTTTATGCTTTCCAGAAAATTCTACATCATTTCCGATCAACAATATGTCATTCACATATACTTATCAGAAAGGCTGTAGTGCTCCCAATCACTTTCTTGTAAATACAGGTTTCACCGCAAGACTGTATAGAACCATATGCTTTGATCATCTCATGAAAGCGTATATTCCAACTTCGAGATGCTTGCACCAGTCCATAAATGGATCGTGATACGTCTCCAATGTATCTACTTTTCCAAACACTTTTGCCCTTGTTTTGGACTCTAACTTGCATGATTTGAATGAAACTAACCCGGACTGACGCTGTTTTCAGCAGAACTGCCATGGTGTTGTTCATTGTGCAGAAAACAAAAGTTCTCGGAATGACCTGAAAATCCACGGAGATAACTTTTGGAAAATATAAAAAATACTGGCGAAAGAATCAAGGCCAGGGGGCCCACACCCTGTCCACGAGGGTGGGGGGTAAGCCCCCTCCCCCTGGGCGCACCCCCTGTCTCATGGGCCCCCTGATGCTCCACCGACCTCAATTCCAACTCTATATATTCTGTTTCACGGAGAAAAAAATCAGAGAGAAAGTTTCATTGCGTTTTACGATACAAAGCCGCCGCCAAGCCCTAATCTCTCTCGGGAGGGCTGATCTGGAGTCCGTTCGAGGCTCCGGAGAGGGAGATTCATCACTGTCGTCATCATCGACCATCCTCCATCACCAATTTCATGATGCTCACCACCGTGCATCATAGGCTTGCTGGACGGTGATGGATTGGACGAGATTTACCATGTAATCAAGTTAGTTTTGTTAGGGTTTGATCCCTAGTATCCACTATGTTCTGAGATTGATGTTGCTATGACTTTGCTATGCTTAATGCTTGTCACAAGGGCCCGAGTGCCATGATTTCAGATCTGGACCTATTGTTTTCATGAATATATGTGAGTTCTTGATCCTATCTTGCAAGTCTGTAGTCACCTATTATGTGTTATGATCCGACAACCCTGAAGTGACAACAATCGGGATACTTCTCGGTGATGATTGTAGTTTGAGGAGTTCATGTATTCACTATGTGTTAATGCTTTGGTCCGGTACTCTATTAAAAGGAGGCCTTAATATCCCATAGTTTCCACTAGGACCCCGCTGCCACGGGAGAGTAGGACAAAAGATGTCATGCAAGTTCTTTTCCATAAGCAGGTATGACTATATTCGGAATACGTGTCTATATTACATTGATGAACTGGAGCTAGTTCTGTGTCATCCTATGTTATAACTATTACATGAGGAATCGCATCCAACGTAATTATCCATCACTGATCCAATGCTTACGAGCTTTTCACATATTGTGCTTTGCTTATTTACTTTTCTGTGCTACTGTTACAATTATTACAAAACTGTTATCTTTACTTTTGCCACTGTTACCATTACTATCATACTACTTTGCTACTAAATACTTTGCTGCAGATACTAAGTTATCTAGGTGTGGTTGAATTGACAACTCAACTGCTAATACTTGAGAATATTCTTTGGCCCCCCTTGTGTCGAATTAATAAATTTGGGTTGAATACTCTACCCTCGAAAACTGTTGCGATCCCCTATACTTGTGGGTTATCAGATCGCTAGAGCTTGCACACTTTGTTAGCACCTTTAGGATCGACAAAACCTTCTGGTTGCAACATATACAACTCTTCTTTAAGAAATCCATTAAGGAATGCAATTTTGACATCCATTTGCCAGATCATAATCATAAAATGCGGCAATTGCTAACATGATTCGGACAGACTTAGCATCGCTACGGGTGAGAAAGTCTCATCGTAGTCAATTCCTTAAACTTGTCAAAAACCTTTTGCAACTAGTCGAGCTTTGTAGATAGTAACACTACCATCAGCGCCCGTCTTCCTCTTGAATATCCATTTATTCTCTATGGGTTGCTGATCATCGGGCAAATCCACCAAGGTCCACACTTTGTTCTCATACATGGATCCTATCTCAGATTTCATGGCCTCAAGCCATCTGTCAAAATCTGGGCTCATCATAGCTTCTTCATAGTTCATAGGTTTGTCATGGTCAAGCAACATGACTTCCAGAATAGGATTACCGTACCACTCTGGTGCGGATCATGCTCTGGTTGACCTACGAGGTTCTGTAGCAAATTGATCTGAAGTTTCATGATCATTATCATTAGCTTCCTCTCTAGTTGGTGTAGGCATCACGGGAATGGATTTCTCGGATGAGCTACTTTCCAAATTGAGAGAAGGTACAATTACCTCATCAAGTTCTACTTTCCTCCCACTCACTTCTTTCGAGAGAAATTCCTTCTCTAGAAAGGTTCCGTTCCTGGCAACAAAGATCTTGCCTTCGGATTTGTGGTAGAAGGTGTACCCAATTGTTTCCTTAGAGTATCCTATGAAGACGCACTTCTCCGATTTGGGTTCGAGCTTATCAGGCTGAAGCCTTTTGACATAAGCATCGCATCCCCAAACTTTAAGAAATGACAGCTTAGGTTTGTTGCCAAATCACAGTTCATATGGTGTCGTCTCAACCGATTTTGATGGTGCCCTGTTTAGCGTGAATGCAGCTGTCTCTAATGCATAACCCCAAAACGATAGTGGTAAATCAGTAAGAGACATCATAGGTCGCACCATATCTAACAAAGTGCGGTTACGATGTTCGGACACACCATTACGATGTGGTGTTCCAAGTGGCGTGAGCTGTGAAACTATTCCACATTCTTTTAAATGAAGGTTAAACTCGTAACTCAAATATTCACCTCCACGATTAGATCGTAGAAACTTTATTTTCTTGTTACGATGATTTTCCACTTCACTCTGAAATTCTTTGAACTTTTCAAATGTTTCAGACTTGTGTTTCATTAAGTAGATATACCCATATCTGCTCAAATCATCTGTGAAGGTCAGAAAATAACGATACCCGTCATGAGCCTTAACACTCATCGGACCGCATACATCGGTATGTATTATTTCAAATAATTCATTAGCTCGTTCCATTGTTCCGTAAAACGGAGTTTTTAGTCATCTTTCCCATAAGGCATGGTTCGCAAGTATCAAATGATTCATAATCAAGTGATTCCAAAAGCCCATCAGCATGGAGTTTCTTCATGCGCTTTACACCAATATGACCTAAACGGCAGTGCCACAAGTATGTTCCACTATCATTATCAACTTTGCATCTTCTGGCATCAATATTATGAATATGTGTATCACTACGATCGAGATTCAACAAACCATTAACATTAGGTGTATGACCATAGAAGGTTTTATTCATGTAAACAGAATAACAATTATTGTCTGTCTTAAATGAATAACCATATTGCAATAAACACGATCCTATCTTTTCATGCTCAACGCAAACACCAAATAACATTTATTTAGGTTCAACACTAATCCCGAAAGTATAGGGAGTGTGTGATAATGATCATATCAACCTTGGAACCACTTCCAACACACATCGTCACTTCACCCCCAACTAGTCTCTATTTATTCTGCAACTCCTATTTCGAGTTACTAATCTTAGCAACCGAACATGCATCAAATACCTAGGGGCTACTACGAGCACTAGTAAGGTACACATCAATAACATGTATATCAAATATACCTTTATTCACTTTGCCATCCTTCTTATCCGCCAAATATTTGGGGTATTTCCGCTTCCAGTGACCATTTCCTTTGCAGTAGAAGCACTCAGTTTCAGGCTTAGGTCCAGCTCTGGGCTTCTTCACGGGAGTGACAACTTGCTTGTCATTCTTCTTTAAGTTCCCTTTCTTTCTTTTGCGCATTTTTTGAAACTAGTGGTCTTATTTAACCATCAACACTTGATGTTCTTTCTTGATTTCTACCTTCGCCGATTTCAGCATCGCGAAGAGCTCGGGAATCGCTTTCGTCATCCCTTGCATATTATAGTTCATCACGAAGTTCCAATAACATGGTGATGGTGTCTAGATAACTCTGTCAATCACTATCTTAACTGGAAGATTAAATCCCACTTGCTTCAAGCGATTGTAGTACCCAGACGTGGAGCACACATGCTCACTAGCTGAGCTATTCTCCTCCATCTTTTAGGCAAAGTACTTGTCAGAGGTCTCATACCTCTCGACACGGGCATGAGTCTAAAATACCAATTTTAGCTCTTGGAACATCTCGTATGCTCTGTGGTGTTCAATACGTTTTTGAAGTCCCGGTTCTAAGCCGTAAAGCATGGTGCACCTGTTCTATTTGAATGTAGAGCTTATCACACCCGATCATCACGTGGTGTCTCAGCACGAAAAACTTTCGCAACAGTGCATACTCGGGAAGAACACTTATACCTTGAAATTTAGTTAAGGGATCATATTATAATGCTATCGTCGTACTAAGCAAAAATAAGATGCATAAAGATAAACATCACATGCAATCAAAATATGTGACATGATATGGCCATCATCATCTTGTGCTTTTTATCTGCATCACCAAAGCAACGTATGATCTCCATCGTCACCGGCTTGACACCTTGATCTCCATCGTAACGTCGTGGTCGTCTCGCCAACTATTGCTTCTACGACTATCGCTACCGCTTAGTGATAAAGTAAAGCAATTACATGGCGTTTGTATTGTATACAATAAAGCGACAGCCATAAGGCTCCTGCCAGTTGCCGATAACTTTTACAAAACATGATCATCTCATACAACACATCATGTCATGACCATATCACATCACAATATGCCCTGCAAAAACAAGTTAGACGTCCTCTACTTTGTTGTTGCAAGTTTTACGTGGCTGCTATGGGCTTCTAGCAAGAACCGTTCTTACCTACGGCACAAAACCACAACGGTGATTTATCAAGTTTGTTGTTTTAACCTTCACAAGGACCGGCCGCAGTCAAATTCGATTCAACTAAAGTTGGAGAAACATACACCCGCCAGCCACCTTTATGCAAAACTAGTTGCATGTCTATCGGTGGAACCGGTCTCATGAACGTGGTCATGTAAGTTTGGTCCAGGCCGCTTCATCCAACAATGCCGCCGAATCAAGATAAGACATTGGTGTTAAGCAGTATGACGATCACCGCCCACAACTCTTTGTGTTCTACTTGTGCATATCATCTGCGCATAAACCTGGCTCTGATACCACTGTTGGAAAACGTAGCATGCAATTTTAAAATGTTCCTAAGCTCACGCAAGATCAATCTAGGAGATGCATAGTGACGAGAGGGGGAGAGTGTGTCCATGTACCCTCGTAGACCGAAAGTGGAAGCGTTTGCTTAACACGGTTGATGTAGTCGAACGTCTTCTCGTTCCGACCGCTCGAGTACCGAACGTACGACACCTTCGAGTTCTGCACACGTTCAGCGCGATGACGTTCCTTGAGCTCTTGATCCAGCAGAGGGTCGAAGGAGTGGATGAGTTCCGTCAGCACAACGGCGTGGTGACGGTGATGGTGATGTGATCCGCGGAGGGCTTCGCCTAAGCACCACGAGAATATGACTGGAGGCATAAACTTTGGAGGGGGACGCCGCACACGGATTGGAGCAATTGGTGTGTCTCATAGGGGCGCCGCCCCCGTATATAAAGGAGGAAGGGAGAGGAGGCCAGCCTAGGCGCGCCCCAAGTGGGGGGGGGGGGTCCCACTTGGACTCCTAGTTGGATTCGCCCCCCCCCCCCCTCCTTTTTTCGGAGGGGGAAATGGTGTAGGAGAGGGAGTAGGAGAAGGAAAGAGGGGCGCCACCCCCTTACCCTAGTCCAATTTGGCCTCCTCCCTTGTGGGGGGCGCGCCAGCCCCTTGTGGGCTGGTGTGCCTCCCTCCTATGGCCCATATGGCCCATATCTTTTCTGGGGGTTCCGGTAACCCCTCCGATACTCCGGTATGTACCCGATACACTCCGGAACCCTTTCGGTGTCCGAATACTACCTTACAATATATCAATCTTTACCTCTCGACCATTTCGAGACTCCTCGTCATGTCCGTGATCTCATCTGGGACTCCAAATAACCTTCGGTCACCAAAACACATAACTCATATAATACATATCATCATCGAACGTTAAGCGTGCGGACCCTACGAGTTCGAGAACTATGTAGACATGACCGAGACACCTCTCTGGTCAATAACCAATAGCAGAACCTGGATGCTCATATTGGTTCTCACATATTATATGAAGATCTTTATCGGTCGAACCGCGATGTCAACATACGTTATTCCCTTTGTCAATGGTATGTTACTTGCCCGAGATTCGATCATCGGTATCTTCATACCTAGTTCAATCTCGTTACCGGCAAGTCTCTTTACTTGTTCTGTAATGCATCATCACGCAACTAACTCATTAGTCACGTTGCTTGCAAGGCTTCATATGATGTGCATTACCGAGAGGGCCCAGAGATACCACTCCGATATTCAGAGTGACAAAACCTAATCCTGATCTATGCCAACCCAACAAACACCTTAGGAGATACCTGTAGAGAATCTTTATAATCACCCAGTTATGTTGTGACGTTTGATAGCACACAAGGCATTCCTCCGATGTCCGGGAGTTGCATAATCTCATAGTCGTAGGAATATGTGTTCGACATGAAAAAAGCAGTAGCAATAAAACTGAATGATCATTATGCTAAGCTAGCGGATGGGTCTTGTCCATTATATCATTCTCCTAATGATGTGATCCCGTTGATCAAATAACAACACATGTCCATAGCTAGGAAACTTAACCATCTTTGATCAACGAGGTAGTCAAGTAGAGGCACACTAGGGACACGGTGTTTTGTCTATGTATTCACACATGTATCAAGTTTCTGGTTAATACAATTCTAGCATGAATAATAAATATTTATCATGAATAAAAATATAAAATAACAACTTTATTATTGCCCCTAGGGCATATTTCCTTCACTCTTTTCACATGATGAAAACTTCTTGTTCTCATCTAAAGGTCTTGATGAGCCTTTTCAAGATGCTTCTTACGCCTAGATTGTTGAAGGGGAAGATGCTCTCTTTTGTTATTTATGTTTTATCTGGAGATGCTCTTTATTTTACGGATGAGTTCAGTGTATTCTAACAACACAGTAGTGGTAGTTATGCTCGAAAATTTGTTCAAGGTGTTGATTGTCCATGCGCTTCTTGAAGGTTCTCATGGTCCCACATGCCATATGACTGCAATTCTTTTGATACAAAGAATATACCTCTACCATAGAAAATTCCGCACAATTTGTCGTGTCATGTTGTAGACTTGAACACATTTATTTTCACTCCAAAGTCCCTCTGATTTTGTTTTATGTTATTTTACCTCTACACTCCCTGAGTTGAAGCCACGTGGGGCAGGAACACGGGAGAACAAGACGAGTGAATGGTAAAATGAAATCACGATGGATTTAGGATGAAAAATGAAAAGAAGTTTTATTGTATGGTACAAACCGAGAATTCTATTCTGCATGTACCATGGCAAAGGATGATGAGCACTCCTATGTCCCTATTATAGCGAGACGTAGGGAGCGCCTATACATCACTTAAGGCACCAACTATTTGTTTTGGCGCACAGGTTCGTCCACATCTTGCCCGATAAATCTGCTCCTAGTTCGGCCGGTTCGCTTGCTTCCTCCTACCCTCTCGCTTGATGTCCTTGGCGCTCGCGCCCTAAACAACCGTTAAAGGCTTCTCTAGAAAACAACGCACACACCCTTACTTCTTTTGATACTAAATGGGTCGGCCATCAAGTGTACGACATGAAGATTTGTTTCTGGTTTTGGGAAGCTTTTAGAAGCTTCTAGGTTGGTTTCGAAAGCTTCTAGAGGCTTATGGATCGGCTTCTTTTTGTTTTTTAGGTTTTTCTAGAACGATTTTGTTTGGTATTTAATTTTCTATTTTTCTATTACTTTTTATTCATGTTCCTTTTAAAAAAATCATGAACTTTTGTCAGAATCCTGTTTTTATTTTCTTCGAGCTAGTGCTCTCTTCCTCCGCGTGTACAAAAGGAAAATAAATCAATCAAATTATGAGAAGCCTTATAAACTGCTTCCTTAGGGGCTAAATCTCCACTAGTCCATATTTCTAGAAAAAATATCACGTGTTTATTATTTCCATTCCCACAAGTGTATCGAGCATGTTTATCCGGATCAGGAGGCTTTACATAAATTGCTACGATTGCCAAGTTCGCTTGGCCTGATTTCGAAATTGTCCAAAGTTTTATATGTTGTTTTGATTGCAAAATGATGGCTCTCCTTTCATAACTTTCTCGCCCATGGAATCTATTGGCTCGGCTGAACCGACATGAAATGAAAGAGAGGAAGGCGGAAGCTATTAGAAAAAGGAATGGTAGTTACTTTGTTTCTCTATAACATGATTCTTAGTTTGTCGTTGGGCTTCTTCGGGACACACTTTAGACCCGGCATATGTATCCTTCGCCATTATTTAAAGTTCAGAGAATCCGCCTTCACCCTTCGGAGAAAACATGGGAAGTCGAATCTCCGCTGCCTCCTTGGAAGAGATATGTCCTGAACCACTAGATGATATGGGCATCACTAGACGATAGGGCCATATACAACCGAGAATAATCGAAACTAGATCAGAAAAAAAAGCAGGAATAGCCGGCACAATAAACAAGTAGGAAAGGAGCTGTTATTTTGGAATTATGTATGAACCTTCATATAAAGAACTATCCGGGCTCATCGCAGCTAAACGACCTAAAAGAAAAGGAGGAGGTTGACTCGAAACTTTTTCCCAAATTCATAAGCTTTTACCAGATACATATATTTTTCCAATTTCATGATTTTTTTCAAAATTGATGAACTTTCTTTCAAATTCATGAAAATTCTTTTCAAAATTGATGAACTTTCTAAAATTCAGAAACTTTGTTAAAAAATCTCGTGAACTTTGTCTCCGAAACCGATAGTCTTTTTTAAAATTGGTGATCTTTTTTTCAAAATACATGAATTTTCTAATTCGCAATTTTTTTTCAAAATCGATAAACTTTTTCCATATACGCGATGTTTTTCTGAAAATTCGCAAAGATTTTCCAAATTTGACGAATGTTTTATTTTCCTGAAAATCATGAAGTTTTTCAAATTTGTGAACTTTATTATTGTGCAAACTTTTTTCGTATCCATCTAACATTTTTGAAAGCTTAACAGTCAAATGTCTCGTAGTCAAGGTCCAACCAGTGGCCTGGTCTAACAATCGAAGGGGCGACCATCGGAGCGACACTCTCGTTTACTAGGTCATCCCAAAGCGCTTGAGGCTACTCATAATGGGGATATCATGTATTAATATCATGCATATGATACTATCTTCATAGTGACATAATATCATAGAGTAGTATCATATATCATCTTATTTATTGTCATGCATGACACATAGTTATGATACAGTATCTGCCTATATTACTCTAATCCCTCTTTTTTCTTTAATTGTCTGGCACATAAGCATGTTTACTAGTCCCAAGTGCATGATACCGGTTATGTTATCCTATGACCAGTCTGAGCACGGGCACCAGCTGGATAGGCAACGCTAAAGGCGCTGACTAGGAGTTCCCAAAACCAACTATATCTTGCTTCTAGCGATACCGAGGGAAGCCTTACAGCCTCGTATTTTCTTTTTTCGTTTTCACATTTTTTTTGTTTTTTCCTTTACTTTCCTTTAGACTTCCCAAAATTCTTAATAAATATATTTAAAAAATGCTTTACACAAAGAATTTAAAAAAAGTCTTCTAACTAAGCATTTTAAAAAGTTTAATGTGTATTGAGAAAATGTTTCTCATGTATACGAAAAATCTATAAAAATATATACAACACGTGTAGAAAAAGTTGATCATGTATTTAAAATATGTTAATTCAAGCATCTAAAAAACGTTGGACAAGTATTTGGAAAATGTTAATCAAGAATTTGAAATATATTAAATATGTATGTACAAAAGTTAAACTTGTATTTGAAAAATGTAAATCAAGCATTTGAAAAAAATATTAAATGTGTATTAAAAACATGTTGTCCAAGTATTAGAATATGTTAATATGGTACTCAAAAAATGTTAATCAAACAATTGAAAATTGTTAAATGTGTATAGACAAAATGTTGACCTTGTATTAAAAAAATGTTAAACTTGTATTAAAAAATGTTGATCATACATTTGAACAAAATGTTAAATGTGCATCAAAAAAGTGTTGACCATGCAGTAAAAAAATGTTAATCTGCCACATGAAAGATATTAACCAAGCACTTTTAACATTTATGCAATATATGTTGATCTTGTATTTGATGTGTGTAGATCTTGTATTTCAATAATGTTAAACATGTGTAGGAAAAATGTTAAACTTGTATGCAATAAATGTTAATCTTGTATTTACAAAATATTAAACGTGCAGAAAAGTGCAAAGTGTATTCGATATACGCAAAAAATTGTATAGAAAACAGTGAAAACACGAGAGAAACGGCAAAAACGAGAAAAGAAGCAAACAGAACAAAAAATGAAAGCAAAAAACCGAGAAAGAAACAGCGAAAACCAAAGAAAAACAAATAAAAATGAAAGAACAGAAAAGAAAACTAGAAAAAAAAGAGAAACAAAGGGAGAAAAAATGGTGGAAAACAACAAAAAAAAAACATGAACCCGACAGGAACTTGGTGGCTAGCACGGCTATGCAGCAAACAAGAGATCCTAGGATTAGGCAAAACCTATTTGGCGCTGCAGGCGCCGGTTAACATGCATTTTCACCACATAGAGCGAGTTGGGCTGACCATTTAAATTTTTTTTCTCATTCCTTAAATCCCCAAAAACAGTGCACGGGGACCAGCGACGTGCTGGTTCCAAGTACAACGCGTTAACCACCCAGCCAACTGCTTCGGGCATGACTTATTACCTTCTTTTGTGTTTATTTAGTTATAGTTCTTTCGAACGGTTTTGTTCTGTTTTCTTTTTACATTTTTTCCTTTTCCTTTCTTTATTCTTACACTTTTCGATAAATGATAAATACATGAACTTTTATCATTTTCTCTTTTTTTGTAAAATTGATGAGCTATTTTTCAATTCATGAACCTTTTTTTTTAATTTGATGAACTTTTTTTCAAATCGATGAAATATTTTCTCAAATTCGATGAACTTTTTCTAAATTTGTGAAGTTTTTGTTAATTCGATGAAGTTTTTCTTAAAATCGATGAACTTTTTTCAAATTGGATGACTTTTTTCAAAATTGATTAACTTTTTTTCAAATATGATGAACTTTTTTCAAATTTCATGAACTTTTTTCAAAATTTGAAAAAGTTTATCGAATTTGAATTTTTGAAAAAGTTCATCGAATTTGAATTTTTTTTTGAAAAAGTTCATCGAATTTTTTTTTGAAAAAGTTCATCGAATTTGAATTTTTTTTCACAAATCCGAAAAAGTTCATCAATTTGAAAAAAAAATCATGAAATTTCAAAAAAGGTTCGTAGATTTAAAGAAAAGTTCATGTATTTTCAAAAATTCATCAAACTAGGAAGAAAAAAAAGAAAAACATAAAACATAAAATTAAAAATGAAAAACGAAAAAGGTAAAAGGAAAGAGTGAAAAGAAAGAAAAAGTTGAATCCTAGTAAATGCCGCGAGTTGGCGTAAAACAGAGAAGAAAGGAAACGCTAATGTGCCGGCCCAGCGTGGGAGCGCTCCAGGCGCCCCGTTTGCAAACGGGCGCATATGCGCCAAATAGGATACGCCATAAAGAGCACAGGGTCGCTTTTAGTACTCCGCAATGGGGCTTCCTAGCACGCGGGACAAGGACTGATCCCCAGGACACGTTTTTTATTACTTTCGTTTATTTTTCTATAAAATGAAACAAATTTTTTAAAGTACAAACATTCACCACATGTTCCCGAAAATGTTAACGCAGTGTTAAAAAAACTGTCTGCACAGGTTTTGAAAAATGTTCCACGTTTAAAAAATATGTACATGAATTTTACAAAAAAAGTGTATGCAATGTATTAAACTGTTTAAGTGATGGAAAACATGTATGTGACATTCATAAAATGTCATTCATAAAATGTATTAAACTGTTCCACGTTTAAAATTGTTTTGTACCATTCATAAAATGTATGTGACATTCTATAAACTTGTTTTCGTATGTCAAAAACATGTATTCATACAGTGTAAGAAAACGCATAGTACAAAATAATTTTGTATAATTTAAATAATGTACATTTTCAGGAAATAATACCGCATTTCAAAAATATGTTTTGACATTTAAAAAACTGTGTATATAATGTAAAAAATGTTCACGTGGTTTAGAAAAATGTTCCATGCCAAATAACAAATGCTTCAGCGTGTATATGACAAATGTTTAACATGTATCAAGAATCTTAGAAACATGTATTTGAAAAAATGGTACGTCTTGTATTTAAAAAATGTCAACATGTATCGAAAAATGTTCCACGTATATATGAAAAATGTACAATGTGTTTGGGAAAACATTGACATGTATTTTTTTAAAGGAAATGGTAAAGACAAAACTATAAAAAATAGAAGGAAACAGTGAAGAAAAAGCACATGAAAACCGAAGAAACAAACTGGTGAAGAATCGCAAAAGAAAACAGAAATACATAGAAACTGAGTGAAGAAACACAAAAAAAATGGGTAAAAAGGATAAAAAAAATATCAAAGAATGAACAAAAGAATTAAATTGGAAAACGAAAGTGTACATCTATTACTTGGCCGGCCCATTAGCTGCACGATCTAGGCGAGCCAGAGCTACATTTCGCAGTAGATGAGATACTAGCAAGATGCCCGTGCGTTGCACGAAACATCAAGATGCATTTGTATGAGTAGTTTATCTTATGGGAGGGAAGGATGAACAAGGGAAGGCCTTGTCTGCAAATGTGGAGTGGAGTGCAGGTAAATTGTCATAGTTTTTTTCTATCCGTCAGATATAGATCAGGCGGCATGTATTGCAAGATGGCAGGCACACCATCATCACCAACTCTACTTTTTATAAGAGTAGATAGCTCTGGTGGTTCGACATGAAGCATGAGGCGACTTCCTCTCCTGCGCATAGTGGATGTCGGATGGAGACAAACACCCACACCGTGCAAACACTTGTATCGGTCTACCCATATGCGGACATCATGCGCTACATGTATGTATAGGGCTTAAAAACCCATGTTTTTTTTATTTTGATGGCTTTCTATAAAAAATACATTCGAAATTTAGAAAATATTCACAAATCAAGAAAATGTTTTAAATTTCAAAAAAGGATCGCACATATGAAAAATTATCCACCAGTATGAAAGTGATATCCATGAATATAAAATTATTTGTGAATTCAAATAAAATCATTGATTCAAAGTTCTTGAGTTTGAAAAATGTTTGAGAAATATAAAACAGGAATTAAAAAATGTCACAAATTTGTTTTTAAAATTTATAAAATATTTTGGAATTTAAAAATAGAAAATATAGTGAGAAAAAATAGAAAAACTTAAAGGTAAAATAGGTAATGTGAGGAAAAAAAACTGTGGTGAGTTGTCCTGCGTGGGCATGTGTGTTTGGTGTGTACTACCAACCTAAGTATGAAATAGCAAGAAGATCATACAAGTATGATTGTGACCTTATGGGCAATATGGGCAGCACGTCGGGAAGTCATCCACGAAGACATATACCAGACTCCTTGTGCAACCACGTCAATGTGTCATCAATTTGTTCTTGGATGAGATCAAAGTGCTTCAGAAAACTGGTAGCTACGACGACCACCACTTCGTTAGCACCAAGACCAAGGCATTGGCTTCCTCCACCCGAGGACCATGCGAAGATGAATGTGGACGCGGTGCTAGCCATGTCAGGAACTCATGGGTCTATAGCCGCTATATGCAGGGACCAATCGGGATCATACTTGGGAGATTTAGCCATGAACAGGTGATCCAACAAACACTTGAAGCACTAGCGGTGAGAGAGGCGCTAGCATTGGCAGAGGATCTATATATCTCTAGGACCGCAGTGGCATCAGATGCAAGGTGGTAGTCGATGCAATCAAGGAGGGAAGCGAATCAGTGTATGGAGCAGTTATACATGAAATCATAGATAGATCCGGTTTCTCTAATTCTTCGTTTTTCAGTCATGAGTTTAGAACCCCGAATGCCGAGGCCCATAATCTCGCAAAGCACACACTTTCATTAGAGGTTTGCTGTCATATTTGGTTAGGTCGACCCAATAAAGTTTTGTTGGTCCTTCTAAATGTTGTGACTCCGTAATGAAGCTTGCAAGGTTTTCTATAAAAAATCTAAGTGCCCAATAGGAAGAATTGGTGCATATGTATTTCTCGCCCATACTAATTTTCACGATACCGTCACCTTCGGTGCTTTGCTGTGGCTCACCTTAGTGGGTCAGCCCGGTAGAGCAGTTTTGAGAAGGTTCAACTAACTTGACCGGTTTGGTTTTTTAGAAACTTCTTTGTGTTTTCTTTGTGTGTTTTTATCTTTTTCTTTCATTTTTCTTTTGGTATTCTTGGGTTTTTTAACTTTTGTCTTTTAATTTTCTATTTTATTTTTCAAATACATGTTGACTTCTTCACACATTGTACATGTGTAAGATTTTTTGATACACAATAAACATTTCTTAAATACATAATTATTATTTTTCAAATACGCATTTAACATTTTCTTTGAATTTCGGGTCTGGTTGGTGTCGACGCATAGCGTCGGACCCTATCCCCCTCTTATCCTCTCCCATCGCCGCTGCGTACCAGCACACCTCCATGACCAGCTGCCTCGATGGGCAAGAAGTCTGAAGCTTCCAACTGGTAGGCAACACACGGTTCTAGGTCCGGTTGGCGTCGTCGCCTATGGGCTTTGGGGTCAGCGTTCTCCATGGTTCTGTAGGAAGTCTAGGTGGAGCCTATCTCTTCGGGCGAGGAGTAGAAGCCACCCCTCCTGGTAGAGGCGGTTGTGATAGACGCGGAGTTCGCACGTCAGATAGACATCGTGAAGCAGTGGTCTTGATCGACCGTGGGCCGGTGCCGCTGCCCCTCCAAGCAACTGCGAAGTCCAAATCAGACCCCACATGAAGGAGGAGTCGCCCTCCCCATCGCACGACCGCATCGCCCAAACCGGACGTCGCATAAAGGAGAAGCCGCCCTCCTCACCGCGTTGCCAGTCGGGCAGCCAGTGGCGCCTGATCCTCTTTGTCGTCAAGAAGGAGGAGCCCACGTCGTCACCCTGTGACCACCCATGCCTACACTACTGGCTCAAAGGCGTCAAAGCTGACACTGAGGCGGTGTGTCGGGAGTGGCACAATATGGCATGCAGGGTGGCCTTCATGAAGAGCCACCCCCCTCGGGTGCTCGTGGGAGCTTGGTTTGTCGCCTAGTCCAAGACCACCGTCGAGTTTGATGCCCGCCGACGGCGTCGGCTCACTGACCATCTCTTAAAGATGGGGCTAACAAAGTCCGAGCATGTTGCTTTCATCCGAGCAGCCAACACCATTGAAGACAATCACGCAGGGTGGTGGAGGATGTGGCGGAGCGTCTCATGCGTGAGCGTACCATGGCGAACATGCATGGATGTGATGACGCCTCGTGGGCCTTCCAGCGTGACGACGGCCCGAGCGATGGTGCAGACGATGATGAAGGTCCGAGTTGTTGAAGAGGCCTTGTATACCTTGCTTACTTTAGTTTAGTTTAAGATGTTTATTGCGGGGTTAGTTTAATTTATGATTAAATTATTTGAACTTGTAAAACTCCGCCTGTTTCATTATAAAAATATTAAAATTTAATAAATTCCATCCGTTTAGCATGAGTATCGTTTGTGTTTGTGTTGGATTCATTTCAAATGCCAAGGATATTTGCTGAGTATGATCGGATGGCAGGCCTAAAGAGACGTCCGAGTAATACTCGGTCATTACAAGCTTTATTTTGTTTCTTGCGCCCGTTGCCCAGAACTATTTGATCCAGTAGATTCAGTGCAGTGCAGGTGTGCAGCCCAGCCGTTTCCTTGCTAGAGGATGCGGCCGAAACACACACTAGCGGAAGAAGCTAGCAATTTAGGGCCCGTTCGGTGTCCCTCCGCTTCCGAAGGCAGACAGAGCTACGGTTAGAAATTTTAGGGTCTCTTTGATTCAAAGGATTTTGATAGGATATTTGAAGGATTAGAATCCTTAGGATTTTTTTCCTACATTGAATCCTGTATGATTTTTTTCTAAGGATTCATTTGTACTACATTTCACACGAATTCTAACATCCACTCCAACCTCTCGAGAGAAATCCTTTGTTTTCCCAGTGACACAATCAAACAAATTCAAATCCTATAGGGATTCAATGAACGCGCCATTTCAATCCTACGTTTTTCCTATACCAGTGTTTTTACAATCCTATGAATCAAAGAGGCCCTTAGAGTGGGCGAAACAGTGCTCCTCAGATCTGTGGATTTTGAGGAGCAGATGGATTTCCGAATGGGCCCTTTATATTGGACCGATGAATACCCATCTCTCTACTCGTTGCTTTGCTCAACAACAACAACAATATTCTTGTGGCAAAATAGTCAAATTTGACCTATGGACGTAACTATTTCTATTTCACAAGCTGGTCTGTTAGAGAAATTTTTTCACCCAAGTGACCATTTTATGTGGCGCCCGACACACAAACGCCACACTCTGTGCATCGTCTGAGCCACAGATGCTGCACACCTGGCCAGCATGGCAGTCCGGAGTTAGGCTCGGCCCCACCACTTATGTGCAACACCTAGGGCGCTGGCGCAATGGCTACATGTGCAGCGCTGAAGTCTTAGGCGCCATGCATGCATGTGCAGTGCCTACGCGTTAGGTGCTGCACAATGACTTATTAACCGCCGCTCGCTGGCCTCCCCCATCCCCACCCCCATTCATTCCCGAACCGGCTCAAAAAACGCGGCGGCGGCTCCCCCGCTCCCTCTCTTAATCCTGTCTTCAAAAAACATCATATCTCACGATTTCCTCCGTGGATTTCTTCTTCAAAATCCCTCCTAGAAGGTAATCTCCTCCTATCCCCATCTTTCTATCTGAAATTTCTTACCTATTTTTTAGATTTGGTAAGTTTTGGTGGAGCCCTTGTTTTGCTTGGATTAGAAATTTGTATGTAAAATAGAAATAGCTTTGTGTGATTTAGGGTTTGTATATGATTTGTAATCATTGTGGAACCCTAATATTGTTCATTTGTTAGAGCATCTACAACCGGACTTTGTAAATCCGGCCCCTCAAACGCCCACGGACACGACCGGGTGCGTCCGTGGGTAGTGACCGGTCACGCCTCAAATTAGCCACTTTGCATCCGACTCTCTCATATTTCAACCCCTAAATCCATACAAAGCATGCAAAAAAATCCTACGTACTACATAGTACGTACTATCCTAACTACTCTTCGTCGTCGGAGATGTCCACGATGACGGTGCCGGGCGCCGACTGGACGGGCGGGTAGGAGGGCTCCGGCTCATCCTCCTCCTGCTTGATCTCATCCATGTAGGCAAGCATCTTCGCCTCTTCCGCAGCCTGTTGCGCCTCCATCTCCCGCTGGCGACGGCGTCTGGTCTCCGCAGCCGACTCAGACCGGAGGGAATCGAGGATGGCCTGCTGCTCCACTTGTAGATCGGCGTCCCCAGCATCCCCCACATCCTCCTCCTCCAGCTCCACCACCTCCTCCACCACCACCTCCTCCTCCTCCTCTGGACCCACTGCATCCGGAGATAGCCCCGCGGCAATTCAAGCTTCACGCCTAGCCCGGGTCTGCTCAAGGAGCTCGAGTCGGTGCTTCAACGTCAGAAATGGCTCGCTCCCCACCCCAGCGGTGTGAGGGCATGGCTACTAGGTGGACGGGTGAAGTGAAAAGTGGCGGTGGTGGCGGACAGACGGATGAAAATGTGGATGGATGGTAGGGTTTCGATGTCGTGGGTTAACTTAAATAGCCGGGCTAGGCGATACGCGGCACGCCGGAGCGGCGCCACCGGTCCGATGGAGGAGACGAACTTCAGACCGCCGGGTTTCCGGGCATTTCCATGTGGGACCCCGCCGTCAGTCCGACATGGTGGGTGATGTCTACTACACAACTTGTTCTTGTAGACTCGTGTTGGGCCTCCAAGCGCAGAGTTTTGTAGTACAGTAGCAAATTTCCCTCAAGTGGATGACCTAAGGTTTATCAATCCGTGGGAGGCGTAGGATGAAGATGGTCTCTCTCAAACAACCCTGCAACCAAATAATAAAAAGTCTCTTGTGTCCCTAACACACCAAATACAATGGTAATTTGTATAGGTGCACTAATTCGGCGAAGAGATGGTGATACAAGCGTAGTAATGATAGTAGATATTGATTTTCGTAATTGGAACGATAAAAAACAGCAAGGTAGCAATTGATAAAATGGAGCACAAACGGTATTGCAATGCTTGAATATGAAGCCTAGGGTCCGTACTTTTGCTAGTGCAATCTCTCAACAGTGCTAATATAATTGGATCACATAACCATCCCTCAACATGCGATGAAGGATCACTCCAAAGTTCCTATCTAGCGGAGAAGATAAGAAGAAATTGTTTGTAGCTATTCTTTCCGATCGATCTATCCAAGAGTTCATACTAAGATAACACCAACTTATTCTTTTCGATTGATCTATCAAGAGTTCGTACTAAAATAACACAAGTTATACTTTCTGATCGATCTATCAAGAGTTCATACTAAAATAGCACCAAAACAAATTCAGATTCATAATACTCAATCCAACACAAATAACATCAAAGAGTGCCCCAAGATTTCTACCGGAGAAACAAAGACGAGAATGTGCATCAACCCCTATGCATAGATTACCCCAATGTCACCTCAGGAATCCGCGAGTTGAGTGCCAAAAAACATATCAAGTGAATCAATATGATACCCCATTGTCACCACAGATATTTATAGCAAGACATTCATCAAGTGTTCTCAAATCCATAAAAGTATTCAATCCGATAAGAACAAAATCTCAAAGGGAAAACTCAATTCACAACAAGATAGAGAGGGGGAACACCATATGATCCAACTGTATTAACAAAGCCTGCGATACATCAAGATTGTGACATCTCAAGAACACGGGAGAGAGAGAGAGAGAGAGAGAGATTAAACACATAGCTACTGGTACAAACCCCCGGCCCCGAGGGTGGACTACTCCCTCCTCATCATGGTGGCTGCTCGGATGATGAAGATAGCCTCTAGTGATGATTTCCCCCTTCGGTGAAGTGCCGGAACGGGGTCTAGATTGGTTTTTCGTGGCTACAGAGGCTTGCAGTGGTGGATCTTCTGATCTATCGACTCCCCTACAGTTTTTGGAATATTTGGGAATTTATAGGGCGAAGAGGCGGTGCAGGAGGTCACTGAGGGGTGAACAACCCACCTGGCCGCGCCTGGGCCCCCAAGCACACCCTGGTGGGTTGTACTCCCCTCGAAGCTCCCCTCTGGTACTTCTCTGGCCCACGGGGTGTCTTCTGGTCCAGAAAAAATCTCCAAAAAGTTTCACTGCGCTTGGACCCTGTTTGGTATTGATTTTCTGCGATGTAAAAAACAAGCAAAAAAAGCAACTGGCACTGGGCACTATGTCATCAGGTTAGTCCCAAAAAATGATACAAAGTTGCTATAAAATGATTATAAAATATCCAAGAATGATAATATAACAGCATGAATACTTCATAAATTATAGATACATTGGAGACGTATCAGCGGGTGTGTCCGAGCGCCCCCAACCCCCATATCTGCCCCATATTTGGGCTGGATATGAGGGGTGTCAGCCAGCCCGGGTGTTTGAGGCGCCTGTCTGAGTCAAAAAATCATGACCGGGAAGGCCGCTCGGGTGTTTGAGGCTGGTTTGGGGCGCCCGACTGTAGATGCTCTTAAGGGCTAGATTAGTATGAAATTCCTAGATGCGTATATGAATGAGTATGCTAGATATCTAAATGAGTAGAACCACATTAGAATTCCTATTCCTAGATGATTTTTTGATTTGTGGAACCCTAGTGTGAAACATATGTATGATTGTTGAGATGGATATAGATTAGATGATTTCCAGTACCTATGTATGATTGTTGAGATGGATATAGATTAGATGATTTTTAGTACCCATGTATGATTCTTGAGAACTGCATGAGAATTTAAAATCCTTTCTAGTACCTATTGTAAGTCATGTATTTATGAAATAATGCTTGCATATAAAATAATTCATAGGATGTGTTTTGCTTTGGTTATATTTGGTTATAAACCGAAATGATGCTCATATATGTTTATTGTTTGAAATATGTAGGATGGTGTGGCTTTCGATAATTACTATAACGTTGAACACTAGGCCTACTTGATGTCAGAGAAGAAGATGGTAATAAGCATACTACTTGTTAGTTTGTAATTTGTATCAATTTCAAATAGACATGGCGTAATACTCTCACTTTTTTGTTTGCAGAAGCTTTTACCCTTGAAGATTCGGTCTCACGGGGCTTCGAAGGTCATGCCATATGATGAGCAGTACACACCGTACATCCAGATGATAGGACTCCTCCCTTTCGTTCATCTTGTTAGCCGGTCGATGCCAAACCGGAACGCTACGACAATCACCTCGCTTGTGGATCGGTGAAGGATGGAGACAGACGAGATAACCGTGACACTTTATGATGTTTCCATGATCCTTGCACTTCCTATTTAGGGGAAGCTTGTGTGTATGAACAACGATTCTGATGGGTGGCGCGAGCAGATGGAGGCCCTTATTGGTATGGCTCATGCAGAGCCAGCGCCAGCAAAAGGAAGAGAGAAGAAAGAAAGAGTCGCAACCGGCTCTCCTTACATGTGGATCGTAGCAAACTTTGCGCATTGTACTAAGGACGCTAATGATGAGGTGGTCCAGACGTATGCTCGTGTGTACATGTGGTATGTTGTGACGCCCCCGAAATTAATCTTGCACTAAACATCTATGTAGCATGCACGATCAACATCAGTGACTCACGGTATAACATCACAACACAAATCTACGACTCAAATTTAAACAAAGAAACAAAATATTATAAACTAGGGTCGCAAGACCCGAAATTACATCAAGAGTTAGGTCTGAGTACAGACAATTACAAAGGTGCCTTAAGGAAAAAAACGACTCTAGATCGAAAAGGCGCGGGCATCCTGCGTGGGACATCCGAACCACTCCTGGTCATCGGCCTCCATGTAGCAATCATTAGCGCCGGAACTTGCATCCGGAGCACTACTATCTGATAGCAACAATAGGATTGGATGAAAAGAGTAGCAAAGAAACGGTGAGTACTCATCCAAAGTACTCGCAAGACTTACATCAGATCTATACTAGATACGCATCATTATCAAAGGAATGGGGTAGTATCTGTGGAATATACTGCATAATTGCCAGAATAAGGGAGAAGCACATCTTATCGAAGACTACATCTTCTTGGAGACATCATCTTAAAGCAAAAGAAGAGAGATAGATAATCTTGCAGCAAAGGAAGGAGTATGAGCGCATACGATGCCAACTTGTAATTAACACAACAATACAGTACCCTGAGATCTTTCCTCGACTCCTTGCGAGAAAAGATCCGCGGGCATTCCATAGTTATTGAGCAATGTAATTCATCAAGTATCTAGTTCAAGTTGTATAAGATCAGGATACTCTCATATATCCAAGTGCCCTGTTACCATGGACACGGCTATTTGAATAGATTAACTTCCTTACAGGGGTGCACCATATTACCTAACACGCTCGATTACCTATGGCCGGACACACTTTTCCTGGCAATGCCCGACCTCAGACAATCAAGACGTCGTAATCCTACCTAGGCTCCGCAGAGAGGTTCCCGTTGGTGTACATCCTAAGTGCGAAGGGGTCATGGGCCAATCGTCCTAAGCACTCCGGGTCGTTGCACGCAGGGCAGACCCGGGCACTACCTCTGTCCTAGATGGAGCCGGCTCAGCCGCGCAATGCTGAACTGGACGTCTAACAGAGCTTTCGGGAGAATGTACGATGTCGAGTGCCCATAACTTATCCCATGTGGTGGTTAGCGCGAAAAGACCAGAGGCCTACCTAGATGAAATATCCAAACCCGTTAATGTGTTGGGAGCTCGCAGCGACGATCAGTGCTCCTGTCAACCTGTCTCGCGGTCTTACGACAAGGGACCAGGCCCACCTCTCCTAGGTGGTCTTTGCCTGCCCGGTCGTGCCGGGTTAATAACTCTCAAGGGTACCCTTGGGGCGGACCCGACTTATCAAGAGACTATCGGGAACTCAGGTCCACCTCTACTTGGGCGGTACCACCTGTCCCTTCAGTCCCGTAGTAATAGTTAACAGGGAACAACTAAAGGTAATAGTGTGTCCTTACCATCAAGGTGAACTCAGAGGAATCACCCTCGATAGGTTCACACCTCAGGTATAATGTCAAGGTGAACTAGGAGGAATCACCCTTGATGGGTTCATGCTTGAGGTGCTGCACGACAGAGTCATCATCGGGAGTGATGAGCGAGGAATCACCCTCGTAAACCACACCTGATGTGCTACACTACAGACATATCATCGTAAGTGGGATACGAGGCATCACCCTCGGCACTCGATAGCAGCTCTGCAGAGTCGTACAACTAAGGGGGGGTGCTGGTGTGTGTTCGGTCTCTGCACCTCGATCACATGGATCGTATCATGCAGTAGTAAGCATGGCAATAAGGACAAGGGTGTAGGGCCTTTGATGAATCATTAACCATCCTATACTAAGCATATAGGACAATATGTAAATTATTAATAGTAGGTTACAAAACTAGGCTATGCATTAGAATAGAAGCTATCGAACAACAGTTGCAAAATCTAATGCAAGCACGAGAGAGACAGAATGGGGGATATAGGAATGATCAAGGGGTTGTGCTTGCCTGGTTGCTCTGTAGTCGAAAAGGAACCTTTAGAAGTAGTCGATCATCAGAGGTCTCGGGATCTACTGGAAAGGTAGTAAGGAGGCAGGAACAATAAATAACAGAGAAATCAAATGCATCACAGATGTATGTCATAGAAAAATGTGTTGGTGATAGGTATCCGATGATAACGCCGTAGTACCTTCTTGAAAGCTTGGGCCTCCTTCGCCGTGAACCCCTCCTCATCAACTTCTTCATTAGGACCATCATCGTCCGACTCCGATGCATAGCAACAGGAATACAGGATGAAAGGGTCCATGGTCTCTTCCACATGATATGTGTCCAAATCACCAACATTGTTGTCATGGATATCAACTTCATTCTCATCATCCTCATACTCATCATTCTCCTCTTGCGACGCTTCATTTTGGTTGTTTGAAATCGGGCTCAATGTTGGCCTCACTTGTTCGGTCAGAAGAGGTTCACTCATTTCATCCTGGTTCATGGGTGGAGGACTCCTAGCAACCAACGGGGAGGCATGTCGGTTCAAGTCCAAGAGCAAACTAGCCTCAACCTTCATGGTAGCAAATAACTCAAGAACCTTGTACGAGGTTCGTCCACCGCCTCCTTATATGCAATCCAACGTTGCTCGAAGTTGACACACATTGTCTTCCAACTGATGTGCATTCCAAAACCCACATTATGCCTTCCTCCAACTCAATAATATCACTTGGATCCATCCAATTCAAATCTTTCCTCACTTGTGCTAAGACCTCCTCATAGCCAGGACTACTCTTAGAGACCATGTCAAGCTCATCCAGGTCCGACTCAATATTGCCTTTCAAAAGGGCGTCCTTGTCCACGTGATGAACATAAACACATGTTCTTCCCATCCCTAAATTAATTAAAACAACACAATGTAAAGTATATTCCGTAGGTACTCATCCGAAGATTAACACAAAATCCAAAGCCCTAACATAGATATCAAACAATAACCCTAACCCCAAGTTAACACGCACCATAAGCCCTAACATGCTAACAACCCTAACCCTAACCCCAACATAATAAGAAACATAACATTAACCCTAACATACTAAGAAGCCTAACCCTAGCAAAATGCCAAATAATCATCTCATATTTTCATAGAAATTTCAAAATCCATGAAGAACTAAGGCTTGCCTAACCCTAGTAAGAATTGACCAAATGTGAGCATTTTTTCGGATGAAAGTGAGGGGATCGGGGGAGATTAGCTTGAGGGGGGGGGGGGGGGGGGGATTGGGGTCGAAATCCACGAACAAAACCTTCGGATTCCAAGAATTTGGGGAAGGATTTGTGAGGGGGAATCGGGAGGGAGGGGGGAGCAAATCTGTTGTGTGGTGTGTGTGTGGGGGGGGGGGGGGGGAGGCGTGGGGTGGGGGGGGGGGGCACGGCCTGCTATGCAAGTTAATTTGCAACGCCTAACGGGCAGACACTGCACATCACAAGTGTGGCGCCTTACACTTACAATATGCACTAGGCAAGTGTGACGCCTCTTCTCTAGGGGTTGCACTGCCAGGAGTGGGGCCGGACCTGACACCGGAGTGCCACGCTGATGTGCAGCGCCTTTCAGCAAGGCGCCACACAAAATGGTCAGCTGGGTGAATTAGTTCACCGACCATTCAGTTTGTGAAATTGTTTCTTCCATAGCTCAAATTTATTCATTTTGCCTACTCTTGTTGCTGGCCGGCTCTTTGTGGTACAAACCTGGCGAGCTCCGAATCACGGGCCAAATCTGAAAGCTGATACTACCGTTGTACTGGGAGTGGAGTATAGACTCCGTGGAAGAACCATCGGGCACCGCGGCCGATGCAAACCGCCCCCAATGGCTACTGCGCTTTGCGGCACGCAAAACCAGGGAAAGCCGTGCCAACGGCCGGGAGACGATCGGTTCAGACATGAAGAAACGACAAGACCGGAGCCGCGGAAGCGGAACAGCCCCCATACCGGGACGCGGACCCCGTCGTCACGGGCGGCGAGACGCCCACCGCTGCCGGGCAGGTTACCGTTGCCGCTGGCCCCGCCCGCGCACAGTAGCGTCAAGCGTGGCTTGCCATGCGCCACCTTCCTTCATGGATGTTTCGCTCGTCTGCCCCACCCCCTCCGTAGTCGCTCGCACTGGCGTCGCCGTCGAGCCGTAGATGCATCCTAGCACACACTCCAAGCCCAAAAGATAGTGGAAGATAGTTCCATTCCATTCGTTGCCGAGAGCCGACATGGGGTAGCTGTAGCCGGACGTGAATGCATACTTGCACCTTTCTTTATAAAGAAGAAAGTTAACCGGCAGGTCATACTCTGTTGCCGTCGTGATGTTAATCGGCCCGGGCGACCACAGAATTAAGCGTCCCTCTCTATCGCATGTCGCGGTCTGCATGGCGCATCGACCTGTCTCGCACGTATAATACCACGAGAACAAACGCGGTAGCTAGCCAGAGCAGAGAGCACTCGCCGTGACAGCTAAGGGCTGCCTCGGCGTGCAGCTACTCCTAGCTTCAAGACAACGGATCCATGCCCATCTCCGCTTTCTTGCCTTTTCCCACCTTATTTCCTTTCTAGAACCGTATATATATGGAACCTAAATCATGGTTGGTGAACAGTACGGTGAGTCGGGTGGATCATACGTTCTCGTTCCACACATCGTGGACGAAGGGTTATCATTTTTGTTCTTCTGCTATCTACACGAAAATGGTGTGTGGTGATTAATTCGGCCTCTACTTCACCAACTGCCAGGCTCTGCAACGAGTATATATTGGCGGTTTCAACCACCTGTAACCCAAATATGTAAAACATGTTTGTTCTTAGCCTGTCAAAGAGTCAAGGACAAGATCTGGCCCCCTTTACCGGCGTCCATTCACCAGTAGCTGCAAAGTTAGATTCGTCGAGTGTTTTGCTTCCACTACCTCAGTGCTGCCATGAGATGGACGCCGAAACCACCGTATTGTCTGGCACAACAAACAACCACAAAGTCAGCTCAAAGAAAAAAAAAACAACCACGAAACCCTTGGAAAATATCTGATGATATATATTTGTACAGACTAAGTAGCAACCATGTACTCCGTCAATCTCCCACTCCCATGGTGCTGGGAAGCACTTGCTCCTGTTTCAACATAAAGCACACCCATTTTTTTCATCACGACCTAAAATGGGCTCTCTTTTTTAGTTTCAAATTATTGTATTTCTCATGCATTACAAGTGGCGGTGTACGATACAGAAGGTGGGTCATCGGTTGTGAAGCCAGTCACTAGGCTCGCCTTAGGGTCTAACACGCCAAGGCGTGGCAAGGGCCCTTCGACCCCCAGAAAGCCCTCCTTTCAGAAGATTCTCATCTTGTTGTGCAAGTCAAGAAGGCCTCCGCTCGATCGGGAGATCTAACCCAGATCGGATCTCAAATTCAAACCATCGCCTTCATGTCGAGCTAAAGCTTCACCTTTGGCTCCCTCACCTTCGCCGCAAATGAGATGGGTTGGCTCTACATCTGTTGTATCAAGAAGATAGATCTAAGGGGGGTGATACGTCTCCAACGTATCTATAATTTTTGAAGTATTCATGTCATGTTTACAACAATTTTATATGGTTTTGATATGATTTGAATTGAACTAACCCGGACTGAGGTTGTTTTCAGCAGAATTGCCGTAGTGTTGTTTTTTGCGCAGAAATTCAAGTTCTCCAAATGCAACGAAACTTTTTGAGGATTTTTTTGGAACAAAAGAGGCACTAGAAACTTCGCGGGGGGGGGGGGGGGGGGGCTAGAAGAGCCACGAGGTGGGCACAACCCACCAGGGCGCGCCAGCCCCCCCCCCCCCCCCCCCCCAGGCGAGCCCTGGTGTCTTGTGGGCCCCTCATGGCCCATCTTCGCGTGAAACCAATGCCAAAAAATCCTATAAATACAGAAACCCCCAAAAATAACCCTAAATCAGAAGTTCCGCCGCTGCAAGCCTCTGTAGCCACGAAAAAAGAATCTGGACCCTGTTCCGGCACTTTGCTGGAGGTGGGAATCATCACCGGAGGCCATCTTCATCATCCCGGCAGCCACCATGGTGAGGAGAGAGTAGTCGACCCTCGGGACTGAGGGTTTGTACCAGTAGCAATATGTTTAATCTCTCTCTCTCTCTCTCTCTCTCTCTCTCCCTCCCTCTCTCGTGTTCTTGATTTGGCACAATCTTGATGTATCGCGGGCTTTATTAATATAGTTGGATCATATGGTGTTTTCCCCTCTCTATCTTGTTGTGATGAATTAAGTTTTCCCTTTGAGATTTCATTTTATCGGATTGAATAATTTTATGGATTTGAGAACACTTAATGTATGTCTTGCGATGAATACCCGTGGTGACAAAGGGGTAGCATATTGATTCACTTGCTATGTGTTTTGGCACTCAACTCATGGATTCCCGAGGTGACATTGGGGTAATCTATGCATAGGGGTTGATGCACGTTATGGTCCTTATTTCTTCGATAGAAATCTTAGGGCACTGATTGAGGTTCTTTGTGTTGGTTTGAGTATTATGAATCTGAAATTGTTTGATGCATATCTTATAATCAACTCATGGATACTCGCGGTGACATTGGAGTATCTAGGTGACATTAGAGTTGGTTGATATGTATCATATGGTGTTATTTTAGTACGAACTCTTGGATAGATCAATCAGAAAGAATATCTTGGTATTATTTTAGTACAAACTCTAGGACAGATCGATCGGAAAGAATAGCTTGGTGTTATTTTAGTACAAACTCTAGGATAGATTGATCAGAAAGAATAGCTTTGAGGTGGTTTCGTACCCTACAAACATTTTTGTCTTATGTTCTCTGCTGGATAGGAACTTTGGAGTGATTCTTCATCGCACGTTGAGGGATGGTTATATGATCCAATTATATTAGCATTGTTGAGAGATTGCACTAGCGAAAGTACGGACCCTAGGCCTCATTTTCAAGCATTGCAATACCGTTTGTGCTCACTTTTGTTACTCGTTACCTTTTTGTTCTTTATTGTTACTATTACAAAAATCAATATCTACTATCATTACTACACATGTATCACCATCTCTTTGCCGAACTAGTGCACCTATACAATTTACCATTGTATTTGGTGTGTTGGGGACACAAGAGACATTTTATTATTTAGTTACAGGGTTGTTTGAGAGAGACCATCTTCATGCTACGCTTCCCACGGATTGATAAACCTTAGGTCATCCACTTGAGGGAAATTTGCTACTGTCCTACAAACCTGTGCACTTGCAGGCCCAACAACGTCCACAAGAAGAAGGTTGTGTAGTAGACATCAAGTTCTTTTCTGGCGCCGTTGTCGGGGAGGTGAGTGCTTGAAGGTATATCTCTAGATCTTGCAATTGAATCCTTTAGTTTATTGTTTTATCACTAGTTTGGTTTATAAAAGAAAGCTACAAAAAATGGAATTGAGGTGGCCTTGTATTATTCGTCTTTATCATGTCTTTCTTGAAAATGATGGATATAGGAAAATTGTGCTCAATTGATGGAAGAAGAATTCAATGAAATGTTTGCCATAAAATCTTTGAATGTTGAGAATGATTGCAATGTTACTGGTATGAATTCTTTGAATATCCATGATGCTAATGATATGCAAATCTACAATCTTGGGGATGTTATATTTCATGAAGATGATATTCTTACTCCTCCAAGTTTTGATGAGAAAATTTATTATGATGAAAGCATGCCTCCTATTTATGATGATTATATTGATGAAAGTGGGTTTGGAAGAGTGTCAACTCTACGTACTAATGATCCCACTATTTTGGACGGTGTTGAATCTTATCATAATAATTCCACTATCTTGGAAGAGGTTTCAATTGATTATGAAAACAAAGTTGCTACCTATGATGATTATGGTGATGACATGTAATCCATACTGAATAATGATAACCATGAAACTTATCATCATGATTTTAAGTTTCAATCACATGATAGTTATTTTGTTGAGTTTGCTCCCACCATTATTCATGAGAATAAATTTGCTTATGTGGAGAGTAATAAAAAAATATGCATCTCGTGTTGGAAATATGCCCTAGAGGCAATAATAAAAGGATTATTATTATATTTCCTTGTTCATGATAATTGTCTTTTATTCATGCTATAATTGTATTATCCGGAAATCGTAATACACATGTGAATACATAGACCACAACATGTCCCTAGTGAGCCTCTAGTTGACTAGCTCGTTAATCAACAGATAGTCATGGTTTCCTGACTATGGATGTCGGTGTCAAAACCGGCGGATCTCGGGTAGGGGGTCCCGAACTGTGCGTCTAGGCGGATGGTAACATGAGACAAGGGACACGATGTTTTACCTAGGTTCGGGCCCTCTTGATGGAGGTAAAACCCTACGTCCTGCTTGATTGATATTGATGATGTGGGTATTACAAGAGTAGATCTACCACGAGATCAAGGAGGCTAAACCCTAGAAGCTAGCCTATGGTATGTTTGTTGTTCTACGGACTAAAACCATTCGGTTAATATAGACACCGGAGAGGGCTAGGGTTACATAGAGTCGGTACAATAGTAGGAGATCTACATATCCGTATCGCCAAGCTTGCCTTCCACGCCAAGGAAAGTCCCATCCGGACACGGGACGAAGTCTTCAATCTTGTATCTTCATAGTCTTGGAGTCCGGCCGATGATGATAGTTCGGCTATCCGGACACCCCCTAGTCCGGGACTCCCTCAGTAGCCCCCGAACCAGGCTTCAATGACGACGAGTCCGGTGCATATTGTCTTCGGCGTTGCAAGGTGGGTTCTCCTTCAAATTCCATGTGCCTGCTGAATTGTGTCCGGCTTCCTTATAAATGTTGCGCTCCTTGGCTTCCACGTCCAATAATGGCCCTCTTCCACGTGTCGTATGAATGCGAAAAGCTAGGGTATTTTTGCGTTTTACCCCTAGCCGTGTGAACAAGCTGCCTATAAGAGAGGCGAGGATCTAGATCCAAATCACACCATCCTCCTTCCGCAAGTACTCATCGAAGCGCCTTTGACAAAAATCCATTCCATCATGGATAGTCCACGCGGCTCCTCCTCTCGCGCTCCCAGCCCTCAGCCAGGAGATTGGGGGAGATGTTCAGTTCCACACAGCGAGCTAGTGACGCTCCAAACCGAGGGATATCTTCCCCCACCCTTCATGGTTCCGGTTCGAGCCGAACTAGCCACCTACAGGGGTGGAAAGCAGGCGGAGAGCGTCCCCAATCCCTCCAAAGGAGAGCGGGTATGCTTCGTCCCTTATCTAATAAGGGGACTCAGATTTCCCATACATCCGTTTCTCCGGGGGCTCCTGGAGTTCTACGGACTCCAGCTTCATCACCTTACACCTGCCTCTATTTTGCACATCGCGGGCTTCGTAGCCCTTTGCGAGCTGTTCTTGGGCATCGAGCCCCATTTTGCGCTGTGGAAGAGATTGTTTTGCCTCATACCCCGTTCTCACGAGGGGTCGATATATCAAGTGGGCGGAGCCGAAATATGGCGCATCACCGGGACCGGATATCTATCCGGAACCCCGAAGAAGGCGTCCGAAGACTGGCCTTCAGAATGGTTTTATATGGAGGACGCCCCTCTGCCGGATCCAGTTCGGATCGGCCTCCCGGAGTTCAGCAACGCTCCCTTGAAGAAACGCCTGAGTTGGCGCCCGCGGAGCCCTCAATGGGAAGATAATGGGAACATCCAATATCTGATGGGCCGGATAAGGTTACTGGCCCACTCTGAATTGACCATGATTGGAGTCATGGCCACGTGCATTATGCGAGGGGTGCAGCCGCTCCAATATAGGGGCCACCCCATGTGGGATTTCAACGGGGAGGATGACGCCACCCGTCATGGCCGCAAGGGGCCGAGATCGGCTGCCGATCTGGTGAAGATCCTGTCCGACTTGTACAAGGGGGAGAAGGAGGACTTCCTCCGCACGAGTCCATTGAATGGATTCTCCATGAATAACCCTCGGAGCTGGGTAAGCGGACGTTTATCTGTGCGATCCATATTCCCAAAGTCAAGTGTCTCACTTTGTGATTCTGACGCAGGAGCTGCGCCGGGACGTGGAGGGCATACAAAGCCTAACTCCACAGCCCGAGGATCAGGGACGATCCCTTGATCGGGCCTCCGAGGAGGATCCGGACATAAAGGTGGAGCTGATCGACGGGGTGTTCCACCAACTTAGCATGGACAATGCTCTAGTCGCCATTACGGTTGACTACCCCGGTTTATCTCCGGCTTCCCAGGTGACTACGACCGGAGTCCTGACACCATTATTTGATCCATGCTCATTTCTGACCATCATATACCAATGGTGCATCGCAGGAGGCGCCTTTAAGGCGGGAAGCCGAACCCGCGGCGGCTGACCAACAAGGGTCAGTTCGGCCCAGCAGGCGGAACAGGAGTGCGGCGCGAATCGAAACGTCGCTGCAACGGCACGGCGCGCTGCTGTTTTTAAGGGAAAGATCCATGGGAGGTATATTGACGCTCATGATTTTCCTAGGAGGAAGAGCGCTCGCCGGACAGCGTCCGGAGAGGTTGCCAATCAAGCCTCCACCATCCATGCTCCAACGCGTAGTCCGGAAGGGGAGGCGAACACAAGGCATGAGTCGGATGCTCCTCCAACGGAGGATACCGACAGGCTGTCCGCCACCAGGTCTGAGGTGGAGAGCGCCATGAATCACAGGCGCCGCCGGACGGTTCTTCGTGACACGTGTTTCTCTTCGGAGGCACTGAATGCCTTTAATGCGGGAGACGCGCACCTCCGTGCCGCTCGAGATGGTCTAACCAGAGCCACGGAGCAGTATGTGAAAGACATACGGGTGAGGAATTTTAATAGTTATATATGCCAGTAGCCCCCGAGACTTAAAATAGTTAGAATAACTGATTTAAGGATCATTTGTTTATGCAGGATCTTACGGAGAAGAATACCTGTCTGTCCCAGGAGCTTTAAGAGTGCAAGGCCCAACTTGAGGCTGCACTAGCCGCCGCAGGGGGAGCCACAGAGACCCCCTCTGGTAATACATACTTCGAAAAGATAAGTAGTTTATGAAGTGCGGCGTGTGCGTAAGTCTGACAATTAAATTGCAGAGGGTGCCGGACTGGAACCGGACAAGCAACATCTGCTACGCCAGCTGAAGGCCGGTGAGAAGGTGCTTATGAGGGTGCAGCAGGAATGGAACAAACTCCAAGATGCCAACACCCAGCTGGGCGAAGAACTAAAAGATGTTCGGGTCCAGCTGTCTGACTCCGTAAAGGAGAATCGGCGGCTTCGTCGTGGCATTTACAGTAAGTGCTTGAGCAAACTCTTTTGAAAAGAAGAGTTCGGCGAGGAAGTCGATTTATAGAAATGTGTCTGTAGGTGTGCTCACGGGTCGTCCGGCGGAGGAAATGCCTGCTTCCACGGGTGACCTTCTTCCCGAGCTGCTGCAACTGCACGAACGTATTCGGTAGGCGATGAGCGGCGTCGTCCAGGCCTTATGGCCGTCCGTCTCCCTACCCGAGGGTCTTGGAGGGCTTGCTGACAAGCTTCAGGGAGTACGGCAGCGCTTCCGTCTGTGGAAGATATCGGCCTGCTGTCAAGGCGCCAGAGAGGCCTGGGCCATGGTGAAGACGCGGTATACGAATGCTGATCCAAACCACATGGCCGAGATCGGACCTGTGGGGCCCGATGGGAAGGAGATCCCTGTGAGCTTAATGTACGGCCAAGTAGAGTTGGCCGCGAAATATTCCCAACGGGACTGTAAACTAGACAGCCTGTTAGATGGGATTGAAGAGGAGTTCAATCAGCCAATTTGACGATGTAATTTTAAAATGACATGTATAATGCCTTCTAGCCGGATTGTAGATCGTTTGTCCTTGCGGACCTTTTCGCTTCAACCTCGGGACCCAACAGTCCAGAGTGTGTCCGAATACCCTAGCGGTTATAAAAACCGGGGCATGCATGGAGACCAAGCGTAGGGGTCATTAGTGTTTTATCAGACAAGTGCCCAACTAGTTATGTTATATTACATGGTTAGTAAGAAACATCTTCCAGGGAGAATAGTTCCATTAGGGGTTCCTTTCCCTAGGAGGCATGCCCTAAGGTGCATGTCCGTACTGCGAAAAGAGCAGAAAAAGCATCTGGGGGCAGATAAGTTTAAATAAGTAATAAATCATCTTTCAAGTCACCGACCGAATATTCCCTTAAGAACGCTAGCTTTCGGCTTCACCCAGTCTGAGGTACACATCCGGCTGACCCGGCAGTAACAATCGCAGAGGTGCTCCCTTTACCTCCTAGCCGAACAATCGGGAACGTAGGGGTAAGCACAGGAGCCAGGCAACCCAGCTTGGCCAAAACTTAAGTCATATCGATGCATATAATGGTGAATAAAAGGTACATGCGGAAGTATGACACATGTGTTGGGCATGAAGCCCGTATAAATAAGCTTCTGTTAAAGAAGCCCCCAGGTATAATGAGTGCTAGTAGCACATCAAGTGTGTGCGAACAATGCGCAGATCAGCCCGTCAAAGGCTTTTACTAAAAAAAGGGGGAAGAAGGAGGGGAACAAGAGACAGTGAAAGTATAAAAGGTGGACGGAGGTGGGAGACGAACTCTAATTCCGGCGCTAGGCGTAGAATCTTCGGAGATGGGCTGCGTTCCATGGGTTCGGCTCGAGTCGGTTGTCAGATGCGTTACGTAGACGGTATGCTCCGCCGGTCAGGACTTGGTCGATGATGAAGGGACCTTCCCATTTGGGCTTGAGTTTGTCCTTTTTCTTGTCCGGCAGGCGTAGAACAAGTTCGCCAACATTGTAAGTTTTGGCCCGTACTTCTCTGCTTTGATATCTTCGAGGCTGTTGCTGGTAGAATGCGGAACGAGCATTTGCCACGTCCCGCTCCTCCTCTAAGGCGTCCAAACTGTCCTGCCGATCCATCTCGGCTTCTCTTTCTTCGTACATGAGCACGCGAGGTGAGTCATGAATTATATTGCAGGGCAAAACTGCCTCTGCGCCGTACACCATAAAAAATGGTGTGAATCCAGTAGTGCGGTTCGGCGTGGTCCACAGCCCCCAGAGTACGGAGTCGAGCTCCTCTACCCAGTGCGTGTTAGATTCCGTGAGGGACCGCACTAATCTGGGTTTGATGCCGCTCATGATTAGACCATTTGCTCGTTCGACTTGACCGTTAGTTTGGGGGTGATAGACTGAAGCGTAGTCGAGCCTGATGCCCATGTTTTTGCACCAGAGTTTAACCTTGTCGGCCATGAAATTCGTGTCATTATCAGTGATGATGCTATGGGGGACACCATAACGGTGTACTACCCCGGATATGAAGTCTATCACGGGTCCGGATTCAGCCGTTTTAACTGGCTTGGCCTCTATCCATTTGGTGAATTTGTCCACCATGACCAATAGGTATTTTTGCTTGTGGGTTCCCCCTTTAAGGGGTCCGACCATATCAAGCCCCCAGACCGCGAACGGCCAGGTGATGGGTATAGTTTTGAGGGCGGTGGGTGGCATGTGGCTTTGATTAGCAAAGAGCTGGCAACCGACGCATAGTTGGACTAAGTCCTGAGCATCTGCCCGGGCAGTCGGCCAATAAAATCCTGTACGGAAGGCCTTGCCTACAAGGGCCCGGGCTGCGGCATGGTGCCCACCGAGTCCGGCGTGAATTTCAGCCAGGAGATTTCGCCCTTCCTCTTCGAAGATGCACCTTCGAAGGACTCCGGTTGTGCTTTTCTTATAAAGTTCTCCCTCATGGACCTTGTAGGCTTTAGATCGCCGAACTATGCAGCGGGTCTCATTTTGGTCTTCGGGGAGTTCCTGCCTAGTTAAGTAGGCTAGGAATGGTTCCGTCCACTGGGCGATTACTGCCATTATTTCGTGGGCTGAGAGTGTTATTTGGCTGAGCCACCGACTGTGTCAGAATGTTCCGTGTTGGGTGGCGCGGTTGGTTTCGGGTTGCTATTTCCGGACTCCTCTTCCCATAGTACGGATGGCTTAAAGAGCCGCTCCAGGAAGATGTTTGGAGGAACGGCGTTGCGTTTTGCGCCGATGCATGCCAACACGTCGGCTGCCTGGTTATTATCCCGGGCTACATGGTGGAATTCGAGTCCTTCGAACCGAGCTGACATTTTTAAGACAGCGTTACGATAGGCTGCCATTTTCGGATCCTTGGCGTCAAAGTCTCCATTTACTTGGGATATTGCAAGGTTTGAGTCCCCGCGCACCTCTAGGCATTGAATACCCATGGAGATTGCCATCCGGAGACCATGTAGAAGGGCCTCATATTTGGCTACATTGTTAGAGTCCGTGTACATTATCTGAAGTACGTATTGGACTGTGTCTCCGGTTGGGGACGTCAGTACGACGCCAGCCCCCAAGCCGGCCAACATTTTGGAGCCGTCGAAATGCACGATCCAATTGGAGTATGCGCTGTACTCTTTAGGGAGTTCGACTTCGGTCCATTAGGCGATGAAGTCAGCCAAAACTTGCGACTTTATAGCTCGCCTTGGTTTATAGGTTATGTTAAATGGTAAGAGCTCAATGGCCCATTTTGCAATCCTGCCCGTTGCATCGCGGTTGTTTATAATGTCGTTGAGGGGTACTTCGGAGGCCACTGTTATCGAGCACTCTTGAAAGTAGTGTCGCAGCTTCCGGATGCCATGAACACCGCGTACGCTATCTTTTGATAATGTGGATACCGGGACTTGCATGGGGTTAAGACAGTGGATACGTAGTACACTAGTTTTTGAAGAGGGAATTTGTGTCCTTCTATTTCACGTTCGACGACGAGCGCTGCGCTGACAACTTGATGTGTTGCCGCGATATATAATAACATTGGTTCGCCTAGGTTGGGCGCGGCCAGGACCAGATTTGTTGCTAATATGGCCTTTATTTCTTCGATTCCGTCCGTGGCAGCATCCGTCCACTCGAAGTGTTCGGTGCGCCGGAGGAGGCGGCAGAGAGGCAATGCCTTTTCTCCCAAACGGGAGATGAAGCGGCTTAGAGCCGCCACGCATCCAGTCAGTTTTTGTATTTGTTTGAGGTCTTTTGGGATATCCAGTTATGACAGAGCTCGGATCTTGGCTGGGTTTGCTTCAATTCCTCTACCGGATACAATGAAGCCCAAGAGCTTTCCGGCTGGTACGCCGAAAATGCATTTTTCCGGGTTGAGCTTAATGTCATATGCTCGGAGGTTGTCGAATCTGAGCCTCAAATCGTCTACTAGAGTTTCGACGTGTTTGGTCTTACCGACCACATCGTCTATGTATGCCTCCACTATTTTGCCGATCTGGGTAGCCAGACATGTCTGAATCATGTGCTGATATGTTGTGCCGGCATTTTTAAGTCCGAAGGGCATTGTGTTGAAGCAGAATGGTCCTTGTGGAGTAATGAATGCCGTTGCAGCCTGGTCTATTTCCGCCATCTTGATTTGATGGTATCCGGAGTATGCGTCGAGGAAACACAATGAATCATGCCCCGCGGTAGCATCGATGATTTGGTCGATGCGGGGGAGGGGGAGAGGATCCTTTGGACATGCCTTATTAAGGTCTTTAAAATCCACACAAAGGCGCCAGGATTTGTCCTTTTTTGGTACCATTACCAGGTTTGCTAGCTAGTCCGGATGTTTTATATCTCTGATGAATCCGGCTTCTAGTAGTTTGGCTAGCTCCTCTCCCATTGCCTGTCTTTTGGGTTCGGAAAATCGTCGAAGAGCCTGTTTGACTGGCTTGAATCCTTTTAGGATGTTTAGGCTATGCTCTGCCAGGCTGCGTGGGATTCCTGGCATATCTGAAGGGTGCCAGGCAAAAATGTCCCAATTTTCCCAAAGGAATTCTCGTAGTGCGGCTTCTACATCAGGGTTTAATTGTGCCCCAATGGAGGCCGTCTTTGTGGGGTCCGTTGGATGGACCTGGAATTTGACTATTTCGTGTGCTGGTTTAAAAGAGGTGGACTTAGATCTCTTATCGAGTATCACGTCGTCCCTATTCACCATGGAGCGTAGTGCAGTGAGTTCTTCTGCCGCTAGGGCTTCGGATAGTGCCTCTAGGGCTAGTGCGGCTGTCTTATTTTCAGTGCGGAGTGCTATGTCCGGATCACTCACCAGAGTGATGATTCCATTTGGCCCGGGCATTTTGAGCTTCATGTACCCGTAATGGGTACGTTTTGGAAAATTGTGAATGCCTCTCGCCCTAATAGGGCGTGATATCCGCTGCTGAACGGGGCCACTTGGAACGTGACTTCCTCGGACTTGTAGTTCTCCGGCGAGCCGAACACTACATCTAGTGTGATTTTTCCTGTGCAGCGTACTTACCGACTAGGGATTATTCCTCTAAAGGTTGTGCTTGGCTCCAGTCTATTTCCATTTTTTGGAGGGTTTCCTCGTAGATGAGGTTTAATCCGCTGCCGCCATCCATGAGTACCTTGGTAAGACGAAAGCCGTCCACTATTGGACTGAGGACCAATGCGGCTGGTGCTCGGGCTGTTCGGAATTTAGGTTCGTCGCTGGCATTGAAGGTGATAGTCGTGTCGCTCCATGGATTTGTTGTTGCTACTTGGTAGACTTCGGTGAGGCTGCGGATTGTTCGTTTCCGCATATTATTTGATGCAAAAGTCTCGAAGACTGTTAATACCGTACTGGTACTGTTGGGCTGGTTCTCCGGGGCTAGAAGCCCTTCACCACTTTTGGCCACCTGCCGTAGTATCCAACATGCCCGGAGGCTATGTGTTGGACTGGCGCCTTCTGCATTATGGATTTTGCAGGGTCCGCTGAGTCATCCCTCCAGTACGGTTCCGTACCCTTTAGGGGGATTTTGCTTTTTGGTTTTTGACCCAGGTGCTTGAGCATGGTGCACCCATTTATTCCGGACTAAGGTTGTGTTCAGGGCCGGATTGTCCCAAAATCTAGTTTCGGTTTTCCAGGCATTCTCCATCACACAGTATTTTCATACTATGGTCGCTAGGTCGGGGAAGCGCGTGACCTCGCGATGACTTATGGCGTTCATGATTCCCTTGTCCGTGCAATTATTGCAGAAAATAGAGACTGCGCTTTCCTCATGGCAGTCCTTTATCCTGTCCATAACCAGGAGGAATCTGGCCCGGTAATGATGTACTGTTTCATCGGGCTCTTGCCGTATTTGAGATAGAGCGCTTGTGTTTGGGTGGGCGGGTGGAACTAAATTCGTAACCCCGCCCAATCTGAGGCTCAAAGGCCGAGGAATTTCAAGATTTGGAAGCTTGGATTGCTGGAGGTCGTCCAATGAACCTAGTCCGCTGCCTGACTTTAGGTTCAGTACTCGATTGACATCCGTCCCTCCGCGGGAATCCGGCATGGAGGGATCGGGAATCCGGACATAACTGGTTTTTAACATAGAGGAAGAGTCAACGCGTTGTTCTTCTACCACAGCAACATGGTGGGTAGCCTGGGGAGAGTTAATTTCTCTCAGATTGGTTTTAAGCCCAATCTGATCGTAGTCTGTAGCGACTCCCAGGGCGGCGATGCGATCCAAGAGCTCGTTTACAGAAGAGATCTCCATCGGATCCAGCTGCTCGGCGAATTCCGAGTTGATGCGAAGATCGCTTTTGATGACCCGAGAGGTCATCGTCGAAGCGGTGGCCGAACAGGCGGTCATAAGAAAACCACCTAGCCGGATAGCTTGACCGGCGGCCAAAGCTCCTTTGGCAATGGAACCGTCTTTAAAGACGGGAGGAGGCATCCTTCCTGATTTCGACGGCACAGAGGAACTCTCAATGAAAGCACCAATGTCGGTGTCAAAACCGGCGGATCTCGGGTAGGGTTCCCGAACTATGCGTCTAGGCGGATGGTAACAGGAGACAAGGGACACGATGTTTTACCCAGGTTCGGGCCCTCTTGATGGAGGTAAAACCCTACGTCCTGCTTGATTGATATTGATGATGTGGGTATTACAGGAGTAGATCTACCACGAGATCAAGGAGGCTAAACCCTAGAAGCTAGCCTATGGTATGATTGTTGTTCTACGGACTAAAACCATCCAGTTTATATAGACATCGGAGAGGGCTAGGGTTACACAGAGTCGGTACAATGGTAGGAGATCTACATATCCGTATCGCCAAGCTTGCCTTCCACGCCAAGGAAAGTCCCATCCGGACACGGGACGAAGTCTTCAATCTTGTATCTTCATAGTCTTGGAGTCCGGCCGATGATGATAGTTCGGCTATCCGGACACCCCCTAGTCCGGGACTCTCTCAATGGACATTGGATGTCATTGATAACGAGATCACATCATTAGGAGAATGATGTGATGGACAAGACCCAATCCTAAGCATAGCACAAGATTGTGTAGTTCGTTTGCTAGAGCTTTTCCAATGTCAAGTATCTTTTCCTTAGACCATGAGATCGTGTAACTCCCGGATACCGTAGGAGTGCTTTGGGTGTACCAAACGTCACAACGTAACTGGGTGACTATAAAGGTATACTCTGGGTATCTCCAAAAGTGTCTGTTGGGTTGACACGGATCGAGACTGCGATTTGTCACTCCGTATGACGGAGAGGTATCTCTGGGCCCACTCGGTAATGCATCATCATAATGAGCTCAAAGTGACCAAGTGTCTGGTCACGGGATCATGCATTACGGTACGAGTAAAGTGACTTGCCGGTAACGAGATCGAACGAGGTATTGGGATACCGACGATCGAATCTCGGGCAAGTAACATACCGATTGACAAAGGGAATTGTATACGGGGTTGCTTGAATCCTCGACATCATGGTTCATCCGATGAGATCATTGAGGAGCATGTGGGAGCCAACATGGGTATCCAAATCCCGTTGTTGGTTATTGACCGGAGAGCCGTCTCGGTCATGTCTACGTGTCTCCCAAACCCGTAGGGTCTACACACTTAAGGTTCAGTGACACTAGGGTTGTAGAGATATTAGTATGCAGCAAACTGAAAGTTGTTCGGAGTCCTGGATGAGACCCCGGACATCACGAGGAGTTCCGGAATGGTCTAGAGGTAAAGAATTATATATGGGAAGTCGAGTTTCGGCCATCGGGAAAGTTTCGGGGGTCACTGATATTGTACTGGGACCACCGGAAGGGTCCCAGGGGTCCATCGGGTGGGGCCACCTATCCCGGAGGGCCCTGTGGGCTGAATTGGGGGGGGGGGGGACAGCCCCTGGTGGGCTGGTGCCCCCCCCCTTTGGGCCCCCCTGCGCCTAGGGTTGGAAACCCTAGGGTGGGGGGCGCCTCCACTTGCCTTGGGGGGCAAGCCACCGCCTTGGCCGCCCCCCCCCCCCCCCCCCCCCTTGGAGATGGGATCTCCTAGGGCCGGTGCCCCCCCTGGGGTCCCTATATAAAGAGGGGGGAGGTAGGGCAGCCGCACCCTTGCACTTGGCGCCTCCCTTCCCCCTTGCTACACCTCTCCCTTCCGCAGACGCGTGGCGAAGCCCTGCCGGGATCCCTGTTGCATCCACCACCACGCTGTCGTGCTGCTGGATCTTCATCAACCTCTCCTTCCCCCTTGCTGGATCAAGAAGGAGGATACGTCACGTTGACCGTACGTGTGTTGAACGCGGAGGTGCCGTCCATCTGGCGCTAGGATCTCCGGTGATTTGGATCATGACGAGTACGACTCCCTCAACCTCGTTCTCTTGAACGCTTCCGCTCACGATCTACAAGGGTATGTAGATGCACTCCCCTCTCTCGTTGCTAGATGAACTCATAGATTGATCTTGGTGAACGTAGGAAATTTTTTATTTTATGCAACGTTCCCCAAGAGTGGCATCATGAGCTAGGTCTATGCGTAGTTCTCTTTGCACGAGTAGAACACAAATCTGTTGTGGGCGTAGATGTTGTCAACTTTCTTGCCACTACTAGTCTTATTTTGCTTCAGCGGTATTGTGGGATGAAGCGGCCCGGACCGACCTTACATGTACGCTTACGTGAGACAGGTTCCACCGACTAACATGCACTAGTTGCATAAGGTGGCTAGCGGGTGTCTGTGTCTCCCACTTTAGTTGGAGCGGATTCGATGAAAAGGGTCCTTATGAAGGGTAAATAGAAGTTGACAAATCACGTTGTGGATTATTCGTAGGTAAGAAAATGTTCTTGCTAGAACCCTATTGCAGCCACGTAAAAGATGCAACAACAATTAGAGGACGTCTAACTTGTTTTTGCAGCAATTGCTTTGTGATGTGATATGGCCAAAAGTTGTGATGAATGATGAATGATATATTGTGATGTATGAGATCATGTTCTTGTAATAGGAATCACGACTTGCATGTCGATGAGTATGACAACCGGCAGGAGCCATAGGAGTTGTCTTAATTATTGTATGACCTGCGTGTCAATGATTTAATGCAATGTAATTACTTTACTTTATTGCTAAACTGTTAGCTATAGTAGTAGAAGTAATAGTTGGCGAGCAACTTCATGGAGACACGATGATGGAGATCATGATGATGGAGATCATGGTCTCATGCCGGTGACGAAGATGATCATGGAGCCCCGAAGATGGAGATCAAAGGAGCTATATGATATTGGCCATATCATGTCACTACTATTTGATTGCATGTGATGTTTATCATGTTTTTGCATCTTGTTTACTTAGAACGACGGTAGTAAATAAGATGATCCCTCATAATAATTTCAAGAAAGTGTTCCCCCTAACTATGCGTCGTTGCGACGGTTCATTGTTTCGAAGCACCACGTGATGATTGGGTGTGATAGATTCTAACGTTCACATACAACGGGTGTAAGACAGATTTACACATGCAAAACACTTAGGTTAACTTGACGAGCCTAGCATGTACAAACATGGCCTCGGAACACAAGAGACCGAAAGGTCGAACATGAGTCGTATGAAAGATACGATCAACATGGAGATGTTCACCGATGATGACTAGTCCGTTTCACGTGATGATCGGACACGGCCTAGTCGACTCGGATCATGTAACACTTAGATGACTAGAGGGATGTCTAATCTGAGTGGGAGTTCATTACATAATTTGATTATATCAACTTAATTATCATGAACTTAGTCTAAAATCTTTGCAAAAATGTCTTGTACATCAAATGGCCAACGCTCATGTCAACATGAACTTCAACGCGTTCCTAGAGAAAACCAAGCTGAAAGATGATGGCAGCAACTATATGGACTGCGTCCGGAACCTGAGGATCATCCTCATAGCTGCCAAGAAAGCATATGTCCTTGAAGCACCGTTAGGTGACCCACCTGCTCTCCCAGCACTGCAAGACGATTTGAACGTTTGGCAGACACGTGCTAATGATTACTCCCTCGTTCAGTGCGGCATGCTTTACAGCTTAGAACCGGGGCTCCAAAAGTGTTTTTAGCAACACGGAGCATATGAGATGTTCGAGGAGCTGAAAATGGTTTTCCAAGCTCACGCCCGGGTCGAGAGATATGAAGTCTCTGACAAGTTCTATAGTTGTAAGATGGAGTAAAATAGTTCTGTCAGTGAGCACATACTCAAAATGTCTGGGTTGCACAACCGCCTGTCCCAGCTGGACATTAACCTCCCGGACGAGGCGGACATTGACAGAATCCTTCAGTCGCTCCCACCGAGCTACAAGAGCTTTGTGATGAAGTACAATATGCGGGGGATGGTGAAAACTATTCCTGAAGTATTTTCAATGCTGAAGTCAGCAGAGGTAGAAATCAGAAAGGAATATCAAGTGTTGATGGTCAATAAAACCACCAAGTTCAAGAAAGGCAAGGGTAAGAAGAACTTCAATAAGGATGGAAAGGATGTTGCCGCGCCCGATAAGCCAGTTGCCGAGAAGAAGTCAAAGAATGGACCTAAGCCTGAAACTGAGTGCTTTTATTGCAAAGGAAAGGGTCACTGGAAGCGGAACTGCCCCAAATACTTAGCGGACAAGAAGGCCGGCAACACTAAAGGTATATGTGATATACATGTAATTGATGTGTACCTTACCAGTGCTCGTAGTAGCTCCTGGGTATTTGATATCGGTGCCGTTGCTCATATTTGTAACTCAAAGCAGGAGCTGCAGAATAAGCGGAGACTGGCGAAGGATGAGGTGACGATGCGCGTCGGGAATGGTTCCAAGGTCGATGTGATCGCCGTCGGCACGCTACCTCTACATTTACCTACGGGATTAGTTTTAAACCTCAATAACTGTTATTTAGTGCCAAGTTTGAGCATGAACATTGTATCTGGATCTCGTTTAATACGAGATGGCTACTCATTTAAATCCGAGAATAATGGTTGTTCTATTTATATGAGAGATATGTTTTATGGTCATGCCCCGATGGTCAATGGTTTATTCTTAATGAATCTCGAACGTAATGTTACACATATTCATAGTGTGAATACCAAAAGATGTAAAGTTGATAACGATAGTCCCACATACTTGTGGCACTGCCGCCTTGGTCACATTGGTGTCAAGCGCATGAAGAAGCTCCATGCTGATGGACTTTTAGAGTCTCTCGATTATGAATCATTTGACACATGTGAACCATGCCTCATGGGCAAAATGACCAAGACTACATTCTCCGGAACAATGGAGCGAGCAACCAACTTATTGGAAATCATACATACCGATGTGTGCGGTCCAATGAGCGTTGAGGCTCGCGGAGGATATCGTTATGTTCTCACTCTCACTGATGACTTGAGTAGATATGGATATGTCTACTTGATGAAACACAAGTCTGAGACCTTTGAAAAGTTCAAGGAATTTCAGAATGAGGTAGAGAATCAACGTGACCGAAAGATAAAGTTCTTACGATCAGATCGTGGAGGAGAATATTTAAGTCACGAATTTGGTACGCACTTAAGGAAATGTGGAATCGTTTCACAACTCACGCCGCCTAGAACACCTCAGCGTAACGGTGTGTCCAAACGTCGTAATCGCACTCTATTGGATATGGTGCGATCTATGATGTCTCTTACCGATTTACCGCTATCATTTTGGGGATACGCTCTAGAGACAGCTACATTCACTTTAAATAGGGCTCCGTCTAAATCCGTTGAGACGACACCGTATGAATTATGGTTTGGGAAGAAACCTGAGCTGTCATTTCTAAAAGTTTGGGGATGTGATGCTTATGTCAAGAAACTTCAACCTGAAAAGCTCGAACCCAAGTCGAAAAAATGCGTCTTCATAGGATACCCTAAATAAACCATTGGGTATACCTTCTACTTAAGATACTAAGGAAAGATCTTTGTTGCCAAGAACGGACCCTTTCTGGAAAAAGAGTTTCTCTCGAAAGGAGTAAGTGGGAGGAAAGTAGAACTCGATGAAGTACTACCTCTTGAACCGGAAAGTAGTGCAGCTCAGGAAAATGTTCCTGTGGTGCCTACACCGACTGGAGAGGAAATTAATGATGATGATCAAGGTACTTCGGATCAAGTTGCTACTGAACTTCGTAGGTCCACAAGGACACGTTCCACACCAGAGTGGTATGGCAACCCTGTCCTGGAAATCATGTTGTTAGACAACGGTGAACCTTCGAACTATGAAGAAGCGATGGCGGGCCCAGATTCCAACAAATGGCTTGAAGCCATGCAATCCGAGATAGGATCCATGTATGAAAATGAAGTATGGACTTTGACAGACTTGCCCGATGATCGGCGAGCGATAGAAAATAAATGGATCTTTAAGAAGAAGACGGACGAGGATGGAAATGTTACCATCTATAAAGCTCGACTTGTTGCTAAGGGTTATCGACAAGTTCAAGGGGTTGACTACGATGAGAAATTCTCTCCCGTAGCGAAGCTGAAGTTCGTCCGAATCATGTTAGCAATTGCCGCATACTATGATTATGAGATATGGCAGATGGACGTCAAAACGGCATTCCTTAACGGACATCTTAAGGAAGAACTATATATGATGCAGCCGGAAGGTTTTGTTGATCCTAAGAATGCTAACAAGGTGTGCAAGCTCCAACGATCCATTTATGGGCTGGTGCAAGCATCTCGGAGTTGGAACATTCGCTTTGATGAGATGATCAAAGCGTTTGGGTTTTTGCAGACTTATGGAGAAGCCTGCGTTTATAAGAAAGTGAGTGGGAGCACTGTAGCATTTCTCATATTACATGTAGATGACATACTTTTGATGGGAAATGATATAGAACTTTTGGACAGCATTAAGGCCTACTTGAATAAGTGTTTTTCAATGAAGGACCTTGGAGAAGCTGCTTACATATTAGGCATCAAGATCTATAGGGATATATCAAGACGCCTCATAGGTCTTTCACAAAGCACATACCTTGATAAGATATTGAAGAAGTTCAATATGGATCAGTCCAAGAAAGGGTTCTTGCCTGTATTGCAAGGTGTGAGATTGAGCTCGGGTCAATGCCCGACCACGGCAGAAGATAAAGAAGAGATGAGTGTCATCCCCTATGCCTCAGTCATAGGATCTATTATGTATGCCATGCTGTGTACTAGACCTGATGTAAACCTTGCCGTAAGTTTGGTAGGAAGGTACCAAAGTAATCCCGGCAAGGAACACTGGACAGCGGTCAAGAATATCCTGAAGTACCTGAAAAGGACAAAGGACATGTTTCTCATCTATGGAGGTGACGAAGAGCTCGTCGTAAAGGGTTACGTCGATGCTAGCTTCGACACAGATTTGGATGACTCTAAGTCACAAACCGGATACGTGTATATGTTGAATCATGGAGCGGTAAGCTGGTGCAGTTGCAAGCAGAGTGTCGTGGCGGGATCTACATGTGAAGCGGAGTACATGGCAGCCTCGGAGGCAGCGCATGAAGCAATATGGATGAAGGAGTTCATCACCGACCTAGGAGTCATACCCAATGCGTCGGGGCCGATCACTCTCTTCTGTGACAACACTGGAGCTATTGCCCTTGCCAAGGAGCCCAGGTTTCACAAGAAGACCAGGCACATCAAGCGTCGTTTCAACTCCATCCGTGAAAATGTTCAAGATGGAGACATAGATATTTGCAAAGTACATACGGATCTGAATGTCACAGATCCGTTGACTAAACCTCTATCGCGAGCAAAACATGATCAACACCAGAACTCTATGGGTGTTCGATTCAACACAATGTAACTAGATTATTGACTCTAGTGCAAGTGGGAGACTGTTGGAAATATGCCCTAGAGGCAATAATAAAAGGATTATTATTATATTTCCTTGTTCATGATAATTGTCTTTTATTCATGCTATAATTGTATTATCCGGAAATCGTAATACACGTGTGAATACATAGACCACAACATGTCCCTAGTGAGCCTCTAGTTGACTAGCTCGTTAATCAACAGATAGTCATGGTTTCCTGACTATGGACATTGGATGTCATTGATAACGAGATCACATCATTAGGATAATGATGTTATGGACAAGACCCAATCCTAAGCATAGCACAAGATCGTGTAGTTTGTTTGCTAGAGCTTTTCCAATGTCAAGTATCTTTTCCTTAGACCATGAGATCGTGTAACTCCCAGATATCGTAGGAGTGCTTTGGGTGTACCAAACGTCACAACGTAACTGGGTGACTATAAAGGTATACTGCGGGTATCTTCGAAAGTGTCTGTTGGGTTGACACGGATCGAGACTGGGATTTGTCACTCCGTATGACGGAGAGGTATCTCTGGGCCCACTCGGTAATGCATCATCATAATGAGCTCAAAGTGACCAAGTGTCTGGTCACGGGATCATGCATTACGGTACGAGTAAAGTGACTTGCCGGTAACGAGATTGAACGAGGTATTGGGATACCGACGATCGAATCTCGGGCAAGTAACATACCAATTGACAAAGGGAATTGTATACGTGGTTGCTTGAATCCTCGACATCGTGGTTCATCCGATGAGATCATCGAGGAGCATGTGGGAGCCAACATGGGTATCCAGATCCCGCTGTTGGTTATTGATCGGAGAGCCGTCTCGGTCATGTCTACGTGTCTCCCGAACCCGTAGGGTCTACACACTTAAGGTTCGGTGACGCTAGGGTTGTAGAGATATTAGTATGCAGCAAACCGAAAGTTATTCGGAGTCCCGGATGAGATCCCGGATGTCACGAGGAGTTCCGGAATGGTCCGGAGGTAAAGAATTATATATGGGAAGTCGAGTTTCGGCCATCGGGAAAGTTTTGGTGGTCACCGGTATTGTACGGGGACCACCAGAAGGGTCCCGGGGGTCCACGGGGTGGGGCCACCTATCTTGGCGGGCCCCGTGGGCTGAAGTGGGGAGGGGAAACAGCCCCTGGTGGGCTGGTGCCCCCCCCTTTGGGCCCCCCCTGCGCCTAGGGTTGGAAACCCTAGGGTGGGGGCGCCTCCACTTGCCTTGGGGGGCAAGCCACCCCCTTGGCCGCCGCCCCCCCTTGGAGATGGGATCTCCTAGGGCCGGCGCCCCCCTGGGGTCCCTATATAAAGAGGGGGGATGGAGGGCAGCCGCACCCTTGCACTTGGCACCTCCCTTCCCCCTTGCTACACCTCTCCCTTCCGCAGACGCTTGGCGAAGCCCTGCCGGGATCCCTGTTGCATCCACCACCACACCGTCGTGCTGCTGGATCTTCATCAACCTCTCCTTCCCCCTTGCTGGATCAAGAAGGAGGAGACGTCACGCTGATCGTACGTGTGTTGAACGCGGAGGTTCCGTCCGTCCAGCGCTAGGATCTCCGGTGATTTGGATCACGACGAGTACGACTCCCTCAACCTCGTTCTCTTGAACGCTTCTACTCGCGATCTACAAGGGTATGTAGATGCACTCCCCTCTCTCGTTGCTAGATGAACTCATAGATTGATCCTAGTGAACGTAGGAAATTTTTTATTTTATGCAACGTTCCCCAACATCTGGACCATGAAAAGAATGCTTTATGTGATGGTTTTATTGTTGAATTCATTCATTATGCTACTAAAAATTACTATGAGAGAGGAACATATGCTTTTACAATGCAAAAATATCAAGTTCCCTCTCTTTGTGTTGAAAGTTTTGAAGTATTGCTTGTTTTACCTTCCTATGCTAGTTGATTCTTGCTCCCATGAATTGTTTGATCACAAAATCCCTATGCATAGGAAGTGGATTAGACTTAAATGTGCTATTCATATGCTTCATGATGCTCCCGTTATGTCCCAATTCTTTACTTTTATGTGAGCATCATTGAAATCATCATGCCTAGCTAAAAAGGCATTAAAGAAAAGCGCTTGTTGGGAGACAACCCAACACTTCTACCTACTGTTTTTGTTTGTTCACATGATAAGCTACTATAGTAATTGTGCTAATAGCTTTTGTTTCAATAAAGTGCCAAGTAAAGCCTTTGGGATAGTGTGGATGATAGTTGACTTGATTCTGTGCAAAAACAGAAACTTTTGCTTCTAGTAACAGAATTGTTTAAATTCACTGGAACGTGATAAAGTTCTAAATTTTTAAATATGATTGATATACAAATTTCCTACATTTTCCAAATTCTTCAGAATTATTGGATTTACAGAAGTATGGTCATTGACCAGATCATTACAGACTATTCTGTTTTTGACAGATTCTGTTTTCAATGAATAATTTGCTTGTTTTCCTGTTTCTATGGATTATATTGGTCAATATAAATTGTAGAAATGATAGGCTATAGTAAGCATTGTGTGAGAACAATTATGAATCTTGTCTTTGATAGTACCAAAGGGAATGATTTGTCTTTATCATACTAACCTATCTCACGAAGTTCCGTTAAGTTCTGTGTGATTGAAGTTTTCAAGTTTTGGGTGAGATATCGATATAAGGAGAATAAGGAGTGACAAGACCCTAAGCTTGGGGATTCCCAAGGCACACCCAAGGTAATATTCAAGGAAGATCAAAGCAACTAAGCTTGGGGATGCCCCGGAAGGCATCCCCACTTTCGTCTTCAACATTATCAGTAACCTCACTTTGAGTTATATTTTTATGCATCACATGATATGAGTTTTTCTTGGAGCGTTATTTTATTTTGTTAGAATTTTCTTGCTGCTATTTAGAATAATGTTTTGCATCTTTCATTTCAATAAAAATGTCAATTATAGCCTTTACCATGTTTGTTTTGCAAGCCTGCATGTTGCTGTCTGAAAACAAAAAGTTTGCTATCATTGTCTGAATTCTTATGGAAATTCAAAACATGGTAAAATCTTGAATTTTTTACACAATTACCTAAAAAAATCTACAGTGTGGTAATTTTCAGAATTTTTGGAGTTAAATAAGTATGAATATTCTTGCATCCTTTACAGACTGTCCTGTTTTGGCAGATTGTTGTTATGTTTGTGTATGTTTGCTTGTTTAATGATTCTATTTGAGGATAGGAGTATTAAATATGTAGAGGAATTTAGTATGCAATATTAAATTATAATTTTAGTGATTTGCTACAATAGAGAATGATAAGGATTTGCATTGATTTATACTAACTTATCTCACAAGTTCTTGTTGAGTTTTGTGTGGATGAAAATTTTAAGATTTAGGGAAACCGTGATATAAAAGGAATTAACAAGACATAAAAGCTCAAACTTGGGTGTGCCCAAGGCATCCCAAGATAATATTTCAAGAAGTCTCAAGCATCTAAGCTTGGAGATGCCCCGGTAGGCATCTAAGCTTGGGAAGAAGTCTCAAGCATCTAAGCTTGGGGATGCCCCGGTAGGCATCCCACCTTTCTTCATCAACAATTATCGGTTAGCCTCGGTTGAGCCTATGTTTTTTCTTCTTCACATGATGTGTATTATTCTTGTAATGTCATTTTATTTTGTTTTACTTGTTGTTCTAATAAAATAATTAAGATTTGAAAGTTTTTAAATGAGAGTGAGTCGCTACCCATTTACTTAATTACTTGTTTGAACTTCAATTATATCTTTTTGGAGTAGTTTGTCGAACACTCTCATGCTTCACCTATATTATTTTGAGAGTTGATACTAGTGATGACAATTTGCACAAGGTTTGAAATTGGTCCTAATATGATGAATATTCAAGAAGGATATAATAAAGGGTGATCGGTAAATGAGGAGATGACGCCTCTCCACCACCTCCACCTCTACCCTAACAATGGTGCCTTCTGATCCTTGGCATCATGGACGGTCTTGTCCACTGGTACTTCAAGCCAGGCCAGATGATCGCAGCACAGGTTCGTCGTCATTTTGGATCCACTGTCCACTTTTCTCCTCTCAATGGAACCAAGGATTTTTTTCTTGGTGGTTTTCTTCTCCTCCGCCTCTTTTCCTCTCTCAAAAGATTCGGATGGTATTGCTCTACAATGTTGTATTGGAGGTTCTTCTGTGGGGTTTCAAGTCAAATGGTTGGGTGATCGAAAATTTTGCTTCTCTGTGGCATCCAACCGAGTTGGTCATTTCATATATCATCTCAAATATCGTATTTGGTCGGACTTTGTGTGCCATTTTCAACTATATCATCCAAAGAGTCATGTTGTTCCATGGAAGGATTCTAGTTGGCATTCGGATCAACGTCTTTCTGAGCTCTCATCCCGCGAACCAGTGGCAATAAAATCCAAATTGGCATTCTCTTCCAGGAATGAAGCTTGGGATCCATCTTTTGTTTCAGAATTGGCAAAATTCGGTTTATTGGACTCCATTTCTTGTTCAGAGCATATTTCTCCTACCTTCAATGAGCCACCGGAAAGCTTGCCGCCGGCTAGCCACCTACACCGGCAAATCAACCAAATCATTTTTGGCAATAAAGTTTCCTTGGATAATCAAGGCAATGCAATTACTGCTGACCTTCATTTTGGCAGTTTTCATGAGGGACATAATCACTCATTGGCGAGAGACACGGAGGCCAATTGGCATTTAAAGCAGCATAATATTTGTCTGGGCGAATTTCAAACTCAGGTTCCTCCTTTGAACGGTATTCCACGCAATCAATTTCAAGGTATTAAATTCAGGCAAGGTTATTGGGACTCGCTCCCCTCTTTCATGCTTCTTTACATCAATGATCAATGAAAGTTTGGATATTTGGATAGTCACATTGCCACGATTTGATCTCTTCAATCGGTACAACCCTCGGATTATATTTATGAAAGATTGAATCTATGTAATAGTTGCAGATCATGAGAGATAGGTCGTGAGAGCAGCAGATCGATCGGCTCGAGAGGTTGAGTTCTTCGCACACGCCCCTAAGTTCGAACCTTTCTTGGGTCTGTGGAGCCTGCAATCCGACAACTCTTAACAAACCGAAGGTGCAGTTTTTAATTTTCTTAAGTTTAGGCAGATTTTGGCTCTAGTTAAGATACAACCAACACTTTCTACACATGCATATCTAGAGATATGGCGGCAGAAATAGCACGACATGCAATTATGCAAAAAGTAAAGGGGTGGAGATGGGAATATAAAACGCAATGAAGATACGGTGGTTTTTTGCATGGTTCTGATAGGTGGTGCTATTGTACGTCCACGTTGATGGAGACTTGAACCCACAGAGGGTAATGGCGGCGTGAGTCCACGGAGGGCTCCACCCGTGAAGGGTCCACAAAGAAACAACCTTGTCTATTCCGCCATGGCTTATGTCCATGAATGACTAGCCTCAACCAGGGAAGATCTTCACGAATTAGGTGATCTCCTTGCCCGTACAAACTCCTTAGTTCAACTCGAGAAGATCTTGGAGGCTCCCAAATGACACCTAACCAATCTAGGAGACGCCACTCTCCAAAAGGTAATAGATGTTGTTGATGATGATGAACTCCTTGTTCTTGTGCTTCAAAACATAGTCTCCTCAATACTCAATCACCCTCTCACAGATTTAGCTTGGGTAAGACGATTCGAGTGGAAAGCAACTTGAAGAGTCTAAAAATCAAGGTTCAAATGGTAGGATTTAAATCTCTTGATCTCAACACATAAGTAGGTGGTTCTCTCTCAGGAAATGAATGATGAAAGTGTAGTTCCATTCTGATGACTCTCTTAGAGAGTAGGTGTGGGTGGAGGGGTATATATAGCCTTTACCCAAAATCCAAGCATTACAACCTTTTGAGTCAACTCGGTGACACTGAACCAAAAATTCGGTGAGACCGACCTATGTAAAAGGCTTGAACTTTGGGCTTTTCGGTGGGACCGAACAGAGAATCTCGGACGGACCGATGTGTGATGACTTAAGCAAGACCGCATTTCGGTAATTCTGATCGGTTCAACTCAGTGATTCCAAAGTGAATCAATTGGGTTATGGAAATGTGGTCATTGCAAATCGTTGGGACCGATCCTCATCTCAATGAGGCCAAAACTCTAGGGTTTGGATCTGGCACTGTCTAGGATCAACTCAGTGAGTCCGAATGGGAAGAATTCGGTGGGTCTGAGTTGGACTTTTACGGTTTAGACATATATGACTTGGAGAAAATAGTTAGGGGTTTGGAGCAATATCTTCAAGCACTTGAGCAGTTGAGTCATGATCAAAACCTCATCCCTTTTAATAGTATTGGCTTTCCTATGGACTTAATGTGATCTTGGATCACTTAACCAAAAATGAAGAGTCTTGGAGCTTTGCCAATCCATGTGCTTAGCATTTTGAATGGGTCCACATCCTCACGTCCTTGCCATGCCAATGTTGGACTTTTCTGAAAAATACTAGGTGAAAGTGTTAGTCCAACAACATGTGTGTTGGCATGAATTACCAAAACCACCACAGGAGCAAATGTGCTTTCAACACCAACCCATCACCCACCCCCATCTAAACCCTCTTCTTGGAAAGCCTCGAGTCATCATCGACCACTATGGTGAGATTCGCCTTCGCGCCCCTCCACTTCTATGGGCATGCACAGAAGCACATATCCCTAGCCCCGTCTCCGGACTCCCACCCGAAGCACTCCAAAGACTCGTCATCAACTCTTTCACTTGAAGCTTGCGCCATTGCCCCGTCCTCCCGGCTTAAGTGCCACCATCTAATGAGAATCAGGAAAAGGCCCTTGTGCCGAGAAAAATGACACTGATACGGGTGTCAAGAAAGAAAAGGTTTTGATAGATATCTCATCTAGGTCTGCTCCCGATGGTAATGCTTCACAGTCTAAGCAAGTGAACATTGACCGATCTTCTCAGTGTCAACCTCCGCCGATCTTCTCAGTATGTTGGGAATGTAGTAAAAAAATTACAATCACAATCCCATGAACACTATGAAGGTGCATTAGAGATTTAGATCAGATCATTACCAACTTCAAGTTGTAGCGGAAGAAGAGTTAGCATAGATCGTCAAAGAAGTCTCTCGAGGCATTCACGAAAGATCCCTCGAACAGAAGACTGAAAGCACGACCACTCTACGGATTGCACGTGTACGGGCTTCACGGTCCAGCATCGTTTCCTCGTCTAGAGCTTTGCGTTGCCAGAGAACCAGAGGAGGGAGAAGAGAACCTCACGGGGCTTCTCTATTATGAGGAACTAAAGAACTAGAACTAGATCAAGTGTAGATCAAGATTAGAACTAGAGAGAGGGGGGGGGAACCTGAGACAACGGGAGAAACTTGTGTATCAAAGGCCCCCCTCTCTCTCTATCTCACACATGCACGCACGCCCACATATATAGGGAGGGGCTAGGTCGACTTTGAGATTATTGTCAAGGTACATAACTAAAGTAGGGAACCGGTTCAACCGTCAACTACCTCTGCATCATAAGATTGTTTCTCCAGTACGATACCGAAACCCGTATTTTCAGCAAATGTATCCAAAGGTTCGCAAATACCTTTTCTTATGCTAGTCAAATGTTCAAGTTTCTAAATAAACCTCTTTTTATTTCTCTCCAAAGAAGAAAAAATAAACAGCTTACACATGACTAATTATGTACAAAAAATGCAGTGTCCTCAACAACTAGAAGGGACCTACCTTTGTGGATACTATGTTTGCACACACATGATATCCAAGTGCAGATCTTGTGATTGTTATAACGATGCTGACAATATAATGCCAGTAAGTATGTATCTTAATTACTATCTTCAAATCCACACGTATGGCACATTCTGATCCAAAAATCCTTTAGATAATCTTTGAACCAATGATCCCTCACTACTGCAGGATTCTCCTAACGCGACACATGTATCGAAGACCCTTCGACCAAACTGTGTGTGATGCAAGAATCGCAGATGGTATTGAAAAAACCCGTCACCAATCAGACGAACTATGTGTGATGGTGGATCCATCAAGCACGATTCAGATTAGAGTTGCATGTGCGAATCTTGGCATACAGTTGATCCATACAAACTGTTTGCGATAAACCAAAAAAACATAAACGGTCAGCCCTATAAAGGGGCGTGCGATAGACGACATACAGTTCACTTAGATGAACTATTTGTGATGATCCAAAAGTACACAAACGATTTGGCGTAACAAGATGTGGTAATCAGAATTGTGTGCAATAATTATAGACTACATGTACGATTTTTTGTTGTGAATTATGTGCTCGACAGGGCACATAATTCAAGAAACCAACCGTGGGCGATAATGTAAAAGATCTCTGTCGAATATGTATTGATAATTGTCTGCGATGAGATTGATAGGGGAAACAAATATAACTATGAGAGAACAGCAAGAAAGATATTAAGTCTGCTTAACTTAGTCCTTCTTCTTGTTGTTGTTGTTGGATGACCCCGCGACAATGTTCTGTCAATTACCTTACTAGTAGATTATAAGTGTATGTCACTGCATCGATGTCATGCACATAGAGAAGAACATATGTGAAAGCATCCTTGGTACTCTTCTCAATATTAAATGTAAAGCAAAGGATGGTGATGGTGCACGACTCGATATGCTTGGTGATCAACCAAAATGCCTGAATGAAGCGGAATATGATGACAAATTCCTCCACATTCGTCAAAGTTACAATTTCACTCCAAAAGAAGCAGAGAGTTCTTCGAGTATTTGTTGTCAATTAAGACATTCTCTTCCTACTCCGCAAACATCCAAAGTCCCGTGGATGTGAGCTCAGGTAAAATGAAGTTGGCACACATGAAGTCACATGATTGCCACATAATGTTGACACAAATCCTTCCGGTGGCCATCAGAAATATGATGGGCACGGACATAAGAAACACACTCATTAATCTCTGGGATTTCTTCAATAAACTATGGTAGAAAGTGGTAGGTCGTGAAGAGCTAGATTATATGCAAGTGGATATTGCAAGAATATTGTCCAACCTAGAGATGTTTTTCCCACTGTCATTCTTTGATGTCATGGTCCATCTCACTATGCACCTTGTCAACGAGATAAAGTATTGTGGTCATGTGTTTCTTCGCAACATGTATCCCTTTGAGCGGTTCATGGGAATATTGAAGCGCTATTGTCGGAATCGATGCCATCCAGAGGTAAGCATCCTACAAGATTATACTGCGGAGGAGGTGGTTGAGTTTTGCACCGAATACATGAAATGAAGACCTATATGTTTTCCCCTCTCTCGCCATGAGGGAAGGCTGACTGGTAAGCCAGTCCTTGTTGGTGTGCCAGACGCTGCACCCGGAGATGAGCCTGATCAAGCCCATTTGACGGTACTGCTTAACAACCCAGTTCTCGACGCTTCTGCTGAAGAACACTTGGTGGAGATACGACGAAGCTTCTTACCCATGGTGCATCCATTGGATGTTGAGATAAAGACGCACAATAAGGACTACTCAGATGCCCGAAGGATCGTTTGGCACACCGATCCATGGATGACATTGCAACGTGGTTGACACAAAAGCCATCACCTACGATATTGAGGAACCAAGCGTATGACATAAATGGCTACATGTTTTACACTGAGGAACGTGATAAGAAGATCTCATATCAGAATAGCTCTATTCGAATGTAATGCATAACTGTAGGTGAAGCTGAAAAGGGGTATACTATGGAACCATCAAATTGAGCAAGCCAAATTGGCTGGATTCGATTCGAATCAAGATTCAGATACAAAAACTCCCTGGTTAGTAAGAACCCTATCCCTAGCGCTATCCTACGAGATAGAAGAGAGGGGGCTTACATTTGAATCAAACTCCTCCATGGGGTCGTCACTGGTTTAGCCGTCGTCCCCAAGACACCATGGCGCTGACGGCTCGACAACGACGATGATCACGAGGGCATAATAGGGAGGCGCTGGGGAGAGCGACTCGACCGAGAGGAGAATAAGGACGGTTGTCCTAGTTGTCTTACCCTGACATGGGGGACCCACAAATCCAATGAGGCTTGGGTTGATTCCCAAAAGACGAGGGAGCTTTTCACAAAAAAAAACACATGGCGGCACAACAGCTCTCTGATGTAGCCATCATCGTATACAGAACCACTGATATAACGTGTTTTCATGTATAATTACCGCAAAATTGTAGTGCTTTTTAAGTATGACGACGTTAGGGCATCTACAAGGCGGACCTGTAAACCTCCAGCAACAGTCCGGACCGCACTGTCCGAACCGGAGAAGCCATCCAACCCGACCCGTATTGGTCCGCGGGGCGACCCGGATGCGATTTCTCCCGCAAATTGGAGACAAAAGTGTGGGAGGTTTGCGGGAGTCCAGACACCCGAAATGTTGGACTCCGACACCCCTGCCCAGTCCAATTTCCTTCCACTCTGCCCCTTCTTCCCCTTGCTTTACATTGGCACCCTTCACCTCTGCCGACGCCGTTGTTCATCTCCGGCCGCCAGAGAGGCATTGTCGGACGTCCGCAACCAGCACCGATGCGCCCACTCGTCGTTCTGCTGGAACTTTCAGCCCTGGAGCCGTTTGTACCCTGGTACACTCCGCCCTTTATTGACGACCTTCATGGCGGACACCACAGTCGGCAGGTGTTTTTAGAGTACGAAGGATGGTGAGTTACTCGACCATGGGGGATGAGTTGTTGTGTGATGCGTGGTTGGTTGTATCCGCGGATTTCATAGGCTTCAGAGGGCCGCTCTTCTGGGAGCAAGTGCATGAAAAGTTTCACGCGGGAAAGCACATTGCGCCCTACGATGTGTACATCATGCGACCAAGCAACGTGAGGTCGTTGTCGTACCGCTGGCACGCTATCCAGGTCAGCGTCATCAAGTTCTGCAACTTGGCGAGTCAGCTCGAGGCAAGGTGGCCATTTGCACGCGGGCATGGAGGAGATGTTAAGTTTTACTTCCTCTTGCTAAACTTGTTGATTGATTCATTCACTCGATGTTAGTCTACACATTATATGTAGCCCGCACGTGCCGCCGTGTTGTACCACAGGTCAGTGGGACGGGCATTTACGTGCACACACTGCTGGATGAAGCTGAAGAGAAAGTATGTGTGGAGGACATGATCCGTTCCTGGAAAACTTGTTGGCATTCGGGATCTAGTCGAATTTGAGACCTTGTTGTACTAGACTTAATTTGCGTGCTACGTGTGGTTGATTTATTCTATTTTCTATCCGAACTTTGATGAATATCAGCAGGTTTGCATGAATTTCATCCAGATAACTAAAATGTGGTTTGAAATGTGTGTGGCTAGTGTTGGATGGCCACATCCGTGTCCATGTACTGGTTCCCTGTTCACGAACGTGTGCGGAGTGTTTTTTGCGGGCTGCTGTTAGAGATGCTCTTAGCGGTCGCGAATTCAAGTGGACTACGTAGTAATTTTGTCAAGAAAAATGGACTGGCCTTCACACTGTCGTGGCAGCGCACATCCACGCGACAATCATGCACCAATAGCACGTCTGCTGCTAGTAATGCACGGGGTATGGATAAGGTGAGCAGTATTCAGTTCGTACCAGAGTGCAGTGCCGCTCAGCAGAAGAGAAGGAAGTCGAGATGGACCCCTCCGCCTTAGATGACCTGTGCTTTGCATGGCACAGGTGCAGGCCCCAGAGCACGGCCTGGGCGCCAGCGATAAAGGCGAGGAGAAGACGAGATGATGCCAGCATCCAGCAAGCAGATCCAAGAACGGAGACGTTACTAATTTTCTAGTACAACATTGTCTGAGTCGTGGCACTGGCTCGTTGAATCATTGGTCGAATTCACTGTTTTGATCTTGTTAGGGTTATTAGTCGCAAAATGAACCCGATGTGAAAGTATTTCACGATTTGACCCTTTTAGCAACGCCAGGGACCGCAGCGTTTCTGGTGAACATTGAAACGCCGACCTAGCTAGCGTTTCACGCCAACAAAGAAACGCCGTGGCAGCCAGCGTTTCTACCCTGGCCCACAGTCAGTCCGAAACCGCCGTTTTCGCTGACGTGGCACATATGAAACGCCAAAGACCCTGGCGTTTCTGGACTGGATTAAGTTATGCGCCGCGGGCCGCTGGGGCCTAACCCCCAGAGTCCACTCTGTCGCCCCGGCCGTTCTCTGGACGACGAACTGGCGGCCGCCCCTTCTCTCTTCTTCACCAAATCCTCCCCAGATCTGCTATATTGGCCATCAAAACGAGTAGATCGAAGCACCCCCGAGTTGCTTGAGGTATTCTCTTCCCAATGCTCCATTTATTTTCAGTCAAGATTGGCTATTGTAGATGCATTATTTCAAACATGGTGGAACCCTAAGATGAGTTATTATTGATTTGTTTGATGAATATTTTGGGGATATACTGTTGAAGTATTCTTAGTTAATTTGTATAGTATTGGATTTAGAGAGAGCCCATTATTTAGGAATAGGTTGAACCTATCATTTGTTAATAATTAGTTGTGATAGATTCTTTAGGATAAAATAGGTTGAAAAGAATTGGTGTTGGTAATGTGGTTCGTGATTTATATCTTAGGGATAATTTGTAGTAGTTCTCACATAATTTTGTATATGATGTGGTCATAATTTTAAGCATATATCATAACAAATCCATGTACCTTATTTTGTAGGATGTTTGAGCCGGATAAATATCCCGGCCTTGATGATTATTACGAGGAGAAGCATCGTGCTGTGCTTGTGGAAAGAGGTGAGGTAATTATGTATCTACATTGTCGATTCTCACATTGTGAGTATATTGTGAGTAGTTTAGAGAAGTATATAAATTATGCGTGTGATTTTTGTAGGTTCCTCCAGTACTACGGTTGAGAGGCCACAACCCACGTGAGACACTTGTGTATGACCGTCGCTACGAGCCATATTTTGGAAGAATGGATCTTCTCCAGTTTGTGCTCAACTTTAAAGGCACACCACCATGGCTGAACTCGACGGCCATTACCGCCCTTACGGACCGTTGGAGGCCGGAGACGCACTCTTTTCACTTTGCTCTTGGTGAGATGACCTTCACTTTGGAGGATATTGCGATGATCTCCGGTCTTCCGATCGAGGGCAGAGCTCTTACCGGGAAGGTGAAGTCCGAGGGGTGGCGACAAAGGGTTGCAGGTTTGGTTGGTGTTGAACCTCCCCCGTGGATTCATGAAACAAAGAAGGATCCTAGGCCATCTGGTGTTTTGTTCTCGTGGCTACAAGAACATTTTTACGAGTGCCCAGAGAATGCCAGTCCGGCTGTTGTGGAGAGGTACGCCAAGGCTTACTTATGGAATCTTTTGACCCAAGTGGTGTTTCCTGACGGCACGGGAGACACAGCCTCGTGGATGTTCTTGGACCCTCTTCGTAACTGGGATGTTAAGTGGAGTTGGGGGTCGGCGGCACTAGCCTTCTTGTACCGTCAGGTAATGCTAATTTGATGAATTTTCATTATATGAAAGAGTTTTTTGCATGTCATTGTTTAATGTGTATAAAAATGTGCAGTTGGACGGAGCATGCATGAGGAGTAAGCCGAAATCTTGTCTTGGTGGTTTTGTTTCGGCCCTACAGATTTGGATGTGGGAGCGTATCCCTGTGGGCCGTAACTTGACCATTGCCCCAGAAGAACCTTGGGAGTGGCCTTTTGACGGGGATGAGGAGCGGTATCCCACTATCGCATACACGTGGGCTAATGTCCAAGTGTCTAGTATTGCAGCCATGGGGCGGTACAAGGCATACATAAGCGAGCTTGACATGCTTACTTACAACCAGGTAATTATCAAATGCCTTGCTATCAATTCAGATTTTTTGTTGTTGTGCATGAGCTAGTGACATGTTGTGATGTAGGTTAATTGGAGGCCGTACATGGTACTTAGGCAGTTCCCTTTGAGCAATATGTGCTTTCGTGACCAACATCTTTGGCGTGTGCGTTGCCCCATGATATGCTTTTTTGCGGTGGAGTGGCATCTTCCACATCGTGTTTCGAAGCAATTTGGAGTACAACAATGCACCCCGCCGGATTATGTTGAGACAAGTGTGGTGCTACATAGGTGAAAGTTTTTGTACCATATGATGTTCAATGTGTAACCACTGAAAAATGAAATTGATACCTATACTTCTCATGCTTTGTAGGACGAGCCGGCAACACAACAAGAGTGTCATTAATTGGGAGGATCACCATCTTATGTGGGTGGACATGTGGAATGCTCAGAGGAATGCCCGAGTTGAAGATGATCACACACCTGACAACGACGAGGGGGCATATTTAAGGCATTTGGAGTGGCTTCGCAAAGAGTACAGAGTTATCCTTAAGGGTGCTTGGACTCGTGCCGATTGCTTGGAACTAATGCCAAGTGAGGCTGCTGATGGTGCATTCAACAACTCTATTAGGGAGACCATTGGAGCGCACCTAGATTATGGCCCTCTGCATGACCGAGTGGTATGCCTTTTTGTCTCTTTTTTGAACATGTTGCATTTCTTCATGAGTGGTGTGTCACTTAAGTGTTATTCAGGGCACGGAGCTATGGAGATGTATCAATGAGAGCAATGTGGTGCTTGGCCGCGCACCTGGTAGAGAAATAGACGGTCTCGTTAGGAGTACTCTACAGGTTAGAGGCCTTTTTAATATGAACATATATTTTATATCATGTCAACTATTTTTGCATATTTACATGCCAATCATTTACCTCTGCAGAAGGTTGTGAATCGTTGCCGAACACTAGCCGCTTTACTCTCTTGCCATGGCGGTTCATCAACGGATGTGCGTGCACGTGCTCAGTATACAATGGATGTTCTTTCTTCCGCTCGTCCATCTTCGAGCCAAGCACGTCCTTCTTCCAGCCGAGCACGTCCTTCTTCCAGCCGAGCACGGATTGATGAACAGGAAGATGAAGAGGAGGAGACAGACTACGATGCGGATCCGGACTATGTGGAGCTTGGGGCTTCGCAGATGGATGATGCTCCACAGCCAACTCAACCTTCTCAGCCTTCTGAAGAAACACGCCGAATTAGCTCAAGGAACATCCGACGTCCTGGATGGCAGAGCACTCCAGAGGGCTACGTCAACAGGGGGAAGATGCCTGCGAAAAGAGGTAAGAAGTGAAGTGATGACTGATGCGAGCTTGTTAGTTCTATATCTGGTGAACTATGTCACCAAGACTCGTTAATTATTATGCAAGCTGGATCATGTTATTTCTATGTCACCAAGACTTGTTGTTTCTATGTCACCAAGACTTGTTATGTCTATGTCACCAAGACTTGTTATTTCTATGTCACCAAGACTTGTTAATTATTTCTATGTCATCAAAAAATGTCTTATTGCTATACTGTTGATGTACTTGGCATTTATATTGTGAAACTACAACATCATATGTTGCATCATCATGTTATTTCTATGTCACCAAGACAGTACAAACAACTACATAGAAGTACATCTAAATTAAACATACAACATACAACATACAACATAAAACTACATGAAGTCATCATCGTCATCCTCCATCGATGCAGAACTCTTGCCCTTTGACGATGAAGAACTCTTGCCCTTCGACGACGAAGAAACCTTGCCCTTCGACGATGAAGAACTCTTGCCCTTCGAAGATGCAGAACCCGGAAGCGGTGGCATGAAGATATCATCTTCGTCCTCGCTCTCCTCAATCCATAATAATGGATTATTTGCTGAAAGCCTTCTGAAAGATTCACTCTTCGGCACCACCACCTTCTTCCACTTTTCATGTATCCTAAGAAGTTCTTTACGTACCTCTTCATACGTCCTTTCAGGCCACCCAGCCCTACGTAATTGGTGAGCCAACTCATTCATTATGGTGTCACTACCGGTGAGTTCGTCCCATGGAACTATCCTATTGTCCATCCTGAAATCGGTAGCTAGGCTCAGAAGAGTCCTGCTCATCCCAGGGTGAAAACTACGATCGAAAGGATAATGGGACATCTCAACTACACTACACTGGAATGCTTAGCCAACTCCGTCTGAAGGGGGTTTTATAGGTGGCGGGAAAGAGTTGGCGGGAACACATGGCGGGGAGAGTTGGCGGGAAAGAGTTGGCGGGAAAGAGGTGGCGGGAACAGATGGCGGGAAAGAGTTGGCGGGAACACATGGCGGGAAAGAGTTGGCGGGAACAAATGGCGGGCAGAGCTATGCACACAAGGTGAGAAACGCTAGCTACCTTGGCGTTTCTGTGTGTCCAGGAAACGCCAGCCACCCCTGGCGTTTCTTCTGTGAACGGCAACGTTTCCTCTGTGTGTCCCAGGAAGCTTCTGTACTAAAGGAACGCCACAACCATTGGCGTTGCGATGTAGACCAGAAACGCCAGCTGTTGGAAATATGCCCTAGAGGCAATAATAAAAGTATTATTATATTTCATTGTTCATGATAATTGTCTTTTATTCATGCTATAACTGTATTATCCAGAAATCGTAATACACGTGTGAATACATAGACCTCAATATGTCCCTAGTGAGCCTCTAGTTGACTAGCTCGTTGTGATCAACAGATAGTCATGATTTCCTGGCTATGGACATTGGATGTCGTTGATAACGGGATCACATCATTAGGAGAATGATGTGATGGACAAGACCCAATCCTAAGCATAGCACAAAGGTCGTTTAGTTCGTTTGCTAGAGCTTTGCCAATGTCAAGTATCTCTTCCTTAGACCATGAGATCGTGTAACTCCCGGATACCGTAGGAGTGCCTTGGGTGTATCAAACGTCACAACGTAACTGGGTGACTATAAAGGTGCATTACAGGTATCTCCGAAAGTAGCTGTTGGGTTGACACGGATCGAGACTGGGATTTGTCACTCCGTATGACGGAGAGGTATCTCTGGGCCCACTCGGTAATGCATCATCATAATGAGCTCAAGGTGACCAAAGTGTTGGCCACGGGATCATGCATTACGGTAAGAGTAAAGTGACTTGCCGGTAACAAGACTGAACAAGGTATTGGGATACCGACGATCGAGTCTCGGGCAAGTAACGTACCGATTGACAAAGGGAATTGTATACAGGGTTTGATCGAATCCTCGACATCGTGGTTCATCCGATGACAACATCGAGGAGCATGTGGGAGCCAACATGGGTATCCAGATCCCGCTGTTGGTTATTGACCTGAGAGCGTCTCGGTCATGTCTGCATGTCTCCCGAACCCGTAGGGTCTACACACTTAAGGTTCGGTGACGCTAGGGTTATTAGGAAGACTAGTATGTGACTACCGAATGTTGTTCGGAGTCCCGGATGAGATCCCGGACATCACGAGGAGTTCCGGAATGGTCCGGAGGTAAATATTTATATATGGGAAGTCCTATTTTGGCCACCGGAAAATGTTCGGGATTTTTCGGTATTGTACCGGGAAGGTTCTAGAAGGTTCCGGAGTGGGGCCCACCTGCATGGGGGGACCCACATGAACGTGAGTAGTGGGGGAAAGGCCCCACACCCCTGGTCAAGGCGCACCAAGATCCCCCCTTAGAAGGAATAAGATCATATCCCGAAGGGATAAGATCAAGATCCCTAAAAAGGAGGGATAACAATCGGTGGGAAAGGAAATGATGGGATTTCTTTCCTCCCACCTTGGCCAACGCCCCAATGGACTTGGAGGGCAAGAAACCATCCCCTCCACCCCTATATATAGTGGGGAGGCGCATGGGAGATCAACACAAGCCAAGGCGCAGCCCCTCCCCTCCCCAACATCTCTCCTCCTCCGCGTGTGCTTGGCGAAGCCCTGTCGGAGTACTACTACACCAATTGCACCACGCCGTCGTGCTGCCATTGGAGTGATCTTCCTCAACCTCTCCTCCCCCCTTGCTGGATCAAGAAGGAGGAGACGTCTCCCGTCCCGTACGTGTGTTGAACGCGGAGGTGCTGTCCGTTCAGTACTTGGTCATCGGTGATCCGAATCACGTCGAGTACGACTCCATCATCACCATCCCCTTGCAAGCTTCCGCACGCGATCTACAAGTGGTATGTAGATGCAAACTCACCCCTTGACTCATTGCTTAGATGAACTCATAGATGGATCTTGGTGAAACCGTAGGAAAAATTTTAATTTTCTGCAACGTTCCCCAACAGTGGGATCATGAGCTAGGTCTATGCGTAGTTCTCTTTGCACGAGTAGAACACAATTTTGTTGTGGGCGTGGATCTTGTCAACTTACTTGCCTCTACTAGTCTTTTCTTGCTTCAACGGCATTGTGGGATGAAGCGGCCCGAACCAACCTTACACGTACCCTTACGTGAGACCGGTTCCACCGACTGACATGCACTAGTTGCATAAGGTGGCTGGCGGGTGTCTGTCTCTCCCACTTTAGTTGGAGCGGATTCGATGAAAAGGGCCCTTATGAAGGGTAAATAGAAGTTGACAAAATCACGTTGTGGTTATTCGTAGGTAAGAAAACGTTCTTGCTAGAACCCAATTGCAGCCACGTAAAAGATGCAACAACAATTAGAGGACGTCTAACTTGTTTTTGCAGCGATTGATCATGTGATGTGATATGGCCAGAAGTTGTGATGAATGATGAAGTGTGATGTATGAGATCATGTTCTTGTAATAGGATTCACGACTTGCATGTCGATGAGTATGACAACCGGCAGGAGCCATAGGAGTTGTCTTTATTTTCGTATGACCTGCGTGTCATTGAAGAACGCCATGTAACTTACTTTACTTTATTGCTAAACGCGTTAGCTATAGAAGTAGAAGTAGTCGTTGGCGTGACAACTTCATGAAGACACGATGATGGAGATCATGATGATGGAGATCATGGTGTCAAGCCGGTGACAAGATGATCATGGAGCCCCGAAGATGGAGATCAATGGAGCTATATGATATTGGCCATATCATGTCACAACTATATAATTGCATGTGATGTTTATTATGTTTATGCATCTCTTTTACTTAGGACGACGGTAGTAAATAAGATGATCCCTTACAAAATATCAAGAAGTGTTCTCCCCTAACTGTGCACCGTTGCTACAGTTCGTCGCTTCTAAGCACCACGTGATGATCGGGTGTGATGGATTCTTACGTTCACATACAACGGGTGTAAGACAGTTTTACACAGCGAAAACACTTAGGGTTAACTTGACGAGCCTAGCATGTGCAGACATGGCCTCGGAACACGGAGACCGAAAGGTCGAACACGAGTCGTATGGAAGATACGATCAACATGAAAATGTTCACCGACGATGACTAGTCCGTCTCACGTGATGATCGGACACGGGCTAGTCGACTCGGATCGTGTAACACTTAGATGACCAGAGGGATGTCTAATCTGAGTGGGAGTTCATAATATGATTAGAACTTAATTATCATGAACTTAGTCTAAAACCTTTGCAAATATGTCTTGTAGATCATATGGCCAACGCTCATGTCAACATGAACTTCAACGCGTTCCTAGAGAAAACCAAGCTGAAAGATGACGGCAGCAACTATACGGACTGGGTCCGGAACCTGAGGATCATCCTCATAGCTGCCAGGAAACAATATGTCCTAGAAGGACCGCTAGGTGACGCTCCCGTCCCAGAGAACCAAGACATTATGAATGCTTGGCAAACTCGTGCTGATGATTACTCCCTCGTTCAGTGCGGCATGCTTTACAGCTTAGAACCGGGGCTCCAAAAGCGTTTTGAGCATCACGGAGCATATGAGATGTTCGAAGAGCTGAAACTAGTTTTTCAAGCTCATGCCCGAGTCGAGAGATATGATGTCTCCGACAAGTTCTACAGTTGTAAGATGGAGGAAAATAGTTCTGTCAGTGAGCATATTCTCAAGATGTCTGGGTTGCACAACCGTATGACCCAGCTGAATATTAACCTCCCCGATGAGGCGGTCATTGACAGAATCCTCCAGTCGCTCCCACCAAGCTACAAGAGCTTTGTGATGAACTACAACATGCAAGGGATGGAAAAGACCATTCCTGAAGTGTTCTCGATGCTGAAGTCAGTAGAGGCTGAAATCAAGAAAGAACATCAAGTGTTGATGGTCAATAAGACCACTAAGTTCAAGAAGGGCAAGGGTAAGAAGAACTTCAAGAAGGACGGCAAGGAGGTTGCCGCGCCTGGTAAGCCAGTTACCGGGAAGAAATCAAAGAATGGACCCAAGCCTGAGACTGAGTGCTTTTATTGCAAGGGGAAGGGTCACTGGAAGCGGAACTGCCCCAAATACTTAGTGGATAAGAAGGCTGGCAACACCAAAGGTATATTTGATATACATGTAATTGATGTGTACCTTACCAGTACTCGTAGTAACTCCTGGGTATTTGATACCGGTGCCGTTGCTCATATTTGTAACTCACAGCAGGAGCTGCGGAATAAACGGAGACTGGCGAAGGACGAGGTGATGATGCGCGTCGGGAATGGTTCCAGAGTCGATGTGATCGCCGTCGGCACGCTACCTCTACATTTACCTACGGGATTAGTTTTGAACCTTAATAATTGTCATTTAGTACCAAGTTTGAGCATGAACATTGTATCTGAATCTCGTTTAATACGAGATGGCTACTCATTTAAGTCTGAGAATAATGGTTGTTCGATTTATATGAGAGATATGTTTTATGGTCATGCTCCGATGGTCAATGGTTTATTCTTAATGAATCTCGAGCGTATTATTACACATGTTCATAGTGTGGATACCAAAAGATGTAAAGTTGATAACGATAGTCCCACATACTTGTGGCACTGCCGCCTTGGTCACATTGGTGTCAAACGCATGAAGAAGCTCCATGCTGATGGACTTTTGGAGTCTCTTGATTATGAATCATTTGACACATGCGAACCATGCCTCATGGGCAAAATGACCAAGACTCCGTTCTCCGGAACAATGGAGCGAGCAACCAACTTGTTGGAAATCATACATACCGATGTGTGCGGTCCAATGAGCGTTGAGGCTCGCGGAGGATATCGTTATGTTCTCACTCTCACTGATGACTTGAGTAGATATGGGTATGTCTACTTAATGAAACACAAGTCTTAGACCTTTGAAAAGTTCAAAGAATTTCAGAATGAGGTAGAGAATCAACGTGACCGAAAGATAAAGTTCCTACGATCAGATCGTGGAGGAGAATACTTAAGTCACGAATTTGGTACACACTTAAAGAAATGTGGAATCGTTTCACAACTCACGCCGCCTGGAACACCTCAGCGAAATGGTGTGTCCAAACGTCGTAATCGCACTCTATTGGATATGGTGCGGTCTATGATGTCTCTTACCGATTTACCGCTATCATTTTGGGGATACGCTCTAGAGACAGCTACATTCACTTTAAATAGGGCACCGTCTAAATCCGTTGAGACGACACCGTATGAATTATGGTTTGGGAAGAAACCTAAGCTGTCGTTTCTAAAAGTTTGGGGATGCGATGCTTATGTCAAGAAACTTCAACCTGAAAAGCTCGAACCCAAGTCGGAAAAATGCGTCTTCATAGGATACCCTAAGGAAACTGTCGGGTATACCTTCTACTTAAGATCCGAGGGCAAGATCTTTGTTGCCAAGAACGGATGCTTTCTGGAAAAAGAGTTTCTCTCGAAAGCAGTAAGTGGGAGGAAAGTTGAACTCGATGAAGTACTACCTCTCGAACAGGAAAGTGGTGCAGCGCAGAAAAATGTTCCTGTGATGCCCACACCAACTGAAGAGGAAAACAATGATGATGATCAAGGTACTTCGGATCAAGTTACTACTGAACTTCGTAGGTCCACAAGGACACGTTCCGCACCAGAGTGGTACGGCAACCCTGTCCTGGAAATCATGTTGTTGGACAACGGTGAACCTTCGAACTATGAAGAAGCGATGGCGGGCCCAGATTCCAACAAATGGCTTGAAGCCATGAAATCCGAGATAGAATCCATGTATGAAAACAAAGTATGGACTTTGACAGACTTGCCCGATGATCGGCGAGCGATAGAAAACAAATGGATCTTTAAGAAGAAGACGGACGCGGATGGAAATGTTACCATCTATAAAGCTCGACTTGTCGCTAAGGGTTATCGACAGGTTCAAGGGATTGACTACGACGAGACATTCTCTCCCGTAGCGAAGCTAAAGTCCGTCTGAATCATGTTAGCAATTGCCGCATACTATGATTATGAGATATGGCAGATGGACGTCAAAACGGCATTCCTTAACGGGCATCTTAAGGAAGAACTGTATATGATGCAGCCGGAAGGTTTTGTCGATCCTAAGAACGCTAACAAAGTATGCAAGCTCCAGCGATCCATTTATGGGCTGGTGCAAGCATCTCGGAGTTGGAATATTCGCTTTGATGAGATGATCAAAGCGTTTGGGTTTATGCAGACTTATGGAGAAGCCTGCGTTTACAAGAAAGTGAGTGGGAGCTCTGTAGCATTTCTCATATTATATGTAGATGACATACTCTTGATGGGAAATAATATAGAATTTCTGGACAGCATTAAGGCCTACTTGAACAAATGTTTTTCAATGAAGGACCTTGGAGAAGCTGCTTATATATTAGGCATCAAGATCTATAGAGATAGATCGAGACGCCTCATAGGTCTTTCACAAAGCACATACCTTGATAAGATTTTGAAAAGGTTCAAAATGGATCAGTCCAAGAAAGGGTTCTTGCCTATGTTACAAGGTGTGAGATTGAGCTCGGCTCAGTCACCGACCACGGCAAAAGATATAGAAGAGATGAATACCATCCCCTATGCCTCAGCCATAGGATCTATTATGTATGCCATGCTGTGTACCAGACCTGATGTAAACCTTGCCGTGAGTTTGGTAGCTAGATACCAAAGTAATCCCGGCAAGGAACACTGGACAGCGGTCAAGAATATCCTGAAGTACCTGAAAAGGACAAAGGACATGTTTCTCGTTCGTGGAGGAGACGAAGAGCTTGTCGTAAAGGGTTACGTCGACGCTAGCTTCGACTCAGATCCGGATGACTCTAAGTCACAAACCGGATACGTGTATATGTTGAATGGTGGAGCAGTAAGCTGGTGCAGCTGCAAGCAGAGCGTCGTGGCGGGATCTACGTGTGAAGCGGAGTACATGGCAGCCTCGGAGGCAGCGCATGAGGCGATTTGGGTGAAGGAGTTCATCACCGACCTAGGAGTCATACCCAATGCGTCGGGGCCAATCAAACTCTTCTGTGACAACACTGGAGCTATTGCCCTTGCCAAGGAGCCCAGGTTTCACAAGAAGACCAGGCACATCAAGCGTCGTTTCAACTTCATCCGTGAAAATGTTCAAGATGGAGACATAGAAATTTGCAAAGTACATACGGATCTGAATGTCGCAGATCCGTTGACTAAACCTCTCTCGCGAGCTAAACATGATCAACACCAGAACTCTATGGGTGTTCGATTCATCACAATGTAACTAGATTGGTGACTCTAGTGCAAGTGGGAGACTGTTGGAAATATGCCCTAGAGGCAATAATAAAAGTATTATTATATTTCATTGTTCATGATAATTGTCTTTTATTCATGCTATAATTGTATTATCCGGAAATCGTAATACACGTGTGAATACATAGACCTCAATATGTCCCTAGTGAGCCTCTAGTTGACTAGCTCGTTGTGATCAACAGATAGTCATGATTTCCTGGCTATGGACATTGGATGTCGTTGATAACGGGATCACATCATTAGGAGAATGATGTGATGGACAAGACCCAATCCTAAGCATAGCACAAAGGTCGTTTAGTTCGTTTGCTAGAGCTTTGCCAATGTCAAGTATCTCTTCCTTAGACCATGAGATCGTGTAACTCCCGGATACCGTAGGAGTGCCTTGGGTGTATCAAACGTCACAACGTAACTGGGTGACTATAAAGGTGCATTACAGGTATCTCCGAAAGTAGCTGTTGGGTTGACACGGATCGAGACTGGGATTTGTCACTCCGTATGACGGAGAGGTATCTCTGTGCCCACTCGGTAATGCATCATCATAATGAGCTCAAGGTGACCAAAGTGTTGGCCACGGGATCATGCATTACGGTACGACTAAAGTGACTTGCCGGTAACGAGACCGAACAAGGTATTGGGATACCGACGATCGAGTCTCGGGCAAGTAACGTACCGATTGACAAAGGGAATTGTATACAGGGTTTGATCAAATCCTCGACATCGTGGTTCATCCGATGACAACATCGAGGAGCATGTGGGAGCCAACATGGGTATCCAGATCCCGCTGTTGGTTATTGACCTGAGAGCGTCTCGGTCATGTCTGCATGTCTCCCGAACCCGTAGGGTCTACACACTTAAGGTTCGGTGACGCTAGGGTTATTAGGAAGACTAGTATGTGACTACCGAATGTTGTTCGGAGTCCCGGATGAGATCCCGGACGTCACGAGGAGTTCCGGAATGGTCCGGAGGTAAATATTTATATATGGGAAGTCCTATTTTGGCCACCGGAAAATGTTCGGGATTTTTCGGTATTGTACCGGGAAGGTTCTAGAAGGTTCCGGAGTGGGGCCCACCTGCATGGGGGGACCCACATGAACGTGAGTAGTGGGGGAAAGGCCCCACACCCCTGGTCAAGGCGCACCAAGATCCCCCCTTAGAAGGAATAAGATCATATCCCGAAGGGATAAGATCAAGATCCCTAAAAAGGGGGGATAACAATTGGTGGGGAAGGAAATGATGGGATTTCTTTCCTCCCACCTTTGCCAACGCCCCAATGGACTTGGAGGGCAAGAAACCAGCCCCTCCACCCCTATATATAGTGGGGAGGTGCATGGGAGATCAACACAAGCCAAGGCGCAGCCCCTCCCCTCCCCAACATCTCTCCTCCTCCGCGTGTGCTTGGCGAAGCCCTGTCGGAGTACTACTACACCAATTGCACCACGCCGTCGTGCTGCCATTGGAGTGATCTTCCTCAACCTCTCCTCCCCCCTTGCTGGATCAAGAAGGAGGAGACGTCTCCCGTCCCGTACGTGTGTTGAACGCGGAGGTGCTGTCCGTTCAGTACTTGGTCATCGGTGATCCGAATCACGTCGAGTACGACTCCATCATCACCATCCCCTTGCAAGCTTCCGCACGCGATCTACAAGTGGTATGTAGATGCAAACTCACCCCTTGACTCGTTGCTTAGATGAACTCATAGATGGATCTTGGTGAAACCGTAGGAAAATTTTTAATTTTCTGCAACGTTCCCCAACACCAGCTACCCCTGGCGTTGCAAGTGTACACAGCAACGTTTCGTGAAGAAGCCCCAGGAAGCCTCTGTACTAAAGGAACGCCAAGCCAAATAGGGAGTTTCTATGTAGGTCTGAAACGCCAACGTCACTGGCGTTGCCAAAGTGAATTGTAGCGCCCCAAGGTTTGGCGTTTCCATCTGCATATGAAGTCACTTCAAACCAATTTTGACACCACATAAAGTAATTGTGACATAAAGGAGTACACATAGAGGAGGCCAAAGCAATTGTGACATGACATTGTTCATCACATAAAGGAGTACACATAGAGGAGGCCAAAGCAATTATGACATGACATTGTTCATCACATAAAGGAGTACACATAGAGGAGTCCAAAACAATTTAGAGTACACAAAGCATGGCACAGTTCACATCATAGATCTATTCTGTAGAGCAAGGCCCCTTTTCCTTCTTCTTCCTCCTCCTCCCTTTTCCTTATGAGATGAGCCATCCTCAAGCCCCTTCATTGTTGCCTTGTTGGGTTGAGAAGCCGCCATATCTATGAAAATTTGCAAAACATTAGTTAGTAAGGACAAAAACAACATGAAAATAATATTGGGAAACATGAAAATAATTATGAAGTGTAGCCACGTATGGAAATGGTCCATCTAGGTATCCAAACATTCCTCTAGCATTACCATGGCCTCTACCCATGAAACCTCCTGTACCACCACCTGAACCTCTACCCCTACCACGAGCACCATCACTGGTAACTCTTCCTCGACCACGACCACCCCTGGATCCTCGGCCACCACCGGAACTTCTACCCCTACCACGAGCACCATCACTGGTAACTCGTCCTCGACCACGACCACCACCGGAGCCTTGGCCACCACCAAGGCCACCACCGGAACCTTGGCCACCACCAAAGCCACCACCGGAACCTCGGCCACCACCGGAACGTTGGCCACCACCAAGGCCACCACCAACACCACTGGAACCTTGGCCACCACCAAAGCCACCACTTGAAGAAGCATTGTGCCCTTTTGAAGTTTTGTTTGTTTTGCAAGTCCTTTTGTTGTGTGTCGTTTCATTGCAACCACCGCATTGGTTCCTATCACGTGGCTCCATGAAATGTCCACTACCAAACTCTCTGGTGCTCATGAGGTCATCCATATCATTCCTGTATCGCTTTGTTCTCCTTCTACCCTTGGGTTGTACCATCATATCCGGATCAGGCCTAATGTTAGGACCGTGATACTCTGGCCACTGCGATGCGTCCAGAAAAGGCTGAAATCTTGATGCCCATGTTAACTTATGAGTTTGCAGGTTGAATTCATGCAACCTTACAACTACTCCATCGGAGATATCCACGTTCCTGATGCGGGCCGCCGACATCATGTGTGAGCATGGCCAGTGGTACTTACTAGGCCGCTCACAACTGCAATGTCTTGTCCTAAGAGCCACCTTAAATGAGCGAGCACCATATGATTGTCCATCTCTAGTTGTCCCACCTGGCTCATCCACTTGGTATTTCATTTCTACATTATCGAAACAAGTGACTCGCTGGATGGCTGACTTGTCTCTCTGAAACTCCAGCCACTCGGCAACCTTCTTCGGATATATTTCATTGGGAGGCTTCTCACTATCAGCAATCAACTTGTCGATTTCATCGGAGTGCTTCAAAAAATACTCATTTAGCTTGTAAAAGGTATATTCCGCTATTGCCGTCACCGGCAACTGACGGGCACCCTTCAAGACAAAGTTGAAGCACTCAACAAGATTGCTTGTCATGTCACCATATCTCATGCCTCCTTCGTCACATGCCCGTGACCACTTGTGTCTCTCATCAATATTCCTTTCTAAGAAATCTTTTCCACCTTTGTTTGCCTTCTCATAGATTTTGTTCAAGCGTGTCGTGAATGACTTAACCGAGAAGGCTACACATGCGGAGTTAAGATCCTTGCAAAGATCCTTGTTTTTGCAAGCTCTGTAAAAGTTTGCAACGAAGTGCCTCAGACACCATCGGTGGTGAAGCCTCGCATGCCCTGGAATATGAATATCCACGGCCGCCAATATGCCTTGGTGACGATCGGATATGATGCATACCTCCCGGTTCGGAGGAATGACCGTGCTCCTAACAAGTCTCATGAACCATTCCCAGTTGTCTTGGTTCTCCACGGAGACCAAAGCAAATGCCACAGGCAACACCTGATCGTTAGCGTCATGTGCCATTGCTATCATGAGTGTGCCCTTGTATTTTCCTGTCAAGAATGTCCCATCTATAGACAGAACCGGTCGACAATGCTCAAAAGCTGCAATGCATGGGCCAAACGTCCAAAAGGCACGACGGAACACTCCTTCAATATCTTGGACATAATGGTACATTCCTGGGTTTCTATAAGACATCGCTCCCAGCAACCTGGGTAGCCTGTTGTAAGCCTCTTCCCATCCACCGTACAACATTCTGAGAGCGACTTGCTTGGCCTTCCATGTCTTCCCATACTTGACCTTATATCCGAACTTATCTTCAATCCAACTCATCAACAACTTCACTTTAATGGTGGGATCCTCGGCTATATGTTTCTGGTATTTATAACCAATGAATTCCGAGGTTAGTTGACGGTGTGTCTTCCGTGCTTCTACGGCCGGCGGTGTATCGCTTGTTGCAGTCCGAATGAACAACTATGAAAGGCCTGTGGTGTTTGACAGCATACTCACACAACCACATCTTGAATTCTAGCATGTGCTCGAACATCAAACCTTTCCTCACGTACGACATCGAAATCGCATCGGGTGTACTACTTGGGAACTGTCTAGCCTCAATTGTCTTGCTCATGCCACCGTCAACTATAGCCTTATCTGCAAGGCTAACATCACAAAACAAGGGAACTTTGTGATCCCTACCGGTGAATTTTGTGTACCACTCTGCTTCTTTCTCAGTGAAGCCATCCTCGTCCAACTCATTCACCGGGCCTTCATCATCCGAGTCATCCACACAAGCACGCTGATAGATAATGTCAGGATCCATGTCCTGATGCCTTACTTCGGCCTCTCCGTCACCAACAATGTTGTGATGCCTCTCATACTCTTCGTCGGAGTCATCACCATCATCTTTCATCGGTGCACTACCTCCGAACTCATATTGGGGATACTCATTGGCTTCAGCTTCAACTTTATGCTCAACAATAGGCGGCACACTACTAACCGGGCTCACATCATCTACTAAGGTTTGGTTCAAGTCAAGACGAAAGAGAGGATCCTTCACCACCTTACTTGCAAATACTTCGAGTGACTTGACTGCCGAGGATGCAACAACCTCCTTATATGCAACCCAATGCAAATTGGACTTGATAGGCATTGTCTTCATTCGACACTTGTGTGCCGACCCAACATCATATCTTCCTACTAATTCAACTTGGTCACTTGCATCCACCCACTTTAATCTTCTCCGTGTTTCTTCCACAACCTCTTCATAACTAGGAGTCTCAAGAAATATCAATACTTCCTCATGCTTGTCAACAATATCCACATTCATGAATGCCTCTTTGTCAACATAATGAATATTCACAATCTTGTCCATCTAAAAAAGGAGAACATACATAAGGTTAAAAATGTACAATGCTAAATATACCACATTTCTAACAAAACCACTAACCCTAACCATAAATCTTAACATTAGGCATAACCCTAACCCTAAATCTTAACATTAGTCATAAACCAAACAATAAGGTATGCTCAACAACATCACAATGCAACACACCATTGGAACAACAATAATAGGTTAGGAACAACACATTACATATCCATGTTCAAAACTAGGGTTAGGAACAACAAGACCAAATCAATTCAAATGGGCAAATCCAACCAATCAAAATTTGTGAGATGAAGGAGGTTACCTCAACGAACCAAAATGACACCGGATCCACGGACCAACCCAATCGATTTGCAAGGATTTGAGAGGGGCTAAGTGAGGGAAACAAAGGGGGAAAAGGCCAAGAGCTCGGGATAGGCCAATGGGGGAGAAGAGAGTGAGGAGTGAGTGGTGGGTGCAAGCCCCACGGCCATCTAAAATATCTGCACCAGAAACGCCACTGGTGCTGGCGTTTCTAGAAACGCTAGCTGGCTCGGCGTTTCAATCCCGCCAGGTCAGCAAGCAACGCCAACTCGGCCTGGCAGTGGGTCAGGGAAGAAACGCTAGCTAGGTCGGCGTTTCAATGTTCACCAGAAACGCCGCGGTCCCTGGCGTTGCTAAAAGGGTCAAAACGTGAAATACTTTCACATCGGGTTTATTTTGCGACTAATAACCCTGACAAGGTCAAAACAGTGAATTCGGCCTGAATCATTTCCCTTTTTATTCATTCAGGGAGAGCAAGGCTTTTCAGCACCAGGTTGACACGTCGATGCGGTCCGGTCGCCTGATGTCTCGGTGACGTCTTCTACACACCGACTTTCATCTTTTTTAGTCCGAGAGTTTCTTTTTCACTATTGCTAAACTCAGTCGATTAGAACAGATACCAGAATTTGGGAGATTTTTTATGAGGCAAAATTCACTACACGTCGATGCTATATTTGGGAGATCTTTTATGAAGACAAAATTTTGTTTTGATGTTTTTGCCTTTTATATGTTCTTTTAACTTCCGATCAATTCATTTTTCAATCATGGCAGCACAAAAAGATACCAGAAACAATAGAAATTATATCCAAATTTATAGACCATACAGCGAGGACTATCAGCATTGAAGCAAGCTGAAGGTACGTCGCCGTCCTTGTCCCTCTCTCGCCGGAGCCGGGCACGTAGACAATCAGATAGTCGTCGTGCTAAGGGTTCATAGGACCAACGCATCAGAACAACAAAAGTTGTCAACGAAGAGAAGCTTAGATCGGGAGGATCCAAGAAACAAGAACAAAGACCAGATCTGAGTAGATCCATCAAAGACAACCACCAACCGATTTCTGTAAGATCCGCCGGAGACACACCTTCACATGCCATCCGACCATACTTGACGCATCACCAAAACGGGGGTTAGACGAAGAGAACCTTATTCCAACTTTAAGGAGTTGTCGTCGTATTGTCTTCCTAGCAGGACACAAAGCCTAACAAAACTTGAAGAAGCATCTAAAAATGGATTTTCCTCTCTCTGGCAAGGGCAGAATCCACCGCGCACTCATGGCCATAAGCGGCGGCGTCGACGTTTTTTTTATATCACTTGACTGAGAGTTGGTTAAATTTCATGACTGAGACTTGGTCATGAAACTTAACAAAGTCTGAGTCGATATTACTATATTTGTGAGATCTTATGTGAAGATTCGTGTAAATTTTTTATTTATTTTTTATATGTATGTCATTTGTGTGAAAGTCGACTAAGATCTGGCCACGTTTCACTCTGAGAGAGATCCTTGCAGAGCGTATACAGGCCACGACCCGGTTATCAAGCACGTGCGTACTGCCCGAAGTGAGACCGTGTAGGCGACGGCTTTTCCACCGGAGACGAGTCGAGCCACTCCGTCGCTGTACAACCACTACTTGTCTCCAATCCACGGAGCCGCGGCGCTGTTGCTTGCATGCCCGGACTTGCGACAGGTCCAAGCCAAGCCAGGCCAAACTGGCGGCCGTTCCCGCACGCGTTGTCCGGCCGCGGCCCTTTGATTTCCTTCCAAGAGTTTCCTCACCGCCAGCCAGACACGACGCCCTACGAACGCGGTTAGTGGCCTGCGTTGCGGACCGCGCGGATCCGGCGGTTAATCGCCCTAAACTCACTCCACCACCACCAGTACCTCTCTCACACGCGCCTTCATTTCCTTCCCTCCTTCCTTCCACTGCCCTGAGCCAGCCAGCCAGCCAGCCTTGACTGTTGCTTCGCGGCGCCGCACCCCCGTCCGTCTCTCACCCGCAGCGTCCAGAAGAATCCCTCTCCCGCTCCGTCGACAACATCGACACACCGACCGACCCGTCGATTCCCCGCCACCTTCCCCTCCCCTCCCCTCCGCTCCGTCACCCCCCACATTCCACGCATCTCGATCGAACCTCTCTTGCCTTTTACCGCCCGCCCAGCCCTTCGCTCGCTCCCGAGAAAGATAGCGAGGACGGGGGAAAAGCGCGGCGCGCAACCGGAGCACTAGTCCGTCCGGCCGGAGCACGGGAGCAGAGCCCACAGCGGAGCGCCGGCCGGCCGCGCAGGCGGATCGGGGAGCTGGTGGCCGTTTCGATTGCAGAGTCGTACGTAACCGTACGTGCCATGAAGAAGAAAGACGCGGGAGGAGGCGGCGGCGGTGGAGCGTTCGTCGCCGCCCCGTGCGTCGACATCAAGCTCTTCGTCGCCTCCCTCGCCTTCCTCACGCTCTTCGTCGCATTGTGGCAGCTCCAGCCCTACGGCTCCCTCCTCGCGGCCGCCCGCTCCTCCGCCTCCGCGCCCCCCTGCACCCTCCCCCTCGCCAACAACACTGAGGTCCACTCCACCAACTCGACGTCCTCCGACACGGCCACCAAGGGCGCACCGGTGGCGACGTCGGCTCCGGCCACCGTCGCCGTCGCCGCTGTTCCGATGCGGTTGCCGAAGCCGGCGGCGCGGACGGAGGACCCGAACAAGCCAGTGCTCCCTCGGGCGCACGTAAGCTCGGCGGCGCGGGCGGAGCAGCCGAACACGAACAAGCCGGTGCTCCCTCGGCCGCACGTAAGCGCGGCGGCGCGCGCGGAGGAGCCGAACACGAACAAGCCGGTGCTCCCTCGGCCGCACGTAAGCGCGGCGGCGCGGGCGGAGCAGCCGAACACGAACAAGCCGGTGCTCCCTCGGCCGCACGTAAGCGCGGCGGCGCGCGCGGAGGAGCCGAAAAGACCGTTGCCCCGGCCGTCCGGCACCACGGCGGTGCGCCCGGAGGACCCGAACAAGCGGGTGCTCCGGCCGTACGGCAGCGCGGCGGCGCTGTTCGTGCAGATGGGCGCGTACCGGGGCGGGCCGCGGACGTTCGCCGTCGTGGGGCTGGCGTCCAAGCCGACCCACGTGTTCGGCACCCCCTACTTCAAGTGCGAGTGGCAGCCCAACCCGACCGCCGCCGACCCGGCGCCGCGCGCCGTCCGGACCAAGGCCTACAAGATCCTCCCGGACTGGGGCTACGGCCGCGTCTACACCACCGTCGTCGTCAACTGCACCTTCCCCTCCAACCCCAATGCGGCCAACGCCGGCGGCAGGCTGCTTGTCCACGCCTACCACTCCACGGCCTCCCGGCGGTACGAGCGCTTCGTGGCGCTGGAGGAGGCGCCGGGCGCCTACGACGAGTCCATCTTCAGCCCGCCGTTCCAGTACGACTACCTCTACTGCGGCTCCTCGCTCTACGGCAACCTCAGCGCCAGCCGCATGCGCGAGTGGGTGGCTTACCACGCGCACTTCTTCGGGCCCAGGTCGCACTTCGTCTTCCACGACGCCGGCGGCGTCAGCCCGGAGGTGAGGGCGGTGCTGGACCCGTGGATCAGGGCGGGACGGATCACGGTGCAGGACATCCGGGCGCAGGCCGAGTTCGACAGCTACTACTACAACCAGTTCCTGGTGGTGAACGACTGCCTGCACCGGTACCGGCACGCCGCCAACTGGACCTTCTTCTTCGACGTCGACGAGTACCTCTACCTGCCCAACGGGCAGGCTCTGGACCAGGTGCTCGGCAAGCTCTCGGGCTACACGCAGTTCACCATCGAGCAGAATCCCATGTCCACCAAGCTCTGCGTCAAGAATCCGAGGAATGATTACTCGAGGTTTGTGATTTCTATCCCGTATGGCCGTATCTTTCTACTTCAATTTTATAGTATTTATGATCGGGAGATCTCTGTCGCGCCGCTTCCCAAATTTAGCTTCAGGTGTATCATATTCAGGCTGGTAGTAAATACTCCTACAATCTGTCCTATCGGTTTGGTTGCATTCCCAAATATATATTTTTTGTCAGTAGAACCTGGGTTGTGTTGTTAATTCAAACAAACAGACATTCTCAAAGCAGTTACTACTTGTTTATATGCAGTCTGTTGAACAATTGGGCACTGTGCTGCTTGAGTTCGACCTTGCACATTTAATTTAATTAAAAATTGGTTAGATTTCCTTTGGTCAAATTGAGTCCTGCAAGGCAACATGGCGGTTGACACCTTTTCTTTTTGTTCTCCAGCTTTCATCACCGAACCAATTTTTTTTTGACAAATTTAGTCCTGCAAAGCAGTTAATTAAATCATCATTAGGTGTCACTTTTGAGCCAAAAAATCTTTCACTTTTGTTGTTGGTGGTGCACAGCCATTTCATTGGTTGCATTGAAAACCATTGTTGTTGGTGCCATGGCTGGGAAATTAATATACTTCATGCGTACTTTTTCATTGGCTGCATGCATGTGAGAGAGTGCATTGGGAGTGGAATGAAAGAATTAACATGAGCAAATTACTATGTGTCTTGGTCTAAAAAAAGTTATCCTTAGGCCTAATAAACCCGGACGGAGGGAGTACCACTGAAGCAAAAGCCTTACTACTATATCATGATTTGGTTCCACAATAAAGGTATCGCCTTCTACCTGCCTGAAAACAAAGATGAATTGAGTCCAGTAAATAGAATTTGTTTTATTCATGGCATCCAAATTTTAGCATAGTCTTTGCCTTTGTCGTTGATTTTACATTTCAGACTAATCGGCATTGTAACATACTAGCAACAACGTGATCTGAAGAACTAACGTGCGCATTTCACCGACGATGCAGGGAATGGGGATTCGAGAAGTTCCTGTTCCGGAACTCCATCACGAGGGTCCGGCGCGACCGCAAGTACGCGATCCAGGCGCGGAACGCGTACGCGACCGGAGTGCACATGTCGCAGAACGTCTACGGGAGGTCAACGCACAAGACGGAGGCCCTCATCAGGTACTACCACTACCACAACTCCATCAACGTGCTGGGGGAGCCCTGCCAGGAGTTCGTGCCGAGGCCCGGCGGCGGCCGCAAGGTCACCTTCGAGGGCGTGCCCTACGTGTACGACGACGCCATGAAGCGCCTCGCCGGCGAGATCCGGCGGTTCGAGAACCAAACCATCGGATCATCTCTTACATAATATAACAAACAGCAGCTGGAGGTGGCTGCTGCCTGCTGGTACATATACGCTGATGTTTATTTAGGATGTGTGGAGTGTCTGTTTTATTAGAGGCAGGTCGGCTGGTGTAAAGTTTTGGTTCTTCTTTGGGCTGGCCCTTCACTAATGGGGATCTGCTTTTTGCTGCGTTTTCTTCGTCTTTCTCTTCGTCTTTCTCTTCGCCTTTTACTGCTTGTCCCCCACATCCGTTTTATAGATCTGTGTAGAGTGATGATGTTGGCTTTTTACTACTGCTGGATTCTTTCATCTCCTTCTGGGGTCACTTCACATACAAAGTGTCAAAAAGTGAGGCGTTTCTGCGTTTTGTTGTTACATCATTTGTGATCTTTCTGGCCGTGTAACTGTCGGCGAACCAGGGACGGTGGATGGATCGAAACCGGGAAGACGAGCTGTGGTCTTTTCCGGGTTAGGCAAAAATGGCTGGCACCGTGGGTGTTTCCAAATTTCGATTGCAACGGGTCGGCCGGCGGTGAGGGGTGATGAACGGGCCTGAGACTGGTATGGGAGGGACGAACGGTGGGCAGACAGGCCGAAATGATAGCGCGTGATGGACGGTCGCTGCATGTGTGTGCTCGCGCGCGCTGGATAGATAGATCTGCTTTGCGCAACGGCGGCCGCCCCGCCGGTCGTGCGTCACTGTGGCTTGCGGGAGTGGATCTCCATGCGTGGCGCGGCGCGTGATGATTGGTTCACGGGGGTTTTGGATTTCCGCCGCTTTCCAAGATCGGGGCTCTGTGCGCTCCACGGCACGCAAATGTAGCTGTTTGCCAGCCCCCCGCCAAGTGGGCCCGCGCCACTAGCTATGTAAAGATTGGCAGATGGTCCTAAGGCCAACTCCACCGCGCGATCCTATCCTGTCCGGACCCGTCCGTTTGTGATAAAACAGACAAACCGGACGGCCCAGCGCGCGGGAGCAAACGATCTTTTGTCCGTTTTATGTCCGCTTTCGACCCATCTGCGGCCCAAGTTTGCGCCGTTTTTGGGGTGAAATGGAAACCCACGGATGTGCCGGCCGTCTGCGCGTGTCCTCACCTGGCCCTCCTCTGGCCCGCCCGTCGGTGGCATAGGACGGGTCTTTTTCTATCCGTCCCCCTCCCTCCCTCCGGTCGTATCCCACTCCACTCTTCTCCACTCTTCCCCACTCTTCTCCTCGCCATCCGCTGCCGCTGCCGCTGCCATTGCGGCCGTGCAACACGGACGCGCGCTCGCCCAGCCCCTTCCCCTCGTCGCCGCCGAGCTACCCAACCACGGCTATCTGGTTTGCGCATCCGCCGGCCGGATTCGGGGCGGATCCGGTCGGTCTTTAGCTCGCCCGGCTGTGGGAGGCCGGGCCGCGCCATGGACTGGCCAGACACCTCGCCGGAAGGCCCTGGCAGGGCCGCAAGGACACATGCAGGCAGTGGCTCGTCCTCTAGCCGTTCGGATCTGCACCGTCGGTGGCCCGCCGACAGATACGCGAATGGCGCCCGGTCGGGCTCGGTGCTTACCCAAAAGCTCGTCGGTGCATCGTTGCCCCTCATCTACAACGCTGGAGCATTCCGGATGGGTGTTCATCAAATGCTTAAACGATGGGGTACGTGCTTTTCTTAGCTTCGGTTTGTGCTTTCGGATTAGATTAGTTGTGCTAACTTTAAATTTTATTGTGTAGAATGGATGCAAGTTTTGGTATTGGAAAGAAGAGTACATTGATATATTGATAGAGCGAAATCTAGTACATGTTCGTGCACTTTTAGCTAGCCTAGAGGTTGTAGATGAAACAAATGCACGTGTTGCTAGATTAGAGGCTAGTCACGATACTACGTGTGAGGAAGCAACGTCGACTTCTGGCTTGAAGAAAAAAGGAGGATGCAACGTCGAGCCTCCTCCACAGATCAACAATGAGTGCATCGAGAATGCTCTAACCCAGCTCAAGGGAGTAGTTATGGAAGTTGGGTATCTTCTCAAATGTATTCTTGTGGTTCTTGTTTTCTTTGACCTTGCTTTACTAGTCAAAATGTGATGATGTATTGTCATGTATAAAAAATGAATGATGAAAAAAAGTTTTAGGACTTGCAAAGAAAAATGCACGCGGACAAGATGCTGCCAGGATGCGTCCGCGCGCTGGACGCACGGACACCGCATCCCGAAAACTGTCCGGACACGACCCCATCCCCTATCCAAATGGACAGAATCCGAAGAAACGGACGTCCGTTTGGGGTCGCGCAGTGGAGTTGGCCTAATCCCTGGGAAAATGAGTTGCGTCTGAGCTGAGTTAATTAGGGTGCATTTTTTGTCATATTTGGGCGTTTAATTCACTAAGCGAATCTTCTGGCTACTCCCCGGGCAGCAAACAAGTTGAGCTTGATCGAATTCAGATTTTGCTATTTTTTCATGCTCGTGTCGACAAACATGACCCGCATTAAGCCGTACCTTGGTAATCAGGTTTAAGTGCGGAAATCGATAGGTCGTGCACCTACGATAACCAAGCCCACATAAAAACTTCAAAACCGTTCATCCGATGTCATGTATGAATGGTAAACGCAAAAGACAAGAAACATGTTTGTTAAGATATTATGTTTGTTGAAAAATTGTAGGACAACAATTCCTTTGTTTCGAATGTGATCAAAGAAAACTTTCCATGGGACGCTAATTCGGTTTATAGGATTTTCAACTCAAATAGAATAGGAAAAGTAAAGTGTTATGAGGTCTTTGTCCACTCCAACCCTTGGTGTTTCTTCCCTTGGGTGAGGAATCATGTCAATATGGGCGGTGCATCCAGTGTCTCGGGTTTAATACTTTCAGTGATTATGATTGTTAGAGTTGTGTCGAATATTATTGTACAAGTTAGGTTACAGTTGGACTTGGATCGTATGGTGTGTAGACAGGATATGGAGTCGTGTCCAAGTAAGACACATGTATCCTAGGCCTCTCATATATATCAGGGGTAGAGACATGATGTAACCTATGCCAACATAATAGCACCGGAACGCAGGGGAAGCCGGCGGCATGTGCCGGTGTCCAGGGCGACCGGGTGCGGTATTGTAGTGGTGTCATGGGGAGGAGCGCCCATAGTCAGGCCCCGGGGATGTAGCCATATCGGTGAACTTCGTTAACAAATCTCGGTGTTGTGCTCGTGTGATTGCTTGATCCTCAGATGATCGACAGTGGCCTCGGATTTATTCTAACAAGTGGTATCAGAGCAAGGTTACGAGGAGGTCACAGTTGTGTTTGATTTAGAGGAGGAATAACGTATCAACGGACCTGCGTGCAAAGGGATCGCAGCCGTGGGAGCGGAGTGTATCCAGGAGGCAGCGATGAAGTGTTCGCGGTTGTTGTAGTTCTTCAAGAAGCAATCGGGATTGGCAGCCGCTGGCATCGGTGAGTTGCATCAGCGGGCGGCTAGATCGGATCGATAGGCAGGCGGCGAAAGCATCAGGCGGGACGGGGCGATTGATCAGGTGCATCAATCGGGCGAGCATACATAAATCCCGGCGAGGTCGGATCGAGCTGGCGACGTATCGAGGTATCGATCGACTCGGTCTCACGAGATCGATGCGGTGAAGGAACGTCGAGAAGTCGGCCCAGTCTGAGGCCCGTACAGGCAGCAGAGTCTTGGCGAGAGGGATGGATTGAGGCTCGATCGGTTGGGCACCTGCAGCAAGAAGCTGCCTAGGCCAGGCGTGGCCCGCAGGTGGTGCAGGAGGCCGTGTGAAAGCAGGCAAGCGGCTGCAGGGGCCCAGGGCCCAGGAGGCTGTTTGGCAGGCTGAGGCGTGCACTAGCGATCGCGGATCGTGGTTACCAGGGGCTGGAGCGTACAGAACCGAGCGAAGCCATGCAACGAGGACTTGTTGAAAAGAAAAAAAAAGGTTTGGAGCAAGTCCCGATGTGTAGACCTGTGTCCATGAGCATCACGGTGTGGATCAAAGTTATTTGTTCTTGTGTGCTAAACATACACGGAAGGCTACTAGGAAAAGAGAAAAGTTCTGAAGAAAAGGGTCCACGCATACACGTAGAAGCTGTGAGCAGACCAAGGCAAGAAAATTAATTTGTGCAGAGGACCACTATGGTCAAGATTGCATGAGGTTTGTTTTTTCTGGTGTCAAGTTTGCTGGAAGTATTTGGAGCATGTGCAACAAGGACCGCAACACGCACATAAGGCTTGGACGAGCCTAGAGTGCGACGTGGCAAGATCATGCAAACGCAGGGCGTCAAAGCAAGGCACGAACATGTGCAGGAGGACACGACGCAGGGTGGAGCATGATCGCAGTCGGATAAGTTCGGCTAGGTCGGACTGGACTGTTTGATGGATCGATGGGGATGTCGGTCAAAGTAGAAGACGGCGGTGATTTCGGCAACGACGACATAGGAGCGTGATGCTGATGGTGGCCAAATTCTGGGGCGTGGAAACACGTGGTGCAGGCTTGAGGGCTTGTGCGGCTTCAACAAACTATTGCGCATGGTTGATTCAAGACGGTGCACATGAGAGCTTGGAGTTGACAGGGCGCGGGAGGGTGGCACGTACAACCACCATGGAGTCATGTTGAAGGTGGAGCTGGAGTCCGGTGGAAGACTTCACTCTGAGCTGATGGAGGGGCTACGACGTAAGAGTTCGGAGAGTCGAAGCCTATTTCAGCGGGATAGCGAGAGACATGTGGATCGGACTGGGTACCAGTGGTCTGATGGAGACGTGATACTCGGCATCGGTCGGTGATGATCGGTGGTTCTCTGCAGTGGGTGTTGAGGCAGTGTGGGCTAGATACCCGAGAGACTCGACCAGGACAGTAGAGGCTCAACGCGATGATAGCGGCGAGGCGTGCGGTAAGCACGGGACACAGCGACAGACCAAGGCACTAATGGTGAGACGTGTGGTCAGACAAAGTGTGCAGGGGGTGCTAAAGCAGTGTTGACGAGTACCAGATTCAAGTTGGTGACTGGGTCTATCGGTGCCGGAAGATGGACAGGAGTTGACCATGGAGAATTTGAGAAAGCGGCGGAGAGTCTGAAATTGTTAAAAGCTGAGAGAGTACATGGCTGCATATTCTGTGGTGTTCAATGCACATGGCAAAGTGCGGATGACAAATACAGAAGGAGGCGGAGTGCTATAGCTATGGGACATGTCAGAGACTATCTGGGAAAAAGGGTGAGACAACTGTGAATTTTGACTCCGAGTGACACAGGGCGACGGTGAAATTCCTTCAAGTTTCAGATAGACGGTCAAGAAAGAGCGGTGATGTTGAGTTCAGGTAACTCTTATATGTGGCGTCCAATGCGTGAGTTGTTCACTTTCACGCAGACAGTGGTCGGTGTGTGATGGCGTTGAACGGATTCTCCGGAAGTTGGGAGCACGGACTAGAGTAACAAGGAACTTAATTTTGCTCGAGTGTTGACTGTGGTCAAGAAAAGGAGGGACTACAAGTTGCAGGTGGAGTCACATGGAGTCTGGGAGTAGCAGCGGTGCTCATGGAGTATCTCAAGTCCAATGTACATAGAGGTTTGACGCATGGACGAATCCAGGGTGGTGGAGAATATTCGTCAAGGTGGAGTTTGTTAGAGTTGTGTCGAATATTATTGTACAAGTTAGGTTACAGTTGGACTTGGATCGTATGGTCTGTAGACAGGATATGGAGTCGTGTCCAAGTAGGACACCTGTATCCTAGGCCTCTCATATATATCAGGGGTAGACACATGATGTAACCTATGCCAACATAATAGCACCGGAACGTAGGGAAAGCCGGCGGCATGTGCCGGTGTCCAGGGCGACCGGGTGCGGTATTGTAGCGGTGTCATGGGGAGGAGCGCCCATAGTAAGGCCCCGGGGATGTAGCCATATCGGTAAACCTCGTTAACAAATCTCGGTGTTGTGCTCGTGTGATTGCTTGGTCCTCAGATGATCGACAGTGGCCTCGGATTTATTCTAACAATGATAATCAATGGTGTTTTGTCATCCCGTTCACCAACTCCTTTGCCTTCCATGAAGTTTGAGCCTTGTCCACGTTAACAACCTCTTTGATGTTCGTGGTACTTTTTTTAGGGAAGATGTTTGTGCTACATGCTCACGGGATAGAGGGAGAGGGAGAGAGAAACAAGCCACATTTTTTTGGTTTTCTTAGGGGAGAGAGTGAAAGAGAAATATAGCACCTGTGAAATCAAATGCGAATAAAAAATAATCCAAAATGCATTTCTTATAAGACCAAATATTATATGTAGATCCCCTAAAAATCCAAATTGCATATGAAAAAAAAACTAAAATACCAGAGAAAAGAAAACAAAGACATCAAACAAACAACCACTGAAAACTTGGAGGTTACATCAAGTGATTCCCACCAATGCACATCATGATGTCCTCCCATGCCACTTGCAGAGAAACTAGCAAAATGCATAAGACAATGCCCTGCATAAGGTGGAGCAATCAAAATCTATGTATAACTGCATATGTAATCTACCAAAGGATGTGAGAGGTTTAGACCGTTGAACAAGTTGTGCTTGGTGAAACACCCCTCACAAGGGCGGGTGTTAAACCGCTGCATTACTTGAATCACCTTAGGACAAGGCAAGATAAAACATAACATGTTGGCACCCAAATTTAGACCAAGAATGCCACAAAGATATTTATTCCATGCCACATAGCCTTCACGCGTGACACCGTCAATAAGGACACATGAAACTACATAATTAAGACTCATCCTACTCACACATAGCTAAGTAAACACACTACTTCTTTATTTATTTGAATTTGCAAATGTCCTACTTCCACCTAGCAAGTAAAGATCTCAAACACCACGGCGAATAGATAGCCAAAGATGAGACCCCCTATTTGATGCGTCATGTGTCAAATCGGTGGGCAAACTCACACACGCATTATTGAGTGTTGCTCCTCTAGTCTCTCAACTGCTTTTTAGTTTTTCCATATTTATTTAAAACCAATTCAATGGATACAAATGGTCACACATTTTTTTATTTTGAAAAACTAAAATGGTTTACAAATTCAATGTTTAATTGATTTTTAAAATTATTTGTGCCTTTTAAAATATTCATGACCTGATATATTTTTCACACATTTGTCGGAATTTCAACAATGTTCACGAAATATTAAATATACTTTTTATTTTTAAAAATTACTGTGTTTTTCATAAATATTCAAAAATTCAAAAAACAATAATGTTTAAAAAAATCATTTTTGTGTATTTCATAAAAGGTTCTCAAAAAATTAAATCATGCTCAATTTTAGGGAAATGTTCTTGAGTTTTTAGATAATATAAAATAAAGAGGGAAAAAATAAGAAGAAACCCGGCAAAAGAAAAGAGAAAATACCAAAAGTATCGCTCTCTAAACAGAAAGAATAAAAAACACTCGTGGCCAATACCAATTGGGTCTGGTTGGGTTGACCCATCTGCTATGTCCATCTGCAATTTTTCAACATCAATGACAAAAAGGATTTTCTGTCGAAGATAAGCAATACTAGGGTTGCCCTCACAGCTTATGACCGTTGGGGAACGTAGTAATTTCAAAACAAATCCTAAGTACACGCAAGATCATGGTGATGCATAGCAACGAGAGGGGAGAGTGTTGTCCACGTACCCTCGTAGACTGAAAGCGGAAGCGTTAGCATAACGCGGTTGATGTAGTCGTACGTCTTCACGATTCGACCGATCAAGTACCAAACGTACGGCACCTCCGAGTTCAGCACACGTTCAGCTCGATGACATCCCACGAACTCTGATCCAGCAGAGCTTTGCGGGAGAGTTCCGTCAGCACGATGGCATGATGACGGTGTTGATGATGCTACAGATGCAGGGCTTCGCCTAAGCACCGCAACGATATTACCGAGGTGGAATATGGTGGAGGGGGCACCGCACACGGCTAAGAGATCAATGATCAATTGTTGTGTCTAGAGGTGCCCCCCTGCCCCCGTATATAAAGGAGTGGAGGAGGGGGAGGGTCGACCCTCCTATGGCGCGCCCTGGAGGAGTCCTACTCCCACCGGGAGTAGGATCCCCCCCTTCCAAGTAGTAGGAGTAGGAGTAAAGGAAAGGGAAAAGAGAAGAGAAGGAAGGAGGGGGCGCAGCCCCTCCCCAAGGTCCAATTCGGACTAGGCCTTGGGGGGCGCGCAGCCTCCCCTCTCTCTTTCCCCTAAAGCCCAATAAGGCCCATATACTCCCCGACAAATTCCCGTAACTCTCCGGTACTCCGATAAATACCCGAATCACTCGAAACCTTTCTAATGTTCAAATATAGTCGTCCAATATACGTCTCGACCATTTCGAGACTCCTCGTCATGTCCCCGATCTCATCCGGGACTCCGAACTACCTTCGGCACATCAAAACACATAACATAATATAAATCGTCATCGAACGTTAAGCGTGCGGACCCTACGGGTTCGAACTATGTAGACATGACGGAGACACATCTCCGGTAAATAACCAATATCGGAACCTGGATGCTCATATTGGCTCCCACATATTCTACGAAGATCTTTATCGGTCAAACCGCATAACAAAATATGTTGTTCCCTTTGTCATCGGTATGTTACTTGCCCGGGATTCGATGGTCGGTATCTCAATACCTAGTTCAATCTCATTACCAGCAAGTCTCTTTACTCGTTATGTAATGCATCATCCCGCAACTAACTCATTAGTCACATTGCTTGCAAGACTTATAGTGATGTGCATTACCGAGAGGGCCCAGAGATACCTCTCCGACAATTGGAGTGACAAATCCTAATCTCGAAATACACTAACTCAACAAGTACCTTCGGAGACACCTGTAGAGCACATTTATAATCACCCAGTTACGTTGTGACGATTGGTAGCACACAAAGTGTTCCTCCGGTAAACTGGAGTCGCATAATCTCATAGTCATAGGAACATGTATGAGTCATGAAGAAAGCAATAGCAACATACTAAATGATCAAGTGCTAAGCTAACGGAATGGGTCAAGTCAATCACATCATTCTCCGATGATGTGATCCTGTTAATCAAATGACAACTCATCTCTATGGCTAGGAAACTTAACCATCTTTGATTCAACGAGCTAGTCAAGTAGAGGCATACTAGTGACATTATGTTTGTCTATGTATTCACACATGTACTAAGTTTCCAGTTAATACAATTCTAGCATGAATAATAAACATTTATCATGAAATAAGGAAGTAAATAATAACTTTGTTATTGCCTCTATGGCATATTTCCTTCAGTCTCCCACTTGCACTAGAGTCAATAATCTAGTTCACATCACCATGTGATTTAACACCAATATTCACATTTGTATGTGATTAATACCCATAGTTCACATCGTCATGTGATCAATACCCAAAGAGTTTACTAGAGTCAATAATCTAGTTCACATCGCTATGCGATTAACACCCAAAGAGTACTAAGGTATGATCATGTTTTGCTCGTGAGAGAAGTTTAGTCAACGGGTCTGTCACATTCAGAGCCGTATGTAATTTGCAAATATTCTATGTCTACAATGCTCTACACGGAGCTACTCTAGCTAATTTCTCCCACTTTCAATATGTATCCAGATTGAGACTTAGAGTCATCTGGATCGGTGTAAAAGCTTGCACCGATGTAACTTTTTTATGACGGGCTCTTTTATCACCTCCATAATTGAGAAATATTTCCTTAGTCCTCACTAAGGATATTCTTGACCGCTGTCCAGTGATCTACTCTTAGATCAAAATTGTACCCCCTTGCCAAAATCAGAGCAAGGTATACAATAGGTGTGGTACACAACATAGCATACTTTTTAGAACATATGACTGAGGCATAGGGAATGACTTTTCATTCTCTTTCTATTTTCTGCCATAGTCGGGTTTTGAGTCTTACTCAACTTCACACCTTGCAACACAGGAAAGAACTCCTTCTTTGACTGTTTCATTTTGAATTACTTCAAAATCTTATCAAGGTATGTACTCATTGAAAAATCTTATCAAGCGTCTTGATCTATCTCTATAGATCTTGATGGTCAATGTGTAAGTAGCTTCACCGAGGTCTTTCTTTGAAAAACCTTTCAAATACTCCTTTATGCTTTCCAGAAGATTCTACATCATTTCTATTTAACAATATGTCATTCACATCTATACTTTATCAGAAATGTTGTAGTGCTCCCACTCACTTTCCTGTAAATACAGGCTTCACCACAAGTCTGTATAAAACTGTATGCTTTGATCAACTCATCAAAGCATATATTCCAACTCTGAGATGCTTGCACCAGTCGATAGATGTATCACTGGAGCTTGTACACTTTGTGAGCACCTTTAGAATTGACAAAACCTTCTGGTTGTGTCATATACAACTCTTCTTTAATAAATCCATTAAGGAATCCAGTTTTGACATCCATTTGCCAAATTTCATAAAACGTGGAAATTTCTAACATGATTCAGACAGACTTAAGCATCGATACGAGCGAGAAAATCTCATCGTAGTCAACCCCTTGAACTTTGTCAAAAACATTTTTCGACAAGTCTAGCTTTGTAGATAGTAACACTACTATCATTGTCTGTCTTCCTCTTGAAGATCCATTTATTTTCTATGGCTTGCCGATCATCGGGTAAGTCCACCAAAGTCCACACTTTGTTCTCATACATGGATCTCATCTCAGATTTCATGGCCTTCAAGCCATTTCACGGAATCTGGGCTCATCATCGCTTCCTCATAGTTCGTACGTTCATCATGGTCTAGTAACATGACTCCTAGAATAGGATTGCCGTACCACTCTGGTGCAGACCATACTCTAGAAGACCTACGAGGTTCTGTAGTAACTTGATCTAAAGTTTCATGATCATCATCATTAGCTTCCTCACTAATTGGTGTAGGAATCACTGGAACTGATTTATGTGATGAACAATTTTCCAATTCGAGAGAAGGTACAATTACCTTATCAAGCTCTACTTTCCTCCCTATCGGTGTCAAAACCGGCGGATCTCGGGTAGGTGGTCCCGAACTGTGCGTCTAGGCGGATGGTAACAGGAGACAAGGGACACGATGTTTTACCCAGGTTCGGGCCCTCTTGATGGAGGTAAAACCCTACGTCCTGCTTGATTGATATTGATGATGTGGGTATTACAAGAGTAGATCTACCACGAGATCAAGGAGGCTAAACCCTAGAAGCTAGCCTATGGTATGATTGTTGTTCGTCCTATGGACTAAAACCATCCGGTTTATATAGATACCGGAGAGGGCTAGGGTTGCACAGAGTCGGTTACAATGGTAGGAGATCTACATATCCGTATCGCCAACCTTGCCTTCCATGCCAAGGAAAGTCCCATCCGGACACGGGACGAAGTCTTCAATCTTGTATCTTCATAGTCTTGGAGTCCGGCCGATGATGATAGTTCGGCTATCCGGACACCCCCTAGTCCAGGACTCCCTCAGTAGCCCCTGAACCAGGCTTCAATGACGACGAGTCCGGCGCGCATATTGTCTTCGACATTGCAAGGCGGGTTCCTCCTCCGAATAGTTTATAGAAGATTGTGAACACCAGGATAGTGTCCGGCTCTGCAAAATAAATTCCACATACCACCATAGAGAGAATAATATTTACACAAGTTCAATCTGCTGACGTATTTTGTGGCGTGACGTCACACCACAACCAAGCCTTTACTCGAATCGTTTTTATTATACCACCTCCGCGCGTTTAGCGAAGCGGTTTCCTTGGCACGTCTTGTCGAAGCAGAGATCGTGTTCCCCTTATTCTGGGATTCGCATCAATACAGACATGGGTAACCCAACCGCGCTCGTTGCTGCGCCCCCTCTAATCGAATCCGATTGGGCGCCGATCATGGAGTTCACCGTTGCGGACATCTTTCAACACTCACCTTTCGGCGACATCCTGAGTTCGCTGAAGTATCTCTCGTTATCAGGAGAAACCTGGCCGGACTGCGGTCAGGACGGTTGGGATGCGGACAACGAAGAAATTCAAGGCCCACCCACCACCCACTTAGTAGCCACTGTCGACGATCTAACCGACATGCTAGACTTCGACTCCGAAGACATTGACGGTATGGACGACGATGCCGGAGACGACCAAGAACCAGCGCCTACTGGGCACTGGAAAGCCACCTCAACTCACGACGTATACATGGTAGAAACACCAAAAGGAAGCAATAACGAGGAACAACGGGATGTGGCGAAGGACAACTCCCCCGACAAACAACCAGAACGGCGATGCAAGCGCCGCCCGAAGTCCTGCCTCGATAACAACGACACCCATACTGACCCAGCCTTAGAGCAGGGCGAAGCAGTGGACGATGAACATGCCACCAAGCAACCATCCGAACAGGATGAATTGGACAAGCAACCAATCCCCGGCAAAAACATCCCCGGGAAGCCTGCAAACCATACTCACAGAGATTGTTGGGTCTTCAAGCAGTCCGGCCGACTTAACGCCGAACACAAGGGGCTCTACACACCAAGCGAAGACGACGACGAACCCCACAAGCAGCACGCCGGAAAACAGAAGACTTTCCCACTAGAAGTCAAAACAGTGAACTCACTTCATGTGATAACAAGGAAAAATAGTGCGGCACCTGCTAAAACACGCGCCGCACGGCCCACCCCAGCAGAGTCCCGAAATTGGATGTTTAAACCAATTACTTTCGACCATCAAGATTACTCCAAAAGTGTTCGAAACGCAGGAGGGACTGCTTTGGTATTGGATCCCATAATCGACGGACTATAATTCACACAAGTCCTAATGGATGGCGGCAGCGATATAAACCGGCTATACCAGGACACCATCCGCAGAATGGGGATAGACCCTACCAAAATTCGCCGTAGCAGCACTTCCTTCAAAGGAGTGACGCCAGGCCTTTACGCCCATTGTACAGGCTCTATACTACTAGAGGTCGTGTTCGGTCATCCGACAACCTCCGTCGCGAAAAGCTCATTTTCCATATCGCCCCATTCAAAAGTAGCCATCAAGCACTACTGGGACGCGAAGCTTTCGCCCGCTTTAACGCAATACCTCATTATGCGTCTCTTACGCTTAAAATGCCTGGTACACGTGACATAATCTCATTAAAGGGTAACTCCGAGTGTTCCTCGACCACGGAAAACGTGAGACTGCCTTGACAGCCACACACTAATCCAACCTTGCTGGTCAAAGCCCCTAAAAACAGGTCATTCAGACCTCGGACACGGTTAGGCGAGTCCGGCATAAATAAACAAGGGGCTTCCCAGCCGCATACCTCTTTACAAGGGGCTGCACGTATAAACAATGAGGGCCAATAAAGCTCAACTTTATTCATCTTCCAAATCATACTTTATTTTAAATACATCTTTTGCACGATATTTTTTCCAAACTAAGTTCTTCTCTTTTACAGATGAAGCACGTGCTACACTTGTCCAGGATACAGCACAACGGAGACACAGGCGCAGACGTGTAGCAGGGACCCGTTGCAAGGATTCTTTTCAGATTAAGACCCTGCGTAAACCTTTCTTACTGTCTCTTGTTGATACACATCCCCCAGTTTCCTACCATAACCAAGGAGGAGGCTGGAGTTTTGGCATCGGCCGCGTGAGAAGTTCTCGCCCGTACCTGGACACTAGGGGCTTAGGGCATTGTTCTGCCCGGTATCATAAAGACCGAATACCTCAGGGAGTGTTCGGCGTCTCGAGTTAGGCCTTATATGCATCAGCTCCTAATCATGTCTTTGGTCAAACGTTGGGTTTGCCCGGCTCCTGTGTTTTGCTGCCTTACGTTCCGCTCCATCGGCTAACGCGCCACCAGGAGAACTACTGCGATTGTGCCCCGGTTCGGCCGGATGAGCACCTCAGTAGAGAAAGCCGAAAACTGACTGTCATGATATAGGAAGAGACTGGTCAACCACTCGATCGACTACTGGAATGTTTAGAATTCCTCCGCTTTGACGAAGGACCGCTTCCCGGTCAGGCACATACGCGCCCCGAGTTCGGAGAGCGCGGTGACTCTAGGGGCTATATAGTAGCCCCACCATCGAGCTCCTATGGCTAAGTGAAAGTGATAAAGCATTATAGTCCAGTTGCCTAGTTTGCTATGCTATCACCTCCTTCAAAGGACCAAGACGTTGGATTAAGTGTGAAAAAGCGCTTTTTTTGCAAACACCCCCGCACCATGTGCGTGGGGGCTGAAGCCAAAGACTGCCATCTTTCAGGTTATACACACATATACGGCCGCACAGGAGATAGTTCAATACTTGAACGCACAAGTATAAAAAGTCATTACATTACAAACATGATCTCACAAATCATACATGTCATTTGAACATAACATCTTTCGAGCACTGCGACTCTATTAAACGAGCGCCCTGCAGGACTTCCTCAAAATAGTGCTCGGCGGGTAATCGGCTTTTGTCCGAACCCCGGGATGCAACATCGGTGGCATCCATCTCCGCCCAGTATGTCTTAACACGGGCGAGAGCCATCCGTGCACCCTCTATGCATGCCGACCGCTTCATCGCCCCGATATGCGGCACCGCCCCAAGGAATTGCTGCAACAAGCCAAAATAACTCTCCGGCTTGGGCCTTTCTGGCCACAGATGAGCGACCACATCCGTCATGGCAAGTCCGGACAATCTATTCAGCTCAGCCCACTCAGCCAACCGATCAGTCAACGGAAGTGGACGCTCTGGACTATGGAATTGAGACCAGAAAAGATCTTCCATTTCATGATCCTTCTGGCTTCGGAAGTGCACGACTGCGTCCGCCGCACTCGCCGCCAAATCCAGATAAGGATCCTCCGCACCCCACAATTGGCCCAACTGAGCATACTTCGGATCCGTGAACTTCCTACGCAGCAGAAAGGGCTTTCCAGCCGCAATGTCTCCGGCCTGACGCAGTTCCTCCTTCATAGCCCGCATCGCACAACAGGCATCCTTGGCTTCGGCGGCGGCCTTCTTCAGGTCCTCTTGCTCCGCTCGGTGTTCTCTTTCAAGAACCTCATAGCGGTCGGTAGCATCTTTTAATTTCACGGCCATTCCGGCCATCTCCTCCCTACTTTGGCAGTGGGCAGCCTTTTCGGCTTTTAGCTCTTCCGCTGCCTTTGAGGCAGCCGCATCACTTTTCCTGGCTTGCTCCTTGGCTCGAGCAAGCTCTACTCGAAAGTCTTCCACAGCAGCGACACCATCTGCATCAAGCATACAAATTGTAAGGAACAGGCATCAGCTCCCTTACTAGGTGACTGCGGAGAAACCACCTACCTTGTGACTCGTCAAGTCGTTTATTGACCAGCGCGATGTCCGCATCCGCAACGTCGAGTTGCCGCTTCAGCTCGGCAACTCCATCAGTCCGGCTGGCCACCGAACATTCTGCCACCTGCATAGGAAAGGCGACATTCTATGACTGATATTATGATCCTCGGCACGCTATCGCTTTCGACAGCATACCAAGTCTCAGGGGCTGCTATCTATACAGGGCGCACTCCATGTGCAAAACTGTCAAAAGGTATGTCAGTTTTTGCGTACCTCAAACCCCGTCAGCAAACTTCCGACGGCCTCATGCAACCCGCTCTCGGTGGATGAGATCCTTTCAATCACCATACTCATTAATGTGCGGTGATCTTCTAAGATAGACGCCCTCTCGAGCAAATCCTGCAGCTCCACCGGCCGTACTCCAGTGGGTGCCGAACTCCCTGGCCCCACCGGACTCGGGGAGACCCTCCATGACGACACCTCAGGGTCGTCCGCCCCGCCCGACGGCGTGGCAGATGGAGGCGTTTCGTTCTCCATCATCTCCGGACGAAGGTCCCCCGAAGATGAGCTCTGTTGAGAAGGGCTGAGATCCGAACTACAAGGTGAAAACTTTGGTTACCCTTAGAAATAAAGTAGGGATGTCCCCTATTACAAAAATCCCCCTTTTTACTTACGGCTCGCTGGAGGGCTGATTCCTTTGGGGAGACTGTGCGGTCGGGGCTCTTCCCGGCACAGGACCTTCCGGTGCAGATTTCTTTCCCCGCTTTGAGGCCTTGGCCTCTGGGTCTTCGGAAGCGGTCCTCTTCTCCCCTTGGAGGAAGGGACTCTCGATTCCCCCCTTACTGAAAGCCTCCTTGGCAGAGGTGGTAGTTTCCCTGTGCCCCCCTTCGCCCTCCTCCAAAGGTGCAACCTCCAACATTTTGATTAACACGGGATCCGGCATGGTCTCAGGGAGGGGGGCCGGACACCGTATCAATTTTGCTTGCGCTATCCACTCCTGTCCAAGGGATAGCTGGTTAAAAGGCAAACCCATGATAAATAAATAGACAATGTGTCTGGCCACAGGGCTACTTACTTGAGTATCCGAGCGATTGCAGCTTAGGCCAGCGTCCTCGGTCAAGTCCGGACGCATCTCTTGTGATCCGAAGAACAGTTTGTACATCTCCACGGGTGTCAAACCCATGAAGTGTTGGAGAGCTCGTGGTCCCTCCGGATTAAATTCCCACAGGCGGAGGGGGCGACGTTTGCAGGGCAGAAGGCGCCGGATCAGCATAACCTGTGTCACTACGACCAGATTGATCTCCCTTTCTTGGAGGTCTCGAATCCGGTCCTGCAACAGGGGTACGTCTTTGGACGGCCCCCAGTCAAGCCCTTTGTTGACCCATGACGTCAGCCGTTGTGGAGGGCCCGGGCGAAAGGCGGGCGGTGGCCTCTGCCTACTGCCCCTGGGAGCGGTGATATAGAACCACTCCTGTTGCCACAAGCCGAGCTCCTCCTGAAAAGAGCCCTCGGGCCATGGAGCATCGGCCCTCTTGCTTATAACCGCCCTGCCGCACTCTGCCTGACGCCCCTCAATCATCTTCGGCTCCACGTTGAAGGTTTTGAGCCACAAGCCGAAGTGAGGGGTAGTGCGGAAGAAGGCTTCGCAGACGACAATGAATGATGAGATGTGGAGGATGGACTCCGGAGCCAAGTCATGGAATTCCAGCCCATAGTAAAACATGAGCCCCCTCACGAAGGGATCCATCGGGAAGCCTAAACCCCGACGGAGGTGAGACACGAACATGACACTCTCGCCGGGCTCGGAGTAGGAATAACTTGCCCTTGGGCAGGCAACCTATGCGAAATCTCGTAGGTTAAGTACCTGGCGTCTCTCAGCTTTAGCATGCCCTCTTCCGTGACGGAGGAGGGCATCCACCGGCCTCGTAGGTCGGAGCCGGACATTGTCGAAGGTCAAAAGTACCCGAATCTGGAGCCCTGGGTGTTGGAACTCGGGGCGAGGGGCGGATTCGATTGAGGATTGAAGAAAAAGAACAGGCCTTGGTCTCATTATAAAGAGGGAGAATACCAAGAGCCGTCCCCGTGACCGTTTGGAACCCGCCTTCGATGGAGGGGGCGTGGCAACGGGCGCGGTTGGGTTACCCACGTCCGTATTGATGAGAATCCCGGAATAAGGGGAACACGATCTCTGCTTCGACAAGACGTGCCAAGGAAACCGCTTCGCTAAACGTGCGGAGGTGGTATAATAAAAACAATTCGAGTAAAGGCTTGGTTGTGGTGTGACGTCACGCCACAAAATACGTCAGCAGATTGAACTTGTGTAAATATTATTCTCTCTACGGTGGTATGTGGAATTTATTTTGCAGAGCCGGACACTATCCTGGTGTTCACAATCTTCTATAAATTATTCAGAGGAGGAACCCGCCTTGCAATGCCGAAGACAATATGCGCGCCGGACTCGTCGTCATTGAAGCCTGGTTCAGGGGCTACTGAGGGAGTCCTGGACTAGGGGGTGTCCGGATAGCCGAACTATCATCATCGGCCGGACTCCAAGACTATGAAGATACAAGATTGAAGACTTCGTCCCGTGTCCAGATGGGACTTTCCTTGGCGTGGAAGGCAAGGTTGGCGAGACGGATATGTAGATCTCCTACCATTGTAACCGACTCTGTGTAACCCTATCCCTCTCCGGTGTCTATATAAACCGGATGGTTTTAGTCCATAGGACGAACAACAATCATACCATAGGCTAGCTTCTAGAGTTTAGCCTCCTTGATCTCGTGGTAGATCTACTCTTGTAATACCCACATCATCAATATCAATCAAGCAGGACGTAGGGTTTTACCTCCATCAAGAGGGCCCGAACCTGGGTAAAACATCGTGTCCCTTGTCTCCTGTTGCCATCCGCCTAGACGCACAGTTCGGGACCCCCTACCCGAGATCCGCCGGTTTTGACACCGATAGGGAGGAAAGTAGAGCTTGATAAGGTAATTGTACCTTCTCTCGAATTGGAAAGTTGTTCATCACATAAATCAGTTCCAGTAATCACTCCTAATCACTTCTTTCGAGAGAAACTCCTTCTCTAGAATGGATCCATTTCAGCAACAAATATCTTGCCTTTGGATCTGTGATAGAAGGTGTACCCAACAGTTTCCTTTGGGTATTCTATGAAGACGCACTTCTCCGATTTGGGTTCGAGCTTATAAGGTTGAAACTTTTTCACATAAGCATCGCAGCCCCAAACTTTAAGAAACGACAACTTTGGTTTCTTGCCAAACCACATTTCATAAGGCGTCGTCTCAATGGATTTTGATGGTGCCCTATTTAAAGTGAATGCAGCTGTCTCTGATGCATAACCCCAAAACGATAGTGGTAAATCGGTAAAATACATCATAGATCGCACCATATCCAATAAAGTGCGGTTACGTTGTGGTTATCCATGTGGCGTGAGCTGTGAAACTATTCCTCATTGTTTAAATGAAGGCCAAACTCGTAACTCAAATATTCTCCTCCACGATCAGATCGTAGAAACTTTATTTTCTTGTTACGATGATTCTCCACTTCTCTCTAAAATTCTTTGAACTTTTCAAATGTTTCAGACTTGTGTTTCATTAAGTAGATATACCCATATCTGCTCAAATCATCTGTGAAGGTCAGAAAATAACGATACCTGCCACGGGCATCAACACTCATCGGACTGCATACATCGGTATGTATTATTTTCAGTAAGTTATTAGCTCGTTCCATTGTTCCGGAGAACGAAGTTTTAGTCATCTTGCCCATAAGGCACGGTTCGCAAGCATCAAATGATTCATAATCAAGTGATTCCAAAAGTCCATCTTTATGGAGTCTCTTCATGCGCTTTACACCGATATGACCCAAAACGGCAGTGCCACAAATATGTTGCACTATCATTATTAACTTTGCATCTTTTGACATCAATATTATGAATATGTGTATCACCGTGATCAAGATTCAATAAACCATCAACATTGGGTGTACGACCATAGAAGGTTTTATTCATGTAAATAGAATAACAATTTATTCTCTGTCTTAGATGAATAATCGTATCGCAATAAACATGATCTAATCATTGTTATTCTCAACACAAACACCAAATAAAATTTATTTAGGTTCAACACCAATCTCGAAAATATAGGGAGTGTGCGATGATGATCATATCAATCTTGGAACCACTTCCAACACACATCATCACTACACCCTCAACTAGTCTCTGTTTATTCTGTAACTCCTGTTTCGAGTTACTAATCTTAGCAACCGAACAAGTATCAAATACCCAGGGGTTACTATAAACACTAGTAAGGTACACTTCAATAACCAGTATATCAAATATACCCTTGTTCACTTTGCCATCCTTCTTATCTACCAAATATTCAGGGTATTTCCGCTTCTAGTGACCATTTCCTTTGTAGTAGAAGCACGCACTTTTAGGCTTTGGTCCATCTTTGGGCTCCTTCACGGGAGTGACAACTTGCTTGCCATTCTACTTGAAGTTCCCTTTCTATCACTTTGCCCTTTTCTTAAAACTAGTGGTCTTGTTAATCATCAACACTTGATGATCTTTCTTGATTTCTACCTTCATCGATTTCATCATCATGAAAAAGCTCAGGAATCATTTTCGTCATCCCTTGCATACTATAGTTCATCACGAAGTTCTTCTAACTTGGTGATGGTGACTAGAGAACTCTGTCAATCACTATTTTATCTGGAAGATTAACTCCCACTTGATTCAAGCGATTGTAGTACCCAGACAATCTGAGCAGATGCTCACTACTTGAGCTATTCTCCTTCATCTTTTAGCTATAGAACTTGTTGGAGACTTCATATCTCTCAACTCGGGTATTTGCTTGAAATATTAACTTCAACTCCTAGAACATCTCATATGGTCCATGACGTTCAAAACGTCTTTGAAGTCCTGATTCTAAGCCGTTAAGCATGGTGCACTAAACTATCAAGTAGTCATCATATTGAGCTAGCCAAACGTTCATAACGTCTGCATCTGCTCCTACAATAGGTATGTCACCTAGCGGTGCATCAAGGACATAATTCTTCTGTGCAACAATGAGGATAAACCTCACATCACGGACCCAGTCCGCATCATTGCTACTATCATCTTTCAACTTAGTTTTCTCTAGGAACATATAAAAAAATATAGGGAAGCTACAACGCGAGCTATTGATCTACAACATAATTTGCAAAATACTATCAGGACTAAGTTCATGATAAATTAAAGTTCAATTAATCATATTACTTAAGAACTCCCACTTAGTTAGACACCCCTCTAATCATCTAAGTGATCACGTGATCCAAATCAACTAAACCATGTCCGATCATCACGTGAGATGGAGTAGTATTCAACGGTGAACATCACTATGTTGATCATATCTACTATATGATTCACGCTCGACCTTTCGGTCTCAGTGTTCCGAGGCCATATCTGCATATGCTAGGCTTGTCAAGTTTAACCCGAGTATTATGCGTGTGTAAAACTGTCTTACACCCGTTGTATTTGAACGTAGAGCTTATCACACCCGATCATCATGTGGTGTCTCGGCACGAAGAACTTTCGCAATGGTGCATACTCAGGGAGAACACTTATACCTTGAAATTTAGTGAGAGATCATCTTATAATGCTACCGTCAATCAAAGCAAAATAAGATGCATAAAGGATAAACATCACATGCAATCAATATAAGTGATATGATATGGCCATCATCATCTTGTGCTTGTGATGTCCATCTCCGAAGCACCGTCATGATCACCATCGTCACTGGCGTGACACCTTGATCTCCATCGTAGCATCGTTGTCGTCTCCAACTATTGCTTCTACGACTATCCCTACCGCTTAGTGATAAAGTAAAGCAATTATAGGGCAATTGCATTGCATACAATAAAGCGACAACCATATGGCTCCTGCCAGTTGTCGATAACTTTGTTACAAAACATGATCATCTCATACAATAAAATTTAGCATCATGTCTTGACCATATCACATCACAACATGCCCTACAAAAACAAGTTAGACGTCCTCTACTTTGTTGTTGCAAGTTTTACGTGGCTTCTATGGGCTAAGCAAGAACCGTTCTCACCTACGCATCAAAACCACAATGATATTTCGTCAAGTTAGTGTTGTTTTAACCTTCTCAAGGACCGGGCGTAGCCACACTCGGTTCAACTAAAGTTGGAGAAACTGACACCCGCCGGCCACCTATGTGCAAAGCACGTCGGTAGAACCAGTCTCGCGTAAGCGTACGCGTAAAGTCGATCTGGGCCGCTTCATCCAACAATGCCGCTGAACCAAAGTATGACATGCTGGTAAGCAGTATGACTTGTATCGCCCACAACTCACTTGTGTTCTACTCGCGCATATAACATCTATGCATAAACCTGGCTCAGATGCCACTGTCGGGGACCATAGTAATTTCAAAAACTTTCCTACGCACACGCAAGATCATGGTGATGCATAGCAACGAGAGGGGAGAGTGTTATCCACGTACCCTCGTAGACCGAAAGCGGAAGCGTTAGCACAACACGGTTGATGTAGTCGTACGTATTCACGATCCGACCGATCAAGTACCGAACGTACGGCACCTCCGAGTTCAGCACACGTTCAGCTTGATGACGTCCCATGAACTCCGATCCAGCAGAGCTTTGCGGGAGAGGTGCGTCAGCACGACGGCGTGATGACGATGTTGATGATGCTACCGACGTAGGGCTTTGCCTAAGCACCGCTATGATATTACCAAGGTGGAATATGGTGGAGGGGGCACCACACACGGCTAAGAGATCAATGATCAATTGTTGTGTCTAGAGGTGCCCCCTGCCCCCGTATATAAAGGAGTGGAGGAGGGGGGAGGGCCGGCCCTCCTATGGCGCGTCCTGGAGGAGTCCTACTCCCACCGGGAGTAGGATTCCCCCCCCCCCCCCATTCTAAGTAGTAGGAGTAGGAGTCAAGGAAAGGGAAAAGAGAAGAGAAGGAAGGAGGGGGCACAACCCCTCTAGGCATTGTTAAGATAATGTCTCAGTCAATATGAATGAATCACACTGATGGAGAATTGCTCCTCTCCTGCTTTGTTTCGCATTAAGACAAGTCATCAACCGTTATTTCTCCATAATTGTTTCCCTTATACCTATTGTTGCTTACAGGGATATCAAAATTAAAGCTCGGTTTTGTTCCGACTTCGATTTTAGTTGAACTGCACAAAAGGAGCCAATGTGTCTAAGGCAAACTGCTGCGTTACTGGGTCGAGTTGGTCGTTCCATTTTGCAGAAAGAAGCAGTCACTGGATGCAGTACATTACAGAAGGAATGACCGAGAAGCTTTATAGAGTATTATTAGACACCAGTGACATGACTAGTCTGCAAAGACCATTGGCAATTTAACAACACGTGGAGTGCCCTAGGCAAAAAGTGCCCAAACAAGTACAAGAAGCTAAGACAGGACACGATCATAGGCATTATATATTTTGAATGGGAAAAGCTTGTCAAAGTTTAATCATTGATGTTAGCAAGAAGACGTTAGTTTAATATATTGGAATTGGAAAACCTTGTCAAAATTTGCTCATTGATGTTAGCAAGAAGACGTTAGTTTAATATATTGGAATTGGAAAACCTTGTCAAAATTTTCTCATTGATGTTAGCCAGAAGACATGCATTTGATATTTTTGAATGGGACGCCCTTGTTATGAGCAGCGTCGAGTGTTTTTTCCTATTCCTGTGTTCAGTTTAGAAGTAAATAGTTACTCTACTGAGATATTCCTATGTTAAGAGTTTGTTCTGAATATTGTCTATGTAATGCCAGGCCTTGTGTTTGATTGCAAAGTTGAGCTTGGAATGTTGTGGCATGTGGCATCACGAGCTGTTCACCGTGCCTCCTGAGAATAATGCTTTGTATTGTTTTGCATGTCGATCTAATGCCAGTGATTTGCTTGTTAAGAAGATCATCCTCTTTTGTTGTTTCCGTGCGTAAGAAGTTCATCGTCTGATGTTTCATTCATAGCCTATACGACATGTCGGGTAGGTTAGACGTGAAACCATATGAAATTCCGACCAACTCATGATATTAGGCCATGATTGGATCGTCGTTTTCCAACCAAAACCGCTTGTAAAACTGACGCTTCTAAATTAAAGCAGATGGTCTCGGACGAAGGCGCTTGGTTGGTCGATTTCGACTAGTAAAACATCGGAAGTACTTCACACACGATAAAAACGCTGAACGACACTCGGACGATTGCTAATCCAGCCGTTAGCTGCTGTTTCAGCCTTGCCATGGATGGCATGATACACACGTCGTGCATGTATCGTCTGGTAATGTCGTCCATATAGCAATGCTCGTAAAATATACGTTGGTCTCTCAAATTACACGCGTAACCCGCCGGTTTTACTTACAGACCTCGGGCCTTCCGATGACGAGTAAATTACACTTGTATGTTAATACAGGTTTGAAATAAACCAGAGCTCCCAAGCGCGGTCTTACCGTTTCATGTCGTCTCAGTTTCTCGAAGGTGCTCATAGGTGTCCGATGATCCTGGCTTCCTGAATGAGCAGCGGGCGCTGTATCAGACCTTCGTAGGGCCCGCGAGGCCCTCTCCGTTGTCCTTCGAGTTGTTGCGCTCGCCGTGGCGCCGAGCATTGTTAACATGGTCAACGAATATGAGGATTCAGGAGATGACTTTATTTTGACTGGATGACACTAGGGACCCACTAGGGCCATAGCCGTACGTACGCAAGTGCCTCCTTATTATGTATAACTATATTTTTTTTGCTTTCTCCTGGTTTCCTGACATCATGGTCCCACACCATTGTCAACCTATGTAGTCAATATAAACGAGAGAATTGCACAAGGTGCGGCCGACAGCTGGGACCAAGCAGCTCGAGCAGTATTTGTGTTTTTGAGGCGTGAGCACTGCAGAGTTTTTCTTGGCGATGATTTCGTTGTTGTTCAGAGGAGAGCAGGGTATTAACTGGGCGGGCTGTGGCCCGTCTAGCCCAGGCTAGATATCCAGCCAAGATACTACTTTTTTCAAGATGAAAATGGCTAGCCCAACTATACGTCTTTTTGAGGAATACCCAGGCAAGGTCAACTTGTTATTCTCCGCCCCGCTGTGCTGCAAATCTTTCCTAGGAGGGATGCATTAGGCTTAACAGGAAAATGGGCTTTAAAAATAATAAATGGGATATAATTATAAAAACTGGGCAGTAACTATAAAAAATGCACCAAACACGAAATTAGTTTATAAAAATTATTTATGGATTTTGAAAATCTTAAATTTTCATTGTTGCGCGTGCAATGTTTCGTTGGATTTTTACGTAATACAAATTTATATTTAATCTGAATAGAAATTTCGGGATAAAAACATTTCGGATCCCATCAAAATGTGGGAAATTTTATTGTATTCTGTCTTCAACGGTTGGTTGAAATTATTAATCATTGTCCTAGCTAGAAAATGGGCTGTACTTTTAACAAACTGTAAATGGGTTGTTGTAAATTCCATTAGAATTCAAAAATGGGTTGTACATTCTTACAAAACACAAATGGGCTATAAGTTCTCTGTCACACACTTTTGGGCCTACTAAGTGATGCGTCCCCTAAAAATATAAGTTGACGCGTATGTAAGGCTTTGTCAACTTATTATAGTCAACACACGGTTCTAGCAGCAGTGGCCGTTGGATGTCTATCCAACGGATGTCGTGCTTCTTCTTCAATCTCGGATATTCTTAGCTTTGGCCGCCCAAAAAATGATTCCTCCCCCTGACATCTGGGGTGCACTGTTTCGGAGGCTGACCTGTGGGCCTACTAAGTTGGAGCGTACAAAGGGCTTTGTCAACTTAGTCAATATAAACGATTCTAGCTTCAGTGACCGTACGATGTCCATCCAACGGCCGTACTGCTTCTTCAACCTCTGGTCTTCTTGGTCCAGCTGCCCAAAGCAGCACCGGTCGTGCCGCCTGCTCCTGCCTCCCGTGGCCGGCTGTGCTGCCGTGGAGGCCTTACCACCCCCATACTACTCCCACCGCTGGCCAGGCCATCCCTCCACTCACCCACACCCCCTGTTATTCTGCGGCGACGACAACCTCACACCGCAGCCGAACTAGTGAACCCTCGTACTCCTCTCTGCGTGGGCTTCCACTGCTACGCCTTCCCCGGCTCCGCGTCGTCCCCTTCCTAGGCGTCGCTGTCGTCCACCGCCCTGGTGCTCTCGGCGTGGCGTGGTCAACATGGTCAACGACTGACTTCCATTGGAAGAGTACTGTACGTGGAGAGGCTAACAGCTGGGTCCACGACGGCCGCAAGGAAGTGCCTCCTTATTACGCGCAAAATAATTATTCCTCCACCTGACAGCAGGGACCCAGCGGATGGGCCACCTTATTTCGTGAAAAAAACGTTTCCCCCCTGACTGCTGGTACCCACCGGACGGGTCACCGTATTTTGCAAAAAAAACGTTCCCCCCGCTGTCAGCTCGGACCCATCGGAAGTGCCTCTTTATTACGCAAAAAAATGAATACTCCCCCAACTAGCTGGGACTCACCTTGGTGGGAAGCTGACTTGTGGGCCTACTAAGTTGACAGGGACGGAGGGCTTTGTCAACTTAGTCAATATAAACAATTCTAGCTCTAGTGACCGTACGATGTCCATCCAACGGCCGTAGTGCTTCTTCAACCTCTGGTCTTCTTGCTCCAGCCGTCCAAAGCAGCGCCGGTCGTGTCGCCTGCTCCTGCCTCCCGTGGTCGGCTGTGCTGCCGCGGAGGCCTCACCGCCTCCATACTACTCCCACCGCTGGCCAAGCCATCCCTCCACTCCACTCACCTACACCCCTTGTTATTCTGCGGCGACGGCAGCGCAGCCGAACCAGTGAACCCTCGTACTCCTCTCCGCGTGGGCATCCACTGCCGCGTCTTCCCCGGCTCCGCGCCGTCCCCTTCCTAGGCCTCGCCGTCGTCCACCACCGTGGTGCTCTCGGCGCGGCGTGGTCAATGTGGTCAACGACCAAATTCCATCGGAAGAATACTGTACGTGAAGAGGCTGACAGCTGGGTCCATGACAGCCGCAAGGAAGTGCCTCCTTAGTATGCGGAAAATAATTATTCCTCCACCTGGCAGCAGGGACCCACCGGACGGGCCACCAGTATTTCGCGAAAAAAATGTTTGCCGCTGACTGCTGGGACCCACCCGCCGGGCCACCGTATTTCGCGAAAAAAACGTTCCCCCTGCTGTCAGCTCGGACCCACCGAAAGTGCCTCCTTATTACGCACAAAAAAATGAATACCCCCTTGCTAGCTAGGACCCACCTTGGTGGGAGGCTGACTTGTGGGCCTACTAAGTTGACAGGGACGAAGGGCTTTGTCAACTTAGTCAATATAAACGATTCTAGCTCCAGTGACCGTACGATGTCCATCCAATGGCCGTAGTGCTTCTTCAACCTCTGGTCTTCTTGCTCCAGTCGCCCAAAGCAGCGCCGGTCGTGCCGCATGCTCCTGCTTCTCGTGGCCGGATGTGCTGCCGTGGAGGCCTCATCGCCCCTACTATTCCCACCGCTGGCCAGGCCCTGCGGCGACGGCAGCCTCACACCGCAGCCGAACCAGTGAACCCTCGTACTCCTCTCCGCGCGGGCTTCCACTGCCGCGTCTTCCCCGGCTCCCCATCATCCCCTTCATAGGCCTCGCCATCGTCCACCGCCCTGGTGCTCTCAACGCGGCGTGGTCAACGTGGTCAAGGAACGACTTCCATCGGACGTGGGCTGTATGTGGAGAGGCTGACAGCTGGGTCCATGGCCGCAGCAAGGAAGTGCCTCCTTATTACGCGGAAAATAATTATTCCTCCACCTGACAGCGGGGACCCACCAGACGGGCCACAATATTTCGCAAAAAAACGTTTCCCCCTGACTGCTGGGACCCACCAGCTGCACCTTCGCACGCAAGGAAGTGCGTCCGGGCAAAAAAACGATTCTCCCCCCTGACTGCTGGGACCCACCAGCTACATCTTCGCACGCAAGGAAGTGCGTCCGGGCAAAAAAAACGATTCGCCCCCCTGACTGCTGGGACCCACTAGCTACATCTTCGCACGCAAGGAAGTGCGTCTGGGCAAAAAAAAAACGATTCACCCCCCTGACTGCTGGGACCCACCAGCTACATCTTCGCACGCAAGGAAGTGCCTGACAGGCGGGACCCACCTGGTCAAAGTGTACGTACCGTTGTCATTCTGGTCGCGAACGTGTACGTACATATATACTGGTGGATGTAGAGGCGCGCACGTGTCGTAGTAGAGGCGCGCACGTAGCATGTACACGTACGCACAACGGCGAGGGTGCAAGAAAGAAAATATGGCCACATACGTACATACGGGCAGGGTCTCTAACGCCTACCGTGCATACGTACATGGTTGGGTCAGAATGGAGAAACAACGTCGTCGTCGTGTTCATGGGGAGCCAACCGGCTGGGTCGGAACGGAATGCGTGGTCGTGTTCATCGGGAGGGCTTGGATGGAACAGGCGATGGAAACGAGGCCTGGCATACCGCACAACGGAGAAAATAGCCTTGTGTTCGACCGGCCATGTTCGAAACGGGGTCCTGTTGATCGGGAGGGGCCTGGCATACCGCAAAACAGAGGAAACGAACCTCCTACCGTCGAAACGGGGGTCCTGTTGATCGGGAGAGGTGTGACGTACCGCAAAACAGATGAAACGGACTTGCGTTGGAGCGCTACGGTCGAAACAGGGGGGAGGGGTGTGGCGTACCGCAAAACGGGACTCCACGAGATACTGTTCATCTCCACCGTCGACCTCCTCCAGCCTCCACAGGCTACCGTCGACCTCCTCCAGTCTCCACGGGCTCCTGTTCATCCAGCCTCTACCGCACGCTACTCCACCGGCTACTGTTCAACCACCCCTCCACGGGCACCCCTCCACCGTCTACTGTTCATCCAGCCCTTCACACCACGGGGTCCTGTTCAACCACCCCTCCACGGCCACCCCTCCACTGTCTACTGTTCATCCAGCCCTCCACACCACGGGTTCCTGTTCATCCAGAGGCAACGCCACCGCTCACTGTTCATCCACCCCCCCCCCCCCCGCAACGCTCACTGTTCATCCCAGAGGCAGCATCGATCGGCTTCAGTTAGCAGCAGTAGCGAAGGAATCGCTCCATCGGGTTCAGTTAACAGCCATCGATCGATCGCTCGGGTTTAGTAACGCGTAGCCTGCAGTGCAATCGCTCGGGTTCAGTTAGAGCCCAACGCCTCGCTCGGGTTCAGTTAGAGCCAACGCCTCGCACACACGCGCGTACGTACGAGAGAAACGCGCATTGCTCCGCCCCCGACCTCCCACCGTAACCGGCAACTCCCCGAAATTTTCCTCCCCCTTGCTTCTACCACGGTTTTTTTCATCATGGACGGCCCAAAGAATGTCATGCAGCTGCGTCTCCGGCCCGCCCAGGACGAAAAGCCCATTTTCTGTCATGATTTTTTGTCATAGAAGTAGGAGCCCACCACATCTATGATGATACCGGGTTTTGTCACAATTATCGTCATAGAAGTGTCATATGTATGACATAAATTTTTTTCGTTCGGCCCAAAATGTCACGGATGTGTCTTTTTTTATAGTGTTCTAATTATGAGGATTAGAGGTGACTAGGGATCGCTCTAATTTGTCAACTAGGACCAACAAGAACGTGCACTATATCAACTAGAGGAGGCTCCAAAACTTGTCTTGACCGAAGGAAATATACCCTAGAGGCAATAATAAAGTTGTTATTTTATATTTCCTTATTCATGATAAATGTTTAATATTCATGCTAGAATTGTATTGATCAGAAACTTAAATACATGTGTGAATACATAAACAAATACAGTGTCCCTAGTAAGCCTCTACTAGACTAGCTCATTGATCAAAGATGGTTAAGGTTTCCTAACCATAGACATGTGTTGTCATTTGATAACGGGATCACATAATTAGGATAATGATGTGATGGACAAGACCCATCCGTTAGCTTAGCATATTGATCGTTTGTGATCTTTTTGGCCGTGTAACTGTCAGCAAACCAGGGACGATGGATGGATCGAAACTGGGAAGACGAGTTGTGGTCTTTTCCGGGTTAGGCAAAAATGGCTGGTACCGTGGGTGTTTCCAAATTTCGATTGCAACATGTCGGCCGACGATCAGGGGTGATGGGCCTGAGACTGGTATGGGAGGGACGAACGGTGGGCAGACAGAGCGAAATGATAGCGCGTGATGGACGGTCGCTGCATGTGCGTGCACATGCGCGCTGGTTAGATAGATCTGCTTTGCACAACGGCGGCCGCCCCGCCGGTGGTGCGTCACTGTGGCTTGCGGGAGTGGATCTTCCATGCGTGGCGCATGCTGTGATGATTGGTTCATGGGGGTTTTGGATTTCCACCGCCTTCCAAGATCGGGGCTCTGTGCACCCATGGAACGCAAATGTAGCTGTTTGGCCTTCGGCCCTGGGATTTGCTATTGCTGGCTTGGTTTAACACCGTCCATCTTTTCCGTCCCTGGGTACCGGAAAATGGAGAAATTTGATCTTAACCCACACCTGGGATTCCGAAGGTGTTTGTTGAGTTGGTGATGTCTACTACACAACCTTCTTCTTATAGACGTTGTTGGGCCTCCAAGTGCAGAGGTTTGTAGGATAGTAGCAAATTTCCCTCAAGTGGATGACCTAAGGTTTATCAATCCGTGGGAGGCGTAGGATGAAGATGGTCTCTCTCAAACAACCCTGCAACCAAATAAAAAGAGTCTCTTGTGTCCCCAACACACCCAATACAATGGTAAATTGTATAGGTGCACTAGTTCGGTGAAGAGATGGTGATACAAGTGCAATATGGATGATAGATATAGGTTTTTGTAGTCTGAAATTATAAAAACAGCAAGGTAACTAATGATAAAAGCGAGCGTAAACGGTATTGCAATGGTAGGAAACAAGGCCTAAGGTTCATACTTTCACTAGTGCAAGTTCTCTCAACAATAATAACATAACTGGATCATATAACTATCCCTCAACATGCAACAAAGAGTCACTCCAAAGTCACTAATAGCGGAGAACATATGAAGAGATTATTGTAGGGTACGAAACCACCTCAAAGTTCTCCTTTCTGATCGATCTATTCAAGAGTCCGTAGTAAAATAACATGAAGCTATTCTTTCCGTTCGATCTATCATAGAGTTTGTACTAGAATAACACCTTAAGACACAAATCAACCAAAACCCTAATGTCACCTAGATACTCCAATGTCACCTCAAGTATCTGTGGGCATGATTATACGATATGCATCATACAATCTCATATTCATCTATCCAACCAACACAAAGTACTTCAAAGAGTGCCCCAAAGTTTCTACCGGAGAGTCAAGATGAAATGTGTGCCAACCCCTATGCATAAGTTCACAAGGTGAACCCGCAAGTTGATCACCAAAACATACATCAAGTAGATCACGTGAATATCCCATTGTCACCACAGATAAGCACGACAAGACATACATCAATTGTTCTCAAGTCCTTAAAGACTCAATCTGATAAGATAACTTCAAAGGGAAAACTCAATCCATTACAAGAGAGTAGAGGGGGAGAAACATCATAAGATCCAACTATAATAGCAAAGCTCGCGATACATCAAGATCATGCCAAATCAAGAGCACGAGAGAGAGAGAGAGAGTGAGATCAAACACATAGCTACTGGTACATACCCTCAGCCCCGAGGGTGAACTACTCCCTCCTCGTCATGGAGAGCGCCGGGATGATGAAGATGGCCACCGGTGAGGGATCCCCCCCTCCGGCAAGGTGCCGGAACGGGCTCTCGAGAGGTTTTTGGTGGCTACAGAGGCTTGCGGTGGCGGAACTCCCGATCTATTGTGATCCCTGAAGCTTTTAGGGTATATGGACATATATAGGCAAAAGAAGTCGGTCAGGGGGGGGGGCACGAGGGGCCCACGAGGGTGGGGGGCATGCCCAGGGGGTAGGGCGCGCCTTCCTGCCTCGTGGATTCCTCGTTGCTTCCCTTATGTATATTCTAAGTCTCCTAGATTGCTTCCGTTCCAAAAATAACTCTCCCGAAGGTTTCATTCCATTTGGACTCCGTTTGATATTCCTTTTCTTCGAAATACTGAAATAGGCAAGAAAACAACAATTTGGGCTGGGCCTCTAGTTAATAGGTTAGTCCCAAAAATAATATAAAAGTGTATACTAAAGCCCATAAACATCCAAAATAGATAATATAATAGCATGGAACAATCAAAAATTATAGATACGTTGGAGACGTATCAGTTGGCATAGATCAAGATTAGGATTTGGGAGAGGTATCTCTGAGCCCTCTCAGTAATACAAATCATAAGATTGAAAGCAAATAACTAAGGAGTTAGTTATGAGATAATGTATTACGGAACAAGTAAAGAGACTTGCCAGTAACGAAATTGAACTAGGTATGAAGATACCGACAATCGAATCTTGGGCAAGTAACATACCGACAGATAAAGGGAATTACGTATGTTGTCATAACGGTTCGACCAATAAAGATCTTCGTAGAACATCTAGGTTTCACTATTGGTTATTTGCCAGAGAGGTGTCTCGGTCATGTCTACATAGTTATCGAACCCGTAGGATCCGCACGCTTAACGTTCATTGACGATATAGTGTTATATGAGTTATATGATTTGGTGACCGAATGTTATTCGGAGTCCTGGATGAGATCACGAACATGACAAGGAGTCTCGAAATGGTCAAGAGGTAAAGATTAATATATATAGGATGATGGTATTCGGACACCCGAAGAGTTTCGGAGTGCACCGAGTACTCATCGGGGTCACCGGAAGGGGTTCCGGATACCCCCAATAAGTGTATGGGCCTAATGGGCCAAAGGAGGGGACAGACCAGCCCACCAGGGGGCTGGCGCGCCCTTCTCCTTGGCTGGTCGGCCCTAGGGGAAGGAAAGGGGAGGGGTGGCCCCTCATGCCTTTCCCTCCTCGTGAGAGAAAGGAAGGGGGCGCCTCCTCCCCCTACCTTCCTCCCGCACTAATATATGGAAGGGGGTGGCTTGGGGAAGTCGCCAAGTAGGATTTGGCCCTATTTGGGGCACCCCTTGGCCTCTCCCCTCTCCTCTCACCTATATATATGTGCGAGCGGGGCGCCACACAGAACCACGACAATCTTTTAGCTGTGTGCGGCGCCCCCCTCTACCGTTTACACCTTCGGTCATATTTTCATAGTGTTTAGGCGAAGCCCTGCGGAGATAGCATCACCATCATCGTCACCATGCCGTCGTGCTACCCGGAACTCATTCACTACCTCGCCGTCTTGCTGGATCAAGAAGGCGTGGACGTCACCGAGCTGAACGTGTGCTGAACACGGAGGTGTCGTACGTTCGGTATTCGATCGGTTGGATCGCAAAGAAGTTCGACTACATCAACCACGTTATTAAACACTTCCGCTTACAGTCTACAAGGGTACGTAGACACACTCTCCCCCTCGTTGCTATGCATCTCCTTGGATAGATCTTGCGTGTGCGTACTTTTTTTCCATGCAACGTTTTGCAACATTGACATAGGTTGAAATTCCTCTAGTATATATAGGTTTGAGGGAAGGGGTGAAGGAAATATGCCCTAGAGGCAATAATAAAGTTATTATTTATTTCCTTATTCCATGATAAATGTTTATTATTCATGCTAGAATTGTATTAACCGGAAACATAATACATGTGTGAATACATAGACAAACATAGTGTCACTAGTATGCCTCTACTTGACTAGCTCGTGAATCAAAGATGGTTAAGTTTCCTAGCCATGGACAAAAGAGTTGTCATTTGATTAACGGGATCACATCATTAGGAGAATGATGTGATTGACATGACCCATTCCGTTAGCCTAGCACTTGATCGTTTAGTATGTTGCTATTGCTTTCTTCATGACTTATACATGTTCCTGTAACTATGAGATTATGCAACTCCCGTTTACCGGAGGAACACTTTGGGTGCTACCAAACGTCACAACGTAACTGGGTGATTATAAAGGAGTACTACAGGTGTCTCCGAAGGTACATGTTGAGTTGGCGTATTTCGAGATTAGGTTTTGTCACTCCGATTGTCGGAGAGGTATCTCTGGGCCCTCTCGGTAATGCACATCATTATAAGCCTTGCAAGCAATGTGACCAAATGAGTTGGTTACGGGATGATGCATTACGGAACGAGTAAAGAGACTTGCCGGTAACAAGATTGAACTAGGTATTGGATACCGACGATCAAATCTCGGGCAAGTAACATACCGATGACAAAGGGAACAACGTATGTTGTTATGCGGTTTGACCGATAAAGATCTTCGTAGAATATGTAGGAACCAATATGGGCATCCAGGTCCCGCTATTGGTTATTGACCGAGAATAGTTTTAGGTCATGTCTACATAGTTCTCGAACCCGTAGGGTCTGCACGCTTAACGTTTCGATGACAGTTTTATTATGAGTTTATAAGTTTTGATGTACCGAAGTTTGTTCAGAGTCCCAGATGTGATCACGGACATGACGAGGAGTCTCGGAATGGTCGAGACATAAAGATTGATATATTGGAAGCCTATGTTTGGACATCGGAATGGTTCCGGGTGAAATCGGCATTTTACCGGAGTACCGGGAGGTTACCGGAACCCCCCGGGGGGTTGATGGGCCTACATGGGCCACAAGGGAGAAGAGGGAAGGAGCCAGGAGGGGGCCGCGCGCCCCTCCCCCTCCTAGTCCGAATAGGACAAGGGAAAGGGGGCGGCGCCCCCCCTTTCCTTCCCCTCTTCCTCCTCTTTCCCCCCTTCTCCTACTCCTACTTGGAAAGAGGGAGTCCTACTCCCGGTGGGAGTAGGACTCCCCCCCTTGGCGCGCCCTCTAGGCCGGCCGCCTCCTCCCCCCTGGCTCCTTTATATACGGGGGCGGGGGGCACCCCAAAGACACACAAGTTGATCTACGGATCGTTCCTTAGCCATGTGCGATGCCCCCTTCCACCATATTCCACCTCGGTCATATCGTCTCGGAGTTTAGGCGAAGCCCTGCGCCGGTAGAACATCATCATCATCACCACGCCGTCGTGCTGACGGAACTCATCTCCGGAGCCTTTGCTGGATCGGAGGGCCGGAGATCGTCATCGAGCTGAACGTGTGCTGAACTCGGAGGTGCCGTACGTTCGGTACTTGGATCGGTCAGATCGTGAAGACGTACGACTACATCAACCGCGTTGTCATAACGCTTCCACTTACGGTCTACGAGGGTACGTGGACAACACTCTCTCCTCTCGTTGCTATGCCATCACCATGATCTTGCGTGTACGTAGGAAATTTTTTGAAATTACTACATAACCCAACAGTGGCATCAGAGCCAGGTTTTATGCGTAGATGTCATATGCACGAGTAGAACACAAGTGAGTTGTGGGCGATATAAGTCATACTGCTTACCAGCATGTCATACTTTGGTTCAGCGGTATTGTGAGATGAAGCGGCCCGGACCGACATTACGCGTACGCTTACGCGAGACTGGTTTCACCGTTACGAGCACTCGTGCTTAAAGGTGACTGGCGGGTGTCTGTCTCTCTCACTTTAGTTGAACCGAGTGTGGCTACGCCCGGTCCTTGCGAAGGTTAAAACAGCACCAACTTGACAAACTATCGTTGTGGTTTTTGATGCGTAGGTAAGAACGGTTCTTGCTAAGCCCGTAGCGGCCACGTAAAACTTGCAACAACAAAGTAGAGGACGTCTAACTTGTTTTTGCAGGGCATGTTGTGATGTGATATGGTCAAGACGTGATGAGATATAAGTTGTTGTATGAGATGATCATGTTTTGTCGGCAACTGGCAGAAGCACTATGGTTGTCTCTTTGTTGCATAAGATGCAAGTGCCAAATAATTGCTTTACTTTATCGCTATGCGATAGCAATAGTTGCAAGAGCAATAGTTGGCGAGACGACCATGTGATGACACATTGATATAGATCAAGATGATGAAGATCATGGTGTCATGCCGGTAACAATAGAGATCATGACAGTACTTTGGAGATGGAGATCAAAGGCGCAAGATGATCATGGCCATATCATGACACATATTTTGATTGCATATGATGTTTATCTGTTATACATCTTATTCTGTTTTGTTTGACGGTAGCATTATAAGATAATCTCTCACTAATTATCAAGAAGTGTTCTCCCTGAGTATGCACCATTGCGAAAGTTCTTCGTGCTGAGACACCATGTGATGATCGGGTGTGATAGGCTCTACATTCAAATACAACGGGTGCAAAACAGTTGCACACGCGGAATACTCAGGTTAAACTTGACGAGCCTAGCATATACAGATATGGCCTCGGAACACGGAGACCGAAAGGTCGAGCGTGAATCATATAGTAGATATGATCAACATATTGATGTTCACCGTTGAAACTACTCCATCTCACGTGATGATCGGACATGGTGTAGTTGATATGGATCACGTAATCACTTAGAGGATTAGAGGGATGTCTATCTAAGTGGGAGTTCTTTAGTAATATGATTAATTGAACTTTAATTTATCATGAGCTTAGTCCTGGTAGTATTTTGCAAATTATGTTGTAGATCAATAGCTTGCGTTGTTGCTTTCATATGTTTATTTTGATATGTTCCTAGAGAAAATTGTGTTGAAAGATGTTAGTAGCAATGATGGGGATTGGATCCGTGATTTGAGGTTTATCCTCATTGCTGCACAGAAGAATTATGTCCTTGATGCACCGCTAGGTGACAGACCTATTGCAGGAGCAAATGCAGACGTTATGAACGTTTGGCTAGCTCAATATGATGACTACTTGATAGTTTTGTGCACCATGCTTAACGGCTTAGAATCGGGACTTCAAAGACATTTTGAACGTCATGGACCATATGAGATGTTCCAAGAGTTGAAGTTAATCTTTCAAGCAAATACCCGAGTTGAGAGATATGAAGTCTCCAACAAGTTCTATGGCTAAAAGATGGAGGAGAATCGCTCAACTAGTGAGCATGTGCTCAGATTGTCTGGGTACTACAATCGTTTGAATCAAGTGGGAGTTAATCTTCCAGATAAAATAGTGATTGACAGAATTCTCTAGTCACCATCACCAAGTTAGTAGAACTTCGTGATGAACTATAATATGCAAGGGATGACGAAAGTGATTCCCAATCTCTTCGTGATGTTGAAATCAACGAAGGTAGAAATCAAGAAAGAGCATCAAGTGTTGATGATTGACAAGACCACTAATTTCAAGAAAAGGGCAAAGGGAAAGAAAGGGAACTTCAAGCAGAATGGCAAGCAAGTTGTCACTCCCACGAAGAAGCCCAAAGCTGAACCAAAGCCTGAAACTGAGTGATTATACTGCAAAGGAAATGGTCACTAGAAGCGGAAATGCCCTGAATATTTGGTGGATAAGAAGGATGGCAAAGTAAACAAGGGTATATTTGATATACATGTTATTGATGTGTACCTTACTAGTGTTTATAGTAACCCCTGAGTATTTGATACTTGTTCGGTTGCTAAGATTAGTAACTCGAAACAGGAGTTACAGAATAAACAGAAACTAGTTGAGGGTGAAGTGATGATGTGTGTTGGAAGTGGTTCCAAGATTGATATGATCATCATCGCACACTCCCTATACTTTCGGGATTAGTGTTAAAACCTAAATAAATGTTATTTGGCATTTGCGTTGAGCATGAATATGATTTGATCATGTTTATTGCAGTACGGTTATTCATTTAAAATCAGAGAATAATTGTTGTTCTATTTAAATGAATAAAACCTTCAATGGTCATACACCCAACAAAAAAAGTTTGTTGGCTCTCGATCGTATTAATACACATATTCATAATATTGAAGCCAAAAAGATGCAAAGTTAATAATGATAGTGCAACTTATTTGTGGCACTGCCGTTTGGGTCATATCGGTGTAAAGCGCATGAAGAAACTCCATAAAGATGGATTTTCGGAATCACTTGGTTATGAATCATTTGATGCTTGCGAACAGTGCCTATTGGGCAAGATGACTAAAAACTCCGTTCTCCGGAACAATGGAACGAGCTACTGACTTATTGGAAATAATACATACCGATGTATGCGATCCAATGAGTGTTGATGCTCGTGGCAAGTATCATTATTTTCTGACCTTCACAAGATGATTTGAGCAGATATGGGTATATCTACTTGATGAAACATAAGTCTGAAATAGTTGAAAGGTTCAAAGAATTTCAGAGTGAAGTGGAAGAATCATCATAACAAGAAAATAAAGTTTCTGCGATCTGATCGCGGAGACGAATATTTGAGTTACGAGTTTGGTCTTCAATTAAAACAATGTGGAATAGTTTCACAAACTCATGCCGCCTGGAACACCACAACTTAATGGTGTGTCCGAACGTCATAACAGTACTTTATTGGATATAGTGCAATCTATGATGTCTCTTATCGGTTTTACCACTATCGTTTTGGGGTTGTGCATTAGAGACAGCTGCATTCACGTTAAAAGGGCACCATCTAAATCCGTTGATATGACAGCATATGAACTGTGGTTTGGCAAGAAACCAAAGTTGTCGTTTCTTAAAGTTTGGGGTTGCGATGCTTATGTGAAGAAACTTCAACCAGATAAGCTCGAACCCAAATCGGAGAAGTGCGTCTTCATAGAAGACCCAAAGGAAACTATTGGGTACACCTTCTATCACAGATCCGAAGGCAAGTTATTCGTTGCTAAGATGGATCCTTTCTAGAAAAGGAGTTTCTCTCGAAAGAAGTGAGTGGGAGGAAAGTAGAACTTGATGAGGTAATTGTACCTTCTCCCTTATTGGAAAGTAGTTCATCACAGAAATCAGTTCCAGTGACTACTACACCAATTAGTGAGGAAGTTAATGATGATGATCATGAAACTTTAGATTAAGTTACTACAGAATCTCGTAGGTCTTACAGAGTAAGATCCGCACCAGAGTGGTACGGTAATCCTGTTCTGAAAGTTATGTTACTAGACCATGACGAACCTACGAACTACGAAGAAGCGATGGTGAGCCCAGATTCCGCAACATGGCTTGAGGCCATGAGACCTGAGATAAGATCCATGTATGAAAACAAAGTCTGGACTTTGATTGACTTGCCCAATGATCGGCGAGACATTGAGATTAAATGGATCTTCAAGAGGAAGACGGACGCTGATAGTGTTACTATCTGCAAAGCTAGAATTGTCGCAAAAGGTTTTCGACAAGCTCAAGGTGTTGACTACGATGAGAGTTTTTCACTCGTATCTATGCTTAAGTCTATCTGAATCATGTTAGCAATTGCCGCATTTTATGAAATCTGGCAAATGGATAAACAAAACTGCATTCCTTAATGGTTTTCTTAAAGAAGAGTTGTATATGATGCAACCAGAAGGTTTTGTCAATCCTAAAGGTGCTAACAAATTGTGCAAGCTCCAGCGATCCATCTATGGACTGATGCAAGCATCTCGGAGTTGGAATATATGCTTTGATGAGTTGATCAAAGCATATGGTTTTATACAGACTGTTGAAGAAGCCTGTATCTACAAGAAAGTGAGTGGGAGCTCTGTAGCATTTCTAATATTATATGTGGATTTTGTTAATTGGAAATGATATGGAAATTCTGGATAGCATGAAAGGATACTTGAATAAGAGATTTTCAAAGCAAGACCTCGGTGAAGCTGCTTACACATTGAGCATCAAGATCTATATAGATAGATCAAGACGCTTGATAAGATTTTTCAATGAGTACATACCTTGATAAATTTTTTGAAATAGTTCAAAATGGAACAGTCAAAGAAGGAGTTCTTGCCTGTGTTACAAGGTGTGAAGTTGAGTAAGACTCAAGACCCGACCATTGCAGAAAATAGAAAGAGAATGAAAAGTCATTCCCTATGCCCCAGTCATAGGTTCTATAAAGTATGCTATGCTGTGAACCAGACCTATTGTATACCTTGCTCTATATTTAGCAAAGGAATACAATTTTGATCTAATAAGTAGATCACTGGACATGGGTCAAGAATATCCTTAGTGAGGACTAAGGAGATATTTCTCGATTATGGAGGTGATAAAAGAGCCCGTCGTAAAAGTTACAACGATGCAAGCTTTTACACCAATCCAGATGACTCTAAGTCTCAATCTGGATACATATTGAAAGTGGGAGCAATTAGCTAGAGTAGCTCCGTGCAGAGCATTGTGGACATAGAATATTTGCGAAATACATACGGCTCTGAATATGACAGACCCGTTGACTAAGCTTCTCTCACGAGCAAAACATGATCATACCTTAGTGCTCTTTTGGGTGTTAATCACATAGCAATGTGAACTAGATTATTGACTCTAGTAAACCCTTTGGGTGTTGATCACATGATGATGTGAACTACGGGTATTAATCACATACAGATGTGAATATTGGTGTTAAATCACATAGCGATGTGAACTAGATTATTGACTCTAGTGCAAGTGGGAGACTGAAGGAAATATGCCCTAGAGGCAATAATAAAGTTATTATTTATTTCCTTATTCCATGATAAATGTTTATTATTCATGCTAGAATTGTATTAACCGGAAACATAATACACGTGTGAATACATAGACAAACATAGTGTCACTAGTATGCCTCTACTTGACTAGCTCGTGAATCAAAGATGGTTAAGTTTCCTAGCCATGGACAAAAGAGTTGTCATTTGATTAACGGGATCACATCATTAGGAGAATGATGTGATTGACATGACCCATTCCGTTAGCCTAGCACTTGATCGTTTAGTATGTTGCTATTGCTTTCTTCATGACTTATACATGTTCCTGTAACTATGAGATTATGCAACTCCCGTTTACCGGAGGAACACTTTGGGTGCTACCAAACGTCACAACGTAACTGGGTGATTATAAAGGAGTACTACAGGTGTCTCCGAAGGTACATGTTGAGTTGGCATATTTCGAGATTAGGTTTTGTCACTCCGATTGTCGGAGAGGTATCTCTGGGCCCTCTCGGTAATGCACATCATTATAAGCCTTGCAAGCAATGTGACCAAATGAGTTGGTTACGGGATGATGCATTACGGAACGAGTAAAGAGACTTGCCGGTAACGAGATTGAACTAGGTATTGGATATCGACGATCAAATCTCGGGCAAGTAACATACCGATGACAAAGGGAACAACGTATGTTGTTATGTGGTTTGACCGATAAAGATCTTCATAGAATATGTAGGAACCAATATGGGCATCTAGGTCCCGCTATTGGTTATTGACCGAGAATAGTTTTAGGTCATGTCTACATAGTTCTCGAACCCGTAGGGTCCGCACGCTTAACGTTTCAATGACAGTTTTATTATGAGTTTATAAGTTTTGGTGTACCGAAGTTTGTTCGGAGTCCCGGATGTGATCACGGACATGACGAGGAGTCTCGGAATGGTCGAGACATAAATATTGATATATTGGACGCCTATGTTTGGACATCGGAATGGTTCCGGGTGAAATCGGCATTTTACCGGAGTACCGGGAGGTTACCGGAACCCCCCGGGGGGTTGATGGGCCTACATGGGCCACAAGGGAGAAGAGGGAAGGAGCCAGGAGGGTGCCGCGCGCCCCTCCCCCTCCTAGTCCGAATAGGACAAGGGAAAGGGGGCGGCGCCCCCCCCCCTTTCCTTCCCCTCTTCCTCCTCTTTCCCCCCTTCTCCTACTCCTACTTGGAAAGAGGGAGTCCTACTCCCGGTGGGAGTAGGACTCCCCCCCTTGGCGCGCCCTCTAGGCCGGCCGCCTCCTCCCCCCTGGCTCCTTTATATACGGGGGCGGGGGGCACCCTAAAGACACACAAGTTGATCTACGGATCGTTCCTTAGCCGTGTGCGGTGCCGCCTTCCACCATATTCCACCTCGGTCGTATCGTCGCGGAGTTTAGGCGAAGCCCTGCGCTGGTAGAACATCATCATCATCACCACGCCGTCGTGCTGACGGAACTCATCTCCGGAGCCTTTGCTGGATCGGAGGGCCGGAGATCGTCATCGAGCTGAACGTGTGCTGAACTCGGAGGTGCCGTACGTTCGGTACTTGGATCGGTCGGATCGTGAAGACGTACGACTACATCAACCGCGTTGTCATAATGCTTCTGCTTACGATCTATGAGGGTACATGGACAACACTCTCTCCTCTCGTTGCTATGCCATCACCATGATCTTGCGTGTACGTAGGAAATTTTTTGAAATTACTACATAACCCTACAAGGGAGAGGGCAACCACCAAAGGGAAAAGAGCCCCCCTTGGTGCGCCAGCCTTGGGAAGGAGTCCCACTCCCTCCCTCCCCAAGAAGGATTCGGCCCCACACAAGGAAAGGGGAGGGGGATGTCACTTCCATATGGGCCTAAGTGGCCCATATTTCCTTCCACCTCTTGGCCTTTTAAGGCCCATTGATATTTTAATTTAATATAAATATTATAAATATTTTAACATCCCCAAAAACATTTTTCACCTTGAAATAATTAATTGGTAATACCTGGTATTACCCGATATTCACCGAACCCCTTCCGGTGACCCCAAAACGCTTCCGAAACCTCTCAGAACTATTCTGGATATTAATGAGATAATTCCACAAACACAGTCTCTTCACTCCCTCCTACGAACACTCAAAAAGTCATGATTACCTCAAGCTCATGAACCCATAGGTTTGGTACATCATAGACATGAACGTAACCCCTTCGTTCAATGACCGATAGCGGAACCGTGGACATCCATATATCGGTCCCTATGATTACACGAATGATATTAGAGTGAACCTTTGGTTATCATGTGATGTTCCCTTTGCTTCGTGATACTTTACAAAACCGGGTATGCATCGGCATCCTCCAAAGTCATCACCATGCTCACTATACCGTTGCTCCTGTTACCGGTTTTGTTCTTCTTTTCTCGTTGACGTGTTTTGGCATCCCCGTGACATAGTCACCTGTGTTTGGTCAGACGATGATGGATGCTGTCACACCATGAGGCCCCTAAGAATATCTCTCTATCATCAGAGGAGCAAATCCCACTCTCGAGTTGTCCGGTCACTTGTCAAACTTTCCGGTGAGCCTGAAAGTTGTCATTATGATCGTCTTATTATAGATGATGTTTGAGCAACCCCAAAGCCCACCGTCTGATACGAAGTGACTAATACACTCTCATGATCCAAGGAACTAAAACACATGCTAACACTCTGTGTTATATCAGATGATTTCAGACGATATGATCACGTAGTATAACACACAAGTATTGGGTCGATTTAATATGATCGTTGTTCTAACGTCATACACTCAATGTTGTTTTAGGACCATCATTACATTTAATGATATCCTAAGATCCGGAAAACATGATCACCAACAACACTAGAGCCAGTCTTAGAGGTGAGACTGGGAACCTATTGTTTACCATTTATCATTCCACACATGCATATGAGTTTTCCACTGAATTGCATATTCCAGGATCATAACAGTTATAGCATGAAATATAAACTCTTAATTATGAATAACGAAAATATAATAATACAATATTATTGCCTCTAGGGCATATTTCCAACAATTTTTGGTCCTGGCACTACGAGAAGAAGGATGTTTTTACCGTCAAGCCAACATACTGTTGGGGAACATAGCAGAAATTCAAAATTTTCTACGCATCACGAAGATCAATCTATGGAGATACTAGCAACGAGAGAGAGGGGAGTGCATCTTCATACCCTTGAAGATCGCGATGCGGAAGCGTTACAAGAACGCGGTCGGTGGAGTCGTTCACGAAGCGATTCAGATCGCGGCCGAATCCGATCTAAGCACCGAAGAACGGTGCCTCCGCGTTCAACACACGTACAGCCCGGTGACATCTCTTGTGCCTTGATCCAGCAAGGAGAGAGGGAGAGGATGGGGAAGACTCCGTCCAGCAGCATCACAACGGCGTGGTGGTGATGGAGGAGCGTGGCACTCCAGCAGGGCTTCGCCAACCACCGCGAGAGACGAGGAGGGAGAGGGGTAGGGCTGCGCCAGGGAGAGGAAAACTCATGTTCTTGGCAGCCCTAAAACCTCCACTATTTATAGGGGAAGGGGAGAGGGGGCCGGCCCCCTATAGATCCCATCTAGAGGGGAGGGGCGGCGGCGAGGAGGGGGAGACTTGCCCCCCAAGCAAGGTGGAGGCGCCCCCTTCCCCTAGGGTTTTCAACCCTAGGCGCCTTGGGCCCTTGTGGAGGGGCGCACCAGCCCACTAGGGGCTGGTTCCCTCCCATATTCAGCCCATTAAGCCCCCTGAGTCAGGTGGCCCCACCCGGTGGACCTCCGGACACCTTTCGGTGGTCCCGGTACAATACCGATAACCCCCGAAACTATTCCGGTGACTGAAACTGGACTTTCCATATATAAATCTTTACATGCGGACCATTCCGAAACTCCTCGTGACATCCGGGATCTCATCCGGGACTCCGAACAACATTCGGTAACCACATACAAACTTCCTTTATAACCCTAGCGTCATCGAACCTTAAGTGTGTAGACCCTACGGGTTCGGGAACCATGCAGACATGACCGAGACGTTCTCCGGTCAATAACCAACAACGGGATCTGGGGATGAACCACGATGTCAAGGATTCAAGCAATCCCGTATACAATTCCCTTTGTCAATCGGTACGTTACTTGCCCGAGATTCGATCGTCGATATCCCAATACCTCATTCAATCTCGTTACCGGCAAGTCACTTTACTCGTTCCGTAATGCATGATCCAGTGACTAACTACTTAGTCACACTGAGCTCATTATGATGATGCATTACCGAGTGGGCCCAGAGATACCTCTCCGTCTCACGAAGTGACAAATCCCAGTCTCGATTCATGCCAACCCAACAGACACTTTCGGAGATACCCGTAGTGCACCTTTATAGCCACCCAGTTACGTTGTGACGTTTGGCACACCCAAAGAATTCCTATGGTATCTGGGAGTTGCACAATCTCATGGTCTAAGGAAATGATACTTGACATTATAAAAGCTTTTAGCAAACGAACTACACGATCTTGTGCTATGCTTAGGATTGGGTCTTGTCCATCACATCATTCTCCTAATGATGTGATCCCATTATCAATGACATGCAATGTCCATGGTCAGGAAACCATAACCATCTATTGATCAACGAGCTAGTCAACTAGAGGCTCACTAGGGACATGTTGTGGTCTATGTATTCACACATGTATTGTGGTTTCCAGTCAATACAATTATAGCATGAATCTATAATACCTAAATAGTTCATCCCCATTATCCTATTTCTCTTGACATGCAGCCTATCCACCTCATCATACATGTCCCACACATGCCACACCAGCACATGCAACCACCACCTCAGCAGGCAGCCAACTCAGTAAAAGAAACCTATTTACGTGCCGTGGCATCTTTGATTTCTACTATTGTGTTTTCCTTACCATCGCCTGCACGGTAGAGGAGGAGTCCATGCCTTCCCCGACTACGTGGGTTGTTCTAATCCTGGCCCATTAACTCCCCCACCCAATCCGTCATAATCTTGGTCATCGTCGGTCCAGCTTCTTTTTCCCCCGAAGAGATTTCCCTGCGCAATGGAGCGTCTTCTCCCTAGAGCGTTTCTATTTTTTCTGCGGGCCCCAGAGCGTTTCTATTGATTATTTATCTCTCTCCACCTTCTACAACCTCAGCGTTTTCTCCCTTTCCTCAGGCCCCTCCACTCCCTCGGTCCCTCCTACACCCTCGTGTTGTTCCTCTTCCATAGTTCCACCAAGATGAACCACCACATGTGACATGTCTACGCACAACTCTCTCATGTGGACGCTGGCTCCCTATTGTGATTCACCACTCACTCGCATCAGGCATCAGTTAACATGCTCATTTCCCCTCTCTGATTGCGCTTCCCTGAACCACTCCTAAATGGCATGGATCTGCATATCCCTTTCCAGGTGTCGCCCTCCTCTCTTCTTGCATCCTTTATTATCCAAGTTTCTCTCAAATACATGTGTATATCATGCATGCATGAACAACTGATAATCAAACTTCTTGCTGGAGTGTGTTGCTATGCATCCATGGATAATGTAAAGACAGCTTCTTCCCCTCATGCACATCACAACTCTATTCTTTTTTTGTTGCAAGGTACATCACAACTCTATTCAGGTGAGAGTACTTTCCAGCTGCAAATTTTATATTATTCTTCCCGGCTGCAGTTATATCACTTGATAGCTTAGTACTAATAATCTGTCTAATCGACCTGACATTTACCCATGTATGTTAGATACTCAAGACATTTTCTTATGATCTATACAATGTTGTGTGCTCAGATTACACAAGCCAGTTATGGAGTTCCTTCTGGAGTTCTGCCACATCAATATTTCCATTACATCAAGATTGTAAGTTGATCTAATCTTATTCCTGAATGCTTTGTTCCGTACCTTACAGGATGGCTAACTCAATTCTATTATTTTTTTTATGCAACTATAGTGCAATGGCCGAAACCATGTCTTATGCTTCATCTACAGGACACATCTACAGGTCCATAATATAGTTTCAGTCCTTTAGATACTTCCACGGATTATTGACGGGGTATCTTTCTATATCTGTTATTGATTTGCAGCTTGCAGATTGATAACTGTACATTGACCATTAATGTATGCTTGATTATCATACCGATTGATTTCTCTTCTACCATGCAAACTGTTTGCGGGCATTTCGAATTAAATCCTCTTTAGTCATTTCTGCACTTCAAGGTGTGCAATCCCTGATTAAAAATGTTTGATATTGTCCTTAATAGCTATAGTTTTCCATTTATGAATTAATTACCAAATAAACCAATAGCCACATTAGTTCCACTGATCACAAATGATCATATTATTCGCATAAGTTTCTCATGTTACAGAACAATTTTGCATCACTACACATCTGAAGCATCACACATTAGTGATAGTACCTACACCCTCATAGTTGGTGTGTGGAACAATACGGCTATGAAAGAACTGTAGCATTTCATCAGAACAATTTGACGCCCAGGCATGCTATTGCTACTGGTGCTAAGTAATTTCTACTTAAAATAAAAACCTATGTTTTTTTCGGTACACTACTCGAGGTCAGTAGAATATAGTTCAACATGCATTTTGAGGAACTAATGTTAGTATTGAGATCTTGAACCTAAATATTTTCAGTAATTATTTCTCTTCTATACATTGCTTTTGCTTATAAAGTTTTGTACCCACTATAGTTACATTCTACAAAGTCCCGCCGCAACGCGCGGGGTATCTTCTAGTAATAGACAATTATCATGAACAAGGAAATACAATAATAATCATTTTATTATTGCCTCTAGGGCATATTTCCAACAGTCTCCCACTTGCACTAGAGTCAATAATCTAGTTCACATCACTATGTGATTGTAATGAATCAACACCCATGGGGTTTGATCATATCTCGCTTGTGAGAGAGGTTCTTAGTCAACGGATCTGAACCTTTCAGATCCGTGTGTGCTTTGCAAATCTCTATGTCATTTCCTAGATGCAGGTACCACGCTCTATTTGGAGCTATGCCAAATAACCGTTCTACTATACGAATCCGGTTTACTACTCAGAATAATCTGGATTAGTGTCAAAGTTTGCATCGGCGTAACCCTTTACGACGAACTCTTTTACCACCTCCATAATCGAGAAAATTCCTTAGTCCACTAGTTACTAAGGAAATGTTTGACCGTTGTCTTGTGATCCATTCCTGGATCATTCTTGTACCCCTTGATTGACTCATGGCAAGGCACACTACAGGTGCGGTACACAGCATAGCATATTGTAGAGCCTACGTCTAAAGCATAGGGGACGACCTTCGTCCTTTCTCTCTATTCTGCCGTGGTCAGGTCTTGAGTCTTACTCAATACTCACACCTTATAACACAGCCAATAACTCCTTCTTTGCCGATCTATTTTGAACTACTTCAAAATCTTGTCACGGTGTGTGTTCATTTGAAAGTATTATTAAGCGTTTTTTATCTATCCTCATAGATCTTGATGCTCAATGTTCAAGTAGCTTAATCCAGGTTTTCCGTTGAAAAACACTTTTCAAAACCCTATATGCTGTGCAAAAATTCTACATCATTTCTGATCAACAATATGTTAATAACATATACTCATCAGAAATTCTATAGTGCTCCCACTCACTTCTTTGGAAATACAAGTTTCTCATAAACTTTGTATAAACCCAAAATCTTTGATTATCTCATCAAAGCATATATTCCAACTCCAAGATGCTTACTCCAGTCCTTAGAAGGATTGCTGGAGCTTTGCATACTTGTTAGCATTTTTCAGGATTGACAAAACCTTCTGGTTGTATCACATACAACCTTTCCTCAAGAAAAACATCGAGGAAACAATGGTTTTTGACATCCTATATGCAAGATTTCATAAATAATGCAGTAACTGCTAATATAATTTCAACAGACTCTTAGCATCGCTACGAGTGAGAAAATCTCATCATAGTCAACTCCTTGAACTTGTCGGAAAACATGTTAGCGACAAGTCGAGCTTTGTTAATGGTGACACTTACCATCATTGTCTGTCTTCCCTTTTAAAATCCATCTGTACCCAACAGCCTTATGACCATCAAGTAGTTCTTCCAAAGTCTACACTTTGTTTTATACATGGATCTTCTCTCGGATTTTATGGCCTCGAGCCATTTGTAAGAATCCGATCCCGCCATCGCTTCTCCATAGCTCGTAGGTTCATTGTTGTCTAACAACATGACCTCCAAGACAGGATTACCGTACCACTCTGAAGCAGTACGCGTCCTTGTCGTCCTACGAGGTTCTGTAGTGACTTGATCCGAAGCTTCATGATCACTATCATCAGCTTCCACTTCAATTGGTGTAGGTGCCACAGGAACAACTTCCTGTGCCCTGCTACACACTAGTTGTAGTGACAGTTCAATAACCATATCAAGTCTCCACCATCCTCCCACTCAATTCTTTCGAGAGAAACTTTTTCTCTAGAAAGGACCCGTTTCTAGAAACAATTACTTTTGCTTCCGGATCTGAATTAGGAGGTATACCCAACTGTTTTGGGTGTCCTATGAAGATGTATTTATCCGCTTTGGGTTCGAGCTTATCAGGATGAAACTTTTCACATAAGCGTCGAAGCCCAAAACTTTCAAGAAACGACAACCTAGGTTTCTCTAAACCATAGTTCATACACTGTCATCTCAACAGAATTACGTGGTGCCCTATTTGAAGTGAATGCGGTTGTCTCTAATGCCTAACCCATAAACGATAGTGGTAATTCGATAAGAGACATCATGGTATGCCCCATATCTAATAGGGTGCATCTATGATGTTCGGACACACCATCACACTATGGTGTTCCAGGCGGTGTTAGTTGTGAAACAATTTCCACAATGTCTTAATTGTGTACCAAACTCGCAACTCAGATATTCATGTCTATGATCATATCATAGACATTTTATGATCTTGTCACGACGATCTTCAACTTCACTCTGAAATTACTTGAATCTTTCAATAATTCAGACTTGTGTTTCATCAAGTAAATATACTCAGCATCTACTCAAATCATATGTGAAGTAAGAACATAACGATATCCACTGCATGCCTCATCACTCATTGGACTGCACACATCAAAATGTATTACTTCCATCAAGTTGCTTTCTTGTTCCATTTCATTGAAAATGAGGCCTTTCAGTCATCTTGCCCATATGGTATGATTTGCATGACTCAAGTGATTCAAAATCAAGTGAGTCCAAACGATCCATCTGCATGGAGTTTCTTCATGCGTATATACCAATAGACATGGTTCGCATGTCTTAATCTTTTCAAAAACGAGTGAGTCCAAAGATCCATCAACATGGAGCTTCTTCATGCGTTTTATACCAATATGACTCAAATGGCAGTGCCACAAGCAGGTGGTACTATCATTACTATCTTATATCTTTTGGCACGAACATGTGTATCACTACGATCGAGATTCAATAAACCATTCATTTTAGGTGCAAGACCATTGAAGGTTTTATTCAAATAAACAGAGTAACCATTATTCTCCTTAAATGAATAACCATATTGCGATAGACATAATCCAATCATGTCTATGCTCAACGCAAACACTAAATAACAATTATTTAGGTTTAACACCAATCTTGATGGTAGAGGGAGTATGCGATGCTTGATCACATCAAGCTTGGAAACACTTCCAACACATATCGTCATCTCACCTTTAGTTAGTCTCTGTTTATTCTGTAGCCTTTTATTTTGAGTTACTAACACTTAGCAACCGAACCGGTATCTATTACCACGGTGCTACTAGGAGTACTAGTAAAGTACGCATCAATATAATGTATATCCAATATACTTCTGTCGACCTTGCCAGCCTTCTCATCTACCAAGTATCTAGGGTAGTTCTGCTTCAGTGACCATTTCCCTCATTACAGAAGCACTTAGTCTCGGGTTTGGGTTCAACCTTGGGTTTCTTCACTAGAGCAGCAACTAATTTGCCATATCATGAAGTATCCCTTCTTGCCCTTGCCCTTCTTGATACTAGTGGTTTCACTAACCATCAACAATTGATGCTCCTTCTTGATTTCCACTTTCGCGGTGTCAAACATCGCAAATATTTCAGGGATCATCATATCTATCCCTGATATGTTATAGTTCATCACGAAGCTCTAGTAGCTTGGTGGCAATGACTTTGGAGAAACATCACTAACTCATCTGGAAGATTAACTCCCACTCGATTCAAGTGATTGTTGTACCCAGACAATCTAAGTACAAGCTCAATGATTGAACTTTTCTCCCTTAGTTTGTAGGCTAAGAAACTCGTCAGAGGTCTCATACCTCTTGACGTGGGCACGAGCCTAGAATCCCAATTTCAGCTCTTGGAACATCTCATATGTTCTGCGACATTTCAAAAATGTCTTCGGTGCCTCAATTCTAAACCATTTAACATTACCCACTGAACTATCACGTAGTCATCAAAACGTGTATGTCAGATGTTCGCAACATCCACAAACGACGCTCGAGGTTCAGCACACCGAGCGGTGCATTAAGGACATAAGCCTTCTGTGCAGCAATGAGGATAATCCTCAGTTTACAGACCCAGTCCGCATAATTGCTACTATTAACTTTCAACTAAATTTTCTCTAGGAACATATCTAAAACAGTAGAACTAAAGCGCGAGCTACGACATAAATTGCAAAGACCTTTTGACTATGTTCAAGATAATTAAGTCCATCTAATGAACTCCCACTCAGATAGACATCCCTCTAGTCATCTAAGTGATACATGATCCGAGTCAACTAGGCCATGTCCGATCATCACGTGAGACGGACTAGTCATCATTGGTGAACATCTTCATGTTGATCGTATCTACTATACGACTCATGTTCGACCTTTCGGTCTCTTGTGTTCTGAGGCCATGTCTGTACATGCTAGGCTCGTCAAGTGAACCTAAGTGTTTCGCGTGTGTAAATCTGGCTTCCACCCGTTATATGTGAACGTTAGAATATATCACACCCGATCATCACGTGGTGCTTCGAAGCAACGATCTTTCACAACGGTGCACATTTAGGGGGAACACTTTCTTGAAATTATTATAAGGGATCATCTTATTTACTACCATCGTTCCAAGCAAATAAGATGCACAAACATGATAAACATCACATGCAATCAAATAGTGACATGATATGGCCAATATCATTTTGCTCCTTTTGATCTCCATCTTCGGGGCTCCATGATCATGATCGTCACCGGCATGACACCATGATCTCCATCATCATGATCTCTATCATCGTGTCTCCATGAAGTTGTCTCGCCAACTATTACTTCTAATACTATGGCTAACGGTATAGCAATGAAGTAAAGTAATTACATGGCGTTATTCAGTGACACGCATGTCATACAATAAATAAAGACAACTCCTATGGCTCCTGCCGGTTGTCATACTCATCGACATGCAAGTCGTGATTCCTATTACAAGAATATGATCAAACTCATACATCACATATATTTCATTCATCACATCCTTCTTCGCCATATCACATCACAAGGCATATGCTGCAAAAACAAGTTAGACATCCTCTAATTGTTGTTGTATGTTTTTTTACGTGGCTGCTATAGGTTTCTAGCAAGAACATTTCTTACCTACGCCAAAACCACAACTTGATATGCCAATTGCTATTTACCCTTCATAAGGACCCTTTCATCGAATCCGATCTGACTAAAGTGGGAGAGACTCGCACCCGCTAGCCACCTTATGCAACAAGTGCATGTCAGTCGGTGGAACCTGTCTCACGTAAGTGTACGTGTAAGGTCGGTCCGGGCTGCTTCATCCCACAATACCGTCGAAACAAGATAGGACTAGTAACGATAAGCATATTGAACAAAACCAACGCCCACAACAACTGTGTTCTACTCGTGCATAGAATCTACGCAATAGACCTAGCTCATGATGCCACTGTTGGGGAACGTAGCAGAAATTCAAAATTTTCTACGCATCACCAAGATCAATCTATGGAGATCTAGCAACGAGAGAGAGGGGAGTGCATCTTCATACCCTTGAAGATCGCGATGCGGAAGCGTTACAAGAACGCGGTGGGTGGAGTCGTTCACGAAGGGATTTAGATCGCGGCCGAATCCGATCTAAGCACCGAAGAATGGTGCGTCCGCGTTCAACACACGTATAGCCCGGTGACGTCTCTCGTGCCTTGATCCAGCAAGGAGAGAGGGAGAGGATGGGGAAGACTCCGTCCAGCAGCAGCACAACGGCATGGTGGTGATGGAGGAGCGTGGCGCTCCAGCAGGGCTTCGCCAAGCACTGCGAGAGACGAGGAGGGAGAGGGGTAGGGCTGCGCCAGGGAGAGGAAAACTCATGTTCTTGGCAGCCCCAACCTCCACTATTTATAGGGGAAGGGGAGAGGGGGCCGCCCCCCTCCAGATCCAATCTAGAGGGGAGGGGCAGCGGCGAGGAGGGGGAGACTTGCCCCCCAAGCAAGGTGGAGGCGCCCCCTTCCCCTAGGGTTTTCAACCCTAGGCGCCTTGGGCCCTTGGAGAGGGGCGCACCAGCCCACTAGGGGCTGGTTCCCTCCCATATTCAGCCCATTAAGCCCTCCGGGGCAGGTGGCCCCACCCGGTGGACCTCCGGACACCTTTCGGTGGTCCCGGTACAATACCGATAACCCCCGAAACTATTCCGGTGACTGAAACTGGACTTCCCATATATAAATCTTTACATGCGTCCGTAACTCCTCGTGACGTCCGAGATCTCATCCGGGACTCCGAACAACATTCGTTAACCACATACAAACTTCCTTTATAACCCTAGCATCATCGAACCTTAAGTGTGTAGACCCTACGAGTTCGGGAACCATGCAGACATGACCGAGACGTTCTCCGGTCAATAACCAACAGTGGGATCTGGATACCCATGTTGGCTCCCACATGTTCCACGATGATCTCATCGGATGAACCACGATGTCAAGGATTCAAGCAATCCCGTATACAATTCCCTTTGTCAATCGGTACGTTACTTGCCCGAGATTCGATCGTCGGTATCCCAATACCTCGTTCAATCTCGTTACCGGCAAGTCACTTTACTCGTTCCGTAATGCATGATCCCGTGACTAACTACTTAGTCACATTGAGCTCATTATGATGATGCATTACCGAGTGGGCCCAGAGATACCTCTCCGTCACGGAGTGACAAATCCCAGTCTCGATTCGTGCCAACCCAATAGACACTTTCGGAGATACCCGTAGTGCACCTTTATAGCCACCCAGTTACGTTGTGACGTTTGGCACACCCAAAGCATTCCTACGGTATCCGGGAGTTGCACAATCTCATGGTCTAAGGAAATGATACTTGACATTAGAAAAGCTTTTAGCAAAGGAACTACACGATCTTGTGCTATGCTTAGGATTGGGTCTTGTCCATCACATCATTCTCCTAATGATGTGATCTCATTATCAATGACATCCAATGTCCATGGTCAGGAAACTATAACCATCTACTGATCAACGAGCTAGTCAACTAGAGGCTCACTAGGGACATGTTGTGGTCTATGTATTCACGCATGTATTGCGGTTTCCGGTCAATACAATTATAGCATGAATAATAGACAATTATCATGAACAAGGAAATACAATAATAACCATTTTATTATTGCCTCTAGGGCATATTTCCAACACATACCGCTTACTATCATCTACTCCCTCCGTCCCAAAATAAGTGACTCAACTTTGTACTAACCTTAGTACAAAGTTGAGACACTTATTTTGGGACGGAGAGAGTACTAAACAACAATTCACAGATTGGTTTGAGCACAACCCGTGTCACTCTAATTCAGCGGCTGATCGACGCTCTTGGGCGAAGCTGTGGAAGTCTCCAGTTCCATCAAATATTAGAGTATTCGCTTGACAACTTGAAAAAACTTCACTTCCCACCAGTGAGATTCGCAAGGACAAGAACATGACATACACCCCAGAATGCTCAATTTGTCATGCGACCATAGATACATGGCGTCATTCCCCTATTTGATTGCTGCATGGCTAGATGCGTGTGGGCCTTAGCGGACGAGGACTTAACGGATGTGGCGATTTCAAACATAATAGAGGATGTGAAGATCTGGGTTTTATGGCAAGTTGACACACTCCCACCGTGCGATCTTACATGAGTCCTCGTCATGATGTGGGCAATATGGTGGGCTCGGGGACGTGCTATTCATGATGATCAGTACCAAAAGTCCAATGAGCACCCACTGTTTTATTGAGAATTTTTTCCAAGAGCTTGAGTTGGTTCCAACTCATCACACAACTGTCGCCAGGGACTTGCATGTAATGGCGGACTTGCATGTGAGGAATGAGGACCTGCATGTGACTGGTTCTGCAAGGAGCCATAATACATGGTTGTGGCTTGTAGCTCACGAGGTGAAAATGAACATTGACGACAACCTTTCTAGGAATGGCACCAGGGATGAGGCTGCGGTGGTCTCTAGGGACCGGAGCGATCTATATCTAGGAGCTCTTGCCATTGTTTTTGAAGGACTCATGGACTCAACAAGCCTAGAAGCTCAGGTGTGCAAAGAGGCTCTATCTTCTTTAGCCACGGATCTGCATGTTGATTCAGTATGCATCACATGAGATTGCGTTGAAGTGGTAACCAACATTGACTCCATAGTTCCCTGCTCCTATGTTACTATCACGCGAGAGATCGACCATCTTCGGCGTTCTTTCCAGGACATCAAGTTCATCCACGGGCGACGATAACACAATGGAGCGGCGTACTCCCTTGCCAAGGCTGCTTCCTCTCTCTCAACGAGGGGCCATGTGTGGCTTTCTGTTTTGCCCGATGTTATCTGTATCCCCATGACCATTAACATTTAATAAAGGATGCAATTCTAAAAAAAAGTTAATGAGTGCCCCAACCTAGGGCACTTTTTTCTAGCATGGGGAGCCCTCGATCGTTTCATGTTTCATGCGTTGGAACTGTTTCATTACACACAAACAAAACCCCGTGTTGGAACTGTTCTTTTCCTCTTTTTTTTTTTCGATTTTGAAGTTTTTCTTTCACCTTTTGTTTTTGTAGGTTTTCTTGGGGTTTTCGGTGTTTTCGTTTCTTCATGTGCTTCCATGTCGAGGGTACGTGTACTCCACGCAAAGCACAAGTGTGCTTCATCCCCGCGAGAAAACAAGTTAGTTCACTAGGGAGGCACCTGTGTACTCTTGGGAGTACAATTGTGCTTCATCTATGTGGGACTATATGTTCGTTCGGTTCAAAGCGGTACGGTTGAAAGCACATAATCACTGATTCAAAATAATTTCATGAACCAAAAAAATGTTAGCAAATTTCAGAAATTATTTCCAAATTTCCAAAAATATTCATCTATTAGGAAATGATGCAAAAGTTAAAAAATGTCTGTCCATTATAAAAATGTTCACAAATTCTAAATTTTGTCTCTGAAATTATGAAAATGTGCAAGAATTCGAAAGTATTCGTAATTTTATAAAAATATTCTAAACTTTTGAAAATGCTTGTGAAATTCAAAAATTTTGAATTAAAAAATCATTAATTTAAAAGTATTCCTAATTTTGAAACAAAATAATGATAAAAGAAAGTAAAAGAAAAGGATAAATCTAAATAGAAAAGGAAAAATAAAACAGAAAAAATTAAAACTACAAAAACGAAAATGAAAAAAGCAAGGAAAAACCAAAAAGTAAAAACACAAAAAACCCAAGTCTGGAACCGAAAAAGGGAGCTAGTTGGGTTGACCCAACTGTACTTAGCTGTAGCACAGAGGGTGCGCGATACCTCGCTATTCCCTGACCTAGGCGCTAAATTAAATAGGATCGCCAGTGTTCTATAATAAAGAAAAACTTATCGCACGCCAACAAGGCCTAATCCAGATCCAGTGACTCAGCGAGGAAAAAGAATATCCCACTCAAAAAAGGCGAGGAAAAAGAAACTCTATCAGTTTTCGTTAACGCCCACGGCCACGGGAGCGTGACTCAGGGCAGGGTGGTCTGTCTCCCCCTCTAAAATCTCGTGCGAGCAGTCCAAATCCTCGTTTACCAGCTCCACTCCCCACGGTGATCTCATTCCCATCCCTCCTCAACACATCGCCCGCGTGAGCGATTGTCGTTGATACTAAAAAAAATCCTCCCTCTCTACTTCCGAACTGGAGCTCCTCTCTCTGGCCGTGAGGAGCTCTAAACCCTAGCGGCAGCGGCAGGGGAGGCGCGCCGGGAGCCAGATCGCCGCCGCGATGGAGAGCCCCGTGAAGGAGGAGGTCGGCGGGGAGCTGGCGATGGAGATCGAGTCGAGCGTCACGGCGGAGGACTGGCGCCGCGCGCTCTCCCGCGTCGTCCCCGCCGTCGCCGTCCTCCGCACCACCGCGCCGCGCGCCTTCGACACCGAGGTCGCCGGCGCCAGCTACGCCACCGGCTTCGTCGTCGACAAGGCCCGCGGCATCATCCTCACCAACCGCCACGTCGTCAAGCCCGGTGCGCGCTTCCCTCCCTCCACCTATCCGCCGATCCGACGCCTCCTCCTCCTCGTCGTCGTCGTCGTGTAATATATTCATTCATGTGTTCCGCGAGTGACTCGTGTGTTGCTGTGTGCTCGTAGGTCCTGTGGTCTCGGAGGCGATGTTCGTGAACCGGGAGGAGATCCCTGTGTACCCCCTGTACAGAGACCCTGTTAGTGTTTGTTCCATTCCATTCCGATTCTGTGCTGTTTTATTTTGTTTAACCCTGTGCCAATGGCGTATTGTTAATCCAAGTTTCCCCCTCTTCTCAAAACAGGTACATGATTTTGGTTTTTTTCGCTATGACCCAGGTGCCATAAAGTTCCTCAAGTATGAGGAGATCCCTCTAGACCCTGAAGCAGCATCTGTTGGGCTAGAAATCCGAGTTGTCGGCAATGACAGCGGCGAAAAGGTTTCCTTATACGCTAGTTCATTCGCTCCCTGGTTGCTGTTTATGAACCGTAGTATCCCGTAAAGTGATGCAGCACGAGGAATTCAGTGTTGGATTATGGGAATGAAGCGTGTTTAATTTCTTCTGCCAGACCTTTTATTTCTTCTTTTGCCACCCTGTAAAACAAAGCATTTTCAATTAAAAATTCATACGCACAGTTCCTTGAAACCACACTAGTAAAATGTCACATTATGCCATTTCAGCAAGATGATGATATCTTAACTGTATGGAATACTAAGCATTTGTTTCGTTCTCTTCTCAAAAAATTAGGAGTGACCCTACCTGAATCTCAATATCCTTACTGCTATTAGCAATCGTATTCCACAGAGCAAATGTGATGAAATGCTTGTGAGGGTTTTGCATGTTAGAAAAGTAATGATATGCACACCATCTTTCATTGTGTCTAACTCAGCAGAACTATTTAGGTTTCACCGTTTCAGTTAGATGAATGTGATGCTTAATTAGGAGCTTTTGATCTCCAACCTTTCCATACTAAGACCATAAGCTTACTAGTAGTTGTAATTGTTAATATTCCTTGACCTGGAATGCACTTATTGAACTACTCCCTCCGTTTCTAAATATAAGCCATTTTAGAGATTTTAATGCAGACTACATATGGATGTATATAGACATGTTTTAGAGTGTAGATTAACTCATTTTACTCCGCATGTAGTCCTTATTGAAATATCTAAAAAGACTTATATTTAGGAACAGAAGGGGAGCCTTGGCGCAGTGGTAAAGCTGCTGCCTTGTGACCATGAGGTCACGGGTTCAAGTCCTGGAAACAGCCTCTTACAGAAATGTAGGGAAAGGCTGCGTACAATAGACCCAAAGTGGTCGGACCCTTCCCCAGACCCTGCGCAAGCGGGAGCTACATGCACTGGGGCTGCCCTTTTTACTTATATTTAGGAACAGAGGGAGTAGTTAATACAGAAACAGTAGACATGCGCTAAACAGCGCTAGTGACAACATTTGGCATGATAGATGATAGCTAGAAAAGGAATTTGGAACAAATTGTTTATGTCAGCATTAAAACAAAGTCCTATTAAGTTTGCAACTGAGATTGTGACATCTGTGTTATGCGGCATGCTGTATTTGATGTGGATTCCCCTAGATATGGGGGTTTATACTTAACAAGGATACATGTGAAAATAATAACTGATTAGCTGTGGGAAATTGTTTAAATTGTGTTGCATACTGTAAAATTTTCTGATTCATCTTCCTGGATTTAGGTTTCAATTTTGGCGGGAACACTTGCTCGACTGGATAGAGAAGCGCCTCACTACAAGAAGTACGCCTTACTTTTTTGCATGACAAGTTTATGATATGGGCTTATGATATTTTCTTTACGCTCCTAGCCGCCCCAAGCTTGTAGACGGTATATAAGATTATTACACCATGTATCGTATATATTCTAACCTTTAATTCTTTGACAGGGACGGGTACAATGATTTCAACACGTTCTATATGCAGGTGCTTCTCTTTAGCTACTCAATATGACATTTGTACATGTTTGATTGAATTGCTGGATTTGTGCATCTGAAATGATCTTTTATTGCATTGATGCCATGCAACTTGTTAATTGTCTTGTTGTTGATGCTCATAAGTTAACGTGATTGTTTGTTTGTTTAGGCTGCATCTGGAACTAAAGGTGGCTCTAGTGGTTCCCCAGTTGTTGATTGCCAAGGAAGAGCTGTTGCCCTGAATGCTGGAAGCAAATCTTCCAGTGCTTCTGCTTTTTTCCTTCCATTAGAACGTGTAAGTATCATTAGTATATTAGTAACATTACTACCTCCTCATACTATTTTCAGATGTACCGGAATTGTGGGATAATATATTAATTATAAGGAAATGATACTGCTAGTTAAACCAGTGTTAGGCATCCATAAATCATCCATATGCAATTAAACTAACACATACTAAATTTAGTTGGCTTTACAGAAAATTTCATTTCAGTTAGAAGCGTAAGAGTGCACCAGTCTCCTTAATAATGTCTTGCTTACTGTACGGTGTCATGTGACCGATGCGCTTCACTTCACCAAAAAAAGAACAGAAAACAGAAACAAATGCGAGTTTGACCTTGTCTAGTTACATATAATTATAAACATCGTTATTTATAAGGCGGTAAGGCAACCTAAGGCGACACCACCCGCTCTAGCGCCTAGGCGATGCTTAAGCGCCTAAGGCGGGCATATTTGTAAGGCGTTGCCAGGGCGCCAGGCAGGACGCCTTAAAAACACATCATGCTATTTAAGATTGATTGTTCATGACACTCTTATTTTTGTTAACATTGTTTGTTTAAACTATTTCCAGGTTGTTAGGGCACTGAATTTGATACGTGATTGTTGGGATGCATTTGGTATCAAGTCAGAATCTGTTTATATTCCTCGTGGTACACTGCAGGTGTGCATGCTGTCCGATGATACCATTTTTTAATTGTAGATTTTGTTTAAGTTGAGAGCTACTTATGACTTATGGTGAACAGTGAACTTTGTAGTCTTGTTGAATCTGCCTGTATGTAACCTTGAAGAACTTCAACAGTGTAGAATAGTCTTCTGGTCTTTCTGCTTATAGTTGTAGTATATATTGGATAACATGAGTGTAGAATGGATCCACAAAATTCGCGCGTATGCTAGTGCAGTACTACAGTGTCAAGTACTCCCTCCGTTCCAAAATATAGTGCGCCCGTGCTTCCCGAGGTTCAACTTTGACCATAAATTTAACCAACGGGACCGACTGTGGCGGGAGCAAAAATTATATAATTGAAAACTTCTTTTGAATACGAATTCACTGGTATAACTTTTGCTCCCGCTGCAGTCGGTCTCATTGGTTAAATTTATGGTCAATGTTGAAGCACGGGAACCGAGGACGCACTATATTTTGGAACAGAGGGAGTATCTCTGAATCATATGAGCATGGCACATGGAAATGAAGCAATGCTTTCTTAATGACCTATATTTTTTCAACTCTTCCTTCTCTACAAATATTTATAGTTTAGAATGCAATGAATATCTTACCTGTTATATTTGCACTCAGCATCTAAATTGGCTATTATAACTGTTTACCATTGTTGTTCAACACCTAGAACTGAAGTTCAGATAGTGTGTTGCAGAAGCATAGCACTAGAGTTCTGTATTGAGGATAATGGAAATGTAGTGGCATGACATGCTTGTTTATCAATAGGAAGTTGAACAACCAACACTGAAATAGAAAAAGAGCTTATGTTGTATTATCATATTATGACCAATGCTTTGCTTCTATTAAGTGTTCTGGGGTATGGATTCAAATTATAAGGGCATGTTGGTCCGGAAATAACTCACCTAGGCTGGTTTCACCATTTTGGCCAGTTATTTGATTTGCTGCCACACTTGTGGTGTGCTCATAAGTCATAATCTCTTAGCATCATGCCCCACCTGTCATTGGCACTTTCTTTATGTGCAGAACTTCTACACTGATGGTGGATGATTTGCTCACTGCGAAAGCGTGGGGCACCACACTTATGGCATTGTGTAGCTTCAAACCAAACATGCCCTTTAGGTTTCTATGATCAACATATGGATTGAATGAAATCCTGTAATGTATCTGGACGGAAGTGCTGCTACACACTGGATGGTACAGTGTATACTGTTCAGTGATGCCACAACTGTACAATTACACAGAGCACTGCATAAGCACTGTGTAGCGGTGTTGGTATTATGGCTCACTGCCTCACTATTAAAAATACTGCTTTAAACCATGACAACAACAAACAACAAACAACAAACAAAGCCTTTAGTCCCAAACAAGTTGGGGTAGGCTAGAGGTGAAACCCATAAGATCTCGCAACCAGCTCATGGCTCTGGCACATGGATAGCAAGCTTCCACGCACCCCTGTCCATAGCTAAACCATGAAAATTCGCAAAATTTGCCCAAGAAAAAATATATTTAGTTAGCAAATGCTATTGGTGTTTTTATTAGTTGTAATTTTTGTTTATCATCGATCACTGTTGCTTTGCTCTGCCCTAGAGTCTGGACCTCATGTTATCCCTATTCTATTTTTTGTCCTTCTTAAAGATGACCTTTCAACACAAAGGATTTGAAGAAACTCGGCGTCTTGGACTGAGGAATGAGACAGAGCAGGTATTTACACTGTTCATGGTTTGCTAATTGTCTAGAAAATATCTGCCTGCCCCGGATCAAATTTATTGCTGGAATCAAGTTCAATCTGTTTACATTTTGTGAACATAACTTTATCTATACCTGCTACTAGTTATGAATATTAGTTGTTCTACGTCTACTTGTTTATATCGGTAAACATCTACATTTTTCTTTCCATTGGAATATATTTTTGAATGTTAACCCTCATGCTCAGTGATTAAGTGCCGGAACTTGTCATTTTTGTTTGTACAGATGGTACGCCTTGTTTCTCCAGCAGGCGAAACTGGAATGCTGGTTGTTGACTCTGTGGTAATTTGCCTTTATTAGTTCTAACTTGTAAACATGATTGTACGTTGTTACTTGGCTTGCTGCTTCTTGTATTATGCCATTCTATGTCTTGCTGAAACTGGAGAGCTCTGTCCTTGCAGGTGCCAGAAGGACCTGCACATAAACATTTGGAACCTGGTGATGTGCTAGTTCACATCAATGGGGAGGTAATCATCGCTTTAAAGTGGCTTGCTATATTTGTTAGTGTACTCTGTAGCCTGATAACTTCAGACAGCAGTAGCAAATTAGCAAAACATTGGTACCCACTGTTCTCTATTCCTATTCAGCTAATACTGAAAACTGAAGATAATATATGTGACATGATGAATTTGTGATGATATGTTCTTTTTTCAAAAGTACCAAAACACAAACAACTCTAGGCTGTGAACCATTGGTTCAAAAGGATATACTCCTAACATTATCCGCGAACAATATTCTAACAATTGTCAGTTATCTGTACCATGCCAGTAATTAACTGCTATGTCATTTCATGTATGTTACAATCTTGCTGTTTGTTACTCCCTTCATATTACAAATACATGTCATTTTGGATGTCTTCGGTCAAACTTTGAAAACTTTGTCTATAAATACTGTTTCAAATTTTTAGATTGAGAACTTACCAGTCATATGCTTAGATTTGTCTCAAAAAGTATATTCATAAGAGAGGTCAGGGTAGACCAAACTTGATATGGGAGGAGTCCGTTAAGGCAGATCTGAAGGACTGATATCACCAAAGAACTGGCCATGGACAGGGGTGCATGGAAGGTAGCTATCCACGTGCCAACCATGAGTTGGTTTCAATATCTTATGGGTTTCAGCTCTAGCCTACCCCAACTTGTTTGGGACTAAAGGCTATAGTAAAAATTAGTGGACGAAGGTAAATCTTGAAGACCGTGTCAATATACAAAACGACATGTATTTGTGATATGGGGGGAGCATCAATAAATCCTGGTCAAGGCTTATGGTCTAACAATGTACCAGATCTGCAAATTCTATGAAAAGTTCGCCAGTGTATATTGATCCAGAATGTTTTAAGCAAGTTTCCAGTTTCTTTTTAGTACCCAACCTCAAGGAAATCACATTTCTCCTTTCCATTTTACCTGTCCTGATATCATGTGGCATCGTTGATTGTACTACATTTTATCCTTTCCTTTTTCGACTCATTTTTGCACCAAGCATGTTACTAAACTAATTGCAGTTTCATATCTCATAAGTTTCTGACTGAAGCATGTTCTGACCAAGCATTTTACTTAACTAATTGCAGGTTGTAACCCAGTTTCTCGCAATGGAGACTTTACTTGATGACAGCGTTGGCAAGGAGGTAAATTTGCAGATTGAAAGAGGTGGAGTGCCTTTGACAGTAAAGTTGGAGGTAATTCCTAATTTTGACGCATCTTATTTAATATCTTCAGCAGAAAAGAACTTGTATATACTATTAATGTTTTACTTCCTTTCACACCGATACAGCTGTTGCAACTTCTTTTTTTAAATAAAATCAGCAACCATATTTATGCCACTGTAACTCTTCAGGTTGAGGATTTGCACTCTATAACTCCAAATCATTTCTTGGAAGTCAGTGGTGCTGTCATCCATCCACTTTCATACCAGCAGGTAAGTTCCCCTCATTCCTTTCCAAGCAGATGCTCTCCTTGCTCTTTCAAGGAATGAGTACACATTTGTTTTTGTGGTACACTGCTTCAAAGAATAGTTGATGCAAATAAAAATTTAAGAGTAAGTGAAATCTATTCTGGGGCTGTCAACAAGCCGACCTTGAGTGAGCCAAGGTTGGTTCAGCTCAAGCTATATACAAAATTCAAGTTCGAGTTGAGCTCGAGCGAGCCTGAGTTAGTCTTTTCTTTGAACTTACATCCTTACTCAATTAGGCTTGGGATCGGCTTGACCAAGCTTGGTAATATAATGCCCCGCTCGATAAAAAGGCCAGCAACAAAACTGAGATTCAGAAACAAACTGCATGTATGACCTAATGAATAACCAAACAGGAAACTTGTGTTCTCAAAGGCTCAACACGCTATTAATCGCAACACATCCAAACCATGTGAAAAAGCTCACGTTCCCAGAATATTGCCGGTAGAGGAGGTTGGCACTGGATTCAAGGCACCTGCTGACGCTTGGAGACGTATTCCATGGTGGTGGCGGAAGGTGTTCGAAGTAGTGGGAGGAGGCAGTGGCTGGAGCTGAGCTGGGCGGCGGCGGTAGGCTTTCTGTCGCGGTGGATGATATGACATTTGGAGTTTAGCTAGGGTTGCGAGATTGGAGTTCTGTCTGTTGTTGGGATGGGCCTTTATGGGCTGTTAGGCTCTTGTGTTGGGGTGAAACTAGCATTAACACATAGGCTTTGGACTATTAGAACAAGGGAGGACTAGTGTTATCATTGAAGATTTTTTTGGGGGAAAGAGTATGATACGAGCTGTTATTGAGAATAGCATGAGCTCAGGCCAGGCCTGAATTGTGCTTCTAGTAGCTGGGCTCGAGTAGCTTGTTGAACCCAAGTTTTCTTGACAGCGATACTATATTTCTTATTTCATGCTTATGTTGTTTGTGAGACCATAATTTGTATACAACTTAAACCATACGAGTATAGCAGAGTTGTTATGCAATGTTTAATTTATTGACTGGCTGCACTTTGGTTTCTGAAGTGTTGAGCTTTCTGCTCTATTACATCTGTAAATCACAATTAGTCCACTTGAGTCAAACGCCGAATGGACACATGTTTAACTTCTCTGCTAGAAATGTTAATCTCGCCACTGTGGCCGCATGTGTTCAGTAAACGAAATTGGACTGATGATAACATCATGTATTCATCCTATTCAAACTTATATTAAACTATATGATCGTATGTTGTTACAGTATATGTTTAAGTTTCACGCTGGTACTAATGTTGTTCATATTACGTTTCAGGCTAGAAACTTCCGGTTCAAATGTGGTCTTGTATATGTTGCTGAGGCAGGGTAATACAACTAGCCATAATTGCTGACATTACATTTCCTGAAAGAACTATAGACGTGCAGTGCTGATTCTAGCCAGTCCTTTATCAATCTTAGTCAGTGGACACATCACTTTGCAATAATAGACTAGTAGAATTGCCTTGCATTTAAATTCCAACAAGGTGCCATTTTGCCAACTAAATCTGAATATCACAATGTCCCTAAAGAGTGTAAGCTGCAACGTATGTTTATTTGCTCCTCTTGTTTCCATCATTTTACTTGAAGATTATACCTTCCCAATTGTCTTATTTTCAAGTCTCCAGGGTCACTTTAAGTTTCAGTGATTTTCACCATGCGTTTCTTAGTCATTATTTTTATCCAAATATGTATATCAATATCAAAGCAATCATCCTTTTCTGTGACTTATTCAACACCGTGCAATGTAGGTACATGCTCTCTCGGGCATCGGTTCCACGCCATTCAATTATCAAAAAGTTTGCGGGAGAGGATATTGAAAATTTAGATGACCTTATTGCAGTTATTTCAAAGCTGTCTAGGGGAGCACGAGTGCCTCTCGAATATGTAAAGTACACTGACCGTTATCGGAACAAGGTACAAAAATGTTCCTTAGGAGCTTTATCACGATAAACCTTCCTTAGTAAATGTTGAGTTTTATATACAACTAAGCGCCTTATTTATGTGTTCAGTCTGTACTGGTGACAATTGATCAACATGGTTGGTATGCGCCTCCTCAGTTATACACTCGAAATGACGCAACTGGTCTGTGGAATGCAAAGTTGGCTATACCGCTCGAATCTCCCTTTGTAGTTTCTCATCGTGCCGGCCATATGGATGCAAACTTAAATTCTGTTTCACCTTTGACTGAATCAAGTCCTATGGATCTCAAATGCCAGCACGAGTCTGAAAATACGGCAGATGGATGCGTAAAAATGCAAACAGATGAGGAGATTGCCGTAGATGGATCCCACTCTGGCGAAGATTCCATCATTGAGAAAAAAAGGCGCCGGGTGGATGAGGAGATAGCTGCTGAGGGAACTATATCATCTTTTGGAGATTTAGAAGACATAAAAGATGGCGCATTGAGGCATCCTTCCAGTGTGGAAGGCTCTGACCTTGCTCGGACAATATCAAGTAATGCTTCATTGGCAGAACAAGTAATTGAGCCAGCTCTTGTAATGTTTGAGGTGAGTGCTATTCTCAAATCTAAAATTTGAGGAGCTATTACGGTTATGCTTATTTCGTTGTTTTAGTTTATTTGAATATTTGATGACGACAATGTTTGGTATATTCAGTACTCCCTCTGATAGTCCGATCCATGTTAATTGATGCTGCTTTAGTACAACTTTAGTTGATCGGAGGAAGTATTTTATTTTTGTTTTTGAAGGTTACTTATGGCTTCATAATCTCTAGTTCTCTACCACCCCTACTCGATCCCTCTCTCTCTCTGATCCAACGGTGTCAACATTCAGAACAAGTGGCATCATTTTCTTGGAAATTCCACAAATGATCTTAATGTATTGATGATAGTGAACCAATGACACCTATACCTGTATGACAAATCTGTATCTTGTACAAATGTCCTGTTTTCGTTTCCTCATTGATTATTATTAAGTCATTTTATTCTCTCATTTACTTGCATATCTACTGTTTTGCTCTTTACTCCTGGACTAGTGAATGAACTACTGCTATGTGTTTTACAGTACATCGTAACCAGCAATTGTTGGTTTCAGTTGTTTTGTGATTTGTGCCTATTCAAAACCTGACTCACCTGTACCTCTACTATTTTATAGGTGCATGTGCCACCAATATGCATGCTTGATGGAGTGCATTCTCAACATTTCTTTGGAACCGGTGTGATAATATATCATTCTGACTGCCTAGGTTTGGTTGCCGTTGATAGGAATACAGTTGCTGTATCTATCTCTGATATAATGCTCTCTTTTGCTGCATATCCCATTGAAATACCTGCAGAGGTAATGAGCTCAGCACCCATTTTGATGACTAAATCCATGTCATATTGAATTTAAATTAATAGTAGCTTCCAAAATTTGGTTTTCAGGTTGTTTTTCTGCATCCTGTTCATAATTTTGCATTGGTTGCCTATGATCCTTCTGCACTGGGAGCTGGTGCATCTGTTATTCGAGCTGCTAAGCTTCTTCCTGGTTTGTTTCATTTTAGCGCCCCTTCTATTTATTTCCTAAAAGTATATTGTTTGGTCAAAGAAAGAGACTAAATTGCACAAGTATCAAGTAATATGGTCAGCGACTTAACAACCTTTTTGTACTGGTTTGTTTTTGCCATTTTGGATGTATATGTAGAACCTGCCTTGCGCCGAGGAGATTCTGTCTACCTAGTCGGGCTAAGTAGAAGCTTACAGGCTACATCAAGGAAATCAACCATAACTAATCCTTGCACGGCTGTTAATATTGGCTCAGCTGACTGCCCACGATATCGTGCAATAAATATGGAGGTCATTGAGCTCGATACTGGTACTTCCTATGCACATTTCAACTAACCTTCGTTGATCTCATGTCTTGATTGTTTGTAATTGTACTGAAAACTGTTTGATTATAGATTTCGGTAGCTCATTTTCGGGTATATTGACGGATGAGCAAGGAAGAGTTCAAGCGTTATGGGCAAGCTTTTCCACCCAGGTTAGTTTGCGTTGGGAGTTGTTAACCTTGGTCTGTTTTTGTAAGTAATGACGCTCCCATGTTCTCAGGAGCATTTCTTGAAAAGATCAAAAGAAAAAAGAAAAGCACAAAACGGCAGCTTACGCCCAAGGTTAGCCGCTTGATATCTCCAACATCAAGTAAATGGGCAATGGAATAAAAATACATATTCAGTATGTAAAGATCCTAAATTGCCTTTAAGAATCTAAATGTTATACTGTATTAAGTAAAGCAGACGATTTTCTTAGCCTTTTGCCTGACATCATGAGTCATAATCTGTAGTCCTAATGCTTGTAAAAAACCATGTAATGGTACTGTCCCTAGTTGTTACCTCTCATGTAATTGACGGTGTAATTAACAACCTAATTTTCTCTCTCCAGCTCAAATACGGTTGTAGCAGTTCAGAGGACCATCAGTTCGTTAGAGGTATACCAATATATGCAATAAGTCAAGTCCTTGAGAAGATAATCTCGGGTACTCCTGGACCATTTCGTCTTATCAATGGAATTCGAAGGCCAATGCCATTTGTCAGACTTCTGGAGGTGGAACTTTATCCAACTTTGCTCTCGAAAGCAAGAAGCTATGGATTGAGCGATAACTGGGTGCAGGTAATTAGCTTAATGTTTCACTTAATCTCGCCCAAAATTGTTTTTCCTGACCTGGCAAACGTGATTATATCGTTCCTCTGTGGCTTCTGGGCCTGAATATTGTGCAAGTATATCAATTGAGACATTTATTGTTCTATTTGATTATCTTTGTAGGCTCTCGCTAAGAAGGACCCTGTGCGCAGACAAGTCTTGCGGGTCAAAGGTTGTTTGGCTGGATCAAAAGCAGAAAAGCTTCTGGAACAGGGAGACATGATTCTGGCTATCAACAAGGAACCAATAACATGCTTTCTTGACATTGAGAATGCTTGCCAAAAGTTGGACCAATCTATCAATTCAGATGGCCTGCTTAACATGACAATATTTCGTCAGGTGAGGAAGATCTACTAACCCTTTTTTTGTACAGTTACAATATGAGTCTAAAATCTCTCTCTCTCTCTCTCTCTCATTATTACAACTGTTTCGTGCAGGGAAAAGAAATTGACCTTATTGTTGGAACCGATGTAAGAGATGGTAATGGTTCAACAAGGATGGTGAATTGGTGTGGATCCATAATTCAGGATCCTCATTCAGCAGTGCGTGCACTTGGCTTTTTGCCCGAGGAAGGTCATGGAGTTTATGTTGCTAGGTGAGGAACATGTTTTTTTCTTTATAAATATTTATGCGCAAATATTAGAACCAACTCTGATGAGTTTTGACCGCAGTATTTAGTTAAAAGTTATAATAAGCCCGTAGCAGCCACTATAGGTTTAAACTTTGAAGTGATCAGATTCGAGTGAGTAGCAATAATTTGCTCAAGGGAGTGCTATTTTTCGGTTGTTTTGGTGTACTAACACATTTAGGCCACCCTTGGTTCACCGGAGTGGGACTCAAAACCGGAATATTGCCCCTCCCCTCCCTCCCCCGCCTCCCCCGTCGCCCCCGCGCGGCGACCGGGGGGCTCCAAATCCGGCGCTTCTAGCCCCCTCCCCTCCCTCCCTCGCCGCCGCCCCGGGGCTCGGACGGGCAAAAGCCCGACCGGAGCCAGCGGCGGCGGGGCCCTCACGTTCCCATGGTGGCTAGGGTTGGCGCGGCGCACCCCCTCCATCCTGGGCGCGGCGCGGGCGCCGGGCGTCGCGGGCCGGGCGTCGCGGCACGGCGGCGCACGGGGTCGTGGTGGGCTCCAGTGTTTCTGTCGGGCTTCGGGCGGCGTGGTTGGTGGCGAGGCGTGCGGTGGTTGCTGCGGCGGCGGGGATGGCCGGCCAGATCTGCGCGGTGGCGGCTGCTCGCGACGCGGGCCGGGAGCGGCAAGGGCCTGCCGGCGGCGCGCGGCGGCTGATGCGCTCGTCGTCGGCATGGTGGCAGTGGTGGTGTTGCGTGCCGGCCGGATTTTGCCTTTTTTCTAGCCGGCGGCGCGGGTTTGGGGCCCCGGCCCGGCGCGGCTGGGTCCCGGCTGTGGGCGGCAGCGGCGTGGTGGCTTCGCTGTGCCGGCTCCACAGCAGCTCGGCGGGTCGACTGGGGCGGCGGCTGGTTTTCCGGCGTCGGCTTGTCTCTAGGCGACCCATTTTGACCTTCGGCCCTCCCCCGACTTTGGTCCATCGCTCGTCTCGCGCCCGGCAGCAGGACCATGCTCGTCTCGCGCCCGGCAGCAGGACCGTGCTCGTCTCGCGCCCGGCAGCAGGACGGGTCGATGGAGGCCAATTTTGGCCGGCCTCTGGGTTTCGGCGTTGGGGGCAGCCCAGGGGTGCGAAAGGCGGTTCCTTTCCGCTCGTATCTTTGGTTGGGGTAGCGGTGGGTCTTGAGTGAGGTGGTGTCCAGGTCTTGGATGCCAGGGCGGCGGCCCTGGTGGTGGCTCCGCGGTGCTCTTGGGCAGAGCTCGTGGTTAGGTGCTGCCTGGTTGCCATGGCCGTGTGGGCGGCGTGGTCAATGGGATGTGGCGTCCGGTGGTGGTGAGTGTTGGCCGGGGTGAAAACCTGTTCTATCTTCAGACGGACTGGCGGCGGCGAAGCTCGCTCCCTTCTTGAAGGCGCCGTCGCGGCTCTCATTGCCCGTCGTGTTGCTCCAGGGGGAAACTCTGATCCTCGGGTCGGGCTGTGCCGGCGCTCTGGTGTCGTAACCTTCCTGAAGGCGCCGCTTTGGAGCACACGGTTCGTCATATGCGGCTTCTTCTCTTAGCGTTGGCGTGTCCACGGTTGAGGCCTCCGGTTGCTCTTGTAGTACTAGCTAGGGGTAGTGTTGCTGCGCTCAGCGCCTATGTATCCAGCCTTGGGTGTGTGTGCGTGTTGTGGTGGTGTGCGTTTGTATCTGAGCTGTGGTCGGTCATTGCTTTATATATAAAGCGGGGCGAAAGCCTTTTTCGGTAAAACCGGAATATTTTAGGGAACCCAGAAACGCGCTTGGTTTGCTGTTTCAGTATTTTTTCTCCCCCGGTTTGGGTCCATTACACCTGAAAAACATTACAGAGCATGGGAGGCCGCATTTTCTTTCCGTTGGTGAGAACCGGGAGTGAGAGAGAGAGGCGCCCCGATCCCGAGTTCCCTCGCCCACCCCCGTTGTGTGCTTCTCCGCCATCCATGGCATTGACCTAGGGTTTCAGCCGTGCGAGGTTAGTCGTTGTTGCCTGTTGATATTTCAGTCCAGCCAGGCATGGAAGGGACTGGAATTACACCTGTACGCAATCTGACTGGAATTACACCTGTACGCAATCTTTCCAAACAGCGGCCGGAAGGGGAATGGAAATACGGCTGTGTTCCGCCGGCACATTACTTGTGACATGTATATTACAGGCGTAAAGTATTTGCGGGTGTAAATTTATTCCATGCTCCCGAGCGGGCCCTTAGGAGTTTTGACTTTAGTATTGTTTTGGAGTTATAAGCCTGTAGCAGCCACTATAGGTTTAGGGCCTCTTTGATTCAAAGGATTCTCATAAGTAGAATCCTTAGAATTTTTTCTATGTTGGTCCTTTGATTCATAAGATTGAACTTTATAGGATTTTTTTCCTAAGGAATCCTATGTACTCCCTCCGATCCATATTAATTGACGCTGCTCTAGTACAAGTTCAGTATAAAATTGTACTAGAGCAGGCGCCAATTAATATGGATCGGAGGGAGTACTACATTTCAAATTCATAGGAATTTTAGCATCCACTCAAACCTCTTGGTAAGAATCCTTTGTGTTTTCCCTGTGATGCTATCAAACAAACCAAAATCCTCTAGGATTCAAATGGTCATGACATTACAATGGGCTCCTCTAAAAAGGGCAGCCCCAGTGCATGTAGCTCCCGCTTGCGCAGGGTCTGGGGAAGGGTCCGACCACTTTGGGTCTATTGTACGCAGCCTTTCCCTACATTTCTGTAAGAGGCTGTTTCCAGGACTTGAAAACAGCCTCTTACAATGCAAAGAATTTTCAGGGCCTTCTCATAGGTAGAATCCTTGCAATTTTTTCCTACGTTGGTCGTTTTTCAAAAGGATTCATATGTACTTCATTTCTCATAGGAATTTTGGAGGATTACAATCCATAGGAATTATTCCTATGTTGGTTGTTTGATTCATCCTAAGAATTTCTTTGTACTACTTCCCGTAGGATTGCAAGCATCCACTCAAACCTCTTTGAAACAATCCTTTGTTTTTCCTAAGATGCAATCAAACAAACCAAAATCCTGTAGGATTGAGATGAACATGACATTCCAATCCTATATTTTTCCCATTCCTGTGTTTTTGAACCTGCGAGTCAAAGAGATTTGAGTCACTAGCAATAATTTGCTCAAGGAAGTGCTATTTTTCAGTTGTTTTGGTGTACTAACACATTAGGAGTTTTGACTAAAATATTTAGTTGCAGTTATAAACCTGTAGCAGTCACTATAGGTTTTAAGTGATCAGATTTGAATAGACTAGCAATGATTTGCTCAAGGGAGTGCTATTTTTCACTTAACACAGCTTTCAAGTCGTTGTGCTTCTGGCTGTATACGACTTCACATGGAATCGGAAACCTGACGGGTCAATGAATACAAGAATGTGACCATAGGAACTGTAATTCTGTTAGGCAAATATGTAAACCAAGTAATGGATTTCCTGAAAATAAGAAGAGAAAATAGTGATCAATGGATGCCTTTTTCCTCTTGTGGCATGCTTCGAAGTTCATCTATATCAATGTAAATAGACTGGTTTCTCCCGATATCTCTTGCGAAATCGCATCCTGTAATGGATGTCTTATCTGCATATTTTCTGATACTGCCTGGGTGGTGCTACCTCTAAATGCTAGGCATAGTTGAAGCCCACACTTGGTATGAATCCATTTTGTCCTCCTTTCGATGCGATTGGCAAGGCAGGGTACCCCTATAATATACTCCCTCCGTTCCTAAATATAAGTCTTTTTAGAGGTTTCACTAGAGAACTACATACGGATGTATATAGACATACTTTAGAGTTTAGATTCACTCATTTTGCTTCGTATGTAGTCACCTAGTGAAATGTCTAAAAAGACTTATATTTAGGAATGGAGGGAGTAATATAATATAAATAATTTGCACATGATTATATAGATGTTAGGTATGCAGTTTATAAGCACATTGTTGGGTTTAGGATTGAGCAGCAAGTTTGTTATGCAGATGGTGCCATGGAAGTCCCGTACATAGATATGGCCTTTATGCTCTCCAGTGGATAGTTGAAGTTAACGGGCAACCAACTCCAGATTTGGAGTCCTTTATTCAAGTGGTGAAGGTACGCATTGGCAATAGCAGTCTTCTTTTGGTATATTTCATTCTGTAATTTGTATCGATATTGAACATGGTTCACATGTCATTTGATTCGAGTTAATATGTCCGGAATAATATTTTTCTCAGGGATTGGAAGATCGTGAGTTCGTCAGGGTGAAGACCGTCCATTTGAACGGAAAACCACGCGTGCTCACTCTGAAACAGGACCTTCACTACTGGCCGACCTGGGAGCTCACTTTTGAACCGGAGACCGACACATGGAAGAGGAGGACAATAAAAGCATTGCAGCCAACCGTGGTTTGATTTATGCTGCTTTGTTGTGATATTTTCAGCGGGCCTTGGAAGGCCAAGCATGGAGAGGCGACGAACTCTGAAATGCTTGTCGATGCTGGTGAGCTAGAATCAGGGTGGGGCACTAGGAGGATGTAGTGTAATTCATAGATGACATAAGGATTTTAATGCCTGTGGATAATTGGACTGCGGGGTGTGTCTTTTCTGTACCTATTGGATATATTTGTTATTCTCCTGTAGAAGCAATAAACCATTTAGCGATTTAGCTCTCGTCTCAACTGGAGTATTTTTCCGCAGAGCACTTCGTTTGCAGTTTTTGCAATAAACCAATCTATTCTGTATGTGAAGCTTTCCTTTGAGATTTGGACCTCGTGTCACCGGTGTCGTGTTCGTTACAGTGCATGGACACCTTAGATGCGTAGCACTATATTCCTAAACCCAAATCCTCAAAAGCGTTGAGCATAGCCAAACCAAAGCCGCTATACGTCTTAAGAAAGTAGGAATCCCTTCCACACCTGCGTAAATTCAGGCAAATCAACACACAAGCAGGCATAAGAGAGCAGCCGAAGCATCGAAACAACCTCATAGTCATCGTGTCCCTTTTGTGCGTCGTGTTGACAAATGTAAACCATGCGCCCATCATCATATATATCTATCTAAGCCCAAACGTACGTTCTACTAATTTCCTCTCCTCTGGAGCGCATATCTCCCGAGGAATATATTCCGCCACCACTACTACCAGTCGGCTCCGGGTCTATCAATTATCCGCGAAAACGAGGGCCGTCCCTTTAGATGCGTCCTGTTCTGTGCCACTCCGGTGGATGCCTTCCGCCGAGAGGAAAAGAAGCGCTTAGGTAGGCGCTCGTTGTTGCCGGATTCCTTCTTTCCTCCGAGAGCTAGCACGGTAGCACCAACCGAACAATTATCCAGGGGCGCCTCTTCTTTAAATGGTTCGCCGGTTCTATTTCGTTGCCGCGAACTGAAGGAGAGCTAGCATGTATCCCGCGCTCAGACCCGCGCCGCGACGGGCACACGCGAGGCAGCAGCAACGAGACCAGCACCGTGCGAGATAGGGAGGGAAGGAAGGAGATGGGTTGCTATCCCCTGCGCGTGCTCGTCTCGAAAGCGCTTGGGAAATGCAACGGTACGATGCGTCCCCTCATTTTCTTCTCTTCTTCTTTTTCTCTGATGATTGATGATAGATAGTCCTAGCTCTTGAGAGCTCCCGCTTGGTTCACGGATGTCTTTCTTCCCTCCAACCATTCTCAAGCAGCCTTGACCTACCTTCTGCGCTCTTCTTTTTGGCCGAGTATCTTTATGCACCAGTGCTACAGACCTCTGTATTTCTCAAGATAGGTTTCGGTCGCTACACAATTCAGTTCTACTTCTGCTATTAGCTATTTCTTCGCGTAAGTGATGTCAGAATTAAGAGATTTTTTACCATAGCTAACATCGGAATATGTTCAGTTATAGCTGAGCTTTGCTACTAGTATTCCTTATTGTTCAACTTATGTCACGTGACCATATATTGTGTGGTCTCAGAACTCCAACGTTTGTCGCACAAAGCAGCTAGCTGATGTTTGTGGATTTCGCTAAAAAAACAAACCCTGATGTTTGTGAGCTCCGGCAACATATATATGCAGGGCGCGAGCGATGGATGGAAGACCAGAGGATGGACTACGCCATGGCCTACCCTCCCGGCCCACACCCAGAGACGCTCTACATGCGGCCCGTGGCGCGCACCGTCACCTTCAGCGGCACCAACTCCGTGCACATGATCCCGCCAAACCCCCCGCCACCGCAGCAGCAGCAGCAACACCCGGAGCCCCAACCCCAAGCGCCACCACCCCAACAGCAAGCGCCACCGCCCCAGCACGAGCCCCAGCCACAACCCAAGCAGCCTGCGCCCGCGCCGGAGCAAGGCCCGCCGCCGGCCGATCAGCAGCCGAGGCAGCCGAAGCGAGGCAAGAAGAAACCGCCGCGCCGCGTCCGGTTCGGCCCCGAGCCACCGCCACCTCAGCAGCAGCAGCAGCAACAACAAAAAGAACACCAGGAGCAACAGCAGCAACAAGAACAGCAGCCGGAGCACGCGGCGAACGGCAACCCGGGCGACGGCGCGCCGGGACACCGCGGCCAGCAGGGCCGCGGGCCGCCGGGGTACCTGAGGTACACGCCGTCGCCGCTGCCGAGGTGGGAGGCGACGCCGAGGCGGCACGAGTACTTCTCCGGGGAGTACCGGTACAGCTACCCGACGCCGGTGCGCGAGGGCATCTACAGCATGGCCACCGACGCCAACCGGCTCACCACCATCTTCAGCGAGGAGAACCCCAACGCCTGCGCCATCGTCTGACTCTCACCCTGACCCTGAGTGCCTGAGTGGGCCGGCCGGCGAGAATGAGGTTCTCCATCGCGCCGTACTTCCGTTAGCTCTTTGCACCGCCTGATTGGAGGGAGGAGAATCTGGTTCCCTTCTCGTAGGCGTATGTTGTGCAGGCGAAAGAAAGGGGGAATAGTTGGGTGGTATGACACGATGAGATGAACATTCGCGTTGTTTGGATTCGGCTCGTAGGATATTACTTTCATGATGCTCTTTTCGCGCGCTTCTCTTGGAAAGCTAAGAAGAGATTAGTCAATGATTGTTGGCCACCAAAGACAGATTAAGCATAATGTGTCTGACCTACTTGGGTGAATAAAAAATCACGGAAACTTGAGGTGTCTAACCTTTGTCCGCTGTGTGCGATGGAACCGGAGGACACATTCCACACATTCTGTAGATGCCCATTGGCTGTTGCTTTGTGGAACGCCATGCGAGAAGAATGGCTATTGCCGGACTTAGCTTCAGTGAGGAATACTGGCCCTGAGTGGCTTTTTGATCTTCCGTACAAGCTAAATGAAGATGATCGCATGCATGTGTTGATGGTGCTGTGGAGGAGTTGGTATGTACGTAATGAGATAGTACATCATAAGCTACCGCCTCCAATTGAAGCTTCCTGCAGATTTCTAATTAGCTATGCTGAATCTCTTCGATGCATCAATCAATTTCCAACCACTGACATCATCAAAGGGAAGATGGTGATGCCGCCGATTGGGTATAGTTCTACAATGATAAATACAACAACGCAACATGCAGCCACAGTCCAGTGGTCTGCCCCGCCGGCCGGTCGCGTGAAGCTCAATGTTGACGGGTCGTTCGTTGATACCGATGGTGGATTAGCAGGAGCCGGTATGATCTTGCGTGATAATGACGGCAACATTATCTTCTCCGCTTGTCGTTCTATCTTGCATTGTTCCGGATCGCTCCAGGCTGAGCTGTTGGCATGTCAGGAGGGATTAAGCCTTGCTCTACAATGGTCTACTCGTCCGATAGACATCGAGATGGACTGCATGGATGCGATCAAGTTGATCAAGTCGCCTACCCTTGACAGATCGCCACACAGAATGATAGTTCAGGATATTAAGAGGCTCTTTGGTGAAAGGGATATCTCTATTGCTCATGTAAGTAGGAATCAGAACGTTGTTAGCCACACACTTGCTATTTTCGGACAATCGGAGGGTCGAACTGCAGTTTGGTTGCGCTCTGGACCTGCAGACGTTCCTCTGCTATGTAGAAACGAATATTCCAACAGTTGAGCAATGAAATCCATTTAACCCCGTAAAAAAAAAGCATAATGTGTCTGAGATGTGTGTGCCATGGGAATGCATTGAACAGCGACCGTCTCCTTTTGCTGTCCTTCGGTCTAGAATTTTCGTTATGTCCCATTCGATGCTATTGCATGGAGATTCATAAAAAAAATTATTTTCAGTTTTTTTTCTTCTTACATACTATATCACTTGACTAATACTTGGTTAAGTCTCATTCGACTGAGGCCTAGCCACACCCTTGCAAAAATAGATGAAGATAATATACTACTTAAATATACTACTCCCTCCGTCCCATAATATTTTTTACACTAGTGTAGTGTAAAAAACGCTCTTATATTATGGGACAGAGGGAGTATTTACTAATGAGGTTCATTGAACATTGTTTGTCCCGAGACATGACTATTAGCGCTACTTTCATGTACTAAATCGTCATAGTACGGATCAACCAAAGCCCGCTAAGATCAGGTGCATCTCGACCATCCTACCACGGTTCCTTCCAGATCTTGTATCCAGTCTACCATCTTCGTCTAGCCATTTTGCCTACCCCGCAACTTCTTATGGACTATACGTATTTGACTCAAACACTTAACTCTCCGCATACACCAAGTCTTATAGTAGATCTATACACTCATTCAACAAACTCCACCCTATCGAATATGTCCTTTGCCATCTTGAAATCACCATTTTGCTTGAAAACACATGCATGGTTAGACTCGGGTCTTCTCTTGTTTGCTCACTCACATGAGCCGGCCGCCAAGCCCTTGATTAATAATCTATCACCATACCTGGCTTCTTCTCAACTCTCGACAATGGTTGCTCACACCTTGTACAGGTTGTTCTTGGTCCTCTTTCCCATCCACAATCTTCTTGTCCTTCTTGATTTTCATGGTCTTCTTGTCCCTGACCACCTTTGGACATAGCCATTTCTATGGAGTTCGTCAAGCGAACTTAGATTTCTCCGAGCCTTCCGCACATCTCTAACATCATTGAGCACATGTTCAACACCGTCTCCGATCTCGATCTTGATATCTCCAATGCACCAAGGCACATCGTCGTCTTGATAGACATATCTAAGATCACCAAACTTGTAGGAAGTTAAGCACTCTTTTGTTAGGTGTGACATGATAAGAGCTTAGTGTATCCAAAATCCATGCTTCATCGGATTGCTTGTTTGATACGGTAAGTAGGTCACCATCAGAGTCACCGCTTTCTTTAGATGCTGGCGGTTCCTTCGGTCTTCTTCCACGTTCGACACCCCCTCCTTAGGTGACCACTCGTTACAATGTGTCAAGGGGAAGTGGTTTTCGTCATGTTCTTGTGCCGCACGTACTATGTTTTGTGCCATAATTGCCCATATACACATGATACAGGGGGACATGCCTGGGCCATTGACTCCTTTAAATGTGCCATCCCTGATTTTCCTAAAAGGAGTCAAATTACTACCAGATATGGAGGAGTCCAGGACATACATGCAAGATGACCAAGATGGAGAGAAGGAAGCCGTTGACCAACACTATTACATAAATTCATGCCCTCAAGACAAAGTACCATCTTCAACCGGACGAAGATATCCAGAAGCCCTAGATTATAGTAGATTCAATCTAGACATAACATCCAAACCGTCCATCTCCAAACCGGGCAACTTGACATCCAACTCACTGAAAACTCCTTTGTATGTTTCCATTGCAACCCTTCTGTGTATAATCCCATATAAGCATGAAAAGGATTTGTTACTTGTAGCGTGAGGACCTGAACCTAATCAAAACTCACGCCTGGTGTCCATTTGTAACCTGAGGTTGTCACACTGTCTTATAAATCTACATGCGACTACCGTGATGGCATCATGAAATTTTTTGGTGCAAGGGTCCACAATTGACTAGGAGGAAAGGAGAGTTCATAGCTCATGGGTGGACTAATCCCTCTCATGCCTCCACCATAATGGTTTTTCTTCTTGGGCATCCTTCTGGACAACACTTGGGAATTCGTTTTTGGGAGGACAAGTGAGTGAGAAATGCCACCCTCCGAGTTAATAACCAACCATTTACCATATTGCTCGAAACAAAAGTGATATAGTTAAATACGTCATGAGCACGATGGATTTCACTAGAATCTGGCTCAAAGTGGTATTTTATTCGTTGACTATAATAAATAAATGATTTGGAAGTCAAAAGTATCATTAAAAATCAAGATTATTTTGGTACCTTCGTGAATGTGTGATCCTAACTAAGGATAACATCGTTCACCGCAATTGGCCTGGAAGAAAAACATGTTCTTTTATCAAAGTAATGAGATAATAAAATATATTTTCTTGCAGTGCAGCTTTGCGCGCTACATAGTCGGTCATCCAAGTTGCGTCTAACTTCTATCTGCCACGCACTGTAGCTAATGTGCTTGGTCACTGGCTTCATGGTATACCATGCAAGTTTAGTGTGCTCATAAGGGTGAGAGCATCAACGTAGATTTGGCCATTATGACAATGTAGTAATGATATAATTTTAATTATAAAATTTTATCTCCATTGCGAGATTATCTATCGGCATACACACTACACACGAGCTCCATTCGTGGTCTATTCTACAATGACAAGAACAATGACATTTGTTTACAACAGTGTGTATGTGTTTGGAGCAGGTGTCAAGAATGTTTTAACCCCTTATGGGTGGCGGCATAGTCTTCATACATGCCTTTCCTCTCTCCCCCTTATGAATTGCTTTGTTTTTGTGTGATTGTACCCTTTGTCGATGTGTTGCCTAAGTTTGTGCACTTTTGGTTGTACATCTTAGTTAAGCAGAGATCGGGTATATACTCGTTATACTCATATATCCTTGATACAACATTATTATTCAATAAAAAGGAAACCACTTCCTTTCAGCCGGTTGATTTTGTCGCTCGCATCGCTCGCCTCCCTTGGCAATCACGCATCCCTTGTGGACCCCGCATACAATGTGTCCTAGAAATACCTAGGGACAACCCCATTCCCGTCCTCTTGTATTTTATCCCTCATTTTCCTACTCATTCTTGACCTGCATGGGGCGCCGCTGTATGCATGTTGTCGCCGATGCGAACCAAGCACCGCACACACCATCGTGCTACTCGCTGCAAGGGACGATGTGGCCATGCGCCATCACCACCGTTTTTGCTGCAGGGACACTACATCGCTGCTGCTGGAGATGGTTCGACTGACACCTCTGCCGCGAAGCCACTAGCTGCTGCTGTGACGTTTATGCGGTGATGCTGAGAGAGAGCATTGGACCTGCTACTGCCGGAGATGTTGGAGGCGATGCTGTGATGGTCATTAGGATGCTACTGTTGTGACGGCCACCGGAGATGCCGCCGGGCAATGCTATGACGGTTTTTGGGATGCTACGAGGTGATGTTGCAAGGTGATGCCACGACGCGGCTGGTGATGTTGCGAAGGAGTGCCAGAGTTGCTGCTGTACGCGACGCAGGGAGGCAATGTGCCGATGCGATGTTGCAACGGGCGCCGGTGATGCTGCGAGGGAAGGGATGAAGTTGCTGCTGTGAGGCGATGTTCCGACAGCCTTGGCGATGCTGTGGCGGCTGGATGGAGGATCCGATGAGCATGCTACGAGGCGATTGTCGACGCGATTAGGAGGCGGTATGCTACGAGGGATGTGGCAAGGAAAGGTTTATGCACTATAGGGTCACGCTAAGGTTGCTGGTAATTTCCTATCTACAGTCGGCTGGTGTCTAACGCTGGCCATAAACAAAAATACCCTTTATATAAAAAAGGCACAAGGTTAAGACTGAATCCCTTGGGTCTTGAGTTAATTGCAAGAACCCACCATATTGAGGGGCAAGTTTGCAGAAATAACGACCCTATGATTTTGTGTGTGGAAGAAACACAATATCTACAGTATTTTTTTTGCGTAAACCATGAATCGATGGGTTAGATCACTTTGAGCACATTTATGACATATGGGTTGATGACCCACAAGTACAGGGGATCTATCGTAGTTCTTTCGATAAGTAAGAGTGTCGAACCCAACAAGGAGCAGAAGGAAATGATAAGCGGTTTTCAGTAAGGTATTCTCTGCAAGCACTGAAATTGTAGGTAACAAATAGTTTTGTGATAAGATAATTTGTAACGGGTAACAAGCAATGAAAGTACATAAAGTGCAGCAAGGTGACCAATTCCTTTTTGTAGCAAAGGATAAGCCTGGATAAGTTCTTATAATGATAAAAGCGCTCCCGAGGACACATGTGAATTATCGTCAAGCTAGTTTTCATCACGCTCATATGATTCACGTTCGTTACTTTGATAATTTGATATGTGGGTGGACCGGTGCTTGGGTGCTTCCCTTTCTTGGACAAGCATCCCACTTATAATTAACCCCCATTGCAAGCATCCACAACTACAAAATAAGTACTAAGGTAAACCTAACCACAACATGAAACATATGGATCCAAATCAGCCCCTTACGAAGCAACGCATAAACTAGGGTTTAATCTTCTGTCACTCTAGCAACCCATCATCTAATTACTTCCCAATGCCTTTCTCTAGGCCCAAATAATGGTGAAGTGTCATGTAGTCGACGTTCACATAACACTACTAGAGGAAAGACAACATACATTTCATCAAAATATCGAACGAATACCAAATTCACATGACTACTAATAGCAAGACTTTACCCATGTCCTCAGGAACAAACGTAACTACTCACAAAGCATATTCATGTTCATGATCAGAGGAGTATTAATATGCATTAAGGATCTAAACAAATAATCTTCCACCGGATAAACCAACTAGCATCAACTACAAGGAGTAATCAACACTACTAGCAACCCACATGTACCAATCTGAGGTTTTGATACAAAGATTGGACACAAGAGATGAACTAGGGTTTGAGAGGAGATGGTGCTGGTGAAGATGTTGATGGAGATTGACCCCCCCCCCCCCCGATGAGAGGATCGTTGGTGATGACGATGGTGATGATTTGCCCCTCCCAGAGGGAAGTTTCCTCGGCAGAACAGCTCCGCTGGAGCCCTAGATTGGTTCCACCTCGTGGCGGCGGAGTTTCGTCCCGTAAGCTTGCTTATGATTTTTTCCAGGGTAAAGGACTTCATATAGCTGAATATTGGCACCGGAGGGCCACCAGGGGGCCCACAAGGTAGGGGGGCGCACCCTGTAAGGGTGGGCGTGCCCCCACCCTCGTGGACGGTGGGTGGCCCCCCTCAGGTATTTCTTCCACTAAATAATTCTTATTAATTCAAAAAATGACTTTCGTGGAGTTTCAGGACTTTTGGAGCTGTGCAGAATAGGTCTTCAATATTTGCTCCTTTTCCAGCCCAGAATCCCAGCTGCCGACATTCTCCCTCTTCATGTTAACCCTTGTAAAATAAGAGAGAATAGCCATAAGTATTGTGACATAACGTGTAATAACAGCCCATAATGCAATAAATATCGATATAAAAGCATGATGCAAAATGGACGTATCAACTCCCCCAAGCTTAGACCTCGCTTGTCCTCAAGCAGAAGCCGATATCGAAAAATATGTCCACATGTTTAGAGATAGAGGTGTCGATAAAAATAAAATACAGACATGAGGGCATCATGATCATTATTATAACATCAACATATATATTTTTTCATATGATTTCTTATGCTCAAGTAACAATCTATTCACAATGTCAAGCATAGTTCAGAAACTTCATTGAGAACTAACAAACTATGATCTCAGCCATTGAAGCAATTGCAATTTATCATAACATCGGAAAGAGTCAATAATAGAGCTTTTCAGCAAGTCCACATACTCAACTATCATTTAGTCTTCCAAAATTGCTAACACTCACGCAATACTTATGGTTCTGGAATTTTAATCAGACATAGAGAAAGATAGGGGCTTATAGTGTTGCCTCCCAACATTTTACCTCAAGGGTAATGTCAACAATAATAGTTCATGCTAACTTACATCCAATTGGATATATATATATATATATATATATATATATATATATATATATATATATATATATATATATATATATATAAGGATCTTTCCAACACGAGGTGCTTGCCAAAGGATAAAATAAAAAGGGAAAGGTGAAGATCACCTTGACTCTTGCATAATGTAAAAGACATAAAGTAAAAGATAGGCCCTTCGCAGAGGGAAGCAGAGGTTGTCATGTGCTTTTAGGGTTGAATGCATAAAATCTTAATGCAAAAGAGCGTCACTTTATATTGCCACTTGTGATATGGACCTTTATTATGCAGTCCGTTGCTTTTATTACTTCCATATCACATGATCGTATAAAGCTTATTTTCTCCGCACTAATAAGTCATACATATTTAGAGAGCAATTTTTATTGCTTGCAACATGACAACTTACTTGAAGGATCTTACTCAATCCATAGGTAGGTATGGTGGACTCTCATGGCAAAAACTGGGTTTAAGGATATTTGGAAGCACAAGTAGTATCTCTACTTGGTGCTAGGAATTTGGCTAGCATGAGGGGGAAAGGCAAGATCAACATGTTGGACGATCCATGACACTATACTTTAACTGAGATGTGAGAAAACATAACCCATTACGTTGTCTTCCTTGTCCGACATCAACTCTTTAGCATGTCATACTTTAACGAGTGCTCACAATCATAAAAGATGTCCAAGATAGTATATTTATATGTGAAAACCTATCTTTCTTTATTACTTCCTATTAATTGCAACGATGACCAAAACTATGTTTGCCAACTCTCAACAACTTTTAAGCCTCATACTCTCTATATGTGAAGTCATTACTATCCATAAGATCAATATGAACTCTTTTATTTCATTTTATTCTTTTATGCACTTACGATCATAGCAAGATAGCAAAGCCCTTGACTCAACACTAATCTTTATTATAAATAGCTCACGGACTCGATTACATAGAGGGATCACAAAGCAAAACTCAAAACTAAATCATATCAAAACTTTATTCTACTAGATCAAGATATTACCAAAATGATCAAATTAAGAAAAACGGTAAAGATAGGAGTGTGATGGTGATACGATACCGGGGCACCTCCCCCAAGCTTGGCAGTTTCCAAGGGGAGTGCCCATTCCCATGTGTTTATGTCTCCTTCTTCAGAGTTGGTGTTGTGATCTTCTTGGCGATGATGCCCCCCAGGATACGATTCTCCTCCTCGAGCTTATTGATTTGTTGCTTGAGGTCCATATTTTCCTTGCGGAGCTTGCCCATGACGGCTAAAGCTCCTTTTACCCAAGGATGCTGCATAGCTTCTGGAGAACAAGTGACACTCTTTTTCATATTTTCATAAGAAAGAAATTTAACATTGGAAGGGATGACCGAGTTTGGAATAACCGAGCTCTGTAGTTCCCCCATCATGAATCCTGCTTGGAAGCGAGAGGTAACTTCTTAATCCTCCTCCATAGCATCTATCCTTTGCAAGTCGGCCTCCATCTCATCCTCCGTTGCTGGCCCAAAGTGATAATCATCATTGTTTGCTCCTGGACCTGGCGTCGGGTGAGACACCCTACTCTCTCCGACTGACTCCTGAGAAGACATCTTGCTCTAAATCTGCAACAGAAATAGCTCGAAACAAAGACAGAGGATTTTTGCGTGATACAGTGGTTAAAACCTTCAGGAGATTATATAATGAGTATTTATCGACCAACAGAAGTATCTGATACGTCTCCAACGTATCTATTTTTTTGATTGTTCCATGCTATTATATTACCCCTTTTGGATGTTTATGGGCTTTATTTTACACATTTATATCATTTTTGGGACTAACCTACTAACTGAAGGCCCAACCCGTATTGCTGTTTTTTTGCCTATTTCAGTATTTCGAAGAAAAGGAATATCAAACGGAGTCCAAACGGAATGAAACCTTCGGGAGCGTGATTTTTGGAATGAACGTGATCCGGAGAACTTGGAGTGCAAGTCAAGAAGCGAACGAGGCGGCCAAGAGATAGCGGGGCGCGCCCCTGTCTCCTGGGCACCACAGGCGGCCACCGACGCACTCCTTCCTCCTATATATACCTACGTACCCCGAAAACATGCAGGGAGCCCACGAAAAACAATTTCCACTGCTGTAACCTTCTGTATCCGCGAGATCCTATCTTGGAGCCTTTGCCGGCGCTCCGTCGGAGGGGGAATCGACCATGGAGGGCTTCTACATCAACACCATAGCCCCTCCGATGAGTTGTGAGTAGTTTACCACAGAACTTCGGGTCCATAGTTATTAGCTAGATGGCTTCTTCTCTCTTTTTGGATCTCAATACAATGTTCTCCCCTTCTCTTGTGGAGACCTATTCGATGTAAACTCTTTTTGCGGTGTGTTTGTCGAGATCCGATGAATTGTGGGTTTGTGATCAAGTTTATCCATGAGAAATATTTGAATCTTCTCTGAATTCTTTTATGTATGATTGAGTTATCTTTGCAAGTCTCTTCAAATTATTAGTTTGGTTTGGCCAACTAGATTGATCTTTCTTTCCATGGGAGAAGTGCTTAGCTTTGGGTTCATTCTTGCGGTGTCCTTACCCAGTGACAGAAAGGGATGCAAGGCACATATTGTATTGTTGCCATCGAGGATAAAAAGATGGGGTTTATATCATATTGCTTGATTTTATCCTTCTACATCATGTCATCTTTCTTAATGCGTTACTATGTTCTTATGAACTTAATACTCTAGATGCATGCTGGATAGCGGTCGATGTGTGGAGTAATAATAGTAGATGCAGGCAGGAGTTGGTCTACTTGTTGCGGACGTGATGCTTATATACATGATCATGCCTAGATAATCTCATAATTATTCGCTTTTCTATCAATTGCTCGACAATAATTTGTTCACCCACCGTAATACTTATGCTATCTTGAGAGAAGCCACTAGTGAAACCTATGCCCCGGGTCTATCTTTTATCATATAAGCTTTCAATCTACTTTTATTTGCATCTTTACTTTTTGCATCTATATTATAAAATACCAAAAATATATTTATCTTATCATACTATCTCTATCAGATCTCACTTTTGCAAGTGGCCGTGAAGGGATTGACAACCCCTTTATTGCGTCGGTTGCGAGTTCTTTGTTTGTTTGTGTAGGTGCATGGAACTTTTGAGGAGCCTCCTACTGGATTGATACCTTGATTCTCAAAAACTGAGGGAAATACTTACGCTACTTTGCTGCATCACTCTTTCCTCTTCAAGGAAAACCAACGCAAGCTCAAGACGTAGCAAGAAGGATTTCTGGCGCCGTTGCCGGGGAGGTCTTCGCTCAAGTCAAGACATACCAAGTACCCATCACAAACTCATCTCCCTCGCATTTACATTATTTGCCATTTGCCTCTCGTTTTCCTCTCCCCCACTTCACCCTTGCCGTTTTATTCGCCCTCTCTTTCCCAATCCTCTCTCTCTCTCTCGCTTGCTTTCTTCCTCCTTGCTTTTGTTTGCCGTTATGTCTGAAATTGGGGAGATTATCATCGATATGGACAATGATAATAACATGGAAAATTCCGAGGCTCCGTCTGAAGAACCCCCTATCTTGCATACTAAAAAAATTCGAATTGGTAGTGGTAACATTATAGGAAAAAGTGTTATTCAAGATTTCTTTACTTGTGCCGGTGCTTTACCTTCCATGGGTGGTTCTATTCTTTGTAGAACTAGTAGTCTTGTAGATGCTATCGCTATGCTTGTAGTTGAACTTGAAAGACAATTTATGCATATGCATCCTTGCATACAAAGAATTTTTCTAGAATTTTCCAATATTGAGCATTCTTCTGTTAAACGCGCTGTTACTATCTTTTTGGCTCATGAGTTTAGATTTATAATAAGAGAGGCCAAAGAAATCTTTACGCACTATAGCGTGGACGCCGGTCGTCCTCCCATAGAAGCGGTCCTCTTTGATCAAGATGAAATTAGGCGTTTTCAATCTTCGGTCTATGTTGCTTTCAATGAAAACCTTAGAAAAAAGGTTCCTACCAATGTCTTGGTTGATAGAATTTCCGAACTTAATAATGATTTTGCTCTTTGAAATAATGAGCTAGGATACTCTCTTGAGTATAGGCTCACAAGATTTTGTCAAAAGAATGCTTTCAGTGATGAATTAGTTGTGCATTATGAAGGGCCAAAGGAGGAACCCGTTCCTCCTGAGATTGATCTTGGGGACTTTTGTCCTGCTAAATTTAGCCCTTTTGATTACTTTTGCTTGCCTCAAAGAAAACTTGCTGCCGAACGTAGAGAATATGATATGAGTTTTCAAGATCTATCTTATTATTATGGCACTACTTAGATCTATCTTCGCTTTTATGCCTAGCTAGGGGCGTTAAACGATAGCGCTAGTTGGGAGGCTACCCAATTTTATTTGTATTTTTTGTTTTTGTTTCTGTCTAGTAATAAATTTTGCATCTACCTTCTGTTTAGATGTGTTTTTATCTTTTAGTTAGTGTTTGTGCCAAGTAGAACCTATAGGATAACCTATGATGATAGTTGATTTGATTCTGCTGAAAAACAGAAACTTTGCGCACACGAAATTAGTTTTTTTAAATCACATAAACATGATTTTGCGTTGATTATTTTTGATGCTGATCAATAGACAATTTTTCCAGGACTTCCTATTTTTTTAGGATTTTTAGAGTTCCATAAGTTTGCGTTAGTTACAGATTGCTACAGACTGTTCTATTTTTGATAGATTCTGTTTTTCATGTGTTGTTTGCTTATTTTGATGCATCCATGGCTAGTATTAAGTGGTATGAACCATAGAAAACTTGGAATACAGTAGGTTTAACACCAATATAAATAAAGAATGAGTTCATTACAGTACCTTATGTGGTGGTTTTGTTTTCTTTCACTAACGGAGCTTATAAGATTTCCTGTTGAGTTTTGTGTTATGAAGTTTTCAAGTTTTGGGTAAAGCTTTGATGGACTATGGAATAAGGAGTGGCAAGAGACTAAGCTTGGGGATGCCCAAGGAACCCCAAGATATTCAAGAATATCCAAAAGCCTAAGCTTGGGGATGCCCCGGGAAGGCATCCCCTCTTTCGTCTTCATTCATTGGTAACTTTACTTGGAGCTATATTTTTATTCGCCACATGATATGTGTTTTGCTTGGAGCGTCGTGCATTATATTAGTCTTTGCTTTTTAGTTTACCACAATCATCCTTGATGCACACACCTTTTGGGAGAAGCCTACTTGATTATAATTTGCTAGAATACTCTATGTGCTTCACTTATATCTTTTGAGCTTGATAGTTTTTGCTCTAGTGCTTCACTTATATCTTTTAGAGCACGACGGTGGCTTAATTTTGTAGAAATTTCTAGTCTCTCATGCTTCACTTATATTATTTTGAGAGTCTTTTAGAACAGCATGGTATTTGCTATGGTTATAAAATTGGTCATAGAATGGTAGGCATCCAAGTTGGGTATAATAAAAACTATCATAGGAAGTGAATTGGATGCTATGATCAATTTGATACTTGATAACTGTTTTGAGATATAGAGGTAGTGATATTAAAGTCATGCTAGTTGGGTGATTATGAATTTAAAGAATGCTTGTGTTGAAGTTATCAAGTCCCGTAGCATGCACGTATGGTTAAAGTTGTGTAACAATTTTGAAACATGAAGTATACCTGGCTTGTGCATCCTTATGAGTGGCGGTCGGGGATGAGCGATGGTGTGTTCCTACCAATCTATCCCTCTAGGAGCATGCGCATAGTGCTTGATTTTTGATGACTTCTAAATTTTTGCAATAAGTATATGAGTTCTTATGACTAATGTTGAGTCCATGGATTATACACACTTTTACCTTTCCATCATTGCTAGCCTCTTCGGTACCGTGCATTGCCCTTTCTCACCTTGAGAGTTAGTGCAAACTTCGCCGGTGCATCCAAACCCTGTGATACAATACACTCTATCACACATAAACCTCCTTATATCTTCCTCAAAACAGCCACCATACCTACCTATTATGGCATTTCCATAGCCATTCCAAGATATATTGCCATGCAACTTTCCACCGTTCCGTTCATCATCATCATGACATACATTACTTTTGTCATATTGCCATTGCATGATCATGTAGTTGACATCGTACTTGTGGCAAGGCCACCATGCATAATTTTTCATACATGTCACTCTTGATTCATTGCACTATCCCGGTACACCGCCGGAGGCATTCATATAGAGTCATATCTTGTTCTAGTTTCGAGCTGTAATCAATAAAAGTGTGATGATCATCATTATTAGAGCATTGCCCCAAAAAAAGAAAGGCCAAAGAAAAAAAAAGAAAAAAGAAAAAAAAAGAAAAAAGAGAAAAAAGAAAATAAATAAAAGGGGCAATGTTACTATCTCTTTTTCCACACTTGTGCTTCAAAGTAGCACCTTGTTCTTCATGTAGTGAGTCTCATATATTGTGCTTCAAAGTAGCACCATGTTTTTCATTTAGTGAGTCTCATATGTTGTCACTTTCATATACTAGTGGGAATTTTTCATTATAGAACTTGGCTTGTATATTCCTACGATGGGCTTCCTTAAATGCCCTAGGTCTTCGTGAGCAAGCAAGTTGGATGCACACCCACTAGTTTTCTTTTGTTGAGCATTCATTTATAGCTCTAGTGCATCCGTTGCATGGCAATCCCTACTCCTCATGTTGACATCAATGGATGGGCATCTCCATAGCCCATTGATTATCCTCGTCAATGGGAAACTTTCTCCTTTTTTGTCTTCTCCACACAATCCCCATCATCATAATCTATTCCACCCATAGTGCTATATCCATGGCTCACGCTCATGTATTGCGTGAAGGTTGAAAAAGTTTGAGATTATTTAAGTACGAAACAATTGCTTGGATTGTCATCAGGGGTGTAGAATTTGGGAACATTTTTGTGTGACGAAAATGAAGCATAGCCTAACTATATGATTTTGTAGGGATGAACTTTCTTTAGCCATGTTATTTTGAGAAGACATGATTGCTTTGATTAGTGTGCTTGAAGTGTTACTATTTCTTTTATCAATATGAACTTTTATTTTGAATCATTTGGATCTGAACATTCATGCCACAATAAAGAAAATTACATTGAGAATTATGCTAGGTAGCATTCCACATCAAAAATTCTGTTTTTATCATTTACCTACTCGAGGACGAGCAGGAATTAAGCTTGGGGATGCTTGATACGTCTCCAATGTATCTATAATTTTTGATTGTTCCATGCTATTATATTACCCCTTTTGGATGTTTATGGGCTTTATTTTACACATTTATATCATTTTTGGGACTAACCTACTAACCGGAGGCCCAACCCGTATTGCTGTTTTTTTGCCTATTTCAGTATTTCGAAGAAAAGGAACAAACAGAGTCCAAACGGAATGAAACCTTCGGGAGCGTGATTTTTGGAATGAACGTGATCCAGAGAACTTGGAGTGCAAGTAAAGAAGCGAACGAGGTGGCCAGGAGATAGCAAGGCGCGCCCACCCCTATAGGGCGCGCCCCTGTCTCCTGGGCCCCACAGGCGGCCACCGACGTACTCCTTCCTCCTATATATACCTACGTACCTCGAAAACATCCAGGAAGCCAACGAAAAACAATTTCCACCGCCGTAACCTTCTATATCCGCGAGATCCCATCTTGGAGCCTTCGCCGACGCTCCGCCGGAGGGGGAATCGACCATGGAGGGCTTCTACATCAACACCATAGCCCCTCCGATGAGTTGTGAGTAGTTTACCACAGACCTTCGGGTCCATGGTTATTAGATAGATGACTTCTTCTCTCTTTTTGGATCTCCATACAATGTTCTCCCCCTCTCTTGTGGAGATCTATTCGATGTAAACTCTTTTTGCGGTGTATTTGTCGAGATCCGATGAATTGTGGGTTTATGATCAAGTTTATCTATGAGAAATATTTGAATCTTCTCTAAATTCTTTTATGTATGATTGAGTTATCTTTGCAAGTCTCTTCGAATTATTAGTTTGGTTTGGCCAACTAGATTAATCTTTCTTGCCATGGGAGAAGTGCTTAGCTTTGGGTTCAATTTTGCGGTGTCCTTACCCAGTGACAGAAAGGGTTGCAAGGCACATATTGTATTGTTGCCATCGAGGATAAAAAGATGGGGTTTATATCATATTGCTTGAGTTTATCCCTCTACATCATGTCATCTTTCTTAATGCGTTACTATGTTCTTATGAACTTAATACTCTAGATGCATGCTGGATAGCGCTCGATGTGTGGAGTAATAGTAGTAGATGCAGGCAGGAGGTGGTCTACTTGTTGCGGACGCGATGCCTATATACATGATCATGCCTAGATAATCTCATAATTATTCGCTTTTCTATCAATTTCTCGATAGTAATTTGTTCACCCACCATAATACTTATGCTATCTTGAGAGAAGCCACTAGTGAAACCTATGGCCCCGGGTCTATCCTTTCTCATATAAGCTTTCAATCTACTTTTATTTGCATCTTTACCTTTTGCATCTATATTATAAAATACCAAAAATATATTTATCTTATCATACTATCTCTATCAGATCTCACTTTCGCAAGTGGCCGTGAAGGGATTGACAACCCCTTTATTGCGTTGGTTGCGAGTTCGGTGCGTGAGACTTTTGAGGAGCCTCCTACTGGATTGATACCTTGGTTCTCAAAAACTAAGGGAAATACTTACGCTACTTTGCTGCATCACCCTTTCCTCTTCAAGGAAAACCAACGCAAGCTCAAGACGTAGCAGTATCGTACAAGAAAATGGAGTCCAGAGAGCACACGAGGTGCCCACGAGGCAGGGGGGCGCGCCCTCCACCCTCATGGACACCTCGTGTCCTTCCCGGACTACTTCTTATTTTCCTATTTTCTTAAATATTCCAAAACGGAGAAAAATTGCTGTTAGAACTGTTTTGGAGTCGGTTTACTTACCGTACCACATACCTATTCCTTTTCGAAGTCTGAAACGTTCTGGAAAGTGTCCCTTATGTATTCCTCCAGGGTTATGGTTTCAATAATATTAGTTTCAACATTTATTGGATTACCTGAGATATAATGTTTGATTCTTTGACCGTTCACCACCTTCGGATTTGTGCCTTCGAAGTTGTTGATTTTTATGGCACAAGAATGATAGACCTCCTCGATAACTTAAGGACCTTCCCATTTAGGGAGAAGTTTTCCTGCAAAAGTTCTTAAACGAGAGTTGAAAAGCAAAACATAATCACCTACATTAAACTCATGCTTTTGTATCCTTTTGTCATGCCATCTTTTAACTTTTTCTTTAAACAGCTTGGCATTCTCGTAGGCTTGGGTTCTCCATTCATCAAGTGAGCTAATGTCAAATAACGTCTTCTCACCAGCAAGTTTGAAATCATAATTGAGCTCTTTAATGGCCCAATATGCCTTATGTTCAAGTTCGAGAGGTAAGTGACATGCTTTTCCATAAACCATTTGATATGGAGACATACCCATAGGGTTTTTATATGCAGCTCTATAGGCCCATAATGCATCATCAAGTTTCTTGGACCAATTCTTTCTATATCTATTAACAGTATTTTGCAAAATTAATTTGAGCTCTCTATTACTCAACTCTACTTGACCACTAGACTGTGGGTGATATGGAGATGCAATTCTATGATTAGCATCATACTTAGCAAGCATTTTATGAAAAGCACCATGAATAAAATGTGAACCACCATTAGTCATTAAGTATCTAGGGACTCCAAACCTCGGAAAAATAACTTCTTTAAGCATCTTAATAGAGGTGTTTTGATCAGCACTACTAGTTGGAATAGCTTCTACCCACTTAGTAACGTAATCAACCACAATTAAAATATGTGTATATCCATTAGAGGCAGGAAAAGGTCCCATATAATCAAAGCCCCAAACATCAAATGGTTCGATAACAAGAGAATAATTCATAGGCATTTCTTGACATCTACTAATATTACCAATTCTCTGACATTCATCACAAGACAAGACAAACTTATGGGCATCCTTGAAGAGAGTAGGCCAATAAAAACAGGATTGCAATACCTTATGTGCAGTTCTATTTCCAGCATCGTGTCCTCCATATGCCTCGGAGTGACACTTGCGTAGGATCTGTTCCTGTTCATGCTCAGGTACACAACGTCTAATAACATCATCTACTCCTTGTTTATAAAGGTGTGGGTCATCCCAGAAGTAATGTCTTAAATCATAAAAGAACTTTTTCTTTTGCTGGTATGTGAAACTAGGAGGTATAAATTTAGTAATAATGTAATTAGCATAATCAACATACCATGGAGCAGTACGAGAAGCATTTATGACAGCTAATTATTCATCAGGAAAGCTATCATCAATAGGTAGTGGGTCATCAAGAACATTCTCTAACCTAGACAAGTTGTCTGCAACGGGGTTCTCAGCTCCCTTTCTATCAATAATATGCAAATCAAATTCTTGGAGCAAGAGAACCCATCTAATGAGTCTAGGTTTAGCATCTTTCTTTTCCATGAGTTATTTAATAGCAGCATGATCAGTGTGAATAGTTACTTTAGAATCAATAATATAAGGTCTGAACTTACCACAAGCAAATACAACTGCTAAGAATTCTTTTTCAGTAGTAGCATAACTTCTCTGGGCAGTGTCTAGAGTTTTACAAGCATACTGGATAACATTTAATTTCTTATCAACTCTTTGCCCTAAAACAGCACCTACAGTATAATCGCTAGCATCACACATAATTTCAAAGGGTAAGTTCCAATCAGGTGGCTGAACAATAGGTGCAGAAATCAAAGCTTTCTTAAGTATTTCAAACGCTTCTACACAATCATCGTCAAAGACAAAGGGAATATCTTTTTGCAATAAATTAGTTAGAGGCCTAGAGATTTTAGAAAAGTCCTTAATGAACCTCCTATAAAAACCGGCATGACCAAGGAAACTTCTTATACCGTTAATGTCCTTGGGACATGGCATCTTTTCAATAGCATCAACCTTAGCTTTATCAACTTCAATACCTCTTTCAGAAATTTTATGCCCCAAGACAATGCCTTCATTAACCATAAAGTGGCACTTTTCCCAATTTAAGACGAGACTAGTGTCTTCGCATCTCTGCAAAATTCGATCAAGGTTGCTCAAGCAATCATCAAAAGAGGATCCATAAACGGAGAAATCATCCATGAATACCTCACAAATCTTTTCACAAAAGTCAGAGAATATAGCCATCATGCATCTTTGAAAGGTAGCAAGTGCATTACATAAACCAAAAGGCATACGTCTATAAGCGAAAGTACCGAAAGGGCAAGTAAAAGTAGTCTTTGCTTGATCGTCCGCTGACACAGGTATTTGAGAGAAACCAGAATAACCATCTAGAAAGCAGAAATGTGTATGTTTGGATAGTCTTTCTAGCATTTGATCAATAAAAGGTAAAGGGTAATGATCTTTCTTAGTAGCTTTATTTAATTTGCGGAAATCAATTACCATCCTATAACCTGTGATAATTCTTTGCGGAATCAATTCATCTTTATCATTAGGAACGACAGTAATACCTCCCTTCTTAGGGACACAATGGACAAGACTTACGCACTCACTATCAGCAACGGGATAAATTACACCTGCCTCAAGGAGCTTCAATATTTCCTTTCTTACCACTTCTTTCATCTTAGAATTTAACCGTCGTTGATGATCTCTAACTGGTTTGGCGTCTTTGTCCAATTTAATTTTGTGTTGGCATAGAGTGGGACTAATGCCCTTAAGATCATCAAGAGTATATCCAATAGCAGCACGATGCTTCTTAAGAGTTTTCAATAATCTTTCCTCTTCTTGCTCTGAAAGGTTAGCACTAATAATAACAGGATATATCTTATTTTCATCAAGATAAGCATATTTAAGAGTATCGGGTTATGGTTTAAGCTCAAACACGGGATCACCCTTGGGTGGAGGGGGATCCCCTAGGATTTCAACAAGCAAGTTGTGTTTGAGAATAGGACCCTATTTAAAGAATACTTCATCTATTTCCCTTCTTTCATTCATAAACATATCATTTTCATGGTCTAGCAAATATTGTTCTAAAGGACCAGTAGGAGGAACGACAATAGAAGCAAGACCAATTATTTCATCCTTACTAGGCAATTCTTTATCATGGGGTTGTCTACGAAATTTAGCAAAATTAAACTCATGTGTCGTATCCCCCAGACCAATAGTAACAACATCGTTTTTGCAATCTATCCTAGCATTAACAGTATTCAAGAAGGGTCTACCAACTATAATGGGACAAAGCTATCTTGTGGGGAACCAAGAACAAGAAAATCAGCAGGGTATTTGACTTTCCCACACAAGACTTCAACATCTCTAAAAATCCCCAATGATGAAATAATATCTCTATTGGCAAGCTTAATTGTAACATCAATATCTTCTATTTCAGCGGGTGCAATATCATGCATAATTTTTTTATACAAGGAAAGAGGTATTGCACTAGCACCCATATCACATAAGCCATGATAACAATGATCTCCTATTTTAACAGAAATAACAGGTATGCCTACAACAGGTCTATGTATCTTAGCATCGGGTCTAGCAATATTAGCAGCTTCATCACAGAAATAAATAACATGCCCATCAATATTATTAGCCAAGAGATCTTTAACCATAGCAATACTAGGTTCAACTTTAATTTGCTCAGGTGGTGTATATGTTCTAGTATTACTCTTACGAACAACATTGAAGCTTTAGCATGATCCTTTATCCTAATAGGGAAAGGTGGTTTCTCAACATAAGTAGTAGGAACAATAGGATCATTATAAGTAATAGTCTTTTCTTCAACTGTAATAGGTGCAACTACTTTTACTTCAGTGGGAGGATTATATTTAAACCACTTCTCCTTAGGGAGATCAACATGAGTAGCAAATGATTCACAGAAAGAAGTTACTATCTCAGAGTCAAGTCCATATTTAGTGCTAAATCCACGAAAAGCATCGATATCCATAAAAGATTTAACACAATCAAACTTAAGTGTCATACCTGACTCCTTACCATTGTCGGAATCCCAACCTTCAGAGTTGCGTTTAATTCTTTCCAATAAATCCCACTTGAATTCATTAGTCTTCATCATATAAGAGTCAGCACAAGAAGTATCGAGCATGGTGCGATCATTGAGAGAAAGCCGAGCATAAATTTTTTGAATAATCATTTCACTTGAGAGCTCATGATTGGGGCATGAATATAACATTGACTTAAGCCTCCCCCAAGTTTTGTGATAAGATAAATAGTAACAAGAAAAAAGTAAATAAAGTAAATAAAGTGTAGCAAGGTAGCCCAATCCTTTATGTAGAAAAGGATAAGCCTGGACAAATTCTAATAATGAAGAAAGAGCTCCCGAGGACACATTGGGAATTATCGTCAAGCTAATTTTCATCACGTTCATAAGATTCGCGTTCGGTACTTTGATAATTTGATATGTGGGTGGACCGGCACTTGGGTACTGCCCTAACATGGACAAGCATCCCACTTATGATTAACCCCTATTGCAAGCATCCGCAACTACAAAAAGGAGTATTAAGGTAAACCTAACCACAACATTAAACATATGGGTCCATATCAACCCCTAACGAAGCAACACATAAACTAGGGTTTAAGCTTCTGTCACTCTAGCAACCCATCATCTAATTATTACTTCCCTATGCCTTCGTCTAGGCCCAAATAATGGTGAAGTGTCATGTAGTCGATGTTCACATAACACCACTAGAGGAGAGACAACATACATCTCATCAACATATCGAACGAATACCAAATTCACATGACTACTAATAGCAAGACTTCACCCATGTCCTCAGGAACAAACGTAACTACTCACAAAGCATATTCATGTTCATAATCAGAGGGGTAATAATATGCATAAAGGATCTCAACATATGATCTTCCACCAAGTAAACCAAATAGCATCGACTACTACAAGGAGTAATCAACACTACTAGCAACCCACAGGTACCAATTTGTGGTTTTGATACAAGATTGGATACAAGAGATGAACTAGGGTTTTGAGATGAGATGGTGCCGGTGAAGATGTTGATGGAGATTGACCCCCTCCCGATGAGAGGATCGTTGGTGATGACGTTGGTGATGATTTCCCCCTTCCTGAGGGAAGTGTCCCCGGCAGAACAGCTCAGCCAGAGCCCTAGATTGATTCTGCCAAGGTTCCGCCTCGTGGCGGTGGAGTTTCGTCTCGTAAGCTTGCCCACGATTTTTTCCACATGAAAACCCTTCATATAGTAGAAGATGACAGCCGGAAGCCCACCAGGGGGCCTAGGAGATAGGGGGCGCGCCCTACAGGGGGGCGCCCCCCTGTCTCCTGGACAGGGTGTGGGCTCCCTGGCCTATTTCTTTTGCCCAAAAATTCTTATTAAATCTGAAAAGTTGTTTCGTGGAGTCTCAGGTCTTTTGGTGTTGTGCAGAATAGGTTTCCAACGTTTGCTCATTTTCCAGCCAGAATTCCAGCTGCCGGCATTCCCCCTCTTCATGGTAAACCTTGTAAAATAAGGGATAATAGCCATAAGTATTGATATATAATGTGTAATAACAACCCATAATGCAATAAATATTGACATAAAAGCATGATGCAAAATGGACGTATCAACTCCCCCAAGCTTAGACCTCGCTTGTCCTCAAGCGGAAGCCGAAATCGAAAAATATGCCCACATGTTTAGAGATAGAGGTGTCGATAAAAATAAAATATGGACATGAGGGCATCATGATCATTCTAATAACAACGACATATATGGATTTTGTCATATGATTTCCGATGTTCAAGTAATAAGCAATTCACAATTGCAAGTATGGTTCAAAAAACTTCATTGGGAACTTAACAAACTATAATCTCAGTCATTGAAGCAATTGCAATTTATCGTTAACATCAGAAAGAGTCAATAATAGATCTTTTCAGCAAGCTCACATACTCAACTATCTCGTAGTCCCCTATAATTGTTAACACTCACGCAATACTTGTGGTTATAGAGTTTCAGCCGGACACTGAGAAAGATAGGGGCTTATTGTGTTGCCTCCCAACGTATTCACCTTTAGGTGATGTCAACAATAATAGCCTATGCCAACTTACATCCAATTGGATATATGTATCATGATCTTTCAAACACGAGGAGCTTGCCAAAGGATAAAATGAAAAAGGGAAAGGTGAAGATCACCTTGACTCAAGCATAAAGTAAAACATAAAGTAAATGATAGGCCCTTCACAGAGGGACGCAGAGGTTGTCATGTGCGTTTAGGGTTGATGCATGAAATCTTAATGCAAAAGAACATCACTTTATATTGCCACTTGTATGTGGACCTTTATTATGCAGTCCGTCGCTTTTATTACTTCCACAACAAGTTTGTACAAAGTTTATTTTCTCTGCACTATTAAGTCATACATATTTAGAGAGCAATTTTTATTGCTTGCACCGATGACAACTTACTTGAAGGATCTTACTCAATCCATAGGCAGGTATGGTGGACTCTCATGGCAAAACTGGGTTTAAGGGTATATGGAAGCACAAGTAGTATCTCTACTTGGTGCAAGGAATTTGGCTAGCATTAGGGGGAAAGGCAAGCTCAACATGTTAGTAAGGTCAATGACAATATACTTTAACTGAGATGTCGGAAAACATAAACCATTACGTTGTCTTCCTTGTCCAACGTCAACTCTTTTAGCATGTCATACTTAATGAGTGCTTCACAATCATAAAAGATGTCCAAGATAATATATTTATATGTGAACCCCTCTTTCCTTATCACTTCCTATTAATTGCAACGATGACCAAGGCTACGTTCATCAACTCTCAACAATTTTTATGCCTCATACTTTCTATGTGTGAAGTTATCACTATCCATAAGATCTATATGAACTCTTTTGTTCTTTCTACTTTTTCAAGATCATAGCAACATAGCAAATCCCTTGACTCAACACTAATCTTTATTATAGATAGCACACGGACTCGATTACAAAAAGAGATCACAATGAAAAACTAAAAACTACTTGATATCAAAACTTCAACTACTGATAGATCAAGATACTACTAAAAGGATTGAACTAAATAAAACGGTAAAAATAGGAGTGTGATGGTGACACGATACCGGGGCACCTCCCCCAAGCTTGGCAGTTGCCAAGGGGAGTGCCCATACCCATGTGATTATTTCTCCTTCTTCACGGTTGGTGTTATGATCTTCTTGGCAATTATGCCCTTCAGGATACGGTTCTCCTCCTCGAGCTTATTGACCTATTGTTTGAGGTCCATATTTTCTTTACGGAGCTTGCCCGTGACTGACAAAGCTCCTTTTACCCAAGGATGTTGCATAGCTTCTGGAGAACAAGTGAAACTCTTTTTCATATTTTCATAAGAAAGAAATTGGGAGTTGAAAGGAGTGACCGTAGTAGGGACAGCCAGGCTAGGTAGTTCTCCCATTGTGAATTCTGCTTGAAGGCGAGAGGTAACTTCTTGATCTTCCTCCATGATATCTACCCTTTTCAAATCAGCCTCCATCTCGTCCTCCGTTGATGGTCCAAAGTGATGGGCATCGCTATTTGCTCCTGGACCTAGCGTTGGGTGAGACACCCGGCTCTCCCCAACTGATTCCCGAGAAGACATCTTGCTTTATTCTGCTACAGGAACAGCTCAAAACGAAAACAGAGGATATTTGCGTGATACGGTGGTCAAAACCTTCGGGAGTATATATAATGAATTTTTACCGACCAAAATACATAACATACAAGAAAACGGAGTCCGGGAGGCACACGAGGTGCCCACGAGACAGGGGGCACGCCCTCCAGGGGGGGGGGGGCGCCCTCCTCTCTCGTGGGAGCCTCGTGCCCCTTTCGGACTACTTCTTTCTTCCTAAAATCCTTAAATAATCCAAAACTGATAAAAATTGCCATTAGAGTTGTTTTGGAGTCAGTTTACTTACCGTACCACGCACCTATGCCTTTTTGGAGTTTGGAACGTTCTGGAAAGTGTCTCTTATGTATTCCTCAGGGGTTATGGTTTCAATAATATTAGTTTCAACATTGATAGGATTACCTGAAATATAATGTTTAATTCTTTGGCCATTTACCACCCTCAGATTTGTGCCTTCAAATTTGTTGATTTTTATAGCACCAGAACAATAGACCTCCCCGATAACGTAGGGACCTTCCCATTTTGAGAGAAGTTTTCCTGCAAAAAATCTTAAACGAGAGTTGAACAATAACACATAATCTCCTACGTTAAACTCACGCTTCTGTATCTTCTTATCATGCCAGCGTTTGTCTTTTTCTTTGAAAAGGTTGGCATTCTCATATGCTTGGGTTCTCCATTCATCAAGTGAGCTAATATCAAATAACCTTTTCTCACCGGCAAGTTCGAAGTCATAATTGAGCTCTTTAATAGCCCAATATGCTTTATGTTCAAGTTCAAGAGGTAAATGGCATGCTTTTCCATAAACCATCTTATATGGAGACATACCCATAGGATTTTTGTATGCAGTTCTATAGGCCCATAGTGCATCATCAAGTTTTTTGGACCAATTATTTCTAGATCTATTCACATTCTTTTGCAAAACTAATTTGAGCTCTCTATTGCTCAACTCTACTTGACCACTAGACTGCGGGTGATAAGGAGATGCGATTCTATGATTGACATCATACTTAGCAAGCATCTTACGGAAAGCACCATGTATAAAGTGTGAACCAACATCAATCATAAGATATCTAGGGACTCCAAACCTCGGAAAACATAACTTCTTTAAGCATTTTAATAGAAGTGTTATGATCAGCACTACTAGTTGGAATAGCTTCTACCCACTTAGTAACGTAATCAACAACAACTAAAATATGTGTATAACCATTGGAGGCAGGAAAGGGTCCCATATAATCAAAGCCCCATACATCAAACGGTTCAATAACAAGAGAATAATTCATAGGCATTTCTTGACGTCTACTAATGTTACCTATTCTTTGACATTCATCACAAGATACGACAAACTTACGAGCATCTTTGAAAAGAGTAGGCCAATAAAAACCAGATTGTAGTACCTTGTGTGCAGTTCTGTCTCCAGCGTGGTGTCCTCCATAGGATTCAGAGTGACACTTGCGTAGGATTTGTTCCTGTTCATGCTCAGGCACACAACGTCTAATAATACCATCTACTCCTTCTTTATAAAGGTGTAGATCATCCCAGAAGTAATGTCTTAAATCATAAAAGAACTTTTTCTTTTGCTGGTATGTGAAACTAGGAGGTATATATTTAGCAACAATGTAATTGGCATAATCAGCATACCAAGGAGCAGTACGAGAAGCATTGACAACTGATAATTGTTCATCAGGAAAACTATCATTAATAGGCAGTGGGTCATCAAGAACATTCTCTAGCCTAGACAAGTTGTCTGCAACGGGGTTCTCAGCTCCCTTTCTATCCATAATATGCAAGTCAAATTCTTGGAGCAAGAGAACCCATCTAATGAGTCTAGGCTTAGCATCTTTCTTTTCCATAAGATATTTAATAGCAGCATGATCAGTGTGAATAGTAACTTTGGAATCAACAATATAAGGTCTAAACTTATCACATGCAAACACAACTGCTAAGAATTCTTTTTCAGTAGTAGCATAATTTCTCTGGGCAGTATCAAGAGTCTTGCTAGCATAATGGATAACATTCAATTTCTTATCGACTCTTTGCCCTAAAACAGCCCCTACAGCATAATCACTAGCATCGCACATAATTTCAAAAGGTAAATTCCAATCAGGTGGCTGAACAATAGGTGAAGTGATCAAAGCCTTCTTAAGTGTTTCAAATGCTTCTACACAATCATCATCAAAGACAAAAGGAATATATTTTTGCAATAAATTAGTCAGAGGCCTAGAGATTTTAGAAAAGTCCTTAATGAACCTCCTATAAAAACCGGCATGACCTTGGAAACTTCTTATACCTTTTATGTCCTTGTGACATGGCATCTTTTCAATAGCGTCAACTTTGGCTTTATCAACTTCAATACCTCTCTCGGAGATCTTGTGCCCCAAGACAATGCCTTCATTAACCATAAAGTGACACTTTTCCCAATTCAGGATGAGACTAGTGTCTTCGCATCTCTGCAAAACTCGATCAAGGTTGCTCAAACAATCATCAAAAGAGGATCCATAGACGGAGAAGTCATCCATGAATACCTCACAAATCTTTTCACAAAAATCAGAAAATATGGCCATCATGCATCTTTGAAAGGTAGCAGGTGCATTACATAAACCAAAAGGCATACGTCTATAAGCAAAAGTACCAAAAGGGCAAGTAAAAGTAGTTTTAGATTGATCCCCCGCTGAAACAGGTATTTGAGAGAAACCAGAATAACCATCTAGAAAGCAAAAATGTGTGTGTTTGGATAGCCTTTCTAGCATTTGATCAATAAAAGGTAAAGGGTAATGTTCTTTCTTAGTGGCTTTATTTAACTTACGGAAATCAATTACCATCCTATAACCTGTAATAATTCTTTGTGGGAACAATTCATCTTTATCATTAGGAACAACGGTAATACCTCCCTTTTTGGGGACACAATGGACAGGGCTTACCCATTCACTATCAGCAACGGGATAAATAATACCTGCCTCAAGGAGTTTTAGTATCTCCTTTCTTATCACTTCCTTCATTTTGGGATTTAATCGTCTTTGAGGATCCCTAACTGCTTTAGCATCTTTCTCCACTGAAATTTTGTGTTGATATAATGTGGGACTAATGCCCTTAAGATCATCCAGAGTATATCCAATAGCAGCTCGGTGCTTCTTCAGAGTTTTCAATAATCTTTCTTCTTCTTTCTCTGAAAGGTTAGCACTAATAATAACAGGATATATTTCTTTTTCATCAAGATAAGCATACTTAAGATTATCAGGTAATGGTTTGAGTTCAAACACGGGATCACCCTTGGGTGGAGGGGGATCACCAAGAATTTCAACGGGAAGGTTATGTTTCAGCATAGGTTCTTGTTTAAGGAACATTTCATCTATTTCTTCCCTTTCCTTCATAAACATATCATTTTCATGGTCTAGCAAATATTGTTCTAACGGATCAGCTGGAGGAACAACAATAGAAGCAAGACCAATAATTTCACCCTTACTAGATGGTTCCTCTTCACGGTGTTGTCTACGAAATTTAGAAAAGTTGAATTCATGAGACATATCATCTAGACCAATAGTAACTACATCCTTTTCGCAATCTATCCTAGCATTAACAGTGTTTAAGAAGGGTCTACCAAATATAATGGGACAAAAGCTATCTTGTGGGGAGCCAAGAACAAGAAAATCAGCAGGATATTTAGTTTTCCCACACAAGAATTCAACATCTCTAACAATTCCCATTGGTGAAATAGTATCTCTATTGGCAAGTTTAATTGTGACATCAATATCTTCTAACTCAGTAGGTGCAATATCGTACTTAATTTCGTTGTATAAGTCAATAGGTATTGCACTAGCACTAGCACCCATATCACATAAGCCATGATAACAATGATCTCCTATTTTAACAGAAATAACAGGCATGCCTACCATAGGTCTATGTTTATCTTTAGCACAAGGTTTGGCAATTCTAGCAGTTTCATCACAGAAATAAATAACATGCCCATTAATATTATCAGACAAGAGATCTTTAACAATAGCAACATTAGGTTCAACTTTGATTTGCTTAGGAGTATTATAAGTTCTAACATTGCTCTTACGAACAATAGTCGAAGCTTTAGCATGATCTTTTATCCTAACAGGAAAAGGAAGTTTTTCGACATAAGCAGTAGGAATAATAGGATCTCTATATGTAATAGTCTTCTCTTCGACTGTAATAGGTGCAACTACTTTCACTTCAACAGGAGGATTATATTTAAACCACTTCTCTTTAGGGAGATCAACGTGAGTAGCAAAAGTTTCACAAAAAGTAGCTACTATATCAGAGTCAAGTCCATACTTAGAGCTAAATCCACAGAAAGCATCGGTATCCATAAAACATTTAACATAATCAAACTTAGGTGTCATACCTGACTCCTTACCATTGTCGGAACCCTAATCTTCAGAGTTGCATTTAATTCTTTCCAGTAAGTCCCATTTGAAATCAATAGTCTTCAGCATATAAGAACCAGCACAGGAAGTATCAAGCAGGTTGCGATTATCAAGAGAAAGCCAAGCATAAAAATTCTGAATAATGATTTCTCGAGAGAGCTCAGGATTGGGGCATGAATACAACATTGAATTAAGCCTCCCCCAAGCTTGAGCGATGCTTTCTCCTTCACGAGGCCAGAAATTATATATGTAATTACGATCACGATGAACAAGATGCATAGGATAGAACTTCTGGTGAAATTCCAACTTCAATCGCTTATAATTCCAATATCTCGTATCATCACATAGCCTATACCATGTTATTGCATCTCCCTTCAAAGATAAAGGGAAGACCTTCCTTTTGACAACATCATCGGGAATACCTGCAAGCTTAAATAATCCACAAACTTCATCCACAAAGATGAGGTGTAAGTCGGGATGCAATGTTCCATCTCCTGCAAAAGGATTAGCTAGCAGTTTCTCTATCATACCCGAAGGAATCTCAAAGTGAATATTTATAAGGTTCAGTAGGTTGAGGATCATATCTTCGCTCTTCTGGTTGGGGTGAAGATACCCCAAACAAGCCCCTCAAAGGATTAGTTTCCATAGTGACAAGTAACAAAAAATTTCAGCACACTATATAAATGTTTCCTTACCAAGTTCCACTCACCAAGAGCGCTACGCTCCCCGGCAACGGTGCCAGAAAAGAGTCTTGATGACCCACAAGTATAGGGGATCTATCATAGTCCTTTCGATAAGTAAGAGTGTCGAACCCAACGAGGAGTAGAAGGAAATGATAAGCGGTTTTTAGTAAGGTTTTCTCTGCAAGCACTGAAATAGTAGGTGATAGATAGTTTTGTGATAAGATAAATAGTAACGAGCAAAAAGTAAATAAAGTAAATAAAGTGCAGCAAGGTGGCCCAATCCTTTATGTAGCAAAGGATAAGCCTGGACAAATTCTAATAATGAAGAAAGAGCTCCCGAGGACACATTGGGAATTATCGTTAAGCTAGTTTTCATCACGTTCATAAGATTCGCGTTCAGTACTTTGATAATTTGATATGTGGGTGGACCGGCACTTGGGTACTGCCCTAACATGGACAAGCATCCCACTTATGATTAACCCCTATTGCAAGCATTCACAACTACAAAAAGGAGTATTAAGGTAAACCTAACCACAACATTAAACACATGGGTCCATATCAACCCCTAATGAAGCAACACATAAACTAGGGTTTAAGCTTCTGTCACTCTAGCAACCCATCATCTACTTATTACTTCCCTATGCCTTCGTCTAGGCCCAAATAGTGGTGAAGTGTCATGTAGTCGATGTTCACATAACACCACTAGAGGAGAGACAACATACATCTCATCAAAATATCGAACAAATACCAAATTCACATGACTACTAATAGCAAGACTTCACCCATGTCCTCAGGAATAAACGTAACTACTCACAAAGCATATTCATGTTCATAATCAGAGGGGTAATAATATGCATAAAGGATCTGAACATATGACCTTCCACCAAGTAAACCAAATAGCATCAACTACAAGGAGTAATCAACACTACTAGCAACCCACAGGTACCAATTTGTGGTTTTGATACAAGATTGGATACAAGAGATGAACTAGGGTTTTGAGATGAGATGGCACTGGTGAAGATGTTGATGGAGATTGACCCCCTCCCGATGAGAGGATCGTTGGTGATGACGTTGGTGATGATTTCCCCCTCTCGGAGGGAAGTGTCTCCAGCAGAACAGCTCCGCTAGAGCCCTAGATTGATTCCGCCAAGGTTCCGCTTCGTGGCGGCGGAGTTTTGTCCCATAAGCTTGCCCATGATTTTTTCTAGGTGAAAACCCTTGATATAGCAGAAGATGGCAGCCGGAAGCCCACTAGGGGGCCCAGGAGATAGGGGGCGCGCCCTACAGGGGGGGGCGCCCCTGTCTCCTGGACAGGGTGTGGGCCCCCTGGCCTATTTCTTTTGCCCAAAAATTCTTATTAAATCTGAAAAGTTGTTTCGTGGAGTCTCAGGTCTTTTGGAGTTGTGCAGAATAGGTTTTCAATGTTTGCTCCTTTTCTAGCCAGAATTCCAGCTGCCGGTATTCCCCCTCTTCATGGTAAACCTTGTAAAATAAGGGAGAATAGCCATAAGTATTGAGATATAATGTGTAATAACAGCCCATAATGCAATAAATACTGATATAAAAGCATGATGCAAAATGGACGTATCAACAAGTTCTTATAATGAGAAAAGCGCTCCCGAGGACACATGGGAATTATCATCAAGCTAGTTTTAATCACACTCATATGATTCTCGTTCGTTACTTTGATAATTTGATCTGTGGGTGGACCGGTGCTTGGGTGCTGCCCTTTCTTGGACAAGCATCCCACTTATGATTAACCCCTATTGCAAGCATCCGCAATTACAAAAAGGAGTATTAAGGTAAACCTAACCACAACATGAAACATATGGATCCAAATCAGCCCCTTACGAAGCAACGCATAAACTAGGGTTTAAGGTTCTATCACTCTAGCAACCCATCATCTACTTATTACTTCCCAATGCCTTCCTCTAGGCCCAAATAATGGTGAAGTGTCATGTAGTCGACGTTCACATAACACCACTAGAGGAAAGACAACATACATCTCATCAAAATATCAAACGAATACCAAATTCACATGGCTACTAATAGCAAGACTTCACCCATGTCCTTAGGAACCAACGTAACTACTCACAAAGCATATTTATGTTCATGATCAGAGGAGTATTAATATGCATTAAGAATCTGAACAAATAATCTTCCACCGGATATGTTGGGGAACGTTGCAGAAAATAAAAAATTTCTATGCTTCACCAAGATCAATCTATGGAGTCATCTAGCAACGAGAGAGAGGAGTGCATCTTCATACCCTTGTAGATCACGAGCGGAAGCGTTCAAGAGAACGGGGTTGATGGAGTCGTACTCGTCGTGATCCAAATCACCGATGATCCTAGCACCGAACGGACGGCACCTCCGCGTTCAACACACGTGCGGTTGGGGAAGACATCTCCTCCTTCTTGATCCAACAAGGTGGAAGGAGAGGTTGATGGAGATCCAGTAGCACAACGGCGTGGTGGTAGAAGCAGCGGCGATCTCGGCAGGGCTTTGCCAAGCTCAGCGAGAGGGAGAGGTGTTACGGGGGGAGAGGAAGGCGCCAGGGGCTTGGGTGCGCAGCCCTCCCTCCCCCCTCTTTATATAGGGGCCCTGGGATGGCGCCGCCCCCTAGAGATCCAATCTCAAGGGTGGGGCGGCGGCCAAGGGGGGGACTTGCCCCCCAAGTCAGGTGGGGCGCCCCCCACCCCCAGGGTTTCCAACCCTAGGCGTAGGGGGAGGCCCAAGGGGGCACACCAGACCACCAGGGGCTGGTTCCCTTCCCACTTTAGCCCATGGGGCCCTCTGGGATAGGTGGCCCCATCCGGTGCACCCCCGGGACCCTTCCGGTGGTCCCGATACAATACCAGTGACCCCCGAAACTTTCCTGGTGACGTCTGGGATCTCATTCGGACCATTCTGGAACTCCTCGTGACGTCCGGGATCTCATCCGGGACTCCGAACAACTTTAAGGTTGCCGCATACTAATATATCTACAACCCTAGCGTCACCAAACCTTAAGTGTGTAGACCCTACGGGTTCGGGAGACACGCAGACATGACCGAGATGACTCTCCGGTCAATAACCAACAGCGGGATCTGGATACCCATGTTGGCTCCCACATGTTCCATGATGATCTCATCGAATGAACCACGATGTCGAGGATTCAAGTAATCCCGTATACAATTCCCTTTGTTAATCGGTACGTTACTTGCCCGAGATTCGATCGTCGGTATCCCAATACCTCATTCAATCTCGTTACCGGCAAGTCACTTTACTTGTACCGTAATGCATGATACCGTGACCAACCTCTTGGTCACATTGAGCTCATTATGATGATGCATTACCGAGTGGGCCCAGAGATACCTCTCCGTCATATGGAGTGACAAATCCCAGTCTCGATTCATATCAACCCAACAGACACTTCCTGAGATACCTGTAGTATACCTATATAGCCACCTAGTTACGTTGTGATGTTTGGTACACCCAAAGCACTCTTACGGTATCCGGGAGTTACACGATCTCATGGTCTAAGGAAATGATACTTGACATTAGAAAATCTCTAGCAAACAAACTACACGATCTTGTGCTATGCTTAGGATTGGGTCTTGTCCATCACATCATTCTCCCAATGATGTGATCCCGTTATCAATGACATCCAATGTCCATGATCAGGAAATCGTAACCATCCATTGATAAATGAGCTAGTCAACTAGAGGCTCACTAGGGACATGTTGTGGTCTATGTATTCACACATGTATTACGATTTCCGGATAACCCAATTATAGCATGAACAATAGACAATTATCATGAACAAGGAAATATAATAATAACCATTTTATTATTGCCTCTAGGGCATATTTCCAACAGTCTCCCACTTGCACTAGAGTCAATAATCTAGTTACATTGTGATGAATCAAACACCCATAGAGTTCTGGTGTTGATCATGTTTTGCTCGCGGAAGAGGTTTAGTCAACGGATCTGCGACATTCAGATCTTTGTGCACTTTACAAATATCTATGTCTCCATCTTGAACATTTTCATGAATGGAGTTGAAGCGACGCTTGATGTGCCTGGTCTTCTTGTGAAACCTGGGCTCCTTGGCAAGGGCAATGGCTCCGGTGTTGTCACAGAAGAGAGTCATCGGCCCCGACGCATTGGGAATAACTCCTAGGTCGGTAATGAACTCCTTCATCCAGATTGCTTCATGTGCTGCCTCCGAGGCTGCCATGTACTCTGCTTCACATGTAGATCCCGCCATGACGCTTTGCTTGCAATTGCACCAGCTTACTGCCCCTCCATACAAAATATACACGTATCCGGTTTGTGACTTAGAGTCATCCATATATGTGTCGAAGCTAGCATCGACGTAACCCTTTACGACGAGCTCTTCGTCACCTCCATATACGATAAACATATCCTTAGTCCTTTTCAGGTACTTCAGGATATTCTTGACCGCTGTCCAGTGTTCCATGCCGGGATTACTTTGGTACCTTCCCACCAAACTTACGGCAAGGTTTACATCAGGTCTGGTACACAACATGGCATACATAATAGACCCTATAGCTGAGGTATAGGGGATGACACTCATCTTTTCTCTATCTTCTGCCGTGGTCGGGCATTGAGCCGAGCTCAATTTCACACCTTGCAACACAGGCAAGAATCCCTTCTTGGACTGATCCATATTGAACTTCTTCAATATCTTATCAAGGTATGTGCTTTGTGAAAGACCTATGAGGCGTCTTGATCTATCTCTATAGATCTTGATGCCTAATATGTAAGCAGCTTCTCCAAGGTCCTTCATTGAAAAACACTTATTCAAGTAGGCCTTAATGTTGTCCAAAAGTTCTATATCATTTCCCATCAAAAGTATGTCATCTACATATAATATGAGAAACGCTACAGAGCTCCCACTCACTTTCTTGTAAACGCAGGCTTCTCCATAAGTCTGCATAAACCCGAACGCTTTAATCATTTCATCAAAGCGAATGTTCCAACTCCGAGATGCTTGCACCAGCCCATAGATGGAGCGCTGGAGCTTGCATACCTTGTTAGCATTCTTAGGATCGACAAAACCTTCCAGCTGCATCATATACAATTCTTCCTTAAGGAAGCCGTTAAGGAATGCTGTTTTGACGTCCATTTGACATATCTCATAATCGTAGAATGCGGCAATTGCTAACATGATTCTGACGGACTTCAGCTTTGCTACGGGTGAGAAGGTCTCATCGTAGTCAACCCCTTGAACTTGTCGATAACCCTTAGCGACAAGTCGAGCTTTATAGATGGTAACATTACCATCCGCGTTCGTCTTCTTCTTAAACATCCATTTATTTTCTATCGCTCGCCGATCATCTGGCAAGTCTGTCAAAGTCCATACTTTGTTTTCATACGTGGATCCTATCTCGGATTGCATGGCTTCAAGCCATTTGTTGGAATCTGGTCCCGCCATCGCTTCTTCATAGTTCGAAGGTTCACCATTGTCTAACAACATGATTTCTAGGACAGGGTTGTCAAATTTCGGGTTCCGGCAGACCCTTGAGGTTCCAACACTGGGGTGCGCGCGGAGATCTCGCCCACTACCTACCTGCACCCCACCGCCATGCTAGGATCTAAGCTATGAAAAGAACAACACAAGAGACACAGTGTTTATACTGGTTCAGGCCACCATTGCGGTGTAATACCCTACTCCAGTGTGTGGTGTGGTGGATTGCCTCTTGGGCAGATGATGAACAATACAAGGAAGAACAGCCTCGCGAGGGTCTGTTCTTGCGGTGGTGTTGTCCCTTCGGAGGGGTCGATTCCAGATGCCCTATACTATGGTAGCTAGTCCTATTTATAGGCAAAGGCCCTGGGCCTCTTCCCAAATATTGAGCGGGAAGGGCGCCAACAATTGGCCATTTTGAAGGGGAACATCTGGTACACTTATCTTGACTAAAGTTGGTCCTCGCCTATCAAAGGCTCTGGTGGTGACGCTGGCTTTGGCTCCACAATGACCTCCATCCTGCCGTTGGACTGGTCTTGGTCTTGTTGCACCGAAACGGACGCCTTTGCTTGGTACTCTCGCCTGCACTTGCTCCCTTTGCACCAAAGAGGAAAGGAGGACACTGCGCGGTCCTGCACCCGCCTGGCGCCCGTGGTCGTCATGGCTTGCATCATGGGCACCTCGCGAGGTACCCCGCCTTGATCTCTCTGCCTCCTCGCGAGCCAGCCTGATGAGGCCACGCCTGAGGAAGCTCCTTGTCGCCCGCCCCGCGAGGCTTGGCCCCTCGCGAGGGTCTTGAGCTCGCGTTGATGAAGATGGGCCGTGCTGGGCCCCCCTTTGAGCCACGCCGTAGGCCGCAGGCAGGCAAGTCTGGGGACCCCCGTTCCCAGAACGCCGACAGTAGCCCCCGGGCCCAAGGCGCGCCCGGACTTGGCCAAGCAGAGAGGCGAAAGGGCAAGTGCGAAGCATCGCGGGCCCTAACAGCCTATGGCCTTGGGCGCCGCGTGGCGGTTGATGGGACGCGGGTGCCTCAGCAACCGCGCGAGTTGATAAAGGAGCGGCATCTGCCCAGGTCTTGCTTCTTTTGCTTTCTCCGGTTGCTGCCCAGATCCCCTTTCTTGCGCTTCTCCTTCCTGCCTCCGAAATCTCCAGATCTACTTCGACCGCGTGACCTAGGAAGCCATGGCGCCTCGCCAGTCCCCGACCAGAGCTTGGTACTCGTCTGCCCTGGACTCGCCGAACGTGTCGGAGGCGAGCCTCGCCCATGTGCGCTAGATGGTGGCGGCGCAGGGCGTTGACAGGGCGAAGGTGTTCAAGGCCCGCCCCGCCCTTCCTGAGGGCCAAGGGAGCACCTTCTATCCGCTCTTTGTGAGCACCATCACCGCCGGTCTGGTACCTCCCTTCTCTGAGTTCTTCTTCTCCGTCCTCCGCCATTACAAGCTGCAAGCTCTGCATCTCCACCCCAACTCTGTCCTTTTCCTGGCAATCTTCACCTACTACTGCGAGGCTCACATAGGGGTGCAGCCCTCAGTGGCCTTTCTACGCCACTATTTCTCCCTCTGGACCTCTCGTGGTCCCATCTCTGCGTGTGCGAGTTTCGTCGCATACGGTAGCTCCATTGCCATTTCGAACCCCGGGAAGAGGATAGAGGGCTTCAGGAGCAAGTGGGTCTTGGTGGACGCTGGGCGCATCCACCCTCGGCTGACCTTGCCCACGGGTCACCCTACGATCTCCGAAGATTGGTCTCGGGTGGAGCTCGTGGACCCCCGCGTGAAGCCGGTGCTGGAGAAGATGGACGCGGATCTGGGGCCAGCCAGCATGGCGGCGGCGAAGCTGACCGGTGCTTCGCTGCTGAGGGAATTCCTGGAGCACCAGCTGGCTCCACTTTGCCAGTACCCACTGCCGATGTGGAGGCCTCACCTGAGCCGAGCGGTCTTGGCCGATGAGGATCTGGCTGCGGTCCTCCAATCCTTGGTCGGGGGCGACGTGGCGAGGTTGGAGGGCGCTCCTACGCCCCTGTTCCTCCGCGACGATTGGAAGCGAGTAGTGGAGTCCATGCCCGTCTTCAACGGGGACGGGCCCGTGCCTGCGGAGGCTCCCGAGGACCCTGTGGACGTGTCCTCCGACGACTCCAGCGATGAGAAGGGAGAAGGGGAGCGGGAAGGAGGGTTTGACTCCGAGGCCACCGATGGAGAGTCGAGGGCTCCCCTCCTTCGGCGCAGGTCCCGCACTCTCCGCCTCTCCCCCAGCGATGACGACGAGGATGATGATGAGCAGGGCGGCGGAAGCTTGCCCCCGATCCCGAGGAAGGACAGGACCGGGCTGATCCCCCGCGGGTCCGCCTCGGCCCCGAGGCGATCCACAGATGCGCCTCCTGCTCCCGAGCTCCCTGAGGCTGACCCTTGCAGCCGGCTCTCGGGCTTCAAGTACGGCCAAAGGTTGCTCGAGCTCACGAGCGACGACCTGTAAGTGCTTGTTTCCTGTCTTGTTTCTTGTGTTGTTGCTGAGGCTTGACGTCCGCATCTCTTGGCTAGGCTGGCGCCCGCGGCGAAGAGGCCGAAGGGGTCTCCTGAGGTCCCATCTGGGGCGGCGCCCCCGCCCGTGAAGGACGGTGACCGCAAGGCACAGGCCTCTCCTGCCTGGTCATCCTCGCGAAGCCTGGCTGAGCCGGCTGAGGCGGGCTCATCCCCCACGGCCCAAGCGACTCCTGAGGTGCCCGTGCCTGATGCCGTCGCAGCAGTTGTTGGGGGCACAACAGGTCCTGCCTCAGGATGCTGTGGTTATGCTGCCGTCCTCTCCTCCTCCACCACCAACTGCTGTCTCTCCGACTCCTTCCACCATCCTAGACCGCGCCGCTGCCGAGCTGGACCGGCTGCGGCAAGATCTTCTGGGCGCTGACCCTCGCCTGGTGGCCGGGCGCTTGGAGCTAGCTTCTGGCTAGATTCGCTCTGATGCTTCAATTCGAGCGGCGTTGGTTCAGGCCTCGACGGCCTGCGACGAGGAGAAACAGGCCGTCCTCGGGGTGAAGGCCGCTCGAGACACTGCCCTGGGAGAGGCGGCTGACGCCCAAGGTCGCTGCAAGGCGTTGGAGAGCGAACTGGAGGGCCTGCGGAGCCAACTTGCCGAGGAGGTCCACGTCCGCCAAGAAAAGGAGGAAGACCTGAAGGCTCGCGAGGCGGCCGTCAAGGACCGGGACGCCAAGCTCAACAAGCACCGTGACCGCCTGGGCGCACTGGAGCAGGAGTTGGAGGCGTGGAAGGTCGAGCTAGACGACAAGGCGCAGGTCCTTGCCGAGGACCGCGTGGCCTTCACGAAGACGGAGGTGAAGGTTCGCGGCTTGTTGAAGACGCTCTATGACAGTGGCCTGGAAAGCCCTCTGGCAGGCGCCAAGGATGGCCCCGCCAAGCTGCTCCCCTTCATGGTCCGTGCTCTTGAAGATGTCAACCTTGGCCTTGGTCCTACAGCTAAGGCCGAGGCGCGCGTCATGTCTTCTGCGGCGCTAACGTGGGTTTTCACCCACATCTATCTTCACGACCCCAACGTCGACCTCGACAGCCTGCTAGAGCCGGCGAGCGGCGAGCTTGCCGTTGCTGCTGCCGAGGCCGTGAAGGGTCGCGCGGAGGCGCTGCTGGGGAAGTTCCGGGCCTTCAGCACTAGGCCAAAGCGAGGTGCTGCCAGCACCGCGACTCAGCAAGGCAAACCCGCTCCACGCAGCTCCACCGCCGACAAGTGACTCCATTGTGGCTCCCGTCCTGCTTTTAATTCCTGCACATGTACCATGCCTCAGGGAGGCGTTTAAACTTGCGTTTGGCATTGTGATAACAGTATGGACTGTAATATTTGCTTTTGAATTCCTTGAAATTTGCACTTTCCCTACTTGCTTGTGTTCTAGGCTGGCAGAGCCCGGCCCCGCGCATACCTCAGCCGCCATTAGCCCCGACCAGAAATCAGGATGGGACCAAGGAGTGAGGGGCTACGTGACAAGTTAGGCTCCTGAGTCGCGATGCTCAGGAGTCCCCCTTGGCGCATGAACAGCAAGTAGGGAGGTGAGATGTGTGGGTGGATCTACCATTCTACATCTGCAGAGCCCGGCCCCGCGCATACCTCAACCGCCGTTAGCCTTTCGAAACTAAGGAGTGAGGGGCTACGTGACCAGTTAGGCTCCTGAGTCGCGATGCTCAGGAGTCCCCCTTAACGCTCAAATGGCCTTCGTACCTTGGCTCCGCTCGGGGACAGATGCATGACGAACCAGGCCCGAGGGGCCTGGCTGGGTGGCGTACGTCTGGGCGTGACCCAGGCGCAGGCCCCGTGCCCAGCCCCCTCGTGCGACACTCCCGAGGGGAGGCGTTGCGATGAGACCAGACACTGAGCTCTGGGCTCCCTGAGGTTGATGCGGCCAAGGGCCACCCTCAGTTGTTTATCACCAGCGCGGAGCATAGTGGTACCGTATGTGTACAGGCATAGCCGCTCCTCGGCAGTGTCGTCAGCCAGCAGGGAGCATGGTGCTTCCACTGGTGCGTGGGAGGGGGCTCCCCTTTGGGAGGAGCCCCCGGGGCATATACAGCCCCACCCTGACACGTGACCGGCACGGTAGGGCGTGAGGAGGTGTATCTGGGCACCTGTGAGCCAGCGCGGGACTCACGGGGCCCTACCTCAAGGCGGGTTGCGCCTGGCACTGGGCCTTAAGTTGTGACATGTTCCTGCAAAATTGGCCAGATGCCGATGCTCTACGTCCTCGGGATTCGGCCCTCGAGCTGGTCTCAGCTGTCGCTGGTTTGCCAGGGCGCGATGCCGTGGGCAAAGCCAGAGGATGAGGGCTGGAGAGCCGGTAGGAGCCCTGAGTCGCGATGCTCAGGTACCCCCCCTTTAACGCGCAAGCTTGGTTAGATGACGGCGCTCTACGTCCTCGGGTCCCGGCCCTCGAGCTAGTCTCAGCCGTCACTGGTTTGCCGGGGCGTGATGCCGTGGGCAAAGCCAGAGGGTGAGGACTGGAGAGCCGGTAGGAGCCCTGAGTCGCGATGCTCAGGTACCCCCCCTTAATGCGCAAGCTTGGTTAGATGACGACGCTCTACGTCCTCGGGTCCCGGCCCTCGAGCTGGTCTCAGCCGTCGCTGGTTTGCCGGGGCGTGATGCCGTGGGCAAAGCCAGAGGGTGAGGGCTGGAGAGCCGGTAGGAGCCCTGAGTCGCGATGCTCAGTACTCCCCCTTTAACGCGCAAGCTTGGTTAGATGATGGTGCTCTACGTCCTCAGGTCCCGGCCCTCGAGCTGGTCTCAGCCGTCGCTGGTTTGCTGGGGCGTGATGCCGTGGGCAAAGCCAGAGGGTGAGGGATGGAGAGCCGGTAGGAGCCCTGAGTCGCGATGCTCAGGTACCCCCCTTTAACGCGCAAGCTTCCGACATCAAGGGAGAAGGGGTGCTACGGACAGGCACCAAATAACAAGCATGATGGGTCTAATGCATAGCCCGAAAATAAACGCGAGAGGGATACACGCCACTGGGTCTAACCCGAGCGACTTGGGGATGATGCAGACTGAGGGGCGCCCCCAACTAAGTAAGCTAAGAACATGAAAATAAAAGGGATACATGCCGCAGGGACGGACCCACGCGGCCTGGGAATGATGCAGCCCTGGGGGGCGCTCCCAGCTGGAAATGAAACTAGAAAGATGTCACCTGATAGTGTTGATGATGCAGGGGTGTTGAGGTAGCAGACATAGCGGGCTACGGGTGTCGATCTTCACGAGCCCCCAGGCCCAGGAGCCTCAGGAGGCTCCGGGGCTCCGGTGGCTCCTCGCGAACCATCTCCATCTCCGCCAGGACTGCAGAGTGCCTGGCCTCCTGAGCCTCCAGGATGCTCCTCATGAGGCGCTGGCGTACCGCAGCCGCGTTCGGCAAGCCGTAGGGCATGCGAACGTAGCTGTGGGGTGGGCCCCCGCAGCGCCCCACACATGAGGGCCAGAAGCGCTCCTGAGAGGCGACTCGGTTGAGCCCTGGGATGTCGATGCAGACGCGGCGGGTAAGCAACGGCTGCCACTCATGATCCTTGACTCATGTAACTCCTGAACGGCCTTGTTGACGAACTCCTGAGGGTTCGGCCCTCCTTGCCTTGCTCCTTCTTGAGGGAAACGTGCTTCAAAACACACCTCCAAGTGGTGCCCAAGCGCCTCCCACGTGACCTTGGCAAGGTCGGTGGCCCTCCAGGGGAGAGCCCTCGAGCCCTGCCTGAGAAGGGCGCTGGGCGCGCTTTCCTATGCGATAGAAGGAGGTTCCCCCTGGGCAGGCGCGGGCCCTGAGGGACCTGCCTCTTGAGGGGCCAGGCTAGACGATGTCTTCTTCTTGGGGGCGGCCTCTGGAAGCCTCCTGCTTCCGTGGTCCGGTTCTTCCAGTGATGCGGCCTGAAAGGCTCGCTCCAGGGAGCATACCGCGTGTTTCTCCTCGCAGGGCACCATGATGACCCCGCCACTTCCTGGCATCTTGAGGACGTTGTAGCCATGGTGAGTCACGGCCATGAACTTGGCCAGCGCTGGGTACCCGAGGATGGCGTTGTACGGCAGGCGGATGTGAGCGACGTCAAAGTTGATGAGCTCCGTGCGGTAGTTGTCATGTGTCCCAAAGGTGACAGGGAGGCGAACCTATCCAATCGGGACCGTGGAGCCGCCGGTGACTCCGAAGAAAGTCTTGGTTGGCTGAAGCTGATTGTAGGGCACCTGAAGATTGTTGAATGTTTCCACGGACAGGACATTGAGCCCTGGCCCACTATCGATGAGAGTCCTGGTGACTAGCACGTTGCTGATGATCGGGGAACAGAGCATCGGGAGGACTCCGGCTGTGGCCGCGCACTTGAGCTGATCCGCTGAGCTGAACATAATGGCGCACGCCGACCACCTAAGGGGGTGCGTGGCTTCGAGCTTGGGGAGGACTGCGTTCACTTCGCGGGCGAATTGCTTGAAGATGCACTGAGAGGCTGGGGCTTGAGCTCTGCCCAGGATGCAGGCGATCGCGCGTGGCTCCTGGAAGCCCCCAGCCCCCTCGTCCTTATGACGGTCCTCGTTTCTCCTTGGCTGAGGCGGCAGCGGAGGGAGGCCTGCGTTGCCATGCGGGCGATCCTCACGAGGCTGATCCCTCCAGTCTCCCTCGCGAGGTGGGTCTTGCCAGCGATCCTCGCAGGTCGGTCGCGCCACCCTTGGCGTGGGCCGCGGTCTTCCCAGCGTCCGGTGTTCCTTCCTCCTCCTCGACCGTAGCCCCGGTCGCTGCGGTCAGGGAGTCGGCTGATCCTTCCTTTTCGCATGGCCCGGAGCTCTTGACATTCGTTGGTGTTGTGGGTGTGGAGGTCGTGGTACACACACTACCGGCTGCCCTTGGAAGATTCGAGAAGATCTCTGCCCCGCTTGGTGTCTGGTTCTGCCGCTAGCACGGCAGCCCCCTTGCGCTTCATATCCTTGGCCTTGGGTTTCTTCTCTTCTGGGTCTGCGTCAGGCAGCTCGAGGAGGGAGAGGCGCCCTTCCTCAGCCCTGGCGCACTTGGTCGCCAAGTTGAATAGCTCCAGAGAGGAGCACAGGTCTTCATGCATCGCCAGCTCCTCCTTCATCTTGACGTCACGCATGCCATCAGAGAAGGCCGAGATGATGGCCTCCTCGGTCACCTTGGGAATCTTGAGGCGCGCGTTGTTGAAGCGCTGGATGTACTTCTGCAGGGTCTCCCCTGGTTGCTGCTTGATGCGGCACATGTCGCTCACGGCGGGTGGCTGGTCGCGAGTACCTTGGAAGTTGGCGATGAAGCGGGTGCGCATCTCGTCCCAGGAGGAGATCATGCCGGGGGCCAAGTTCAGGAGCCAGGTGCGGGCCCCGTCCTTGAGCGCCATGGGGAACCAGTTCGCCATGACCTTATCGTCTCTGTTGGCGGTTTCGATGCCTAGCTTGTAGAGCTGGAGGAACTCGGTGGGGTCGGCCGTGCCGTCATAGCGAGGTGGCAGGTCTGGCTTGAACTTGCCGGGCCACGCAACGTTGCGCAGCTCGGTGGTGAAGGCACGACAGCCTGCTGTGGCTACTGGAGGCCTTGGGTGACGAAGAGCTTGGTCTTGCGGGTCCCCATGCGCTGCAGCTGGGAGCAGCGCGGGGTCTTGACGCGCGGGAGCGGGAGTGTGGTCACGACGAGCCGGAGCAGGGAGCACTCGGGCAGCTTCTTGCGGACGAGGGACTTCTTGGCAGCTCTGCTCTTGCCGCGCTGGCGCCTGACGGGGCGCATCCCGCCCAGGGGCCACGCGCCTTGGGGCCAGGGCGCCTTCTTGAGGAGGAGGCGGCTGGGGCGCCCCCGGGGCTTCATCGCCCGCGCAGGGCGGGGAGCGGCACAGCGGGACGGACGGTGCAGGAGAGCCCCCTGCGACGCGGACGAGCTCGGCGACGCGATCGAGCCATTCTTCGTAGATGTCGTCAACGGGACGGTAGCGCAGGAGCTCGTTCGCCGCGATGAGCGCAGCCCGAGCCTCCATGGGTGCGTGGAACGCACGAGACGAAGAACCCGCTGGGGTGAATGAGGGGGTAGTAGTGCGGCCGTCTTGCCTCACGGAGGGATGCTGGGATGATGCTTGCTGCTCGTTCCCCGCCGGGCCGGTGGCGGCGTCGATGGCGGGCGATGGGGAACGACGAGGACGCCCGCCGACGGGGGCCGTCTGGGCGACATGGGAGGCGAGAGCGGCTCGGCGCTCGGCGCGGGCCCGACGAGCGTCAGACATGGACGCGATGGTCGGAGGAGAACAGGGCGGTGGAAGACGAATTCCGGCGCACCCCTACCTGGCGCGCCAAATGTCGGATTTCGGATTCCGGCAGACCCTTGAGGTTCGAACACTGGGGTGCACGCGGAGATCTCGCCCACTACCTACCTGCACCCCACCACCATGCTAGGATCTAAGCTATGAAAAGAACAACACAAGAGACACAGTGTTTATACTGGTTCAAGCCACCATTGCGGTGTAATACCCTACTCCAGTGTGTGGTGTGGTGGATTGCCTCTTGGGCGGATGATGAACAATACAAGGAAGAACAGCCTCGCGAGGGTCTGTTCTTGCGGTGGTGTTGTCCCTTCGGAGGGGTCGATTCCAGATGCCCTATACTATGGTGGCTAGTCCTATTTATAGGCAAAGGCCCTGGGCCTCTTCCCAAATATTGAGCGGGAAGGGTGCCAACAATTGGCCATTTTGAAGGGGAACATCTGGTACACTTATCCTGACTAAAGTTGGTCCTCGCCTATCAAAGGCTCTGGTGGTGACGCCGGCTTTGGCTCCACGATGACCTCCATCCTGCCGTTGGACTGGTCTTGGTCTTGTTGCACCGAAACGGATGCCTTTGCTTGATACTCTCGCCTGCACTTGCTCCCTTTGCACCAAAGAGGAAAGGAGGACACTGCGCGGGCCTGCACCCGCCTGGCGCCCGTGGTCGTCATGGCTTGCGTCACGGGCACCTCGCGAGGTACCCGGCCTTGATCTCTCCGCCTCCTCGCGAGCCAGCCTAATGAGGCCACGCCTGACGAAGCTCCTTGTCGCCCGCCCCGCGAGGCTTGGCCCCTCGCGAGGGTCTTGAGCTCGCGTTGATGAAGATGGGCCGTGCTGGGGCCCCCTTTGAGCCACGCCACAGGCCGCAGGCAGGCAAGTCTGGGGACCCCCGTTCCCAGAACACCGACAAGGGTTGCCATACCATTCTGCTATGGAGCGTGTCCTTGTGGACCTACGAAGTTCAGTAGTAACTTGATCTGAAGTACCTTGATCATCATCATTAACTTCCTCTATATCCGGTGCAGGCACCACATAAACATTTTCTTGAGCTGTGCTACTCTCCGGTTCAAGAGGTAGTACTTCATCAAGTTCTACTTTCCTCCCACTTACTTGTCTCAAGAGAAACTCTTTCTCCAGAAAGGACCCGTTCTTGGAAACAAAGATCTTGCCTTCGGATCTGAGGTAGAAGGTATACCCAATGGTTTCCTTAGGGTATCCTATGAAGACGCATTTTTCCGACTTGGGTTCGAGCTTTTCAGGTTGAAGTTTCTTGACATAAGCATCGCATCCCAAACTTTTAGAAATGACAACTTAGGTTTCTTCCCAAACCATAATTCATACGGTGTCGTCTCAACGGATTTAGACGGTGCCCTATTTAAAGTGAATGTAGCTGTCTCTAGAGCGTATCCCCAAAATGATAGCAGTAAATCCGTGAGTGACATCATAGATCACACCATATCCAATAGAGTGTGATTACGATGTTCGGACACACCGTTACCTGAGGTGTTCCAGGCGGCGTGAGTTGTGAAACGATTCCACATTTCCTTAAGTGCGTACCAAATTCGTGACTTAAATATTCTCCCCCACGATCTGATCGTAAGAACTTTATCTTTCGGTCACGTTGATTCTCTACCTCACTCTGAAATTCCTTGAACTTTTCAAAGGTCTCAGACTTGTGTTTCATCAAGTAGACATACCCATATCTACTTAAGTCGTTAGTGAGAGTGAGAACATAACGATAGCCTCTGCGAGCCTCAACGCTCATTGGACCGCACACATCAGTATGTATGATTTCCAATAAGTTGGTTGCTCGCTCCATTGTTCCAGAGAACGGAGTCTTGGTCATTTTGCCCATGAGGCATGGTTCACATGTGTCAAATGATTCGTAATCAAGAGACTCCAAAAGTCCATCAGCATGGAGCTTCTTCATGCGTTTGACACCAATGTGACCAAGGGGGCAGTGCCACAAGTATGTGGGACTATCGTTATCAACCTTACATCTTTTGGTATTGACACTATGAATATGTGTACCATCACGTTCGAGATTCATTAAGAATAAACCATTGACCAGCGGGGCATGACCATAAAACATATCTCTCATATAAATAGAACAACCATTATTCTCGGATTTAAATGAGTAGCCATCTCGTATTAAACGAGATCCAGATACAATGTTCATGCTCAAAGCTGGCACTAAATAACAATTATTGAGGTTTAAAATTAATCCCGTAGGTAAATGTAGAGGTAGCATGCCGACGGTGATCACATCGACCTTGGAACCATTCCCGACGCGCATCATCACCTCGTCCTTCGCCAGTCTCTGCTTATTCCGCAGCTCCTGTTTTGAGTTACAAATATGAGCAACTGCACCAGTATCGAATACCCAGGAGCTACTACGAGTACTGGTAAGGTACACATCAATTACATGTATATCACATATACCTTTGGTGTTGCCGGCCCTCTTGTCCGCTAAGTACTTGGGGCAGTTCCGCTTCCAGTGTCCGCTTCCCTTGCAATAAAAGCACTCAGTCTTAGGTTTGGGTCCATGCTTTGGCTTCTTCCCGGCAACTGGCTTACCGGGCGCGGCAACTCCCTTGACGTCCTTCTTGAAGTTCTTCTTACCCTTGCCTTTCTTGAAACTAGTGGTTTTATTGACCATCAACACTTGATGTTCCTTTTTGATCTCCACCTCCGCTGATTTCAGCATTGAATATACCTCATGAATGGTTTTCACCATGCCCTGCATATTGAAGTTCATCACAAAGCTCTTGTAGCTAGGTGGGAGCGACTGGAGGATTCTATCGACCACCGCGTCATCCGGGAGATTAACTCCCATTTGAGATAAGCGGTTGTGCAACCCAGACATTTTCAGTATGTGCTCGCTGACAAAACCATTCTCCTCCATCTTACAACTATAGAACTTGTCGGAGGCTTCATATCTCTCGACCCGGTCGTGAGCTTGGAAAACCATTTTCAGCTCTTGGAACATCTCATATGCTCCGTGCTGCTCAAAACGCTTTTGGAGCCCCGGTTCTAAGCTGTAAAGCATGCCGCACTGAAGCAGGGAGTAATCATCACTACGCGACTGCCAGGCATTCATAACGTCTTGAGTTGCTGGGAAAACGGGTTCTTCACCTAGCGGTGCATCTAGGGCATATGCTTTCTTGGCAGCTATGAGGATGATCCACATGTTCCGGACCCAGTCCGTATAGTTGCTGCCATCGTCTTTCAGCTTGGTTTTCTCTAGGAACGCGTTGAAGTTGAGGGCAACATTAGCGTGGGCCATTTGATCTACAAGTCATATTGAAAAGATTTTTACACTAAGTTCATGATAATTAAGTTCATCTAATCAAATTATATAATGAACTCCCACTTAGATAGACATCCCTCTAGTCATCTAAGTGATCCATGATCCGAGTCAACTAGGCCGTGTCCGATCATCACGTGAGACGGACTAGTTATCATCGGTGAACATCTTCATGTTGATCGTATCTGCTATACGACTCATGTTCGACCTTTCGGTCTCTTGTGTTCCGAGGCCATGTCTGTACATGCTAGGCTCGTCAAGTCAACCTAAGCGTTTTGCATGTGTAAATCTGGCTTACAGCTGTTGTATGTGAACGTTAGAGTCTATCTCACCCGATCATCACGTGGTGCTTCGAGACAACGAACTTTAGCAACGGCGCACAGTTAGGGGGAACACTTTCTTCAAATTATTATGAGGGATCATCTTATTTACTACCGGCGTTCTAAGCAAATAAGATGCAAAAACATGATAAACATCACATGCAATCAAATAGTGACATGATATGGCCAATATCATTTTGCTCCTTTTGATCTCCATCTTCGGGGCGCCATGATCATAATCATCACCGGCATGACACCATGATCTCCATCATCGTGTCTTCATGAAGTTGTCACGCCAATGATTACTTCTACTACTATGGCTAACGGTTTAGCAATGAAGTAAAGTAATTACATGGCGTTATTCAATGACACGCATGTCATACAATAAATAAAGACAACTCCTATGGCTCCTGCCGGTTGTCATACTCATCGACATGCAAGTCATGATTCCTATTACAAGAACATGATCAATCTCATACATCACATATATTTCATTCATCACATCCTTTTTGGCCATATCACATCACAAGGCATATGCTGCAAAAACAAGTTAGATGTCCTCTAATTGTTGTTGCATGTTTTTACGTGGCTGCTATAAGGTTCTAGCAACGTTTCTTACCTACACCAAAACCACAACATGATATGCCAATTTCTATTTACCCTTCATAAGGACCCTTTTCATCGAATCCGATCCGACTAAAGTGGGAGAGACAGACACCCGCTAGCCACATTATGCAACTAGTGCATGTCAGTCGGTGGAACCTGTCTCATGTAAGAGTACGTGTAAGGTTGGTCCGGGCCGCTTCATCCCACGATGCCGCTGAAACAAGACTAGTAGTGGCAAGTAAATTGACAAAATCGACGCCCACAACAATCTTGTGTTCTACTCGTGCATAGAAACTAGGCATAGACCTAGCTCATGATGCCACTGTTGGGGAACGTTGTAGAAAATAAAAAATTTCTGTGCTTCACCTAGATCAATCTATGGAGTCATCCAGCACGAGAGAGAGGAGTGCATCTACATACCCTTGTAGATCGCGAGCGGAAGCGTTCAAGAGAACGGGGTTGATGGAGTCGTACTCGTCGTGATCCAAATCACCGATGATCCTAGCGCCGAACGGACGACACCTCCGCGTTCAACACACATACCGTTGGGGAAGACGTCTCCTCCTTCTTGATCCAGCAAGGGGGAAGGAGAGGTTGATGGAGATCCAGCAGCATGACGGCGTGGTGGTGGAAGCAGCGGCGATCTCGACAGGGCTTGGCCAAGCTCAGCGAGAGGGAGAGGTGTTACGGGGGGAGAGGGAGGCGCCAGGGGCTCGGGTGCGCAGCCCTCCCTCCCCCCTCTTTATATAGGGGCCCTGGGGGGGGGGCATCGGCCCCCTAGAGATCCAATCTCAAGGGGGGGGGGGGGGCAGCCAAGGGGGGGACTTGCCCCCCAAGTCAGGTGGGGCGCCTCCCACCCCGAGGGTTTCCAACCCTAGGCGCAGGGGGAGGCCCAAGGGGGGCACACCAGCCCACCAGGGGCTGGTTTCCTTCCCACTTCAGCCCATGGGGCCCTCCGGGAAAGGTGGCCCCACCCGGTGGACCCCCAAGACCCTTCCGGTGGTCCCGGTACAATACCGGTGACCCTCGAAACTTTCCCGGTGGCCGAAACTGGACTTCCTATATACAAATATTCACCTCCGGACCATTCCGGAACTCCTCGTGACGTCTGGGATCTCATCCGGGCCTCCGAACAACATTCGGGTTACCGCATACTAATATCTCTACAACCCTAGCGTCGCCGAACCTTAAGTGTGTAGACCCTACGGGTTCGGGAGACACGCAGACATGACCGAGACGACTCTCCGGTCAATAACCAACAGCGGGATCTGGATACCCATGTTGGCTCCCACATGTTCCACGATGATCTCATTGAATGAACCACGATGTCGAGGATTCAAGTAATCCTGTATACAATTCCCTTTGTGAATCAGTACGTTACTTGCCCCAGATTCGATCGTCGGTATCCCAATACCTCGTTCAATCTCGTTACCGGCAAGTCACTTTGCTCGTACCGTAATGCATAATCCCGTGACCAACCTCTTGGTCACATTGAGCTCATTATGATGATGCATTACTGAGTGGGCCCAAAGATACCTCTCCGTCGTACGGGGTGACAAATCCCAGTCTCGATTCGTGTCAACCCAATAGACACTTTCGGAGATACCTGTAGTATACCTTTATAGCCACCCAATTACGTTGTGACGTTTGGTACACCCAAAGCACTCTTACGGTATCTGGGAGTTACACGATCTCATGGTCTAAGGAAATGATACTTGACATTAGAAAATCTCTAGCAAACGAAGTACACGATCTTGTGCTATGCTTAGGATTGGGTCTTGTCCATCACATCATTCTCCCAATGATGTGATCCCGTTATCAATGACATCGAATGTCCATGGTCAGGAAATCGTAATCATCCATTGATAAATGAGCTAGTCAACTAGAGGCTCACTAGGGACATGTTGTGGTCTATGTATTCACACATGTATTACGATTTCCGGATAACACAATTATAGCATGAACAATAGACAATTATCATGAACAAGGAAATATAATAATAACCATTTTATTATTGCCTCTAGGGCATATTTCCAACAGGATAAACCAACTAGCATCAACTACAAGGAGTAATCAACACTACTAGCAACCCACAGGTACCAATCTGAGGTTTTGGTACAAAGATTGGATACAAGAGATGAACTAGGGTTTGAGAGGAGATGGTGCTGGTGAAGATGTTGATGGAGGTTGACCCCCTCCCAATGAGAGGATCGTTGGTGATGAATATGGTGATGATTCCCCCCTCCCGGAGGGAAGTTTCCCCGGCAGAACAGCTCCGCCGGATCCCTAGATTGATTCCGCCAAGGTTCCGCCTCGTGGCGGCGGAGTTTCGTCCCGTAAGCTTGCTTATGATTTTTTCCAGGGTAAAGGACTTCATATAGCAGAAGATGGGCACCGGAGGGCCACCAGGGGGCCCACGAGGCAGGGGGTGTGCCCTGTAAGGGTGGGCGCCCCCCCACCCTCATGGACGGTGGGTGGCCCCCCTCAGGTATTTCTTCCGCTCAATAATTCTTATTAATTCCAAAAATGACTTTCGTGGAGTTTCAAGACTTTTGGAGCTGTGCAGAATAGGTCTCCAGTATTTGCTCCTTTTCCAGCCCAGAATCCCAGCTGTCGGCATTCTCCCTCTTCATGTTAAACCTTGTAAAATAAGAGAGAATAGCCATAAGTATTGTGACATAACGTGTAATAACAGCCCATAATGCAATAAATATCGATATAAAAGCATGATGCAAAATGGACGTATCATGGGGCCCGCTCGTCAAGACCCGACTTGGCAAAAGAAATGCCACATGGGCACTTTGATTGGTCTTCTCTAGCCAAAACTCTAGCACAACCACCACCCTCTCTTCCTCTCGCCCGCCACCCTCACTCTCTTTGTGTCGGTCTCTACCGCAACCAGTGCCCACCTCCCCCACCGCCACCTCCACCATCCCTATTGTAACATCCCAATTTTCAATTTGGATGTTATACATAGATCATCATATGCATATCATAATTTATTTGCATTTTGTTGCGATCCTAGAAATCCTAAGCAACTCAAGGACCCAAGGAGAGAGTTGGAGGTTTCCCAAAATTCATATTTGAATTTAATTCAAATTTGAAAAAAGGATCAATTTGATTTTAATATTTTTCTCTCCAATTATTTCCAATAATAAAAATAAATGAGGGAAGATAGTACGACTTCTTCAACCTAAGAGAAATATTGGAGAAAGAATTTTAAAATCAAATTATTATTTTATTTGCATTTTATTTGCTATTCTATTGGAATTAGAAAAAATGGCATTTTTTTGAAAATTGCATTTTGTCCATAAAATGTTCAACTTGTCCTAAATATTAGGTTTGGACGGTGGAAATTGTTTTTGGAATTTTTAGATTTTTTTATATTTATTTAGGATTTTTCTCTGCGGCAAAATTGTTTTAAAAAAAGAGTCTCTGAACCGACTGGGCCCGAGCCGGACTCATCGGAGTCCGGGGCCGCCTCGCCGCCGCCGACTCCTCCCCCAAGTCGGAGGAGGCCAGGACCCTCCTTATAAGCCGGGCCCGAGCCCCCCCTCTGCCCCTCGTCCCGCCAAGCCGCCGCCGCCGCCCCGTGCTGCTGCTGCCCCGCGTTGCGCCACTGCCGCCGTCCCGCACCGCGCCGCCGTCACCCCGCCACCGCAAAGCGCCACCGCCATCCAGATCCGCCGACCGGTTAACCTCGGTGAACCGGTAAGAACCGCCCGGTTCTTTTCGTTTTTGTTTTTGGTTTTTTTCCGGCTCGGTAGTTAGGTCGGCTTATTTTCTTTAGGTTTACCTATTTAACGAACGTCCGTTCGTTCGTTCGTTTTAACGAACGAATTTTGTTAGATTAGTACTGTTAATGAACGTTCGCGCGGTATATTTTTTCTTTTTAGTTTTATTTCCAGCCGGTGACCTATCCGCGAATAATTTTCTCGCGATTTAGCCCTTGATCTTAAAACTAGTGTATCTTTTTGCTCATTTGTCCAAATTAGATGAAACCAGCGCCTAAATCATTGCAACAATCTGTTCTTTCCAGTTAACCAACTTGAACATGATTTTCATACTGTAAAATTTGTCTTTAGTTTAGATTACTAAACAATCTTGTTTCATTTTTTTCTCAAGTTTTGTTTCTCTGAGTTGTTTCTTTTTGCAAATCGTAGCTAATCACATGTACCTACTATTAAGATTAATCCAGACGATAATAATGTTGTTAGGTTTTACTTTCTGTTTAGTTTAGCCATTTGCTTGTTTTCTCGTTGTTTTCGTTTGAGTGATTGCTTGTGTATGCTACTATTTGTCTACGCTAGATTACCCGGAGTGCGAAGTTTGTTACTATGAATCTCTAGAGTCTGCAGATCGTCAGCAAGGCAAGTTACACTTTGATCATACTGTTCCCTACCCAGTTTTTACTATGCATTAGTATTGCTCCTCAAATATTTGCATGAGTAGGATTGGGAACATGTGGTTTGGTTGTAGTATTTGAGGGAGGAACCTAATACCTTTTGATTCACACCAGGAATATATGTTATGCTTTATTATTGCTTAGCCATGCTCGTAGACGGGGATTGGATAGTGATTCACATGGAAGTTATGAGAGCTATTACTCTCGGATAACATTAAGGTGGCAACTTTAATACACATCTGGGTGGATTTGTTGGGGCACTTGGGGAACCCAGTGTTGTCCATTAAGGGAAATCCCGGGGTATCCGTGTGATTTTTCCTCGGTTTGCCACCCAGGTTCAAAGGGATCATACGATATTTCATGACTAGAAACTTCCGTGTGCAGCCATAAACCATTATGGGCTCTGGCATAGTTGAGTAAGTTGTATGAGCTCTCAAAGAGGTGGACTAGCAGATGTAGAGGGAACGTAGGTGTACTGGTCTGCCCGGAGTAGAGAGTTAATGCTTCAGAAAGACCATGTCTCGATCTTGTGATCATGGATGCGGTCGAGTCTTGTGGGGAAAAGTGCGCAACCTCTGCAGAGTGTATTAAACTAATCATGGTTAGCCGTGTCCCCGGTTATGGACATCTTGAGTATCTAGAATTGGATATTATTGTTGATCTCATTGCTCTTTAGTTAATTGAACTGGGTTTAATGATGATATTGTTTAATTGGGATTAGAGTTGGGGGAACCTTCTCAAATATTTGGAACAACTTGGGAGTAGTTAAATAAATTTATTCCTTTGTTGTAGGAAAAAAATTAGCTTTATGCAAAATCATAAACTTAGAGCCTCCACCAGCCAAATGTTGCATGTAGATATAGTTCTTGCATTCATTGCTTTATAGTGTAACTCTGCCAGCATATTCAATATGCTGACCTACACGGCTGCAACATCTCATGTTGCAGACCACTCAGACAACAAATAAGATGCGATAGGTCATTGTCTTGCACTCATCTATGTCGTTGGAGTTGATGGACTCATTTACCTTCGAAGCTTTGGCAGTTATTTAGTTTAGATGGCCTTCAGCCATGATATTTATGTGTAATCATACTCTTTATAAGGACTCGATGTAATAAGTGTGTGATTGAACTCTGTTATAATTCCTTGAGTACTGTGCGTGTCAGCAATACCGATCCATGGATGACACTGATGCACAAAGACTTCGGTCCATTGGGATCATGGTCGCTACAAGATGGTATCAGAGCACACACTGACTCTAGGACGCGACCACTAGAATAAGCCACATGATTTCTCTTGTCTGCTCATTTCTAATTCTCCTCTATTTCTACTCTATACATGGCGACTCAGCCAGATGACGACACCCTTTCGGACGACACTTGAAGGAAGTCACTAAGTACCTAAACATCGGACTACCAAGCTTCACGTGGACTTTCTCTGCAACTATTCCAGAAGAGGAGCGCTGGAAGATCAAAGTTTGGGTACCTGGGAGGACATTTGCGCCAACAATGGAGCCTATTGATTTCTACCTTGATGCACCAAGCTGGAGTTTAGGAAAGAGCATGGAAGCCCATATCACCTTTGGACGCATATGTGAGGTGTATCACAAGGAGCTGAAAAATACCATTTACCAAATATGTGGCCGCCGAGACAAAGAATGGGAGATGATTCGTACCAGGAGGGATGGATCAATTGCAGCTTACATTCAGGAGATGGGTGATCATATTCGTCGACAAGAGAATCAACTATGTTTCAACATGAAGAATATCAAGAAGATGAGAAGAAGAACAACGAGCTAGAAGAGGAAATCAAGTTTACACGTGATGGATATGAGGAAGAAATTGTCGTACTACTGGAGAAGCATGAAGACCTGAAGAGGAAGCTAGGACTACCAGTGGAGAATCACAAGCGAGAACCAGCAAAGGAGATCCGTTCGGAGGAGTACATCATCTTGGACGACACCAACACGGATAGTGATGCAAATGATGACAGCGATGACAACTACGTTGATGAAGCTGGAGCAGATATCATGGAGTATTCCTCTGATCAAAATTTCTAGATGACCACCATTGTAACAAGTAGTATTCCTCCAAGTAGTTAGCAACGTTCGAGTTTGTAATCGTAGTTTAGATTGTTTGTGTTAACCTTGTGTGCAGTTGAATGAAGTGATTTGATTGTATTTTTCTCATGAGCATATGGGTAGTGAATCTCTCTTAGATCTTATTCTACTCTGTTTTCTCACCCCCTTCCAACCCATCAGATGCCTCTGAGACGTGACAATGGATTTTGCATTCCCATCGGAGCTCACTCAGTTGATCCAGCAGCAGAATACCTATATGCATATGCTAGTTCAGAACCAGAACCAAGGCAATAACAACAATAACAACAACCCACCGCCACCACCCCCTGTTGACAACCTAGCCCGTTTTCTGAGGTTGAATTTGCCGGTGTTCTCTAGTAGCATCGAACCAATTGTTGCAAATGATTGGCTCCGCAAGATTGGAAGAGAGCTGACCACTGCAGGATGCACATATGCAGAGAGAGTGCGCTCTGCTGCACATCAGCTTGATGGACCCGCAGCATCTTGGTGGGAGAATTTCACTGCCATTTACCCCATTGATACAGTTACATGGGATCAGTTTCAGCAGGATTTTCGCACCGCCCATGTTTCAGTAGGAGCTATGAGCATGAAGAAGTGCGAGTTTCGCAACTTGCGCAAAGGAGGTCGTATAGTGGGACAGTATGTGGATGAGTTTAGCAAGCTAGCACGCTATTCCCCGGATGATGTGGCCACAGATGCTGCAAAGCAGGAGAAGTTTCTTGAGGGACTCAATGATGAGCTGAGCATGCAGCTGATGGTGGCAACATTCAACAACTACCAAGAGTTGGTAGACAGGGTCCTCATGATAGAAGGCAAGCAACATCAGATTGACAATCGCAAGAGGAAGTATGGACATGGGAGGAACAATTTTGGAGCTCAGCAGAAGCCCTGCTATACCCCGTACTCGGGAGGACATACTCATAACCATGGAGGACACACGCACAACGGAGCAAGTTCGCACAACCACAGTGGCCCCAAGAATGGCAATGGGAATGGAGGAAGCAGCAGTCATAACCGTTCCAACACCTCAACACCAGCCAAGAGGGATCTGAGCCACATTACTTGTTTTAAGTGCCAGAAGACCGGACATTATGCCAATGATTGTCCTGAAGCTAATAATGGAAATGGCAATGGAGGTTCTGCAAAGAAGCCCAAACCCCTGACCAAAGGTCAGGTGAACCACGTCAGTGTGGAGGAGATTGAGGATCAACCCGATGCAGTTGCCGGTAAGTTTTTTGATTAATGCATTTACAACACTTGTTCTTTTCGATACTGGTGCATCACATTCATTCATATCAAGGGGATTTGTGGATAAGTATAAATTGCCAACCGTAGCCCTTAAGTCACCTATGTTAGTAAATTCCCAAGGACCGGAGTACATGGCTAGTAGGGGATGCTATCAGTTGCCAGTAACCATAGGTAGACACGTTTTCCCCACCGACCTGATTGTTCTGGAGTCACAAGGATTGGATGTGATACTAGGCATGGATTGGCTATCCAAGTTTGAGGGAAACATTGATTGCGCCAGTAAATAAATTCTTCTCACCACCTCAGAAGGAAAGGGGATCAAGTATGTATCCATGCATGCGCCGAGGAGGACTCAGGTGAATTCCTTAACATGAGTTGTTTAGGAGGAAGTACCAGTGGTGAAGGATTATCCCGACGTATTTCCGAAGGAGTTACCAGGCATGCCACCAGATCGAGACATTGAGTTTTTGATTGAGTTATTGCCAGGCATCGTACCAATATCAAAGAGATCATATCGGATGCCCGCAAAAGATCTGGAGGAAATTAAGAAGCAGATTAAGGAGTTACTGGAGAAAGGTTACATTTTCGACCAAGTTCATCACCTTGGGGAGCCCCAGTGCTTCTAGTGGAGAAGAAGGATGGATCTTTGAGGATGGTTGTTGATTATCGTGCGCTGAATGAGGTACGATCAAGAAAAAATACCCTCTGCCGATGATCAATGATTTGTTTGACCAACTGCAAGGAGCTAAAGTTTTCTCCAAGATCGATCTTCGATCAGGTTATCACCAGTTGAAGATCCGAGAGCAGGATATACCTAAGACGGCTTTTACCACAAGTTATGGGCTATATGAGTATACAGTTATGTCATTTGGTTTGACTAATGCCCCTGCCTATTTCATGAGTATGATGAACAAGGTGTTTATGGAGTTTCTGGATAACATCGTGGTGTTCATTGATGATATTTTGGTCTACTTGAAGAATGAAGAAGAGCATAAGGAGCATTTGCGCTTGGTTCTTGAGAAACTCAGAGAACATCAGTTGCATGCCAAGTTTAGCAAATGTGAGTTTTGGTTGAAGGAAGTTGGATTTCTTGGACATGTTATATCCGGAGAAGGAATAGCAGTAGACCCTACCAAGGTTGCTTCTATCACTAAATGGTTGGCACCCACCTCAGTGGGAGAGATCAGAAGTTTTCTTGGACTCACAGGTTATTATCGGAGGTTTATTGAGATTTTATCCAAGATTGCAAAGCCCATGATAGAGTTATTAAAGAAGGACACCAAGTTCAAATGGACTGAGGATTGTGAGGCCAGTTTTCAGGAGTTGAAGAAACGTTTGGTTACAGCCCCAGTGCTGATTCTCCCAGACCAGCGCAAGGATTTTCAAGTATACTGCGACACTTCCCGTCGAGGACTTGGAGGTGTTCTTATGCAGGAAGGAAGAGTTGTTTCATATGCCTCACGACATCTTCGACCTCATGAGTTGAATTATGCTACGCATGATTTGGAGTTAGCAGCCGTAGTGCATGCGCTCAAGACATGGAGACACTTTCTCATCGAAAACTATTGTGATGTATACACGGATCATAACAGTTTGAAATACATCTTCACGCAGAAAGAGTTGAACCTCAGGCAAAGGAGATGGTTGGATCTCATAAAGGATTATGACATGAGATTGCACTATCATCCCGGAAAGGCCAATGTCGTAGCAGATGCGTTGAGCCACAAGAGTTATGTTAACACGCTCATAACCGGAGGATTACCGAAGGAGCTAGCAGATGACCTTCGAGAGCTATGCTTGGAGATAGTTCCGAGAGGTTACGTTGCAGCATTGGAAATTTAGTCCACTTTGTTGGGTAAGATCAGAGAAGCCCATAAGACGGACAAGGAGATTGTTGAGATAAAGGAAATGATGAATAAAGGAAAGGCTAAAGGATTTTGTGAGGATGAGCACGACACCTTATGATTTGAGGATCATATTTATGTGTCTAATGACCCTGAGATCAGGAAGTTGATTCTTCAAGAGGCTCATGATTCGCCCTACTCGACTCACTTGGGCAACACCAAGATGTATCTGGATTTGAAGGAAAGTTTCTGGTGGACAGGAATGAAGAAGGATATTGCCGAGTATGTAGCAATATGTGATGTATGTCAGAGAGTAAAGGCAGAGCATCAGAAGCCAGCATGATTGCTATAGCCGTTGCCAATACCCGAATGGAAGTGGGATAAACTTGGCATAGATTTTATCACTGGATTACCCAGGACTCGTTCAGGCTATGACTCTATCTGGGTTGTAGTTGATCGCTTGACGAAAGTAGCCCATTTCATCCCGGTGAAGACAACTTATACGTGTTGGAAATATGCCCTAGAGGCAATAATAAAATGGTTATTATTATATTTCCTTGTTCATGATAATTGTCTATTGTTCATGCTATAATTGTGTTATCCGGAAATCGTAATACATGTGTGAATACATAGACCACAACATGTCCCTAGTAAGCCTCTAGTTGACTAGCTCGTTTATCAATGGATGGTTACGGTTTCCTGACCATAGACATCGGATGTCATTGATAACGGGATCACATCATTGGTAGAATGATGTGATGGACAAGACCCAATCCTAAGCATAGCACAAGATCGTGTAGTTCGTTTGCTGGAGCTTTTCTAATGTCAAGTATCATTTCTTTAGACCATGAGATCGTGTAACTCCCGGATACCGTAAAAGTGCTTTGGGTGTACCAAACGTCACAACGTAACTGGGTGGCTATAAAGGTATACAACATGTATCTCCGAAAGCGTCTATTGGGTTGACACGAATCGAGACTGGGATTTGTCACTCCGTATGACGGAGAGGTATCTCTGGGCCCACTCGGTAATGCATCATCATAATGAGCTCAATGTGACCAAGTGGATGGTTACGGGATCATGCATTGCGGTACGAGTAAAGTGACTTGCCGGGAACGAGATTGAACGAGGTATTGGGATACCGACGATCGAATCTCGGGCAAGTAACGTACCGATTGACAAAGGGAATTGTATACGGGATTACTTGAATCCTCGACATCGTGGTTCATTCGATGAGATCGTCATGGAAAATGTGGGAGCCAACATGGGTATCTAGATCCCCCTGTTGGTTATTGACCGGAGAGTCGTCTCGGTCATGTCTGCGTGTCTCCCGAACCCGTAGGGTCTACACACTTAAGGTTCGGTGATGCTAGGGTTGTAGAGATATTAGTATGCGGTAACCCGAAAGTTGTTCGGAGTCCCGGATGAGATCCCAGACGTCACGAGGAGTTCCGGAATGGTCCGGAGGTGAAGTTTTGTATACAAGAAGTCCAGTTTCGGCCACCGGGAAAGTTTCGGGGTCACCGGTATTGTACCAGGACCACCGGAAGGGTCCCGGGGGTCCACCGGGTGGGGCCACCTATCCCGGAGGGCCCCATGGGCTGAGGTGGGAAGGGAACCAGCCCCTGGTGGGCTGGTGCGCCCCCTTGGGCCTCCCCTCGCGTCTAGGGTTGGAAACCCTGGGGGTAGGGGGCGCCCCACCTGACTTGGGGGGCAAGTTCCCCCCTTGGCCGCCGCCCCCCTTGAGATTGGATCTCTAGGGGCCGCCCCCCCAGGCCCCCTATATAAAGAGGGGGAAGGGAGGGCTGCGCACCCAAGCCCCTAGCGCCTCCCTCTTCCCCCGTAACACCTCTACCTCTTGCTGAGCTTGGCGAAGCCTGCCGAGATCGCTGCTGCTTCCACCACCACGCCATCATGCTGCTGGATCTCCATCAACCTCTCCTTCCCCCTTGCTGGATCAAGAAGGAGGAGACGTCTCTCCCAACCGTACGTGTGTTGAACGCGGAGGTGCCGTCCGTTCGGCGCTAGGGTCATCGGTGATTTGGATCACGACGAGTACGACTCCATCAACCCCGTTCTCTTGAATGCTTCCGCTCGTGATCTACAAGGGTATGTAGATGCACTCCTATCTCTCGTTGCTAGATGATTCCATACATTGATCTTGGTGATGCGTAGAATTTTTTTATTTTCTGCAATGTTCCCCAACAGTGGCATCATGAGCTAGGTCTATGTGTAGTTTCTATGCACGAGTAGAACACAAGATTGTTCTGGGCGTTGGTTTTGTCAATTTTCTTGACACTACTAGTCTTATCTTGTTTCGGCGGCATCGTGGGACGAAGTGTCCCGGACTGACCTGACACGTACGCTTACGTGAGACAGGTTCCACCGACTGACATGCACTAGTTGCATAAGGTGGCTAGCAGGTATCTGTCTCTCCCACTTTAGTCGGATCGGATTCAATGAAAAGGGTCCTTATGAAGGGTAAATAGAAATTGGCATATCATGTTGTGTTTCTTGCATAGGTAAGAAACGTTCTTGCTAGAAACCTATAGCAGCCACGTAAAAATATGCAACAACAATTAGAGGACGGCTAACTTGTTTTTGCAGCATATGCCTTGTGATGTGCCAAAAGGATGTGATGAATGAAATATATGTGATGTATGAGATTGATCATGTTCTTGTAATAGGAATGACGACTTGCATGTCGATGAGTATGACAACCGGCAGGAGCCATAGGAGTTGTCTTTATTTTTTGTATGACCTGCGTGTCATTGAATAACGCCATGTAATTACTTTACTTTATTGCTAAACCGTTAGCCATAGAAGCAGAAGTAATCATTAGCGTGACAACTTCATGAAGACACGATGATGGAGATCATGATGATGGAGATCATGGTGTCATGCCAGTGATGATGATGATCATGGCGCCCCGAAGATGGAGATCAAAAGGAGCAAAATGATATTGGCCATATCATGTCACTATTTGATTGCATGTGATGTTTATCATGTTTTTGCATCTTATTTGCTTAGAACGACGGTAGTAAATAAGATGGTCCCTCATAATAATTTCAAGAAAGTGTCCCCCCTAACTGTGCGCTATTGCGAAAGTTCGTTGTCTCAAAGCACCACGTGATGATCGGGTGTGATAGATTCTAACGTTCACATACAACGGGTGTAAGCCAGATTTACACATGCAAAACACTTAGGTTGACTTGACGAGCCTAGCATGTACAGACATGGCATCGGAACACAAGAGACCGAAAGGTCGAACATGAGTCATATAGAAGATACGATCAACATGAAGATGTTCACCGATGATGACTAGTCTGTCTCACGTGATGATTGGACACGGCCTAGTTGACTCGGATCATGGATCACTTAGATGGCTAGAGGGATGTCTATCTGAGTGGGAGTTCATTATATAATTTGATTAGATGAACTTAATTATCATGAACTTAGTCTAAAATCTTTGCAATATGTCTTATAGATCAAATGGCCCGCACTAATGTTGCCCTCAACTTCAATGCGTTCCTAGAGAAAACCAAGCTGAAAGATGATGGCAGCAACTATACGGACTGGGTCCGGAACTTGAGGATCATCCTCATAGCTGCCAAGAAAGCATATGTCCTAGATGCACCGCTAGGTGAAGCACCCGTTTTCCCAGCAACTCAAGACGTTATGAACGCCTGGCAGTCGTGTAGTGATGATTACTCCCTGGTTCAGTGCGGCATGCTTTACAGCTTAAAACCGGGGCTCCAAAAGCGTTTTGAGCAGCACGGAGCATATGAGATGTTCCAAGAGCTGAAAATGGTTTTCCAAGATCACGCCCGGGTCGAGAGATATGAAGTCTCCGACAAGTTCTATAGTTGTAAGATGGAGGAGAATGGTTCTGTCAGCGAGCACATACTCAAAATGTCTGGGTTGCACAAGCGCTTATCTCAGCTGGGAGTTAATCTCCCGGATGACACGGTGGTCGACAGAATCCTCCAGTCGCTCCCACCTAGCTACAAGAGCTTTGTGATGAATTTCAATATGCAGGGGATGGTGAAAACCATTCCTGAGGTATATTCAATGTTGCAATCAGCGGAGGTGGAGATCAAAAAGGAACATCAAGTGTTGATGGTCAATAAAACCACTAGTTTCAAGAAAGGCAAGGGTAAGAAGAACTTCAAGAAGGACGGCAAGGGAGTTGCCGCCCCCGGTAAGCCAGTTACCAGGAAGAAGCCAAAGCATGGACCCAAACCTGAGACTGAGTATTTTTATTGCAAGGTAAGCGGACACTGGAAGCAGAACTGCCCCAAGTACTTAGCGGACAAGAAGGCCGGCAACACCAAAGGTATATGTGATATAAATGTAATTGATGTGTACCTTACCAGTACTCGTAGTAACTCCTGGGTATTTGATACCGGTGCAGTTGCTCATATTTGTAACTCAAAACAGGAGCTACGGAATAAGCGGAGACTGGCGAAGGAGGAGGTGACGATGCGCGTCGGGAATGGTTCTAAGGTCGATGTGATCGCCGTCGGCAGGCTACCTCTACATTTACCTACAGGATTAGTTTTAAACCTCAATAATTGTTACTTAGTGCCAGCTTTGAGCATTAACATTGTATCTGGATCTCGTTTAATACGAGATGGCTATTCATTTAAATCCGAGAATAATGGTTGTTCTATTTATATGAGAGATATGTTTTATGGTCATGCCCCGCTGGTCAATGGTTTATTCTTAATGAATCTCGAACGTGATGTGACACATATTCATAGTGTGAATACCAAAAGATGTAAAGTTGATAACGATAGTCCCACATACTTGTGGCACTGCCGCCTTGGTCACATTGGTGTCAAACGCATGAAGAAGCTCCATGCTGATGGACTTTTGGAGTCTCTTGATTACGAATCATTTGACACATGCGAACCATGCCTCATGGGCAAAATGACCAAGACTCCGTTCTCCGGAACAATGGAGCGAGCAACCAACTTATTGGAAATCATACATACTGATGTGTGCGGTCCAATGAGTGTTGAGGCTCGCGGAGGCTATCGTTATGTTCTCAGTCTCACTGATGACTTAAGTAGATATGGGTATGTCTACTTGATGAAACACAAGTCTGAGACCTTTCAAAAGTTCAAGGAATTTCAGAATGAGGTAGAGAATCAGCGTGACCGAAAAATAAAGTTCTTATGATCGGATCGTGGGGGAGAATATTTAAGTCACGAATTTGGTACACACTTAAGGAAATGTGGAATCGTTTCACAACTCACGCCGCCTGGAACACCTCAGCGTAACGGTGTGTCTGAACATCGTAATCGCACTCTATTGGATATGGTGTGATCTATGATGTCACTCACTGATTTACCGCTATCATTTTGGGGATATGCTCTAGAGACAGCTACATTCACTTTAAATAGGGCACCGTCTAAATCCGTTGAGACGACACCGTATGAATTATGGTTTGGGAAGAAACCTAAGCTGTCGTTTCTAAAAGTTTGGGGATGCGATGCTTAGGTCAAGAAACTTCAACCTGAAAAGCTCAAACCCAAGTCGGAAAAATGCGTCTTCATAGGATACCCTAAGGAAACCATTGGGTATACCTTCTACCTCAGATCCGAAGGCAAGATCTTTTTTGCCTAGAACGGGTCCTTTCTGGAGAAAGAGTTTCTCTCGAAAGAAATAAGTGGGAGGAAAGAAGAAATCGATGAAGTACTGCCTCTTCAACCTGAAAGTAGCGCAGCTCAGGAAGATGTTCCTGTGGTGCTTGCACCAGATAGAGAGGAAGTTAATGACGATGATCAAGGTACTTCGGATCAAGTTGCTACTGAACTTCGTAGGTCCACAAGGACACGTTCCACACCAGAATGGTATGGCAACCCTGTTCTAGAAATCATGTTGTTAGACAACGGTGAACCTTCGAACTATGAAGAAGCGATGGCGGGCCCAGATTCCAACAAATGGCTTGAAGCCATGCAATCTGAGATAGGATCCATGTATGAAAACAAAGTATGGACTTTGACAGACTTGCCCGATGATCGGCGAGCAATAGAAAATAAATGGATCTTTAAGAAGAAGACAGACGTGGATGGTAATGTTACCATCTATAAAGCTTGACTTGTCGCTAAGGGTTATCGACCAGTTCAAGGGGTTGACTATGATGAGACCTTCTCACTCGTAGCGAAGCTTAAGTCCGTCCGAATCATGTTAGCAATTGCCGCATTCTACGATTATGAGATATGGCAAATGGACGTCAAAACGGCATTCCTTAACGGCTTTCTTAAGGAAGAATTGTATATGATGCAGCCGGAAGGTTTTGTTGATCCTAAGAATGCTAACAAGGTATGCAAGCTCCAGCACTCCATCTATGGGTTGGTGCAAGCATCTCGGAGTTGGACCATTCGCTTTAATGAAATGATCAAAGCGTTTTGGTTTATGCAGACTTATGGAGAAGCCCGCGTCTAGAAGAAAGTGAGTGGGAGCTCTGTAGCATTTCTCATATTATATGTAGATGACATACTTTTGATGGGAAATGATATAGAACTTTTGGACAACATTAAGGCCTACTTGAATAAGTGTTTTTCAATGAAGGACCTTGGAGAAGCTGCTTACATATTAGGCATCAAGATCTATAGAGATAGATCGAGACGCCTCATAGGTCTTTCACAAAGCACATACCTTGATAAGATATTGAAGAAGTTCAATATGGATCAGTCCAAGAAAGGATTCTTGCCTGTGTTGCAGGTGTGTAATTGAGCTCGGCTCAATGCCCGACCACGGCAGAAGATAGAGAAAAGATGAGTGTCATCCCCTATGCCTCGGCTGTAGGGTCTATTATGTATGCCATGCTGTGTACCAGACCTGATGTAAACCTTGCCGTAAGTTTGGTAGGAAGGTACCAAAGTAATCCCGGCACATGGAACACTGGACAGCGGTCAAGAATATCCTGAAGTACCTGAAAAGGACTAAGGATATGTTTCTCATTTATGGAGGTGACGAAGAGCTCGTCGTAAAGGGTTACATCGACGCTAGCTTCGACACAGATCTGGATGACTCTAAGTCACAAACCGGATACATGTATATTTTGAATGGTGGGGCAGTAAGCTGGTGCAGTTGCAAGCAAAGCGTCATGGCGGGATCTACATGTGAAGCGGAGTACATGGCAGCCTCGGAGGCAGCACATGAAGCAATCTGGATGAAGGAGTTCATTACCGACCTAGGAGTTATTCCCAATGCGTCGGGGCCGATGACTCTCTTCTGTGATAACACTGGAGCCATTGCCCTTGCCAAGGAGTCCAGGTTTCACAAGAAGACCAGGCACATCAAGCGTCGCTTCAACTCCATTCGTGAAAATGTTCAAGATGGAGACATAGATATTTGTAAAGTGCACACAGATCTGAATGTCGCAGATCCGTTGACTAAACCTCTTCCGCGAGCAAAACATGATCAACACCAGAACTCTATGGGTGTTCGATTCATCACACGGTAACTAGATTATTGACTCTAGTGCAAGTGGGAGACTGTTGGAAATATGCCCTAGAGGCAATAATAAAATGGTTATTATTATATTTCCTTGTTCATGATAATTGTCTATTGTTCATGCTATAATTGTGTTATCCGGAAATTGTAATACATGTGTGAATACATAGACCACAACATGTCCCTAGTAAGCCTCTAGTTGACTAGCTCGTTTATCAATGGATGGTTACGGTTTCCTGACCATAGACATCGGATGTCATTGATAACGGGATCACATCATTGGTAGAATGATGTGATGGACAAGACCCAATCCTAAGCATAGCACAAGATCGTGTAGTTCGTTTGCTGGAGCTTTTCTAATGTCAAGTATCATTTCTTTAGACCATGAGATCGTGTAACTCCCGGATACCGTAAGAGTGCTTTGGGTGTACCAAACATCACAACGTAACTGGGTGGCTATAAAGGTATACTACAGGTATCTCCGAAAGCGTCTGTTGGGTTGACACGAATCGAGACTGGGATTTGTCACTCCGTATGATGGAGAGGTATCTCTGGGCCCACTCGGTAATGCATCATCATAATGAGCTCAATGTGACCAAGTGGTTGGTTGGATCATGCATTGCGGTATGAGTAAAGTGACTTGCCGGTAACGAGTTTGAACGAGGTATTGGGATACCGATGATCGAATCTCGGGCAAGTAACATATCGATTAACAAAGGGAATTGTATACGGGATTACTTGAATCCTCGACATCATGGTTCATTCGATGAGATAGCATGGAACATGTGGGAGCCAACATGGGTATCCAGATCCCGCTGTTGGTTATTGACCGGAGAGTCATCTCGGTCATGTCTGTGTGTCTCCCAAACTCGTAGGGTCTACACACTTAAGGTTCGGTGACGCTAGGGTTGTAGAGATATTAGTATGCGGTAACTCGAAAGTTGTCCGGAGTCCCGGATGAGATCCCGGATGTCACGAGGAGTTCCGGAATGGTCCGGAGGTGAAGTTTTGTATATAGGAAGTCCAGCTTCGGCCACCAGGAAAGTTTCGGGGTCACCAGTATTGTACCGGGACCACCGGAAGGGTCCCGGGGGTCCACCGGGTGGGGCCACCTATCCCGGAGGGCCCCATGGGCTGAAGTGGGAAGGGAACCAGCCCCTGGTGGGTTGGTGCGCCCCCCTTGAGCCTCCCCCCGCGCCTAGGGTTGGAAACCCTGTGGGTGGGGGGCGCCCCACCTGACTTGGGGGGCAAGTTCCCCCCTTGGCCGCCGCACCCCCCTTGAGATTGGATCTCTAGGGGCCGGTGCCCCCCTAGGGCCCCTATATAAAGAGGGGGGAGGGAGGGTTGCGCACCCAAGCCCCTGGCGCCTCCCTCTTCCCCCGTAACACATCTCCCTCTCGCTGAGCTTGGTGAAGCCCTGCCGAGATCGCTGCTGCTTCCACCACCGCGCCGTCGTGCTGCTGGATCTCCATTAACCTCTCCTTCCCCCTTGCTGGATCAAGAAGGAGGAGACGTCTCTCCCAACCGTACATGTTTTGAACACGGAGGTGCCGTCCGTTCGGCGCTAGGATCATCGGTGATTTGGATCACGGCGAGTACGACTCCATCAACCCCGTTCTCTTGAACGCTTCCGCTCGCAATCTACAAGGGTATGTAGATGCACTCCTCTCTCTCGTTGCTAGATGACTCCATAGATTGATCTTGGTGATGCATAGAAATTTTTTATTTTCTGCAACGTTCCCCAACAATACGAGTGCTAAGTTGGCAAAGATATACATGACCAGGATCGTATGTCTGCATGGAGTTCCGAGGACCATCGTATCAGATAGAGGAACACAATTTACTTCAAAGTTTTGGAATCAGTTGCATGAAACTTTGGGTACCAGGCTAGAGTTTAGTACAACCTTTCATCCACAGACAGATGGACAGACCGAGAGAGTCAATCAGATTCTGGAGGACATGTTGAGAGCTTGTGCGCTAGATTATGAATCTAGTTGGGATGACAATTTGCCCGATGCAGAGTTCTCCTATAACAATAGTTATCAAGCCAGTTTGAAGATGGCCCCTTTCAAAACCTTGTACGGAAGGAGGTGCAGGACACCGTTACTGTTGGATGAAGTTGGAGATCGACAGTTGTTCGGACCAGACTTAATCAAAGACTCTGAAGAGAAGGTTAAGTTGATTCGAGACAGACTCAAGGTAGCCCAGTCCAGGCAGAAGAGTTATGCGGATACTAAACGCAAGGAAATAGCTTACGAAGTCGGAGATATAGCATATCTTCGTGTGTCCCCACTCCGAGGAGTTAAACATTTTAGAGTTAAGGGAAAGCTAGCACCACGTTTTGTGGGACACTACAGAGTTTTGGAACGCATGTGAGAAGTTGCGTACATGTTGGAATTGCCAGAAGGATTGTCAGGAGTTCATGATGTGTTTCACGTTTCCCAGTTGAAGAAGTGCCACGCTGAGATGACAGATATTCCTCTAAGAGATACAGTGTCACTTGAAGCAATTTAGTTGGATAGTGACCTGACCTATGAAGAGAAGCCAGTCAAGATTCTCGAGTTTTCTAGTCGAGTTACTCGCAGCAAGGTTATCTAGTTCTGCAAAGTTCAGTGAAGCCACCATACCGAGGAGGAAGCCACCTGGGAGCGAGAAGAAGATCTTGGCAAGGACCACCCAAACCTTTTTGCTAACCAACCCGAATCTCGAGGGCGAGATTCATCTGAAGGGGGGTAGGTTTATAACATCCCACTTTTCAATTTGAATATTATACATAGATCATCATATGCATATCATAATTTATTTGCATTTTGTTGCGATATTAGAAATCTTAAGCAACTTAAGGACCCAAGGAGAGAGTTGGAGGTTTCCCAAAATTCATATTTGAATTTAATTCAAATTTGAAAATAGGATCAATTTGATTTTATTTTTTTCTCTTTAATTATTTCCAATAATAAAAATAAATGAGGGAAGATAGTATGACTTTTTCAACCTAAGAGAAATATTGGAGAAATAATTTTTAAATCAAATTATTATTTTATTTGCATTTTATTTGCTATTTTATTGGAATTAGAAAAAAAAATTGCATTTTTTTTGAAAATTGCATTTTAGTCCAGAAAAATGTTCAACTTGTCCTAAATATTAGGTTTAGAAAATTGTTTTTGGAATTTTTAGATTTTTTTTATAATTATTTAGGATTTTTCTCTGTGGCGAAATTTTTTGTTTTTAAAAGAGTCTCCGGACCTACTGGGCCAAAGCCCAGCCGGCCCACGCGAGCGCCGCCTCCTTCCTCCGCGACGGAGCCATGCCCGAGCTGGACTCGTCGGAATCCGGGGCCGCCCCACCGCCGCTGAACCCTTTCCCAAGTTAGAGGAGGCCGGGACTGTCCTTATAAGCCGGGCCCGACCCTCCCTCTGCCCCTCGTCCTGCCCCGCCGCTGCAGCCCTCCGCCGAGCACCGCCACCGTCGCATGCACCGCGTTGCCGCCGCCAAGCTGCCGCCGCCGCCCCGTGCTGCTACTGCCCCGCGCTGCGCCACCGCCACCGTCCCGCCCCGCGCCGCCGTCGGCCCGCCGCCGATAGGAGCCTCCGCCGCCGCAAAGCGCCGCCGCCGTCCCGATCCGCCGCCGCCGCCGACCGGTTAACCCAGGTGAACCGGTAAGAACTGCCCGGTTCTTTTCAATTTTTGTTTCTAGTTTTTTTTCCGGTTCGGTAGTTAGATCGGTTTATTTTTTTAGGTTTACCTATTTAACGAACGTCCGTCCGTTTGTTCGTTTTAACAAACGGTTTTTGTCAGATTAGTTCTGTTATTGAACGTTCGCGCGGTAGATTTTTTTTCCTTTTAGTTTTATTTTTGGTCAGGGACCTATCTACGAATAGTTTTCTCGCGATTTAGCCCCTGATCTTAAAACTAGATGAAACCAGCGCCTAAATCATTGCAACGATCTGTTCTTTCTAGTTAACCAACTTGAACATGATTTTCATACTGTAAAATTTGTCTTTAGTTCAGATTACTAAACAATCTTGTTTCGTTCGTTTCTCGAGTTTTGTTTCTCCGTTTGAGTTGTTTCTTTTTACAAATCGTAGCTAATCACATGTACCTACTGTTAAGATCTAATCCACACGATAATAATGTTGTTAGGTTTTACTTTCTGTTTAGTTTAGCCGTTTGCTTGTTTCGTGTTTGATTTGGATCTTTCTCGTTTTCTCGTTGTTTTCGTTTGAGTGATTGCTTATGTATGCTACTGTTTTTTCTATGCTAGATTACTTGGAGTGCGAAACTTGTTACTACGAATCTCTAGAGCTTGCAGTTCGTCAGCAAGACAAGTTACACTTTGATCATATTCTTCTATACCCAGTTTTTACTATGCATTAGTATTGCTCCTCAAATATTTGCATGAGTAAGATTGGGAACATGTGGTTTGGTTGTAGTATTTGAGGTAGGAACCTAATAACTTTTGATTCACCCTAGGAATATACATTATGCTTTATTATTGCTTAGCCATGCTCGTAGACGGGGATTGGATATTGATTCACATGGAAGTTATGAGAGCTATTAATCTTGGATAACATTAAGGTGACAACTTTAATACACATCTGGGTGGATTAGTTGGGGTACCCGGGGAACCCAGTGTTGTCCATTAAGGGAAATACAGGGGTATCCGTGTGATTTTTCCTCGGTTCGCAACCCAGGTTCAAAGGGATCATATGATATTTCATGACTAGAAACTTCCGTGTGCAGCCACAAGCCATCTATGGGCTCTGTCATAGTTGAGTAAGTTGTATGAGCGCTCGAAGAGGTGGACTAGCAAATATAGAGGGAAAGTAGGTGTACCGGTCTGCACGGAGTAGAGAGTTAATGCTTCACAAAGACTATGTATCGATCTTCCGATCATGGATGCGGTCGAGTCTTATGGGGAAAAGTGTGCAACCTCTGCAGAGTGTATTAAACTAATCATGGTTAGCCGTGTCCCCGGCTATGGACATCTTGAGTATCTGAAATTGGATATTATTTTTGATCTCATCACTCTTTAATTAATTAAATTGGGTTTAATAATGATATTGTTTAATTGAGATTTGAGTCGGTGGAACCTTCTCAAATATTTGAAACAACTTGGGAGTAGTTAAATAAATTTATTTCTTTGTTGTAGGAAAAAAATTAGCTTTATGCAAAATCATAAACTTAGAGCCTCCACCAGCCAAATATTGCATGTAGATATAATTCTTGCATTCATTGCTTTACAGTGTAACTCTGCCAGCATATTCAATGTGCTGACCTACACGGCTGCAACGTCTCATGTTGCAGACTACTCAGACGACGAATAAGGTGTGATAGTTCTTTGTCTTGCACTCAGCTATGCCGTTGGAGTTGATGGACTCATTTACCTTCGAAGCTTCCGCAGTTATTTAGTTTAGATGGCTTTCAGCCATGATATTTATGTGTAATCTTACTTTCTATGAGGACTTGATGTAATAAGTGTATGATTGAACTTTGTTATAATTCCTCAAGTACTGTGCGTGTCAGTATTGCCGATCCAGGGATGACACTGATGCACAAAGACTTCGGTCCATTGGGATCGTGGTCGCTATACCTACCATCTCCCCTCCCCTCAACTTGCCTCCCTGATTTGTGTTTGGAAAGTATCTCCACGCCATGGACATCATCACGCCTCCCCTCTAGCAGAGAAAGAAGGGTTGTCCGAGGCACATCCCCAGGAGCTCCTTGTGCCACCCACGCTTCCTCTACGAGCGCCTCCACAAGCAGACGGGTTTCGGGACGCCAGGAGCTCCTCCGGCTTCCACACCGGTGGCGCTAACAACGGTTGCTCACCTGCGCCACTCGCGATTCCTTTACGAGCGCCGCCACGCACGCACCGCGTCGACCCCGGCAAGTTTCAAGAGGGGGGGGGGGGGGGTGGAGGTGAGTAGGGTGGCTGTTGTCTCCCCGCACGCGTTATTCAACGCCGTAGGCTCTGCAGCTGATCGTCATAGTGGGGCAGGGAAGAGGACAGGGTCGGCGGCACCACATGACGGCTGGCTTGTGGATGCTCGGATCCGTCGATCGAAGCTGAGGGGGTGGAAGAAGGGGGGGAGGGGGCACGTCGGCGCAGAGGAAGGTGGAGTGGGGCCATGGCACGACACCGACGGGAGAAGATGGAGGTGATGGTTGCCGGCGAGGGAGATGGGAGGTGATCAGGCGTTCTTGTAGAGTGTGCTGGGCTGGGCTCGGGTTTGGCCAGAAAAGACCAATCAAAATGTCCCCGTGCCTTTTTTTTCCAGCTAAGCCAGCTCTTTCGAGGGAGACCCATCTGTCATAAACGTGTTTAAAGCGCTCTTATCCATCAATTAGTGGTTTACGCAAAAAAATAATTTATTATAGACATTGTGTTTTTTGTAAAGAAAAACAAATCATAGAACCATTTTTTCGGCAAACCCGTCCCTCGATGCGGTGGGTTCCTGCAATTCCTAGATCTGCAGAAGTTGGAGGCAGAGCATATGCGCATGTTATGTTTGCGCTTTGGCCTACGAGAACCCGCCATTTCTGACCTCTTGCTACGCTCGTCGCATCATCACCATGCTGGCGCTGACTTCGGCAATTAAAAACTAACAGAGGCCAGTGGAACTGATACCCGAGCAGGCATCGCCATCGGGCTATCACAAGAGTCAAAAATACGAAGACACCGACGCGGTTGGCGTCGGCACTCCCGCGCGGAAGCAGCATCGGATCGCACGCTACGTAGCTCCAATGGCGCCACTTCCTCGTCTCCTCCTTCTGGTGGCCCTTCTCCTCGTCGCCGTCACCGGCGAGGCGGACGCCGGTGGCGCTGGCTACGGCCACGCGCACTACGACCGCGTCTTCAGCTTCGGCGACTCGCTCACCGACACCGGCAACTCGGCCATCCTCCCGATCACCGCCGGGGGGCCCTTCACCAACCCGCCTTACGGGCAGACCCACTTTGGCCGACCCAACGGCAGGGCCTCCGACGGCCGCCTCGTCATCGACTTCATCGGTAAAGATCACTTAACAACCATTCAGAGATGCGTTGACCTGCACCACTGATGATGCAAGCTCACAATTATGTGCTGTGGGGATGCAGTGGAGTCGCTGGGGTTGCCACCGCCAACTCCGTACCTCGCCGGCAAGACCGCGGTCGACTTCCTGCACGGCGCGAACTTCGCGGTGGGCGGCGCGACGGCGCTTGACCCAGCCTTCCTGCAGAGCAGAGGGATCACGTCGTTCGTGCCGGTCTCTCTCAGCAACCAGACGAGCTGGTTCAACGGCGTTTTGCAGCTTCTCGACTCCACAGGCAACGGTATGCAATGTATATCACGGTTCTTGATTCATCACAGATATCCGCCAATTCCATTTTCATTATGTTTTGTGGAATTCATTCGGGGTTGCTGGTCGAGCCAGAGATCTCCAACTAGCTCAGCTCATGCGGTTGTACGCGCGAGTCCTCGAAAACCTTTGATTAGGTGAGAGAGTTGTATTGCAGGGCAGCGCAAGATCATGGCGAGCTCCCTCTTGTACATGGGAGAGATCGGATTCAACGACTACTCTTTCGTCGCCGTCTTCGGCAACGGCACCGTCGGCCTGGCGCAGAGTTTGGTGCCGCACATCGTCGGCGCCGTCCGTTCGGTCCTCACCGTAAGCACTCCGGCCGGTCAACTCAGCTCACCGCACGCCCCCCCCCCCCCAACCTAATCATAATTAATAGACTAACATAAGTCGGCAGCGCTTTTCAATTTAAGCCACTTGTGCCGTTGAATGCAGGGCGCGATCGGTGTTGGAGCGCGGACGATGGTGGTGGCGGGGATGATACCGATGGGGTGCGAGCCGGAGCTGCTGGCCCTGCTACCCGGCGGCGCGGGCGATTACTACGACCGGGCGTCCGGCTGCATCGCGCGGTTCAACCAGCTCGCCCAGCTGCACAACCGCGCGCTGAAGCGCATGCTCTGCCAGCTCCGGCGAGACCACCCCGGCACGGCCATCCACTACGCCGATCTGTACCGCCCCATCACCGCAGTCGTCTCCTCGCCCAGAAAATACGGTGCGGCATGCCACGCCTTTCCTCTCTCCAGTTGACGCGCATGCTATCGGCTTCTGTTCTAACTACCATATTGTTTTTCTTGGCACGCATCGTGTGTATATCTGTGGCAGGATTCGGCGACATGCCCTTGGCAGCGTGCTGCGGCGGCGGCGGGGGGCCGTACAACTTCAACTTCACATTCTTTTGCGGCACTCCGGCGGCGACCGCGTGCGCCGATCCGTCGAGGTCCGTTTCGTGGGATGGGATCCATTACACGGAGGCTGCAAATAGGTTCGTTGCCCACGCCATGCTGAGGGGATTGTAATGAGCCATCAACGAAGAAAACGCAAACAAGGTCCGGACAGCACATATTGAGTTTTTTTTTAATATCAGTACAGACACAAGCGCTTACACGCGCATATATTAAGTTGTTGGTGGTGTAGAGATGTAACTGGAAAAAAAAAGTCCGTAAATTATACATTTTTTTCTAAAGAATACATTGTTTTTTTTTAACGAAGGCAATTTTTTTACCTCATTCATGGATTATAAAATGGGAAAAGAGTTAAAGTTTTGTGTTGCAAAGGTGTTACAACCCAAAAAATATAAAGGCCTACTCTCGCGGCATGATGGAATGCATTGCACTAGTGCAGAGCTGTTCTGTTAAGGCCCCTTATCACCCACCCAAACGATAAACTATGTGTGATTATGACATTAACAACGGTGCAAAAATTAAACTGTCTCCTAGAAATAAAACATGTGCAATCGCCAGCACATCTCGCATGACTGGGGAAGAAATCTGTACAATTCCATGCACAAAGTTCTACTGAAAGAAGTGTGTGCGATGAACTGAACTATCACACGTGATCGTGGAAAGAAAACTGCGTGCGATTTAATGTATATGGTTTATAGAAGGACGCGTGTGCGACGAACTAAGCTATCACATATATTTTGGCTAAATGAACCGTGTGTGCTACGCAACACACGGCTGTACTGAACACAACTGTATGTGATGACGTGAACCATCTCACACATAACTTTTGAATGTATCATGTGCAATTTACAACAGACCGTGTGAGATATATTTACCATCACGGACAATTACATCTAAGAAGTCGTGTGTGACGATGTTCGCACAATTTTAATAGTAGAAAGTTTTTCAGGTTGCACGTTGACCTCTACCTGTCGCATGAAATATTTAAAACATACATAAAGACAGTAAATAATAAAGGAACATATGTTCAGAGGTTCTTAATTAACGAAATATTAAAACATATTTACATAGGTAAAATGTGATAGAACTACATAGTGGCATCATCTTCCGCTTCGACGCTAGCTAAGAACGCTCGGCCGACAACCATGCGGTCAACTGCCACATCCACTGCTTCGATTGACTACGCCATGGCGGCTTCGGGGCAGTGACAATGTCGACTACTGCAATGAAATGGTTTGCAATGGGGACGTGTGAGGGAGTCCTGGACTGTGGGGTGAGGGAGTCCTGGATTAAGGGGTCCTCGAACAGCCGGACTATATACCTTGGCCGAACTGTTGGGTTATGAAGATACAAGATTGAAGACTTCGTCCCGTGTCCGGATGGGACTCTCCTTTGCGTCGAAGGCAAGCTTGGCAATTCGGATATATAGATCTCCTTCTCCGTAACCGACTCTGTGTAACCCTAGCCCCCTCCGGTGTCTATATAAACCGGAGGGTTTAGTCCGTAGGACAACAACAATCATAATCATAGGCTAGCTTCTAGGGTTTAGCCTCTACGATCTCGTGGTAGATCAACTCTTGTAATACTCATATCATCAAGATCAATCAAGCAGGAAGTAGGGTATTACCTCCATCGAGAGGGCCCGAACCTGGGTAAAACATTGTGTCCCCTGCCTCCTGTTACCATTAGCCTTAGACGCACAGTTCGGGACCCCCTAACCGAGATCCGCCGGTTTTGACACCGACATTGGTGCTTTCATTGAGAGTTCCACCGTGTCGTCGCGATAAGGCTCGATGGCTCCTTCAATCATCTTCAACGATGTAGTCCAGGGGGAGGTTTTCCTTCCCGGACAGATCTTTGTATTCGGCGGCTTCGTACTGCGGGCCAACTCGCTTGGCCACCTGGAGCAGATCGATAGCTACGCCCCTGGCCATCAGGTCAGGTTTGGAAGCTTGAACTATACTGCCGATATCCGCGGAGACTTGATCTTCGACGGATTCAAGCCCATGCCAGGTACGCCGAACAGTCGCGACGAGCTTGACTTAGATCTGCCATCAGTCAGTGTATGGGAGATCGCACCTGCGGCGGCCCCGGGAATCAATCCGGATCATATTGCTCCTTTCGGGGACGGGTGGATGGACCCCGCCACGGAGGCTGCACACTCGTCGCCGTTGGAGCCGAACATTGATCCCACCTCCTGTAAGGATGGCGTCATCGGACCCTCGGACTCGTCTCCGGCTACAGGATCCGAACCGCGTACGCCCGTGCCTATTGAATCTGATTGGGCACCGGTCATGGAGTTCACCTCCGCGAATATTTTTCAGCACTCGCCCTTGGGTGACGTGCTAAATTCGTTAAAGTCTCTTTCCTTATCAGGAGACGCTTGGCCGAACTATGTCCGGCTCGAGTGGGACACGGACAACGACGAAATTCGTTCCCCACCCACCACCCACTTCATAGCCACTGTCGATGACCTAACCGACATGCTCGATTTCGACTCCGAAGACGTCGACGGTATTTACGACGATGCAGGATAAGAACAGGAACCACCGCCCTCTGGGCGCTGGACTACCACCTCATCATATGATATATATAAATGGTGGACACACCAAAAGAAGGCGATGGTGATGATGCAACGAAGGATAATCCCCTCGATAATCCCCTCGATAAATCCCGCCACAGTAAAAATAGCGACAACACCGCAAGAAATAATAATACCCCGGTTGACTCCAGAGGAAACGACGACCCCATGGACCCAGCGATGGAGCAAGATGAGCCAGGGGATGGTGAACATAGTCCAGAGCCGACGTCAGATGACGCTGATCCCGAGGGTAAAATTCACCAACCTATCTCCGGAGAGGAGAACAGTCCAGACGATGATGCACTCATCATCCTAGAAAAACTCTTGGAACAAGAGAACCTCCGCAGAAGGCTTATTGCCACCGCGAGGAGCCTAAAGAAGCAGAAGCAAAGGCTTAAAGCCGCGTAGGATATGCTCAACCGCAAGCGGAACAAAGTGCTTGACACTGAAGAAAAATACGGCGGCGATCGTCACACAAAGAGCTATCCAAAGCGCAAGGTGCTGCCCGAATTCGACGACGAGGCCATAGAGCCCATTCAGCCAAAAACGACCGATCAGCCGGACAGACCACCCCGTGGCCGCGACAGTACGGCTAATGATGCCGCACACAAGTCAGCACACGATTTACGTGAGCTCCTGGACAAGAAGTCCGGTATGGCCAGGTCCATCTATGGATCTAGGAAGCGCGCTTCGACAGAGGATCAGAGCTACCAAAACGATCACATTGATCGAATACCACCCAGGAATCAGCACCGAACACAACAACCGTCGACATTATGCCACGACACGTCCAAATACAAGGGTGCCACACACCCCCTGTGCTTCACCGATGAGGTGCTGGACCATGAATTTCCGGAAGGATTTAAACCCGTGAATATAGAGGCATACGACGGAACGACAGACCCTGGGGTCTGGATTGAGGACTTTATCCTTCATATCCACATGGTTCACGGAGATGATCTCCACGCCATTAAATACCTACCCCTCAAGTTGAAAGGGCCAGCTCGGCACTGGTTGAAAAGCCTTCCTGAAAACTCAATTGGAAGTTGGGAAGAACTTGAGGATGCCTTTAGGGCCAATTTTCAAGGGACCTATGTCCGACCTCCAGATGTAGACGACTTAAGTCACATAATTCAATAGCCCGGAGAGTCAACCCGAAAACTCTGGAACAGATTTCTTACTAAGAAGAATCAAATCGTTGATTGCCCGGACGCCGAAGCCTTAGCGGCCTTCAAACATAGTATCCAGGACGAATGGCTTACCAGACACCTCGGCCAAGAAAAGCCAAGGACAATGGCAGCCTTAACAAGCCTTATGACCCGCTTTTGCGCGGGCGAGGACAACTGGCTGTCTCGTAGCTGCACCAGCGACCCAGGCACATCCGAAGTCAGGGATGGCATCAGGAAGTCACGACGCAACAAAAACAAGCATCAAAACAATGATGACAGCCCAGAGAACACGATGGTCAACGCCGGATTCAGGGGCTCTCGACCCGGTCAATGGAAGAAGCCATTTAAAGGCAGCAGAGATGGACCGTCCACCCTAAACAAAATTCTAAACAAATTATGTCAGATTCACGGCACCCCGAAAAACCTGCAAATCACACCCACAGAGAGTATTGGGTTTTCAAGCAGGCCGGCAAGCTAAATGCCAAACACAAAGGGAGGGAGACGCCAAGTGAAGACGAGGATGAGCCTCGCCAGCCGAACACTGGAGGACAGAAAAAATTCCCACCAGAAGTCAAAACAGTGAATATGATTTACGCAACTCACATTCCAAAGAGTAGGCGCAAACGCACACTCAGTATACACTGTGGAGCCCATCGCCCCCAAATTCAATCCTTGGTCGGCCTGCCCGATCACCTTTGATCGCAGGGATCATCCGACTAGTATCCGACATGGAGGATCGGTTGGCTTAGCGCTCGACCCAATAATTGATGGATACCATCTCACCCGAGTCCTTATGGACGGCGGCAGTAGTCTAAACCTGATAAATCAGGACACTATTCGCAAAATGGGGATAGGCCCGTCAAGAATCAGCCTAAGCAATACTACCTTTAAAGGAGTGATACCAGGCGTCGAGGCCCGCTGTACGGGCTCTCTAGTACTAGAGGTTGTATTCGGTTCTCCCGACAACTTCAGAAGCGAGGAACTAACCTTCGACATCGCTCCATTCCGAAGCGGCTATCACGCACTACTCGGAAGAACGGCCTTTGCTCGTTTTAATGCAGTACCGCACTACGCCTACCTTAAACTTAAGATGCCCGGTCCACGTCGCGTCATCACAGTTAGCGGAAATTCAGAGCGTTCCTTACGCGCGGAAGACTACGTGGCGGCTCTAGCAGCCGAACACTGAGCGGCCCCTCCAACCAGAATAAACGGTCGTCAAGACCACGAACACGGTTAGATGAGTCTGGCGCTACAACTGATATAACAACCCAGATAAACCTGAGCTGGGGATACCCCCATAAGTGGTGCTAGGGGCTGCTCGCAAAAAAAAGAAGCCCTTAGTTTGGCTCGACCATATTAATACAATAGCATATTGCATTTTCATTCAGATTAACCAACTCTTCGCACGAAGTCTTTCACCTGGGTTTTCCCCTTTTTACAGATGACCATCGTGCTACACCCTTCCAGGATACGGCACAACAGAGACAAAGGCGCAGATGTGCAGCAGGCCCCGCTCAAAGGTTTCTCTTTAGATTAAGACCCTGCGTAAACCTTTTTAATGTCTCTTGTTGTTTCTTCCCCTCCGGACACTTAACACAATCAGGAGGGACACTGGCGTTCTTGACACTTCATCACGCCAGAGTAATGCATGTACCTGGAAACACAGGGCTCATTATTGAGGGCGTTATTCAGCCCAGTATATGTTGTAAAGTCCGAATACCTTAGGGAGTGTTCGGTGTCGCGAGTTTGGCCTTATATGCATCAGCTCCGAATCATGTCTTTGGTCAAATGTTGGGTTTGCCCGGCTCCCGTGTTTTGCTACCTTGCGTTCCGTTCTATCGGCTAAGGCGGCACCGGGAGAACTACTGCGATTGTGCCCTGGTTCATCTGGATGAGCACCTCAGTAGAGAAAGCCGAAAACTGACTGTCATGATACAGCGAGACTGGTCAACCACTCGGACTCAACGGAATCTTCGCGATTCCTCCACATTAACGAAGGACCGGTTTCCCGGTCATGTACATTCGCGCACCATATTCGGATGAACGCGGAAGTACCAGGGGCTATATAGTAGCCCCACCGTCAAACTCCTATGGCTAAGTGAAAGTGTTAAAGCTATGTAGTCCGATTGCCTGGTTCGCTGCGCTATCACCTCCTTAACGGACCAAGACGTTGGATTAAGTGTGACTACGCGTTTTCTCGAACACCCCAGCATTATGTGCGCGGGGGCTGAAGCCGACGACTGCAAACTTTCGGGTTATATACATACATAAACGGCCGCACAGGAGGCACTATAATACTTTCGGGCAAAAGTATAAACACAGCCTGTATAATCAAAATAGCATTGTTTTTACAATTGAGATACATGTCACTCGAACATGGCCTTCTTCGAGCACTGAGCCTCTATTAAACAGGCGCCTTCTAAGACTTCTTCAAAATAGTGCTCGGCCGGGTCTTGGCCTCCCGCTGGACCCCGGGTTGCAATAGCGGTGGTTTCCATCCCTGTCCAGTATGTTTTAACACGGGCAAGAGCCATCCGCGCACCCTCAATGCACGCCGACCTCTTCAAAGCATCGATATGCGACACAGCGCCAAGGAATTGTTGCGCTAATCCAAAATAACTGTCCGGCCTTGGCCCCCGTGGCCAAAGATGATCCACGACAAACCTCATAGCAAGCCCAGACAACCTATGGAGCTCGGCCCATGCGGCCATCCTTTCATTCAACGACAGCGGATGCGTTGGGGCACTGAACTGCGACCAGAATAACCTTTCCACCTTATGGTCTTTCCGATCTTTGTAAAATCCGGTCGCATCAGAGCACTCTTTGCCAAATCCGCATACGCGTCTACAGCGCTCCACAACTGATCCAGAGGGGCATACTTCGGATCGCCGAACTTCATTCGCAACAAATAGGGCCTCCTAGCCATGATATCTCCGGCTTCACGAAGCTCCTCCCTTATCCCTCTCATCTCAGAGCGGGTTTCCTTGGCCGCCTCTAGGGCCTTCTTCAGGTCAGCCACTTTAGCTTGGTTTTCCTTTTCAAGGGCTCATGGCGGTCGGCGGCATCTTTCAGTGCAGAAGCCATCTGGGCTATCCTTTCTTCGCTCTGGCGATGAGCAGCCTGTTCGGCTCTTAGCTCTTCGACCACCTTCAGAGCGGTTGCATCACTAATTTGGGCTTGCTCCTTGGCTCGGGCACCCGAAGGGTCTCTATGGCAGTAGCTCCATCTGCAGTCACACCATATTATAGATACTAGCATCATGCTCCTCTTAAATATTTGCTAACAAGTTAAACATGCATACCCTGGGCCTCGTCAAGCCGCTTCTTAACAAGAGCGATGTCGGCATCGGCCACGTCAAGCTGCCGCTTCAGTTCGGCAAAATCAGCAGTCCGGTCAGTCGCCGGACCCTCAGCCGCCTGCACATAAAGCAGCGCGATTATTACCAGAGATTATGATCCTCTGTTCGCCACCTTTGGATGGCGACCAGAGTCTCAGGGGCTACTATCTATACAGAGCACATCTAGCATGTGCGGCACCATCAAAAATACATATATTATTTTTTGCGTACCTCAAAGCCTCTCAGCAGACTCATAAAAGCTTCATTCAAACCGCTCTTGGCGGATGAAATCCTCTCAACCACCGTACCCATTAAGGCAGATGTGTCTCTGAGATGGCCGCTCGCTCCAGAAGACCCATCAGTGTGTCCGGCGGTGTGCCAGACAATCCCGGACTCCTCCTGAAGCTCCCCTTGGGAGCTGGATATTCCGGACCATGGGCAGCCGAAGTGTCAACTTTTGGCCTTGGCGGATCAGGAGAAATCCTTCGTGACGACACCTCGGGGTCGTCCGCCCCATGTGGCGGGGAGGCAGGAGGAGGCGTTTCACTCTCCATCATCTCCGTAGGAAGATCCCCCAAAGACAAATGCTATAGAGAAGGGCTACGAGTCGGACTGCAGCAAATATGTCTCGGTTATTATTCTCAGAGGCAAAACTGGATATACTTACCAAAGTACCTTTTTTCACTTAGAACTCGGTTGAGGGCTGCCCCCCTTGCGAGCGCTGTACGGTAAGGATGCCCTCTGGGGTAGGGCCCCCTGGCGAGGGTTTCTTCCCTCGCTTGGAAACCTCCGTTTCCAAGTCTTCAGAGGCGGCCCTTTTCTTACCGTGCGGAGAGGGGATTTCGGATTCACCTCCCCAATTATCCCCCTTTGCGGAGGCACTTACTCCCCCGATTTGGATGTGCAAAGTGTGAATCCGATCGGTGGCTTCTCTATTCCTCCCCTCATCTTCTCTTGATGGCACCTGATACGGTGCGCGCTCAAGCATCCTGGTCAATAGAGGATCCGGCGAGCCTTCGGGAAGAGAGCCGAACACCTAATCCTCTTCGCCTTCCTTATCCAGTCCTGGCAGAGAACAATTTTTTAGAATGATGTTATAACAAACATAAAGGACAGTGTGTTCGGTAGTGGAATTACTTACCTGGGTATCCGAACGGTTGCAGTTGAGACCCACGTCCTTGGTGGTGTCCGGATACTTTATTTGTGATCCGAAGAATGACCCATACATCTCTTTGAGCGTCATGCTGAAGAATTGTTGAATGGTTTGCGGTCCTTCTGGGTTGAACTCCCACATACGGAGAGGTCGACGTTGGCAGGGCAGGACCCAATGAACCAACATCACTTGCATTATCTTGACAAGGCTGACATCCTTCTTAAGAAGGTCTCGGATGCGGTATTGCAGCGTCAGCACGTCGTTAACTGGCCCCAGTCCAGCCCCTTGTTGACCCATGATGCCAGTTGCAGTGAAGGGCCCGGGCGGAATGCTGGAGCGGCCGCCAGCTTTGTACCTCGGGGAGCTGTGATGTAAAATCACTCCCGTTGCCATAAGTCAGAAGTTTCTATGAAGGAACCCTTTGGCCATGGGGCGTCGGCGCCCTTGCTTATTATAGCGCCTCCGCACTCCGCATGACGCCCGTCAATCACCTTCGGCCTCACATTGAAGGAGGTCTTGAGCCATAGACCGAAGTGGGGGGTAATACGGAGGAAGGCTTCACACACGACGATAAACAACGAGATGTGAAGGATGGAATCCAGAGCTAGATCATGGAAATCTAGCCTGTAATAAAACATGAGGCCTCTCACGAAGGGATCAAGACTAAAACCTAGCCCCCGGAGGAAGTGGGAAATAAATATGACACTCTCATTGGGTTCGGGAGTGGGGATGACCTGCCCTTGAGCAGGCAGCCTGCGCGGGATTTCGGCGGTGAGATACCTGGCCTCCCTAAGCTTCTTGATGTCCTCCTCTGTGACAGAGGAGGCCATCCACTGGCCTTGAAGGTTGGATCCGGACATGGTCGAGGGTCCGAAGTGTTTAAGCTTGAGCCTTGGGTGTTGGAACTCGAGGTACGGGAGGGGAAGGATCGAGCGTGGGAAGAAAAGGACAGGCCTTGCCCCCTTTATAAAGAGGACGAATATCAAGCGTCCCCCGCGTGACCGTTTGAGACTTGCCTAAAATCGAGGAGTCATATTAACAAGCGCGGTTGGGTTACCCACACCTATATTGATGAGCCGTGATAAGGGGAACACGATCTCTGCATCGACATGACGTGCCAATAAAACCGCCTCGCGATACGTGCAGTGGCAAGTTGTGAAAAATGATTCGAATAAAGACCAGGCCGTGGTGTGACGTCACGCTATGAAAAGTTGTCAGCAGATTAGATTTGTGGAATATTGTGCTCTCTACGGTGGTATGTGGAATTTGTTTTGCAGAGCCGGATACGATTCTTGTGTCCAAAACCTTCTATGGAGTATTCGGAGAAGGAACCCGCCTTGCAATGCCGAAGACAATCTGCGCGCCGAACTCATCGTCATTGAAGCCTGGTTCAGGGTCTACTGAGGGAGTCCTGGATTAAGGGGTCCTCGGACAGCCAGACTATATACCTTGGCCGGACTGTTGGACTATGAAGATACAAGATTGAAGACTTCGTCCCGTGTCCGAATGGGACTCTCCTTTGCGTGAAAGGCAAGCTTGGCAATTCGGATATGTAGATCTCATTCTCTGTAACCGACTCTGTGTAACCCTAGCCCCCTTTGGTGTCTATATAAACCGGAGGGTTTAGTCCGTAGGACAAGAACAATCATAATCATAGGCTATCTTCTAGGGTTTAGCCTCTATGATCTCGTGATAGATCAACTCTTGTAATACTCATATCATCAAGATCAATCAAGCAGGAAGTAGGGTATTACCTCCATCGAGAGGGACCAAACCTGGGTAAAACATCGTGTCCCCTGCCTCCTGTTACCATTAGCCTTAGACGCACAGTTCGGGACCCCTACCCGAGACCCGCCAGTTTTGACACCGACATGGGGTCCTCGGGGAGCCGACCTATGTGACATGGGCCGGACTGATGGACCGTGAAAATACGAGATAGAAGGCCTTCTCCCGTGTCCGGATAGGAGTCTCCTTTGCGTGGATGGCAAGCTTGGTGTCCGGATGTATAGTTTCCTTCCTCTGCAAACCGACCTTGTACAACCCTAGTCCCCTCCGGTGCCTATATAAACCAGAGGGCTTAGTGCATAGGCAGGATCACAACCATACAAGCTAGACATCTAGGGTTTAGCCATTACGATCTCGAGGTATATCAACTCTCGTAATCCCTATACTCATCAAAGTCAATCAAAAAGGAAGTAGGGTATTACCTCCATTAAGAGGGCCTGAACCTGGGTAAACATCGTGTCCCCTATCTCCTGTTACCTTTGATCGTTAGACGCACAGTTCGGGACCCCCTACCCGAGATCTATCGATTTTGACACCGACATTGGTGCTTTCATTGAGAGTTCCACTGGGCCGTCGCTAGAAGGCTCGATGGCTCCATCGATCATCTACAACAATATCGCCTTGAGGGAGACTTTTCTCCCCGGCCAAATTTTCATATTCGGCGGCTCCGCACTGCACGCCAACTCGATTGGCCTTCTGGAGCAGATCGATAGCTATGCCCCTGGTCATCAGATCAATTTTGAAAATCTGAACTATGTCACTGACATCCGAGGAGACTTGATCTTCCAAGGGTTCGCGACCCCAATCACTGCTCTGGCCTTAAATCCGGAGCGCAATACCAAGTCCGAAGACGGGAGTTTAAAACCCACTAGACTCTCTGTAGCTATAGAGCCCGACACCGGAGAACCGAAGGGGATCGCTTCACCGGCAGACCTGGAGTCACGACAGACTCCCTCTATCCTCATGGAGCCGGACTCACCTCCAGACACTAACTCCAAACTCTCGAGATCCACGTCATATGAGCTTGGCCAGGGAACTTTTTGTCCCGCCCTGCTCCACGAACTCTCGCTTCCCTGTCCAAACCTCACTCTTAAACGAGGCCCTGGACTTAATGCGATCTCTCGCCATTGCAGAAGAATCGCTACCAAACTACGCACAACCCATACTAGGGGCTGAGAGCAGGGAATTTTATGTCCCACCCACCACCCACTTCATAGCCACTGTCGAGGACTTAACCGACATGCTCGACTACGCCTCCGAAGACATCGACGGTATGGACGACGATGCCGAAGAGGAGCAAAGCCAAAACCCGTCATTCACCGGACGCTGGACACCCACTTCCACATATGATGTGTACATGGTGGATACACCCAAAGAGGATGACATCGATGGTGGGAAGGGTCCTATCAAGGACAAGCCTTCTGAGGCACCTAAGGGAGTCCTGGATTAGGGGGTATCCAGACAGCCGGACTATATACTTTGTCCGGACTGTTGGAGCGTGAAGATACAAGAATCAAGACTCCGTCCCGTGTTCGGATGGGACTCTCCTTTGCATGGAAGACAAGCTTGGCGATCCAGATATTGTATTTCCTTCCTTGTAACCGACTCCGTGTAAACCCTAGCCCTCTCCGGTGTCTATATAAACCGGAGAAGTCGGTCCTTAGAGGGACGATCACAATCATAATCATCATAGGCTAGCCTCTAGGGTTTAGCCTCTACGATCTCGTGGTAGATCTACTCTTGTACTACTCATATCATCAATATCAATCAAGCAGGAAGTAGGGTTTTACCTCCATCGAGAGGGCCCGAACCTGGGTAAACATTGTGTCCCTTGCCTTCTGTTACCATTAGCCTAAGACGCACAGATCGGGACCCTCTACCCGAGATCCCCGGTTTTGACACCGACATTGGTGCTTTCATTGAGTGTTCCTCTATGTCGTCGCTGCAAGGCCTGATGGCTCCTTCAATCATCAACAACAACGCGATCCAGGGTGAGACTTTTCTCCCTAGACAGATCTTCATGTTCAGCGGCTTCGCACTGTGGGCCAATTCGCTTGGCCATCTGGAGCAGATCGACAGCTACGCCCCTGGCCACCAGGTCAGGTTCGGAAACCTGAACTACATGGCCAATATCCGCGGAGACTTGATATTCAACGGGTTCGGGCCTGCGCCAGGAGCGCCGGACAATCACGACGAGCACGGCTTAGACCCACTGTCGGATAATGCTCGGGATATCGCCCCTGCAGGAGCCTCGGACTTAAATCCGGAGTAGATTGCGCCGCCCGAGGACGGGTGGATGGACCCCGCCCCACCGGCCGCACATTCATCGGCGGTAGATCCGAACACAGGCCTCACCTCTAAGGAAGCCTGTGACACCGGACCCCCGGACTCGTATCCGGCTGTAGGTTCTAGTCCGCGCGCTCCCGAGCCCGCCGAGCCTGGTTGGGCTCCGGTAACGGAGTTCACCGCTACGGATATCTTCCAGCACTCGCCCCTTGGTGACGTGATGAACTCGTTAAAGTCTCTCTCTTTGTCAGGAGACTCATGGCCGAACTATGTCCGGCTCGAGTGGGAAGTAGGCGACGAAGGAATTCGTTGCCCACCCACCACCCACTTCGTTGCCACGATCAATGATTTAACCGATGTGCTTGACTTCGACTCCGAAGACATCAACGGTATGAACAACGATGCAGGAGATGAACAGGAACCACCGCTCACAGGGCGGTGGACAGCCACCTCCTCATATGATATATATATGGTGGACACTCCGAAGGAAACCAATGGCGATGAGGCAGCGGAGGATAACCCCTCAGGGAAGAAAGCAAAGCATGGGCGTCGTCGAGGCCGCTCCAAGCCCCGCCACACAATACCGGCACATGAGAAGAAAACAATCCGGACGGTGCCGACGATGAATACAACCCTGACCAGCCTGCCTTCGAGCAGGCCGAGCAAGAAGACGGGCAGGTCAGCCCAGACGAACAGGCGACAGACGGATATCCGGAGGAGGACAACTACATGCCCCCCTCCGAAGACGAGATTAGCCTCAGCGACGACGAGTTCGACGTGCCTGAGGATCCCGTGGAGCAGGAGTGCTTCAAGCGCCGGCTTATGGCCACTGCGAAGAGCCTGAAAAAGAAGCAGCAGCAACTCCAAGCTGATCAAGACCTGCTCACAGATAGATGGACTGAAGTCCTAGCAGCTGAGGAATACGGACTCGAGCGCCACACGGCTGACCGGCCACCTCGTGGCCGGGATAAAACGGCATATCAGCCCGAATACCAGCCCGCACCCCCACGCCAATACACCACGGCCCGGGGCAATAGGCAAGACCTGTAAGATATACTAGAAAACAAATCAGGATAGCCAAGATTGATCTACGGATCACGGGGGCGCGCCCTAACACGTGACGATGACTGTCACGCCGGATACACTATCAACAAGTCCGACCGGGCCGAACACAGCCACCTAGACCAATTCGAACTGCGTAGCCACATAGCCCGGCACAGAGGCGCCGCACACCTCCTCTGCTTCACTGACAAAGTGATGGATCATGAATTCCCAGAAGGGTTCAAACCCGTAAACATCAAATCATATGATGGAACAACAGACCCCGCAGTATGGATCGAAGATTTCCTTCTCCACATTCACATGGCCCGCGGAGACGATCTACACGCCATCAAGTATCTTCCCCTTAAGCTCAAAGGACCTGCCCGGCATTGGCTAAACAGTCTACCGGCAAATTCCATTGGAAGTTGGGAAAACCTGACGCTTTCCTCGACAACTTCCAGGGCACATACGTGCGACCACCGGACGCTGATGACTTGAGCCACATTACTCAACAGCCCGGAGAGTCAGCCAGGAAGTTCTGGACTCGGTTCCTAACTAAAAAGAACCAAATAGTCAATTGTCTAAACGCCGAAGCCCTGGCGGCCTTTAAGCATAATATCCGTGACGAGTGGCTCGCCCGACACCTCGGCCAGGAAAAACCCAAGTCCATGGCGGCACTCACGACACTAATGACCCGCTTTTGCACGGGCGAGGACAGCTGGTTGGCTCGCAGCAGCACTACGCCACATCTGGCACTTCGGATGTCCGCGACAATAACGGCAAGCCACGGTGCAACAGACATAAGCAACGGAACAACGGCGATAATACGGAAGACACGACAGTCAACGCCGGATTCAGCAAATCCAAATCCGATCAACGGAAAAAGCCGTTCAAAAGAAACAATCAGGGACCGTCCAGTCTGGACCGCATACTGGAGCGCTCGTGCCAAATTAATGGCACCCCGGACAAGCCAGCCAACCACACTAATAGAGACTGCTGGGTGTTCAAACAGGCCGATAAAATAAATGCTGAAAACAAGGACAAGGGGCTGCACAACGACGATGACGAGGAGCCCCGGCGTCCGAACACGGGGGGACAGAAGAAATTTCCTCCCCAGGTGAAAACAGTCAACATGATCTACGCCACCCACATTCCCAAGCGGGAACGGAAGCGAGCACTACGGGACGTCTATGCGATGGAGCCAGTCGCCCCCAAATTCAACCCATGGTCAGCTTGTTCGATCACCTTTGATCGTAGGGATCACCCTACCAGCATCCGTCATGGCGGCTCAGCCGCATTGGTCCTAGACCCAATCATCGATGGATTCCACCTCACGCGAGTCCTTATGGACGGCGGCAGCAGCCTGAACCTGCTTTATTAGGAGACAGTGTGCAAAATGGGCATCGACCCTTCAAGGATCAAGCCCACCAAAACCACCTTTAAAGGTGTAATTCCTGGAGTAGAGGCCCGTTACACGGGCTCTATAACATTGGAAGTGGTCTTCGGATTTCCGGATAACTTCCGAAGCGAAGAGTTAATCTTTGATCTCGTCCCTTTCCATAGTGGTTACCACACACTGCTTGGACGAACCACATTCGCTAGATTCAATGCGGTACCACACTATGCATACCTCAAGCTCAAGATGCCAGGACCACGCGGGGTCATAACGTCAACGGAAACATGGACCGCTCTCTCCGTACAGAAGAGCATACGGCAGCCCTCACGGCAGAAGTACAATGCGGCCTCCTCCGACAAACCACCAATCCGGCGATGACAACCTCGAGCACCGTCAAGCGAGTCCGGAGCACCCCACAACAGGATCACTAGGCATGCCAAGAGAGTGACTAGCAGTCCGGCCTCCGCTCAAGCCCCATCAAAGCAGCATTCGTGCCAGGCGTACACAATTACGCAGTCAAAATACCATGGGCATAGGCGGAGGCACAACAGTGACTCAGCCAACAATGCGGTATAACCGCAACATACCTTGATAACCCCCCCCCCCCTTTTATCTTTCAGGACACTACTTTAGGGCAGCCTCTTTAGAAGAGCCGGATTGTCGGACTTACACAGGAGAGAAAACCAAGGAGGCAACAGGCTTTGCGCACAAAAGGAAATACCCAGGTGGAATCTGTTCACGATCGTTATACCTGTTTTATATACCTACATGCAGCTTGCCATTGGATAAGACATGTTAAATAGCCCTATTTACTTCTGCTTAAATGCACCCATTGTAAGCATACGCTTAAACGTATTATCCATCAATGGGAAATAATATATAGCATCAGCTTATTATTCCTATTTGCGCATTTTTCTTACAAATGTTCATTTAATATTGCATCCGTACACCTTGGTACGATCAGTTTGCCAGGGGCTTCTTATGGCGCCTCATAATACGGCAAAACAAGTCCGAACACTTTCAACAGTGCGGCACCCCGAACTTATAGCACTATATGCATCAGCTTCGAATCACGTTTTGGGTCAACAGTTGGGTTTGCCCGGCTCCCTTGTTTTGGTACCTTACGTTCCGTTATATCGGCTAAGGTAGCGCAGGGAGAACTACTGCAATTGTGTCCCGGTTCTTCTGAATGAGCACCTCAGTAGAGAAAGCCGAAAATTGACCGGCATGATGCGGCGAGAGCTGGTCGCTGTTCGAGAGGTCTTAAAATCCTTAAAGATTTTTTCCGCTTTAGGCGAGGAATCGGCCTCGTCCGATTTAGGCGTATATAGCGCCCCAATTCGGCCTTCCGAATTCTAGGGGCTTCGCCAAAATTTAAAATTGTAGACTTCTATGGCTAAGTGATAGTTATAAAGCCGCATAGTCTGATTGCCTTGTTCGCTGCGCCGGATACCTCCTTAAGGGACCAAACATTTGGATAAAGAGTGTCCGGGTTTTTCCAGGAACACCCCGGCACTAGTTACGTGGGGGCGGAAACCGACGACCGGCCTACTTTCAGAATTCTATAAACAGCCGCACAGAAGGTAATATTTTAAATCAAAAAGTGCTACATAGCGCAAGTAACTTCGTCTTTATATTACAACAACGACAGAAGTACATTTACTCAAGGATCATGTCCTTGGTACATTCATCGGCCACGAGACGAACGCCCTTCATAACGCCATCATAATATTTCTCGGGACAGCGATGCGCCTTGCCCTCCGGCGGCCTGTCCTTCACCAGCTTCTTCGCATCCAGCTTGCCCAGTGCACCTTCGCACGGGCAAAGGCCCGGCGGGCACCCTCAATGCAAACGGACCGCTTGATCACCTCTAGCCGCGGATAGGCATTTACCATCCGCTTTATCAGGCCGAAGTAGCTGGCAGGCAAGGGCTCACCAGGCCACATCCGGACTATGAAATTTTTCATAGCCACTTCGACCGCCCTGTTGAGTTCCACCAACTGCTTCAGCTGGTCACTTAGAGGCACCGGATGTTCGGCTCCGGCATACTGGGACCAAAACAGCTTCTCCGTTGAGCTCCCCTCCTCGGCACGGTAGAACTCCATGGCATCTGATACGCTACGTGGCAGATCTACGAATGCCCCTGGAGAGCTCCGAATTCGGGTAAGTAAAAGAAACGCCTCCTCCACATGCTTGCTTTGCATAAAGAATGTCTTACCCGCCGCTATCTTCTTGGCCGCCTGGATTTCCTGTTGTGCCTTTTTGGCTTCGGCCTTGGCGTCTTTCACACTCGCAAGGGCCTTCGCAAGCTCAGTCTCTTTCATCTTAAGATCATGCTCCAAGGACTCGAACTTCTTGCCGAGTTATTGGAGCTCTTGCTGTACCTCGCCCACTCTAGCATCTTGCCTTTCATGCTCCTTGCGTTCCAAGGCCGCCTTGTCTTCGGCCTCGGACAACGCTTTCTTCATAGACGCCACTTCGGTGGTGGCCCCTGTCACAAAATCACGACGCTTTGTCGTTAGAATAACCAATTTTATCTATCCTTCATTATATGCAAACGGGGTATCACTCACCTTTGTTCTCTTCGAGCTGCCTCTTCGTGAGGCCGAGCTCTCCCTGCGCCTGCTCCAGGTCCCGTTTTAGTCCGGCGACCTCGGCTGTGCGGATAGCAGCGGCAAGCAACACAGCCTGCTTATTCACATGCACACTTACTATTAGACTCATGTGGATTATAATTGACCCTCTGTTTGGCTTTTTTTTCGAACACCAAACAGAGTATCAGGGGCTACTACCTATCGGGTGGTAATTTCACACATTTTTATTACTTACCTCAAAGCCTGTCAGGAGGCTGGTGCAGGCTTCGGTTAGTCCGCTCTTGGCAGACAGAACCTTCTGAATCACCGCACTCATAAGAGTACGGTGCTCTTCATCCATGGAAGCGTCGTGAAGCGCTTCCAGTAGACTATCCGATGCCTCTGGCGTAACGGAAGTCATCGGCACGGACGGCTCGCCCTCCCTAGCGAGGGGCCGCCTGCCCGCATCCGGAACCATCGAAGGTTCCGGCACAGTATCCAGCTGAGAGCTCGGCTTGTTGCGGCTCTCATCGGCACGATCCGCGGGGATCCTGTACCCCGTGTGCCCGGCGTCTGGAATTTCGCCTTGGGGCGTCTCCAGAGTCACCTCCCCCTGCTCCGGGAGCCTTTGGGACAACACCTCCGTGATCCGCAGGTCGAGGAGTAGTGGCCATCGGGAGCGAGTTCATCGCTGAATCGCTCAAGGACCCATCCGAAGACGATACCTCGGGATGGACCCTGGCTGGACTGCATATATGTTTGGCGTTATAACAAGATTATGAAGCAAAGTCGCACTAAAGTACGATAGAATGCGGAGACTTACGATCTCGCCAGGGGCTTCCCCCTGGGCAGCCACTCTTCCTCGCTGTGAGTGGCCGTGGTGGAGTAGTCCGGAAGGGACACCTTTCCCTTCTTGGACATCCTAGCCTACCCCTCCGGGGCGACTTTCCTTCTCTTCTCCTCCCCAGTGTGGGGAGGCAGAATTTCTTCGTGTTTCCCCCCGCCTCCGCGGGAGGAATCTGCCTCGTCGTCTTCGGACGACGAGGGTATGACGGCCTTGTGCCGGGGGCCTTTCCCGGCCCCCTGGTCTGCCTTCTTAGGCCCCCCATCCTCTCCGGATAGGGCGGCCTCTTCCTCTTCTTCCTCCCCTTCAGGGGAGGAGTGTGCCTCGTCGTCTTCGGACGAGGCGTCTGGTACGACCTTACGCCGGAGACCCTTCCTGGCCCCCGGGGCCTTCTTTTCCGGTGCCTTGTAGGGCGTCGGGACTAGCATCTCCATCAGGAGAGCATCGGCTAGACCTTCTGGCAGCGGAGCCGGACAGTCAATCCGCTCCGCTATCTCCACGTAATCCTGATCAAATATACACAATGACTTAAGACTCCCCCATGAATATATTGGGAAGAACTGAATCCGACGGTAGTCAGAAAACTCACCGGACGGGGGGGGGGGGCATGAAGTCCACGGTCCTCGGATGTGGGAGGAGGTACTTCGGAGGCCTTGAACAGCGCCTTCCATGCATCTTTGTGCATCATGTTGTAGAGCTTTCAAAGCGTCTGGTGTTCGGCCGGGACGAACTCCCACAGGTTAAATACCCGTCTTTGGCACGGAAGAATCCGGCGGACAAGCATGACCTGGACCATGTTGACAAACTTGATTTTCTTGTCCTTCATGTTCTTGATGCAGTTCTGAAGTCCGGTCAGCTCCGCAGGTTCACCCCAGGCTAGGCCCTTCCTTTCCCAGGAGGTGAGCCGCATGGGGATTCCGGATGGAATTCGGGGGCCGCCGCCCAGTTGGCGTCGCGCGGCTTGGTAATGTAGAACTACCCCGATTGCCACCCTTTCACGGTCTCCGTGAAGGATCTCTCAAGCCAGGTGACGTTAGGCATCTTGCCCACCATGGCCCCTCTGCACTCCGCTTGCTGGCCGCTCACGATCTTCGGCTTTACGCAGAAGATTTGTAGCCACAAGGCAAAGTGAGGCTTGATGCGGAGGAAGGCCTCGCACACGATGATAAACGCCGAGATGTTGAGGACGAAATTTGGGGCTAGATCATGGAAATCTAGCCCGTAGTAGAACATGAGCCCGCGGACGAAGGGATGAAGTGGAAATCCCAGTCCACGGACGAAGTGGGCGACAAACACGACCCTCTTGTGAGGTTCCAGAGTTGGAATGATCTGCCCGGCGTCCGGTAGCCGGTGCGCGATGTCTGCGTCCAAGTATCCGGCCGCCTAAAGATTTGTGATATGCTTCTCCTTCACGGTGGAGGCCACCCACTTGCCTCCTGCTCCGGACATGTTTAGTTGTGCGAAGAAGACTTGGGCTAGGGCACTGGAGGTTGAGGAGGCAAGGGGGAGCAAAGGAGGAAAAAGGCGTGGGTAAAAATGGGGAACCCTTATCCCTTTATAAAGGCGACGAAAGCGGAGCGCCTCCCCACTTGCCCGTTGAGAATCGCTTACTTCCCAAGCGCCACGATTGATGGCTGTAGGACCTTGAAGTATGTCTAGAGGGGGGGGGGGTTATTAGACTACTTGACCAATTAAAAACTTAACCTTTTCCCAATTTTAGAGTTTGGCAGATTTTAGCTACTTTAGGACAAGTCAAGCAATCATCACACTATTCAAGCAAGCATGCAAAGAGTATATAGGCAGCGGAAATTAAAGCATGCAACTTGCAAGAAAGTAAAGGGAAGGGTCTGGAGGATTCAAACGCAATTGGAGACACGGATGTTTTTGGCGTGGTTCCGATAGGTGGTGCTATCGTACATCCACGTTGATGGAGACTTCAACCCACGAAGGGTAACGGCTGCGCGAGTCCACGGAGGGCTCCACCCACGAAGGGTCCACGAAGAAGCAACCTTGTCTATCCCACCATGGTCGTAGCCCACGAAGGACTTGTCTCACTAGCGGTAGATCTTCACGAAGTAGGCGATCTCCTTTCCCTTACAAACTCCTTGGTTCAACTCCACAATCTTGTCGGAGGCTCCCAAGTGACACCTAGCCAATCTAGGAGACACCACTCTCCAAGAAGTAACAAATGGTGCATTGATGATGAACTCCTTGCTCTTGTGCTTCAAATGATAGTCTCCCCAACACTCAACTCTCTCTCATAGGTTTTGGATCTGGTGGAAAGAAGATTTGAGTGGAAAGCAACTTGGGGAAGGCTAGAGATCAAGATTCATATGGTAGGAATGGAATATCTTGGCCTCAACACATGAGTAGGTGGTTCTCTCTCAGAAATGGTAAGTTGGAAGTGTAGGTTCATTCTGATGGCTCTCTCCACGAATGAAGAGGAGGTGGAGGGGTATATATAACCTCCACACAAAATCTAACCGTTACACACAATTTACCAAACTCGGTGAGACCGATTCAACAGACTCGGTCAGACCGATTTAGTAAACCTAGTGACCGTTAGTGATTTTCGGTGGGACTGACATGCATCTCGGTGAGACCGATTCGGTTAGGGTTAGGGCATAACGTAATCTCGGTAAGACCGATTACACAAACTCGGTGAGACCGATTTGGTAATAAGCTTTCCAGAGAGTTGGTCAGGTAAACTCGGTGGGACCGATTTGCTCTTTTCGGTGAGACCGAAATGTTACAAAAGGGAAACAGAGAGTTTACATTGCAATCTCGGTGGGACCGATCGCTCACTTTGGTTAGACCGCAACGTTATGAAGGGAAACAGAGAGATTACAATCCCATCTCGGTGAGACCGAGATCCCTATCGGTAGGACCGATTTACTTAGGGTTTGTGGCAGTGGCTATGACATTTGAAATCGGTGGCGCCGGATTGGAAGAATCGGTGTGACCGATTTTGGCTTTGGGTTTAGGTCATTTGTGGATGTGAGAAAGTAGCTGAGGGTTTTGGAGCATATCACAAAGCACATGAAGCAAGAGGCTCATTAAGCAACACCTCATCCCTCCTTGATAGTATTGGCTTTTCCTATAGACTCAATGTGATCTTGGATCACTAAAATATAAAGTGAAGAGTCTTGAGATTTTGAGCTTGAGCCAATCCTTTGTCCTTGATATTTTGAGGGATCCACTTTCATCATCCATGCCATGCCATTCATTGAGCTTTCCTGAAATAATAGTCTTGGAATAGCATTAGCTCAACGAGCTATATGTTGTTATGAATTACCAAAACCACCTAGGGATAGTTGCACTTTCAATGGCGTGGTTGGATTACCCATACCCGTATTGATGAGAATCCCGTGATAACGGGACATGATCTCTGCTTTGACAAGACGTGTCAAGGAAACCGCCTCGCAATATGCGCTGTGGCTGGTTGTGGGAAAACGGTTCAAATAATGACCCGACCGTAATGACATGACACATTGTCTAAAAAAGTTGTTAGTAGATTACATTTGTGAAATATCATTCTCTCTACGGTGGTATGTGAAGATCATTTTGCAGATCCGGACACGGTTTAAGTATTCGATAATTACTTTGGAGCATTCGGAGAAGGAACCCGCCTTGCAATGCCGAAGACAAGACTGCACGCCGGACTCATCGTCATTGAAGCCTGGTTCAGGGGCTACTGAGGGAGTCTTGGATTAGGGGGTATCCGGACAACCGGACTATATACTTTGTCGGTACTGTTGGAGCGTGAAGATACAAGACTCAAGACTCCGTCCCGTGTCCAGATGGGACTCTCCTTTGCGTGGAAGACAAGCTTGGCGATCCGGATATTATATTTCCTTCCTTGTAACCGACTCCGTGTAAACCCTATCCCTCTTCGATGTCTATATAAACCGGAGAGGTTGGTCCTTAGAGGGACGATCACAATCATAATCATCATAGGCTAGCCTCTAGGGTTTAGCCTCTACGATCTCGTGGTAGATCTACTATTGTACTACTCATATCATCAATATCAATCAAGCAGGAAGTAGGGTTTTACCTCCATCGAGAGGGCCTGAACCTGGGTAAACATTGTGTCCCTTGCCTCCTGTTACCATCAGCCTAAGATGCACAGATCGGGACCCCCTACCCGAGATCCGCCGGTTTTGACACCGACAGCACCACCAAAGTGTCGACGTCAACGACGCCGCTCGAAATTGCATCACGAAAAAGACAGCAACACCGACACCGGAGACAATAATACTCCGGATAATGCCAAAGACCAAGAAGCCGTTATCGAGCCAACATCCGAACAGGATGATTGGGAGGATGGGCAAGTTAACCCTGACGACCCTGTCGGGAACGAGGGTTCGGAGAATAGTAACTACCTACCAATCTTCGAAGAGGATGAAAGCCTCAGCGACGAAGATTTCATCATGCCAAAGGAACCCCTCGAACAAGAGCGCTTTAAGCGCAGGCTAATAGCCACTACAAGAAGCCTGAAAAAGAAGCAACAACAGCTTCAAGCTGATCAGGATTTGCTCAATGACAGATGGACTAATGTCTTGGTAGCCGAGGAATACAGCCTTGCACGCCCAACTAAGAGTTAACCGAAGCGTAAGCTGCTACCCCAATTCGACGATGAGGCCCTAGAGCCTATACCGCCAACACGTAACACTGCCGACGGACCTGACCGACCACCACGTGGCCGGGATAGAGCGGTAACTCAAGCCGAACACCAGCCTGCACCACCCCGCCATAAAGGTAGAGAGACAATGGCTGCATGATACACTTATGACCTATGACAGGACCTCAATAATAGAGCTGGTCAGACCAGATCAATCTATGGATCAAGGGAAAGTGCCCCAGCAGGACAAGACGACCATCAGGCCTGGCGCGACAAGCACACCTTCACCCGGGCTGAAAACCGCATACGGACTTCATCCGACCTGCGGCGTGACGTTGCCCGATGCAGAGGCGCCGCACACCCACTATGCTTCACCGATGAGGTAATGGAGCACCAGTTCCCCAGAAGGGTTTAAGCCCGTGAACATTGAATCATACGATGGCACAACGGATCCTGCAGTATGGATTGAAGACTTTCTTCTCCACATTCACATTGCTCGCGGTGACGATTTGCACGCCATCAAATACCTCCCCCCAAAACTTAAGGGACCAGCTAGACACTAGTTAAACAACCTCCCAGAAAATTCTATTGGAAGCTGGGAAGAACTGGAGGATCCCTCTAGAGACAACTTCCAAAGCACTTATATCCGGCCTCCGGACGTCGATGACCTCAGTCACATAGTCCAGCAGCCCGGAGAGTCGGCCAGAAAATTCTAGACCCGGTTCCTAACTGAAAAGAACCAAATTGTTGATTGTCCAGATGCCAAGGCTCTAGCGGCCTTTAAACACAGCATTCGTGACGAATGGCTCACCCGACACCTCGGCCAAGAAGAGCTGAAGTCCATGGCAGCCCTCACATCACTCATGACCCACTTTTGCGCAGGCGAAGATAGCTGGCTAGCCCGTAGCAGCAACAATACCGGCGACCCTGGCACTTTTGAAGCCAGAAACAACAACATCAGGCCCCGACATAACAAAAACAAGTGTCAAAGCAACACTGACAATGCCGAAGACACGGAGGTCAACACCGGGTTTAGTGGCTCCAAACCCGGTCAGTGGAAGAAGCCATTCAAAAGAAACAAAGACGGTTCAGCTACCCTGGACCGAATACTCGATCGACCTTGCCAGATCCATGGCACCCCTAACAAGCTGCCAACCATACCAACAGAAGTTGTTGGGTCTTTAAATAGGCCGATAAGTTAAACACCGAGCACCCGGTGAAAGGGTCACCCAGCGAGGACGACAACGAGGAGCCTCGCCCACCGAAAACAGGGGGACAGAAGAAATTCCCTCCGAGGTCAAAACGGTGAACATGATATACGTTACTCATGTCACTAAGAGGGAGCTGTCGGTGTCAAAACCGCCAGATCTCGGGTAGGGAGTCCCGAACTGTGCGTCTAAGGTCGATGGTAACAGGAGGCGGGGGACACGATGTTTACCCAGGTTCGGTCCCTCTCTATGGAGGTAATACCCTACTTCCTGCTTGATTGATCTTGATGATATGAGTATTACAAGAGTTGATCTACCACGAGATTGTAGAGGCTAAACCCTAGAAGGTAGCCTATGATTTTGATTGTTGTTGTCCTACGGACTAAACCTCCGGTTTATATAGACACCAGAGGGGGCTAGGGTTACACAGAGTCGGTTACAGAGAAGGAGATCTACATATCTGAATTGCCAAGCTTGCCTTCCACGCAAAGGAGAGTCCCACCCGGACACGGGACGGAGTCTTCAATCTTGTATCTTCATAGTCCAATAGTCCGGCCAAAGTATATAGTCCGGCTGTCTGAGGACCCCCTAATCCAGGACTCCCTCAGTAGCCCCTGAACCAGGCTTCAGTGATGATGAGTTCGGCGCGCAGATCATCTTTGGCATTGCAAGATGGCTTCCTTCTCCAAATACTCCATAGAAGATCTTGAATATGAGGATTGTGTCCGGCTCTGCAAAACAAATTCCACATACCACCGTAGAGAGTACAATATTTCACAAATCTAATCTTCCGACAACTTTTCATAGCGTGACATCACGCCGCGGCCCGGTCATTATGCGAACCTTTTTCTCAACCTGCCATCGCACATATCGCGAGGCGGTTTTATTGGCACGTCTTGTCGAAGCAGAGATCGTGTCCCCTTATCACAGGATTCTCATCAATACGGGTGTGGGTAACCCAACCGCGCCATCAACGCGACACTTGGGGAATAAGCGAGTTTACCGGGCCAATGGCGAGGCGCAGGATCCCTGCTGCCTTTATAGGGGGATAAGGACTCCCTTTTCACCCACGCCTTCTTCTTCCTCTGCTCATCCATTCCCCCTCGCTCGAGCCCTAGCACCCAAGCATCCGTCTTCTCTGCCCAAAAAGATCTTTCGAAAATGTCCGGATCCGGAGTAGGAGGCAAGTGGATGACCTCTACCGTCTGGGAGAAGGATATCAAAAAGCTTCGGGAGGCCGGGTATCTGGCCAAGAAAATCGGCCACCGTCTTCCAACGGCCGGACAGATCGTCCCTACTCCGGAACCCCACGAGAGGGTTGTATTCCTCCCTCATTTTGTCCGCAGGCTAAGGTATCCCTCGACCCATTCGTTCGCGGCATCATGTATTATTACGGGATCGATTTTCATGATCATCCCCCAATTCCTTCCTCAACATCTCGACATTAATCATCGTGTGCGAGGCCTTTCTCTGCATCTCGCCACACTTCGGCTTATGGCTAAAGGTTTTTAATGTGAAGCCCAAGGTAGTGAGAGGCGAGCACGCCGAGTGCGGAGGCGCCATGGTGAGCAAGATGCCCAATGTCACATGGCCAACATGTACTTTCAATGATTCCGTCAAGGAGTGGCAGCAGCAGTGGTTTTACATCACTGAGTCGCGCGGCACGGAATGGGCCGTTGCTCCAGAATTCTGATCCGGAGCCCCCCTGCGGCTTACGTCCTAGCCCAAGAAGGGCCTGGACTGGTCTTCGTCCGACGAATTGTCGGTGCTCCAGATGGGCGTCAAGGATATGGAAGACAAGAATATCAAACTTGTCAATGTAGTCCAGGTGATGTTAATTCGCCGGATTCTTCCTTGTCAACACCAGGCTTGCAATATATGGGAATTCGACCCGGCCAAGCACCAGACCCTATTGGAGCTCTTTGGCTCCTCGCAGAAGGACATCTGGAAGGTGCTTTTTAAGTCTGGCAAATCGTGGCCGGACTCCACCGAGGACCGCGGGTACCAACTGTCCCGCCCTGCAAGTTCGGTAAGTCACTGTTATGTTGGAAATTCGCATGTTTTATTCACATATCCCGAGGAAAATGCTTAATGTGTTTTCCACAAATCTCCTAGGGTTGGACGAAGAAGGCGGGGCGGATCTACTGTCCGGCCCCACTGCCAGAAGAACCGGCTGGCCCACTTCTGACGAAGATGCTGGTCTCGGCGCCTTACAAGGCACCAAAGAAGAAGGCCGATAAGGAGGCCAAGAAGACCAGGGGCGGCCTTCATCGCCGCGGCGCCTCGGACACAAAATCCGAAGACTCCAATGTCCATTCTTCCTTCTAAGAGGACGAGGAGGAGGAGAAAGACGAATCCCTAGTGGGGAGAAGAAAGAAAATGACGGCCTCCACATCCTTGGAGGCCGAGTCACCTAAGAGTGGGAGTCCACCGCTGCCGCCGAGCAGCCCAGAGTGGGATCCCAGGGCCCAGCCCCTGGTGAACTCGTGAGTATATAAAAACCGAACATGCTTATGCGTCCAGGCTCGTCATGGCATAATATTTTAATCCGAGCCATACTTTTTTTGCAGTCCGGCGAGGTCCCGCACCAAAATATCCTCGTCGGAGGATTTGCTGGGTTTGGATGCTATGGAGAGCGGGACACCCCCGAAGGCCCCTTCCCCCAAACATGTGAATGACACCGAGGTTTCGTCCCAGGAGGACCCAGGCCAAGGAGGGGGGAAAAGATCGTAAAGGCGGCGCCAGGAGGTCAAACTTCAGGGGCCGGACACATGGGAGAGAAGGCTCCCATGGACGTTGACGGCAGGGGCGATCTTGAATTCGGCCCCCAGCCAGACGCAATCCCGGAGACCAATACGGCTCGAGAATCAGGTAGGTGGCCTCCCTCGACTGGAGGGGGTGTGCCTGTTCCACCGGCAACCTCTGTCCAACCAGAGGTGCTAGATACTTTATCTGTGGCACTGAAAAGCGCCTCCATCGTCGATGAACATCGTGTCGTTATGGGTGCGGTGATTGAGAAGATTCAGTCTGCTGAGAGTGGACTGAATGAAGCCTGCATCAGCCTTATAAGAGGCTTTGAGGTATGTTTTATGAGGTTTCGAAGAGTGTCATAGTATAGATAGTAGCCCCTGATACACTGTTCGGTGAAAGAAAGAACCAGACAGAGGATCAAATTTATGTCCGCAGGAGACTCACTTGATGACATCTATCTCTCTTCTTTTATAAGCAGGCGTCTATAGCGACTGCCGCCTCTCATACTGCGGAGGTCTCCGGACTGAATCAAAGTCTGGAGCGGGCCAAAGAAGAACTTGGCCAGTTAAAAAGGCAATTGGAGGATAAACAAGGTATACACAAACCTTGCTCGCGTTCAGTGCGAACGAATTTTTAGTATGATAAAAATATGTTTCATGATTTGCTCTAGGGGCGATGACCGAAGTCGAGGCTCTTAAGAAGGCTGTGGCTGAGGCCGAGAAAAGGGCAGCCGCAGAGCGGGCTCTTCATGAGAAGCACGAGGCCAGGGTTATTGAAGCCGAGCAAGAGCTTCAAGAGGCCGTGAAGAAATGCGAGACCTTGGAGCAGAGTTTAATGAAGAAAGAATCTGAACTCACCAATGCTCACCAGGCCGCATGCGATGCTCGGGGGGAAACCCAAGGTGCCCTGCAGGAGATCGAAGATGCGAGGAAGATCGCGGCGGGTAAGGCTTTTTCCATGTAAAGCAAGTATTTGAGGAGGGAATCATGTTTCTAAGTTTGAGTTCGGATTTCTCCAGGTGTATTTGCAGAGCTGCCATGCAGCATATCTGATGCCGCCCAATTCTACCGAGCTGAAGAAAGGAACACTGCAGATAAGCTCTTCTGGTTGCAGTATCTGGCACCAAATTATCTGGTGCCTTTTGCCGATCAACTGTAACAGTTGATCGAACTGCATAAGGCGGCCGAGCTAGCCATGAAGGATTTAATTATCTGGCTATGGCCCGCCGAGCTGATTCCAAGAAGCTACTTCGGGCTCGTGAAGCGGCTTGTGAGTGCCTGCCCTCGACTTGATGTCATCAAGCGGTCGGTCTGTATGGAATGTGCGCGAATGGCCTTCGCCCGTGCCAAGGTGCACTGGGGGAAGATGGATGCTGAGAAGCTGATGACCGAGGGGCCGCCGGAGGGGAAGGAGCACCGCAAGCCTGAGCTATATTATGATAGCGTCCTGAAAGGAGCCCGCCTTGCGGCGGAGCAATGCACCAAGGACATTGTATTTCCATGAATACAGTCATGTCGTCCTTTGCGTTGCCGTTATATATATATATATATATTAATCCTGAGAGTTGGCCAGTCGTCGGCTTCTGCCCCCACGTAGGAAGTACGGGGGTGTTTGGGATAAACCTGAGCACTCTTTATCCCAGTTTTGGGTCCTTGAAGGAGGTGTTTAGCACAACAAACCAGGCAATCGGACTATAGGGCTTTATCACTCTTACTTAGCCATAGGAGCTTGACAAAAGGAAGGTAGGCGCAACCCCTGGTGTTCGAAAGACCGCACGAGGGGCTCTATAAGCGCCTGATCAGAAGAAAAGCCGGTCCATCGCACGATGCATTAGTTATGGCATTATGCGAAAGAAATCCTTAAATATTTTACAACCTCTCGAACAGCTGACCAGCTCTTGCCGTATCATTACAGTCAGTTTTCGGCTTTCTCTACTGAGCTACTCGTCTGGAAGAACCGGGACACAATCGCAGTAGTTCTCCCTGTACCGCCTTAGCCAATATAGCGGAGCGTAAGGCAGCAAAACATGGGAGTCGGGCAAACGCAACTATTGACCCAAGACATGATTCAGAGCTGATGCATATAATGCTATATGTTCGGGGTGCTGAACGTCCATGAAGGTGTTTAGACTTTATTGTCGTATTATGGGTACAATGAAGCCCCTGGCATATTAAGGCATATCATGATGTACGAATGCCGTTTTGACGAAGGGTGTCAGTAAGAAACAATAGCAGATAAGCGTCATATAAATCTACATGTTGTATTTGAGTAATACGTCGATGCATATGGGTACAGGTAATGTGATAAAAAGAAATATGACTGCGGAACCTGCTGAGACCAGGCGGGAAGAAGCTGTGTGCGGATCCTGAGTGTAATCGGATGGTCATCGAGGGGAATGTCTAAGGATTCCCTTGCGCGTTCGAGCTGTTTCCATGTCACCAGTCCTGGCCTGCGCAAAAGTGAACCTGCAAAGAAAATGTGAGAAATATTTGTGTGCCACAGAGCGGTTGAGCCGCAGTATGTGGCCTTTCCTAGATTTTGCCGGAGTGTTTAATTGAGCTCCGGACGAGCCGGCTATCCTGCCGTGAAGTAGTTCGGACTCCTTTGGCGGTGTGTGGGATCTTGGCCGTCGACTCGAGGTTCGATTGAAAGGTGCCACTCGTTGCTTCTGCTATTAAAGCGACGGTATACTCTTTGGCACCGAGGTGGAGTTCGGTCTTGCCATTAACCGTTATGACGCCACGCGGACCAGGCATCTTGAGCTTACAGTAGGCGTAGTGTGGCACCGCGTTAAATTGAGCAAACACGGTCCGTCCATGCAGTGCATGATAATTACTGCGGAAAGGGACGATGTCGAAGACTAACTCTTCTGTACGGTAATTGTTTGGTGATCCTAAGACTACCTCCAGAGTGATGGAACCTGTACAACTAGCCTCCACACCTGGTATAACCCCTTTAAAGGTGGTTTTAGTGGGTTTGATCATCGAATGATCAATACCCATCTTGTGCACTATGTCCTGATACAGCAGGTTTAGACTGCTGCCTCCGTCCATAAGGACTCGTGTGAGGTGGAACCCGTCAATTATTGGGCCGAGGACAAGTGCGGCTGAATTACCCTGAATGGTATTGGCCGGACGATCCGTATGATCGAAAGTGATCTGCCATAGTTTGTATTGTGGGGAGACTGGTTTCGTTAAGTCGTCATCCCTGAAAGTGCACGTCCGTTCCTGTTTGGGGATGTGGATGACGTTTATCATATCACCGTTTTGATTTGCGGGGGAAATCTCATTTGCCCTCCTTTATTTGGTGATTGGGGCTCCTCGTCGTCGTTGTCGCTTTGAGACCCTTTCTCCTTGTTTGCGGCACCTGACCTGCCGGCTTGTTTGAAGACCCAACATTCTCTGTTGGTATGATTGGCTGGTATTCCTGGGGTGCCATGAATTTGGCATGGATGATCGAGTATGTGGTCCAGACTGGACGGGCCTAAATTGTTCTTTTGGAATGGCTTTTTCCGCTGATCGGGCTTAGAGCCACTGAATCTGGCATTGACTGTCGTGTCTTCGGTGTTATCCCCATTTTTGCGACGCTTGTGTTTGTTGCATCAGGGCTTGTTGTTGCTATCCCTGGCCTCTGATGTGCCAGGATTGCTTGTTGTGTTGTTGCTATGAGCCAGCCAGCTATCCTCGCCCACACAAAAGCGGGTCATGAGTGTCGTGAGGGCTGCCATGGACTTTGGTTTTTCTTGGCCGAGATGTAGGGCGAGCCACTCATCACGGATATTATGCTTAAAGGCCGCTAGGGCTTAGGCATCCGCACAGTCGATGATTTGGTTCTTTTTAATTAGGAACCGAGTCAAGAATTTCCTGGCTGACACTCCGGGATGTTGGGTTATGTGACTTAAATTGTCAGCATCCGATGGTCGCACATACGTGCCCTGGAAGTTATCCAGGAATGCGTCTGCCAGGTTCTCCCAACTTCCAATGGAGTTTGCCAGCAAGCTATTTAGCCAATGCCGAGCTGGTCCCATAAGTTTTAGTGGGAGGTACTTGATGGCATGTAGATCATCCCCGCGTGCCATGTGAATGTGGAGAAAGAAATCTTCTATCCATACCGCGGGGTCTGTAGTCCTGTCGTATGATTCAATGTTCACGGGTTTAAACCCTTTTGGGAATTCATGTTCCATTACTTCATCAGTGAAGCATAGGGGGTGTGCGGCGCCTCTATACCGGGCTTCATCACGACGCAGTTCAAATGAGTCTGGTCTGTTGTGTTCGGCCCAGCCGGATTTGTTAGTGTATCCGGCATGACGGTCGTCGTCATGCATTGGGGCACGCCCCCGTGATCCGTAGATCGATCTTGACTGTCTTGCTTTGTTTTTCAATTTGTCTCGTAGGTCATGCGTGGAGCCCCGGGCCTTCGTGTTTTTGCTTGTTTGGCGGCGGGGTGCATGCTGGACTTCGGGCTGATACGCCGCTTTGTCTCGGCCACGAGGTGGCCGGTCAGCCGCATCATGCGCTGGTAGTGTGGGCTTTAATGCCTCCTCCTCGAGTTGAGGTAGCAACATGCGCTTTGGGTAAGTTTTGGTTTTGCGCTCGAATCCGTATTCCTCGGCAGCCAGGACCTCGGTCCATCTATCAGTTAGCAGGTCTTGATCATCTTGAAGCTGCTGCTGTTATTTCTTCAGGCTTTTTGCAGTGGCTATAAGCCGACGCTTGAAGCGCTCCTGCTCGACAGGATCCTCAGGCATGATGAATTCTTCGTCGCCAAGGCTTACTTCGTCTTCGGAGAGGGGCATGTAATTGTCATCCTCTGATTCTCCATTTGTTGCCTGTTCCTTAGGGCTATCTTGCCCATCCTCCCGCTCGGCCTGCTTGAAGCCTGGTTGGGCGGGGTTGTTTTCATCTTCGGCACCATCCGGATTACTATCGTCTCTTGTGCCGGTATCGCTATTTTTGCTATGGTGGGGCTTAGAGAGGCGTCGATGATGCCGGTGCTTAGAATGCTTCGCACGGGGATTATCCTCCTCCGTTGCCTCATCGCCATTGCTTTCTTTGGGAGTGTCCAGCATATATATATATATATATATATATATATATATATATATATATATATATATATATGATGAGGTGGCTATCCAGCGCCCTGTGGCCGGTGGTTCCTGTTCCTCTCCAGTATCGTTGTCCATACCGTCGATGTCTTCGGAGTCAAAATCAAGCATGTCGGTTAGATCATCGACAGTGGCTACCAAGTGGGTGGTGGGTGGGCAACGAATTTCTTCGTCGTCTGCTTCCCACTCAAGCCGGACATAGTTCGGCCAAGAGTCTCCTGACAAGGAGAGAGACCTCAATGAATTTAGCACGTTGCCCAAGGGCGAGTGCTGAAAGATATCCGCAGAGGTAAACTCCATGATCGATGCCCAATCAAATTTGGTAGGCGCGGATGTACGCGGTTCGGAGCCTATGGCTGGAGATGAGTCCGAGGGTTCGATGGCACAGACCTCATTGGAGGCGAAGTCTGTGTTCGGCACTAGCGCCGCTGAGTGCGCGGCCTCCGTGGCGGGGTCTATCCACCCATCCTCGGACGGCACGATCTGTTCCGGATTAAGAGCCGGGGCAGCCGTAGGTGTGATCTTCCGAACACCATCCGATGGCAGATCTAAATCGTGCTCGTCGTGACCGTTCGGCGCACCTGTTGTGGGCTCGAATCCGTCGAAGATCAAGTCTCCGCAGATGTCGGTGGTATAGCTCAAACTTCCAAACCTGACCTAATGGCCAGGGGCGTAGCTATCGGTCTGCTCTAGATGGCCAAGCGAGTTGGCCCGCAGTACAAAGCCGCCGAATACGAAGAATCTGTCCGGGGAGGAAAACCTCATCCTGGACCGCATCGTTGCAGATGATTGAAGGAGCCATCAAGCCTTATCATGACGGCACAGTGGAACTCTCAATGAAAGAACCAATGTCGGTGTCAAAACCGGCGGATCTCGGGTAGGGGGTCCCGAACTGTGCGTCTAAGGCTAATGGTAACAGGAGGCGGGGGACACAATGTTTACCCAGGTTCGGGCCCTCTCGATGGAGGTAATACCCTACTTCCTGCTTGATTGATCTTGATGATATGAGTATTACAAGAGTTGATCTACCACGAGACCGTAGAGGCTAAACCCTAGAAGCTAGCCTATGATTATGATTGTTGTTATCCTACGGACTAAACCCTCCGGTTTATATAGACACCGGAGGGGGCTAGGGTTACATAGAGCCGGTTACAAAGAAGGAGATCTACATATCCGAATTGCCAAGCTTGCCTTCCACGCAAAGGAGAGTCCCACCCGGACACGGGACGGAGTCTTCAATCTTGTATCTTCATAGTCCAACAGTCCGGCCAAAGTATATAGTCTGGATGTCCGAGGACCCCCTAATCCAGGACTCCCTCAGGAGCGCACGCGCGTGTTAAGGGACGTCTATGCGATAGAGCTAGTCGCCCCAAAATTCAACCCATGGTCAGCTTGCCCGATCACTTTTGATCGCAAAGACCATCCGACCAGTATCCGTCATGGAGGTTCAGCCGCGTTGGTCCTCGTCGTCGACCCAATTATCGATGGATTCCACCTCACGAGAGTCCTCATGGACGGCGGCAGCAGTCTTAACCTGCTCTATCAGGACACACTCCGCAAAATGGGTATTGACTCGTCTAGAATCGAGCCCACCAAAACTACCTTCAAAGGAGTAATACCTACATAGAGGCCCGCTGCATGGGCTCAATCACATTGGAGGTCGTCTTCGGTTCGCTGGACAACTTCTGAAGCAAAGAATTGATCTCTGACATCATCCCTTTCCGAAGTGGCTATCATGCACTGCTCGGACGAACTATGTTTGCCCGCTTCAACGCGGTCCCGCATTATGCTTATCTAAAACTCAAGATGCCAGGACCACGCGGTGTTATAACAGTCCATGGAAACATGGATCGCTCCCTCCGTATTGAGGAACACACCGCGGCCGTCACAGCGGAAGTGCAGGTCGGCCTTATCAAGCCAAGCTCCATATCGGCAGTCAAGCCCCCGGACCCTGTCAAACGAGTCCGGACTATCCTGCAGAATGACAGTCCAGCTAGTCAGGAGCTCGATCAGCAATTCGGCCTCTGTCTTAGCCCCATCCGAACTGCGACCTATGTACCGTGTGCACATAACTACGCACTAAAGGTACCATGGGCGACGATGGAGGCATATCAATGATAAAGTCCACAATACGGCTCAACCGTACCTGGACCCTCATATCTACCTTTTTTTAAAAAAAAACTTCATTTTTCGTTTTTTGGTTCCCTACAACCCACATCACCTTTTTATGGTGTCAAGGGCCCTTTTCCCGGCCCCTTATGAAACCTGCTCATTAATCCTCTCAAAGGATCACACACGAAGGTGAAAAGCAGCGCAGATGCACGACAGAGTACCTAAAGGATCTTCAAAGATCGCCTCTTCCCTTTTTTAGTATCTGTACACAACTTTCCCTTGTGCTCAGCATGTAAAATACCCTCGGTGCTTATAGCATTATCTGTACAAATATGTTTTGACATATCGATCAGACTATAATGGAAACAATTTTTCGCCCAACCTATTCGGTACTGGCTCATTCCCTAATCTGTATTCGCTCTTTTTCGTCTGATTGTCATGTACACCTCGGCACGACTTAAATCTCCAGGGGCTCCATTCAACCACATACATTTATCAAAAATAACATAAGTTCGAACACTTTTACAGTACAATTTGGCGTCCCGAATCTAGCATTATATGCATCAGCTCCGAATCATGTCTTGGGTCAATAGTTGGGTTGCCCGACTCCTGTGGTTACTACCTTACGTTCTGATTGTTCGGCTAAGGAAGTAAAGGGAGAACTAGTTCGATTGTGTTTCTGGTTCATCCGGATAAACACCTCAGTAGAGAAAGCCAAAAACTGATTGTCATAATGCAGCGAGAGCTGGTCAGCTATTGGGTGACTAAGTATAAATCTCTTGCAATTTTTTCCGTGTCACACGAAGGACCGGTCTTCACCTGGTCAGGTGTCTACAGCACCCATGTTTGGACCATCGAACAATACCAGGGGCTGAGCCTACAATCTTATTGTCAAACTCATATGGCTAAGTGAGAGTAATAAAGCCGCATAGTCTGATTGCCTAGTTCGCCGCACTAACACCTCCTTCAAGGACCAAGTCATTGGGTTAAGTGTGTTTTTGTGCTGTTCCAAACACCGCATCAAAACCACAATGATAGTTCGTCAAGTTAGTGCTGTTTTAACCTTCTCAAGGACCGGGCGTAGCCAGACTCGGTTCAACTAAAGTTGGAGAAACTGACACCTGCCAGCCACATGTGTGCAAAGCACGTCGGTAGAACCAGTCTCGCGTAAGCGTACGCGTAATGTCGGTCCGAGCCGCTTCATCCAACAATACCGCCGAACCAAAGTATGACATGCTGGTAAGCAGTATGACTTGTATCACCCACAACTCACTTGTGCTCTACTCGTGCATATAACATCTACGCATAAAACCAGGCTCTGATACCACTGTTGGGAACGTAGTAATTTCAAAAAAAATCCTACGCACACGCAAGATCATGGTAATGCATAGCAACGAGAGGGGAGAGTGTTGTCCATGTCCCCTCATAGACCAAAAGCGGAAGTGTTAGCACAACGCGGTTGATGTAGTCGTACGTCTTCACGACCCGACCGATCAAGCACCGAAAGCACGGCACCTCCGAGTTCTTGCACACGTTCAGCTCGATGACGTCCCTCGAACTCTGATCCTGCCGAGTGTTGAGGGAGAGTTCCATCAGCACGATGGTGTGGTGACAATGATGATGTTCTACTGACGCACGGCTTCTCCTAAGCACCACTACGATATTATCGAGGCGGAATAGAGTGGAGGGGGGCACCTCACACGGCTAATAGATCTCAAGGATCAATTGCTGTTATGTCTAGAGGTGCCCCCCTGCCCCCAAATATATCGTCGCAACGGGGAGGCGGCCGGCCAAGGAGGAGGGCGCGCCAAGGGGGGAGTCCTACTCCCACCGGGAGTAGGACTCCTCCTTTCCTTGTTGGAGTAGGAGAGAAGGAAAGAGGAGGAGAGGGAGAAGAAAAAGGGGGCTGCACCCCTTGTCCAATTCGGACCAGAGGGGGGGGCGCAGGCCTCCTTCCTTTTGGCCTCTCTCCTCTATTCCCGTATGGCTCAATAAGGCCCATATACTCCCCGGCGAATTCCCGTAACTCTCCGGTACTCCGAAAAATACCCGAATCACTCGGAACCTTTCCGAAGTGCGAATATAGTCGTCCAATATATCGATCTTTATGTCTCGACCATTTCGAGACTCCTCGTCATGTCCCCGATCTCATTCAGGACTCTGAACTACCTTCGGTATATCAAAATACATAAACTCATAATATAACCGTCATCTAACTTTAAACGTGCGGACCCTACGGGTTCGAGAACTATGTAGACATGACTGAGACACGTCTCTGGTCAATAACCAATAGTGGAACCTGGATGCTCATATTGGCTCCTACATATTTTACGAAGATCTTTATCGGTCAAACCGCATAACAACATACGTTGTTCCCTTTATCATTGGTATGTTACTTGCCTGAGATTCGATCGTCGGTATCTCAATACCTAGTTCAATCTCGTTATCGGCAAGTCTCTTTACCGGTTATGTAATGCATCATTCCGTAACTAACTCATTAGCTACATTGCTTGCAAGGCTTATAGTGATGTGCATTACCGAGAGGGCCCAGAGATACCTCTCCGACAATCGGAGTGACAAGTCCTAATCTCGAAATACGTCAACTCAACAAGTACCTTTGGAGACACCTGTAGAGCACCTTTATAATCACCCAGTTACGTTGTGACATTTGTGACACACAAAGTGTTCCTCCAGTAAGCGGGAGTTACATAATCTCATAGTTATAGGAACATGTATAAGTCATGAAGAAAGCAATAGCAACATACTAAACGATCAAGTGCTAAGCTAACGGAATGGGTCAAGTCAATCACATCATTCTTCTAATGATGTGATCCCATTAATCAAATGACAACTCATGTCTATGGTTAGGAAACTTAACCATCTTTGATTAACGAGCTAGTCAAGTAGAGGCATACTAGTGACACTATGTTTGTTTATGTATTCACACATGTATTATGTTTCCGGTTAATACAATTCTAGCATGAATAATAAACATTTATCATGAAATCAGGAAATAAATAATAACTTTATTATTGCCTCTAGGGCATATTTCCTTCACACCTTTCCCCCCACTTAATCCACCACTTAAATCTTGGGACGAGATTTCTTATAGTGGAGGAGAATTGTGACACTCGGATAATCAAGCTACAGTAAACCTTTGTTAATGATGCCACGTCACCTCGATTACTATTGCTAATCTCGTGTTAGTTCGAAACCGATTATAATTCAAAATTCAAAATCAAGCAAACAATAAAAGTTTTCAAATATTAAAACTAAAATGTTCAATAAATAGTAGATAAATCAGAGGCTATGATAAAATTGTAAACAACATTATTGAAATTTGATAAGTGACTTAAACAACCTTAAACAGTGGCTGAAAACATTATTTAATAACCTTTTTATTAATACAAAAGAAATATGAAATGATATTTACCCCAAACTAGATTTTGGTGGTAGGATATATTGTGCTGTGATTTGTGGGCCAGCTCTCATATTTTACAAAACTCATTTGGTGCCCAAACAATTAGCCAAAACAGAAAAGAGTAATAAAAGATGAAAACAAAACAAAACAAAAGAACCCCGCCCCCCCCTCCCCGGCTCCCCATGGGCCTCGGCCCATCCCACCCAATCAGCCTACTTGGCCCAACCGCCCCCCCCCCCCCGGCCTATACCTGGTCAACCCCGACCGTAACCCTAACCCCCACGCGCTCCACTCCCTCCCCTGATTCCCCTGGATCGGGATCGATCCCCCCACTCTCTCTCGCCCCCCTGCTCGATCTGGACGCTCGCCCGCGCCCAGGGGCCGGACCTCGCTGCCCCCGACCCCGGCGTGCCGACGCCGCTCGTCGTCTCCGGCGCCGCCCGCCACCTCGCCCAGAGTCGCCCCGCTGCCCGTCCACGACAACGCTGTCGCGGTACCCTGCTCAGAGCTACCTCGCCCCCGCCTCCTTGACGCCGCCCCACCGCTGGACCTCACCGGAGGGGACGCCATCACCGGACTACCTCCCCGTCGCCTGGTCATCTCCGACCTCCTCCCCGCGCCCCGTTGCCCCGTACCCTACGACCCGCCGTGAGCCTCGCTCCCTCCACTCTCCCTTTCGCGACCCCACCTGCCCGCGTTGCGCGAGCGCTCGCGCTCGTCGCCGCGGCCCTCGCAGCGGCCATCGCCATGCGCGCTCCTGGCCACCGCGCCCACCGGCGACGTTCGACTTCCGTGCCCGTGGTCACCCCCTGACGTCGCGCGCCCGATGGCCGTCCACCACGTGCGCCCACAACCGCGCCGCTCTGCCGCAGCCACGGGCTGCTCGCCCTTCGCCTAGCTCCGCCAAGGCCTCCTCCTTCCACCTTCCCTCCTCGCGCTCACCGCCGGCAGCCGCTCGCCGTGCCTGCCTCCGGCCACCGGCGCCCATTTCCGCGCTGCCCTGCTCCGGCCCGTCGTGGCTGGCGCTCCCCTCCCCTGGTGGCCTAGTGTGCGGTCACCCCTGTGCCCGCACCCGTTAGCGCCCATGCCCGCTATGGCCCCTCCTGGCCTATGACTAATGGGACCCACGCCCAGAAAAAAGGGAATAAACAAATAAATAAATAAATAAATAAATAAAATATTAATTAATTAGATAATTAGTTAATTAAAGAATTACTTGACTTAATTAATCCTAATTAGATTAGCCTAATTAACTAATTATCTATTGTTAATTAACTAACAGGGTATGACATGCGGGACCCACACGTTAGTTTGGCTAAGTCAACGCCATGTTGACTGCTGACGTCATGCTGACATCGATGTCAGCATATTCTGGATAATGTTGATTTAAAATAATTAAATAAATTCTAAAAATGATTAAATCTTTTAAAAATTAATATAAAATAAACCGTACCTCGCATAGAAAAACGTTGTACATGAAAGTTGCTCAGAACGACGAGACGAATTCGAATACGCGATTCGTTTGTCAGCCACATGTCCCTAGCATAGCGAACCTGCAACATTTCACCTCTGGTTCATCTGTCCGAAAACGCGAAACACTGGGGATACTTTCCCGGATGTTTCCCTCTTTCGTCGGTATCACCTACTACCGTGTTAGGGCACACCTAACACTGCTCATTGTCATGTCATGCATCGTCATGCTTATGTTTGCATTGTATTTACTGTTTCTTCCCCCTCTTCTCTCTGGTAGACTACGAGACCGACGCTGCTGCTGCCCAGTTCGACTACGGAGTTGACGACCCCTCCTTCTTGCGAGAGCAACCAGGCAAGCCCCCCCCCCCCTTGATCACTAGATATCGCCTATTTTTCTCTCTACTGCTTACATTAGAGTAGTGTAGCATGTTACTGTTCGGTTACTCCCTTTCTGTTGCATAGCCTGTCATTGTTGCTACAATCGTTGATACCTTACCCGCAATCCTAAATGCTTAGTATAGGATGCTAGTTTATCATCATTGGCCCTACATTCTTGTCAGTCTGCCATGCTATACTATCGGGTCGTGATCACTCGGGAGGTGATCACGGGTATATACTATACGTATACACATACTATACAGATGGTGACTAAAGTCGGATCGGCTCGTTGAGTACCCGCGAGTGATTCACGGATTGGGGGCTAAAAGGACATTTGTCCCGACGGCCCTCTGTGTGGACCTTTGAGGCGGAGCGACAGGGCAGGTTGAGACCACCTAGGCAAGAGGTGGGCCTGGCCTTGGTCGGCATTCGCGGTTACTTCATAATAACACGCTTAATGAGATCTTGGTATTTGATCTGAGTCTGGCCACTAGCCTATACGCACTAACCAACTACGCGGGAACAATTATGGGCACTCGGCGTCGTGGTATCAACCGAAGCGTTCGTGACGTCAGCGACTGAGCGATGCGCGCCGGATTGGACCGTAAGCCTGCTCTTGTATTAAGGGGGCTAGGTCTGCTTCCGGCTGCCCAGGTGACATGCAGGTGTGCAATGGGCGGATGGGCCCAGACCCCGGCGCGCATAGGATTTAGACCGGTGTGCTGACCTCTCTATTGTGCCTAGGTGGGACTGCGACGTGTTATTCTTCAGAGGCCGGGCATGACCCAGGAAGGTGTGTCCGGCCAAACGGGATCGAGCATGTTGGGTTATGTGGTGCACCTCTACAAGGAAGTTTATCTATTCGAATAGCCGTGTCCCTCGGTAAAAGGATGACTCGGAGTTGTACCTTGACCGTATGACAACTAGAACCAGATACTTAATAAAACACACCCAGACAAGTTCCAGAGACAACCCGGTGATCGCTTTTCCACAGGGCGACGAGGGGAGGATCGCCGGGTAGAATTATGCTATGCGATGCTACTTGGAGGACTTCAATCTACTCTCTTCTACATGCTGCAAGACGAAGGCTGCCAGAAGCGTAGTGTTCGATAGGACTAGCTATCCCCCTCTTATTCTGGCATTCTGCAGTTCAGTCCATCGATATTGCCTTTTTACACATATACCCATGCATATGTAGTGTAGATCCTTACTTGCGAGTACTTTGGATGAGTACTCACGGTTGCTTTGCTCCCTCTTTTCCCCCTTTTCCCTCTTCTTCCCGGATGCCGCAACCAGATGTTGGAGCCCAGGAGCCAGACGCCACCGTCGACGACGACTCCTACTACACTGGAGGTGCCTACTACTACGTGCAGGCCGCTGACGACGGCCAGGAGTAGTTAGGAGGATCCCAGGCAGGAGGCATGCGCCTCTTTCGAGCTGTATCCCAGTTTGTGCTAGCCATCTTATGGCAACATGTTTACTTATGTCTGTAATCAGATATTGTTGCTTCTGCTGACTCGTTTATGTCAAGCACTTGTATTCGAGCCCTCGAGGCCCCTGGCTTGTAATATGATGCTTGTATGACTTATTTTACTTTTAGAGTTGTGTTGTGATATCTTCCCGTGATTCCCTGATCTTGACCATACACGTTTGCGTGCATGATTAGTGTACGACAGGGGTGTCACACAAAACCATCGAAGGATACCTCGAGCTTTGACCTGGAGAAAGGGGCCACCAACCTTGGCCCATCCACCAATTGGGCCCCCTGGTAGAGGTCCACGAGGGAGAATGCCTAGCTTGTAGCATGGGCCTCAGCCAACAAGTGCTTGTAGAAGGGAGTAGGACGACAACCTTTGCATGTTCAACATGACCAAGTCTCTGCTGAGATCAAGTGCCTGGATATGATGTTGGGGCAAAATACATTGTGCCATGGGAGAGGGCATGCCGCTCCAAGTAGGATGTTGGCTTGGGCGCGCGTGTCCTCATGGCCCAGAATGAGTGTGTGCTCCCCATGCTTTCAAATTTCATAGGGCCTCTAGTGGTGTGGATGATATGTTTGGGTAGGCTTGGGGTGGTAGGGGGGGTCCCTTCCCTCTAAATTATCTTTAGTGGGATTGTTGCCATTTGCGAGACCATATGAAAGGCTTGCAATAATGTTTGTTTTCGGCAAAAAAAATCAGATAACCCTATTTTTTTCTCACTTTACATGGCTAGACTCCAATAGAATATGGATTAGATGAATGTCTGTATCATGAGGCGTGGGTCTTATTGATGTTTCTCCTATTAACATTTCTGAGCTTCTCGATTGGGCATTGTTTTAGATGCTTTCAATCAGTTCTGTTGATGCTTTCAGTTAGTTTTGTTGTTGTCGTGCAAGTTGCTTCGTATTATGTCCATTAGCTGATATTGGCCGCAGGCTGGCCCTAGTTTTGTTTTCCTTCCAGTTTCTTGTTGCATGTAATTGTTGTGGTTTCTTTGGCATGTAATTGTTGCTGTTTCTTTGGTACAAATCAATAGATGACTTGCTGCTTCAAAAAAATTGCAGCACAAGTCATCATTTATTCTGAAATAAAATAACTATCAGCCTAAAATAAAAGATAAAAGTTTACTTACCGAAGACAGGATTTGGCAAGAATTACTTAGGAATACGTACCTTCATTTAAGGCCCTCTATGCAGTTAAGGAAAAACCAACGGACTCGTCTTTCTGGAAAGGCCTCATGGGTTCAAAAATCATTGAATGTTGCCTTTACAAGACCATCGATTGGAGACAACTGGACAGACTGGTCAAACCTTGTTGAAAAGATGATGATGGTCAACATTTCACATGAATTAGACACACTCCGATTAAGTTGACTACTTCTGGTGTCTTCACAGTCAAATCCATGTATACGGACCTCATCAATGATGGGCAACCTTTTCACCGCAAATATATTTGGAAAATGAAACTCCTGTTGAATACGAAAATCATGTGGTATTTATATCGAAAGGTCATCCTGACAAAAAATTATCTAAAAAAAAGATATTTACAAGGATATACTGAGTCTTGCTCTTTTGGTGATGAGGAGTTGATTCAGCATCTATGTCTTCAATGCCAACTTGCCAAGCTACCATGGCAATCTGTCCATATAGCTTTTAATTTATCTTCACCCACGAGTAGTACCAATATATTTAAAAATTGGTTAGTGGGGTGCATCCTAAGTTCAAGTCTCATGTTCGTGTGGTAGTTTGTGATTTACTTTGGACCATTTGGAGCACTTGTAATGGCTATTTTTAACAGAACGAAACTTCCAAAGAATTTGCAGGTTATCAAGACCATCAGTTGCATTCGTACGTGCTCATTTCTATGTGAGGGGGCTCGGGCACCCACGGTCTTTGGATGCAATCGATGGGGGGGGGGGTCTCTCTGGGGGGGGGGGGATTCTCTCTGGCTTTGTAATGCATGAGGCTCATTTCTGTACATTCTTTCTTAATTTGCCCTTGGAGCACCCATGTGTGACCGTTTTTATTGAACTTTATTGTGATTGAATAATAAACTTTGAAATGATAAATAAATGTTTGTGTGCATCACTCGATGTAGGGGGGCAAGGGATATTTCTTCTTTGAAAAGAAAGTACGTGAACATCGGACAGTGACTGCTCAAGAGCTTCAAGAGGATAGTTAGCTTCTTTGTGTGGGTTCAAGTTCTAAACTTACCGCCGGGTGCAAGCATTCAGGGCCGGCCCTGGGGGTATCGCCAAGGGGCGATGGCCCAGGGCCCAGGCCGGAGAGGGGCCCATGATGTAGTACACACGTATAGTATAGCCCAGCAAAAAATAGACAAGGGAAAAAATTATGAGAGGAAGAAAACAAGATGGGCTCGGCCCATCAGATCGCCTGGTAATCCGTAGCGAAGCGTCGGCACGCAAGTCATGGCCACGCGACGCACGCGTACGTGTGAAACAAATCAATTGGAATATCTGGCTTTTCCTGTCCGTCGCTCGTCGGTTCGTCTTCGTCGTTTCATCAGCCCGTCGCTCGATCGTTCCTCGCTCGGTGCCTCAGCCGCTCGTTGTCGCCACGGCACGCAGCAGTCCGGCAACTCAAACATCCAGCAATACGGCAATACATATGTATGTGAATGCAGGTACGTATCCAATATCCATGTTTCGATGTTCCTGATCCATTCATCCATGCCCCAATTTCAGTAGTTTCTTTAGCACGTATATTAAACTATGCATCCATGATCCATCCCATGAAGTATCAAAAAATTTATGTATAATTTTCTAATTCAATCTTTCATAGTATGTATTAAGCCATCCTAATTTTTTTGTCATTCTGTGTACATGTCTAGGGTTCTTATCATTTTTTTTTAGAACGAAGGCTCGCGAGGAGCCCGGCTTTGAATTAACAAAGCCATCAACCGGCCAGGAATTACAACACACCAACAAGCACATCGGCCGAACGATACACGGGAGCACCCTAGAAAACTTACAACTCAACGCAGCATACTAGCTAAAAAGATAAAGAAGAGGAAGCCCAAGCTAGTACACGCCGCCGACCGCAGCAAACAAGAACCAAGGATTGCGGCGGCATGAGCACGACGAGGGCCTGCAGAAGCAGAAGTGGGGTTGTGGACATGACTGAGTCCAAGTTGGAGAAATCAAAGCATCTTCCTTCGCTCTCGCCGTAGAGGGACCCTACCCTCTTGCCTTGGATCGAAAGGCGCCGCCGACGGACCTGAGAGACGCTCACCCTAGAGCAGGAGAGATGCCGACCTCGAGTCCTGGAACAGGCACAGATCATAGCCTCCTAGGAATGAGCACACCTCGTCGTACACACCGACGCAACCTGGGACACCTGAAGAACAGCGGGAAAGCTACCGGGAGCAGCCACTGAAGAACGGGCAGCAAAAGAGCCGCCCAAAACTCCACCTATGCCGCCCTCACCCGAACGCCCGCTCCCCAGACGGCACCTCCAAGGAGGACACGACGCGCAGCGCGCCGTCACCGCCCAATCCAAGAAGGATTTTGGGCTTTCACCCGGGAGGGGGAACGGGGGTGGATAGGGGTGGGACCTCGGCTGCACCCCCAAGGAGGAAGGGCGGCGCCCAAGGGCGTCGCTACCGCCGGGCCGGAACCAGCCGACCGATGGTTTCCCACGGTCCCAAAACCGCACCACCGGGCACCCATCCACGCCATTCCGGCGACCGAAGCTGCGGAGAACGGCGAGGATGAGGGCTCTGAAGGGGAGGGGAGTCGAACCTCAGATCTGACGAGGAGAGGGATCTCCACGCCGCAGCCGCAGCCCGCCACCGTCACACCACCCGCGTGGTCGAGAGCGCCGGCCAGGATCTCCCACGGACGCCGCCAGCCGGGAGGGCGCCGCCGCCGCGCCAAGAAGGGCCGCCGCCCCAGATCCGGAGTCCTCCGCCAGGAACGGAGCGAGCAGGGCCTCGCCGCCACCGTCACCGGCAACCGCGCAGGCTTGCCGGCGGCTACCTCGGGTGGCGACGAGGAGGGAAAGGGGTGAGGGGTGGCGGCGCTAGGCGGAAACCCTAGTCGCCTCCCGAGTCGCCCGAGCGGGCGACGCGGGGGCTGCGGGGGGAGGGGGGCTGTGCTATAGACTAGGTGATGGCGAGCGATGTCCAATATGTTCACCAAGGGCCCTAGGGTTCTGATCATCCGATCCATAAATTTCTAATTCGTTATCTACTCTTTGCTTCGTAATATTAGGACATTAGCATGCCATGTTGCCTAAGAAGCATTTGTCGGGTGCTAGAAAAAGGAGAAGACAGAAAGAAATAGATCTGAAAATTCAACCATTGAAGGGTTCTTAGACAGAGTATTTTACATCTTCAACTATCGTCGATGTCAATGAAGAACATAGGCAAGGAACTAATCTCGAGCATGAAAATTCTGATGTTAAGGTCAATGAAATGGTGCAAGTACAGAGGAGCAAATAAATTTGTTTCCTATTTGAGGTAATCATGTCATGTTAGTTTTATTTTGCATTGTACAACTATTATTGTAGTCAAATTTCAAACTAAAGATGCGTGGTTGAAAGTTTACTTTTAATATTATGCAAATGAAGTTATATATATATTGTTTATTTATCACGTAAATACATAGATACATATATATATATGGTCTTAAGACTTAGGGGCCCATGTCATCGAGTTCGCGCCTAGGGCCTCCCGAAACACAGGGCCGGCCCTGCAAGCATTTTTCTTTATTCATTCTAAATTTTCCGGTGATGTCCGTTCAATGTGAGGAGATGGTCCTGTCGATTACGAGGCATCCGTGATGATTTCATCAATCTCAAGATGCTGCTGACAGTATTTCGGGCTAATAGGGATAGCGTATACGGGCGTTTATAAGACCGAGTATAGTAGATGTGTGTATGTAAGCATCCGTGATTGTATTGTGTTAAATAAAGTTGTTAATCCCGGCCAACAAAATAAGGACCACCAGCTTGTGAGTCCTCATGACATGACACTGCCGCAAATACTAGTAGCCTATTACAGGACATAGAGCTGCTGAAACCGTCGACATGGCACAATTATCTCGCATCCTGGTGGCTCTTCTCCTCGTCCTACTCGCCGGAGAGGCAGCCGCCACGCCGTACGCCGGCGGCAGGGACGCCCAGCTGGCCAGCAGCTACAGCCGCGTCTTCAGCTTCGGCGACTCGCTCACGGACACCGGGAACGCGGCCATCCTCCCGGCCACCGCCGGGGGGCCCTCCTCCCACGCGCCGTACGGGGAGACCTACTTCCACCACCCCAGCGGCCGGGCGTCCGACGGCCGGCTCATCATCGACTTCATCGGTAACCATTTCGCTACAAACCATTGTTCTTCCGGTGGAGACACGCGTTGACCTATATGCATTCCTGACCAACTACCTTCCCAATTTCTGGTGGCGTAGTGGAGTCGCTGGGGTTGCCGCAGCCAAAGCCGTACCTCGCCGGCGAGACCGCCGATGACTTCCGGCATGGCGCGAACTTCGCGGTGGGCGGCGCAACGGCGCTTGACCCAGCGTTCTTGAGGAGCAGAGGGATAGCGACGTTTGTGCCGGTGTCTCTTAGCAACGAGACGAGCTGGTTCAACAATGTCTTGGAGCTTCTTGACTCCACGGCGTACGGTAAATATAAGGCAACTTGCTGCTGTTGGTAATTGTGCAATACAGTACAGTAACTTTAATTATTTGGCGTAGTAGTTGGCTACTTGCGGAGGGAATCTCTGGTTAGCTAGCTGCGGAAAAGTACTAGTATTTTTCTCCTTTAGACAATTGAAGAGTTACACTTGGTTAGAATATAAAGTAAAAGCTACTGCTTCATGTTCAAATGCCAAAACTTCTTACACTCAGGGACAGGGGTAGTAAAAGCTATTCATTTAAAGTTAAAGTACTTCCTCCGTTTCATAGTTCTTGTCGTGTTTTAAGTTCAAAAGCTATTATATTTTTCAGAAATCGCCTTATAGACATAAATAAATCTTAGACGGCTTAGGATTAGTAACACAGTCAAAGTAACTATTTTTAGCTACGAGTATATGCTAATTATTTTGATAGGGACACTTTACAGGAATAAAGGTACATCACGGTCGACGCATGCCAATCATGTGTTAATAAAACTTTATATAAACAGGGGTTGCAGAAACATCAGATGTGACACATGACCCTTCAAATTATTACTCCCTCCGTTGACAAATATAAGATGTTTCGAATATTTTAATATAAATTGCATACAAATAAAAATAAGTGAACAAACACTAAAATGTGTATATGCAGATCAGATTCACAATAAAATTAAAACGTCTTATATTTGTGAACCGAGGGAGTAACAAATAGTGATTGCAGTTACAAGTAGTTTTTTTTAACTAGTTGACCCGCTCATTTCTTTGTAAGCTGTAGGAAGCAGTAATTATTAATACTTGCACAGATCACGTACTCCCTTTGATTTACTTGATAAGTTGAACACGAATTTTTAGGTCTTTAATTTGATTAATAAAACATGTACAATAAAATTACATGGTCAGAAACAATATATTTTATTTAAATATAATACATGTTTCATACTCAAATCAAAGACCTGAGTATATGTGATGTGTGCAAGTATTCAGGACGGGGCGTTTTGGCTCCCAGGCTTAAATGAGTAAACAGTAAAAAAAATCAGCGCATTTGAACATCTGATGAGCTCTCAGCAAAAAATATAAATTTAAGGTCTGTGAAAAAAATTACAGTTTTGCACAGTTCGGATTTGATTTTTTTTTCCTGAATGCTATTCAGATGTCCGAATGAGCTAAAACTTGGCACGGACATCACACACTCAAGCATCTTTCACCACAAAATTTTTGGATTTTTTAAATGTTTTTATTATTTTATTTGAATTTACTGTTCACCGGGTGTAGATGAGCTCGGAAGCCGAATTAGATATTCGAAGTATCCATAAGTACTTACAAAGATTTGATTTATCCCAAAACATCAATTCATCGTTTCTTTATACTAGTGGTACATAAATGTACTATACTCCCACCACCAAAAATCTTGGTTATCTCAGCTTTTTGCAAATCCCACCGCCAAAAATCACACACAATTTAGCGTAGAATTCCAGCATGAAGAGTGTGCAAATTTTAACAAAAAAATGTAACTGGCAGTTTCTACTCTCGGGTTTATATACGAAGTGAGGTCAAGAGGTGATTTCACAAAAAAGAAAGAAAAAGAGGTCAAGAGGTGATAGTTGGATGCACTGCAAAAAAAAATGCACTGCGATTTATAACATCTCTTAATAATCGTGGAAATATTTCGATCCTTCGTTGGTAATAATTCTGTTACTGCTTATCTTGTGCATACCACAGAAGAAGAGAGCAATATCATGGCGAGCTCCGTCTTCTACTTCGGTGAGATCGGAGTAAACGACTACATCTTCGCACTGTTCAGCAACCGCACAGCCGAGTTCGCGGCGAGCTTGGTGCCGGACATTGTCGCCGTCACCCGCTCGGCCCTGACAGTAAGTAGTAATCCTCTCGACCCAACCACCACCACATTACAGAAACGCGGACCAACTTGTCATCATGATCTACGCAGGCCGTGATCGCCGCCGGAGCAGGGACGGTGCTGGTGACGGGGATGATCCCGCTCGGGTGCGAGCCGGAGCTGCTCGCCCTCTTCCCCGGCGACGCGCACGGGGAGGCCGGCTGCATCACGGGCTTCAACGAGGTCGCCCAGCTGCACAACCGCGCGCTGAACCGCATGCTCCGCGAGCTCCGGCGGAGCCACCCCGCCACCACCCTCTTCTACGCCGACATCTACAGCCCCATCGCCAACCTCGTCGCGTCGCCCGGCAAATACGGTGCCAGCACGCTCAATAGAACTGACGAACGCCATCGTTTTTGGTTCAATCCTGGCATCACTGATTTTACTGGTTTTACTCGGGACGTGCAGGTTTCGGCGACAGGCCGTTGGCTGCGTTCTGCGGCGGCGGCGCTGGCCCGTACCACTTCGACATGGCGGCGTTCTGCGGCACGCCGGACTCGACGGCGAGCTCCGACCCCCCGTCCGAGTTCCTCTCGTGGGACGGCATCCACTTCACCGACGCTGCCAATAGGTTCATCGCCCAGGCTCTGCTCAGAGGGTTGTATAACGCGTCGGCGATGGCAGAGCCACAAACTGCACTGTTCTGACATAAGACCGTGTCTGGATTTACCTCCAAGCAGGATTATATCTCTCGGTCGGACATAAGCGTCTGTGATTGATTTGTGCTGCTCATGCTATTTCTGGCGGGATCGACTCCCATTGTTGGCACCACCACGAAGACGCTGACGCAACCCTTTCCATGACATGTCATCAGCGAAATATATGTGGTTTTTTTATTTCTAATAAAGGCTATTGATCTGACGTCAGATAATGAGCGATTTCGAGCGAACGCCTTCAATTACTCCCTCCGGTCCTTTTTACTCCGCATATTAGATTTGTGCCAAGTCAAACTTTGCAAAGTTTGAACAAATGTATATTAAAAACTATCAACATCTACAATATCAAATATACACACTATGAAACTACATTTCATAAAATCTAACAATATTAATTTGGCATTGTGAATGTTGATGTTTTTTTATTTAAGTTTGGTCAAAGTACGGATACTTTGACTTCGGACAAAACCTATATGCAGACTAAAAAGGACCAGAGGTAGTACATTGGATTCCGCACAAGGAACGACTCAGAATAACTAAATGGTTAACTGCAAAACCCCCTTAGAACGAACGCGAATTTATTTCTAGATCTTGACCAGTGGTTATATAGAGCACATCAAATCTCACTTTTAGGCCTTTTAGCCGTGACAACTATGTCAGCTACAACATGACAATTCTGTGTTTTTTAGATTTTACACACTGCCAGTGCTATGGCATGACAAATTTTGTGTGTTATTGTTTTTTAGACATTGCAACTATATTTGTTATAGCATGGCAAAAAAATCAAAAACATTGCATATGGCAACTTTTCACGTTGGCCCACGGCAATTCTTAAGTAGCAGCACGGCAAATCTCTATCTTGTAGCATGACAATTCTTTATCCTGTAGCATGGCAAATCTTTATCTTGTAGCATGGCAATTTTCTATATTGTAGGATGACTAATATCTATCTTGTAGCATGGCAATTCCTTTTTTTTTCTATACCATGGCAATCCTATTCTGTCGGCATGGCAATTATTGAATAGTAGCACGACAATTCTTCTGTGTCGCAAGCATGGCAATCCTTACACACATGGCACATGTCAATTTTTCTGTTGATAACATTGTCATTGCATTGCAATTTCTGTTGGATATCATGGAAAGGACGGTGTTGAGGAAGAGGGAAGATGTCTTTTTAAGGGAACAATTTGTTGCCTCATGAGAGCCACCCAGAGCGCACACTCGTTTGCTCGGGTTATCCTTCAGGGGAAGGTCAACTGGCTATTGGTGTCCATTTTTTTCATACAATTCTAGAACAAGATCGGGTTCCACCATGAAAAGGTAACAAAACATAACCATAAAAAGTATCATCGTAGAGCTAAAGGCTGAATGTACCACCTCCTAAGGTTAATCATCCACCTAGAAAAGCAAAGTTTCCAACGGAACGCAGAATTATTATGCAGACCGACGTGTCCACACCATCCGCGTGGCCGAAAATGCACTAACCTTTCTTACTTTATTAATAATCACACTAGGCTTTATTCTTATTATGCAGATGTCCGTGAAAGTCGTTGACCTGCATGCCTGCATGGGGGATATATACACCCCATCCCAATTTCACACTCAGACAAAAAATAACCAGCCTTAGACAAAGTTGATCATCAGCATCAACCCAACCATCAACGTAAAAGGTGTCATTGATCCAGCCTGTGGTGAGGCCATGGCGTGTCGGGAAGCCTTGTTCTTGGGGCGAGGTCTGCATATTACATTGGTGGTCATTGCATGTGATTCGTCAATGGTGGTGAACGACATCTCCGGAGAGCAAGCGCTAAGATTATTGCGGAAATTAGAAAGCTGCTTGCAACAAATAGTTATATTACATTCTATTACGAATGTAGAGAGGCAAATGTGGATGCTCATAACTTAGCTAAGAACTCTTTAGACTTAGATCATAGCCACCATGTGTGCCTTTTCAACCCCCCCCCCCCACCCCCACCCCCCAATTATGTAAACAATGTTTTGATGAAGTAATATATTTTGGGTGTTCCACTAAAAATTGATATACATATCGCGTCGTTTGCCCAAGTTACAAGTATTATCACGCAACTCATTTTAGCGGTGAGTGGAACGAATCACTAGAGACATGGTGACCAATTGTAGGGACTTCCTGGAAGGTTCCTACCTGGTGGGAACCTTCTGGAAGGTTTCTGAAACCCTTTTTTTTCTTTATTGGTTTTTCTAGGTTTTTTGTTTTTCTTTTCCGATCTTATGTATTTTTCATAAAAAAATTTAAAAAAATCTTCACAATTTGTTTGAAACTTCAAACACAATGTTTGCTTTTTCAAAAACTATTTGCATATAAAAAATTAGAAATTTAAAAATTGTTCATGTTTTCAAAATTTGTTCAAATTCATTCAAAATTTGGTTAAAACGTTCATGCCTCCAAAAAAATGTCCGCGCTTCTAAAAAACCTTGTTTTTCCAAAAAAAATGTCACCCTTTAGAAAAGGGATTCACTGATATTTTCTAAATTTATCAGGAGTTTTCAAATTTTAAAAGTAATGAATCCATGAACTTTTTAGAAACACGAACTTTCTTTGGATTCACATTTTTTAATTTGCAACAAAAAATGCGTGAACTTATTTTGAATTCATGCACATTTTTTGAATCCACGGACATTTTTTGAATTTGTGATCATTTTTTTCAAATTCACAAAGATTTTTTGAATTCTTAAACTTCTTTCAAATCCACAAACGATTTTTTAATTAAAATGAATCTGGCCAAAATATATATTTGAGGAAATAAAACCTAACGACCTAAAAACCAAGAAAAAAAGAAGAAGCGTGCGCTGCTGGGAGACACCCGTCTTATCTCGTACTGGGCTTGGCCCATTTACCTCGCCTGTGAGCGGTCGTGTGGGAAGCACGTGCGTGAGCGAGCCAGCGTACCGCTCGCCGGTGTTTTCTATTTGGCGCTGCAGATGCCCGTTATAGCTCATTTTTGCAAACGGACGCCTGCAGCAGTGCGAGCTGGGCCGGGCCATCTACTACTTCCTTATTTTCAAAACGAAAAAGTAGTGCGGGTGTGCACTGATGGTGTGTTTGGTTGCATTCTCATCTCAGCATAGTTGTTCCCTCTTCGTGCATGCTCATCTCAACACTCCTCTTCATGCATGCTCGTAGTGTATTTGTGTTGAGCTAGTGTGGACTCATGCACCCTTCATACACTCTACCAAACACACAAAAGTGGGTTGAGAAGGAAATTTTTACTCTCATGCACCCTTTATGCACCCTACCGAACACACCCTGAGTCTCGAACCGGCGACCTGCTGCTACGAACTGGAATGGAGCAATCACCCCGCCACCAATCATCTCACACTACATTTATCTTTTCACAGTTTTCTTCTTTCGTCTTTTCTTCTTCTTATTTTCGTTCCTCTTTTTTCTTTTCTTTTTTATTCTTCCTGGTTTGCATACTGTCGTGAAAAGGTCATGACATATCTCCTAGCAAAAGGACTTAGTTGTGGAGCCATTGCAATTAGGAAGCTTAAAGGGGTTAAACGGGACAAAGGACACGGAAGTTTATACTGGTTCGGCCCCTTGCAGTGAAGGTAAAGGCCTAATCCAGTTGAGGTGGTATTGCTTATGTCCCGATTGCCAGGGAGCGAATCCGCTTGACCTAGCTTTCGATCTGTTGTTTCTTGTCCTGAATCGTCATTGGGTCGTCCCTTTTATATACACAGTTCGACGCCCAGCGGCTCACGGAGTCCCGGCCGGCTCATAAACAGTGTACGGCTCGGTAACTATCTATTCATGCCTTACAACACAAGTCATACATATATGGCGGTTTACCCTTACAGGCCTTAAATCGCCTTTGGGCTTTGGGCCCTTAACTAAACCGCCATCTTCAAATATCTTCGTGGGCTTCATATGATGAATCGCCATAGTATAACCCGGCCCCTCCTGGGCAGGTCATACCTAATAGTTATATCCCCAATATTAGGCCCCAAATTGATTTGGACGGGTTCATGTCAATCTTCAATACTTAGAAAAAATCTTCTCCTCTTCATTGTGCGAGAGTTTATAACCCGCCATGACGTCATCTTCTGGATTTGTGATAACCCGCCATGACGTCACCTGCCATTAACTCACACTTTATCCAGCATATCTCAACGGATCTTTATCTTAATAACCGCTCTGAAAATCGAGGCGTCTGGGCAGCTGGATAACCATGTTTTGGCCTCCTCGTTTTTCGTGCCCACTTATTAGCCCTTCCTTGTAAGTAGCCATGACCAGTGTTCTTCTCATTCTTCCCCTTTCCCATCATCTTCTTCGTCTCGCGACCCTCTGCCGCTCGAGCTCCGCCGCCGTCGCAGAGCACCTCATCCTCCTCAATCTTGGCCGCTGCATCAACCTGTGTCGGATCAGAGTACACCGGCGCTCCACCGCAGTCGAATCTGCACCTGTAAGTGCTTCTTCTCCGGTGCGTCAGATCGCATTAGGGTTCCGACTGTTCGTCGTATTCTTCGTAGTTTATTCATAGTTCCTCCACCATAGCACCTTTTGATCTAGAAATGGTATAGAACTTATGCGGTAGTTGTTTTTGCCTTTGCCTTCAATACCAGCGGACCCCCTTTCCTTGCAAAGAGATCTCATTAGGGCTTATGAACTCTCCTGTACTGGTTTTAGGTCTTGAATTATTTCCTTTTTCTGAACTGCCGTTGATCTAAAATAATACTTGCAATCTGTGAAACCTGTTTATATGGTACTCCCTCCATCCCATAATGTAAGACGTTTTTTCACACTAGTGTAGTGTTAAAAAACGTCTTACATTCTGGGACAGAGGGAGTACTTAGCAAAAAAACTGCACCTTGATAGATCCACCTAGCCATGGTGGCTCATACCAGCGGCTTTAATTGCAATGCTCAATAGATAACATCAAACTGCTCATGGCGGCTTAAATAACCTGACGTAATTAGTCATATACCATTAGGCCCCTTTATAAGCCGCTAGTCTGATATGTGTTGTAATACCTTTTCCTCTGGCTTAATTGTGAACCGGCAATTTTGTTCTTTTCTTTTTAGGCTTCCTTCTTCACAATGCCGCCCAAAACAACCACTTCCTGTAATTGGGTGCGCTCCATCGTCACGAAGAACACACTTGAAGATTTTTGTGAAAACCGGCTATCTGCCCAAAATGGATGTCATGGCGTACCGCGCCCCTAAACCGACATAAGAAAAACCTCAGCCCAAAGAAGGGAAAATCATTGTCTTCACTGATCACATGAACCGGGGCTTTTCGTCGCCCGGCTCTAAGTTCTTGAGGGACATTCTGCAATTTTTCGACCTCCATCCTCAAGACATCGGACCCAACTCCCTATCTAACATATGCAACTTTCAAGTGTTCTGTGAGGTATACCTTGAAGAAGAGCCCAGCTTGGAACTTTTCAGAGAATACTTTTACTTGAACTGCCAAAACGAATACTCCAACGGGCGTAGTTTGGAACTTGGTGGGGTCTCAACCCAACGACAGAGAGATGCCATTTTTCCTTATGCGCAGCTGCCAAGTCATCCCAAGGACTGAAACCAGACATGGTTGAAAGAACATGTGGTGCCCCCATGTTTGGTTTTGGTAATTGATGACAATCTCTATGGACTAATGGTTGTCTTGAGTTATATTTGAAGGATTTGTCCATAGGTTTTTCTTGAAGTCCATTTATTGGTTTCAAGGAGTTTGTGTGATCATTCATGTTTACCTTCAAGACATCATCCAAATGAAGAGAGTTGGAAAGATTCAAGGTTGATCAAGACTAAGTCAAAGAGTGAATCAAGTTGATCAACACACAAAGCATAGAAGATGTACCGATAAGGATCAGGCGATCCCATGGTATGGTAAGCATTGTCAATTACGCTTTGTGTACTAACCCATGATCTTCGTGAGAGTTATTTGTGGGGTTAGGTTGTGGTGTGCAAGTTCAAGTGTAGCATCACGAAGAGATCAAATGCTTGAATCTTGTCGCCCATTGTGGTGACAATGGACTTGTGAAGATGTACGAAAGAGAGGCTCACCCATAGTGGAGTATGGGGGAGCAATCAACTAGTCTTCATCGAGCCAACACAATCAAGAAAAGTGGTCCAACTTGAGGGAGTCAAGATCGTCATCATCTAGCTCAAGTGGACCATGTGCAAGGCAAAGGTTTGCCCTTGATAGTTTTTCTATTTTACCGGTCTCATGGTAGTTGTGGGAGACCGGGTTATAGGATCGATTGCCGTACTATCAAGGGGGGCTCTCGATGAGTTGCTTGATCGTATCGTTCGTAGAGAGCTCAAACCATTGCATCCTTGCATCATATTTTTGGTTCTTGTTTGGTTCTTCTCCTTGTGAGATTTGGAGCTTATGGTCATTTTTATGACAAGCTCGAGTTCATCGAAAACGGAGTTCACATGCATCTTCTATGATGTTTTCGATGTTGGAGGGTATGCCGAGTCTTCTCTGTTGGAGGTGTCACTCCTTTGTTTGCTAAGCATACCTCCCCTGCTTCTGTTGGAGGGTATGCTACTCGTTGTCTTGTTTCAAACAAGCTTGAGTTTGCTCAATTCGGAGCTCATTTGCAGTAGTTATGGCAGTTCTGGTTTTCCTTGGAGTATTCTTTGTTTTCGCGATAGTGGCATAAGGATGGCGCCAGCGGTAGTACCGCTGGGCCGGAGCGGCAGTACCGCTTATCGCCACAAGCGGTAGTACCGTTGTCCCACAGCGGTAGTACCGCCCATGGCCATAAGCGGTAGTACGGCTCCGGTTCCGTGCTAGTACCACCTCAACTCGAGACGTGGTTTTCTCGTGTCGGGTTCAGCGGCAGTAGAAGCGGCAGTAGGAGCGGTAGTACCGCTCGTGAGCGGTAGTACCGCTGGGGTGAGCGGTAGTACCGCTTATATGAGGTACTACCGCCCCAAGGTTCATGTTGTGTTGCTCATTTTCCCTGCTTCTTCCGCCCAAGCGGTAGTACCGCTCGTGGAGCGGTAGTACCGCTCGTGTGCGGGCTGAGCACATAACGGTTGGATTTTCCCCCTCCTATAAAAGGGGGTCTTCTTCCCCAATGAACCTTATCCTTTGATCTCGTGTTCTTCCTCCATTGTTGACCTTCTTCGAGCTTGCTAACTCTCAATCCCTCCTATGATTCTTGCTAGTTCTTGAGGGAAAAGAGAGAGGAGATCTAGATCCACGTTTTCACCAATCACTTTCTCCTCTAAGTGAGGGGAACCCCTTGGATCTAGATCTTGGAGTTCTTCGTGTTCTTCTTTCGTTCTTCCTCTCATTTTCCTCCCTAGCATTAGTTGCTTTAGTGGGATTTGGGAGAGAAGGACTTGGTCACTCCGTGTGCCCTTGCCATTGCATTTGGTGCATCGGTTTGAGTTCTCCACGGTGATACGTGGAAGTGAAGTTTGAGAAGCTTATTACTCTTGGGTGTTTGGGCACCCTAGAGCTTGTTCCTCTTGGGTACCTTGGCGCCCTAGACGGTTGGTGGTGTTTGGAGCTTAATCATTGTGGTGTAAAGCTCCGGGCAAGCGTCGGGGTCTCCAATTAGGTTGTGGAGATCGCCCCGAGCAATTTGACGGGTTCCGATGACCGCCGCCAAGCGTTGCCAAAGTGTACGGGTTCGGTGACCGCCCCCAAGGGTTGCCATTTGTACAGGTTCGGTGACCGCCCTCAAGGGTCCCTTAGTGGAATTACGGCATCTTGCATTGTGCAAGGGCGTGAGGAGATTACGGTGGCCCTAGTGTCTTCTTGGGGAGCATTGTGCCTCCACACCGCTCCAAACGGAGATTAGCATCCGCAAGGGTGTGAACTTCGGGATACATCGTCGTCTCCGCGTGCCTCGGTTATCTCTTTCCCGAGCCCTTTACTTATGCACTTTACTTTGTGATAGCCATATTGTTCTTTGTCATATATCTTGCTTTCACATAGTTGCTTATCTTGCTTAGCATAAGTTGTTGGTGCACATAGGTGAGCCTAGTTGTTTTAGGTTTTGAACTTGACAAATTAACCGTTAGGTTTATTCCGCATTTGTTCAAGCCTAAACCATAATTATTTTAAAGCGCCTATTCCCCCCCCCCCTCTAGGCGACATCCTCGATCTTTCAATGGTTCTACTGCCAAGATACTTCTCTGGCTGATGAGAACCCTCTGCCCAGCTTTCGCGCCCTGCGTCTCGAATCCAATCATCCGCTCCCCGACAAGTTGTCAACTAATAATCGCCAGAATCTCACCCCTACCATTGCAAAAGTCAAAGCTCTGTCGGGGAACGTCTTAAATGGCATTGACTTGGTCCGGTGCTGGGTTGCCTGGCGGATCATCCCCTTGAGCCACCGCTCCGGCTTAATGTGCACTTACACCGGTGACACAAAGTATCCTCTGCGCCACAGCCCCAAGGAGTTACCTGATGTCCTTATCAATGAGATGACAAAATCTCTTCTGAATGAGAGCCTAGCTGATTGTAGCAGGGTGGGCCTAAGCCCTTTCTGCAAGTATAACCCGGCACCAAAAGTAAGTCGTCGAACCGGCTATTTTACCTCCATCCTTAATACTTTGTTTTAACTCAACCTTGACGATTTTCACAGGTTGATGATGACTTTTGGAATAAAGAGTATGACCATGAAGCTGCAAAGAGAGCCAGGAAGGCCAAGAAAGCCGCCAGGAGAGCCACCAAGAAAAGAGGAAAGAAGCCCAACGCTTCTGAATTACTTCAACTGGAGGACACCTCTGAGTCGGAGGTAGCCCTTGATTCTCTTGGCTCTTTTTTCAACCATCTTATTGACACTGACTATCATCAGGATGACACGGGAACGAGTCAGGGAGTGGAAGAAGAGGTAACTATTGTTTCCTCCGACTCCGAGCCATTGCCAAGACAAAAAATCCGAAGAGTAACCAGGAAAGTAAGATTTTCACACCCCTTAGCTCATCTGGATCCTCACTTTATTTTGAAGCAACAGCAGCATGAGAGCCGGCGGCAGACTCGGACAAGCAAGGATGTGGAACTCTCCTCCGGCTTACGGAAGCGCTGAAATGAGGTCACCCCAGACTTAAACTCTTTTTATCCTTTGGCGGATCTCACTCATCAACCGCTCAACTCTTCCGATTCAAATTATCAGGAAACTTCACATTCCTCTTCCGGTGACTCAATCCAATCTAATCTGCCAGCTTTCAAGACCGCTCCTGGGTAATGACGATTTACTTATCCTTTATTCATTATAATCCTTTATTTTTGTACTGACCTTTTTGACTCATGCAGTGGAAAAGCAAAGCCCAGCAAGAGGGCAAAGAAGAACAAGCCGGCTGAAGAGCCAAAAGCCCATGAGCCAGAGCTCCAAACCGCAGCTCCAGAGGCCTCTGTTCCTGAATCGTTTGAGCCGGTTCATGATATGCCAACAATGACTGTTGACCCGCCTGTTGATCACGCCAAAGATGATTCATTAAATCCTGAAACTTCAAGCCCTGTCAAGGCAGCCAACACACAAGATGATGAAGTAGAGAACACCAAGACCGGCTTTATTGAACTGGGGAGACCTACTGTGCTGGCCAAGCATTCTGCTAAGGAAGAACATGTTGAGCCACGCAAAGTACGATTTGATATCGCCAACTATGCTCAACTGGGCATTGGTGAACTATACTCTGGCTTTGTCAGCCAAGTGCACAGTAGCCGTGACCTTGAAGTGGACATGGTGAAGAAAATGCACCACAAATTTGAGGTATGATCTCTTCCACTCTTAAGTTATGTACATCCTGCCAGCCCCCAAGTTCACTACTTATTTTGAATATGTTGTAGACTTGATCACCATAAATGGGAATAATAATTCATGAAACAATACTTTCAAATTCTGGCTTAAAGTTGTGCAGTTCTCATGAGCCGGTTATGGCCGATTTGAATATGAAGGGGTCGTCATAAACTTGCAAGAAAACAAGCAATATGCATTAGCCCCCAAGTGCCAAGTATTCTTGCTCGCAAAGTGCTTGGGACTTATTCACTTAAGCTGCCACTTAAATAGAACTTTTGGTAGACATTAGCCCCCAAGTGCCAAGTGTTATTGCGTGCAAAAGGCTTGTGACTTGATTTTGTGAACTAACGTTTGAATTATGATGTTGATTCGGTTTATGAATAGACCACCACTGCTGAACTTCAAACAGAGTTGTCTGACTTGAAGACTCGTCTGGAACTGCAAGAGGCTGAGACCCAGAAAGCAAACTCAAAGTTTGAATTTACTGTGGCTAAATCAGAAAAAGTGAAGGCTGGCTTTAAAGTTGAGAAGGACGCCTGGGTTGAAGAGAAAATAGCCTTGACCCAACGGGCTGAGAAGGCGGAGGCGGCTCTCCGGGAAGCGACCACTGAACTTACCGACTTAAAACGCCATGTGTCTCAGATGGTGTCTGCTATCTTTGGTAAGTCGCCTAATGATTGCCCAATTTTGAATATCCTCCTTGACGATATTATCTGCCTTTAACCTATCAAATAATCACTTTGCAGGCTCTCGAAGCACCAATCTGAACCAAGATATACTAGTGAAACTGAAGGAGGTTTATACATTGGTGGAGCAACTTTATACTGGTGCTCAGCGCGCATTGGCCACAATTGCTCCGTCCAATGAAGCCCCCACACTCTTGGTTGACGTGCTAAGGAAGCTTTCTGTGCTGCCCTAGCGGTTTAATGAAATGAAGCGATCATCCACGAGATCCGGAGCCGTGTCTGCCTTAAGCCGGGCCAAAGCGTGGCTACCGGAATTAGACCCGACCGACATCTCTATCGGTTATCCAAGCCTCAAGGAGGACGGCACTCCGTTTGATCAGAAGGATTTTGCTGCTTGTGTGAAGGAGATACGTCCTCTGGCCAGCCTTATTGCCAATGAGACAGACCTCACCAAGTATCATCCGGCTTACGACGTGGGAAATCAGAAGATGCCAACACCGTCTTATAAAGTGACAGGCCTGGTCCTCCCAATCCGTAAGCATACCTTTGCCCCTGAAGTTGACCCGTCCAAGCTAATTGATGATGAGGCTAAGTTTGAAGCTTTGAGTGGCATTGACTGGTCATCATCAACCTTCCAGGATGTAGAACAGGACAAAGAAGCGGAGAGGGTTGACCCGGAAGCATCAGGCCAGCAAGAAGATTGATTCGCTGGGCGGTTTATATTTATGGCCTTTTGGAAAAATAGCTAAACATTTGGACTTTGGGAGTCATGTAATAGGGTAGCAACAACTTTGCTTTGCCGTGCCATCGTGCACGTTTTGCGTTATGCTCCATATTGTTAAACCGCCACTTGAGACTTATGATTTTTGAGTGGTGTAGAAAAAGTTCAACTTTATCCTGCACACAAGTAAATCAAAAGAGATCCCTTGGCGGTTTACCGCGGGGTGGGTCATAATATATCGTATGCACCCACTAATGCTTAAAAAGTTATGGATAAGGTTTGTTGAACCTTAATTGAAACATAATAATGATATCATACCTGTGATATGTAACTACACTGCCGGTTTATGATACCTATGCAGTACGGGTGAGTACCCACAGCTTCAATAGCCAATAGTTCCAAGCGCTGGATATCATCATGTATGGGTGGCTTGTCGCCTCTTGTGTTAAGCCGGGTAATGAAAACCACGGTAAGCTTCAAATATGACCTTATGAAAGTAAAGGCTGTATGACCAAAATTACTTTTAAATCGAAAGGCAAGATAGTATCAAGAAGAACCAGAAAAAAATTCAATAAATCAAGCCAAATATCAAAAGCGAGGCTATGGTTCGAATACGACCAGGAAGACGGACCAAAAGGGTTAGTAGCTATGATTCGAATACGATCAGGAAGCCCCCTAATGGTTTTTGGCATTGCGCTAATCAAAGGGGTACCGACAGCTATGATTCGAATACGATCAGGAAGCCCCCCAGTGACCTTGAAATGTTTGGCATTGCGCCGATCAAGAGGGTACCGACAACAATGTTCTCTTTGGTGAATACACCTATGTTTGAATAGCAAGCCCCCAAATGACCTTGAAGTGTTGGCATTGCGCCGATCAAGAGGGCACCAACAGCTATGTTCTCTTTGGTGAATACACCTATGTTTGAACAGGAAGACCCCAAATGACCTTGAAGCTTTTAACGACTCTGATTCGAATATGATCAATAAGCCGGACCAAAAGGGGTTAAGCTATGATTCGAATACGATCCATCCCCCAAATGATCTAAGTTTTTACGGCTATGGTTCGAATACGACCAGGAAGCCGGCCAAAAGGGGATAATAGCATGATTTGAATACAACCCGCCCCCAATTGGTCTTTGAAATTATGATGATGAAGACACATGTTTGTTGAAGATGAAATAATAGAGACCCTGCTTTATTATAATCATCATAATATATACATCGTCAAAAATATGTACATCATAAGAGCCAGTGGCTCAAGTGTAGTAAGGCCGAAGATGAGCGATCTTCCACGACCGGTGGGTCTCCTACTCCGACTTACGTGAGTCTTTGTGCTCTCGAACATTGATAAGGTAGTATGACCCGTTGTTCAAATTCTTGCTGACCACAAAAGGCCCTTCCCAAGGTGGGGATAACTTGTGCATGTCAGTTTGATCCTGGATTAGCCGGAGCACCAAATCACCTTCCTGAAAGGTTCTGGACTTAACCCGGCGGCTATGGTAACGGTGCAGGTCTTGTTGATAAATCGCCGAACGGGCTGTTGCAAGATCGCGCTTCTCATCCAACAGGTCAAGTGCATCCTGACGTGCTTGTTCATTATCAGCTTCAACGTAAGCCGCCACGCGAGGAGAGTCATGACGGATGTCACTAGCGAGAACCGCCTCTGCTCCGTAAACCATGAAGAAAGGCGTATAACCTGTAGACCTGTTGGGGTAGTATTGATACTCCATATCACAGAAGGTAACTCCTCCACCCAACAACCTGGCGTCCGTTGCAAAGGAACCATAAGCCGGGGCTTGATGCCTCTCAAAATTTCTTGATTGGCTCTTTTAGCTTGACCATTGGATTGAGGGTGAGCTACTGATGATACATCAAGACGAATATGCTCACGTTGACAAAACTCTTTCATAGCACCTTTGGACAAGTTAGTGCCATTATCAGTTATGATAATGTGGGGAAAGCCAAAACAGAAAAACACCTTTTTAATGAATTGAACCGCCGTTGCCGCATCACACTTACTGACCGGCTCTGCTTCAACCCACTTTGTGAATTTGTCAGCCGCCACCAAGAGGTGGGTCTTTTATCCTTGGACCTTTAAAAAGGCCCAACCATGTCAAGCCCCCAAACTGCAAATAGCCAAGTGATTGGAATCATCCTCAATTCTTGAGCCGGCACATGAGCTAGTCGTGAAAATTTCTGGCAGCCATCACATTTACTGACCAGATCCTCTGCATCAGCATGAGCCGTCAGCCAATAAAATCCATGACGAAAAGATTTGGCCACAAGGGATTTTGATCTGGCATGATGTCCACAATCTCCTTCATGAATCTCACGAAGAATCTCTTGGCCCTCCTCAAGAGAGACACAATGCTGAAACGCCCCAGTAACAATGCGACGGTGTAACTCACCATTGGCAATTGTCATTGACTTAGACCGTCGGGTTATCTGCCTGGCCAAAGTTTCATCCTCACGTAACTCGCCTCGGGTCATATAAGCCAAATATGGTACTGTCTAATCTGGGATAACGTGAAGAGCCGCCACCAATTGTGCTTCCGGGTCAGGAACAACAAGATCTTCCTCTGTAGGCAACTTGACAAAATGGTTATGCAGAATATCCAAGAAAGTATTAGGTGGCACCGGCTTACGCTGAGACCCCAACCGGCTTAAAGCATCAGCCGCCTCATTCTTTTTGCGATCAATGTGCTTCACTTGATAACCCTTGAAGTGCCCAGCAATAGCATCAACTTCGCGGTGATAAGCCGCCATGAGGGGATCCTTGGAATCCCATTTGCCTGAGACTTGTTGAGCCACAAAATCTGAGTCACCGCTTACTTCTAAGCTCTATTGGGGAGAAGTAAAGTAACTAAAAAGTACAAATTGAAATCAAATTGAAGTGATAATGTGAATTGTCCGAACTACACATCCCACCCGGCTTAAGTTCATCTCCTTAGCTATTCGGAGACCATGGAGAAAGGCTTCGTACTCAGCTGCATTGAGTACAGAGGAACATCAACCTTAGAACATAACAAAAAAATTCACCTCGAGGGGAAGCCAAGACAACTCCAGCCCCCGAGCCTTCCAACTGCCTGGACCCATCAAAGTGAATAGTCCAATATGTGTTATCCGGCTTCTCTTCAGGCATCTGCAGCTCTGTCCAGTCGTTGATGAAATCCACCATTGCTTGAGACTTGATAGCAGTGCGAGGCACATACTTCAAACCATGAAGCCCAAGTTCAATGGCCCACTTGGCGACTCATCCTATGGCTTCTCTGTTTTGAATAATATCTCCTAATGGAGCAGAACTGACCACGGCCATGGGATGACCCAGAAAATACTGCTTAAGCTTCCGGCTGGTCATGAACACCCCATAGACGAGCTTCTGCCATTGTGGATATCTCTACTTGGACTCAATAAGCACTTCACTGATGTAGTAAACTGGTCGTTGAACCGGATATTCCTTGCCAGCCTCCTTACGCTCCACCACAATGGCCACATTGACAGCAGGGGTGTTAGCAGCTATATATAACAATAATGGCTCCTTATCAATGGGAGCAGCAAGAACTGGCGGCTCAGCTAGCTGCCTCTTTAAGTCCTCAAACGCGTCATTAGCAGCATCACTCCAGACGAAGTTATCTGTTTTCTTCATCATCTGATACAGTGGTATAACCTTCTCACCAAACCGGCTTATGAACCGGCTTAAGGCAGCAATACGGCCTGCCAGACGCTGAACATCATTGATACACGCCGGCTTAGCCAAGGAGGTGATGGCCTTGATCTTCTCCAGGTTAGCCTCAATGCCTCTGTTAGAAACCAAAAAACCCAAAAGCTTGCCTGCCGGCACACCAAAAATGCACTTGGCCAGGTTAAGCATCATCTTGTAGACCCGGAGATTATCAAAGGTTTCTTTCAAATCATCTATCAGAGTTTCCTTCTCTCTGGATTTCACCACAATGTCGTCCACATAAGCATGAACATTGCGCCCAATCTGATTGTGAAGACAATTCTACACACATCGCTGATAAGTCGCCTGGGCACTCTTGAGCCCAAAAGGCATAGACACATAGCAGAAGGCTCCAAAGGGAGTAATGAAAGTTGTCTTCTCCTGGTCCTTAACTGCCATCTTGATCTGATGATAACCAGAATAAGCATCCAAAAAGCTCAAATGCTCACAACCCGCCGTAGCATCAATGATTTGATCAATACGAGGGAGAGCAAAAGGATCAGCCGGACAAGCCTTGTTTAAGTCTGTGTAATTCACACACACACGCGCCAAGTGCCATTCTTCTTAAGCACGAGCACCAGGATAGCCAACCACTCTGGATGAAAAACTTCAACAATGAACCCGACCGCTAAGAGCCGGGCCACTTCTTCACCAATGGCCTTACGCCTCTCCTCGTTGAATCGTCGAAGGAATTGCTTGATCAGTTTAAATTTTGGATCAATATTGAGAGTGTGCTCAGCGAGTTCTCTTGGTACACCCGGCATGTCAGAAGGTTTCCATGCAAATATGTCCCGGTTCTCACGGATGAACTCGATGAGCGTGCTTTCCTATTTGGGATCCAAGTTAGCATTGATACTGAACTGCTTAGATGAGTCGCCAGGAACAAAATCAACCAGCTTGGTGTCATCGTCCGACTTAAACTTTAGCACCGGATCGTGCTCTGTAGTTGACTTTTTCAAAGATGTCATATCCACTGGGTCAACATTGTCCTTGTAAAACTTCAATTCCTCTATTGCACAGACAGATTCAGCATGCGCAGCATCACCTTCTTCACACTCCAAGGCTATCTTCTGACTCCCATACACTATGATGGTCCCCTTATAACCCGGCATCTTGAGCTGTAGATAAACATAACACGGCTGCGCCATGAACTTGGCATAAGTCGGCCATCCAAACAGAGTATGGTATGGGCTTCTGATCTTGACCACTTCAAAAGTCAACTTTTCAGCCCTGGAATCATGCTCATCTCCAAAGGCCACCTCCAGCTCAATTTTGCCCATCGGGTATGCCGACTTACCAGGCACCACTCCATGGAAAACAGTATTAGATGTCTTCAGACTTTTATTAGTTAACCCCATGTGACGGAAAGTCTCGTAATAAAGGATGTTGATGCTACTACCTCCATCCATGAGTACTTTAGTGAATTTATACCCACCAACTTGGGGTGCTACCACCAAGGCTAGGTGACCCGGATTGTCAACCTGAGGAGGGTGATCTACCCTACTCCACAGAATGGGCTACTTTGACCATCACAAGTAACGAGGAACCGTCGGCTCAACAGCGTTCATGGCCTGCTTGTGGAGCTTCTGGTCCCGTTTGCATAAACTTATGGTGAAAACATGATACTGCCCACTATTCAACTTCTTTGGATTGCTCTGATATCCGGATTGCTGCTGTTGCTGACCTCCCTGGCCGGATTGCTAATTTTAACCACCCTGATTACCTTGATTAAACCGCCCTGACTACCTTGGGGGCCCTAGAAGTTGGAATTAGAACTGCCACCTCCATAACCCGGGCCCTGGAAGCCGCCGCCGCCTGAGCCACCGCCCGGTCCATGATTTCCGTCAAATGAGTTAGAATTCTTAAAAGTCCTCATAATTGTACAATCTTTCCAAAGGTGAGTAGCTGGTTTCTCCTTGGAGTCGTGCTTTGGGCAGGGCTCGTTAAGCAACTGCTTAAGAGTAGGACCTGGTCCACTGTTCCTAGGAGGCGGCCTCCCCTTACGACGCTGGTTATTGCCCTGTGCGTTGGTGTTAGCCACAAACTCCGAGCTACCATCTGCCTTGCGTTACCGTTGCCTCCCTGATTCATCGGGTTATGCTGCTGACCCTTGGCGTTACCGTTCTTCTTTCCCTTCCCTGTCTTCTCATCGTTAGACTCGGGGTCCTTGGTACTATCAGAGTCAGCATACTTGATTAGAGCCGCCATCAGCTGGCCCATATCATTACAATCGCGCTTGAGTCGCCCCAGCTTCTGCTTTAGAGGCAAAAAACGACATTTTTTCTCCAACATTAAGACCGCAAAGCCGGTGTTCATGTTATAAGATGAATGTATGATAGCTTTGACCCGACACCCAATGGGTCATCGATTCACCTTCCTCTTGCTTGCAAGTAGCCAAGTCCACAATTGACATGGGTTGCTTGCATGTGTCTTTAAAGTTCTGAATGAACCGGGTTTTTAACTCAGCCCATGACCCGATGGAGTTAGCCGACAGCCCTTTTAACCAAGTACGGACCGTTCCATCCAGCATCATGGTGAAGTATTTGGCACACGCAGCGTCACTGACCTCTAGTAGCTCCATGGCCATCTCATAACTTTCAATCCACGCCTCACGGGGTAAGTCGGCTGTATAATTAGGCACCTTTCGAGGTCCCTTGAAATCTTTGGGCAAACGCTCATTACGCAGAGCCGGTACCAAATAGGGTACACCCATAGATCTTGAGGTTACGCCTACCTCAACCGAGGTCATTGGATAAACCAGAAGGGGCTAGTAAGCCGCCCGCTGAGCCGCCTGCTCGGCTTCTTGACGCACTCTATCCTGATCAACCAAATTAGGAGCTCCATCACGCGCCGGGTCATGCCCACGCGGCTGGTCTCGTTGCTGGGCGTTGCTTGAAACGGCTGGTGAGTCCATGTGCCTGCTATAGCTCCGGCTCCGGCTTGGGCGAGGGGTCGAGTGGATCCTATCTTGACTATAAGAATATGCCTCCTGCTGCGCCAAAGCCATCTGAAGAAGCTCTTTGACCCTTCGTGTTTCAACCGCTGCCGGAGAGTCGCCATCCATCGGGAGAGCCGCCAATCGTGTCGCTGCAGTGATCATGTTCTCCAAAGGATTAGAATAATGACTCGGTGGTGTTGGTACATGCTGAGGCAAAGCAGTATTCAGACGAGGCGGTTCCATCACGCGTGGTGGAACCGGCGTCCTAGCCCCGGGCGCCGCAGCCCGGTTTGTCTCCAGCGGGTTACTGGGCCCTGCACCGGGCGTGCAGAAGAGGTTTCTAGGCTCATAAACCGTAGGCAGACGGGACTGGTGCCTTCTCCTCATGATCTCATTTGACGCGTTCTGATCCATCGTAAGCTGGAAAGCCTCCGACTGAATCCGCTGGGCCTGAGCATCCAAAGCCGCCCGCTCTGCGACTATCCTGACGTCCTCTGCCGCCAGATCTTCCTTGGCTAGTGCTATCTCATCACGTAACTTTTCCACCTCTGCATCATGCTGAGCTTGATCCGCTGGGCTGACCACATCGGTTAACAGAGCCGTCAATTTATTCAGTAAAGCCATCAAAACCTGAGCTGGCGGGCGCACAGGGCCTCCTACCCCGGCTGTCGTCACCGCTGCTGACTCGGAAGTCATTGCTGCTGCAGACGTAGAGTTTTGTCTAGGTTGCATGCCAGCCATGAAGATCCCGACTCTGTTTGGCGGCTCATAGGGGTCCAGAATACTGTTGCCATCGGAATAGCCCCCAAGCCCGCCGTCTTGTAGTTGATACAACGAACCAGTCTCACCCGTGGACGACTCGCCATCAGAGTAGATGGCCCTCTCACCGCTAGACATAGATCCTTCATCAAATTTCCCTCCATGGATGCATCCCACGAAGGCACGCTTCACGGCGGGCTGAGCTCGGGCGGGTCTCGCATGCTGAGCCGTCTCGATGATGTCAGTGCAGATGTCCGGCTCAGGGCCCGGCTCGCCGATCTTGCCGATGAAGACATGGATTCCGCCGAAGGGGACCCGGTACCCGTACTCAATTGAGCCGGCGTCGGGGCCCCAGCTTGCGTCGTCAATGTAGAACTTGCCGCGACGACTCTTGGTCATCCGGCCCACAGTGTATCCCTTGAGCCCTTCGAACTTGCCCTTTAAGAACTCAAATCCACCGTGCGCTGGCCCCACAGTGGGCGCCAACTGTCATGGAAAGGTCACGACAGATGTCCTAGCAAAAGGACTTAGTCATGGAGCCATCGCAACTAGGAAGCTTAAAGGGGTTTAACGGGACAAAGGACACGGGAGTTTATACTGGTTCGGCCCCTTGCGGTGAAGGTAAAGGCCTAATCCAATTGAGATGGTATTGCTTATGTCTCGATTGCCAGGGAGCGAATCCGCTTGACCTAGCTTTCGATTTGTCGTTTCTTGTCCTGAATCGCCGCCGGGTCGTCCCTTTTATATACACAGGTCGACGCCCAGCGGCTCACGGAGTCCCGGCCGGCTCATAAACAGTGTCTGGCTCGGTGACTATTTATTCATGCCTTACAGGACAAGTCATACATATATGACGGTTTACCCTTACAGGCCTTAAGTCACCTTTGGGCTTTGGGCCCTTAACTAAACCGCCATCTTCAAATATCTTCGTGGGCTTCATATGATGAATCGCCATAGGTATAACCCGGCCCCTCCTGGGCGGGTCATACCTAATAGTTATATCCCTAACACATATTTTTTGTTAAATGTACGAACTTTTTAAAAATTTGTAAACTTTTCTAAATTAGATGAACTTTTTTGAAAATTGAGAATTTTTTTCTCAAACCCGTGAACATTTTTTCATAGAACGATGAGCTTTTTCAAATTTATGAACTTTTATTCAAAATCAATTAACATTTTTTCAACATTTTAAACTTTTTTACTCAAACCCATGAACATTTTTTTGGAAATCAGTGAACTATTTTCAAATTTGTGAACTTTTCTTCAAAAGCGATGAACTTTCATTCAAAATGAATGAATTTTTTTTTGAAAATCGATGATATTTTCCCAAATTTGTGAACTTTTCTTCAATATTGCTGAATTTTTTTTCAAAATCGTTTAACTTTTTTCCAATTCGTGAACTTTTTTAAAATTCGATGAACATTTTTTCAAAACCGATGAACTTTTCTTCGAATTTGATGAACTTTTTCAAAATGTTGAACTTTTTATTCATGTTGGTGAACTTTTTAGTGCAAATCTATGATTTTTTTAGAAATGATTTATGTGGGTACAAAATATATATTAAAGGTGTCCAAAAAGAAGCACTAAATAACAATGTTTACGCATTGTAGACAACTCGCTTGGTCTAGTGGTTAGCGTGCTAACTTGTTTGCCGGCGTCGTAGGTTCGAATATTACCTCTTGCGTATATGGTGCTGCCATTTGTTTTTTTCACGTCTGATTTTTAGGGACTGCTGGGCCGGCCGCCACAGGTCGCGCGCAAGCGCCACGAGTCCGAGCGTCAAATAGGAGCTCCCCTCGTGGCGAGACGGAGCTCCTATTTGGAAAATCCTATTTGACACTTTCTGCGTCAAGCAGTCGAGCAATCGCATAGGGAGCGGCGGCAGTTTCCATCCGGTTTTTACCGGTTTGGGGAACCATCTAGAAGGTTCCGGGGAACCTTCTAGAAGGTTCCCTGAACCGGATTTCGTGTATTATTTTTTTCGTTTTTCAATTTTATGTTTTTCTTGTTTTCTTTTTCCCTTTTCTGGTCTTTTTTCGTATCTTTTTTAAAGTTTTTTTTTCTTTTTCTCAAGTTTTCATGTTTTCAAAATTGTTCGTGTTTTCAAATTTTGTTCTCAACCTTTAAAATATGTTCGTCATTTAAAAGAAATTTCCTGCTTTGAAATTTTGTTTGCAAATTCAAAATTAGTTCCAGTTTTCACAAATTGTTTGCAAATTCAATTTTTTGTTTGCAAATTCAAAATTATCCATGTTTTCAAATTTTGTTTGCATTCGTAAAATGTTTAGGGATTTCAAAAAGTGTTCCAGATTTTCATATTTCTTCACAAATTTATAAAATGTTCATGTTTCAAATATTGTTCACAAATTGATAAAATGTCCCCGTTCCAAAATTTGTTTGCAAATTTCAAAAAATGTTCATATTTACAAGTTTTGAGACTCCTATTTATGACAATTGTTCTCATTTCTAAAATTTGTCATACTTTCCAAAAATGTTCTCTAATTTCAAAAAATGTTCCAGCTTGTCCAATTTTGTTCACATACTCAAAAAAAAATCATGTTTTTTGAACTTTTAAAAAAATTGCGTCTTGAACAAATTGTTCATAATTCCAAAAAATGTTCATGTTTTAGAAAATGTTCGCATTGTACAGAGCTTGTTCATTGTTTGATAAAATGTCCGAAAATTCACAAACCAAAAAGTATTTTGTTTAAAAAACGTTCCATTTTTTAAAATATCTTGAAAATTTAAGAAAATGTTCACATGTATAAATTTGGTTCACAAATTCAAAAACGTTTGGTAATTTAAAAATGTTCCTGTTTCAAAATTTTATTCACAAATTCAAGAATGTTCAGGAATTAAAAAAAATCATCTTGTTTTTCAAATTTGGTAACATATTCGAAAAATAATTTTTGTTTTCAAAATTTGTTCACATGTTTAATTTTTTTCCCACGACTAAAAAATGTTTTCGGAAATTCAAAAAGTGATCCTGTTTGCCAAATTTGTTCACATATTAATAAATTGCTAAAGCTTTTGAAATTCGTTTAAAATTTGAAAAAAATTGATGTTTATGAAAATTATTTCACAAATTTAAAATATGCTCGACTTTAATAAAATTAGCTTGTAATTTCGAAAATGTTCACTTTTTAAATTTTGTTATTTGTTTTCAGAAAATCTTTTGAGTTTACAATAAGTAGTTTATAATTTCGAAAAATGTTCTCGTATTCTATTTTTGTTCCGATATGTTTTTAAATTGTTTTGAGGTACCCAAATAATGTTTTTGTTTCAAAAAGAATTTCCTTTTAAAAAATCACGTTAGTCATTTTTAAAAAGTTTTAATCTAGCCCGTATTATAGTTCATATATACCCGAGCTGCCATTTTACACACAAAACCTTAGTTTCGATCCCTCACCCACAAGTTTTTTGGAATTTTGTGAACTTGTTCTTTTTTTTGCCGCTCAATGTAGTTTCTTTAATTTGCGCTCTACAAATCTATCACAAAAAGCTCTCTAGGCGAAGCGGCCACCACTTCGCGTGTATTCGTATAGATCGCGAGTTCGATTCCATCTCCAGTGCGCTCTTATTTCCTTCTTTTCTTTTTCGCGAAGGACAGCGAACGGGCTGGCCCATGTTAACCTCCTCCTGTGCGAAACAGCGACTGCTTGCCGCAAGGAGCGGCGTATAGGAGCTCCCCTCCTATTTGGCGTTGCATGCGACGTGGAACCGAACGGGCGCCTACAGGCAACACTAGCGGGCCGGCCCATGGACGAAAGAACGAAACAGGGCAGTAAACGTGTCGCAACAAAAAACGCAAAAATATGTAAAAACCACGATTCGAACAGGCGCCTCGAAATTGAAGGATTGCTCAGCTAACCGGTAAACCACGTGAAGACTACTAATTTATTGCAAACGCAAATGTATTAAGCACCATAAGAGCCGCGCTAGTTTTTACGCACTTTTGAACTATTTATATTTTTAAGTCGATTTTTTTAATGAAAATGAGTTCATAAATTTTGAAAATAGTTCATCAAATTTGAAACAAAAGTTCATCGATTAGAAGAAAAAGTTCATCAAATGTCAAATTAGTCCATTGATTTCGAAAAAAGTTCATCGATTTTAAAAAAAGTTCGATTTTCAGAAATAGTTCATCGAATTTGGAAAGAAAGCTCATCGAAACTGAAAAAAGTTCACCAATTTTGAAAAACAGTTCATCAAAATTAAAAAAAACCATCAAATTTGAAACAAAATTCATTGAATTTGTAAAACAAAGTTCATAAAAATTTTAAAGTAATCTAATGAAAACAGTTCATCAATTCAGAAAAAAGGTTCACGAAATGTGAGAAAAAATCGCGCATTAAAGAAAAAAAGAATGGACAAAAAAGGATAAAGGAACAAAACGAACTGAAGAGCTAAATAAAACAAAGAACGGAAGAAGATTTACACGAGCGGGACGGTTGTCTGTTGGTTAGCGCGTAACCCTCGCAGCAAAGGGGTCGCGGGTTTGATTCCCTCGGCACGTGCTTTTTTTGAACACGGAAAATAAATTCACAAAAGGGCCGATCCCAGTAAATGTGGCCGCAGGCGCCCGTTTGTCGTAAAGTTTCGTTGTTCGGCGCCAAATAGGATTCGCCCGCCACGAGCGATACACAGCATCGCCAACGGAAACCCTCGTCCCCAAATCATGTTCGTGACAGCGGATCCGGCCGGCACCGGCGACGGTGACCGTTCCCGGGGCGGCTGGTCCTTCTGGAACATGCAGAGGAATCGGGGCCTCTCGGCCGCGTCGACCTCCATCAACTGGGTCCTCTCGGACACCACGAAGAACGTGGGCTACTCCGTCTGGACTCCACGGGCGGCGAGTGGCGTCCCAAGCCCACGGCCGCCCGCGGATGCTCACGCCCCGGAGTACTACCACGACCTCGCCATGTTCTACCTCAAGGCAGCCCGCCACCTCCCCATCGCCGAGATCCTGTACCTCGCCGACTGCATCTCCATCAGCGGCCTCGCCGACCCCGTCACGAACATCAATGTCAATGTCATGCTCAAATTTTGGGCCACTTTTTACATCTTTGCTTTACAAATGAGTAGTTGTACGGTGCATGCACAAAATTGTTATTTTTATCTTCATTTCCCATCTAGCCCATAAAGCCACCGTCATCTTGATAAATAAAGTGATAGCGTCAGCACCATCGAGGTAGAGTCGGTGATGTTGGGAGGCCCGGAGAGGCGGAGATCAATGAGGTGAGATGCTTTGAGCCTTCGTCATACAAGGGCTCATTTGACTCAAAGGAGATTCATAGGATTTTTCGGAGGCTTTAGATTTTTAGGAATTTTTCATTTACTACAAAGCTCGTTCGATCTGTAGGATTCCTTTGCACTCTATTTTTGAGAAATTTTTTTATCCACGCCAACCTCATGTTAGAACTCCATTGTTATTTATGCAGTATCAAACACTTGCTGATCCAAATTCTTGCAGTTTTCTAATCCTATAAAATTCAAGAGGACATACCATTTCCATCACGCGTTTGGAAAATCCCATGAATAGAAGAAGCCCGAATCTCAAGCTACTCCGCTTAGCTTTGCATTCTTGATGGCTCTGACTCAGTCGGATGGATACTACAAAGACATGGAAATAGTTTAATATCTAGCCTGCCTGAGTTTTTTTATGGACACTCAAAGATTGTGTATCATTTCATTGATAGAAGAGTCAAAACAGTACAAGGACGGTTACACCAGTGCATGTACGCGAGTTGGCGTGAAGGTGACGACCGGAGCAAGAAACATAGGTTGCTCAGCAGTAGAAACACAAAGGCCACGCCCGCCATGGCCATTGCCAAACGTCCTCATAGATTGCATGTACAAGGCGCTAAACAGACAACCACAAACCATCGAAAATGCAACTGCAACGGTGCTTTCAAAGCCTCAAGGCGGTGAGGAGGATGATGGAGGAGATCCCTCGATGATGTGCGTTGGGGGCTAGAGAGTAGGACGTGGCCCACTAGTCAACGAGGATCGTTGCCGGTGATGGTAAGGCGACTGTGGAGTAGCACCAGGACAACACCTCATGCCAAACCTGGCGAGTGAAGGAGCAGCTGACGAGGAGGTGCTGGAGATCCTCAGGTATCTCGTCACACAAGTGTTGGAAATATGTCCTAGAGGCAATAATAAAATGGTTATTATTATATTTCTTTGTTCATGATAATTGTCTGTTATTCATGCTATAACTGTGTTATCCGGAAATCGTAATGCACGTGTGAATATATAGACCACAACATGTCCCTAGTAAGCCTCTAGTTGAGTAGCTCGTTGATCAACAGATAGTCATGGTTTCCTGACTATGGGCATTGGATGTCATTGATAACGGGATCACATCATTAGGAGAATGATGTGATGGACAAGACCCAATCCTAAGCATAGCTCAAAGATCGTGTAGTTCGTTTAGCTAGAGCTTTTCCAAATGTCAAGTATCATTTCCTTAGACCATGAGATTGTGCAACTCCCGGATACCGTAGGAGTACTTTGGGTGTGCCAAACGTCACAACATAACTGGGTGACTATAAAGGTGCACTACGGTTATCTCCGAAAGTGTCTGTTGGGTTGGCACGAATCGAGACTGGGATTTGTCACTCCGTATGACGGAGAGGTATCTCTGGGCCCACTCGGTAATGCATCATCATAATGAGCTCAATGTGACCAAGTGTCTGGTCACGGGATCATGCATTACGGTACGAGTAAAGTGACTTGCCAGTAACGAGATTACACGAGGTATTGGGATACCGATGATCGAGTCTCGGGCAAGTAACGTACCGATTGACAAAGGGAATTGTATACGGGATTGATTGAATCCTCGACATCGTGGTTTATCCGATGAGATCATCGAGGAGCATGTGGGAGCCAACATGGGTATCCAGATCCCGTTGTTGGTTATTGACCGGAGAGGCGTCTCGGTCATGTCTGCATGTCTCCCGAACCCGTAGGGTCTACACACTTAAGGTTCGGTGACGCTAGGGTTGTAGAGATATGAGTATGCAGTAACCCGAAAGTTGTTCGGAGTCCCGGATGAGATCCCAGACGTCACGAGGAGTTTCAGAATGGTCCGAAGGTGAAGAATTATATATAGGAAGTGCAGTTTCGGCCATCGGGAAAGTTTCGGGGGTCACCGGTATTGTACCAGGACCACCGGAAGGGTCCCGGGGGTCCACCGGGTGGGGCCACCTATCCCGGAGGGCCCCGTGGGCTGAAGTTGGGAGGGGAACCAGCCCCTGGTGGGCTGGTGCGCCCCCCTTGGGGCCCCCTGCGCCTAGGGTTGGAAACCCTAGGGTGGGGGGCGCCTCCACTTGCCTTGGGGGGCAAGCCGCCCCCTTGGCCGCCGCCCCCCCCCCCCCCCCCTGGAGATCTCATCTCCTAGGGCCCCCCCCTAGGGGGCCTATATAAAGAGGGAGGGAGGGAGGGCAGCCGCACCCATGCTCTTGGCGCCTCCCTTCCCCCTTGCTACACCTCTCCCTCTCGTAGAAGCTCGGCGAAGCCCTGCCGAGACCGCTGCTGCATCCACCACCACGCCGTCGTGCTACTGGATCTCCGTCAACCTCTCCTCCCCCTTGCTGGATCAAGAAGGAGGAGACGTCTTCCTCAACCGTACGTGTGTTGAACGCGGAGGTGTTGTCCGTTCAGCACTAGGATCATCGGTGATTTGGATCACGTCGAGTACGACTCCCTCAACCCCGTTCTCTTGAACGCTTCCGCTCGCGATCTACAAGGGTATGTAGATGCACTCCTTTCTCTCATTGCTAGATGAACTCATAGATTGATCTTGGTGAAAGCGTAGAAAATTTTTATTTTCTGCAACGTTCCCTAACAGTGGCATCATGAGCTAGGTCTATGCGTAGTTCTCTTTGCACGAGTAGAACACAAATTTGTTGTGGGCGTAGATGTTGTCAACTTTCTTGTCACTACTAGTCTTATTTTGCTTCAGCGGTATTGTGGGATGAAGCGGCCCGGACCGACCTTACACGTACGCTTATGTGAGACAGGTTCCACCGACTGACATGCACTAGTTGCATATGGTGGCTAGCGGGTGTCTGTCTCTCCCACTTTAGTTGGAGCGGATTCGATGAAAAGGGTCCTTATGAAGGGTAAATAGAAGTTGGCAAATCACGTTGTGGCTTTTACGTAGGTAAGAAAACGTTGTTGCTAGAACCCTATTGCAGCCACGTAAAACATGCAACAACAATTAGAGGACGTCTAACTTGTTTTTGCAGCATATGATTTGTGATGTGATATGGCCAAAAGTTGTGATGAATGATGAATGATATATATATATATATATATATATATATATATATATATATATATATATATATCATGTATGAGATCATATTCTTGTAATAGGAATCACGACTTGCATGTCGATGAGTATGACGACCGGCAGGAGCCATAGGAGTTGTCTTTATTTTTTGTATGACCTGCGTGTCATTGAGAAACGCCATGTAAATTACTTTACTTTATTGCTAAACGCGTTAGACATAGTAGTAGAAGTAATAGTTGGTGAGCAACTTCATGGAGACACGATGATGGAGATCATGATGATGGAGATCATGGTGTCATGCCGGTGACGAAGATGATCATGGAGCCCCGAAGATGGAGATCAAAGGAGCTATATGATATTGGCCATATCATGTCACTATTTGATTGCATGTGATGTTTATCATATTTTTCATCTTGTTTACTTAGAACGACGATAGTAAATAAGATGATCCCTCATAATAATTTCAAGAAAGTGTTCCCCCTAACTGTGCACCATTGCGAAGGTTCGTTGTTTCGAAGCACCATGTGATGATCAGGTGTGATAGATCCTAACGTTCGAATACAACGGGTGTAAGCCAGATTTACACACGCAATACACTTAGGTTGACTTGACGAGCCTAGCATGTACAGACATGGCCTCGGAACACGGAGGACCAAAAGGTCAAGCATGAGTCGTATAGAAGATACGATCAACATGGAGATGTTCACCGATGTCGACTAGTCCGTCTCACGTGATGATCGGGCACGACCTAGTTGACTCGGATCATGTTTCACTTAGATGACTAGAGGGATGTCTAATCTGAGTAGGAGTTCATTAAATAATTTGATTAGATGAACTTAATTATCATGAAGTTAGTCTAAAATCTTTACAATATGTCTTGTAGATCAAATGGCCCACGTTACCCTCAACTTCAACGCGTTCCTAGAGAAAACCAAGCTGAAAGATGATGGCAGCAACTATACGGACTGGGTCCGGAACCTGAGGATCATCCTCATAGCTACCAAGAAAGATTATGTCCTAGAAGCACCGCTAGGTGAAGCACCAATCCCAGAGAACCAAGACGTTATGAACGCTTGGCAGTCTCGTGCTGATGATTACTCCCTCGTTCAGTGCGGCATGCTTTACAGCTTAGAACCGGGGCTCCAAAAGCGTTTTGAGCAACACGGAGCATATGAGATGTTTGAAGAGCTGAAAATGGTTTTCCAAGCTCATGCCCGGGTCGAGAGATATGAAGTGTCCGACAAGTTTTTTAGCTGTAAGATGGAGGAAAATAGTTCTGTCAGTGAGCACATACTCAAGATGTCTGGGTTGCACAACCGCTTGACTCAGCTGGGAGTTAATCTCCCGGATGACGCGGTCATTGACAGAATCCTTCAGTCGCTTCCACCGAGCTACAAGAGCTTTGTGATGAACTTCAATATGCAGGGGATGGAAAAGACCATTCCTGAGGTATATTCAATGCTGAAATCAGCGGAGGTAGAGATCAAAAAGGAACATCAAGTGTTCATGGTGAATAAAACCACTAAGTTCAAGAAAGGCAAGGGTAAGAAGAACTTCAAGAAGGACGGCAAGGGAGTTGCCGCGCCCGGTAAGCCAGTTACCGGTAAGAAGTCAAACAATGGACCCAAGCCTGAGACTGACTGCTTTTATTGCAAGAGAAGTGGTCACTGGAAGCGGAACTGCCCCAAGTACTTAGCAGACAAGAAGGCCGGCAAAACCAAAGGTATATTTGATATACATGTAATTGATGTGTACCTTACCAGTGCTCGTAGTAGCTCCTGGGTATTTGTAACTCAAAGCAGGAGCTGCGGAATAAGCGGAGACTGGCGAAGGACGAGGTGGCGATGCGCGTCGGGAATGGTTCCAAGGTCTATGTGATCGCTGTCAGCACGCTACCTCTACATTTACCTACGGGATTAGTTTTATACCTTAATAATTGTTATTTAGTACCAGCTTTGAGCATGAACATTGTATCTGGATCTCGTTTAATACGAGATGGCTACTCATTTAAATCCAAGAATAATGGTTGTTCTATTTATATGAGAGATATGTTTTATGGTCATGCCCCGATGGTCAATATTTTATTCTTAATGAATCTCGAACGTGATGTTACACATATTCATAGTGTGAATACCAAAAGATGTAAAGTTGATAACGATAGTCCCACATACTTGTGGCACTGCCGCCTTGGTCACATTGGTGTCAAGCGCATGAAGAAGCTCCATGCTGATGGACTTTTAGAGTCTCTCGATTATGAATCATTTGACACATGCGAACCATGCCTCATGGGAAAAATGACCAAGACTCCGTTCTCCGGAACAATGGAGCGAGCAACCAACTTATTGGAAATCATACATACTGATGTGTGCGGTCCAATGAGCGTTGAGGCTCGCGGAGGATATCGTTATGTTCTCACTCTCACTGGCGACTTGAGTAGATATGGGTATGTATACTTGATGAAACACAAGTCTGAGACATTTGAAAAGTTTAAGGAATTTCAGAATGAGGTAGAGAATCAACGTGACCGAAAGATAAAGTTCTTACGATCAGATCGTGAGGGAGAATATTTAAGTCACGAATTTGGTACGCACTTAAGGAAATGTGGAATCATTTCACAACTCATGCCGCCTGGAACACCTCAGCGTAACGATGTGCCCGAACATCGTAATCACACTTTATTGAATATGGTGCGATCTATGATGTCTCTTATCGATTTACCGCTATCATTTTGGGGATACTCTCTAGAGACAGCTACATCCACTTTAAATAGGGCACCATCTAAATCCGTTGAGACGACACCGTATGAATTATGGTTTGGAAAGAAACCTAAGTTGTCGTTTCTAAAAGTTTGGGGATGCGATGCTTATGTCAAGAAACTCCAACCTGAAAAGCTCGAACCCAAGTCGGAAAAATGCGTCTTCATAGGATACCCTAAAGAAACCATTGGGTATACCTTCTACTTAAGATCCGAAGGTAAGATCTTTGTTGCCAAGAACAGGTCCTTTCTGGAGAAAGAGTTTCTCTCGAAAGAATTAAGTGGGAGGAAAGTAGAGCTTGATGAAGTACTACCTCTTGAAACGGTAAGTAGCGCAACTCAGGAAGATGTTCCTGTGGTGCCTACACCGACAAGAGAGGAGGTTAATGATGATGATCAAGATACTTCGGATCAAGCTCCTACTGAACTTCGAAGGTCCACAAGGACACGTTCCGCACCAGAGTGGTACGGCAACCCTGTCTTGGAAATCATGTTGTTAGACAACGGTTAACCTTTGAACTATGAAGAAGCGATGGCGGGCCCAGACTCCAACAAATGGCTTGAAGCCATGCAATCCGAGATAGGATCCATGTATGAAAACAAAGTATGGACTTTTACAGACTTGCCCGATGATCGGCGAGCAATAGAAAACAAATGGATCTTTAAGAAGAAGACGGACGCAGATGGTAATGTTACCATCTATAAAGCTCGACTTGTCGCTAAGGGTTATCGACAAGTTCAAGGGGTTGACTACAATGAGACTTTCTCTCCCGTAGCAAAGCTGAAGTCCGTCCGAATCATGTTAGAAATTGCCGCATACTATGATTATGAGATATGGCAGATGGACGTCAAAACGGCATTCCTTAACGGACATCTTAAGGAAGAACTGTATATGATGCAGCCGGAAGGTTTTGTCGACCCTGAGAATGCTAACAAGGTATGCAAGCTCCAGCGATCCATTTATGGGTTGGTGCAAGCATCTCGGAGTTGAAACATTCGCTTTGATGAGATGATCAAAGCGTTTGGGTTTATGCAGACTTATGGAGAAGCCTGCGTTTACAAGAAAGTGAGTGGGACCTCTGTAGCATTTCTCATATTATATGTAAATGACATACTTTTGATGGGAAATGATATAGAACTTTTGGACAGAGTTAAGGCCTACTTGAATAAGTGTTTTTCAATGAAGGACCTTGGAGAAGCTGCTTACATATTAGGCATCAAAATCTATAGGGATAGATCGAGACGCCTCATAGGTCTTTCACAAAGCACATACCTTGATAAGATATTGAAGAAGTTCAATATGGATCAGTCCAAGAAAGGGTTCTTGCCTATATTGCAAGGTGTGAGATTGAGCTCGGCTCAATGCCCGACCACGGCAGAAGATAAAGAAGAGATGAGTGTCATCTCCTATGCCTCAGCCATAGGTTCTATTATGTATGCCATGCTGTGTACCAGACCTGATGTAAACCTTGCCGTAAGTTTGGTAGGAAGGTACCAAAGTAATCCCGACAAGGAACACTGGACAGCGGTCAAGAACATCCTAAAGTACCTGAAAAGGACTAAGGATATGTTTCTCATTTATGGATGTGACGAAGAGCTCGTCGTAAAGGGTTACGTCGACGCTAGCTTCGACACAGATCTGGATGACTCTAAGTCACAGACCGGATACATGTATATTTTGAATGGTGGGATAGTAAGCTGGTGCAGTTGCAAACAAAGCGTCGTGGCGGGATCTACATGTGAAGCAGAGTACATGGCAGCCTCGGAGGCAGCGCATAAAGCAATCTGGGTGAAGGAGTTCATCACCGACCTAGGAGTCATACCCAATGCGTCGGGGCCGATCGCACTCTTCTGTGACAACACTGGAGCTATTGCACTTGCCAAGGAGCCCAGGTTTCACAAAAAGACCAGGCACATCAAGCGTCACTTCAACTCCATACGTGAAAATGTTCAAGATGGAGACATAGATATTTGTAAAGTACATACGGACCTGAATGTAGCAGATCCGTTGACTAAACCTCTCCCTAGGGCAAAACATGATCAACACCAGAACGCTATGGGTGTTCGATTCATCACAATGTAACTAGAATATTGACTCTAGTGCAAGTGGGAGACTGTTGGAAATATGCCCTAGAGGCAATAATAAAATGGTTATTATTATATTTCTTTGTTCATGATAATTGTTTGTTATTCATGCTATAACTGTGTTATCCGAAAATCGTAATGCACGTGTGAATATATAGACCACAACATATCCCTAGTAAGCCTCTAGTTGACTAGCTCGTTGTTCAACAGATAGTCATGGTTTCCTGACTATGGGCATTGGATGTCATTGATAACGGGATCACATCATTAGGAGAATGATGTGATGGACAAGACCCAATCCTAAGCATAGCTCAAAGATCGTGTAGTTCGTTTAGCTAGAGCTTTTCCAAATGTCAAGTATCATTTCCTTAAACCATGAGATTGTGCAACTCCCGGATACCGTAGGAGTGCTTTGGGTGTGCCAAACGTCACAACATAACTGGGTGACTATAAAGGTGCACTACGGTTATCTCCGAAAGTGTCTGTTGGGTTGGCATGAATCGAGACTGGGATTTGTCACTCCGTATGACGGAGAGGTATCTCTGGGCCCACTCGGTAATGCATCATCATAATGAGCTCAATGTGACCAAGTGTCTGGTCACGGGATCATGCATTATGGTACAAGTAAAGTGACTTGCCGGTAACAAGATTAAACGAGGTATTGGGATACCGACGATCGAGTCTTAGGCAAGTAACGTACCGATTGGCAAAGGGAATTGTATACGGGATTGATTGAATCCTCGACATCGTGGTTCATCCGATGAGATCATCGAGGACCATGTGGGAGCCAACATGGGTATCCAGATCCCGCTGTTGGTTATTGACCGGAGAGGCGTCTCGGTCATGTCTGCATGTCTCCCGAACCCGTAGGGTCTACACACTTAAGGTTCAGTGACGCTAGGGTTGTAGAGATATGAGTATGCAGTAACCCGAAAGTTGTTCGGAGTCCCGGATGAGATCCCGGACATCACGAGGAGTTCCGGAATGGTCCGGAGGTGAAGAATTATATATAGGAAGTGCAGTTTCGGCCATCGGGAAAGTTTCGGGGGTCACCGGTATTGTACCGGGACCACCGGAAGGGTCCCGGGGGTCCACCGGGTGGGGTCACCTATCCCGGAGGGCCCCGTGGGCTGAAGTTGGGAGGGGAACCAGCCCCTGGTGGGCTGGTGCGCCCCCCCTTGGGCGCCCCCCTGCGCCTAGGGTTGGAAACCCTAGGGTGGGGGGCGCCTCCACTTACCTTGGGGGGCAAGCCGCCCCCTTGGCCGCCGCCCCCCCCCCCCCTTGGAGATCTCATCTCCTAGGGCCGGCGCCCCCCCCCTAGGGGGCCTATATAAAGAGGGGGGAGGGAGGGCAGCCGCACCCATGCTCTTGGCGCCTCCCTTCCCCCTTGCTACACCTCTCCCTCTCGTAGAAGCTCGGCGAAGCCCTGCCGAGACCGCTGCTGCATCCACCACCACGCCGTCGTGCTGCTGGATCTCCGTCAACCTCTCCTCCCCCCTTGCTGGATCAAGAAGGAGGAGACATCTTCCTCAACCGTACGTGTGTTGAACGCGGAGGTGCTGTCCGTTCAGCACTAGGATCATTGGTGATTTGGATCACGTCGAGTACGACTCCCTCAACCCCGTTCTCTTGAACGCTTCCGCTCGCGATTTACAAGGGAATGTAGATGCACTCCTTTCTCTCGTTGCTAGATGAACTCATAGATTGATCTTGGTGAAAGCGTAGAATTTTTTTTATTTTCTGCAACGTTCCCCAACAACAAGTACCAAACCTCCTCTTGCGGAAGGCCCCAGCGGCTGAGACGATCAGCAGTCCAGAATCGTTCCTGAATGGCGAGCCAAGAAAAGACCATGACGCCCAACGACGCCCATGTCTTTGAGGTGATCCACCGGTATGGGTCGGTGATCGAACCCTAAAAGGGGCAAGGTTGTCTCACCAGGGGTATTGTCCCCGGTTTCCAGGTATCTCACATCTCTACGGGTTAAATGTCTAAGAGCACTCGACCACAGTACACATATATGATAAATTTATTTATGGAATCACATATATGATAATATAATTGGACACACAAAACTAGGATAATATAATTTAACAATTGATAGATTTAATTTGTACCTTTCCCGTTTCCACTAATTAAGAAAAACAGTCTTGCTAAGTGATGCAGAGCATCCTAAGGTCATCCCCATGTACCTATCATCGTCTCACCAAGTGCCAAGTGGACCCATGACACGAGCATGTGCAAGAGCTCTTAAAACCGTTGCAACTCCCTTTCGAACCACGTGAGACATGGCTACTACCTCAAATGAAGACACTTTGCATACTCAGGTACATCAAAGGCAGCCATGGAGAAGCTAAGGAGCAAGGAGGATCGGAAGAGGAAGACATACGCGAAGATGGAGAAGAAATCAGCCAAGACCCAGGCTGGTCGGACGATCCAGACGAGGTCCCGGACGATCCGGACAAAGCCCCGACGATCTAGCTGCAGCGCCCGAAGACCACAGCAGCCAACCTCCAGAAGCCAGTCATTCGGACCCCGACCCGGATCATCCGGACGGACCCGGACGTCCGGACCGGGTCCCGGACATCCGGACCACCCGCAGCCTTCACGACACGTCCGGACCATCCGGACGCCGACCCGGATCATCCGAACCCCCGAAGCCCGGATCATCCGGACCAACATCCGGATCATCCGGACAGTGCCTGCGTGCATGATGTTGGGCCGAGGCACATGTACCCATTCGTCCCTCTAGCCTATATAAACGACTCCACCTTCACTTTTCTAGGGTTAGTAATAGTTTAGCTCATCTGAGACATAGAGCATTGCTCATCCACTTACCTATTCCATTGGAGGCCAAGTCCTCCATCTAGGAAAAGATCCCCCAAGTGGATTCAAGCCCTCCACCTAGGAGAAGATCTCGTTGTGGATTCAAGGCCCCATTCCGGATCGGGAAGAACTGCCCCTCGTGTATCATCCTTTGTTGCGTTTGAATCATGTATCGCTCATATTGTCATGGATCTAGCACATGTGTGATTGTTCTTGTTGATTTAAGTGTTTCCCCTCGTGTCTCCCTTCGTGTTCTTCGTTGGATCCCCTCCATTTCGTGAAAGATCGGCCCTACATCACTAAGTCTCAGTCGATATTATATCCCTAAGCTTTTACATTAAATTTCGTGCAATTTTTCCAGGTTTTCCTTTTTCTCCGGCTTTTCCTTTTTCTCTATTGCATGTCATGCCACTTGATTGAGACTTGGTTAAATCTCAGCTAACTAAGACCTAGGCACAACCTAAGAAAAATGACATCGTTGACTCGTAGAGAAAGCATATATATTTGAGGCGGCCATTCTGATCGCAACTCCAGCTTACAAGTACTAAGTCAGAGGAGACGAAGTGGACTTTGCTATCGTTCCACAGCCCGAGCGACATATCCTTGTGCGATCACTGATCTTCTCCAATCCTCCACTACGGTCTACGGTTAAGCAGGCCTCGCGTCAAACGACAGCCGCTCATCGCTCATCACATCAAAGAAAGAACCTATGCAGAACATCCATCCATCCCCATTCTCTACCTTTCCAACACCACCGCCCATATACACACACGCACAGTACCACGAACGCACCAATGGAGGCGCACGGTGAAGTTGTGAGCGAGCCCGGCAGCGCACTCGTGGCCGGCCGAAAGCGAGCGAGGAGCGCAGGCGCAGCGCACACCGGAATGCAGTTTCCTGTCGCGTCGCCGCTGCTCGCTCATTCGAGATGCCCGCACGCCGCACACCGATGTGGATCCAGTGCCGCCGGTCCAGTCGCCTTCAGGACGGCAACTGGACGTCCAACGGAACTGCACGGCGGTTGATTAATGGCCACTGACAGGGTAGCCGAGCCAACCGAATGTTACACTGCTGACAGACAGTGGCGTCGCGTTGCGTTTCAGCCGCGCGCTCGTCACCGCTTGAGCAGCGTGGCAGCGCCGATGAAAGGCAAAACAGTGGTGCTGTCGTCGTGTTGGCTTTCGCCGCGAGCGGCCCGGCTCCGAGGATGACAAGGATAAGTGGCACCGAGACACTAGCAGCCGAAAGTAACTTGATCCTGGAGAGGATTTATGGCACGAGGTTACGCGCATGCAATTTTGGGGTGTTGCGGTAGTTCTTTATTACCGTTATATATTCCCTCCGTTCCTAAATATATAAGTTTAAAAAAAAAATTAAATACGGACTACATACAGAACAAAATAAGTGAAATTGCAGTCTGAAATATATCTATAACGAGATGTATGTACATGGTGACTATCTCAAATTTTATTTTATTTTTGCGAAGAGTGACTATCTCAAAATTAACTCTCCACAACTCATGTCTTAAGTAGGAGTATGTTTTTTTATAGTCATCTTAAATATGATAGATATGTGAGTGCATGCGTGAGGTGGTGTGCAACTCCGCAATTCTTTCAGTAATTATTGTTATTCAAATATATACTCATATACATGTAACCTTTTTTTTTGTCTATGTACGATGGCAGGCCCGTCATCTCACATGCACAGATAGTACGTAGTATCAACTTTGGCCCCATGCTCGATCGCCTCCATACCACACCTAATGTCTAGAGGCTAGAATAGAGTAGGGTGGACCCACATCTTAATCTGAAAACAAAGCTAGTCATAAATAAGTTCCGGACGCTGATTGATCACCACACACGTTCCTAATTCATGCAAGATGGTTGCATCCGTACCCGTACCAGGGCGAGCCCCCTCTTTAATCACTGTCCCAAACGGAGCAAACACAGTCAGGACCGCAAAGACAAATACATTCATTCAGAAAAAGAATACATTCCGACAGCCTAGCTAACAGGCGATGCAACCCATCATCATGCATGCATGGCGCAGTCGTGCAACCCGGGCTTCCGCTGAGGCCCCAGATTAATAATAGGAGGCCCCAAAAGAAAAGCGCTAATGATGTACAGTAGCATAATGAGTGTTTGCAACAGCTCCTCTGAACTTTCAGATTAATTTTCCTCTTTCATGATGATGATTTGGTGCTCAACCGAATCGGCTTGTTAGTTGCTCGCTCACTGCATGATTTCAAGATGAGCGTTGCACCTGATGATGAGACATGCTTTGACGTGTTATAAAGTTGTATATTCTCGCACGCATAATTCCCAAGGGTTGATTAGCGTTGACCAAAGTGCGACCTAGAGATTAAATACATACACTCACCGCACGTCAGTTGTTGCTTGCATGCATCCAACTGCTAAGCACATCCCTCGCCAAAAAAAGAAAAAAAAAACACAACTTGCAAAGCACATCCTTTTTTTATGAAACGGATGCAAAACACAGAAAGCGGGAATCGAGCACCGTTGCTCACAATGGTTCGTCGAGTCGATAAGAACCAGTGGTACGTACACGAGGATCAAGGTGGAAGTGAGTGGGGGTGGAGCAACAAGATCTTTACATGCTATAACCCTTTGATCTTGCATGAAAATTCGTACAATTTTTTTTAATTTTTTCTTTGTTCTTCTTATATGCTATGTTACTTGACTGAGATTTGATTAAGTCTCGATCAAAATTCTCTTTTGTCTCTCCTCCAAGAAAAGGCGGCTATGATTTCTGGCTCCAGTTGGCGGCGCCGCCGATCTCCCATGTCTCGTCTGGTTTTAGGGTCATGGGTGCGCAGTGGATCCCGGCCCTTGCCGGCGGGAGGGCTTCGTTTTCAGGTGTTTTTTCAAGTTTTGTTAAGGTTTGTGTCCTGCTCAAGAAGACAAGACGGCGACGGCTACTTGAAGATGGAATAAGGTTCTCTCTACCTAGGCCCCGTCCCAATGATGTGTCTAGCATCGTCGGAGGGCGTGTGGAGGTGTGTCTCCGGCGGATTTCGCGGGATTTGTTTGGTGGTTTTCTTTGGCGGATCCGCTCGAATCCGGTCTTTGTTCGTCTTTATTCATGTGTCTTCAGGTTGGATCCTTCCGATCTAAACTTTTCTTCATCGGTGGCAGTTACTGTTCTAGGGCGTTGGTCCTATGTGACCTTAGCACGACGACTTTTCGACTGTCTACTATAATAAATTGTGTCTGGTTCCGGCGAGGGAGGGGCGATGACGGCGATGCGCCTTCGGCTTGCTTTAGTGCTTATAGTCGTCGCTAGATAGTCTATGAATTTTGATGTAATTTTTATTATTTCTGGTGTTCGTTGTAATGCCATGATTGAAGTTGAATAGATCGACAAGTTCTCGAAAAAAAAGTCTCGGTGAATTGAGACCTAGCCACACCTGATGTTTATCTCTTGCGTTCTGGCTTGGTAATTTCCTGGGCCGGGGGTGCAATCGCAGGTGCAAAAACGTGACAAACCCCACGCTCCGGGCAAGTGGAGTTGGGGATCAAATGGGGAGTCACTGTGGCACGGTGCTCTCTGTCACTCGCCACCACGCAGATAGCAGTACAGCCTAGATGGATGGTAGTACATTGGTAATGGGCAACTTGCTTGCGTGTGCCCCGCGTATGTGTCGACATGCGCACGAGACGCACTCCACGAAACAAGACAACGGGTTTAGGTTAAGCTTGTCGCCGACAGTGCACGACTTGAACTTGCGTGCTGTGCGATGCTCGCAGCCATGATGCTTATCTATCTATCTAGCTAGCCAAAGGGTGCATCATCATCCATAAGTGTGATGCACGACCACTGTGAGTGAAGCAACAACGCCTTTCGGTTTCGGGGCCTTCTGTGCGTGTGCACTCGGCCGAGGACGTTAGTATTGATTTGTTTTGCCTCGTAGTACCAGCAGTCCAGGACAGAGGACACTCACAGTTCATCAAGTAGGTTCAGGCAGCTCGATCGACAAGGGCGTGATACGAACGAGATAAGTTCTTGTTTGTCGCCAAAAGAAATTAAAAAAAAATGGCGAAGTTTGTGATGACAAGCTCGTCAGTCAGTGGGCTAGATCATTCTTCCACCACGCCGTAGCCGTAGCCTTTTGGTGCGCGAAATGGACAGCAAACGACGAGCATTTGTGCCCCCGGGGCTATGTGGCGCACTCGCAGCGCAAGTTCACCGCACAGGAATCCAGATCCAACTTGATCGCCTGCCACTTGGAGTTGGGACATGCTCTCCGCCCCCGGCCACCCGGATGCACGCGCAACGCATGTGGACGACTGGTCGACAAGTGTGAAGTGCCCAGACACACACAAGAGGATCCAATCCGAGGCATGCAACCAGGCAAGGATCGTACGTGGGATCGTCGTCGTCGCTGGAGTGGGTCGATCTTATCTCGCAGCACCGACACGCGTTGACGCGCGAGCTCGTGCCTCGGACGTGATGGCCGGGCACGGTCGGCTTGGGTCGTCAGTGTTGGTATGGCAGCCGGCTACGCTCCCTGGACTGTTGGTTCGGTCGCTGATAAGGTGGAGTAGGGCATAGGACACGAGCCGGCTCATGTGACTCAAGGCGCCGCCGTTTTTCATGCCTTACTCTTTTTTGTTGGAGCCTGAAACGCGAACTATGCCAGTGAACATCAGATCAACTATGCGATGAGGCAGCGATGACACACTTAGTGTCGGATCCATGCGCCATTTGGGCGGACGCAATGGATTCCCGGCCGAAGAAGTCCGCGTGCTGCCGTGCACGGGCCTCCTCCCGGGAGCAGTGGAGCGCAAGTCGGACGACTATCTCCTCTTCAGAACCGCGTGGGTTGAGCTTGGGGTCGACGGATCTGGAGGTGAAGGATTCAGATCCGCTGCCCGCCATGGCGGAGATGGCCGGAGATCGCCGGTGATGAGCTTGGGTGACGAAGGGGAGTGGAGCAAAGTGATTAGGGTTTGGTCGACAAGCGGATGGGAAGGATTATATGTGAGTTGGGTGGGCCAGTGTGGGTCGAGTCCGATGTAGCGGATGCACCCGGACGCCCTCAGACGCCTCCATATATGCCTCATATTTGGCTGAATACGAGAGATGTAGGTCAGTCCGGACGAGGTCCCTTTAAAACGCCTGACTAGGTCAGTTTTTCGTGGTTGGTGAGTGACCGAAAGAAGCGCCTGAACATTTGAGGCAGGTTTGGGACGTCCGTATGTAGATGTTCTCAGCTTTAGAGCATCTCCAACAGCCGCGCTAAACTGCCGCGCGCAAAAAACCCGTTAGCGCGCGCGCTGCGGCTGGTTTTGCGCGCCCGTCTGCGCTGGCTCCAGCAGCGGCGCTATAATGCAGCGCGCGCGCCGCTCCAGCAGGGCGCAAAAATACAGCGCGCGCGCCGCACAAACCACATATACATTTGCAAGAAGATGAGCAAAAATGATCAAACAAACAAAATAAAAATCAATAACAAATAGTTTAAAATAAATCATTACAACACAAACAAATAGTTTATCGTTCAGTACAACAACAAATAGTTCAAATAAATTGTTACAACACAACAAATAGTTCATGAAGTTCATGCTCTTTGCCGTCCATGCCATGCCCACCACTCTTCAATTAGATCTTTCTGAAGTTCATTGTGCGTTGCGGGACGCCGAATGGCATGATAGGAGGCAACAAAACGGGCCTACCCTTTCAGCCCTCCGCCGCACTCGCACGGGATGTCCCAAGAGCTCATACTGTGAGTAGTCTAAATCTTGGCCACGCTCATTCTCGATGATCATGTTGTGCATGATCACACAAGCGTGCATGATATACCAAAGCATTTGTTGATCCCAAAATCTCGCCGGTCCTCTCACAATAGCAAATTGGGCTTGCAAAATTCCAAATGCTCTCTCCACATCTTTTCTAGCCGCCGCCTGAGCATTGTGGAAATCAAGATTTTTCTTACCTTCCGGTTTTTTCAACGGCTTCACAAAGGTTTGCCACTTTGGATAGATGCCATCCGCTAGATAATAGCCATAGTTGTACGTATGGCCATTTGCTACAAACTGCACATGTGGCAACTCACCGTTTGCAATTTTATTCATCAGTGGTGACCGGTTGAGAACATTGATTTTATCATTCAAAGATCCAGGCATTCCAAAGAATGCATGCCAAATCCAAGTCTCCTGATCGGCCACCGCTTCAAGAATTATAGTGGAACCCTTTTTTTGGCCGTGGAATTGCCCATGCCATGCCTTTGGACAATTCTTCCAACTCCAATGCATGCAATCTATTGAGCCAAGCATGCCAGGAAAGCCGCGCGCTTTGTTCATCGCCAATAGCCTTGCGGCGTCTTCAGCAGTGGGAGCTCTCAAATACTCCTCGCCAAACACTTGCACAATTCCCACTGCAAAGCGCTTGACACACATGATGGCTTGGCTCTCACCCATAGACAAATGATCATCAACTAGATCAGCCGGGATACCGTATGCCAACATACGCAAAGCGGCTGTCACCTTCAGAAAAGTGCTATGCCCGAGCTCTCCGGCGGCATTCCTCCTTTGCTGGAAAAACCGGTGATGGATCGCTAGTTTCTCTGCAATGCGCCTGAACAACTCGGTGCTCATCCTAAACCGGCGACGAAAATACGACTCCGGGTACGTGGGATTCTCCACGAAATAGTTCTTCATCAATCTGTTATGGGCATCAATCCTATCTCTCTAAATTTTCTCCCGACCCATAACCGAACCACCGTGCTTCGGTTTTTTATTGATATGCATAGCTACGATCATTGCAAGATCCTCCTCCTCTTCCATATCAAATTCTTCTTCAGAAGAATCATACGACGAACTCATCTACAATGTTCAATACTATACTATAAAAACTACAATTCAAAACATGCACCAAATTCATGAAGTTTAAGCAATCCATACCTTGTAGGCGTTTTGTCAAACACCTTGCGGGCGCGGCGCGGCGGCGAGCGCTCGGGCGCTGTTCCTCGGACGATGGAGGCGCGCGGGCGCCGGCGGTACTAGGAGGTGATGGGCGGAAGCGCGGGTGCGCGGGGATAGGCCGGGGAAGCCTGAGACGGTCGCCGGGGGTGCGCGGGCGGCGGCGGCGGTGCGGCCGGTCGGGGGTGGAAGCGCGAGAGGAAGAGCGGGCGCGAGCGCTCGAGTGTGCCGCGCGCTGTAGTGGGCGCCCGAAATACGCCGCGCCGGTAAGTGTTTTTGCCCGCGCGCCCAACCCGTTTTAGCGCGCGCGCCGTTTTTGCGCGTCCGCTGGAGCGCCCTGACGCGTTGCGCGCGCGCTAAAAACACCTATTTTACGACGCGGCGCTAGTTTAGCGTTGCTGTTGAAGATGCTCTTAGCTAGCTCACTCATAATCGATGCGCATGTGATCGATGAGGCATCGGGTTGATGAGGAGTGAGTGGTAGTATACACTCCGCCGACTGTCCTTTTTTTCCCAGAAAATTAGGGCCCTGAGTTTGTATACTTGCCCGATGATTTGACTTGACCGATTCCACGTAGAGTTGACTGTCTCCTTTGTGCATGGCATATTATTATTCACTGCACATGGCATATTATTATTCACTGCACACTTACAGCTACGAAGTATTTACGGCACACTGGGAGATCAAGTAGAACGCAATACAGTAGACTTAAAAATAACATCTTAAGATATTGTGTCAGCTCAATATCTTAGAAGTATTTATAGGACAGGGTATGCATATGACCGTGTGTTTATATAGTTGAGTGTATGTGCATGTATGAGTGCATATGCGTCTTCACTGTGTTACACTCCTTCCGTCTCAAAATAAGTACCTCAATCTTAGCATAACTTTGTGCTAAAACTAGTATAGAGTTGGAACACTTAATTCGGTAAGCGTTTCAATCTTAGCATAACTTTGTATCAAAGCTAGTACACAAAGTTGAGGCCCTTATTTCGGAACGAAGGGAGTAAGAAATAATGATGGAGTAGTATTTCCTCAAGAGATCTATATACTATTTTTCTTCCCACCACATCTTCGTCTAACCTTTCATGTATATATGACAATCAATCATGTTAATTGTACTTATCTTCTGAACCAATTCCACTTCAGCTTACTTAGCAAACTTCTAACCAAAATATAAAATAATTCATGATTAGAATTTGATAAACATTTATTAACACGATCACATTATTATTGACAGATAAATCACAAGCTAACATACTAAAATATTTGTATCCTGTTGCAACACATGGGCATTGTTCTAGTAAAAAGAAAAACATTGTACTACTTGTATAACAAATTTGGAAATTTCTGACGGGCTACGTTACCTCGTGCGTTCGCTATCCATGTATGCGCACATGAAGCCGAAGTAAAATCGTGTTTCAGCCATCTCCTTCCGTCCTCGGAACATATATAGCCAGCCAATTTAATTTGGCAGGCTTATCGCTTTCCTAATTCCAACCGTCGAATTCCAGACCAACAAAGTCACGCAATTAGGCTTAGTTTAATTCAACTGCCAACAGCACGTAAGTACGACCCATCCGACCGGACACCCATTACTAAACAGTATAACTCAGCTAGTTAGGGCCCCTCACAGCGATTTGACGTTCTATACCGTCGGATCCCATTAACGGATGTACAGGATCGTTCGAACGTTCGACCGCGCGTCCCAAACATCACAGGGCCGCTGCTCTGGAGATGGACCTGGAAGCTCTCTCGTTGATTGGGCCGAAAAACTCCCACAGGGCCTGCTAGGCCACGTGAGTCTGGGCAAGGCAGGGTTCGTCCCCCGTCGATCGACTACCCTTTCCTTCTCCCGCGAAACCTAATCGCGCGACGACGGCGGCAGTGGACGGCGCCCAGATGCCGGTGACATTCATCCCGTGGCTCCTTTCCTTCTCTATTCTTTCCCGTGGCTCCACTCTCGCCTTCATGACAGTACATCGCCCCACCGCGCACTCCCCTCGCCGGTTGGTCGTGTGTCCCATCGACTAATTTAGTGGCAAACAGGTTCACGGTGAACAAACAGGCTGTGAGTAACAACTCTAAAGTTCGTGCTGGTGGAGACTTTGTATTGTACCACCTGCAAAATAGTTTCTAATTTCTCTCATCTATGCTGCTACAAACTGCAGAGTGGCTCATGGCAGGGAAGCTGTGTTGTCTTGGTGCTAGAGCGCACGAAATTCAGTATCATGTCTAGCGTGAAGGGCATTGAGGAGTATATGCTATCTCGTTCTGGTTCCTCCTTTCTATCTCATTGAACAAGAAAGGTCACTCAGTGCAATGATTCAGGGTTGTTGCATCCTCTATCTGAATGCTGCAATCAGGATGAGCAAGGAGAAGAGTGACAAGAAGATCGTTTAAGAATATAAGAAAATTTGTTTTGCCATTGACGGTGCCTGATCCACCATCTTGCCCAATTAACTCTCCAACTCTTTTGCAGACTTGACAAGGCCTATTTGCCGTGTTGGCATACACTGACATGGACATTGTCACACCCTTTTCTACTCGCCGAGCAAATCACCAACTCGCAGATGGTGAAACTGATTTCAACACAGGTAATAACAGCAAGCAGACCACATACGCATTCGTTCTTGGTATCTACTGATGGGGTGGGTGGTTGATGAAATTCCTACCATGCCGTGTATTCCTGTGACGGCAGACTAATAAGGCTGACACACTGTTATCAAACAAGATTGATGGTTGAAGTAATGCACATTTGAGATAGTGTGTACCATTGTGTTTGGGTATGTTTCTGATTTTTAACATTAGTTTATTAACCATTTTCTATTTTGTGTTCCAATTTAATTATTTTATTTAAGATGATTATGGTTGATGTATTTGTTTTTAAGAATTGCTCTATTTTTACGTATTAGAAAGTGTGAGGATGTGTTTTTTAAAATCATTTCCTTTCAGAAGATGCATAGGTTTTGATCTTTAGAGTTATGATGCAATGCTTCTTGATTCCCATTTTCAATTCGGATTTACCTATAAACATTGCATAGATTCTTGCACATATTGTACTTGATTTCTGGAATTTCTTGTGGTTTAACTACATGTAAGATCTCTGCCGCATTTCATAACTTGTTTGTCTTCCGGATTGATTAGATGAAGAAGTAGACAGTATTTGCTTGTGTTAAAAATGATTATAACTTACATGATGTACACATCTTTCAGGAACTATTGCAAAACATAGCAGAAGAATATAAGTCAATTTAAGATGCCATGACAAACCAAAGAGAAGGGAGAAGTCGAAACATGCAAAAATAAAAAGCATAAGAAAGAGGAGGCAAAGGCAAACACATGATATTTATAAAAATACTCCTGTATAGATTAGACGTTGTTTATCTACATCAATCCTACTATTTGTATATGTGAACTGCTATTCTGCCACACTGACAAATGCTTATCATCAGGGTGTATATTTCAGATATACATATTGGCACTTGTTCCAAATTTGCAATTACATACCTATCAGAAATCAGCAAACATGCAAATATCAGTATGAATCAGTTGGTAGGCAATCCACTTTCTCTAGGTAGTCTTGGATGGATTACGTTAACGTAAAATCTTGTTTTCGGCTGATGCTTATGAATCATTCATAGTGCACCTCAGACTTTGTGAATTATAAGAATAACCATGTGTGGTTATTTTGATGTGGAAGTTAGTGCGAGGATCAATGATCAGAGATACATGATTCTTCTTATAAATCAGTGCACGTTTGTAACTTAGATTCAACAATTCTCTGACTTCTCGTTGAAGTATTTACTATGCCACTCACACAAAAGCATTGCCTCACAAAGTTTCTTTGGTTGAGATAATCCTTACATTGATGTTTCTCCATATCAATTTATAATAATTGTTACAATTCTTGTTTCAAGTAACTATCATCCTTCAACTGAGTGAAGTCTTGCTGTTGCACCTTTGAGCACAACTATCAGTTGTATTTTGGAGTATGTTCATAGTCCAGTGGCCAATATATATCAAAGTGTAAAAATAGACTACACACATGTATCGATGAAATTAAAACGGGAATAAAAAGTCTCATCTTATTATTTTTCATGTTTTTGTCATTCTATTGTTGTACCGTTAGAATGAACGGGCGCGGCAACGCGCGCTGTTATGGTCTAGTGATAGACATGTAATTCCGCCACCCGCAAAGCTAACTAATAAAGCCCATCGTCGTCACTCCATCAATACGCCCACAAGTACGTGTACGTGAGTTGAGTTCTAGCCGCAAATACAATGAGACCGACGATCTTAATTAGTAGAGCTAATCAAATCGAGCGATCTAAGGCTGGTTGTAATGGGTAGTATCATAAGTTAGTATCATGCATATGATACTAGTGTATGATACTACCTCCCTAATGCATAGTATCATATGGTAGTATTATAAATGACTTTATTTATTGCCATGCATGACACATACTAGTGTAGCATTTATTATGATACGGTATCATAATATGATACTCAACCCTCTCTTACTTCATTTAATTCTATGCCACCTCATCAAGGTTGTCTAGTTGGCATGCATGATACTAGCTATGATACTCCCATTACAACCAGGCTAATCTCATGGTCAGATCAGCGGGTCTTACTAGGGTGATGACGATTAATTAGCTACGTGTAGTTCATTAACTAGCCGAACCGCCCCGGGTCCCGACCGGCTTGTGGGGCTCTACAAATACCCGCGGAACGGCGACGCACGACGGCACAAGCGCACGGGATTCGCAAGCGCACCACCAGAGGAGCCAAGGCCAAAAGAGTCGGCGAGGAGGAGGAGGAGGAAGGGACGTCGACCATGGGCGTGAGCCTGGCGCAGGCGGTGGCGGAGCTCGTGGGCAGGTGCGCGCGGCGGCTGTCGCGGGCGGCGCGGCGGCTGCACGTGCGCCGCCCGCCGGGCTCGTCCTTCCCGTCGCGCGCCGTCGTGCCGTTCCTCGGGGTGGCCGGGGGCAAGGCCAAGAGGGCGCTGTCGTGGCCGGCGACGACGTCGTGGAAGAAGGAGAACAAGGCGGGGCCGACGGAGGAGGAGTGGGGCATGGAGGCGGAGGACGGGGTGTGGAGGAAGGAGATACTCATGGGCGAGCGGTGCCAGCCGCTGGACTTCTCCGGGGCCATCTACTACGACGCCGAGGGCCGCCGCCTCGGGGCCCCGCCCACGCCGCGCACGCCCATGCGGAGCCCGCTGCCGGCCTCCCTCAAGCTCGCCGCCAACGCTTGATCGTCCCACCCCCCACGCCGGCCCGCCGTCATCGCAGCAGCTCGCTCTGCAACTTAGCCAAGATCCATCCATGCCTGATGCCTCATTGCTGTACATGCTTCTCTTGCCGCTCTGTTTTTCCTTCGCTCATCTCCTCTCGAGAAACCTCTGCTTTCGGCGTGCGTAGTGACTAGCTAGTGAGCACCGTGACACCGTGTAAAAGAAGTTTTAATGATCAGTGTTACTAAATCTCAGTCAATGCTATATTCATAAGATCTTACATGAGAATCGTGCTAAATCTCAGTATATATCATGCCAGTTGCTTGAGAAGTTTTGCTTTCATCACTGTGACTGTATTTTCACTCAGAAATTGCAAATTGTATCTCAAAAAAATGCTATTCCTAGTACATGTTCTTCTACCCAAATGCCCCCGGAAACTTGTAAAGGCACGCAGATGGGAAGGGTACACATCTGCCCAGCCGTGACGGCAGCTTGATTGCCTTGTGATCAACAAAGTTGTCGGATTCCACACGGGTCACAAAGTTTTAGGTTTCAAAACTTATGTTTTCGTTGTCAAGTTTTAAGTTTTCGTTGTTTGCTTGTACCAAGTTTCGATAGTTGAAACTTAACGAAAATTTGAAAAGTCATTAAAACATATTTAAAACTAATTTTATTGAGAGCCCTTGTCAGGAACAGGAATATGCAAACGAAACTTAATTCAGACTTTTGGTTCAAAGATAGAACGGATTAAAAATCAAAAGCTAAAAGAAAAATGGGGATGTGTGCCACAAATCCCTTCTCATGCCCCTGAATTTCACTACCTCAAATTTCATCCGTGGACTTTCACATCACCTCATTAGTTTCATCCCTAAAATTTCCTTGTTAACTCTTGTATCTTTGACTTAATAAGGTATCAGTGTTTACCCTCTTCGCAAAGCACGGGTAGATGTGTGGAACAGTAATTTATAGGGGCATTGAGAGTTGAAAGAATCTTAGCGCGCGCGCACACACACACCAAGTTTGTATATGGAGATTGCTCTGGTGTAGTTTGAATAAAACTCATGTACTTGGGTTAGGTGCATGTTTAGAAAACAACGAGACCCAAAACACAACACTTATCAACCACCTCCGAGTTGAAACCAACCAACGTATGAAGGAGAAGAGTGGTTAATCGTGAGATGTAATATGTGGCCCAATACTTGATTAGATATTTCATGATTAGTGAGACATTACCCACGCTCGAAACCTTAGTCTTTGGGGGGGGGGGGGGGGGGGGGTCAATGTCGACGATGATCATGCTAGAGGGCAGCCTTCTCCTCCTTGAAGGCTTCCTTGAAGAGCGCTCCCTCCACACTGGGTTAGAACTAATCAGATTTGGGTCGGCCGTGGAAGCTATTGGTGTGCCCGGATCCGGTCCCGTGTTCAATGGGGTGGTCGTTTGCAGTCGGCGATGATGGTACCCACAAGTGTCGTTTTTCTTCTTGAAGGTGTTTCTGAAGAACCCGCTCACACATCACTTTGGGTAGCGGACATGTTTGGGATGAATGAAAGCTTTGGTCAATGCATTGTCCTCTTTGTCTGCATTGTTTTTCTGTCCTGTAAAAAATCTATGTACTTTGTTTGATTTTCCTACCTTAAAGGATATTCCTTGATTATAGTGTTTTCTTACATAACAGTTTCCAACTTGCTACTTTAGTACTTGATTGGCGCGCGCACACACTGATTAATTAAGAAAGTTAATTTCTTTACCCCATCTTTTGGCGTATTTTTACCTAGTTGTCCCATTTAATAAAAAATCTTTGGTTTTTACCTCATTTAACCAAACATGTGACATGTTTTATACCCTTTTTAAACTTTGTAACCGTTCTGCCAAGGTGGTCCCACATGTAGGGGCGACATGGCATGCCACATGGATGGGTTTTAATTTCCCTATATGGTTCATTTTCCCGCAAGTCCGCACCTGATATAAAGGCTTCTATTCTCTAATAAAAAACACATTAAAGAATCCATTAACTCGTTATATCAAGCTAATAAAATCACTCTAAACTTAATATAAAAGAATCACTTATATTATGCTATCTGTAAAAAAAAGAACTCCGTCCGATCCATATTATAATTGTATCAAAATTGTACTAAAAAAGCGACAGTTAATATGAATAAAAGAGAGTATTATATTATGCATATAGGCCGCTCTTACAAGTTGTACTAAAACAAGGACAATTAATATGGATCAGAGAGAGTATTATATTATGCATATGCGTCCGCCCTTATTGCAAATCCCAGTTGCTTTACACTGACCAAACAGAAGAAGGACCTTAGCTTGAACGGGAAATATTGGTTTGGCATAACAATATCTGGTAGTACAACAACCGGCTGTGCATGCGTTCTAAATGTTTGTTGCGATTCATCATTCCCCAGCAGGCCATGGAAACATCCGAGACCCACAGCATGATTATCAATTAGCAGACTCGCATGGCTTTCCCCCCGCATCGTTCTAAACTAACTAAATGAAAACAACATATTTGAATAGAAACTTATTGTCCAATATATTTTTTCAGTATAGATAGAGATGAATATGCGATGTTTAGAGATATATTTAATATGTAGAGATTGTTCAGGATTAGATAAAAATTCTTTCTATCTTATCTCTAGGAGGTGTCTTATCCTTCAAGTCTTGTACTCAATATATACTCGCCCTTGAGACTCAATAATACATCCATCATATTCCGCAACAATCTTTCTTTCCCTTCTAACATGGTATTAGCCCAATCGATCCAAACCCTAACCGCCGCCAGATGCTTCCGCTCCATGCCCCCTCCGAGGCAGTCGGACTCCATGACCGTCGTCGGGGGCGCGCCGCCCGTACCTAGAGTTCGTCCGCCGGTCGTGTTGACCGGCTTCCCTAAAGAGTCTTTTTCTCAAGTCCTTACTCCGGATTTTTTTGCTCTCTCGCATGTCGTTTTGATCGGCGTTTTTATTTTTGGTTTTTCGATCTATGCTTGATCGGTTAGTGTGGCCCGCCGCCGCTGTCGACCCCTGCGCACCTCTACTTCGACCCCGGCGCGACCAGCCGGCCTCACGTTCGACCTGGCGGTCACGCACGCCGAGGCGGCCCGTTAGGGTCAGTCGTCGTCTGCGCGTTGGCCCGCCCGTCGCCCTGCGTCGGCCGTCTCAGCCCTGCTCCGACCAGGGCTCCTGCATCGCCCTGACCCGGAGGCCCATCATAGCCGCCGTGCGCGCGTCGGCTCGCCCATTGATCCACGCCATCCACCTCCACAGAGTTTGCACGGCGGCCCTACGGTCTGCCTCGCCAGTCTTGTCCCCGGCTGCGTCGGGCTTGTCGGCTGCCCCAGCTCGGACGCCGCTACTACGTTGGTTGCTCGGGCCTCCCTGCCCGGGCACCGGCGCTGTTTTGGCAGCCTGGGTGCCGGCGCTGACGCGCTCGTCCGCACGTCGTCCCATGCCATCCATCATCGTCGGCCTCATCTTGGACTCCGCCGCCACCCCGCCTCCATCGAGCGGCATCCCCGACCTCGCGCGCGATCGGCTTGATCACCCACTCGTCGCCACGATCCACCTCATCCACGCCCCGTGACCGACCTCGCCCGTCGGTTGCGCGCGCCTCCGCAGGTCCCCGAAGATCGTCCCCGAGTTCAGCGCGCCCCTCCATCGATCGAGCAACGGGCTGCCTCTGCGTCGCCTCGTCGGGCCGCAGCGCCGCCACCCCGTGGTTCTCCTCGCGTCTGCATCGACTCGCGCATCGCTGCTACGTCGCCCCTTCGGGCCGTAGTTCCACGATACGCGGTCCCTGCTGCCGCCCCAAGGCCGTCCCACTGTTGCACTGACCCGCGCTCCACTGATACGTCCATTTTGCATCATGCTTTTATATCAATATTTATTGCATTATGGGCTATTATTACACATTATATCTCAATACTTATGGCTATTCTCTCTTATTTTATAAGGTTTACCATGAAGAGGGGGAATGCCGGCAGCTGGAATTCTGGCTGGAAAAGGAGCAAACGTTGGAAACCTATTCTGCACAGCTCCAAAAGCCCTGAAACTCCATGAAACAACTTTTTGGAATTAATAAGAATTTCTGAGGGAAAGAAATAGGCTAGGGGACCCACACCCTGTCCAGTAGACAGGGGGGCGCGCCCCCCCTATAGGGCACGCCCCCCTATCTTGTGGGCCCCCTGGTGGGCCTCCGACGTCCATCTTCTGCTATATCATCACTTTTACCCTGGAAAAAATCATGGGCAAGCTTACGGGACGAAACTCCGCCGCCACGAGGCGGAACCTTGGTGGAATCAATCTAGGGCTCTAGCGGAGCTGTTCTGCCAGGGACACTTCCCTCCGGGAGGGGGAAATCATCACCAACATCATCACCAATGATCCTCTCATCGGGAGGGGGTCAATATCCATCAACATCTTCACCAGCACCATCTCCTCTCAAAACCCTAGTTCATCTCTTGTATCCAATCTTGTATCAAAACCACAAATTGGTACCCGTGGGTTGCTAGTAGTGTTGATTACTCCTTGTAGTTGATGCTAATTGGTTTACTTGGTGAAAGATCATATGTTCAGATCCTTTATGCATATTATTACTCTTCTGATTATGAACATGAATATGCTTTGTGAGTAGTTACGTTTGTTCCTGAGGACATGGGTGAAGTCTTGCTATTAGTAGTCATGTGAATTTCGTATTCGTTCGATATTTTGATGAGATGTATGTTGTCTTTTCCTCTAATGGTGTTATGTGAACGTCGACTACATGACACTTCACCATTATTTGGGCCTAGAGGAAGGCATGGGGAAGTAATAAGTAGATGATGGGTTGCTAGAGTGACAGAAGCTTAAAGCCTAGTTTATGCATTGCTTCGTTAGGGGCTGACATGGATCCATATGTTTAATGTTGTGGTTAGGTGTACCTTAATACTTTTTTTGTAGTTGCGGACGCTTTCAATAGGGGTTAATCATAAGTGGGATGCTTGTCCAAGTTAGGGCAGTACCCAAGTACCGGTCCACCCACATATCAAATTATCAAAGTATCGAACGCAAATCATATGAACGTGATGAAAACTAGCTTGACGATAATTCCCAATGTGTCCTCGGGAGCTCCTTTATTATTATTAGAAATTTTCCAGGCTTATCCTTGGCTACATAAAGGATTGGGCCACCTTGCTGCATTTTATTTACTTTATTTACTTGTTGCTCGTTACTATTTATCTTATCACAAAACTATCTATTACCTTCAATTTCAGTGCTTGCAGAGAAAACCTTACTGAAAACCGCTTATCATTTCCTTTTGCTCCTCATTGGGTTCGACACTCTTACTTATCGAAAGGACTATGATAGATCCCCTACACTTGTGGGTCATCAAGACTCTTTTCTGGCGCCATTGCCGGGGAGTGTAGCGCTTTTGGTGAGTGGAACTTGGTAAGAAAACATTTATATAGTGTGCTGAAATTTTCTGTTACTTGTCACTATGGAAACTAATCCTTGGAGGGGCTTGTTTGGGGTATCTTCACCCCAACCAGAAGAGCAAAGAGTTGCTCCTCAACCTACTGAACTTTATGAAAATATTTATTTTGAGATTTCTTCGGGTATGATAGAGAAACTGCTAGCTAATCCATTTGCAGGAGATGGAACATTGCATCCCGATTTACACCTTATCTTTGAGGATGAAGTTTGTGGATTATTTAAGCTTGCAGGTATTCCCAATGATGTTGTCAAAAGTAAGGTCTTACCTTTATCTTTGAAGGGAGATGCATTGACATGGTATAGGCTATGTGATGATATGAGATCTTGGAATTATAAGCGATTGAAGTTGGAATTTCACCAGAAGTTCTATCATATGCATCTTGTTCATCGTGATCGTAATTACATATATAATTTCTGGCCTCGCGAATAAGAAAGCATCGCTCAAGCTTGGGGGAGGCTTAAGTCAATGTTATATTCATGCCCCAATCATGAGCTCTCTCGGAAAATGATTATTCAGAATTTTTATGCTCGGCTTTCTCTTGATAATCGCAACCTGCTCGATACTTCCTGTGCTGGTTCTTATATGCTAAAGACTATTGATTTTAAATGGAACTTATTGGAAAGAATTAAACGCAACTCTGAAGATTGGGGTTCCGACGATGGTAAGGAGTCAGGTATGACACCTAAGTTCGATTGTGTTAAATCTTTTATGGATACCGATGCTTTTCGTGGATTTAGCGCTAAGTATGGACTTGACTCTAAGATAGTAGCTACTTTTTGTGAATCTTTTGCTACTCACGTTGATCTCCCTAAATAGAAGTGGTTTAAATATAATCCTCCTGTTGAAGTGAAAGTAGTTGCACCTATTACAGTCGAAGAAAAGACTATTACCTATAGTGATCCTATTGTTCCTACTGCTTATGTTGAAAAACCTCCTTTTCCTGTTAGGATAAAGGATCATGCTAAAGCTTCAACTATTGTCCGTAAGAGTAATACTAGGACTTATACACCTCCTGAGCAAATTAATGTTGAACCTAGTATTTCTATGGTTAAAGATCTCTTGGATGAGGACTTAGATGGGCATGTTATTTCTTTCTTGGGTGAGACTGCTAATATTGCTAGACCTGATACTAAGACACGTAGACCTGTCGTAGGCATGCCTGTTATTTTTGTTAAAATAGGAGATCATTGTTATCATGGCTTATATGATATGGGTGCTAGTGCTAGTGCGATACCTTATGATCTTTATAAAGAAATTATGCACGAGATTGCACCCGTTGAATTAGAAGACATTGATGTTACTATTAAGCTTGCTAATAGGGATACCATTAAACCTATTGGGATTGTTAGAGATGTTGAAGTTTTGTGTGGGAAGGTCAAATACCCTGCTGATTTTCTTGTTCTTGGTTCCCCACAAGATGATTTTTGTCCCATTATTTTTGGTAGACCCTTCTTGAATACTGCTAGTGCTAAGATTAATTGTGAAAAGAATATTGTCACTGTTGGCATAGATGGTATGTCTCATGAGTTTAATTTCTCTAAGTTTAGTAGGTAACCTCGTGAAAGGGAACCACCTAGTAAGGATGAGATTATTGGTCTTGCTTCCATTGCTGTTCCTCCAACTGATCCGTTAGAACAATATTTGCTAGATCATCAAAAAGATATGTTTATGAAGGAAAAGGAAGAAATAGATGAAGTGTTCCTTAAACAGGAACCTATGCTGAAACATAACCTTCTCATTGAAATTCTTGGGGATCCTCCTCCACCCAAGGGTGATCCCGTGTTTGAACTCAAACCATTACCTGATAATCTTAAGTATGCTTATCTTGATGAAAAAGAAATATATCCTGTTATTATTAGTGCTAACCTTTTAGAGAAAGAAGAAGAAAGACTATTGAAAACTCTGAAGAAGCACCGAACAGCTATTGGATATACTCTGGATGATCTTAAGGGCATTAGTCCCACATTATGTCAACACAAGATTTCAGTGGAGAAAGATGCCAAACCAGTTAGAGATCCTCAAAGACGATTAAATCCCAAGATGAAGGAAGTGGTAAGAAAGGAGATACTAAAGCTCCTTGAGGCAGGTATTATTTATCCCGTTGCTGATAGTGAATGGGTAAGCCATGTCCATTGTGTCCCTAAAAAGGGAGGTATTACCGTCGTTCCTAATGATAAAGATGAATTGACCCCGCAAAGAATTATTACAGGTTATAGGATGGTAATTGATTTCTGTAAGTTAAATAAAGATACTAAGAAAGATTATTACCCTTTACCTTTTATTGATCAAATGCTAGAAAGGCTATCCAAATACACACATTTTTGTTTCCTAGATGGTTATTCTGGTTTCTCTCAGATACCTGTGTCAGCGAATGATCAATCTAAAACTACTTGTACTTGCCCTTTTGGTACTTTTGCTTATAGACATATGCCTTTTGATTTATGTAATGCACCTGCTACCTTTCAAAGATGCATGATGGCTATATTCTCTGATTTTTGTGAAAAGATTTGTGAGGTATTCATGGATGACTTCTCCGTCTATGGATCCTCTTTTGATGATTGTTTGAGCAATCTTGATCAAGTTTTGCGGAGATGTGAAGACACTAGTCTCGTCCTGAATTGGGAAAAGTGTCACTTTATGGTTAATGAAGGCATTGTCTTGGGGCACAAGATCTCCGAGAGAGGTATTGAAGTTGATAAAGCCAAAGTAGATGCTATGGAAAAGATGCCATGTCCCAAGGACATAAAAGGAATAAGAAGTTTCCTTGGTCATGCCGGTTTTTATAGGAGGTTCATTAAGGACTTTTCTAAAATCTCTAGGCCTCTGACTAATTTATTGCAAAAAGATATTCCTTTTGTATTTGATGATGATTGTGTAGAAGCGTTTGAAGTACTTAAGAAAGCTTTGATCACTGCACCTATTGTTCAGCCACCTGATTGGAATTTACCTTTTGAAATTATGTGCGATGCTAGTGATTATGCTGTAGGTGATGTTTTAGGGCAAAGAGTTGATAAGAAATTGAATGTTATCCAGTATGCTAGTAAGACTCTTGATACTGCCCAGAGAAATTATGCTACTACTGAAAAAGAGTTCTTAGCAGTTGTGTTTGCATGTGATAAGTTCAGACCTTATATTGTTGATTCCAAAGTTACTATTCACACTGATCATGCTGCTATTAAATATCTTATGGAAAAGAAAGATACTAAGCCTAGACTCTTTAGATGGGTTCTCTTGCTCCAAGAATTTGAATTGCATATTATTGATAGAAAAGGAGCTGAGAACCCCGTTGTAGATAACTTGTCTAGGTTAGAGAATGTTCTTGATGACCCACTGCCAATTAATGATAGCTTTCCTGATGAACAATTAGCGGTCGTCAATGCTTCTCGTACTGCTCCTTGGTATGCTGATTATGCTAATTACATTGTTGCTAAATTTATACTGACTAGTTTCACATACCAGCAAAAGAAAAAGTTCGTTTATGATTTAAGACATTACTTCTGGAATGATCCACACCTTTATAAAGGAGTAGATGGTGTTATTAGACGTTGTGTGCCTGAGCATGAACATGAACAGATTCTACGTAAGTGTCGCTCTGAATCTTATGGAGGACACCATGCTGGAGATAGAACTGCACACAAGGTACTACAATCTGGTTTTTATTGGCCTACTCTTTTCAAAGATGCTCGTAAGTTTTTCTTATCCTGTGATGAATGTCAAAGAATAGGTAACATTAGTAGACGTCAAGAAATGCCTATGAATTATTCTCTTGTTATTGAACTGTTTGATGTTTGGGGCTTTGATTATATGGGACCTTTTCCTGCCTCTAATGGTTATACACATATTTTAATTGCTGTTGATTACGTTACTAAGTGGGTAGAAGCTATTCCAACTAGTAGTGCTGATCATAACACTTCTATTAAAATGCTTAAAGAAGTTATTTTTCCGAGGTTTGGAGTCCCTAGATATCTTATGACTGATGGTGGTTCACATTTTATTCATGGTGCTTTCCGTAAGATGCTTGCTAAGTATGATGTCAATCATAGAATAGCATCTCCTTATCATCTGCAGTCTAGTGGTCAAGTAGAGTTGAGCAATAGAGCTCAAATTAATTTTGCAAAAGACTGTGAATAGATCTAGAAAGAATTGGTCCAAAAAACTTGATGATGCATTATGGGCTTATAGAACTGCATACAAAAATCCTATGGGTATGTCTCCATATAAGATGGTCTATGGAAAAGCGTGTCATTTACCTCTTGAACTTGAACATAAGGCATGTTGGGCTATTAAAGAGCTCAATTATGACTTCAAACTTGCTGGTGAGAAGAGGTTATTTGATATTAGCTCACTTGATGAATGGAGATCTCAAGCCTAAGAAAATGTCAAGCTTTTCAAAGAAAAAGTCAAACGCTGGCATGATAAGAGGATACAAAAGCGTGAGTTTAACGAGGAGATTATGTGTTACTATTCAACTCTCGTTTAAGATTTTTTGCAGGAAAACTTCTCTCAAAATGGGAAGGTCCCTACGTCATCGAGGAGGTCTATCGTTCTGGTGCCATAAAAATCAACAACTTCGAAGGCACAATCCGAGGATGGTAAACGGCCAAAGAATTAAACACTATATTTCAGGTAATCCTATCAATGTTGAAAGTAATATTATTGAAAACGTAACCCCTGAGGAATACATAAGGGACACTTTCCAGAACGTTCTAGGCCCCGAAAAGGTATAGGTATGTGGTACGGTAAGTAAACCGACTCCAAAACAACTCCAATGGTAATTTTTATCAGTTTTGGAATATTTAAGAATTTTAGGAAGAAATAAGTAGTCCGAAAGGGACACGAGGCTCCCACGAGAGAGGAGGGCGCGCCCCCTATCTCGTGAGCACCTCGTGTGTTTCCCGGACTCCGTTTTCTTGCACGTTACGTATTTTGGTCGGTAAAAATTTATTATATATACTCCCGAAGGTTTTGACCACCATATCACGCAAATATCCTCTGTTTTCGTTTCGAGCTGTTTCTATTTCAGATTTAGAGCACGATGACTTCACCCTCCTCCAACAATGAAGACAAGGATGCTTGGCTTTTGAAGATAGAGCTAAAAAGAGAAGAACCAGAAGAGATCAACAAGGACGAAGGGGTCAAGAAAGCCATGGAGGTTCAAGTTCCGGTGGTGAAAGAAGAAGATATCCCTCAACCTTTACCTAACCTCTTTACTCCAACCGAGATTGAAGCTTTCAAGATGATTGAGTTAGCTCGCATACAGAACAAGTATCTCACACAGGAGAATATTCTGTTGAAGGATCATATTGCTGGGCTTAAGGGCATTATCCGCAAGTTGGAGGAACTTTTACGCTCAATGTGCGATTATCCACCGTCATCATCACCATCTCCATCACCTCCGAGGAAATAATCACATGGGTATGGGCACTCCCCTTGGCAACTGCCAAGCTTGGGGGAGGTGCCCCGGTATCGTATCACCATCACACCTCTATCTTTACTGAAGGAAATATGCCCTAGAGGCAATAATAGAAGTTATTATTTATTTCCTTATTTCATGATAAATGTTTATTATTCATGCTAGAATAGTATTAACCGGAAACATGATACATGTGTGAATACATAGACAAACATATAGTCACTAGTATGCCTCTACTTGACTAGCTCATTAATCAAAGATGGTTATGTTTCCTAACCATAGACATGTGTTGTCATTTGATTAATGGGATCACATCATTAGGAAAATGATGTGATTGACATGACCCATTCCGTTAGCCTAGCACTTGATCGTTTAGTATGTTGCTATTGCTTTCTTCATGACTTATACATGTTCCTGTAATTATGAGATTATGCAACTCCCGTTTACCGGAGGAACACTTTGGGTGCTACCAAACGTCACAACGTAACTGGGTGATTATAAAGGAGTACTACAGGTGTCTCCAAAGGTACATGTTGGGTTGGCGTATTTCGAGATTAGGTTTTGTCACTCCGATCGTCGGAGAGGTATCTCTGGGCCCTCTCGGTAATGCACATCACTATAAGCCTTGCAAGCAATGTGACTAATGAGTTAGTTGCGGGATGATGCATTACGTAACGAGTAAAGAGACTTGCCGGTAACGAGATTGAACTAGGTATTGGATACCGACGATCGAATCTCGGGCAAGTAACATACCGATGACAAAGGGAACAAAGTATGTTGTTATGCGGTTTGACCGATAAAGATCTTCGTAGAATATGTAGGAGCCAATATGAGCATCCAGGTTCCGCTATTGGTTATTGACCAAGAATAGTTCTAGGTCATGTCTACATAGTTCTCGAACCCGTAGGGTCCGCACGCTTAAGGTTTCGATGACAGTTATATTATGAGTTTATGAGTTTTGATATACCGAAGAAGTTTGGAGTCCCGGATGAGATCGGGGACATGACGAGGAGTCTCGAAATGGTCGAGACGTAAAGATCGATATATTGGACGACTATATTCGGAGTTCGGAAAGGTTCCGAGTGATTCGGGTATTTTTCGAAGTACCGGGTAGTTACGGGAGAAGCAATGGGCCTTGATGGGCTTTAGTGGGAAGAGAAGAAAGGGCCAAGGGGCTGCTGCGCCCCCCTCCCCTCTAGTCCGAATTGGACTAGGGAAAAGGGGGCCGACCACCTTTCCTTCTCCTCCACTTCCTTCTCCATTCCTCCCCTCTTGGTGGACTCCTACTAGGACTTGGAGTCCTAGTAGGACTCCACATCCTGGCCGCACCTATTGCCTTGGCCGGCCTCCTCCTCCTCCATCCTTTATATACTGAGGCAAGGGGCACCCCATGGACACACAAGTTGATCTACGGATCGTTCCTTATCCGTGTGCGGTGCCCCCCTCCACCATATTCCACCTCGGTCATATCGTCGCGGAGTTTAGGCGAAGCCCTGCGCCGGTAGAGCATCATCATCGTCACCACGCCGTCGTGCTGACGGAACTCATCCCCGAAGCTTTGCTGGATCGGAGCCCGGGGATCATCATCGAGCTGAACGTGTGCTGAACTCGGAGGTGCCGTACGTTCGGTACTTGGATCGGTCGGATCGTGAAGACGTACGACTACATCAACCACGTTGTCATAACGCTTCCGCTTACGGTCTACGAGGGTACGTGGACACACTCTCCCCTCTCGTTGCTATGCCATCACCATGATCTTGCGTGTGCGTAGGAATTTTTTTGAAATTACTACGTTCCCCAACAGTGGCATCCGAGCCTAGGTTTTATGCGTTGATGTTATATGCACGAGTAGAACACAAGTGAGTTGTGGGCGATATAAGTCATACTGCTTACCAGCATGTCATACTTTGGTTCGGCGGTATTGTTGGATGAAGCGGCCCGGACCGACATTATGCGTACGCTTACGCGAGACTGGTTCTACCGACGTGCTTTGCACACAGGTGGCTGGCGGGTGTCAGTTTCTCCAACTTTAGTTGAACCGAGTGTGGCTACGCCCGGTCCTTGCGAAGGTTAAAACAGCACCAACTTGACAAACTATCGTTGTGGTTTTGATGCGTAGGTAAGAACGGTTCTTGCTAAGCCTGTAGCAGCCACGTAAAATTTGCAACAACAAAGTAGAGGACGCCTAACTTGTTTTTGCAGGGCATGTTGTGATGTGATATGGTCAAGACGTGATGAGATATAAGTTGTTGTATGAGATGATCATGTTTTGTTCAAGTTATCGGCAACTGGCAGAAGCCCTATGGTTGTTTCTTTGTTGCATAAGATGCAAGTGCCAAATAATTGCTTTACTTTATCGCTATGCGATAGCAATAGTTGCAAAAGCAATAGTTGGCGAGACGACCATATGACGACACATTGATATAGATCAAGATGATAAAGATCATGGTGTCGTGCCGGTGATGATAGAGATCATGACAATACTTTGGAGATGGAGATCAAAGGCGCAAGATGATCATGGCCATATCATGTCACATATTTTGATTGCATATGATGTTTATCTGTTATACATCTTATTCTGTTTTGTTTGACGGTAGCATTATAAGATGATCTCTCACTAATTATCAAGAAGTGTTCTTCCTGAGTATGCACCGTTGCCAAAGTTCGTCGTGCCCAGATACCACGTGATGATCGGGTGTGATAAGCTCTACGTCCATCTACAATGGGTGCAAGCCAGTTTTGCACACGCGGAATACTCAGGTTAAACTTGACGAGCCTAGCATATACATATATGGCCTCGGAACACGGAGACCGAAAGGTCGAGCGTGAATCATATAGTAGATATGATCAACATAGTGATGTTCACCATTGAAAACTACTCCATCTCACGTGACGATCGGTTATGGTTTAGTTGATTTGGATCATGTGATCACTTAGATGACTAGAGAGATGTCTGTCTAAGTGGGAGTTCTTAAGTAATATGATTAATTGAACTTTAATTTATCATGAACTTAGTCCTGGTAGTATTTTGCAAATTATGTTGTAGATCAATAGCTTGCGTTGTTGCTTTCATATGTTTATTTTTATATGTTCCTAGAGAAAATTATGTTGAAAGATGTTAGTAGCAATGATGCGGATAGGATCCGTGATCTGAGGTTTATCCTCATTGCTGCACAGAAGAATTATGTCCTTAATGCACCGCTAGGTGACAGACCTATTGCAGGAGCAGATGCAGACGTTATGAACGTTTAGCTAGCTCAATATGATGACTACTTGATAGTTTTGTGCACCATGCTTTATGGCTTAGAATCGGGAATTCAAAAATGTTTTGAACGTCATGGACCATATGAGATGTTCCAGGAGTTGAAGTTAATATTTTATGCAAATACCCGAGTTGAGAGATATGAAGTCTCCAACAAAGTTCTATAGCTAAAAGATGGAGGAGAATCGCTCAACTAGTGAGCATGTGCTCAGATTGTCTGGGTACTACAATCGCTTGAATCAAGTGGGAGTTAATCTTCTAGATAAGATAGTGATTGACAGAATTCTCTAGTCACCATCACCAAGTTAGTAGAACTTCGTGATGAACTATAATATGCAAGGGAGAACAGAAACGATTCCCAAGCTCTTCGTGATGCTGAAATCGACGAAGGTAGAAATCAAGAAAAACATCAAGTGTTGATGGTTGACAAGACCACTAGTTTCAAGAAAAGGGCAAAGGGAAGAAAGGGAACTTCAAGAACAACGGCAAGCAAGTTGCTACTCAAGTGAAGAAGCCCAAATCTGGTCCTAAGCCTGAGACTAAGTGCTTCTACTGCAAAGGGACTGGTCACTGGAAGCGGAACTACCCCAAGTGATTGGCAGATAAGAAGGATGGCAAAGTGAACATAAGTATATTTGATATTGATGTGTACTTTACTAGTGTTTATAGCAACCCCTCAGTATTTGATACTAGTTCAGTTGCTAAGATTAGTAACTCAAAACGGGATTCTAGAATAAACAGAGACTAGTTAAGGGTGAAGTGACGATGTATGTTGGAAGTGGTTCCAAGATTGATATGATCATCATCGCACACTCCCTATACTTTCGGGGTTAGTGTTAAACCTAAATAAATGTTATTTGGCGTTTGCGTTGAGCATGAATATGATTTGATCATGTTTATTGCAATACGGTTATTCATTTAAAGTCAGAGAATAATTGTTATTCTGTTTACATGAATAAAACCTTCGATGGTCATGTACCCAATGAAAATAGTTTGTTGGATCTCGATCCTAGTGATACACATATTCATAATATTGATGCCAAAAGATGCAAAGTTAATAATGATAGTGCAACTTATTTGTGGCACTGCCATTTGGGTCATATCGGTGTAAAGCGCATGAAGAAACTCCATAAAGATGGATTTTCGGAATCACTTGGTTATGAATCATTTGATGCTTGCGAACCATGCCTTTTGGGCAAGATGACTAAAACTCCGTTCTCCGGAACAATGGAACGAGCTATTGACTTATTGGAAATAATACATACCGATGTATGCGATCCAATGAGTGTTGATGCTCGTGGCAAGTATCGTTATTTTCTGACCTTCACAAGATGATTTGAGCAGATATGGGTATATCTACTTGATGAAACATAAGTCTGAAATAGTTGAAAGGTTCAAAGAATTTCAGAGTGAAGTGGAAAAATCATCGTAACAAGAAAATAAAGTTTCTGCGATCTGATCGCGGAGACGAATATTTGAGTTACGAGTTTGGTCTTCAATTAAAACAATGTGGAATAGTTTCACAGCTCACGCCACCTGGAACACCACAATGTTATGGTGTGTCCGAACGTCGTAACCGCACTTTATTGGATATGGTGCGATCTATGATGTCTCTTATCGGTTTTACCACTATCGTTTTAGGGTTGTGCATTAGAGACAGCTACATTCACGTTTAAAAGGGCACCATCTAAATCCGTTGAGATGACACCATATGAACTATGGTTTAGCAGTAAACCTAAGCTGTCGTTTCTTAAAGTTTGGAGTTGCGATGCTTATATGAAAAAGGTTTTCAACCTGATAAGCTCGAACCCAAATCGGAAAAGTGCGTCTTCATAAGATACCCAAAAGAGACTATTGGGTACTCGTTCTATCACAGATCCGAAGGCAAAACATTCGTTGCTAAGAATGGATCCTTTCTAGAGAAGGAGTTTCTCTTGAAAGAAGTGAGTGGGAGGAAAGTAGAACTTGATGAGGTAATTGTACCTGCTCCCTTATTGGAAAGTAGTTCATCACAGAAATCTGTTCCTGTGACTACTACACCAATTAGTGAGGAAGTTAATGATGATGATCATGAAACTTCAGATTAAGTTACTACAGAACCTCGTAGGTCTTCCAGAGTAAGATCCGCACCAGAGTGGTACGGTAATCCTGTTCTGGAAGTCATGTTACTAGACCATGATGAACCTACGAACTATGAGGAAGCGATGATGAGCCCAGATTCCACGAAATGGCTTGAGGCCATAAAATCTGAGATATGATCCATGTATGAGAACAAAGTATGGACTTTGATTGACTTGCTCGATGATCAGCAAGCCATGTTGAATAAATGGATCTTCAAGAGGAAGACGGACATTGATAGTAGTGTTACTATCTACTAAGCTCGACTTGTTGCGAAATGTTTTCAACAAGTTCAAGGTGTTGAATACGATGAGATTTTCTCACTCGTATCGAAGCTTAAGTCTGTCTGAATCATGTTAGCAATTACCACATTTTATGAAATCTGGCAAATGGATGTCAAAACTGCATTCCTTAATGGATTTATTAAAGAAGAGTTGTATATGATGCAACCAGAAAGTTTTTGTCAATCCTAAAGATGCTAACAAAGTGTGCAAGCTCCAGCAATCCATCAATGGACTGGTGCAAGCATCTCGGAGTTGGAATATACGCTTTGATGAGTTGATCAAAGCATATGGTTTTATACAGACTTTTGAAGAAGCCTGTATTTACAAGAAAGTGAGTGGGAGCTCTGTAGCATTTCTAATATTATATGTGGATGACATATTGTTAATTGGAAATGATATGGAAATTCTAGATAGCATGAAAGGATACTTGAATAAGAGTTTTTCAAAGCAAGACCTCGGTGAAGCTGCTTACACATTGAGCATCAAGATCTATATAGATAGATCAAGACGCTTGATAAGATTTTTCAATGAGTACATACCTTGATAAATTTTTGAAATAGTTCAAAATGGAACAGTCAAAGAAGGAGTTCTTGCCTGTGTTACAAGGTGTGAAGTTGAGTAAGACTCAAGACCCGACCATTGCAGAAAATAGAAAGAGAATGAAAAGTCATTCCCTATGCCTCAGTCATAGGTTCTATAAAGTATGCTATGTTGTGAACCAGACCTATTGTATACATTGCTCTGTGTGTGGCAAAGGAATACAATTTTGATCTAATAAGTAGATTAATGTACATGGGTTAAGAATATCCTTAGTGAGGACTAAGGAGATGTTTCTCGATTATGGAGGTGATAAAAGAGCCCGTCGTAAAAGTTACAACGATGCAAGCTTTTACACCAATCCAGATGACTCTAAGTCTCAATCTGGATACATATTGAAAGTGGGAGCAATTAGCTAGAGTAGCTCCGTGCAGAGCATTGTGGACATAGAATATTTGCAAAATACACACGACAGACCCGTTGACTAAGCTTCTCTCACGAGCAAAACATGATCATACCTTAGTACTCTTTTGGGTGTTAATCACATAGCGATGTGAACTAGATCATTGACTCTAGTAAACCCTTTGGGTGTTGATCACATGATGATGTGAACTATGGGTATTAATCACATGCAGATGTGAATATTGGTGTTAAATCACATAGCGATGTGAACTAGATTATTGACCCTAGTGCAAGTGGGAGACTGAAGGAAATATGCCCTAGAGGCAATAATAAAAGTTATTATTTATTTCCTTATTTCATGATAAATGTTTATTATTCATGCTAGAATTGTATTAACCGGAAACATGATAAATGTGTGAATACATAGACAAACATATAGTCACTAGTATGCCTCTACTTGACTAGCTCATTAATCAAAGATGGTTATGTTTCCTAACCATAGACATGTGTTGTCATTTGATTAATGGGATCACATCATTAGGAGAATGATGTGATTGACATGACCCATTCCGTTAGCCTAGCACTTGATCGTTTAGTATGTTGCTATTGCTTTCTTCATGACTTATACATGTCCCTGTAACTATGAGATTATGCAACTCCCGTTTACCGGAGGAACACTTTGGGTGCTACCAAACGTCACAACGTAACTGGGCGATTATAAAGGAGTACTACAGGTGTCTCCAAAGGTACATGTTGGGTTGGCGTATTTCGAGATTAGGTTTTGTCACTCCGATTGTCGGAGAGTTATCTCTGGGCCCTCTCGGTAATGCACATCACTATAAGCCTTGCAAGCAATGTGACTAATGAGTTAGTTGCGGGATGATGCATTACGTAACAAGTAAAGAGACTTGCCAGTAACGAGATTGAACTAGGTATTGGATACCGACGATCGAATCTCGGGCAAGTAACATACCGATGACAAATGGAACAAAGTATGTTGTTATGCGGTTTGACCGATAAAGATCTTCGTAGAATATGTAGGAGCCAATATGAGCATCCAGGTTCCGCTATTGGTTATTGACCAAGAATAGTTCTAGGTCATGTCTACATAGTTCTTGAACCCGTAGGGTCCGCACGCTTAAGGTTTTGATGACAGTTATATTATGAGTTTATGAGTTTTGATATACCAAAGAAGTTCGGAGTCCCGGATGAGATCGGGGACATGACGAGGAGTCTCGAAATGGTCGAGACGTAAAGATCGATATATTGGACGACTATATTCGGAGTTGGGAAAGGTTCCGAGTGATTCGGGTATTTTTCAGAGTACCGGGTAGTTACGGGAGAAGCAATGGGCCTTGATGGGCTTTAGTGGGAAGAGGAGAAAGGGCCAAGGAGCTGCTGCGCCCCCCCTCCCCTCTAGTCCGAATTGGACTACGGAAAATGGGGCCGGCCACCTTTCCTTCTCCTCCACTTCCTTCTCCCTTCCTCCCCTCTTGGTGGACTCCTACTAGGACTTGGAGTCCTAGTAGGACTCCACATCCTGGCCGCACCTATTGCCTTGGCCGGCCTCGTCCTCCTCCATCCTTTATATACTGAGGCAAGGGACACCCCATGGACACACAAGTTGATCTACGGATCGTTTCTTAGCCGTGTGCGGTGCCCCCTCCACCATATTCCACCTCGGTCATATCGTCGCGGAGTTTAGGTGAAGCCATGCGCCGGTAGAGTATCATCATCGTCACCACGCCGTCATGCTGACGGAACTCATACCCGAAGCTTTGCTGGATCGGAGCCCGGGGATCGTCATCGAGCTGAACGTGTGCTGAACTCGGAGGTGCCGTACGTTCGGTACTTGGATCGGTCGGCTCGTGAAGACGTACGACTACATCAACCGCGTTGTCATAACGCTTCCGCTTACGGTCTACGAGGGTACGTGGACACACTCTCCCCTCTCGTTGCTATGCCATCACCATGATCTTGTGTGTGCGTAGGAATTTTTTTGAAATTACTATGTTCCCCAACATTTACCGCTTTATTTAGTTCGACCCTTGTAGTAGTGTCTTGATCTAGTAGTTTGAAGTTTTGATATCAAGTAGTTTGAGTTTTGCTTTGTGATCTCTTTTTGTATTCGAGTCCGTGAGCTATCTATAATAAAGATTAGTGTTGAGTCATGGGCTTTTCTATGTGCTATGATCTTGAGAAAGTAGAAAGAATAAAAGAGTTCATATTGATCTTACAGATAGTGATAACTTCACACATAGAAAGTATGATGCATAAAAAATGTTGAGAGTTGATGAACGTAGCCTTGGTCATCATTGCAATTAATAGGAAGTGATAAGGAAAGAGGGGTTCACATATAGATATATTATCTTGGACATCTTTTATGATTGTGAAGCACCCATTAAGTATGACATGCTAAAAGAGTTGATGTTGGACAAGTAAGACAACGTAATGGTTTATGTTTTCCGACATCTCAGTTAAAGTATATTGTCATTGACCTTCCAAACATGTTGAGCTTGCCTTTCCCCCTCATGCTAGCCAAATTCCTTGCACCAAGTAGAAATACTACTTGTGCTTCCAAATATCCTTAAACCCAGTTTTGCCATGAGAGTCCACCATACCTACCTATGGATTGAGTAAGATCCTTCAAGTAAGTTGTCATCAGTGCAAGCAATAAAAATTGCTCTCTAAATATGTATGACTTATTAGTGCAGAGAAAATAAGCTTTGTACGAACTTGTTGTGGAAGTAATAAAAGTGACGGACTGCATAATAAAGGTCCACATACAAGGGGCAATATAAAGTGACATTCTTTTGCATTAAGATTTTATGCATCAACCCTAAACGCGCATGACAACCTCTGCTTCCCTCTATGAAGGGCCTATCTTTTACTTTATGTTTTTACTTTATGATTGAGTCAAGGTGATCCTCACCTTTCCTTTTTTATTTTATCCTTTGGCAAGCTCCTCGTGTTTGAAAGATCATGATATATATATCCAATTTGATGTAAGTTAGCATGGGCTATTATTGTTGACATCACCTAAAGGTGAATACATGGGGAGGCAACACAATAAGCCCCTATCTTTCTTAGTGTCCGGCTGAAACTCTATAACCACAAGTACTGCGTGAGTGTTAGCAATTGTAGGAGACTACGAGATAGTTGAGTATGTGAGCTTGCTGAAAAGCTCTATTATTGACTCTTTCTGATGTTACGATAAATTGCAATTGTTTCAATGACTGAGATTATAGTTTGTTAGTTCCTAATGAAGTTTTTGAACCATACTTGACATTGTGAATTGTTTGTACTTGAGCATAGGAAATCATATGACAAAATCTTTATATGTTGCTGTTATTAGAATGATCATGATGCCCTCATGTCCGTATTTTATTTTTATCGACACCTCTATCTCTAAACATGTGGACATATTTTTCGATTTCGGCTTTCGCTTGAGGACAAGCGAGGTCTAAGCTTGGGGGAGTTGATACGTCCTTTTTGCATCATGCTTTTATATCAATATTTATTGCATTATGGGCTGTTATTACACATTATATCTCAATACTTATGGCTATTCTCTCTTATTTTACAAGGTTTACCATGAAGAGGGGGAATGCCGGCAGCTGGAATTCTGGCTGGAAAAGGAGCAAACATTGAAAACCTATTCTGCACAGCTCCAAAAGTCATGAAACTCCACGAAACAACTTTTTGGAATTAATAAGAATTTCTGAGCGAAAGAAATAGGCCAGGGGGCCCACACCCTGTCCAGGAGACAGGAGGCGCCCCTCCTATAGGGCGCCCCCCCTATAGGGCGTGCCCCTATCTCCTGGGCCCCCCCTATAGGGCGCGCCCCTATCTCCGGCATCCATCTTCTGCTATATCATCACTTTTACCCTAGAAAATCGTGGGCAAGCTTACGGGACGAAAATCCGCCGCCACGAGGCGGAACCTTGGCGAAATCAATCTAGGGCTCTGGCGGAGCTGTTCTGCCGGGGACACTTCCCTCCAGGAGGGGGAAATCATCACCAACGATCCTCTCATCGGGAGGGGGTCAATCTCCATCAACATCTTCACCAGCACCATCTCCTCTCAAAATCCTAGTTCATCTCTTGTATCCAATCTTGTATCAAAACCACAAATTGGTACCTGTGGGTTGCTAGTAGTGTTGATTACTCCTTGTAGTTGATGCTAATTGGTTTACTTAGTGGAAGATCATATGTTCAGATGCTTTATGCATATTATTACTCCTCTGATTATAAACATGAATATGCTTTGTGAGTAGTTATGTTTGTTCCTGAGGACATGGGTGAAGTCTTGCTATTAGTAGTCATGTGAATTTCGTATTCGTTCGATATTTTGATGAGATGTATGTTGTCTTTTCCTCTAGTGGTGTTATGTGAACGTCGACTACATGACACTTCACCATTATTTGGGCCTAGAGAAAGACATGGGGAAGTAATAAGTAGATGATGGGTTGCTAGAGTGACAGAAGCTTAAAGCCTAGTTTATGCATTGCTTCGTTAGGGGCTGACATGGATCCATATGTTTAATGCTGTGGTTAGGTTTACCTTAATACTTCTTTTGTAGTTGCGGACGCTTGCAGTAGGGGTTAATCATAAGTGGGATGCTTGTCCAAGTTAGGGCAGTACCCAAGTACCGGTCCACCCACATATCAAATTATCAAAGTACCGAACGCGAATCATATGAACGTGATGAAAACTAGCTTGACGATAATTCCCAATGTGTCCTCGGGAGCTCCTTTATTATTATTAGAAATTGTTCAGGCTTATCCTTTGCTACATAAAGGATTGGGCCACCTTGCTGCACTTTATTTACTTTATTTACTTGTTGCTCGTTACTATTTATCTTATCACAAAACTATATATTACCTTCAATTTCAGTGCTTGTAGAGAAAACCTTACTGAAAACCGTTTATCATTTCCTTTTGCTCCTCGTTGGGTTCGACACTCTTACTTATCGAAAGGAATACGATAGATCCCCTACACTTGTGGATCATCATCCACCGTTGCGTCGCCCCTTCGGGCTGTAGTGCCGTGGCCAGCGATCCCCGTTGTTGCCCCGAGGTCTTCCCGCTGGCGCCCCGCCCCGCCTGCTGCTGCTGCTGCATCTCCCCTTTGGGCCATAGCGCCGCGGCCCGCGGTCTACCGCCGTCCCCGTGCATCGACCTCGTCGGTCTTCGTCACGCTGTCGGGTTCCTCGCCTACTTCGAGCACCACCGCCGCACTACTAACCTAGCCGTTGCTGCCGCCGTCAGGCCGCCGCCGCCCTCTTCGTCTTCGTCCAAGCACCAGCCCGTCGCCAGCGTCGCCGTCATCTACCTAGACCACTTCGTCTACTCCGACCACCGTTGGTGACATCAGCCCCGCACCGATGCAATGCCGCAATCGTCGTCGAGTTCTTCTCTGCTGGCCAGGGGTGGAGACAGGGGGGCGAGCAGGGGCTAGACCCCTCTAATCGCTCGCCCCCCCCCCCCCCCCCCCCTCCTGAATATTTGTCGTATACATCTAGTGTAGTACATGTACTAATGGCCGCATATAATGACTTGATTAAGTTAATGATAGCCTAGTTTGATGTCAGCCCAGTAGCCATGTGCCATTGTGGCCTGCCGTCTGTATGTAATTGTTCTGCCGAGCCTAATCCCTAATCCGATCGATCAAAATCGATTGATCCAAGATCTGTACGTGCGTCTCGCTTCTAGGGCAGTTGCCTCCGCCGCCGTTGCTTGCCACGACGCCATATACGGCTAGCTGCCGGGGGCTAGCCTATGGCCATATATTCAAGACTACGGATACAAGCAGGTATACCATTACAAACAGTGTCTATGAATCAGAATATTAGTAATTTCTCTTAATGAATCAGAACCTTAGTCTGAAACCCTGCATGTTAGTGCGCTAGGGCATTAACGCATTGCCATCGGGCATCAGCTACCGCAAGGAAGTTCCGCCTGTTCATCATCGAGTCTCTAGTATCAAGTCGTTGTCGTCTAATTAAAGCAGTTGTCGCCTACCGGTATGTATCAAGTCCTATATCATACGGTCATACCAATCTCATGGCTCATGTGGTCACAGACTCATAACTTGATCAACATCTCAAGGCTATACACAATATATAATTAGACTGCTGTTACATTGGTTATTACGAACTCTAAAATTGTATAACAACTATATATCAAGATAACGGGAAAATTTAGTATTTATTTTACAGTTAGCTCATCTAGTTTCGAGAATAGAATTGTTCACATTTTGATTGGTTTAACGGTCTAGAGTAATATTTAAACTAACAAAAACGTCCCTTTCATTTTAATCGTGAAACCTATGTCATTGCAGTTTTATCTCGATGATATATATAGTCATGTTTTATGTACTTTATATGCATTGCCCAGTTATTGGCTTCTTCGCCCCCCTCATGCTTAAATCCTGGCTCCGCCCCTGCTGCTGCCCTCTCCGACTCCTCGACATGGCGTACAGCTCATGCAGGTCCCTCGTCTCCGCATGCCCGATACTGGCAACACCGATGCGTGCCTTCATCCACAACGTGTCCCCGGGCCTGGTCAGCGCTTCGTCAACTTTGTCTTCGTCCGTCTACGCATGCCTGGTGCTGGCAATACCGACGTGTGCCTTCCTCTACGACGTGTCCTCGGGCTTGGCAAACCCTGAGTGACCCGTCGTTAATGCCATTTTCTTCTCGGTGCATCACTACTTCGACACCACTGCGTCTATGACTAACACGGCGCCTCCTTGCGCCCGCGGCTCCACGGCGATTCCCTCGATAGCGGCTACTCCGACTCGACATCAACCATGGCGTTCTTCGCACTGCTCCCTCAACCACGGTTACACCACCCTACGCTCTCGGCTACCTCGACATCGGCACAAAGGGTTATCATCTGCTTGAGCAACTCATCAGTTTCCTCTACAGTCAACGCGTCCGCAACGCGACACCGTCTGTGACGCTCCCGCTGCGACTGAGGGGGGATGTCAGCCCGTCGGCTGCTATTCTCTCCAGTCTGACCGTCCGCGATGCTCCTGTTGTTCGCAATGCTATCGCTACGACTGCGCGCGCGGGAGGGGGGGGGGGGGTGTTAGAGATATATTTGGTATGTAGAGATTGTCCAGGATTAGATAGGAATTGTTTCCATCTTATCTTTAGGAGGCATCTTATCCTCCAAGTCTTGTACTCAATATATACTCGCCCTCGAGGCTCAATAATACACCCATCATATTCCGCAACAATCTCTCTCTCTCCCTTCTAACATGCGAGACTTGAAACAACCATGCAGTGGACAGCTGGCGGTGACCGCTACAAGGTCCAAGTATAGGAATGATCAATTTCAGTTTTTGCTATTTGCCAGCTGCATGAAAATAGGATCCCAATCGGTCGATTTCAAGTGAGAGCAACAACATAGCCCCGAGGTTGAGACAGGGGCGAGGACCTCGCCGGGGTCGAGGCAGGGGGTGGAGAGATGAAATCTTGTGGGCCTAGGGGAAGAAGACGAAAGTGTCACAACCATGAGAAAAGAGGCCACTAGTTTTTTCGAGAGCACGCAAACTGCGTGCCTTGGCTTCATAGAAGGTAGAGGATAAGAAACAAGCAAAATAGACAAGCTCCCGCGAATCGACAATCATGTGAGGCGCAAATCCTACTCAAACACGAACACACAACACGTAGGAGTATGTTCTAAACTTATGAACAAAGCCACGTCTCGACCAACGTCGGTCATCTCCGAAAAGCAACCGCTCCACAAGAATTAGCCTTGCCCACACACCCACCCTCGAGTGCCTACAAGAGAGGCCACTTCTGCGTGTTGTCCTAATGAAATTGACTGGATTTTTTTTTCAATCACCCGACGCATTGGCACTTGGCAGTAATGATTGGGGCGCGTTTGGTTGCCCACATAGAGCCCAACCAGGCCCATGCGGGAAGGAAGAGGCCTATTTGGTTGCCTGGTTTTTGCATCGCACGCTTCTTAAAGCAGCCCAGAGCCTGGCTCGCTGGAAACGCTCGAATCAGCAGTTTCTCGTGAGCCAGGCCGAGGCGAGCGCAAGCGAGTGGGCCCTTGCACGAGTGGAGACAGGAGGGACACGAGGTGATTACGTGAGGTCTTCTTCAACCTCCATTAAGCTTCTATCTAATCTCCTCCCTCTGATCTACACAGCGGTGCTTCGATTCGAGGTAAGCTCTACACGAAAAAGATGCACCTCGATGCTACGGTTCCATTCAGACGATCGGTTTTGTAATTTCGTCGACTATACATGCACAATTTCTTGTCCCCCTCTGGAGATGTTTTGGACGAATTTTGTCAGATTCATCGCGCACGATCGATTGTTTGAAATTTTCTTTGACTAACAGCCTAATCTCGCAGTTCTGCACGACATTCGTGTTGCAAGTTTCCTGTTCCGACGATCGTAGACGAGAAGATCTACATATTTCTCATGGTTGTACATATGGATATGTGTGTTGTGATTTAAGACACTGCTTAATTATTCCTCTAGCCGGCGTGGTTTCTCTCGATCTCCCCCCTCGCGTCTTGTTGTGGTAGCATCATCGTCACCGTCGTTCATCTCGGCCTTCTCTCCATGATCCTAATGTAGTTAAGCCGCCATGGCGCGCACACTGATGGGGTTCTTCTCCTCTGTTCTCTGCCACCGACGGGGGCGATCATCTTGGCCTCCTCCCGGCCTCCTCCCGGCCTCCTCTTTCTCGTCCTACTATACTGGAGTCATTTCCGGCGTCGATCATCTCAGCTCCTCTCTCTCGTCCTACTACACTGACGATGTCATGGCGTGAGCACTGCATTTCTCCTCATCTGTCCACTATCTTTGCGCGAGCACTCCAACTAGTTCGCCGACGGGGTCGCTCGCCCATGACTTCGTGCTCGTCATGTCGGACACGGTGCCACAGTCACTGTCCACCGCAGTCGCCATGGTCCGACGCACACTGCATTTCTTCTCCCCTTCCTCTGTTAGCTCTTAACCGTGCGTGCTAAGTGCAAGTGCTAGCTCCTAATCATACCCCATGCGGGCAACCTTGTATGCGCCGAGACAATGCAGACAACCAAACAACGTGTCAAAGTTGATCCCTAATGCAGGAAGTCCATATGCAGGCAACCAAACAACTTGCAGATGTCGCATATGAGGCTGTTTTTTCAGAGTCAGGCTGGGTTGAGATGTGTATGCAATGCAGCTACTGTTCACTACTGCAACCAACCACGCCCTTGATTTCCGGGAGAAGGGAAGGATCAATGGCGGCATCGCCACGAAGATGGGATGCGATCTCTCGTCGCGTCACCGCCAGATCGCCCCACGCCTGTACGACGGCATGAGCAGATTTTGCTCCATGGCTGCAGCCTGGAGACGAGACGTCAGCAGCAAGAGCGGGAGACGGAAAGCTACTCAAGAACAGGGTTAAATCAGCAGCCAACCAACACTCACGCCTTCCGCCCGCCCAATAATCATCATAAGCCATGGTACGATGCCAAGAGCACCCATCCCCGATAGCCCACATCAAAAGCCATTTTCTCAGTCATTTCATGTGGACTGTCTTTCTTTTTTCTATGTATAACGCCGTTGTGAGAAATCTCACCATGTTTACAGCAAATGGAAAAACGATGCTGACAGAGATCACCAGGAACCGGTCTGGATCGGGTTTACATTACAATGCTGCTCGATTCCCCACCGGTTTGGTTTATCGAGCCTGTCCTCCGAGTTCTGGATCACCCAAGGCCCTGCTGCCGCCTACCGGATGGTAACGACAAGATTCCTATCGACGAACTTGGCGCCCCCGACCTTCCCCTGCATCGCCGGTGGCAACTTGATCACGCGCCTCTGGTCGCCGGCTTCGATCAGTAGCTCCGAACCACCCCTATACTGCATTTTCATGGAGGATCAAGTTGGTATATTATCAGCAACGACACAGACAATACAAACTTAACTTGGTGATCATATACTCTTGCCAAAATCTGGAAGGGTTCTTCGCCACTATCTGGCAAAATTCTTTATCGAAAAAAAAAATCTGGCAAATTCTCAGATGGCACGCAGGCCACTGACTGTAAGATCACAAGTAGCTAGATGGCTTTGACCTAAACTAGTGTACATGAAAACCTAGTTTTTTGGTATCATATTGTTCGGAAGCTTCTTTTGTGCTGCAGTCAAGGATGCCAAATTCATTTGAAATCATCTCACAGTTTGTATGGAGAAGTGGACAGACAGTTATGGGAGTCAGGCACACACAGGAAAACTTACTTCGGTTTTAATATCAGCACAATTGATTTGCGGAACTGGTGAGAAACAGTTGGCTTGGTTGCAAGTGGCATGCACCAAACAAACTAAAACTGCTTAAAGCTTGATTTCATACTGAACACAATCTAGAAAAGAATGACAGGTCCTTCCATTGTTAGGAAAACTGTGCATTAATCTGAACATTATCAGGTAGTTCACCACCCAAGTGATAATTTCAAGTTGATGGTGGGATTCAACCTTTCTGGATTAATTTTTTTTATCACTTGGGCGCTAACTAAAAGTGAAACTAACTAGAGAAAGCTTCACAGTCGAAATCAATTTAGCATAGCATGTTAAAATTTGCCTTATCTCTAAACAACTAAAGAAGTGAAACTAACCAGAGATATAGGTCTTGTTAGTCTTGACTGTGTATACAGTTAAGCCAACAAAGAGTGAGGTCAGTAGCTATACCTGATATAGTTTGATTTCAGACTTGTCAAATCCTGGCATGAAAAGGGTCACTGACTTCTGTGCAGAATCAAAACTAACTGAAGGATAAACCTTGCTTGTATTCCTCAACAGCCCCTTTGTATTTTGATTCAATGAATTTAATGCTCTGCCCCAATCTGCAGAAGAATCAGTTGGCAGAAATGGCAGAGACGAGAAAGACAATGGCAAAAACTTCTCAGCAACTCCTTGGTGCATTTCAGAAGGGTCCTCAGCATAACCAAATGCTCCACATATTTGCGCGCCAGCTTGGATGGTGCAACCCCAGTATCTTAGCGCAGAGGACACAGAGATTGATCCTCTCGGGTCCATGACGAGGAAGCACGCAAGTTTTGAGGGATCAGTAAACCAAAGCGAGATTTTCTACAAAATTTAGCATCTTAATCTTTTATATTTAGCTCATATTTGAATATGTATGCACTGGGTAAAACAGTTTTTCTTTATTAACTACAGATAATTTACCTCAAGAAGTTGTTCAATTTCATTCCATATCTCTGCACTCATTCTTACTTCACCAGTTCTACCATTTGGTCTCGCGGAATCATAAATCAGTTTCAGTAACGATGGAGAAGCCAGCCTTCCTATGTCAGTCTTCTCTGCTAGCTCCCTCACATACTTCAAGTAAGATCTGTCTTTTGCGTAGCAGCAACATTAAAATGCAGAGTCCTGAGTGAATGCAAGGCTACAGACAAACAAGGATAACCTATACCTTGCCCTCTCAGTAGCACCAGTCAGCCGTAGAAATTCCTCTGTATTATTGCAGTCATACACCACGACATCAAATTCTCCCTGTGGACTATTCGTTCCAACTGAAAAGAAGTTGAGCAGCTTCTGAAGAGACAAGACTGAGCAGATTGAATCCATTCCAGGTAAGACTCCAAGCTCCTCCCCTACAATCTATCCTATGAAAAAGAGCAACCCAGATGACTGCTTTATCCTCATCTCCCATATTATAGCAAAGTTAATTACCTACCCCCTCAAGGACTCCTTGAGTGAGATTGCTCTGGGCATCTACTTTCTTCAACCGGTCAAGGGGATCAAGTAGCATCTGTGATTTAATCAGAAAACATTCTTTAGCATCAAGGCATTTTCCAATGTCATAAAAGTTCAATATGAAACATCAAAAGGAGATCACTTCACAAAAGCATTTTACTTTACTGGTCTCGAGCTTTATGGTCGAAAGATTAGCAGCACATTCAGTCAGCGAGCTCCCGATCTTACAGCCCATCAATTGCTCTGCTGTCAGGTCTTGTGACTGTATAACCAGGCATGTCTTCAGGCCTTCACTTGCATAATACTGCAACATGGAGAAAAACAAAGTGCCTGAAAATGCTTGCAATTGCGTTTTAACGACTTACTCCTCAGTCTATTTCTTTTTATCCCTTTTGATGACAAGTATTTTTGGACGGAGGGAGTATCATACTTTAGAGTGGCATTTTTTTCAACTCAAAAGTGATTTTTTGTAGCTGCATTTTTCAAATATGCAGATCTAAACTACCAAATTGGATGCATTTTAAGGCAATTCTGCAATGAATCAACATTGTGCGAACTGTAAAGATGATGTTCAGTAGTATAACCCAATTGTTACACCATTCGCTAAACGATCCATCTTGTAGATTTACCCTATCACATGCTACAGTTTACCCAGCTCAATGCTTGGAGCAGCCAAGCTGCTAAATGATACCCATCTTCTACTCTAATTAGTATCTACTCGTAGTATACATTGCAGTCCAGGCTTGGCTTTTATTTAGCAACAAATAGTCCTACAGTTTTCTATCAACATGACAACAAAGACAAGCACTGGAGGATGGTAGTTTTTACCTGAGCAGCGATGGCGGCCGCCGTGGTCTTGCCGGAGCCTCCCTTGCCGAGGAAAGTCACCAGCTTCGGGGGAGTGCCGGCACCGCCGGAGTTGGCGATGACCAGAGGCCGCCTACGGCCTCCCCGGCCGGCAACGGCGAGGATTTGGCTCGCCCAGACGAGCAACGAGGGCGCCATCCGCCGCCTCCCCTCACGATTCAGTTGGGATCCCGCCGGTGTCTGCTCGGCCTTGGTCTCCCTCGTTCAAGCTTAGCTAGCCGTCTCAGGAAAAAAAAAAAGGAGTTTGTATAAGCTCAGGATAGGGTTAACGGTTCAAGAACGCACGAAAAAACCCACCTTGGCCACGTCTCCGACCCATCCACCCCCACCCCACCCCCCCCACCCCTGAGAGTCCCCGTCGCGGCGGCGCCCAAACCCGTCGAGGCGAGATGTCCGACCGCCGGGAGAAGCGGCCGTCAGACGCGGTCGGCGCCGCCGACGGCCCGGAGGCCAAGCGCGCCCGCGAGCCGGCCGCCCCGGCGTTCCCCACGTACAAGGACGCGCCCGACCTAGCCCCCAAGATCCGTCTCCTCTGCGAGATCCTGGCCTCCTCGGCCTCCGACGTGGAGGCGGCCCTCGACGACGCCGACGTCCGCGTCACCACCTCCGACGTCGAGCAGGTGCTCCGCTTCTCCTACGCGCACCCGCGCGGCGCCGCCGCCTTCTTCCGATGGGCGGGCCACCGCCACCTGCACCACCAGCACTCCCCCTACTCGTGGAACCTCATCATCGACCTCCTCGGCAAGAATCGCCTCTTCGATCCAATGTGGGACACCGTCGGCTCCATGCGGGCCCAGGGCCTGCTCTCCCTCGCCACCTTCGCCTCCGTCTTCTCCTCCCTGGCGGCCAGCCCCAGCAGCTCCCCCCTCAAGGCGTTTGTGGAAATGCCTCGGTACGGCATGGACCGCGACACGCCGGCGCTCAACTCCCTCCTGTCCGCGCTCTGCCGCGCCTCCCGGCTGGATGACGCCCGCGCCGCGATCCCTGTGGCCCGTGCGGAGGCCGGCACCCGGCCGGATGCCGACTCCTACGCCATCCTTCTGGAGGGTTGTGAGGCTGCTGGCAATGCGGCCGTTGCACGCGAGGTGTTTGACGAAATGGTGCACGCGCTCGACTTCGATCCTGCCAATGTGCCTGCCTACGACTCTTTCCTTACAACACTAGTTTCAAGTGGCTCTTCCACGGCGCTCTCGGATGCCATGGAATATCTGGCTGTCTTGCGCCGGTACAGGTGTTCACCAGGGGAGAAGTTCCTCCGTGCTGCACTGGCCGCACACCTTGAGGCACGTGAATTGCGCAGTGCTGTGGTTCTCTGGGATGACTTTGTCCTTCGCCGGGGGCTCGTCCCAGATAAGGAAATGTACAACACGATGATCATGTTGCAGGGCACTCTGGGGCATGCCGAGGTTACTGTGAAGTACCTCGATGACATGGCCATCTATGGAGTGTTTCCCGACACAGACACATACAATGTCATCCTCAAGCTCTTGCTCAAGGGGAGGAAGCTCCGGGAGGCGTCGGCAATATTTAAAGAGATGGTCAAGAACGAGTGTTGGCCAAATGAGGCGAATTGTTCACTTGCGCTCAGCGTGTTCTTGGATACTCGTGACTGGGAGACAGGGATCAAGGTGTGGAAATGCATGGCGGCGAATAGCCTGCCTCCACTGGAGGAGGGCGGTAACATGCTTGTATCAAAGCTGAAGGATGAGATGTTGCCTGAGGCATGCAAGTATGCAGAGGAAATGATCGATCAGGGTATCAAGTTGAGCTCCTCAACGCTGGCAAAGCTGAGGCACAGCCTAGGAAAGGTCAAGAAAGGAGACATTCACGACCGCTTGCTTGCAAAGTGGAAGGCGCACTAGGTTCTTCTCTCTTATATCATATACTGTATGGTTTGGGTTATGTAGGATTGGGAATAGGAGATGACTCTCTTCAGTTAATGGTTTCATGATAACTTGCTTTGCCGGAACTATAAGAAGTTGTTAGTCATGCATATAGTGTTTGCAGATGTGGCAATTCAGTTCTGTAAACCAGGTGTGCAATTTAACCTGTCAAGTCAGAATGGTTTAGTAACTGAAGAGTGCAGTCTCCTACCATGGTAATGAACCTCTTTCTGTCGCCATGAGTTTCTTCTTTAGAAATTGTAGTGCTTCGTTTTGAGTTTGATTTATCTCTTCCCCTTCTGGAACATGGTATGTTGCTGGACATGACATACTGTTTACTGGTAAGTAAGGGTAGAAAAGAAATTAACTCAGATGATAACGTTAAATTCCACATGTAGCAACTTATGAAGCCAATGGGGATGAGTATCAAATACTTGGTACTTTCCGCTGTATTCTTGCTACGTTTCTGTTTTGTTGATACTTGAAATTAATTGAAGATCGTAGGTTTGTCCTAAGTCAAACTTCTGTAATTTTGACCATGTCTAAAAAAAATATGTCGACGTCTATAACACACCAGGTTTGATTCATTAGATTCTTTGTAAATATATTTCCGTACTAGTATATTTTTTTCATGTTGTAGATGTTATCACATTTGTCTATAGATTTCACAAACTTAAAGAAGTTCGACTTGGGACAAACATAGAACTTCAGTTAATTTGGAACTGAGGGAGCAATTGGTAAGGGTGAGCCTATATGTGCAGTAGAGTGGCTACCGGTAATGTGTCATCATAAGATTTATTACTGGGGATGACGTCAATATTGCGCGAGCAATGTAATTCTGAGGGCTGAAAATGACTCTGCTTGAGAAGCAGTCCGTTTTCCTTTTATACAGAATCTTTGGTTCAGATGTTTGACGAAAATGTGTTTATTCCGGAACTAGGCCACTGGAAAGCCGTTATCAAGCTTTAGATTACATGCTCACTTATAATGAGTTTGATAACCTCATAATTGTGGGTTGGTTAGACACTATTTTGGCGAGGTGTGTGAATATTAGGAATTCCACGTCATGTTACATCGGCACCCTCGCACGAGGAGTTTTATCATGGAAAGGCTCCTAAAGGACAACCATGGCATTATCAATGATGTAAACTATTTATGGCATGTTAAGAGGCTAATGTATGTCGAAAGAATCTTATTCCCAAAATAAAAGTGGTAGACAACATACATAAACCATTTACTGTGATTATGAACATGCAGTCCTCTATGCAAGTAACAACGGGTCAATTGGTATTGCGGTTCCGCTTACCAACAGGACAACATACATAAACCATTGAAATTATGTTTCCTGTTGTGAAAGGTAGAGTCAAGGATCAACATATGATATTCTTTTCACAAAGATTTGCGGTTCCGCTTACTAAGGCTTACCATCCGTTTTCAAGATTATGTTGCCGGCATGGGTTCAGAAAGCCTTTTGATCTTGGAAATTAGGACTGAAATAAACCAACTCTCATAGAAGTAAAATGATATCCATTTTGAGGTAGAATGGTACATTGTGAGTATTGAGGTTCAATGACACCTCATTAGTCATTGAATATTATTTCTATTAAGAGTGGCCTTATGATGTTTCTTAACCTTACAATCAAGAGGGAGAATGTTGGTATCTAGTTATAACAAACTAAGAGATAAAAGGGATATGTGCCCTGATTGGTGGCACCAAACTAACAACTTGGTCTCGATCCCGCGTCCCTAGCACCTAATTTAAAAGGAAAAGGACACCTCTAGTTTGTAACTAACGATTTCCTAAAGGAGCCGAAGACCGACTAAACCACCAGCCACCTCCAAGGCAGTGTTGGTGGCATCTACTCCCACCAGCTGTTGCATCTCCACCAACGGATGTCGTGAGGGGTAAACTAGCGGCGCTCCTGGACTGTTGTTGCTCTTCACCATGCTTGCATCTAGCAGGTAGGGGGAGGTGTCTTTGCCCACGTTGTCCATGGCCATCTCAGGTAACGCTTCCGCTCTTTACCTATGGTATCTATGTTAACCCTAAAGACTATTCTAGCATCGGTATCATGAGTTGGTTTGATCTCTGTCTAGAACCCCAATTAGGCCTATTTGCAATATGTTTCTTTAAGTTATATGGCCTAATTGTCTCATGTTAATGCTTTTGATCTTGTTTAAATTTTAATGGCTCTCTGTGAAGTTAATGATATATGATTAGGATCAAGAATTCTGGTGGTAATTGATCAAGTTAATGCAAAATTAGATGGGCTTTTCAAATTGAATAAATCACATTGAAGAAAGCACCAATGTTTGCCCAAAATTCCCCAATCAAGAAACCCTAAAAATGAAATCCCCAAAAGAAATGAATCGGTTGTCACCTAATGATGCAGCATCAGTGCTCTCCTCCGGGATCCCGACGCCGGTGACGTTGCAGTCTCTCGGAAAGACGCGTGGAAAGAAATAGCGAGCGACACTGCCCTTATGGACGTGAATGTTGTGTGGCAGCTGCGTCGCACATGTCGTCATCGAGCACCAAAGATCCGGACCGGTGGTCGCCTCCCCGCCGAGGGCCTCGTGCGCATCGCAAGCGCGGATTAGCTCATGTGATCACCATAAGGTCGACATGGCTGGCACCGTTCGACGGAGGAGTCAGCGGCCTTATGACCAGGCACACTGCTCCAACTAATAGGGCTTTCGCACTGCCATAGCCAGTGTGCCTCGAGTCGTCGACAAGGTTGCCTCTCCTGTCGGAGCCGTAAAATTTGGGGAGACAAGTGGAAATGAGGTAGGGTTTGAGCCAACGCCGGTTTTGTTCTGCCTCGGGTTGATCTAGACCGTTTATTCGATCGAACGGTAAATATCAATGCGAAGCTCACTGCGGGCTGCGGGAGCATAACGGGCCAAGTGTGCCATTGGGCTACGTCCCCAAGTTGTTTCAGCCAACAGGCAAACATTTTTTTCTCTTTGACGATCTTCTCAGCTCGGCTAAACTTTTAACGGGCAGTCATTGGTATTATGGGCCAACATTGGTGTTATGTGCATTTTTTATTTTATTCAATGTATTGCTAAATTATGATTATCCTCAAAACATTTTTGCACTTTTGTTAACTGAAAATAGTCAGAAAATTTGTTGTAACTCTTGCTTGAGTTTTCTGAGTGGAATGGAACCAACAAGAAATTTTTCTTGGAAAATTCATGTGCCAGAAATCATGTAAAATAATGTTAATCATGATAAAAATTTCTTAAGTAAAAGCATGGGTTATTATGGGCTATATTATATTATTTAGGCAATTTTCTATTTTTGGTGCATTTGATTTAATTGTGTGAAGATATGTTGGATCATGTTTAAATTTTATGGTAGGAGATTATATTTAGAAATTTTTATGTGGTAGCCATGTTAATACCATTTTATGTTTTTTAATGATGGTCGTTTTAAGAATGGAATGTTAATGTCATAAACTTGTGTTTATTGTGACGAGATTTCCTATGGTTCACTCTAAATTTTCTAGATGTTTTATTCGGAAATTTTATTTGAGTAGGAAATTTATATTAATGGTGTCCTTATGGAATTTCTTAATGATGTGATCAGTACTAATTGGATGAGGCGCCTCATGAAAAATGTAATTGGTCGTGTGGTGCGGTTTATGGTGCCGCACTATGCATCTAACTAGTAGAATGACCGTGCGTTGCTACGGGCAACAATGTAGGCAAATGAATAAATAATCATGCGTTAGCAATTTCATCAATAAATGAGTGCACAATTTTACTTCATACTCTTTATATTCTGGAAGGGAGGGAGTATATCACAATGTTGTAATTTAGCCTTCACATGAAGATTCAGATATCACAATGTTATAATTTCTCCTCCACATGAAGGTCCACAGGAAGAGGGACCATGGTCTCCTCCATCTTGCAAGCATTAATTTGTTGAACATCGCATTCAATGGGTAGTGCTCCTTCACGTGAATGTCATATTAGAATCATCTAATTTGATGCTATGAAGTAGCCTATGTTTGCATTAAACAACTTGCTAGCAGGGATAATGTATTTCCCGAAAAAACAAGTTGTGATAATGTAGATGCTATCAGTTTTCTACCTTCCTACAGTGCTCAACGAGCCTGCATCATCGTTACTCTCCTACATCTCTGCTCCTGCTGGCGGAACAACCATTGCAGTTGGAGGGGAGTGACCCGGTGCTCCACATCCATAATCTTTAGAGACTCAAGCCTTATTTATGGCCCTCATGAGCCTCCTCCCTACCTTATTCCTCTGTTCAAGAGATGGATGTACGCAGACAGAAGAAGCACTAAACTTACAAACAGAGTGAGCCAAGTGGCTTGAAGTAGATATCGGTGGCTGGATGGGCCTTGTGACTCGAGCCTCTTGATGGGCCTTGTGAGCCTCCACTCCTCCTTGTTCCCAATGTTTTAAATAACGGGCTATGAAAAATAGCGGCGTGCCTCCAAATCAGCTATAGCGGGCTATTTGTGAAGGCGACCATTTAGCGGCACCCTGCCGAAAAGGCTATAACGGAGCTATAGCCGGCTATTTAAAATTATGCTTGTTCCTGATCTTGAACCATCCGATACCTCCTTCTCAAGCTTGTAAAACTGTAAACAGCCACAAAATCCAAAGCAAAAATTTCAAGTAAGATGTATTGACCAAATAGGAATTAATGGAGTTGCGCATGGGTACAAAGTAGTGCATCAACTATTTTTTTTCCTCTCAACATTTTCAAGAACAAGCCTGCCAAATTATTTGTGTGACAAAGGAGTTGTCCTGTATAACTACTGAGCCTGGACCAATTTAAGAATTTTGTGTAAAGAAGAATCAAGCAGCTACAAGAAGAATAAAAAGCTTCGATGGGTTTGTACAGAAAAGACCTTGGCAACTCTTTATTACGTGATCTCATATTTGGTCTAGAACAAAAAGACAGTGCATTAGATCATTTTGACAATAACATCCTAGAAATTATCATGTTTTTCAGTACATTATTTGTCAGCACCATGTTTCTATGTTCCCTCAGAAACCGAGTATTAAACAACACCAAGTCGCTCTCCTCACCTATAGGACACCTAGTGAGCATATGCGGTACCTTCACAACAATCACTTGTGCAGACAATTTCATACTCGGAAGTACAGCCCAAATGTAAATTTTCTAGTTCAAGGAGCATTAGACAACACAGTACCGAGTGCTATAATAAAATTTATGAATTCATGTCGACAAGAAAGTGCTCGCAGAATTAAAATAAATTATCCTCCATTTTGCACGCTTTTATACAATCAGCATCATTGATAGTCTACATCCTCACAACCTAAAGCAGAAACTACAAAATCAGTTATTAAGTCACCACTAAAATTGGTCCCAAAGACAAAAGAGTATTATTTCCAATGAGAATTGGTGTAGTAAGTGGGCATCTTGCCACAACATACAAGCCACAGGAGTATAATTGGATATCACAAGTGTCAAAGCTAGAACTGAACATAGTATCCCATTTTCAAAGCAGTAATTTGACATGTTCTCTGTTTTTTAAAGAATCCACGCAAAGCATCTCTATGAGCAAGAACTATCTTGTGGAACAGAAATTTAAATAAGGAGGAATGATAAAATCACAATAAATGTCAAGTCCGCACCTCAAGGGCAATTAATTCAATACAATAGGTAATCAGGAGTTTGGGCAGTGCCGCTCCTCATTCCGGCAACATGAAGGGTTTAGTCCGCCTAAGATGTGTGCTTGGTAATACTTCAGAAACAGAAGATAAAAAATGGTAGTTAGAATAGTAGGTTGCAAGGTTTCACGTAGCTCACCTTTCCACCCATCCACTACTATTGTTTGTGATATCAACATCGTTGTACTACATTAAGAAATGCTACATTGTGGCATGGTGAAGAGAGCCCCACCCACTTACATTTGTAAGACATATTCTAACAATCATATCATGAGATTCTCTACGCAGATAGGCAACATGGACTTATACAGCATAATCAAACAATAGAAATGTCTCTATGCAGACAGGCAGACAAGCAACATGGACATCCAAGCACTTTGCCCATGTAACCCACCACCACCTCCTCGTCTGCAGTTGTGGGAAGCAGATGCGGTGACCTGCAGCAACCGATCTTTAAGCCTGCAAGATGTCAAAAAACCGGCCCTTACTAGCTACATGTACGTTCTAGCCGATGTTCCCCTGCTGCACTTCGCCCTCAGCCTCACCACCTTTTTTCGAAAAGGGGATTTACCCCGGCCTCTGCATCAGAACGATGCATACAGCCATATTATTAAAACGCAAAAGGTTCAACAAAGGTCTCGTACTCTCATACAAAAGAAAAAAAAGCTCAACAAGGAGCATGAAAGCAAAGAAAAAGGGATAGCCACAACCGGCAGGCAAAAACATATAGGAAACTAAACACCTATCCTATTACATGACCGCCATCCAAACCGGTTGAAGATATCCCGAGCTACCGTCTCCCATCGGATAGAACCAGTGACCAAATGCTCCCTGGCCTCCGTCAGAGTGAGTAGCGACCACATACGGATGAGTGTAGTGGCCCTTAATATAACCTGCAAGAAATGAATATTTGTCGTTCTGTTAAAAACCAAATCGTTTATGCAATTCCAGATTGCCCAGAGTAAAGCACATACTCCTACTTGGATATTTCTTGCTGTTACTACGTCAATCCCATCTAGCCACGTCCCAAATAATGTGTTAATGGAATTCGGAGGCGTTATATTAAAAGCTATGCGGATAGACCTCCACAAATTTTTTGTCAAAGAGCAATCAAGAAAGAGGTGTCTATTGATTCATCACTATCACAAAAACTACATCTTTTAGAGCCCATCCAGTTGCCCTTCGCCAAATTGTCCTTAGTTAGGATGACTTGTTTGTGGACAAACCACATACACGCTTTGATTTTTAAAGGTGCTTTGACTTTCCAAACATGTTTCGATCGAGATATGACGCTAGCGTTAATAATATCCAAATACATGGATTTAACTGAAAACTCCCCATTCTTAGTTAGTTTCCAGCAAATCTGGTCAGGCTGTTGAGAGAGTTGGACATCCATTAAACGTCTCACAAGATGGAGCCAAGCTTCCCAACGATTTCCTACTAGCGTCCTCCTGAATTGAATATTAAGAGGATTTGACTGTAATACTGTTGCAACATAAACGTCTCTTCGCTGAACAATGTTATAGAGAGAAGGATATTGGATCGCAAGGGAAGCCTCCCCTAGCCATGTATCCTCCCAGAATCTTGTGGAAGTACCATTTCGAACTACGAACTTTGTCCTATTGAAGAAAGCTGATTTCACTCGCATGAGTCCCTTCTAGAAAGGCGAATCAGTCGGTCTTACCGTCACCTGAGACAAAGTTTTAGACTGAAGATACTTAGCACGAAGAATCTGTGCCCAAGTGGCATCCGCCTCTACAGATAACTTATGCAGCCATTTGCTGAGAAGACATCTGTTCTTTACCTCCAAATTTTCAATGCCTAGACCCCCCTAGTCTTTCGGCCTGCAAATGACATCCCACTTAGCGAGTCTGTATTTTCTTTTTAAATCATCGCTCTGCCAGAAGAAGCGTGATCGATAAAAGTCTAGCCTTTTCCGTACTCCAACTGGTACTTCGAAAAAATACAATACAAACATAGGCATACTCGTGAGAACCGAATTGATCAGAATGAGTCGTCCTCCGTATGACAGAAGCTTGCCCTTCCAGCAGCTCAGTTTTTTCTCAAATCGATCTTCAATGCTCTTCCACTCTTTGTTAGAGAGCTTGCGATGGTGAATTGGTATACCCAAATACGTGAAGGGTAAAGATCCCAATTCACACCCGAACAATTCTTTGTATGCTTGTTGTTCTTCTTTAGCTCTTCCAAAGCAGAACAATTCACTTTTGTGGAAGTTAATCTTCAACCTTGATAATATTTCGAACAAGCATAACACTAGCTTCATATTTCTAGCTTTAGCCAAATCATGCTCCATAAAGATAATAGTATCATCAGCGTACTGTAGGATAGACACTCCCCCATCAACTAAATGTGGGACGAGGCCACCTACCTGACCAGCATCCTTGGCCCTTCCTATTAAGATTGTCAACATATCTACGCCAATGTTAAATAAAACCGGCGACATCGAATCTCCTTATCGCAGGCCCTTGTGTGTCTGGAAGTAATGGCCTATATCATCATTAACCTTGATTCCAACACTCCCTTTTTGTGTGAACAAATCTACCTGGTCTCTCCAGGCCTGATCGAAACCTTTCATACGCAAAGCCTGATGAAGAAAAGGGCATTTGACCTTGTGCTACGCTTTCTCAAAATCCACTTTGAAAACCACCCCGTCCAGTTTTTTCGTGTGGATTTCATGGAGCATTTCATGCAAAACCATAACCCCTTCTAGGATGTTTCTGTCCGGCATGAAAGCAGTTTGTGACGGCTGAACCACCGAATGTGCAATCTGTGTAAGCCTATTAGTCCCAACCTTGGTAAAGATTTTGAAGCTAACATTCAGAAGACAGATCGGCCTAAATTGCTCAATCCTCACTGCCTCTGCTTTCTTTGGCAGAAGCATGATAGTGCCAAAGTTCAAGTGAAATAACTGCAACCGCCCCCAAAAAAGGTCCTGGAACATCGGGAGCAACTCCCCCTTAATAATGTGCCAGCAATTCTTATAAAACTCCGTCGGAAAGCCATCTGGTCCTGGAGCTTTATTATTTTTCATTTGGGAAATTGCTTCGAACACCTCTTTCTCTGAAAACGGAGCCGTCAAAATATCGTTCTCCTTAACTGCGAGCTGAGGAACATCCTCAACCCTCGACTCGTCTAAAGAGACACAATTGTCCTCAGGAGGCCCAAACAGCTATTTGTAGTAGTCGGTGATATATGTCTTTAGGTTATCCTGCCCTAAAATCGTTCCCTCATCTTGCTCAAGCTGAAAGATTATCTTCTTTCGGTGCTTGCCATTCGCAATCATGTGGAATGTGTGTTATCATCCCCTTGGACGATTTTGCGAACTTTAGCACGCAGAGCCCACTTCAATTCCTCCTCATGAAGCAGTTCTTTCAATCTTAACTCCGCCTCCACTTTAGTTTCCAGTTCTTTGGTGTCTAATATGGAAGACTCCGCTTTTAAATCTAGGGATTGAATAAGCAAAATGAGCCTTTCCTTCTCAGACTTATAAATCCCACCTATATGCTTAGCCCAACCCCGCAAGAATTGACGCAAATGACGGAACTTATTTTGCCAACGCTCAACATTCGTTCTCCCTCCTGAACCGTTAGCCCATTCTCTTGCTATTAGATCCAGAAACCCTTCTCTTTCAAACCGCGCTAATTCGAAAGAAAAAGTACTCTTGTTCCCCACATGTGTTGCCTCACCCGAGTCAACCAACAATGGGGTATGATCGGAGATACCGCGTGAGAGCGCTTGAACCATCACAAGGGGAAACTTCTGTTCCCAGTCGACGCTCGCAAGGACCCGGTCCAGCTTCTCAAAGGTCGGGAATGGTAGTGTGTTATCCCAAGTGAACTTTCTACCAGAAAGCTCAATATCTCGAAGGTCTAAGCTTTCAATAATTGTGTTAAACATAAACGACCATCTGCCGTCAAAGTTATCATTGTTTTTCTCGTCTCGCCTATAAAATCCCCCCCCCCCCAATTAGAATTGGGAGCTGCTTGTTACCACAAATACGGACTAGATCTGCCAAATAGTCGGGTTTGAGTTCTGGTTGTGCGGCCCCATATATCGCCACCAAGGCCCAATTAAACCCATCGACCTTTGACCTAACCCGAAACTTGACCACAAAATCTCCCATAACCACACTCCTAACTTCCAACGATTCACACTTAACCCCAAGTAAGATCCCTCCGGATCTTCCTCTTGGAGGTAGACAATGCCAATCAAAGTCAACCCCTCCTGACAGATTACTAAGAAACTGGGGGGGGGGGGGGGGTAAAATTATCCCTTCCTGTTTCTGACAGGGCAATGAAATCCAAACTGTGATCAATAGAAGCATCCGCTAGAAACCTTCTTTTAGCCAAGTCCTTAAGACCTATGCTATTCCAAAAGATTCCTTTCATATCTCATCATGAATTTTTTTGGTTGTTCGGATCCTAGCACTTCTACGCATGGCCGACACCGGATAAATCTTACGACTCCATTTGCGTTTAGGTCTGTGTTGATCCTCTACCCGGTTCTCACCCCTGAGCTCAGTGGACATATCCACATGGGAATCAGCAATAATGGAGTCCCTTGGGGACTAGAAAAGGTGTCCTCCTCATACTCCGGAAGGGAGGATGCCAGATCCGCACAAAGGCTATCAAGCACATTGATCCCCAAAGCATCAATGTCAGCATCATTCATAGGTTTAACGGCCGCTAGGTTTCTAATCATCTCTAAAGCGCGGTCCGCTTCGAGATTCAAGAGATCATTAACTGACTTATCGACTTCAACATCATTTCTACCTAGAGAAACACCCAACTGGTTTGCGTTATTAATAATCTCATCATTTGAAAAATGCAAGATAGAATTGGAAGTGTTAGTGGACATACCAGTAGTGACCTCAATATCACGAAGCTTGGCCGCCCGCATGGCGCACCGTAGCTGCATGTCATCAACATCCGGCCGATCCTGTAGACGACAGCTCATCCGTCGACCATCAGAGACCGGGTCCGGAATCCCTCCAAAAGCGATGATGTCGTCCCGGGTAACCCCGTTCGGAGTAAGGCCTCCTGCCCAACACCCAACAGGGCTCAACTGATCTGAACCCGTCCGAGAACTGCCCTGCGCCGGGGGCACCTACGGAGCCCCCCAGTTGTCACCGCCACCAGGCTCTGCATGCCCGGCGAGCTCTGACCAAGACCACCGGTCTGGACCTAAGCAAAAGTCGCCCCCTCCAGGGATGACCGGGGAGATGAAGGGGCGGGGACCACCTGTACACACCCCCTCCCAGGCCAGCAACTCCTCCCGCGCATGGCGCAGCTGGCAAGGGAGAGATAAGGGCGGGGGCCTCCTGCCCACACCCCCCTCCCGGAGAGTCACCTCCAGGTACGTGAAGACCATCCGGAACGCCGCCTGGCGTCAGCAGACTCCTCATCCACAGAGAAGCATCCTCCCGATGAAGGAGAGCGGGGGATCGGAGGGCCTCCTGCCCATGATCCTCCCCACCCTCGCAGCGAGGCTCAGAAGTCCGGGCCAACCAACTCCATCTCCGGGCCAACCAACTCCATCTCCGGGCCAACCAACATCCTGAAGTCCGCCCAGAAGATAGAGGAATCGTCGGCGACACACAACCAGAAGCCAACACCGGTGGTAACTCATGTTCCGCCGGCTCGTCCAGCTCCACATGAACACTCCATAGACGACTAGGCGCAGAGTGCACATCAAAAGACCCAAAGAAAATAGCATTCGTCGGAGTCGAGGAGCCATATGGTGCCGTGGCAGACTTATCTGCCTTATCCGACTGCAAATCCGGCCCCTTGGCCGTCTCCCGATAAGTGCTCTCGTGCTCTTTACTCTGATCTCCGGATGCCCCATCCCCCTTCGTTGTATCCATGTCCTGGATGTCATCCCCCTCGCCCTCCTGAGGGATCGGAGTATCCTCAATATCAAGCTCGAGCATATAGCTAACACCGTCATGTGTCCACTTGACCACATCCGGAACAAACTCCAAGCTGAGAACACTGACCAGCAGCTTCGCAGCACCATGTGCCCGAGTGAAAGGCATGTCCACATGTTCCGTCTTCCCAATGAGAGAACCCAAACTCCAAGCTACTAGGAAGTGATTGATATATTTGCGTGGTGCACCATAGAAACGAACCCGAACCTTCTCCAAAGGTGTACGCTCAGGCTCCTTCTCCTTCCACTCATCAAACGTAAGGACAATGTTCGTACTCTGAACTCTGCACATGCCCCATTTGAGAGTATGTAGCTGGTCCTCCTTAGTGGGAAACTCAACCTTGTAAGTCTGGTTCTCCAACTTAACAAGGTCCCACTGGTGATTTCCTGGAACAAGATCCTGCAGCTGACGCAACCTCGGTCAAACTCCCATTAGTCACTTTAAAAACTGCGGGAAAGGAACTCTCATGCACCTGTGTCGAAGGTGCCACATCAGGTGACCCAAAAAACAAAAGCTCCTGACAACAAACTCCATAAATGGTAACCACCGGCTTGGGGCCAGAAAGAAGAGGATAGTCCGCGGACTTATGCTACGATCTACAGTAGTAATCGCGCAGTTCTGTCGTACAGTCCGCCACAAAATGACATGGGTCTCCACATCTATTGCACGGCATTTTCTTTTTATTTATAGCCCACTTAGATAGTTTTTCACCATTGCACTTATCCAGAGCCTTTTCAGAACCAATGTCATCAGCTTTAGCCACCAGAACACTGACAGCAGCCAAAGCTCGGACTGCGTCCACAGCCACCTGGGGGAGCGAAGGAGAGGGTGCCTGCCCAGTCTCAGTAGGCACGACCATAGCCACCATGATCGTAGCCGGCGCGGAGGAGGCCGTGGTGGAGGTGGGCGTCACCCCCCTCCTCTCCCACCACGGAAGCACGGTGAGCTCCTCGGTTTGGCCAGTTGGTTGGGCCGGCAACCCCTTCGACAAAGTTGCCAGGAGGCCCTTGGAAACCCTGTCCCGGTCCATTGTCATTGTTCCACCCTGAGCCACGACCACCACCAGAAGAAGAACCACGGTGTTGACCCTCGCCATATGCATCGTATCCATCATCACCCCACTGGCCATATCGACTATATTTGTAACCGCCATTGTTGCTGTCCTTGGCAGCCCCACCACCGTGACCATCCCGGGCCGGACCTCCACCCCGCCCGATGCCATGGGAACCCCCACGGCCAATACCAGGAGCACCACCGTAGCCGAGCGCAGGGTTGCCCGCACACCCGGCTGCCTGGGCACCACCCTGCCCGGCAGCAAGCGCGCCACCCCGCCTGGCGACTTGGCCGGCAGGCAGCGCTTCCTGCTGCGCCGCAGCGGCTGCGGTCGCTGGTGGCTTGGCCGGCGGCGGCTGGCCTCGTCCCGCCATGGCTGCCGCACCGGGAGAGGTAACAGGACCAGCGGCCGCCGGAGAAACTCACCAAGCCCTACCGGACCCGATCGACACGTACGGTCGAGCGATCACGGGAGCCCTAGGAAAAACACGTACGAGAGAACAACCCTCGATCGAACCACGTAACTAATCGCCAGAGGGGTTCGATTCGGTGTCCTGGATCGCTACATGGGCCTCTTGCCTAGTATCATATGCCTCTAGGTCCACACATACCGCGTCAGGCCCAACCTGGCCCAACAACGATTTCGAACGGGAAAGTCGCAATGCCCGGATCTCATCCCGATGGCTCACCGGCAACACCGCCGCCGCCGGCCTAGATCTCCTCCGGCGATCTTTCACAACCTTCCAAGAACTGAAGAAATCACCAAGAGTAAGGGATGGAAGACTCACCTTGGGAGGAGGACCCTTCCAAGGACGTATCAACGTCGCGGCGTTCAGCGATGTGCCACCCGCCGGAGGACCTCCACCTTGTCCATCTTGCCCACCCCGACCCAAGCAGGATCCTCCGTTGGGACGATCTCATCAACGAAGCCGGCCACCTCCTCCTTTGAGTAGCCAACCTCCAACACCTCGCACACCTTGTCGCTTGGCGTCAGAGAGTACGCCACCTCTCCAGATCTGCCGCTGGCGGCCTCCTCCACATCGGAGTCATCATACTCCGAGGCCGCTAGGGCCCAAAACCGAGCGCCGCCGGCAGAAACTCCTCCATGCGATCGGCACCACGGTCGGCTCCGTGGTCGCCACCACGGACGCCACCACGATCGCCTCTCTTACCCATTCTTGATCTCCTCAAAAAAATATAAAAATATATATTATTTAATACTAGAGTGTACATAAATCAATCGAGGATTTGGATTTTAATACTACGAGTTTACACCCAAATATCTACGTAATTTGCCTGCTTATTACCATATTATTTAAATATTTCTGTTACAGTGGGGTCTTTTAGAAAGGAATCTGTTTGGTACGAAACTAACATAAAAATAAATTGGCATTATTCTAACCTTGCCAGTTGCGGTGCATCAGTAAGGTTGACACATCACATGATTTTCTTACCATACTTGGAACATATAAAAAAATTATATTAATTACCCTTTAAACACTTCAGTAAAGGATAACAATTGTAACGTACAAAAAGAATAAGCAATAGCCTTTCATTAATCAAGATAAGGGCAAAGCCAATTCAGTTTATGTTATTTTAAAGAAGCAATCAGTAAGTGTATGAGCAGTACATGTATTTTCATTTGGCACAAACAAGATAGCAAAATCAAATGGATAAGCTAATTATTCAGTTTAACTATATGCATCTACCACTAATTAATCAAAATGACAGAACCAATATGGCTAGAGCATGTCTAGAGAGTGTGAAATACAACATCTTAATTAGTACAACAAATTTAGAGTTTGATTCTGTCCATCCACTATGTTTTAGCTAAAAAAACATTAGCAAAAATCCCCATCATGCTTACAAAGCCTTAACATTGAGAAGGTCAGATAGTCTAACCTTGTTATAATCCATCCAACACATAAGTAGAAGCAAACCAAATCCATTGTCCATGAATGAAACAATATAATAAATTTCAAATGTGTATAGGATGGCAGGACCATGCATCAGGAGACAACTTACAGCCTTGAACAAACAAAAGGGGAAAGATAGCCAATAATTCAAATAAATTGATTTAGAGAACCATACACTAACTACTAACCAGTACAACTCTGCATAAAGCATGTCTGTCAGGTCATGTTATTGTAAAAAATATAGGGAAATGCACCTGTATAAAATGTTGGGTATTGTAGTAGTTTGTTCTCGCCTTCAACTCATCAATCTTGGCCTGCATTTTAGCGCAAAGCTTTAATAATTTACAAATAGTACCCAAGCTTCTCAACCAAACGATGGTGATAACCTTCCGACAACTCTCAACCAAATGATGGTGATAACCTTCCGACGGCTCTAGCCAATCAACATCGCTCAAAACAAAACAGATTGAAGGAAACTAAAACCGGCAAACAGGCAGAGGTGGTTGTCAAGAAGGAAACGGATCAATCACCATTGTTCAGAGAACACGTCAGGAAGGAAACTAAAAAGAACACATATTCAAGATCCAGCAAGGTTACACTGGCGTCTATGAAGTCAGGGCGCATGCTGAGTGTTGGGTGCAGGAAGAAGAATAAGGCGACACTCTAGCCAAACATGTTTGTGTTGGGGAACGTAGCATGCAATTTCAAAAATTTCCTACGATCACGCAAGATCTATCTAGGAGATGCATAGCAATGAGAGGAGGAGAGTGTGTCCATGTACCCTCGTAGACCAAAAGCGGAAGTGTTAGTTAACGCGATTGATGTAGTCGAACGTCTTCACGATCCGACCGATCCAAGTACCGAACGTACGGCACCTCCATGTTCAGCACACGTTCAGCTCGATGACGTCCCTCGAACTCTTGATCTAGTAGAGGGCCGAGGGAGAGTTCTGTCAGCACGACGGCATGGTGATGGTGATGATGAAGTTACTGGCGCAGGGCTTCGCCTAAGCACTACGATGATATGACCGAGGTGTTAAACTGTGGAGGGGGGGGGGGCACCGCTCACAGCTAAGAGATTGTCTGTTGTGCTTTGGGGTGCCCTCTGGCCACATATATAAAGGAGGGAGGGAGAGAGGCCGGCGGCCAGGAGGGGCGCGCCAAGGGGGAGTCCTACTTGGACTCCTAGTCCAAGTAGGATCCCCCCTTTTCCTTTCTTGCACCGGAGGGAAACGAAGGAGGGGACAAGGAGAAGGAAGGAGGGGGCCCCGCCCCCACCCCTTGTCCAATTCGGTTTGGGCAGGGGGGAGGCGTGCGCCACCTCGTGGCCCTTCTTCCCTCTCTCCACTAAAGCCCACGAAGGCCCACTAACTTCCCCGAGGGTTCTGGTAACCCCTTGGTACTCCGATAAAATACCCGGATCACTCGGAACCATTCCGATGTCCGAATATAACCTTCCAATATATGAATCTTTACCTCTCAACCATTTTGAGACTCCTCGTCATGTCCATGATCGCATCCAAGACTCCGAACAAACTTCGGTCATCAAATCACATAACTCATAATACAAATTGTCATCGAATGTTAAGCGTGCGGACCCTACGGGTTCGAGAACTATGTAGACATGATCGAGACACATCTCCGATCAATAACCAATAGCGGAACCTGGATGCTCATATTAGCTCCTACATATTCTACGAAGATATTTATTGGTCAAACCGCACAACAACATACGTTGTTCCCTTTGTCATCGGTATGTTACTTGCCCGAGATTCGATCATCGGTATCATCATACCTAGTTCAATCTCGTTACCGACAAGTCTCTTTACTCATTTCGTAATGCTTCGTCCTGCAACTAACTCATTAGTCACATTGCTTGCAAGGCTTATAGTGATGAGCATTACCGAGAGGGCCCAGAGATACCTCTCCCATACATGGAGTGACAAATCCTATTCTCGATATATGCCAACCCAACAAACACCTTCGGAGATACCTGTAGAGAATATTTATAATCACCCAGTTAGGTTGTGAAATTTGATAGCACACAAGGTGTTCTTCTGATATTCGGGAGTTGCATAATCTCATAGTCAGAGGAGCATGATGTATAAGTCATGAAGAAACCAATGGCAATAAAACTGACTGATCATTATGCTAAGCTAACGGATGGGTCTTGTCCATCACATCATTCTCTAATGATGTGATCCCGTTCATCAAATGACAACACATGTCTATGGTCAGGAAACATAACCATCTTTGATTAACAAGCTAGTCCAGTAGAGGCATACTAGGGACACTTTGTTTTGTCTATGTATTCACACATGTACTAAGTTTCGAGTTAATACAATTCTAGCATGAATAATAAACATTTATCATGGTATAAGGAAATATAAATAGCAACTTTATTATTGCCTCTAGGTCATATTTCCTTCAGTCTCCCACTTGCACTAGAGTCAATAATCTAGTTCACATCGCCATGTGAGTTAACACCAACATTTCACATATGTATGTGATTAACACCCATAGTTCACATTGCCATGTGACCAATAACCAAAGGGTTTACTAGAGTCAATAATCTAGTTCACATCGCTATGTGATTAATGTTGTGGAACATAGTAATTTCAAAAAAAATCCTACGCACACGCAAGATCATGGTGATGCATAGCAATAAGAGGGGAGAGTGTCGTCCACGTACCCTCGTAGACCATAAGCGGAAGCGTTATGACAACGCGGTTGATGTAGTCATACGTCTTCACGATCGACCGATCCTAGTACTGAATGTATGGCACCTCCGCGATCTGCACACGTTCAGCTCGGTGACGTCCCATGAACTCACGATCTAGTAGATCTTCGAGGGAGAGTTCCGTCAGCACGATAGCGTGATGACGGTGTTGATGAAGCTACCGATGCAGGGCTTCGCCTAAGCACGACTACGATATGATCGAGGTGGATTATGGTGGAGGGGGGCACCGCACACAGCTAAAGATCAATGATCAACTTGTATGTCTTGGGGTGCCCCCCCCGTCCCCGTATATAAAGGAGCTAGGGAGGAGGCGGCCGGCCAGGAGGAGGGCGCGCCAAGGGGGGAGTCCTACTCCCATCGGGAGTAGGACTCCTCCTTTCCTAGTAGGAGTAGGAGAAGGGGGAAGGAGGAGAGAGGGGAGAAGGAAAGGGGGACGTCGCCCCCCCTCCTTGTCCAATTCAGACTAGAGGGGGAGGGGGGCGCGGACCTGCCTTGGCCGCCCCTCCTCTTCTCCACTAAGGCCCATAAGGCCCATTACACTCCCCGGGGAGTTCCGGTAACCCCTCGGTACTCTGGTATATGCCCGAACTTTCCCGGAACACTTCTGAAGTCCAAACATAGTCATCCAATATATCGATCTTTATGTCTCGACCATTTTGAGACTCCTCGTCATGTCCTTGATCATATCCGGGACTCCAAACTACCTTCGGTACATCAAAACACATAAACTCATAATACTGATCGTCACCAAACGTTAAGCGTGCGGACCCTACGGGTTGGAGAACTATGTAGACATGACCGAGACACGTCTTCGGTCAATAACCAATAGTGGAACCTGGATTCTCATATTGGCTCCTACATATTCTACGAAGATCTTTATCGATCAAACCGCATAACAACATACGTTGTTCCCTTTGTCATCGGTATGTTACTTGCCTGAGATTCGATCGTCGGTATCTCAATACCTAGCTCAATATCGTTACAGGCAAGTCTCTTTACTCGTTCCGTAATGCATTATCCCGCAAGTAACTCATTAGTCACATTGCTTGCAAGGCTTATAGTGATGTGTATTACCGAGAGGGCCCAGAGATACCTCTCCGACATTCGGAGTGACAAATCCTAATCTCAATCTATGCCAACTCAACAAGTACCATCGGAGACACCTGTAGAGCACCTTTATAATCACCCAGTTACATTGTGATGTTTGGTAGCACACAAAGTGTTCCTCCGGTAATCGGGAGTTGCATAATCTCATTGTCATAGGAACATGTATAAGTTATGAAGAAAGCAATTAGCAGTAAACCAAAACGATCAAGTGCTAAGCTAACAAAATGGGTCAAGTCAATCACATCATTCTCCTAATGATGTGATCCCGTTTATCAAATGACAACTCATGTCTATGGTTAGGAAACCTTAACCATCTTTGATCAACGAGCTAGTCAAGTAGAGGCATACTAGTGACACTATATTGTCTATGTATTCACACATGTATTATGTTTCCTGTTAATACAATTCTAGCATGAATAATAAACATTTATCATGAAATAAGGAAATAAATAATAACTTTATTATTGCCTCTAGGGCATATTTCCTTCAGTCTCCCACTTGCACTAGAGTCAATAATCTAGATTACACAATAATGATTCTCACACCCATGGAGTCTTGGTGTTGATCATGTTTTTCTCGTGAGAGAGGCTTAGTCAACGGGTCTGCAACATTCAGATCTGTATGTATCTTGCAAATCTCTATGTCTCTCACCTGGACTTGGTCATGGATGGAATTGAAGCTTCTCTTGATGTGCTTGGTTCTCTTGTGAAATCTGTATTCCTTTGTCAAGGCAATTGCACCAGTATTGTCACAAAAGATTTTCATTGGACCAGATGCACTAGGTATGACACCTAGATCGCATATGAACTCCTTCATCCAGACTCCTTCATTTGCTGCTTCTGAAGCAGCTATGTATTCCGATTCACATGTAGATCCCGCCACGGCGCTTTGTTTAGAACTGCACCAATTGACAGCTCCACCATTCAATATAAACACGTATCAGGTTTGCGATTTAGAATTGTCCGGATCAGTGTCAAAGCTTGCATCAATGTAACCATTTACGACGAGCTCTTTGTCACCTCCATAAACGAGAAACATATCCTTAGTCCTTTTCAGGTATTTCAGGATGTTCTTGACCGATTTCCAGTGATCCACTCCTAAATTACTTTGGTACCTCCCTGCTAAACTAATAGCAAGGCACACATTAGGTCTGGTACACGGCATTGCATACATGATAGAGCCTATGGCTGAAGCATAGGGAACATTTTTCATTTTCTCTCTATCTTCTGTAGTGGTCGGGCATTGAGTCTGACTCAACTTCACAACTTGTAACATAGGCAAGAACCCTTTCTTTGCTTGATCCATTTTGAACTTTTTCAAAACTTTATCAAGGTATGTGCTTTGTGAAAGTCCAATTAAGCGTCTTGATCTATCTCTATAGATCTTGATGCCCAATATATAAGCAGCTTCACCGAGGTCTTTCATTGAAAAACTCGTATTCAAGTATCCTTTTATGCTATCCAGAAATTATATATCATTTCCAATCAACAATATGTCATCCACATATAATATTAGAAATGGTAGAGAGCTCCCACTCACTTTCTTGTAAATACAGGCTTCTCCAAAAGTCTGTATAAAACCATATGCTTTGATCACACTATCAAAACGTTTATTCCAACTCCGAGAGGCTTGCACCAGTCCATAAATGGATCGCTGGAGCTTGCACACTTTGTTAGTACCTTTTGGATCGACAAAACCTTATGGTTGCATCATATACAACTCTTCTTATAGAAATCCATTCAGGAATGCAGTTTTGACATCCATTTGCCAAATTTCATAATCATAAAATGCGGCAATTGCTAACATGATTCGGACAGACTTAAGCATCACTACGTGTGAGAAAGTCTCACCATAGTCAACCCCTTGAACTTGTCAAAAACCTTTCGCAACAAGTCAAGTTTTGTAGACAGTAACATTACCGTCAGCGTCAGTCTTCTTCTTGAAGATCCATTTATTCTCGATGGCTTGCCGATCATCGGGCAAGTCAACCAAAGTCCACACTTTGTTCTCATACATGGATCCCATCTCAGATTTAATGGCCTCAAGCCATTTTGCGGAATCTGGTGTCATCATCGCTTCCTCATAGTTCGTAGGTTCGCCATGGTCAAGTAACATGACCTCCAAAATAGGATTACCGTACCACTCTGGCGCGGATCTTATTTTGGTTGATGTACGAGGTTCGGTAGTAACTTGATCTGAAGTTTCTTGATCAATATCATTAGCTTCCTCACTAATTGGTGTAGGTGTCACAGAAACCATTTTCTGTGATGAACTACTTTCTAATAAAGGAGCAGGTACGTATACCTCATCAAGTTCTACTTTCCTCCCACTCACTTCTTTCGAGAGAAACTCCTTCTCTAGAAAGGATCCATTCTTAGCAAAAAATGTCTTTCCTTCGGATCTGTGATAGAAGGTGTACCCAACAGTCTCCTTTGGGTATCCTATGAAGACACATTTCTCTGATCTGGGTTCGAGCTTATCAGGTTGAAGCTTTTTCACATAAGCATCGCAGCCCCAAATTTTAAGAAACGACAACTTTGGTTTCTTGCCAAACCACAGTTCATAAGGCGTCATCTCAACGGATTTAGATGGTGCCCTATTTAACGTGAATGCAGCCGTCTCTAAAGCATAACCCCAAAACGATAGCGGTAAATCAGTAAGAGACATAATAGATCGCACCATATCTAATAAAGTGCGGTTATGACGTTCGGACACACCATTACGTTGTGGTGTTCCGGGTGGCATGAGTTGTGAAACTACTCTGCATTGTTTCAAATGAAGACCAAACTCATAACTCAAATATTCTCCTCCATGATCAGATCGTAGAAACTTTATTTTCTTGTTACGATGATTTCCCATTTCACTCTAAAATTCTTTGAACTTTTCAAATGTTTCAGACTTATGTTCCATTAAGTAGATATACCCATATCTGCTCAAATCGTCTGTGAAGGTGAGAAAATAACGATACCCGCCGCAAGCCTCAATATTCATCGGACCACATACATCAGTATGTATGATTTCCAACAAATTTATTGCTCGCTCCATTGTTCCGGAGAACAGTCATTTAGACATCTTGCCGATGAGGCATGGTTCGCAAGTACCAAGCGATTCATAATCAAGTGATTCCAAAAGTCCATCAGTATGGAGTTTCTTCATGCGCTTTACACAAATATGACCTAAATGGCAATGCCACAAATAAGTTGCACTATCATTATCAATTCTGCATCTTTTGGTTTCAACATTATGAATATGTGTATCACTACAATCGAGATTCAACAAAAATAGACCACTCTTCAAGGGTGCATGACCATAAAAGATATTACTCATATAAATAGAACAACCATTATTCTTAGATTTAAATGAATAACTGTCTCGCATCAAAGAAGATCTAGATATAATGTTCATGCTTAACGCTGTCACCAAATAACAATTATTCAGGTCTAAAACTAATCCCGAAGGTAGATGTAGAGGTAGCGTGCCGACCGCGATCACATCGACTTTGGAACCATTTCCCACGCGCATCGTCACCTCGTCCTTAATTAGCCAATCTTCTCTTAATCCATAGTCCCTGTTTCGAGTTGAAAATGTTAGCAACAGAACCAGTATCAAATACCCAGGTGCTACCGCGAGCTTTAGTAAGGTACACATCAATAACATGTATATCACATATACCTTTGTTCACCTTGCCATCCTTCTTATCTGCCAAATACTTGGGGCAGTTCCGCTTCCAGTGACTAGTCCCTTTCCAGTAGAAGCACTCAGTCTCAGGCTTAGGTCCAGACTTGGGTTTCTTCTCCTGAATAGCAACTTGTTTGTTGTTCTTCTTGAAGTTCCCCTTCTTCTTCCCTTTACCCCTTTTCTTGAAACTGGTGGTCTTGTTGACCATTAATACTTGATGCTCGTTCTTGATTTCTACCTCCGCAGCCTTTTGCATCGCGAAGAGCTCGGGAATTGTCTTTTCCATCCCTTGCATATTATAGTTCATCACAAAGCTCTTGTAGCTTGCTGGCAGTGATTGGAGAATTCTGTCAATGACACTATCATCAGGAAGATTAACTCCTAGTTGAATCAAGTGATTATTATACCCAGACATTTTGAGTATATGTTCACTGACAGAACTATTCTCCTCCATCTTGCAGCTATAGAACTTATTGGAGACTTCATATCACTCAATCCGGGCATTTGCTTGAAATATTAACTTCAACTCCTAGAACATCTCATATGCTCCATGACGTTCAAATGTCGTTGAAGTCCCTGTTCTAAGCCGTAAAGCATGGCACACTGAACTATCGAGTAGTCACCAACACGCGACTGCCAGGCATTCACAATGTTTGCAGTTGCCGATGTGGGTTGTACACCTAGCGGTGCTTCCAGGATGTAATTCTGCTGTGCAGCAATGAGGATAATCCTCAAGTTACATACCCAGTCCATGTAATTGCTACCATCATCTGTCAACTTAGCTTTCTCAAGGAACGCATTAGAATTCAACAGAACAACAGCACGGGCCATCTATCTACAACAACATAGATAAGCAAAATACTATCAGGTACTAAGTTCATGATAAATTAAATTTCAATTAATCAAATTACTTAAGAACTCCCACTTAGACAGACATCCCTCTAATCATCTAAGTGATCATGTGATCCAAATCAACTAAACCAGTTCCGATCATCACGTGAAATGGAGTAGTTTTCAATGGTGAACATCACTATGTTGATCATATCTACTATATGATTCACGCTCGACCTTTCGGTCTCAGTGTTCCGAGGCCATATCTGCATATGCTAGGCTCGTCAAGTTTAACCCGAGTATTTCTGCATGTGCAAAACTGTCTTGCACCCGTTGTACGTGAACATAGAGCTTATCACACTCGATCATCACGTGGTGTCTCGGCACGACGAAGTTTGGCAACGGTGCATACTCAGGGAGAACACTTATACCTTGAAATTTAGTGAGATATCATCTTATAATCCTACCGTCAATCAAAGCAAAATAAGATGCATATAATATAAACATCACATGCAATCAATACAAGTGATATGGTATGGCCATCATCATCTTGTGCCTTTGATCTCTATCTTCAAAGCACCGTCATGATCACCATCTTCACCGGTGCGACACATTGATCTCCATCATAGCATCGTTGTCGTCTCGCCAACTATTGCTTCTACGACTATCTCTACCGCTTAGTGATAAAGTAAAGCAATTACATGGCAATTGCATTGCATACAATAAAGCGACAACCATATGGCTCCTGCCAGTTGCCGATAACTCTGTTACAAAACATGATCATCTCATACAATAAAATTTAGCATCATGTCTTGACCATATCACATCACAACATGCCCTCAAAAACAAGTTAGACGTCATCTACTTTGTTGTTGCAAGTTTTACATGGCTGCTACGGGGTGAGCAAGAACCGTTCTTATCTACGCATCAAAACCACAACGATATTTCGTCAAGTTAGTGTTATTTTAACCTTCAAGAAGGACCGGGCGTAGCCACACTCAATTCAACTAAAGTTGGAGAAACCGACACCCGCCAGCCAGCTATGTGCGAAGCACGTCGGTAGAACCAGTCTCGCGTAAGCGTACACGTAATGTCGGTCCGGGCCGCTTCATCCAACAATACCGCCGAATCAAAGTATGAGATGCTGGTAAGTGGTATGACTAGTATCGCCCACAACTCACTTGTGTTCTACTCGTGCATATAACATCTACGCATAAACCTGGCTCGGATGCCAATGTTGGGGAACGTAGTAATTGCAAAAAAATTCCTACGCACACGCAAGTTCATGGTGATGCATAGCAACGAGAGGGGAGAGTGTCATCCATGTACCCTCATAGACCGTAAGCGGAAGCGTTATGACAACGCGGTTGATGTAGTCGTACGTCTTCACGATCGACCGATCCTAGTACCGAATGTACGGCAGCTCCACTATCTGCACACGTTCAGCTCGGTGACGTCCCACGAACTCAAAATCCAATAGAGCTTCGAGGGAGAGTGAGGGAGTCCTAGATTAGGGGGTATCCGGACAGCCGGACTATACACATCGTCCGGACTATTAAAGCGTGAAGATACAAGACTCAAGACTCCGTCCCGTGTCCGGATGGGACTCTCCTTTGCATGGAAGACAAGCTTGGCGGTCCGGATATTATATTTCCTTCCTTGTAACCAACTTCATGTAAACCCTAGTCCTCTCCGGTGTCTATATAAACCGGAGAGGTTGGTCCTTAGAAGGCCGATCACAATTACAATCATACCATCATAGGCTAGCTCTTAGGGTTTAGCCTCTACGATCTCGTGGTAGATCTACTCTTGTACTACTCATATCTTCAATATTAATCAAGCAGGAAGTAGGGTTTTACCTCCATCGAGAGGGCCCGAACCTGGGTAAACATTGTGTCCCCTGCTTCCTATTACCATCAGCCTAAGACGCACAGATCGGGACCCCCTACCCGAGATCCGCCGGTTTTGACACCGACATTGGTGCTTTCATTGAGAGTTCCTCTGTGTCGTTGTTGCAAGGCTCGATGGCTCGTCTCGTTGTCAAGGACAACATCACCTCTGGGGGAGAGCTGGCTGTAGGCCAAACTCTCCGACTTGGCGGCTTCGTTATGGCCGCCCCATCGGCTGTCGCGCCAATGGTGGCCTCTCGGGTCATCACGCATAACCTTTGCATCAATTTGGAGCTTGCCGAACAGATGGATCCGATAGAGATCTCTGTAACACCCCGAATGTAACTTTCCATCTTTGTAACTCCAACTCTTGCCATTTTCGGCTATGTGATATGATATTCCCTCCGTGGTTGGGTTTTTTCTTTTGTTTTTCATTTTATTCATGTCATGCATATCATATCATGTCATCATGTGCATCTCATTTGCATACGTGTTCGTCTCATGCATCCGAGCATTTTCCCCGTTGTCCGTTTCGCAATCCGACACTCCCACATGCACCGGCGCACCCCTCTTGTCTCTTTTCGTGTGCGGGTGTTAAACGTTCTCGAAATGGACCGAGCCTTGCCAAGTGGCCCTGGTATAGCACCGGTAGACCACCTGTCAAGTCTCGGGTCATTTGGAGCTCGTTTGGTACTCCAACGGTTAACCGCACTCCCGCAAAGGCCTCTTTTGAGTTGCAGCCCAACACCCCTCCAAAACAGCCCAATAACCCATCTAAGTCACTTCCATGCTCTCCATCGTCGGATCATGATTGTGTGGGTGAAAACCGCACCTTATTTGGACACTCCTAGCTCCCTCTACCTATAAATATGTGCTACCCCCTGGATTTTTCGCAGTCCAACCCTAGCCCCGCTCCTCTCCGCGCCGCCGGACACGTCCGGACGGAGCCGGACGCGTCCGCCCGCCGCCCCGGCGAACCAGGAGCTGCCACGTGTCCGCTCTGCCGCCCCCGTGCCACCGGCCCGCCAGGCCCGCGGGAGGCCCACCCGGCCCGCGCGCCCGCTGCCGCTCGCCCGCGCGCCCCGCGCCGGACCCCGTCGCCGGCCTCCGCCGCCGTCGCCGGCCCCGCGTCGCCGCGCCGCCGCGCTCCTCCGCCGCTGGTTGCAATTACGGAGTAGTCTAGCATGTCATTTTCGTGCTCTACTTTTGCTTCAAAATGTTTCCTGGTAGATTTTTACATGTTATTCAATTTTGCGAAGGTTGTTGTAGTTGATCCGTATATGCTATGATGTTGTTCTTGCCATGTATAGCTTCTATGACATGTCTTCATGATGGATGTATGCTTAGTTTATCATGAAATGCTCTGTAGTGAGTGCATCGAGCTCGCGAAGGTGCCTTCGTAATTCTGTCAATGACATGCTTTGTTTGCTGAATCTGTTAACGAAACTTGCTATGTTTACATGGGTGCCATGTTATTTTCTGATCCTTTTTGGCTTATGGTCAGTAAGGGACTTTTGATCTATGCTTTGAGTAGATTCATGCCATGTCTTGTTTTGCTATTATAAGTTCCTGTAGCATGTTGATAACTTGCTCTGAACATTGCTTCGTGATGCTGTTTATGCCATGTCCAACCTGATATTGTTTTGCACTTTCACCATGCTTGTTTGAACCTGTTATGATGTGATTTAGCCATAGCTCAGTGTTCCTCTTTTGTTAAGCATCTCCTGTAGATCACTGCCATATGTTTTGTTTTTATGTTGGGGTGCTGTAGCATAGTTTCTTGTTGCATGCTAAGTAGCATCGTGCTGTTAATCGCAGATTTGTGTCATTCTTGTCTTGCTTGCCATTAGCAAACCGTGCATCCGTTTCCGGTGATCCTTATATCGATTTCAATCGAAATCATCTCATCTTTCCAGCGGCATACTTGGTTTGCCAAGTTGATGCCTTGTTCATCCTTTTTCCTCCCAAAGCACGCATATGCATTGCATATCACATCTCGCATATCACGACATGTATTGCATCAATGTTGCTTGTGCATTGCACCGTGATTTATTGTGGTTCCTTTGCTTGTGTTCTTGCTTTTGGTAGAGCCGGGAGACGAGTACGTGCACGAGGAACCTGTTGAGTACGCTAACGAGGATCAAGCCTTCGACAACTCTGAGAACCTTGCAGGCAAGATGACCATACCTTCAATATCACTTCTATCTTTGCTTGCTAGTACTCGCTCTATCGCTATGTTAGCTCTACCTGCCATTGTTATCATGCCTCCCTATTGCCATGTCAAACCTCTAACTATCATGTCCTAGCAAACCGTTGTTTGGCTATGTCACCGCTCTTGCTCAGCCCCTCTTATAGCGTTGCTAGTTGCAGGTGAAGATGAAGTTTGTTCCTGGTCGGAACATGGATGTTTTGGGATATCACAATATCTCCTGTTTAATTAATGCACCTTATATACTTGGTAAAGGGTGGAAGGCTCGGCCTTATGCCTGGTGACTTGTTCCACTCTTGCCGCCCTAGTTTCCGTGATACCGGTGTTATGTTCCTTGATTTTGCGTTCCTTACACAGTTGGGTGATTTATGGGACCCCCTTGACAGTTCGCTTTGAATAAAACTCCTCCAGCAAGGCCCAACCTTGGTTTTACCATTTGCCACCTAAGCCCTTTTCCCTTGGGTTTTCGCGAGCCCAAGGGTCATCTTTATTTTAACCCCCCCGGGCCAGTGCTCCTTCGAGTGTTGGTCCGAAATGGGCAGACTGCGGGGCCACCCCGGGACAACTCGAGGTCTGGTTTTACTCGTAGGCTGACCTATCCGGTGTGCCCTGAGAACGAGATACGTGCGACTCCTATCGGGATTTGTTGGCACATCGGGCGGCTTTGCTGGTCTTGTTTTACCATTGTCGAAATGTTTTGCGAACCGGGATTCCGAGACTGATCGGGTCTTCTCGGGAGAAGGTTTATCCTTCGTTGACCATGAGAGCTTATGATGGGCTAAGTTGGGACACCCCTGCAGGGTATATAATCTTTCGAAAGCCGTGCCCGCGGTTATGAGGCATATGGGAATTTGTTAATGTCCGGTTGTAGATAACTTGACACTTGACTTCTTTAAAATGCATCAACTGTGTGTGTAGCCGTGATGGTCTCTTCTCGGCGGAGTCCGGGAAGTGAACACGGTTTGAGTTATGCTTGACGTAAGTAGTTTCAGGATCACTTCTTGATCACTTCTAGCTTCTCGACCGACGCGTTGCTTCTCTTCTCGCTCTCACTTGCGTATGTTAGCCACCATATATGCTTAGTGCTTGCCGCAGCTCCACCATATTACCCCTTTACCTACCTATGAGCTTAAATAGTCTTGATCTTGCGGGTGTGAGATTGCTGAGTCCTCGTGACTCACGGATTCTACCAAAACAGATGCAGGTGCCGAGGATACCAGCGCAGATGGCGCAACTGAGCTGAAGTGGGAATTTGATGAGGCCCTTGGTCGTTACTATGTATTGTTTCCAGATGATCAGTAGAGGAGCCCAGTCGGGATGATCGGGGATCTAGCATTTGGGGTTGTCTTCTTTTCTTCTGATTTTGACCGTAGCCAGTCTATGAGTGTATTTGAATGATGTATGATCTTAATTATGTATTGTGTGAAGTGGCGATTGTAAGCCAACTCTCTTTATCCCATTCTTGTTCATTACATGGGATTGTGTGAAGATGACCCTTCTTGCGACAAAACCACCATGCGGTTATGCCTCTAAGTCGTGCTTCGACACGTGGGAGATATAGCCGCATTGTGGGTGTTACAATCTCCTCCCTTAATGAGCTCTTGGATCACATCGCCACTTTGGGAGTCGCTACGGACTATGACCGGATTGGGCTTAAACCCGACCAAAGGGACATTAGACCCCCGCCGGCCACCCATGAGATTGCGGTAGTGGAGGAACCACACACGGGTTGCCCCTCAACTTTGAGGATGAATTATGTCCGGATCACCGAACTCTGTGAGCTGAACACCTGCTTAAAGGAAGACATGACCCGGGTCCCGGACTTAGAATCGGGCATCGGGCCGAAGAGATTGGGCAACACTCCGGATCCCGAGCTGTCGGGCTCGGAACCTCCCATGCCCCCGGGTGTTAGATCGGATCAAGATCCGGATTTAGCCAACAACACTCACCCGGACTTAAACTGTCTCTCCCGCATCAGGCAAGAGCCCCAGGAGATAGTACATCGTTACTGGGCCAGATTCCTCCTTGCACTTAACAAGGTCAAGGACTGCCACGAGGAGGCCGTAGACTCACTTGTTTGCAAAAACTGCATGAACAAAGGACTCCTTAATGCTATAATTCGCCATGACATAGTACACTTTGCGGACTTGGCAACCATAGTACAGAAGTACTGTGCGATGGAAAGCGCCTGGAAAACCTAAACGGAATGTCGGTGTACTAAAGTAGGGGTACCTTAGTACCCCGAACTCGTGCACGGGCAGTCGTAGCACCCCGCGGCAAGGCTTGCCGGACGCCCACCAAGACCCTCCGTCATTTCCTATTACTACCATTCAAGAACAAAGTATTAACCAAGAAAACAAAGGCCCCGTCAAGAGGAGCTTGCCGGGAAGGCCGACCAAGGCATCTCCAGAAGACTTGCCGCGGCGCCCCGCGCGTCTCGGCAAGGCCCGACGGCCGGCAAGCTTGCCGGCACGACAAGAGAAGGGCCACGGCAAAGCACTTGCCGCGGCAAGGCGGCCACCCAAAATCCAGCGCATCCAGCGACGTGTCGCCCCAGGGCCACCCCAGGGGCACGTGGCGGGGCGTTGCGCAGCCATGCGGAGCGAGGTGGCAAGCCGAGCTGACAGAGACGCCATCGTGGCAACCGGTGGCTCACCTAACGGTCGTTTCTTTGCACTATTGGGGCGACCGGACGGGCATTAAATGCCCTTGTCCCCTGCCGTCAGAGTTAGGTAGGGGACACTGTTGGTCACTGTTGTACCAACCTGCACTTTTACCTTTGTACCCCCTCTTCCTACGCTGCCTACTGTTGGAGCCCTCTTCAGACTATAAAAGGGAGGCCCATGCGCACGTAGAAGGGGTTCGGTCCATTCGACACACCCAATACCACCATACGCTCGCTCTCGAGGAAGATCAAATACAAACACAAAGCAGCAGTAGGAGTTTTATCTCTCCGGAGAGCTCCGAAGCTGGGTAAAAATCGCCCGTCTCCCCGCGCGCGCCCGACCTCGATCTGCTCTGCGCGCGGCCTCCGCCCCCCCCCCGCCGGACTAGAAGGGGCCCCTGTGCCCCATAGGTGCTCGTGGCCACAGAGAGAAACGGCCCCGACATCTTTGGCGCGCCAGGTAGGGGGCGCGTCGAGGTCATGAGCATCTGATCCGGTCTCCGCGCGCGCTGCATCAACGCCTTCATCAACATGCCACCGAAGAAGAAGCCTTTGGAGGTGGCCGCTCCGTCTACATCGATTCCGCCACCACCGCCGGAGCAAACAGGCGGTGGAGTGGACGCCGGCGGAGGAGTGGGCGCCGACGGTCGGACTCACGTCGTCACCAGATCCAAAAACAAGGCCCCGCAAGCGTCGGCGACCGTGTAGACACCGCACCCTTCCTAGGAAGTGCAAGGTCGACAACGCCCCGGTGCTCCTAGCACCGTGCTCGCGTTGGAACAAGGCCAAGCTGGTGGGTCGCGGGACGCTCGAGGTCAGCATGCACGCCCGCATGCTGGCGCGAGTGAGGTACGGTCGCCCGGGCGGGGTGTTGCACCACCCAATCCAGTTGGGAGTCCGAGAACATCCCACTCCTCGCGCCGCTCTTCGCCACCACCACCCAAGACAACAGAGGAAGCGCTGGCCCGAGCCCAGCTGCTTCTAGACTACCCTCCGGCGCCGCACAAGATCGACGACTGGAGGATGGCCATATACAGTCTCATCGGCTTCGCCAACGGCGACAAGCCCCGGCAACCGAGCGCATCGAGGCCCCGGCAAGGCGCCCAGGCGCAATCCGACACCGACAAGACCGCTGGGGGTGCCACCTCCGTGCACTCCCAGCCCCGAAGGCCAAGATCGCCGGCTCGTCGGGGCAACCCCAACGGCGACTCCACCGCGTCGTCGGACCCGCGAACCCGACGCGATCAACGCCACGTTCTTCAAGAACGGCGTCACAAAGACGCTCGCACTCGCATCGAGTGCAGAAGGGAAGCGCGACGTCAATCCGACCAGCGCGCTGGGCCCACTGTCGATATGCACGCACCAGGGGAACCAAGCGACTTGCCGTACGCGGCAGGTTGCCCTGCGTTCACCCGCGAGCTGCGGCAAGTCCAGTGGCCCAAAACCAAGAACTTCAAGCCAGACGTGCCCGAGAAGTACGATGGCAGGATGCATCCATCGGAGTTACTCAGCATCTACACCATCGCGGTGCAGGCTGCCGGGGGGCGCGACGAGAAGATCCTCGCCAACTACTTCCCGCTGGTGCTCAAGCCCAACGTCAGATCTTGGCTCATGCGCTTGCCGGACGGTTCCATCTCTTCATGGGCGGACCTGTGTCATCAGTTTGTCGGCGCCTTCACAGGTGGCCACAAGCCTCATGGCCAGGAGAGTGACCTCCACTTGCTCGTCCAGAAGGAGGGAGAACCCCTGCGCAAGTACATACAGAGATTCAGCCAAGTGCAGCGCAACATCCCAGACGTCCACCCTGCCGCAGTTATCAGCGCGTTTCATCAGAACGTGCGTAACCGCAGGATGAGGGAGGAGATGGCGATGTGCAAGATCAGAGACGTCAGCGAGCTCTATGCTCTGGCCGACAAGTGTGCACGGGCTGAGGAGGGGAGGAAAATCCCCGGAGAGGTTGCAGGAGCAGAAGGATCTGACAGTGAGGATGCCGCCCCGACAAGGAAGAACCGGAGGCGGAACAACAGGAAGAGAAAGGCTAAGGATGTGCTAGCTGTTGAGCATTCCGGCAACGGAGGCGGCTCCGACAAGGCCAAAGCCGATGACTCCGGCGAGGCTGTGGTAGCCGCCGACAAGCAGGATGGCTCCGGCAAGCGGTACTGCAAGATCCACCGCACCAAAGGCCATGATCTCCAAACCTGCAAGAAAGTGGAGTAGATGGCGGAGCTACAGAAAGCCGAATACGAGCGCCGCGATAAGGAGAGAGCCCAGGGGGGTGGTGGAGGATCCGGCAAGAAGCTTCCCGCCCGGGAAGGACACCGCGGCAAAGCCAAGCCACGGCAAGGAGAGAGGCCTCCCCGCGGCCGCGACAAGGACAAAGATGAAGATGAGGATGATGAGATGGAGGAAGATGAGACCGATGACCAAGAGTTTCAGAAGGCGACAGAGGTGTTGTGCATCGACGACGGCGCCTCTCTGCACGCCTCGCACCGCCAACTCAAGCAGTGGGTGCGAGAGGTGAATGCAGCGGAGCCGTCCGTCGAGGCGCGCAAGCCTCTGAAATGGTCCAGCACGCCCATCATCTTCGATGTTGAGGACCACCCTGATCGCATCACTGCGGTCGGGTGCTTGCCGATGTTGGTCTCACCAACAATCCGCAACCTCAAGGTCACGAAGATGTTGGTTGACGACGGGGCCGGCCTGAACCTGATTTCCTCCGCAGTGCTCAAGAAGCTCCAGATCCCCGACAGCGAGCTCGAAGAAACTGGTACCTTTCAAGGGATAAATCCGGGAAGGAGCAAGCCCAAGGGGAAGATCATGCTGCCAGTAACGTTTGGCAGCGAGCTGAACTTCAGGACAGAGAGGGTCACCTTCGATGTTGTTGATATCCCATTACCCTACAATGGGATACTCGGTCGACCAGCGCTTGCCAAGTTCATGGAAGCCTCTCACTACGCATACAACGTGCTCAAGATGCCTGGTCCGATAAGTGTCATCTCTGTCCAAGGCGACAAGAAGGATGCACTTATCTGCACCGACAAGATCTACCGGGAAGCAGCAGCCGCAGCAGAGGGCAAGCCACTTGCCGCTGAAGCTCCCCGGGGGAAGAAGAAAGTCAAGTCCGGCAAGAGCAGCTCTGATGCCCACTCCGGCAAGCGCACCTCCCCGCAGTGCTGCGCTGCCGTCGAGGACGCACCATCGAGCTCCACCGGCAAGTGCAAGAAGGCGAAGGTAGCTTCGCCAGAGACCAAGAAGGTGGCCGCCAAGGAGGACGGCACTGGTGCTACCTTCACCATCAGTGCCACGCTTGATCCTAAATAGGAAAGCGCGCTCGTTGCTTTCCTGCGGGCGAATGTCGATGTGTTTGCGTGGCAACCATCTGACATCCCCGGTGTTCCCAGGGAAGTAATCGAGCACCACCTTGCCGTCTGCCCTCACGCGCGGCCCGTCAAGCAAAGAGTCAGGAAGCAAGCAGTAGAGCGTCAAGAGTTCATAGCAGAGGAGATCAGGTAGTTGGAAGCAGCAGGATTGGTCCGAGGAGTACTCCATCCAATGTGGCTAGCCAATCCAGTAGTCGTGCGCAAGGCGAACGGGAAGTGGAGGCTTTGCATTGACTTCACTGATGTTAATAAAGCCTGTCCCAAGGATCCATTCCCCTTGCCGTGCATCGACCAGATTGTTGACTCCACCGCAGGATGTGATCTGCTTTCGTTCCTTGATGCATACTCAGGATATCATCAGATCTTCATGGCAGAGGAGGATGAAGAGAAAACCGCATTCATCACTCCATGTGGCACATACTGCTTTGTACGGATGCCTTTCAGACTGAAGAATGCCGGTTCAACATTTGCAAGAGTAGTCAGCCATGCTTTTGAGCCGCAGTTACACAGGAATGTAGAAGCTTACATGGATGACATAGTGGTCAAGAGCAAGGACAAGGAGACCCTAATCCAAGATTTGGATGAGACTTTTACAAATCTGCGAAAAGTCAATCTCAAGTTGAACCCCGAGAAGTGTGTATTCGGAGTCCCTTCCGGCAAGCTTCTCAGGTTCTTCGTGTCCCAGAGGGGGATTGAAGCCAATCCCGACAAGATTAAGGCCATTGAGCAAATTGAAGCACCAAAGCGAGTCAAGGACGTGCGGAAGCTTGCCGGCTGCGTTGCTGCTCTCAGTAGATTTATTTCCAAGTCCGCTGAACGCGCCCTGCCATTTTTCAAAATCCTGAAAAAGGAAGGTCCCATGAAATGGACCCCGGAAGCGGAGGCTGCGCTACAAGACTTGAAGAAATATTTGTCTTCCACTCCCACACTTGTCGCACCTAAGCCACAAGAGAAGTTGCTACTATACCTGGTGGCAACCAATCAAGTGGTTAGCGCTGCGTTAGTGGCGGAGAGGGAGGCAGATGATGAACCAGCAACCGCGGCGAGCGAGTCCAGCGACAAGCAGGGGGCTTCTCCGACAATCTCTGGCCCGGCAAGCCCTGATCCGACGAATTCTGGCTCCGCCAAGGATGGATCCGTGCAGTTGCCGGAAGAAAAACAGAAGAAGAAGGTGCAGCGCCCAGTTTACTTTATCAGTTCCCTTTTACAGGGGGCTAGATCAAGATACTCTGGTGTGCAGAAATTGCTTTTCGGCCTACTCATGGCCTCAAGAAAGCTGCGCCATTATTTTCAAGCACATGAGATCACGGTTGTTACTCACTTTCCGTTGAAGAGGATACTGCAGAATCCAGAAGCAACGGGCAGGATTGTCGAGTGGGCACTGGAATTATCAAGCTTTGGCCTCAGGTTCGAAAGTACTTCGACTATTCAGAGCCGGGCTTTGGCAGAATTTATAGCGGAATGGACGCCAACACCGGACGAAGAATCTCCGGAGAAGAGCGTCCCTGTCAAGGAAGTTAGCAAGGAATGGATCATGTACTTTGACGGTGCCTTCTCGCTGCAAGGCGCCGGTGCGGGCGTACTACTTGTCGCCCCCACCGGAGAACACCTCAAGTATGTGATCCAAATGCACTTTCCCAAGGAGCAAGCCACAAATAATACTGCAGAGTATGAGGGACTGCTTGCCGGTCTCAGGATAGCAACAGAGTTTGGGATTAAGAAACTTATTGTCAGGGGCGACTCACAACTTGTCATCCGCCAAGTCAACAAAGATTACCAGAGTCCGCTGATGGAAGCATACATTGATGAAGTGAGGAAGCTAGAGGAACATTTTGACGGCCTGCAAATGGAGCATCTTCCAAGAGTTCAGAACGACATTGCAGATGGCCTATCAAAATGTGCCGCACTCAAATTGCCTGTGGAACCAGGGATTTTTGTGCTCAAGCTAACTCAGCCATCCGTCACACCATCAACTGGACAAAGCAAGAAGAGAAAATTGCCTGTTGGCGACCACTTACCGACAGGAGCCCCCGAGGCCGCCGCCAAGAAGGTTCCCAGGATCGGCACAGAAAGAGCTGAGGAGCAGTCTGCTCCGACAAGCCCCAAGGCTTGCTTCGTTGAAGCAGGCGCTCCCGACAAGCTGTGTCCCGACACGCTTGCCGGGGAACATCACGCTCCGACAGGATCCCTGACCCTCGCCGTCAAAGCGGATGTTCCTGCAGCAACCTTTGCGCCTTTAGTCCTCGCTGTCGAGCCGCAAGCTCCAGCCTGGGCATAGCCAATAGTCCATTTCCTTCAGACAGGAGAACTTCCCGAAGAACAGGAAGAAGCGGAAAGAGTAGCCCGGCAATCAAGTATGTACAGTTTGTCGATGACATACTATACAGAAGAAGATTCAACGGAGTGAAATTGAAGTGCATTTCCCGGGAAGATGGACAAGAACTGTTGGCAGAGATACATGGAGGCATATGTGGTCACCACATTGGCGCAAGAGCACTTGCCGGCAAGGCTTTCCGGCAAGGCTTCTTCTGGCCGACAGCCCTCCAGGATGCAACTGCACAAGTAACCAAGTGTGAAGCGTGCCAGTTCCATTCCAAACAGATTCATCAACCAGCTCAAGCTCTCCAAACAATCCCTTTGTCCTGGCCATTTTCGGTCTGGGGGCTCGACATCCTCGGCCCCTTCCCCCGAGCTGTCGGGGGCTTTGAGTACTTGTGCGTTGCAATCGACAAGTTCACAAAGTGGCCTGAAGTGGAGCCAGTGAGGAAGGTGACAGCACAATCAGCAGTCAAGTTCTTTAGGTCGATTGTTTGCCGTTTCGGGATCCCTAACAGGATCATCACCGACAATGGCACACAGTTTACGAGCCACACCTTCATGCAATACGTCCAAGATCTTGGCACCAAGATCTGCTTCGCTTCTGTTGCTCACCCAAGAAGCAATGGTTAAGCGGAGAGGGGAAAAGCTGAAGTGCTGCGCGAGCTCAAGACCAGAACTTTCGATAGGCTGCGTAGGTGCGGAAAGAATTGGATCGAGCAGTTGCCGGTGGTTCTCTGGTCGATCAAGACGACACCAAATCGAGCCACTGGCCAGACACCTTTTGCTCTTGTCTATGGAGCAGAGGCAGTTCTCCCCACGGAACTCGTATACGGATCGCCACGAGTGCTCGCTTATGATGAGCTTGAGCAAGAGCAGCTGCGACAAGATGACGCGCTGCTCCTCGAGGAGGATCGTCTTCAGGCTGCTGTGCGAGCTGCTCGCTACCAGCAAGCTTTGCGCCGCTATCATAGCCGCAAGGTTAACGCCAGAAGCTTCGAGGAAGGCAACCTTGTTCTTCGGCGCGTTCAATCCGCCAAGAATTCAAACAAGTTGACGCCGAAGTGGGAGGGCCCTTATCGGGTGAAACGAGTCACTAGGCCCGGCGCTGTCCGCCTTGAGACAGAAGATGGCATTCCGGTGAGCAACTCTTGGAACATAGAACATCTTCGCAAGTTTTATCCATAAGGCGCGGTTGCCGGACCCGTTCCGGCAACCACCTTTTGTACAAGCCTTGCCGCTGTCGCGTGTAACACTTTGTACAAAGCCGGGCGCATCTCCCGTGCGTAAATAAAAGTCTATGTGCCCTGCACATCTTGTCAAATTCAGTGCATATTTATTTTTCTTGCATGTATATCTGACACTTCGTGTAGCACTTTCCCCCGGTGCGACGATGGCCCTGAGTTCTTCAAGATCAGCGCCCTCCGGCAGCTTCTTGGTGACGCGGGAGAGGTCGATGCCCGGATTGCGGAAGAGGACCTTCACCAACACCTTCTCCAAGACCCCGGCGCAGATCGCGCGCGACTCGTCGGCCAGCTGCTTCGGGATCCTTTCCCGGAGCTGCCGGAGAGCCGTCACCACATCCTTGAAGAAGAGCATGAGCTTGGCGCTGGGCTGGAGATTCTCCTCAGTGGAGTACCCGAAACCCGTCAAGTTCAGCTCTGCCAACTCCTCGTCAATGAGCGCGGCGATGTTGACGAGGCCCTCCGTCCAGAGCTCCACCGTGGTCTTGAAGGTGTTCTGGGTCTCGGCGGCCCTCGTCAGCAGCTCCTCGTTGCCCTTGAGGTCTTTCCTCAGGATATCTTCTCGCTTCTTGGCGGCGTCCAGCGTCTCCGTCAAGGTGGCCAATTTCAGCTCTAGATCAGCGCTCGAGTCCTTGGCGGCATTCAGCTCCTTGATCTTCTCGGAGAGCTGGACTTGCAGATCACCGTGAGCGCGCGCATCCTTCTCGCGATCGTGCTGGAGTGCGGCAAGCTCTTCGTTCTTCCTTGTCGCGTCCGCCTCCAGCTGCGTCACCTTCTCCTCCAACTCCTTCTTGGCGGCTTCGGCAGCCGCGGCGGCATCCTTCGTCTCCTTGAGTGCCCCGCCAAGTGATTGTTCCCGGACGGCGAGCTCCTCGTCATGGCTATCCAAGTACGCCTTCCTCTGTATCAGCTCGCCGTCCCGCTTGGACAGCTCCTCGGCGACGAGCCTCTGCTGCTCCTCGGCTTCAGCCTTCTCCAGGATGAACGCCTTCTTTGCTTCATCGAGCTGTGCCCTCTCCACAGCAATGGACTGAAGGGCCTCCTGGTTGCGGCTCTTGAGTTCTTGCACATGCTTTTCTATGTCAACTCCCGCCTGCGCGACAAGCGCTTCCCGGGACTTGAGCTTCGCTTGCCGGACGCGGTAGAGTGACACCAGCTTTCGGAGCAGCTCCTCCTCCTCGGACTCGCCACTGCTGCTGCTTGGCCTATCGACCACTGCCAGCCCAGCAGAGGCAAGTACCTCCCCGTCAAACTCCTCTCCTTCGACCGGTGCCCTGGAGCTCGACGCCCAGGGGAGCTTGATGTATACGCCCTCGCCGGCTTTCAAGTATGCCCTGGGCTGAGGCTCCTCGGAGCCCAGCGCCGCGTCAGCGGCGGAGGGGTCGGCAGTCGGTGCAGCGCCTCGCGCTCCTGCGTCCTCTGGGTCGTCAGTGCGGTCGCCGGACCCCTCGCCGGCCCCTGTGCCAGCGGCCTTGGCGGCCTCTTCGCCGGCAGGCTCCTCCGCGCCGGCCTCTTCCTCAGCGGCGGCGGCATCCCCAGTATTGCCGCGCCCGCCGTCCTCGCCGGTGGCCTCAGCCTCCATCGGGTCCCCAAGGGGAGGATCTGAAGGCAGGGAAAGGAAGGGACAGTCAAGCAAATGCCCAAAAGAAGGAAAAGGGAGATCAGCAGAACCCGAGGGAGAGTCCCCGACAAGGAGGGTCACCTGTGCTGGGCTCTGTGTTCGTGGGCTCCACCACCGGGGGCTCACTGGTCCCACCCCATGCCGGAGACCCCTTCCTTGCCGGAGATGGCTCCCATATCGGGGAATCGGCCCTTGGTGGCGTAGTCGAGGCCGACGACACCTCCGGGTCGGCCCCCGACTGCTCCTGGTGGGCCTGTTCTTCTCCTGTATACAAAAGAGTCAATAACCAAGATATTGGCAGAAGAAGAGGCGACCATGCGCGCCCCACGGCAGGAAGTGAATCAAGGCACTTACGCTGGGGGCTGTGCTGGGAGCTGCTGCGAGGGGAAGGGACCGGGTCCGTCAAAGTGGTCTCGGACGCATCTTCTGCCACCACAGCAGGATCGTCCTCGATGTTAAACACAGGGACCTTGGCCCTCTTCGCCGCTCTCTCCGCCAAAGTCCTGAGACAGAACAGGAGTTTGGAGAGAAAAACAGATTAGATACAAGACAAACAACAACAAGGATCAAGAGAAAGGCGAGTGCAGTACGGAGGAAGCCTTACTCCTCTTCATCCTCCTCCTCCTCGTCGTCATCAGAGCTCAGTGCGGAGAGGTCAAACTCCGGTGCCCTCCCTGCGCGGCGTGGCGGAGGGGTAGGCTCCCTCTGGCGCTTGCCAAGGGCTGCGGCAGGGTCAGCCGTGGCGGCCCGGGAAGACCCCGCCTCAGTTTCCGGCGCGGCTTGGGACCCTCCCGCGGCGACGAAACTTGCCGCGGCAGAGCGCGTCCCGCGGCGCCGCGGCTGCTGATCGGGCTGCGCCTCTGCCAGCTCTCCAACTCGACGGAGATGCCTTCTCGGTCGGAACTGGGGCTGCGCTGAGGGCTCCATCGGCGGCAAGTTGCTCGAAGACGGCTGGCCGCTCGCGCCCTCGGCGGGCTGGCTCGCTTTGGCCGCGGCCTCCCCTTCGCCGTCGCCCTCTCCGGCAAGATCTTCCCGGGCGGCAAGGCTTGCCGCCTCAGCTGCTTCCGCCTCCGCCAGCGTGAAGCCAAACTCGCCCGCGGCAGCGGCTGCCGCCGCCTCCTCGGCCCTGCTAGCGATGTACGCCAGCTCGTTGGCAGTGGTGGCGCGGGTGAGGAACTTCTGCTCGTCAGAATTGACTGCCGCCTCCGACAAGTCGTCGAAGAATTGCTGCACGACCTCGGCGGTGGGCTCTATCCAGTTGGCACTTACCCCGTGCGAGTCGCACTCTGGCATCATTGCGCAGATGCGATCACGCTGGGAGTTGTTGCACAAGGGGATGACGCCCTGCGGCAGCCGGAACCACTCTGGATGATTGCCGTCGTGCTTGAACGTCTCCCTCAGCATCACGTCAAGCTCCAGGACCGTGAAGTTGAAGTTGAGGCCTGGGCGCAGCCTCATGAAATCCGCCGGGCCGCTAAACAGCCAGGCAGGCCTCCCCCTTGCCTACAAAGGGGCGATACGACGGCGAAGGAAATCTGCGCCGACCGCCCCTGTTGTGAGTCCAGCGTGCCTGAGCCGGAGGATTCGGGTGGTGGCGATCGTCAGCTTGGCGTCGTCCGGCGACAGAGCGCTCCAGTCGCTGCCGCGCACCACCCGAGTCTTGCGCAGCTTGGTGAACGACGGCGGATCGGCATCGCAGATCCAACACCACTCCGCCCTCCACTCGTCCCACTTGCTGCGGAGCTCGCCCGTCAAGTACACCTCCTTCATGCCCATCCGGGAGGTCCAGGCAATTCCGCCAGCCAGTGGCTCCCCTTTCTCGGCCCGAGGGGAGAAATAATGGCGAAAAAGAGCGACATTGGGGAGGATACCAACGAAGTTCTCACAGAGGTGCGCAAAAACCGCCATTGTCAGAACGGCATTGGGGGTGAAATCAAGCAGATGGAACCCGTAGGTGTTCATGATGTCGCAAAAGAAATTGGAAAAAGGCGGACAGAGCCCGCAATAGAAGAACACAGGGAAGAAGTAGTACCCTCTGGGGCACTTCTTCGATTTGGAGGCCTCCGCGGAAAGCACCAGCGTGCGCGGGTGCGCCCGCGTTTCCGTCGACCAAAAGAGGTAGAACTCCGACCGCAACGCCTCCGGGGTGAGCTCGGGGGAGAAAAGCACCTGCTTCTTGCGCAGCGCCTCGAGCTCTAGTGCCTCGGCCGACTTCGCGGCCTTCGCGGCCTTCGCAGCCTTCGTGGCCTTCCCGGCCTTCGGAGCCATGGCGGGGGCAGCAGGGGGAGGCGAAAGCGACGACGGCGACGGCGGCGATGGGCAGCGGAGTGCTGTTTTTCTCTCGATTCAGGGGACGGAGGAGAGCGGCGGAGCTTTTGGAGGAAGGAACTGCAAGTGGCGAAAGTGGGGGAACGGCCCCGTTTCCTCTGCTTATAAACAGGGCATGCGAATGTTATGCATTTCCTGGAGTTAAGTATTGACCACGTTCTCTCCCACGATGCCGCAATCGACGCGTGCCGTTGCGGGAGGATGCGGTGGACACGGAGTCCGATTCTGTGTGGCCCCAGGCCACGCGTGCCCGTGCACTGTTTTGGGCCTGGCCCGACAACGCTCGGCACCGTGTATGGCCCAGGCCCGGGGGCTCCTGTCGGTGTACTAAAGAAGGGGTACCTTAGTACCCCGAACTCGTGCACGGGCAGTTGTAGCACCCCGCGGCAAGGCTTGCCGGACGCCCGCCAAGACCCTCCGTCATTTCCTATTACTACCATTCAAGAACAAAGTATTAACCAAGAAAACAAAGGCCCCGGCAAGAGGAGCTTGCCGGGAAGGCCGACCAAGGCATCTCCAGAAGACTTGCCGCGGCACCCTGCGCGTCCCGGCAAGGCCCGACGGCCGGCAAGCTTGCCGGCACGACAAGAGAAGGGCCACGGCAAAGCACTTGCCGCGGCAAGGCGGCCACCCAAAATCCAGCGCATCCAGCGACGTGTCGCCCCAGGGCCACCCCAGGGGCACGTGGCGGGGCGTTGCGCAGCCATGCGGAGCGAGGTGGCAAGCCGAGCTGACAGAGATGCCATCGTGGCAACCGGTGGCTCACCTAATGGTCGTTTCTTTGCACTGTTGGGGCGACCGGACGGGCATTAAATGCCCTTGTCCCCTGCCGTCAGAGTTAGGTAGGGGACACTGTTGGTCACTGTTGTACCAACCTGCGCTTTTACCTTTGTACCCCCTCTTCCTACGCTGCCACCTGTTGGAGCCCCCTTCAGACTATAAAAGGGAGGCCCATGCGCACGTAGAAGGGGTTCGGTCCATTCGACACACGCAATACCACCATACGCTCGCTCTCGAGCAAGATCAAATACAAACACAAAGCAACAGTAGGAGTTTTATCTCTCCGGAGAGCTCCGAAGCTGGGTAAAAATCGCCCGTCTCCCCGCGCGCGCCCGACCTCGATCTGCTCTGCGCGCGGCCTCCGCCCCCCCGCCGGACTAGAAGGGGCCCCCCGTGCCCCATAGGTGCTCGTGGCCACAGAGAGAAACGGCCCCGACACGGAATTTTGGGATAGTACGGCCCTCATCAGAACCTTTGTCCGAACTAAACGGCCGAACTCTCGTAAGTCGACCAATCCAATTCGCAAGAAACCAAGCACACCCCAGGGCGAGGAACCGTATTGGAAGAATGGATCGATGGGCCATGTAAACTCCACAGTGCTCCGGACACAACACCAACCCATAGCCTTAGGGCATGTTGGATACTCCGGCAGGTTGCAAAAAGTGGCGAGGATCTTCTTGCAAGCCACAAAGCAGAACAACATCCCGCCAACGAACACGATACGGTACTGACAGTCTTCGAGACCTTCGCCTCAAACAATAGGCGCAAGCGAGCTCATCGAAGCTCCGCCGAAACCTGCCATGTGGCAGAAATAAATCCATGGAACGACACTTCTATAACTTTCAATGCCAGTGACGAACCCCAATTCCAGACCATCGGGCACCAGTCGCTCTGGTCCTTAGCCCAATAGTGGACGTCTTTCGGCTCACTAAAGTACTCATGGATGGCGGAAGCGGATTAAACTTGATCTACGAAGAAACACTCAAGAAGATGGAAATTGATAAAAGCCGCATTGAACAAAGTATCACAACCTTCAGGGGAATTATCCCTAGTCAGGAAGCAGGGTGTGCGGGAAAAATCACACTCGATGTGGTATTCGGCACCCCGGAGAATTACAGGTCCGAAGAAATCACATTCCAAGTGGCTCCTTTCAGCAACGGATACCACGCCCTCCTAGGGCAGGACGCGTTTGCAAGCTTTCAAGCTATACCCCATTACGGGTACATGAAGCTCAAAATGCCCGGACCCAATGGAATCATCACTCTAGCCAGTGATCCGAATGTCGCACTCCGCGCCGAAAACAAAACCGCAACACTAGCCTTGGAAGCATTATCCGAAGCCCTAGCAGCCGAAGAATTAACAACACTGCACGCCACCACGGACAGGGATGACGTGATACTCGACAAGCGACCCAAGTCCACTTCATTTAAACCCGCAGATGAGATAGTCAAATTCCAAGTCCATCCAACGGACCCCACGATGACAGCTTCCATCGGGACACAGTTGAGCCCCGCAACGGATGCCGCACTGCGAGACTTCTTACGCAAGAATTGGGACATTTTCGCCTGGCACCCATCGGACATGTTGGGCATCCCACGCGAATTGGTCGAACATAGCCTTAACATACTAAAGGGATACAAACTTGTTAAACAGACCCTAAGGCAATTTTCAGAGCCCAAACGGCAAGCCATGGGGGAAGAGCTACTCAAGCTACTTGAGGCCGGATTCATCAGAGATATCAAGCATCCGGATTGGCTGGCAAATTTGGTAATGGTACCAAAGAAGGACAAATCCTGGCGTCTGTGCGTCGACTTCAGAGACCTCAACAAGGCTTGCCCCAAGGATCCCTTTCCCCTCCCTCGCATCGATCAAATCATCGACGCCACAGCAGGACATGACTCGTTGTGTTTCCTCGACGCATACTATGGATACCATCAAATAAAGATGGCAGAGTCCGACCAAGCTGCAACAGCTTCCATAATGCCATATGGCCCTTTCTGCTTCAACACTATGCCTTTCGGGCTTAAGAATGCCGGCGCAACCTATCAACGCATGATTTAAACATGCCCGGAAAAGCAAATCGGCAAAACAGTGGAGGCATACGTGGATGACGTAGTCATAAAAACGAGACACGTCAAAACCCTAATAGATGACTTGAGGCTTACGTTCGACAACCTCCGAACATACGACATCAAGCTGAACCCGGAGAAATGCGTTTTCGGCGTCCCCTCTGGAAAACTACTGGGCTTCATCCTTTCCAATAGAAGAATTGAAGCGAATCCGGCAAAAATCCGAGCTTTGTCGTAGTTGGCTATACCAACAAACCTCAAACATATCCAGAAACTAGCTGGATGTGTGGCTGCTTTGAGCCGCTTTATCTCCAGGTTAGGAGAAAAGGCATTACCTCTTTACCGCCTTCTTCGGCGCACCGAACACTTCATGTGGACGGATGCAGCCGCCGCCAGAATCGATGAAATAAAGACCTTATTGGCCAATAATCTAGTCCTAACAGTGCCAAATATCGGCGAACCTATGTTGTTGTACATAGCTGCAACACATCAAGTTGTAAGCGCAGTACTCGTCGTCGAACGAGAGGTTGACGGATACAATTTCCCGCTACAAAAGCCGGTTTATTACGTATCCACGGTCCTCACCCCATGCAAATCCTGATACCCACACTATAAAAAAATAGCATACGAGGTCTTCATGGTAGCCCGAAAGCTACGACACTACTTTCAAGAGTGTTCGATTACGGTGTCCTCCGAAGTACCACTAAACAATATAATAAATAACCGTGATGCCATGGGCCGGATCGCTAAATGGGCCATCGAGCTCCTTCCGTTCGACATAACATACAAGCCTCGGTGGGCCATCAATGTCACATCCCTAGCTTCTAGCAATGCCCTGGGCTAGCTTCATGTGTGCATCATGTTTAAATTCAAATGAAATTTGAATTGGGGAATTTTCAAAGCCTCAGATTCCTTCTAAAAATGATCAAGATAAAATCGGTTCAAATAAATCCAAGAAAATGTTCCTGTTATCCTCTGGAAATATTGGCAAGAGGTAAAATCCAAACCAATATTTTTGGTGTCTCAGAAACATTTATTTTGGGCATTTGAATTAAATCAATAATTATTTGAATTGGATTTATATCTGCTATTAAATAAATATAGGTCCAATAATTCTGAAATATTTTTTGGAGCATTGTTTTAATTCTTTTAGCTCCTAAAAATATTGTCAGAAGCAAAATAAATTGAATTGGTTTCAAAACCAAATTCAAAACAAACCTGCAAAATAGAAAAACAGAGTTAAATAAGAGACAGAGCACTTACCTGGGCCTCCTCCCTGTGCAGCCCATCCAGCTGGCCGGCCCAGCCAGCAGGCGGCCCAGCCCGTCTCCCTCCTCTGTCGTCTTCGTCCCGACAGAGGGAGGGGAGTGTGGCCGGCGCGCGCGCGCCACCGCGCCACGCCACCTCTCTCCCTGCCTGCCTGCCCTCCCCTCCTCGCCTCGATGCCCTGGACGACGCCACGCCTCCCCCCATGCTCTCTCTCACTCGCCCTCGGCTCTTCCCTCCTCTCCCTCGCTCTCTCTCTCACGGCCGAACACCACCGTCGCCGCCGTTCGCCTTAGCAGCCGTCTCCGGCCACCCCTCGCTCCCCCGACTAGCTCAGAAGCTCCGCCACAACCCCCTCTTCCTCCCCACCGCTCCACGGGCCTCCGGAAGCCCTGCATCGCCGCCACGTCGCCGTTCCCCTCTTCGGGCTCCGACCATCATCGCCGTCGAATTCGCCGTCTCCAGCGCGTCCCCGAGCCCGCTTCGACGCCCACTGCAACCGCGGTGAGCTACGCCACCGTTTCCCCCTCTTCTCCCCCTCGTTCCCTCACCGTAGCCTCCTCCCCACCACGGCCGAACCTCCGCCGTCGCCGAGCTCGCCGTCGACGCAGCTCCGGTGACCATTTGGTCACCCCGGCGAGTCCAACGAGTTCGTAAGGCTCCATAGAGCATCCCTAGCGCCTCGCTTCGCTCGCCTTCGAGCTCTAACCCCGTTTCCGTGCACGACCGAACTCCGGCGGCCGCAGCCGAGCTCGCCGCCGTCGACTCCGGCCACCTCAGGCACGGCCACCACCACCGTTCGACGCGCGGGAGCAAGGGCTCTCCAACGAGCCCAAGCACAGCCTCGCCCGTGCCCTGTAGCGCGATCCCGTTTCACGCCGCCGTCTCGGACCTCGCCGGCGTCATGTCGCCGGTGGGGTTTGACTTGTCCGACCTGGGGTTTGACCCCCCAGGGTCACTGACGCGTGGGCCCCGTCGGCCAGGTGGACATCATCAGCGCTAACCACTGTTAGTTAACCCCCTGACACTGACCAGTGGGCCCCAGCGCCACTAATTAGTAATTAGGATTAATTTAACCCTGTTTAACCCCTCTGTCACTGACGTGTGGGCCCCACACGTCAGGTTTGACCTCAGCCAGCCGCAGTTGACCACTGACGTCATGCTGACGTCGTGCTGGCGCAATAATTATATTTCTGGATTTAAATTAAATCAGGAAATTCCAGAAAATGTTTCAAACTTCAAAAATTCATAGAAATTAATCTGTAACTCCAAATGAAACAAATTATATATGAAAAATGATCAAAAAAATTCAAGGAATCCATCTGTACCATTTTCATGCATGTTAGAACAACTTATGCCTACTGTCTAGCACAAATCATATTAATGGCATTTAAACCTTCACATGTGGAGTTTGAATTTGAACCTAGGGTTCAAACCAACTTCATTTAACTTGCTGCTAGGTGCATTAGCCCAAAACACATTCATATTGCCATGTCATGAGCATGCATCATATTGTGCATTGCATTGATTGTATTTCTTCTCTGTTGCCGGTATCTATCCCCTCTCGGTAGACGCTGTACCGATGATGTGATCGTTGACACTGATGAAGACTCAATGTTATCTTCAGAAGTGCCAGGCAAGCAAAACCCCCTTGTTCATTCCGATACAATCCCACTCTCTCGCTCCTGCTCTCTTTTACTGCATTAGGACAACAACGATTCATCTGTTACCTGCTGCGGTAGCTGAACCCCTTTATCCTTTGCATGACCTGTCATTGCCACAGTAATTAGATGAAACCCACTAGCATGAGTAGGAGTTGTTTGAGCCCTGTTGTGCCTACTCATTCATGCTTGTTTGTCATGCCTGCTACTGCTTAGAGTTGAGTCAGGTCTGATTCATCGAGGATGAATCAGAGGTGCGTGAACATGTCCTACTGTGTGTGTGAGCTAAGTGTGTGAACACGATTTGGTAAAGGTAGCGGTGAGAGGCCATGTAGGAGTACATGGTGGGTTGTCTCATTGCAGCCGTCCTTAGGAACTGAGTTCTGTGTTTGTGATCCATGATTCAGCTACTACCACGCATTGGGCCCGAAACCAATGGACCCTCTCGGCTTCTTAATCACCCTTGTCCTCTGTCCAGGAGTTGCAAGTAGTTTCTGGTGTTTGTAGTATGCTGGAGGCCGTGCGCAGCGCTGACCGTAGGGGTGGGCTGTGATGCGGTAGGCACGTGGCACGGTGTACCGGGCGCCCGTTTGGTGTCTCGGGAACCCTGTTCACATCGTTTGGGGCTGTGAGCGAAACTCCGGCCGGATCTCCTCATGGATGGAACCCGAATAGGCGATAAACCTGGACTAGAGACTTGAGTGTTTAGGTAGGTCATGGCCGACACCCTCGTTGGGCTTCCGCTTGAAGGTTGCCGAGTACATGTCGTGTAAACGGCGGTAAGTGGTGAGAGCGTGTGTGAAGAAGTACACCCCTGCAGGGTTAACATCATCTATTCGAATAGCCGTGTCCGCGGAAAAGGACTTCTGGGTTGCCTATATCAGTTCATAGACAAGTGAAAGTGGATACTCTAAAATACGCAAGATAAGTGTGAGTGCTATGGATGGCGTTCTCGTAGGGAGACGGGAGCGGATCCATAGTGGTGTATTGATATGGTGAATATGTGGACTCGTGTGCGCCACCTCAAAGAGTTACTTGCAGTCGTAGTTCAGGATAGCCACCGAGTCAAAGCTGGCCTGCTGCAGTTAAACTCCACCATCCCCTTTATTGATAATGATGCATATGTAGTTAGTTCTGATGTAAGTCTTGCTGGGTACATTTGTACTCACGTTTGCCTATTTTATGTTTTTGCAGAGAGACTTCGGTCTCGCTAGTAGTTCCACGTGGACTTCGACGTTTAGCTTGTTACCTCAGCTACGATCTTGTGCCCCCGGCAGGATCTGGTAGATAGTCAGGCTTCTAAGCCTTTTTCATTTGTAGATGTCTGTACTCAGACATGTTAGCTTCCGCATGTGTTTGATTTGTATGCTCTGAATGTTGGGTCATGAGACCCCTGTTTGTAATATCTCGCTCCTCGGAGCCTAATGAATACAATACTTGAATCGTAGAGTCATGATGTGATGCCATGTTGTATTTGCACATATCGAGCATATTGTGTGTATGTTATTGAAATGCTTGGTATGTGTGGGATCTGACTATCTAGTTGTTTATCTTTAGTAGCCTCTCTTACCGGGAAATGTCTCCTAGTGTCTCCACCGAGCCATGGTAGCTTGCTACTGCTCCGGAACACTTAGGCTGGCCGGCATGTGTCCTTCTTCGTTCCTGTGTCTGTCCCTTCGGGGAAATGTCACGCGTTGAGTACCGGAGTCCTGCTAGCCCAGTGCTACAGCCCGGAACTTACTCGCTGATGACCGACACGTTCGATGTTGGGTCATGGATGCCTGTCCCTGTAAGTCTGTGCCACTTTGGGTTTACAACTAGCCATGTCAGCCCGGGCTCCTTTTTCATATGGATGCTAGCGACACTATCATATACGTGTGCCAAAAGGCGCAAACGGTCCCGGGCAAAGGTAAGGCGACACCCGTGGGAATACCGTGCGTGAGGCCGCAAAGTGATATGAGGTGTTACAGGCTAGATCGATGTGACATTGAGTCGGGGTCCTGACAGCGTTGGTATGAGAGCTTGACTGCCTGTAGGATTACCAAGCCAAACTGGTCGAAGTTGTGTCTAGAAATGTTTTAGTTATGTAAGGGAATTGATTGTGGGATGGGAACGTAAGGCTCTTTTTACTTCTTATACCTCATGGCCTTCTGATCTGAGTCAACCTCTTCTCTTCTACGGGGATTAAGAACTAGGCCTTCTCATCTATCTATCAGGATGACGTGTCATTAATCCATAGACTTATAAGATTGATAGTTTCAATTCTCAGTTCAATTTTTACTACTTCCGTATGTTAACTGTTGATCTCGGAACCTTGATATTGTGCTTCTGAGTGGCTATGCCACCATTTTTGCAGGATGTCTCAAATCTTTTTGAGCATTTACAGCCGTTATGCTGTCCGAGTCATCCCAGGTCTCTAAATAGTCTGATGCATTTGCAAACTCCCTTCCTCCCGTTCCGATGTCCCTTTGGGCCAAATTAACCACACTAATCGGTGAGTTGAGGTATTCTATTGCCTCGACGTATATGTTGGAATTATTTTTATGACCCTAGGTGTCTTAGGGGATCATCTAGTAATCTAGCCATGATCTGTATCCCAGTGTGATGATTCTGGCCATCATTCCCGAAAGCATCCCGTGATGCAATTTAGTTAGTAGGTAATCTACTTCTGGGTTTTGAACCCGAGATTCACCCCACTTACCTCATGTTGATAGTGTTTGCTAGTTCCTTTAGGAAATTAGTAACCTTTGCATTAGTCCTCGAGGTCCGTGGTATTTCCTTCTTCCAAATACTATGAACCACTTATGGCAGAAGTTCTTTGAACCGAAAGATCACAATAAGAATGCTCTTGATGAGTTCTTCATTTTATATTGTGACTCCGCCAGTTCTACCCTTTCCGCATGGGTTATCCGGAAGAAATGTTGAGCTTCGCTCGACATACTAATCTATGCATCCACAACTCAGAAAATCTTATGTTCCCTTGAGTTGTCCCCCTTTAGTTGTATACTGACCGTCGTCTATCGATTGATAGTCAGGAGTAGTCGTGCATTCGTGTTCATCGATGCCTTTTACTTCTGTGGTCCGTCAAGCCATTCTATCCGGAATGACTAGGAGAAGCAAACTCCAGTACCTCATCCATATCCAGGATTGGGTCAAAGAAGTTGCGCTCCGCAGATCAAATTGCTAATCTAGCCTTTGCTCTGTTCTACCTTGAAGTATTGCCCTCTTTATGTCAGGACTGTCATGAGAATTGCACCATTTCTCACGAATTCTTGACATAGTGATACTTCTCGCTATCATTTTTCATTCCTCGGCCCCGTGTTATTGTAACCGGAATGCCGACAAGTGAACTGTGATGTGTGAAATCGATACTTCCAGCAACCTCGTTGCTTGGTAGTAAATGGACAATATTCTCATTCTTAGCGTGTTGGTTATTGAATCATCATCCTAGGATTGATCGTGCCACCTAGTCCATTTTCCCTGGTGCACTCCTCTATCGATGAGTTAGGAATATCCAGTCCCTTGCTTATTTGATCATATCGTCCTGCTCTGGAAGCAAGATTGTTCTCGAGCTTAGTAACATATCGGTGGTTCGTGATGTTCCGAATATCTTCTCGGAAGTATTACCAGGTTGTTCCCTGACTGTTATGTTGAGCTCGTGATCAAGTTGGTTTCTTGTGAACCACCCTTTCTCCAAAAATCTGTGTTGGATATCCCGGAGCTAGTTGGTTAAGCTAGACAACAACTTGGAGAGTTGGAGGATAAAAGCTTGCCTGACTTAGTTCGTTCCAAAGGGATAATCTTGTGTAGTGTGTGTTGAAGAAAGATGATATCTTCATCAATTGATCCTCGAAACCAGTTGTTGGAGCTATCGTCTTGCGAAAACTTTGATTTGAGTATGGGCTATCGTCAAATCAAATCAGAACCAACGATATTCGTAATGTTGTCTTACTCGTAGTTGTTTCTTCGAGCATACACCATTATATCTTTTGGGTCTGACCAATGCTATCACCTTGTTCACATAATTATGGAATTCCATCTTCATGGGAATCTTGATGAATTGTTGTTGAGCCCATCGACAACATCCTTGTCTTCTCCATAATTTTGTTGAACATTAAGCTAGTGTTGGAAACTTTTAAAAAGCATTTGTTCATGCTAGCTCATGAAGCTTATGTTCGAATGAAAGAAGTGACTTCCTCTAGTTCATGTGCATTTGATGCAAGTTGCTGCCTTGAGTTTGAGAAGTCTTATTTTACCTCCTCCGGAATCATCCCAAGTCAGTCATGCACACGTGCGAAGTATTCTGTGGTCTGGAGACTTGCAACCTTCATTCCATATGTGTCCCAAGCACACCAAGCCACTGATTGATTTGTTCAAGGAGAAGAAGTTCCTTCATAAGAGCTAATCATATGACTTATGTTAGGACTTCGCTATCCTCGTTGATGGTTCCCCACCTGAACTCGGTAGTGTTTTATTATAAGACTACCATGGGATAATGTTTGTCTGGGACAACGTGTTCGCATGTTTGTAGCAGAACCAGCTCATGTTTTGGAGCTTGCTATCGTAGCTCATTTCCTGAGAATCACGCAACGTCTTCTCGTCGGTTTGTGTTGCAAACTTTCATTTTTCTTTCTAGACTCGATGAATCTAGATTATTCTGACACCAACCAGATCTGAATCTAAGGCAGATATGATGGTTGGAACGGTTCCCAAGAATTATAATAGTGGTCTCTCTGTAACCGGTAAAGTGAATGTCGTGGCCGACACACCCAACCGGAAGACCTGTTATTGTAGTATCTTGATTGAAGAAGTTGGCCACCTCCCCATAAGGACTTCGTAGGATTTACTCCCTAGTTGTGCCTTATGATTTTTGTGCTTCCGAAGTCCGACCTTTACTTGATGTTCTAGATACCAAGCCATATCTATGAATGGGATACGCTAGTACATCAAGGAGAACATTAGAAGCGGAGTGCTAAATGTCTCTCGGTCGATCATCCAGATTTTATTTCCTTGGCCTCGCTAAGATGAAATCTGAGAAGTGTTATCTTCCTTTGCATCTGCATCATCCATCATCATTCATCGTGGTAGCAAGTTGTGTTGCCAGGATCCTTGACACGGATATGGGTAAAACCTTGATGAACGTGGAAATGCTCAAGTTCTTGAGAGCACGCACAAGCGCTACGTGTTATCATCGGCACTAACTGGGTTTGCTCTCAGTTTCCTCGGCAATGCTATGACCTTTTCAAACAGTGAATTCACTCTCTATTGTTGGGTTCTTCCCCAGTTACCAGAATCATTCCCAGCATTTGCATTTTGTTCCCAGCTTGCACCGCCAATGTGCCATTCTACCATGGGTCTCTTCCATTTCCGGTGATAAGCAAATTCATCCATTACGTTGTCTTCAACAAGGTAATCCACATCATCCAAGTCCGAGTATGCCATTCTACCGACCCCCTCCAAACGATCGCTCGAGAATTGTCTTAGGCTGGTTTAAAGAGTCTCAATGATCTCTATATCAAAGGTAATTCTTTTTGCCACTTAAGGGGATATTTCTACGAGTCACCATCCCTAAGGTGCCTCGTTGTGGTATCATGGCAACTCAAACTCTCGCTACGTTGACAACCGTTCACCACCCTCTTAGGTGTGGAATTGTTGTCTACCTAGTGAACCCTTGTCATCTGTTCCACTCCATTCCTCTAGTCGTGTGCTCTGTACCTCAGCTTGCGAGATGTTTTTATAACTCACCCCGTGAGCTGATCCTAAGCTGTTTGATCTCCGAGAAGATCGATTCTTTTAGAGTTTCCTTTTCCTCTCTTTGTCAAGTTAGTTGGAGTTCTCAGAGCAAGACTTCGAGACAATGATGGTGATCGAATCAACGTTCATTTGAAGTGCAACCTGGATCGTGAAGATTATATTAGTTTTGTGCTTCCCTTTTATCTTACCCTACGCTTGAATCTCGGGACGAGATTCTTGTTTTAGTGGGGGTGAGTTGTCACATCCCTAGCTTCTAGCAATGCCCTGGGCTAGCTTCATGTGTGCATCATGTTTAAATTCAAATGAAATTTGAATTGGGGAATTTTCAAAGCCTCAGATTCCTTCTAAAAATGATCAAGATAAAATCGGTTCAAATAAATCCAAGAAAATGTTCCTGTTATCCTCTGGAAATATTGGCAAGAGGTAAAATCCAAACCAATATTTTTGGTGTCTCAGAAACATTTATTTTGGGCATTTGAATTAAATCAATAATTATTTGAATTGGATTTATATCTGCTATTAAATAAATATAGGTCCAATAATTCTGAAATATTTTTTGGAGCATTGTTTTAATTCTTTTAGCTCCTAAAAATATTGTCAGAAGCAAAATAAATTGAATTGGTTTCAAAACCAAATTCAAAACAAACCTGCAAAATAGAAAAACAGAGTTAAATAAGAGACAGAGCACTTACCTGGGCCTCCTCCCTGTGCAGCCCATCCAGCTGGCCGGCCCAGCCAGCAGGCGGCCCAGCCCGTCTCCCTCCTCTGTCGTCTTCGTCCCGACAGAGGGAGGGGAGTGTAGCCGGCGCGCGCGCGCGCCACCGCGCCACGCCACCTCTCTTCCTGCCTGCCTGCCCTCCCCTCCTCGCCTCGATGCCCTGGACGACGCCACGCCTCCCCCCTGCTCTCTCTCACTCGCCCTCGGCTCTTCCCTCCTCTCCCTCGCTCTCTCTCTCACGGCCGAACACCACCGTCGCCGCCGTTCGCCTTAGCAGCCGTCTCTGGCCACCCCTCGCTCCCCCGACTAGCTCAGAAGCTCCGCCACAACCCCCTCTTCCTCCCCACCGCTCCACGGGCCTCCGGAAGCCCTGCATCGCCGCCACGTCGCCGTTCCCCTCTTCGGGCTCCGACCATCATCGCCGTCGAATTCGCCGTCTCCAGCGCGTCCCCGAGCCCGCTTCGACGCCCACTGCAACCGCGGTGAGCTACGCCACCGTTTCCCCCTCTTCTCCCCCTCGTTCCCTCACCATAGCCTCCTCCCCACCACGGCCGAACCTCCGCCGTCGCCGAGCTCGCCGTCGACGCAGCTCCGGTGACCATTTGGTCACCCCGGCGAGTCCAACGAGTTCGTAAGGCTCCATAGAGCATCCCTAGCGCCTCGCTTCGCTCGCCTTCGAGCTCTAACCCCGTTTCCGTGCACGACCGAACTCCGGCGGCCGCAGCCGAGCTCGCCGCCGTCGACTCCGGCCACCTCAGGCACGGCCACCACCACCGTTCGACGCGCGGGAGCAAGGGCTCTCCAACGAGCCCAAGCACAGCCTCGCCCGTGCCCTGTAGCGCGATCCCGTTTCACGCTGCCGTCTCGGACCTCGCCGGCGTCATGTCGCCGGTGGGGTTTGACTTGTCCGACCTAGGGTTTGACCCCCCAGGGTCACTGACGCGTGGGCCCCGTCGGCCAGGTGGACATCATCAGCGCTAACCACTGTTAGTTAACCCCCTGACACTGACCAGTGGGCCCCAGCGCCACTAATTAGTAATTAGGATTAATTTAACCCTGTTTAACCCCTCTGTCACTGACGTGTGGGCCCCACACGTCAGGTTTGACCTCAGCCAGCCGCAGTTGACCACTGACGTCATGCTGACGTCGTGCTGGCGCAATAATTATATTTCTGGATTTAAATTAAATCAGGAAATTCCAGAAAATGTTTCAAACTTCAAAAATTCATAGAAATTAATCTGTAACTCCAAATGAAACAAATTATATATGAAAAATGATCAAAAAAATTCAAGGAATCCATCTGTACCATTTTCATGCATGTTAGAACAACTTATGCCTACTGTCTAGCACAAATCATATTAATGGCATTTAAACCTTCACATGTGGAGTTTGAATTTGAACCTAGGGTTCAAACCAACTTCATTTAACTTGCTGCTAGGTGCATTAGCCCAAAACACATTCATATTGCCATGTCATGAGCATGCATCATATTGTGCATTGCATTGATTGTATTTCTTCTCTGTTGCCGGTATCTATCCCCTCTCGGTAGACGCTGTACCGATGATGTGATCGTTGACACTGATGAAGACTCAATGTTATCTTCAGAAGTGCCAGGCAAGCAAAACCCCCTTGTTCATTCCGATACAATCCCACTCTCTCGCTCCTGCTCTCTTTTACTGCATTAGGACAACAACGATTCATCTGTTACCTGCTGCGGTAGCTGAACCCCTTTATCCTTTGCATGACCTGTCATTGCCACAGTAATTAGATGAAACCCACTAGCATGAGTAGGAGTTGTTTGAGCCCTGTTGTGCCTACTCATTCATGCTTGTTTGTCATGCCTGCTACTGCTTAGAGTTGAGTCAGGTCTGATTCATCGAGGATGAATCAGAGGTGCGTGAACATGTCCTACTGTGTGTGTGAGCTAAGTGTGTGAACACGATTTGGTAAAGGTAGCGGTGAGAGGCCATGTAGGAGTACATGGTGGGTTGTCTCATTGCAGCCGTCCTTAGGAACTGAGTTCTGTGTTTGTGATCCATGATTCAGCTACTACCACGCATTGGGCCCGAAACCAATGGACCCTCTCGGCTTCTTAATCACCCTTGTCCTCTGTCCAGGAGTTGCAAGTAGTTTCTGGTGTTTGTAGTATGCTGGAGGCCGTGCGCAGCGCTGACCGTAGGGGTGGGCTGTGATGCGGTAGGCACGTGGCACGGTGTACCGGGCGCCCGTTTGGTGTCTCGGGAACCCTGTTCACATCGTTTGGGGCTGTGAGCGAAACTCCGGCCGGATCTCCTCATGGATGGAACCCGAATAGGCGATAAACCTGGACTAGAGACTTGAGTGTTTAGGTAGGTCGTGGCCGACACCCTCGTTGGCCTTCCGCTTGAAGGTTGCCGAGTACATGTCGTGTAAACGGCGGTAAGTGGTGAGAGCGTGTGTGAAGAAGTACACCCCTGCAGGGTTAACATCATCTATTCGAATAGCCGTGTCCGCGGAAAAGGACTTCTGGGTTGCCTATATCAGTTCATAGACAAGTGAAAGTGGATACTCTAAAATACGCAAGATAAGTGTGAGTGCTATGGATGGCGTTCTCGTAGGGAGACGGGAGCGGATCCATAGTGGTGTATTGATATGGTGAATATGTGGACTCGTGTGCGCCACCTCAAAGAGTTACTTGCAGTCGTAGTTCAGGATAGCCACCGAGTCAAAGCTGGCCTGCTGCAGTTAAACTCCACCATCCCCTTTATTGATAATGATGCATATGTAGTTAGTTCTGATGTAAGTCTTGCTGGGTACATTTGTACTCACGTTTGCCTATTTTATGTTTTTGCAGAGAGACTTCGGTCTCGCTAGTAGTTCCACGTGGACTTCGACGTTTAGCTTGTTACCTCAGCTACGATCTTGTGCCCCCGGCAGGATCTGGTAGATAGTCAGGCTTCTAAGCCTTTTTCATTTGTAGATGTCTGTACTCAGACATGTTAGCTTCCGCATGTGTTTGATTTGTATGCTCTGAATGTTGGGTCATGAGACCCCTGTTTGTAATATCTCGCTCCTCGGAGCCTAATGAATACAATACTTGAGTCGTAGAGTCATGATGTGATGCCATGTTGTATTTGCACATATCGAGCATATTGTGTGTATGTTATTGAAATGCTTGGTATGTGTGGGATCTGACTATCTAGTTGTTTATCTTTAGTAGCCTCTCTTACCGGGAAATGTCTCCTAGTGTCTCCACCGAGCCATGGTAGCTTGCTACTGCTCCGGAACACTTAGGCTGGCCGGCATGTGTCCTTCTTCGTTCCTGTGTCTGTCCCTTCGGGGAAATGTCACGCGTTGAGTACCGGAGTCCTGCTAGCCCAGTGCTATAGCCCGGAACTTACTCGCTGATGACCGACACGTTCGATGTTGGGTCATGGATGCCTGTCCCTGTAAGTCTGTGCCACTTTGGGTTTACAACTAGCCATGTCAGCCCGGGCTCCTTTTTCATATGGATGCTAGCGACACTATCATATACGTGTGCCAAAAGGCGCAAACGGTCCCGGGCAAAGGTAAGGCGACACCCGTGGGAATACCGTGCGTGAGGCCGCAAAGTGATATGAGGTGTTATAGGCTAGATCGATGTGACATTGAGTCGGGGTCCTGACAATCAAGTCGCAAGTACTAGCTGACTTTGTCGCCGAATGGACGGAAGCCGAACTCCCTAAAGAGTACGGCGCATACTCTAACTAGATCATGCACTTCGACGGCTCTAAAATGCTGGCCGGATTGGGAGCAGGTGTAGTCCTGACGTCTCCCACCGGAGACACGGTCCAATACGTCCTCCAAATATTATACATGAACTCCAACAATGCAGCCGAATACAAGGCTCTATTGCACGATCTTCGGATGGCAGTCTCTATGGGCATTCAACGCCTAGAGGTGCGCGGGGATTCAAACCTCGCAATATCACAAATAAACGAAGACTTTGATGCCAAGGATCCATAAATGGCGGCCTACCGTAATGTCGTCCTTACAATGTCAGCTCGGTTCGAGGGGCTTGAATTCCACCATGTGGCTCGAGAAAACAATCAAGCGGCAGACGTCCTTGCCCACATCGGCGCTAAACGCGACCCTGCCCCACCTAACATATTCCTGGAAAGGCTGTTCAAGCCATCCGTGGTATGGGAAGGGGAGTCCGGAAATACCAACATGGATCCGAATACATCCCCAGATTCCGAACTATCAGATATAATCGGAGGCTCTACCACCGAAATAACATCTTCGGCCCACGAAATCATGGCTGTCATCGCCTTGTGGACTGAGCCTTTCTTGGCCTACCTAAATAGGCAGGAGCTCCCCGAAGACCAAAATGAAGCACGTTACATCGTCCGACGTTCTAAAGCTTACAAAGTCCATGAAGGGGAACTCTATAAGAAAAGTGCGACCGGAGTGCTCCAAAGGTGCATCTCCGAAGAGGAAGGGCGGCAGTTCTTGGTTGAAATCCATGACGGATTGGGCGGGCACCACGCCGCGGCTCAAGCACTAGTCAGCAAGGCCTTCCGTACAAGTTTCTATTAGCCGACGCCCCGAGCAGACGCACAGGACCTTGTCCAACATTGCGTCGGTTGCCAGCTCTTTGCCAATCAGAGTCATATGCCCCCTACCGCTCTCCAAACAATCCCCATAACTTGGCCCTTCGCGGTCTGGGGGCTGGATATGGTTGGACCCCTTAAAGGGGGAAGCCACAAGAAAAAAATACTTATTGGTCATGGTAGACAAGTTCACCAAATGGATAGAAGCCAAACCAGTCAAAACGGCCGAATTCGGACCAGTAATAGACTTTATATCCGGGGTCGTACACCGATACGGTGTCCCCCACAACATCATCACCGATAATGGCTCAAATTTCACAGTCGATGAAGTGAAACCTTGGTGCAGCAAAATGGGCATTAATCTCAACTATGCTTCCGTCTACCATCCTCAAACAAACGGTCAGGTCGAACGGGCAAACGATCTCATCATGAGCGGGATCAAACCCAGACTAGTGCGATCATTGACAGAGTCGGACACGCACTGGGTCGAGGAGCTCAACTCCGTACTCTGGGGGCTGCGGACCACGCTAAATCGCACCACCGGATATACACCATTTTTTATGGTGTACGGCACGGAAGCAGTACTACCCTGCGACATAATACATGATTCGCCATGTGTACGTATGTACGAAGAGAAGGAAGCCGAGTTAGATCGGTAGGACAACTTGGATGCCCTGGAAGAGGAGCACAAAATTGCAAAAGCCCGCTCCACATTCTATCAACAGCAGGCTCGACGATACCAAAGCAGAGAAGTACGGGCCAAAACTTTCAATATTGGCGAACTCGTTCTACGCCTACCAGAGAAGAAGAAGGACAAGCTCAAACCCAAGTGGGAAGGCCCCTTCGTCATTGACAAAGTTCTCACCGGAGGAGCACACCGCTTACGTAATGCATCAGATAACAGACTCGAGCCGAACCCATGGAACGCGGCCAGACTCTGGTGATTCTATGCCTAACGCTGAACTCAATGTTCGTCTCCATACTCCCTCCCTTTTATTTATGCTCCATCCCTTTTCCTTTGTCGATTTTTCTTCCTCTTCACACAAAGTATTTAATACAGTGCGGACTTCCGGATCACTCCGACTGCACTATGTGTGTAAGCAATACCTAGGGGCTTCCTATACGGAAGCTAAAAATAATTACTCTAATGGCTTTTCGCCCATCACATATGAATTTCTTTTTCCATATATGCCTTTTCTTCACCATTATATGCATCAATATGACTTAAGATGTGGCCAAGCTGGGTTGCCTGGCTCTTGTGTTTGTGCCCTACATTCCCGTTAATTCGGCTAGGGCATATGGGGATCACCTCTGTGATTGTTACTACCGGTTTAGCCGGATGTGTACCTTAGACTGGGTGAAGCCGAAAGCTAGTTTCCTTAAGAGAATATTCGGTCGGTGACCAAAAGATGTATTCGTTTATTACAACGTAAATCCCCAGAAGTCATGTATCATGCGCCATGGTTCGCAGTCCGGACATGTGCATTGTCACATGCTTACCCAGGGAAAGGAACCCCTAACGGAACTATTCTCCCTGGAAGATGTTTCTTACTATCCATGTAATATAACATAACTAGTTGGGTACTTGTCTGTTCAAGCATTTATGACCCCTACGCCTGGTTTCCATGCATACCCCGGTTTTGTATAACTGAGTGGGTATTCGGACACACCCCGGACTGTAGGATCTGGGGGCTGAAGCGAAAAGGTCCGCCATGACAAATGATTTTAATCCGGCTAGGGGCTACTTATGTCCATCGAATTACACAGTCATTTGGACTAACTATATTCCTCCTCTATACCATCCAACAGGCTATCTAGCTTACAATCCTGTTGAGAATACTTTGCGGCTAATGCCACCTGGTCATACACCAAACTCACGGGAATTTCTTGCCCATCTGGCCCTGCCGGTCCGACTTCAGCCATATGGTTCGGGTCCAGCTTGGTGTAGCACGTCTTCACCATAGCCCATGCTTCTCTTGCACCTTGCCGGCAGGCAGACATCTTCCACAATCGAAAGCGCCGCCGTGCTCCTTGAAGCATGTCCAAAAGCTCCCCCATGCCATTCGGCAGGAAGCTTGATGGCCACAAGGCCTGAGCAACGCCCTGCATCACCTGCCGAGCTCCCTCATGCAGTTGTGAGAGGTCTTGCAGTAAATCTCCTACAGATTCGGGCATCTTCTCCTCCGGGTGACCCGTTAACATTCCTACAAGCAAAACTCTTTCAATATACTTCCTCGCTGAATTATGCTACAGTTCATCCAGGCACTTACCATAAATGCCGCGGCAAAGCCTTTTGTTCTCCTTCACGAAGTCCGCTAGCTGCGCGTGGACGTCTTTCAATTCCATGTCTAGCCGAACATTGGCATCTTGAAGATTATTCTTCTCCTACTTCACTTGCGTAAGAATGTGCTCGCCAGCCTTTAGCTGCCTCTGGAGATGCGACTCGTCATCCCTTCCGCCCTCTGGATTCACCCCGGGGTTATCTACAGAATTTTCTGTTAAACTTGTCATACCAGCCACTTATTAACTAGTGCATTTTCGTACAATCAAGATAAATGTTACCAGATGAGGCCTTCTGGGATTCCTCTAGCTTGGAAACCGTGGCCCTCAGTTGGGTCTTGCACCCCTCCAGCTCCCTAGACAATTGCTCATTCTTATCTACAAGAACCTGCGCATAAATTGATCCTTAAAATGGTTGTTCCAACCGTTTCAAGTCTCAGGGGCTACTGCTATACATGCTTATCAAACTTTCTTACTCGTATATCTTTGGTATACTGGTCCGTCGCCCTGGCAAGCCCGCCTTGAGCAGCTCGGATGTACGCGTCTCCCGAATTGAAAGCATTAAATGCCTCTTCGGAAAATATGTTTTTGCGAAGCACGGCCCGTCGACGTCGGTGATTCATGGCGCTCTCTACTTTGGAACTCGTGGTAGAGAGCATATCTGCGTCCTCTGTCGGAGGACTATGCGGCATCGTCCCCACGTCCGCCTCCTCTCTCGAAGCCGGTTCTAGAATCCAGCTGGTGGAGGCGTGATTGGCAGGATCCCCGGATATAGTCCGGACACTCCTCTTCCTGCTAGGATGTAAGGGGCGCTGTTATACTTCAAATAACAATAATTACATGACAGGTTTTTTTCCTTACCTCTGTAGCAGCGTTTCGGCCCTAACCGCCTTCCTCTTGAGCCTACCCAATCCGGACGCCTGTGGTCGACGGATCCCTAGGGGCTCGGCCCTATACTCCGACCGTCGTCTCTGCAAAAACACGACACTTCAGGGGTAAGACATGACATCAGGAAGGAGTCCTCTTCGGAGGATAGCGTCTTCGGCTTGGCTTACGTGCAACATAGGTAGCAGTCCGGGATAATCGGCAGTAATAGCCACTGAGGCGCCATCACAGCTCGCCCGATAAAATATTCCGTTGACAAGTTCCACGGTCATATCCGGATCTTCTTCGAGTCCGGGATCCAGGGCCCTGTCGGGGTCCTCTGGCTGTGGGGAAGGGCTGGAGATTCCTTCTACGACCCACCTCAGTTCGTGCTCGGCAATATCGAGGTAGGTAATCTTAGCGAAGAATGCCACAATAAGTGAAGCGGGAAAATGAATGACGACTTACCCAATTTGGGGGATTGTACATGGAGAATCCGTCCAGCGGTTTGATGTGAAGGAAGTCTTCCTCTTCTCCTTTGTATAAATCGGACAGTATCCTTGCTAGAACAGTGGCAGAGTCCGGACCCTTACGGCCACAACGGTTGGCATCGTCTTCCCTGTTGAAATGCCACATGGGATTGCCCCGATATTGGAGCGGTTGCACTCCCCGCATTACGCATATTGCCATAACCTCGACTATCGTCAGTACGGATTTGGCCAGTAACTTTATCCTGCTCATCAGGAAGTGTATCTCCCTGGTGTCCTCCTCTTGGGGGCCTCGGGGGAGCCAGATTAGACGTGCCCTCGGCGGGGCGTTACTGAACCTGGGGAGACTTGTCCGGACTGGATCCGGAAGGGGAATGTCATCAATGTAGATTCACTCTGAAGGTCAGTTCTCTGGTGCCTTTTTGGGAGTGCCGGAAAGGTATCCGGTCTCGGTGATACGCCATACTTTGGCCCCGCCCACTTGACATAGGGACTCTCCCTGGTTGCGGGGGACAAGGCAGAACAACTTCTTCCATAACCCGAAGTGAGCTTCGCAGCCCAGAAATAGCTCACAAAGGGCGACATACCCTGCTATATGTAGTACGGAAGCTGGGGTAAAGTTGTGCAACTGGAGGCCGTAGAACTCCAGGAGCCCGCGAAGGAATGGGTGGATGGGAAACCCGACTCCCCTTAACAGATGCGGAATGAGGCATATTCGCTCCTCTAGAGACGGATTAGGAGATCTCTCCGCTTGTTCCCCGCCATTATAGGTGGCTATTCCGGCTCGGACGGGGACCATGAATGCCGGTGGGAGAAACCCTTGGGTTTGTAACTCTATCAAACGGCTATGAGGAACTGAACACTCTTCCCAGTCCCCCGGCTTGGGGCAAGGGGAGCGAGCAGAAGAGCTGCGACAACCGGCCATGTTGGAATGGTTTTTCCGGGGCGCTCTGTTGGATGCTTGCTCAAGGGGGAAGAGTGAGGTTTGGATCTGGGAATCCCCGTCTCTTCAAATAGACGGCTAGCCCGAAGGATCGGGGGTAGCAAATGCAAAAATGCCTCGACTCCTCGCATTCGCTCGACACGTGGAAATGGTCATTATTGAGGCACTGAAGCCGAGGAGTACAACATTGATGAGAAACCGGACACTGTTCGTCGTAATAGGTACACTGGAGTATTAGAAGGAGGAACCCGCCTTGCAATGCCGAAGACAAGACTACGCGTCGGACTCATTGTCATTGAAGCCTGGTTCAGGGGCTATTGAGGGAGTCTTGGATTAGTGGGTATCCGGACAGCCGGACTATACACATCGGTTGGACTATTAAAGCGTGAAGATACAAGACTCAAGACTCCGTCCGGTGTCTGGATGGGACTCTCTTTTGCATGGAAGACAAGCTTGGAGATTCGGATATTATATTTCCTTCCTTGTAACCGACTCCGTGTAAACCCTAGTCATCTCCGGTGTCTATATAAACCGGAGAGGTTGGTCCTTAGAAGGCCGATCACAATTACAATCATACCATCATAGGCTAGCTCTTAGGGTTTAGCCTCTACGACCTCGTGGTAGATCTACTCTTGTACTACTCATATCTTCAATATTAATCAAGCAGGAAGTAGGGTTTTACCTCCATCGAGAGGGCCCGAACCTGGGTAAACATTGTGTCCCTTGCTTCCTATTACCATCAGCCTAAGACGCACAGATCAGGACCCCTACCCGAGATCCGCCGGTTTTGACACCGACAGAGAATTCCGTCAGCAGCGTGAAGATGGTTTGATGAAGCTACCGACGTAGGGCTTCGCCTAAGCACTGCTACGATATGACCGAGGTGGATTATGGTGGAGGGGGGCACAACACATGGCTAAAGATCAATGATCAACTTGTGTGTCTTGGGGTGCCCCCCGCCCCCGTATATAAAGGAGCTAGGGGGAGGCAGCCGGCCAGGAGGAGGGCGCGGCAAGGGGGGAGTCCTACTCCCACCGGGAGTAGGACTCCTCCTTTCCTAGTAGGAGTAGGAGAAGGGGGAAGGAGGAGAGAGGGGAGGAAGGAAAGGGGGGCGCCACCCTCCTCCTTGTCCAATTCGGACTAGAGGGGGAGGGGGCGCGCGGCCCTGCCTTGGCTGCCCCTCCTCTTCTCCACTAAGGCCCATAAGGCCCATTATACTCCCCGGGGGGTTCCGGTAACCCCCTGGTACTCCAGTATATGCCCGAACTTGCCCGGAACACTTCCGACGTCCAAACATAGTCATCCAATATATCGATCTTTATGTCCCGACCATTTCGAGACTCCTCGTCATGTATGTGATCATATCCGGGACTCCAAACTACCTTCGGTACATCAAAACACATAAACTCATAATACTGATCATCACCGAACGTTAAGCGTGCGGACCATACGGGTTAGAGAACTATGTAGACATGACCGAGACACGTCTCCCGTCAATAACCAATAGCGGAACCTGGATGCTCATATTGGCTCCTACATATTCTACGAAGATCTTTATCGGTCAAACCACATAACAACATACACTGTTCCCTTTGTCATAGGTATGTTACTTGCCCGAGATTCGATCGTCGGTATCTCAATACCTAGCTCAATCTCGTTACCCGCAAGTCTCTTTACTCGTTCCGTAATGCATCATCCCACAAGTAACTCATTAGTCACATTGCTTGCAAGGCTTATAGTGATGTGTATTACCGAGAGGGCCCAGAGATACCTCTCCGACAATCGGAGTGACAAATCCTAATCTCGATCTATGCCAACTCAACAAGTACCATCGGAGACACCTATATAGCACCTTTATAATCACCCAGTTAAATTGTGACGTTTGGTAGTACACAAAGTGTTCCTCCGGTAATCAGGAGTTGCATAATCTCATGGTCATAGGAACATGTATAAGTTATGAAGAAAGCAATAGCAATAAACTTAAATGATCAAGTGCTAATCTAATGGAATGGGTCAAGTCAATCACATCATTCTCCTAATGATGTGATCCTGTTTATCAAATGACAACTCATGTCTATGGTTAGGAAACCATAACCATCTTTGATCAACGGGCTAGTCAAGTAGAGGCATACTAGTGACACTATATTGTCTATGTATTCACACATGTATTATGTTTCCGGTTAATACAATTCTAGCATGAATAATAAACATTTATCATGAAATAAGGAAATAAATAATAACTTTATTATTGCATCTAGGGCATATTTTCTTCAATTAACACCCAAAGATTACTAAGGTGTGATCATGTTTTGCTTGTGAGAGAAGTTTAGTCAACGGGTCTGCTAAATTCTAAGCCATATGTATTTTGCAAATTTTCTATGTCTACAATGCTCTGCATGGAGTTACTCTAGATAATTTCTCCCGCTTTTAATATGTATCGAGATTGAGACTCAGAGTCATCTGGATTGGTGTAAAGCTTACATCAATGTGACTCTTTAGGACAAACTCCTTATCACCTCCATAACCGAGAAATACTTCCTTAGTCCTCTTAGGTAACTAAGGATAACTTTGACTGCTATACAGTGATGCACTCCTGGATCACTATCGTACCCCCTTGCCAAACTCATAGCAAGGCATACAACTGCTCTGGTACATAGCATTGCATACTTTATAGAATCTATGACTGAGGCATAGGGAATGACTTTCATTCTCTTTCTATCTTTGGCCATGGTCGGGCTTTGAGTCTTACTCAACTTTACACCTTGTAATACAGGAAAGAACTCCTTCTTTGACTGATCCATTTTGAACTCTTTCAAAATCTTGCCAAGGTATGTACTCATTGAAAAATCTTATCAAGCGTCTTGATCTATCTCTATAGATCTTGATGCCCAATATGTAAGCAGCTTTACCGAGGTCTTTCTTTGAAAATCTACTTCCAAACTCTCCTTTATGCTTTCCAGAAAATTCTACATTATTTCTGATCAACAATGTCATTCACATATACTTATCAGAAAGGCTGTAGTGCTCCCACTCTCTTTCTTGTAAATACAGGCTTCATCGCAAGTCTATATAAAACTATATGCTTTGATCAACTCGTCAAAGCGTATATTCCAACTCCGAGATGCTTGCACCAGTCCACAGATGGACCGTTGGAGCTCGCACACTTTATTAGCACCTTTACCGAAAAAGGCTTTTGCCCCGCTTTATAAATAAAGCAACCACCAAGCACAAAGTCTACAAGGTATCATCCGACGCACACACACACAACACCACTGCACAAAGGTCCAACACAAATGCACAAACACCACACACAACATAGGATCCGCTGTGGGCACAGCACAACAAGCCCAAACACCACAACGGTGGCACAGACAACACACGGCGGCGGCGTCGAAGACGGAGAAGATCTAATCTGGCTCGGGTGGTGGTGGGAGAAGCGGCGGTGCCATGCGGAGAGCCATCGCGCGAAGCTGGGTGATGATGGAGGTGATGGCGTCTCTCTCCCTGGGGTGGCTAAGCGGCCGCCAAAGCTTTATGTAACCAGACCATTTGAACAAAGCATTAGTAGCGCGTCGAAGAGGTATACACTGAATCACAAGCTTATTCCTAATCCACAGCATCCAGGCAAGCACACCGATAGTCAGCCATCTAATGTGGCGGGACGAGGGTGGCAGTGCCTGGAGTTTGGCGAAAAGATCGGGGAAGTTGTTATGGTCCCAACTACCACCAACAATCTCGCGGAAACAGCTCCAGAGGAACTGCGTGGACAAGCAGGTGAAGAAGATATGGTTCGAATCCTCTTCAGGCCCATAGAGCGGGCAATGCCCATCGTCGGGGCCGTTGCGCTTCAGGACTTCCACCCCAGATGGAAGGCGGCTGCGAATCCATTGCCACAGGAATATCCTAATTTTCAAGGGGAGCCGGATCTCCCAAATGGCGGTAAGCGCCTCAGGGCCCGGAGTGGGGGCGATCGCCTTGTAGAGCGATGTAGTAGAGAAAAGCCCGGATGGCTCTAGACGCCATCTAGTGCGGTCATCGCCCGTCGGCTCTAGACGCCATCTAGTGTGGTCACCTTTAGGATTGACAAAACCTTCTGGTTGCATCATATACAACTCTCCTCAGAGATATCCATTTAAGGAGTGCATCTTTACATCCATTTGCCAAATTTCATAAAATATGGCAATTGCTAACATGATTTGGACAGACTTAAGCATCGCTATGGTTGAGAAACTCTCATTGTAGTCAGCATCTTGAACTTGTCGAAAACAATTTTGCGACTAGTCGAGCTTTGTAGATAGTAACACTACCATAAGCGTCCGTCTTCCTCTTGAAGATCATTTATTTTCTATAGCTTGCCGATCATCGAGCAAGTCCACCAATGTCCAAACTTTATTCTCATACATGGATCCCATCTCAGATTTCATGGCCTCAAGTCATTTCGCAGTATCTGGGCTCATTATCACTTCCTCATAGTTCGTAGGTTTATCATGGGCTAGTAACATGATTTCCAGAATAGGATTACTGTACCACTCTGGTGCGGACTGTACTCTGTTTGACCTACGAGGTTCGGTAGTAACTTGATCTAAAGTTTCATGGTCATCATCATTAGCTTCTTCACTAATTGGTGTAGGAATCACTGGAACTGATTTCTATGATGAACTACTTTCCAATTCGGGAGAAGGTACAATTACCTCATCAAGTTCTACTTTCCTCACACTCCTTTCGAGATAAACTCCTTCTCTAGAAAGGATCCATTCTTAGCAACGAATATCTTGCCTTCGGATCTGTGATAGAAGGTGTACCCAACAGTTTCTTTAGGGTATCCTATGAAGACACATTTCTCCGATTTGGGCTTGAGCTTATCAGGTTGAAGCTTTTTCACATAAGCATTGCAGCCCCAAACTTTAAGAAATGACAGCTTAGGTTTGTTGCCAAACCAAAATTCATACGGTGTCGTCTCAATGGATTTTGACGGTGCCCTGTTTAACGTGAATGCGGTTGTCTCTAATGTATAATCCCAAAACGATGGTGGTAAATCGGTAAGAGACATCATATATCGCACCATATCTAATAAAGTACGGTTACGATGTTCGGACACACATTACGTTGTAGTGTTCCAGGTGGCGTGAGCTGTGAAACTATTCCACATTGTTTTAGATGAAGGCCAAACTCGTAACTCAAATATTCACCTCCACGATCAGATCGTAGAAACTTTATTTTCTTGTTACAATGATTCTCCACTTCACTCTGAAATTCTTTGATCTTTTCAAATGTTTCGGACTTGTGTTTCATTAAGTAGATATACCCATATCTGCTCAAATCAACTGTGAATGTCAGAAAATAATGATACCTGCCATGAGCCTCAACACTCATCGGACCGCATACAATGATATGTATTATGTCCAATAAGTCATTAGCTCGTTCCATTGTTCCGGAGAACAGAGTTTTAGTCATCTTGCCCATAAGGCACGGTTCGCAACTATCAAATGATTCCAAAAGCCCGTCGGCATGGAGTTTCTTCATGCGCTTTACACCAATATGACCTAAACAGCAGTGCCACAAGTATGTTGCACTATCATTATCAACTTTGCATCTTTTGGCATCAATATTATGAATATAAGTGTCACTATGATCGAGATTCAATAAACCATCAACATTGGGTGTATGACCATAGAAGGTTTTATTCATGTAAATAGAATAACAATTATTCTATGTCTTAAATGAATAACCATATTGCAATAAACATGATCTAATCATATTCATGCTTTAACGCAAACACCAAATAACATTTATTTAGGTTCAACTCTAATCCCAAAAGTATAGGGGGTGTGCAATGATGATCATATCAATCTTGGAACCACTTCCAACATACATCATCACTTCACCCTCAACTAGTATCTATTTATTCTGCAACTCCTGTTTCGAGTTACTAATCTTAGCAACTGAACAAGTATCAAATACCCAGGGGTTACTACGAGCACTAGTAAGGTACACATCAATAACATGTATATCGAATATACCTTTGTTCACTTTCCATCCTTCTTATCCACCAAATTGTTGGGGAACGTAGTAATTTCAAAATTTTCCTACGCACACGCAAGATCATGGTGATGGCATAGCAACGAGAGGGGAGAGTATTGTCCACGTACCCTCGTAGACCGTAAGCGGAAGCGTTATGACAACGCGGTTGATGTAGTCGTACGTCTTCACGATTCGACCGATCCAAGCACCGAACATATGACACCTCCGAGTTCAGCACACATTCAGCTCGATGACGATCCCTGGGCTCCGATCCAGCAAAGCTTCAGGGATGAGTTCCGTCAGCACGACGGCGTGGTGACGATGATGATGTTCTACCAGTGCAGGGCTTCACCTAAACTCCGCGACGATATGACCAAGGTGGAATATGGTGGAGGGGGGCACTGCACACGGCTAAGGAACGATCTGTAGATCAACTTTTTGTGTCCATGGGGTGCCCCTTGCCTCAGTATATAAAGGATGGAGGAGGAGGAGGCCGGCCAAGGCAATAGGTGCGGCCAGGATGTGGAGTCCTACTAGGACTCCAAGTCCTAGTAGGAGTCCACCAAGAAGGGAGGAAGGGAGAAGGAAGTGGAGGAGAAGGAAAGGTGGCCGGCCCCCTTTTCCCTAGTCCAATTCGGACTAGAGGGGAGGGGGGGCGCAGCAGCCCCTTGGCCCTTTCTCCTCTTCCCACTAAAGCCCATCAAGGCCCATTGCTTCTCCCGTAACTACCCGGTACTCCGAAAAATACCCGAATCACTCGGAACCTTTCCGAACTCCGAATATAGTCGTCCAATATATCGATCTTTACATCTCGACCATTTCGAGACTCCTCGTCATGTCCCCGATCTCATCCGAGACTCCAAACTCCTTCGGTACATCAAAACTTATAAACTCATAATAAAACTGTCATCGTAACGTTAAGCGTGCAGACCCTACGGGTTCGAGAACTATGTAGACATGACCTAGAACTATTCTCGGTCAATAACCAATAGCGGAACCTGGATGCCCATATTGGTTCCTACATATTCTACGAAGATCTTTATCGGTCAAACCGCATAACAACATACGTTGTTCCCTTTGTCATCGGTATGTTTACTTGCCCGAGATTTGATCGTCGGTATCCAATACCTAGTTCAATCTCGTTACCGACAAGTCTCTTTACTCGTTCCGTAATGCATTATCCCGTAACCAACTCATTTGGTCACATTGCTTGCAAGGCTTATAATGATGTGCATTACCGAGAGGGCCCAGAGATACCTCTCCTACAATCGGAGTGACAAAACCTAATCTCGAAATACGCCAACTCAACATGTACCTTCGGAGACACCTGTAGTACTCCTTTATAATCACCCAGTTACGTTGTGACGTTTGGTAGTACCCAAAGTGTTCCTCCGGTAAACGGGAATTGCATAATTCTCATAGTTACAGGAACATGTATAAGTCATGAAGAAAGCAATAGCAACATACTAAACGATCAAGTGCTAGGCTAACGGAATGGGTCATGTCAATCACATCATTCTCCTAATGATGTGATCCCATTAATCAAAGGCCAACACATGTCTATGGTTAGGAAACATAACCATCTTTGATTAATGAGCTAGTCAAGTAGAGGCATACTAGTGACTATATGTTTGTCTATGTATTCACACATGTATCATGTTTCCGGTTAATACAATTCTAGCATGAATAATAAACATTTATCATGAAATAAGGAAATAAATAATAACTTTATTATTGCCTCTAGGGCATATTTCCTTCAGTCTCCCACTTGCACTAGAGTCAATAATCTAGTTCACATCGCTATGTGATTTAACACCAATATTCACATCTGCATGTGATTAATACCCATAGTTCACATCATCATGTGATCAACACCCAAAGGGTTTACTAGAGTCAATAATCTAGTTCACATCGCTATGTTATTAACACCCAAAAGAGTACTAAGGTATGATCATGTTTTGCTCGTGAGAGAAGTTTAGTCTACGGGTCTGTCACATTCAGAGCCGTATGTATTTTGCAAATATTCTATGTCTACAATGCTCTGCATGGAGCTACTCTAGCTAATTGCTCCCACTTTCAATATGTATCCAAATTGAGACTTAGAGTCATCTGGATCGGTGTAAAAACTTGCATCGATGTAACTCTTTACGACGAACTCTTTTATCACCTCCATAATCGAGAAACATATCCTTATTCTACTAAGGATAATTTTGACCAATGTCCAGTGATCTACTCCTAGATCACTATTGTACTCCCTTGCCAACAGGGCAGAGTATACAATAGGTCTGGTCCATAGCATGGCATACTTTTATAGAACATATGACTGATGCATAGGGAATGACTTCCATTCTCTTTCTATTTTCTGCTGTGGTTGGGTCTTGAGTCTTACTCAATTTCACACCTTTGCAACATATGCAGGAACTCTTTCTTTGACTGTTCCATTTTGAACTATTTCAAAATCTTGACAAGGTATGTACTTATTGAAAAACTTATCAAGCGTCTTGATCTATCTCAATAGATCTTGATGCTCAATATGTAAGCATCTTCACCGAGGTCTTTCATTGAAAAACCTTTTATTCAAGTATCCTTTTATGCTATCCAGAAATTCTATATCATTTCTAATCAACAATATGTCTTGCACATATAATATTAGAAATGCTACATAGCTCCCACTCACTTTCTTGTAAATACAGGCCTTTCCAAAAGTCTGTATAAAACCATATGCTTTGATCAACTCATCAAAGCGTATATTCCAACTCCGAGATGCTTGCACCAGTCCATTGATGGATTGCTGGAGCTTGCACACTTTGTTAGCATCTTTAGGATTGACAAAACCTTCTGGTTGCATCATATGCAACTCTTCTTTAATAAATCCATTAAGGAATGCAGTTTTGACATCCATTTACCAGATTTCATAAAATGTGGCAATTGCTAACATGATTCGGACAGACTTAAGCATCGTTACGAGTGAGAAAATCTCATCGTATTCAACACCTTGAACTTGTCGAAAAACTTTTGCAAAAAGTTGAGCTTTGTAGATAGTAACACTACTATCAGTGTCCGTCTTCCTCTTGAAGATCCATTTATTTAACATGGCTTGCTGATCATTGAGCAAGTCAATCAAAGTCCATACTTTGTTCTCATACATGGATCATATCTTAGATTTTATGGCCTCAAGCCATTTCGTGGAATCTGGGCTCATCATCGCTTCCTCATAGTTCGTAGGTTCATCATGGTCTAGTAACATGACTTCCAGAACATGATTACCGTACCACTCTGGTGCGGATCTTACTCTGGAAGACCTACAAGGTTTGGCAGCAACTTGATCTGAAGTTTCATGATCATCATCATTAACTTCCTCACTAATTGGTGTAGTAATCACTGGAACTGATTTCTGTGATGAACAACTTTCCAATAAGGGAGAAGGTACAATTACCTCATCAAGTTCTACTTTCCTCCCACTCACTTCTTTCGAGAGAAACTTCTTCTCTAGAAAGGATCCATCTTAGCAACGAATAACTTGCCTTCGGATCTGTGATAGAAGGTGTACCCAATAGTTACCTTTGGGTATTCTATGAAGACGCACTTCTCCGATTGGGGTTCGAGCTTATCAGGTTGAAAACCTTTTTCATATAAGCATCGCAACTCCAAGCTTTAAGAAACGACAGCTTAGGTTTACTGCTAAACCATAGTTCATACGGTGTCGTCTCAACGGATTTAGATGGTGCCCTATTAAACGTGAATGCAGTTGTCTCTAATGCATAACCCCAAAACAATAATGGTAAATCAGTAAGAGACATCATAGATCGCACCATATCCAATAAAGTGCGGTTACGACGTTCGGACACACCATAACGTTGTGGTGTTCCAGGTGGCGTGAGCTGTGAAACTATTCCACATTGTTTTAGTTGAAGACCAAACTCGTAACTCAAATATTCGTCTCCGCGATTAGATCGCAGAAACTTTATTTTCTTGTTACGATGATTTTTCCACTTCACTCTGAAATTCTTTGAACCTTTCAACTATTTCAGACTTATGTTTCATCAAGTAGATATACCCATATCTGCTCAAATCATCTGTGAAGGTCAGAAAATAACGATACCCGCTGCGAGCCTTAACACTCATCGGATCGCATACATCAGTATATATTATTTCCAATAAGTCAGTTGCTCGCTCCACCGTTCCGGAGAACGGAGTCTTAGTCATCTTGCCCATGAGGCATGGTTCGCAAGCATCAGGTGATTCATAATCAAGTGATTCCAAAATCCCATGGAGTTTCTTCATGCGCTTTACACCAATATGACCAAAACGGCAGTGCCACAAATAAGTTGCACTATCATTACTAACTTTGCATCTTTTGGTTTCAATATTATGAATATGTGTATCACTACGATCGAGATCCAACAAACTATTTTCATTGGGTGTATGACCATCGAAGGTTTTATTCATGTAAACAGAACAACAATTATTCTCTGACTTTAAATGAATAACCGTATTGCAATAAACATGATAAAATCATATTCATGCTCAATGCAAACGCCAAATAACATTTATTTAGGTTTAACACTAATCCCAAAAGTATAGGGAGTGTGCGATGATGATCATATCAATCTTGGAACTACTTCCAACACTCATCGTCACTTCCCCTTCAACTAGTCTCTGTTTATTCTGTAACTCCTGTTTCATGTTACTAATCTTAGTAACCGAACAAGTATCAAATACTCAGGGGCTACTATAAACACTAGTAAGGTACACATCAATAACATGTATATCAAATATACCCTTGTTCACTTTGCCATCCTTCTTATCCACCAAATATTCAAGGCATTTCCGCTTCTAGTGACCATTTCCTTTGCAATATAATCACTCAGTTTCAGGCTTTGGTCCAGCTTTGGGCTTCTTCGCGGGAGTGAAAACTTGCTTGCCATTCTGCTTGAAGTTCCCTTTCTTTCCCTTGGCCCTTTTCTTGAAACTAGTGGTCTTGTCAATCATCAACACTTGATGCTCTTTCTTGATTTCTACCTTCGTCGACTTCAGCATCACGAAGAGCTCGGGAATCGTTTTCGTCATCCCTTGCATTATCGTTCATCACGAAGTTCTACTAACTTGGTGGTGGTGACTAGAGAATTCTGTCAATCACTATCTTATCTGGAAGATTAACTCCCACTTGATTCAAGCGATTGTAGTACCCAGACAATCTGAGCACATGCTCACTAGTTGAGCGATTCTCCTCCATCTTTTAGCTATAGAACTTGTTGGAGACTTCATATCTCTCAACTCGGGTATTTGCTTGAAATATTAACTTCAACTCCTGGAACATCTCATATGGTCCATGACGTTCAAAACGTTTTTGAAGTCCCGATTCTAAGCCATAAAGCATGGTGCACAAAACTATCAAGTAGTCATCATATTGAGCTAGCCAAACGTTCATAACGTCTGCATCTGCTCCTGCAATAGGTATGTCACCTAGCGGTGCATTAAGGACATAATTCTTCTGTGCAGCAATGAGGATAAACCTCAGATCACGGATCCAATCCGCATCATTGCTACTAACATCTTTCAACACAATTTTCTCTAGGAACATATCAAAATAAACATATGAAAGCAACAACACAAGCTATTGATCTATAACATAATTTGCAAAATACTACCAGGACTAAGTTCATGATAAATTTAAGTTCAATTAATCATATTACTTAAGAACTCCCACTTAGACAGACATCTCTCTAGTCATCTAAGTGATCACGTGATCCAAATCAACTAAACCATGACCGATCATCACGTGAGATGGAGTAGTTTTCAATGGTGAACATCACTATGTTGATCATATCTACTATATGATTCACGCTCGACCTTTCGGTCTCCGTGTTCCGAGGCCATATCTGCATATGCTAGGCTCGTCAAGTTTAACCTGAGTATTCTGCGTGTGCAAAACTGGCTTGCACCCGTTGTAGATGGACGTAGAGCTTATCACACCCGATCATCACGTGGTGTCTGGGCATGACGAACTTTGGCAACGGTGCATACTCAGGGAGAACACTTCTAGATAATTTTTAGTGAGAGATCATCTTAAAATGCTACCGTCAATCAAAGCAAGATAAGATGCATAAAGGATAAACATCACATGCAATCAATATAAGTGATATGATATGGCCATCATCATCTTGTGCTTGTGATCTCCATCTCCGAAGCACCGTCGTGATCACCATCGTCACCGGCGCGACACCTTGATCTCCATCGCAGCATCGTTGTCGTTTATGCCATCTATTGCTTCTACGACTATCGCTACTGCTTAGTGATAAAGTAAAGCAATTACAGGGCGTTTGCATTTCATACAATAAAGCGACAACCATATGGCTCCTGCCAGTTACCGATAACTTCGGTTACAAAACACGATCATGTCATACAATAAAATATAGAATCACATCTTGACCATATCACATCACAACATGCCCTGCAAAAACAAGTTAGACGTCCTCTACTTTGTTGTTGCAAATTTTACGTGGCTGCTACGGGCTTAGCAAGAACCATTCTTACCTACGCATCAAAACCACAACGATAGTTCGTCAAGTTGGTGCTGTTTTAATCTTTGCAAGGACCGGGCGTAGCCACAGTCGATTCAGCTAAAGTGAGAGAGACAGACACCCGCCAACCACCTTTAAGCACGAGTGCTCATAACGGTGAAACCAGTCTCGCGTAAGCGTACGCGTAATGTCGGTCCGTGCCGCTTCATCTCACAATACCGCCGAACCAAAGTATGACATGCTGGTAAGCAGTATGACTTGTATCGCCCACAACTCACTTGTGTTCTACTCGTGCATATGACATCTACGCATAAAACCTAGGCTCGGATGCCACTGTTGGGGAACGTAGTAATTTCAAAATTTTCCTACGCACACGCAAGATCATGGTGATGGCATAGCAACGAGAGGGGAGAGTATTGTCCATGTACCCTCGTAGACCGTAAGCGGAAGCATTATGACAACGCGGTTGATGTAGTCGTACGTCTTCACGATTCGACCGATCCAAGAACCGAACGTACGGCACCTCCGAGTTCAGCACACGTTCAGCTCGATGATGATCCCCGGGCTCCGATCCAGCAAAGCTTCGGGGATGAGTTCCGTCAGCACGACGGCGTGGTGATGATGATGATGTTCTACCGGCGCAGGGCTTCTCCTAAACTCCGCGACGATATGACCGAGGTGGAATATGGTGGAGGGGGGCACCGCACACGGCTAAGGAACGATCTGTAGATCAACTTTTTGTGTCCATGGGGTGCCCCTTGCCTCATTATATAAAGGATGGAGGAGGAGGAGGCCGGCCAAGGCAATAGGTGCGGCCAGGATGTGGAGTCCTACTAGGACTCCAATTCCTAGTAGGAGTCCACCAAGAAGGGAGGAAGGGAGAAGGAAAGGTGGCCGGCCCCCTTTTCCCTAGTCCAATTCGGACTAGAGGGGAGGGGGGGCGCAGCAGCCCCTTGGCCCTTTCTCCTCTGCCCACTAAAGCCCATCAAGGCCCATTGCTTCTCCCGTAACTACCCAGTACTCCAAAAAATACCCGAATCACTCGGAACCTTTCCGAACTCCGAATATAGTCGTCCAATATATCGATCTTTACGTCTCGACCATTTCGAGACTCCTCGTCATGTCCCCGATCTCATCCGAGACTCCAAACTCCTTCGGTACATCAAAACTTATAAACTCATAATAAAATTGTCATCGTAACGTTAAGCGTGAGGACCCTATGGGTTCGAGAACTATGTAGACATGACCTAGAACTATTCTCGGTCAATAACCAATAGCGGAACCTGGATGCCCATATTGGTTCCTACATATTCTACGAAGATCTTTATCGGTCAAACCGCATAACAACATACGTTGTTCCCTTTGTCATCGGTATGTTTACTTGCCCGAGATTTGATCGTCGGTATCCAATACCTAGTTCAATCTCGTTACCGGCAAGTCTCTTTACTCGTTCCGTAATGCATTATCGCGTAACCAACTCATTTGGTCACATTGCTTGCAAGGCTTATAATGATGTGCATTACCGAGAGGGCCCAGAGATACCTCTCCGACAATCGGAGTGACAAAACCTGATCTCGAAATACGCCAACTCAACATGTACCTTCGGAGACACCTGTAGTACTCCTTTATAATCACCCAGTTACGTTGTGACATTTGGTAGTACCCAAAGTGTTCCTCCGGCAAAAGGGGAATTGCATAATTCTCATAGTTACAGGAACATGTATAAGTCATGAAGAAAGCAATAGCAACATACTAAACGATCAAGTGCTAGGCTAACGGAATGGGTCATGTCAATCACATCATTCTCCTAATGTGTGATCCCATTAATCAAATGCCAACACATGTCTATGGTTAGGAAACATAACCATCTTTGATTAATGAGCTAGTCAAGTAGAGGCATACTAGTGACTATATGTTTGTCTATGTATTCACACATGTATCATGTTTCCGGTTAATACAATTCTAGCATGAATAGTAAACATTTATCATGAAATAAGGAAATAAATAATAACTTTATTATTGCCTCTAGGGCATATTTCCTTCACAAATATTTGGGGTAACTCCGCTTCTAGTGACCATTTCCTTTGTAGTAGAAGCACTTAGTTTCAGGCTTAGGTCCAACTTTGGGCTTCTTCACGGGTGTGACAACTTGCTTGCCATTCTTCTTGAAGTTCCCTTTCTTTCCCTTTGCCCTTTTCTTGAAACTAGTGATCTTGTTTAATCATCAACACTTGATGCTTTTTCTTGATTTCTACCTTTGTTGATTTCAGCATCACGAAGATCTCAGGAATCGCTTTTGTCATCCCTTGCATATTATAGTTCATCACGAAGTTCCAGTAACTTGGTGATGGTGACTAGAGAACTCTGCCAATCACTATCTTATCTGGAAGATTAACTCCCACTTGATTCAAGCGATTGTAGTACCCAGACATTCTGAGCACATGCTCACTAGCTGAGCTATTCTCCTCCATCCTTTTAGGTGAAGTACTTGTCAGAGGTCTCATACCTCTCGACATGGGCATGAGTCTGAAATACCCATTTCAGCTCTTGGAACATCTCATATGCTCTGTGATGTTCAAAAACGTTTTTGAATTCCCGGTTCTAAGCCGTAAAGCATGGTGCACTAAACTATCAAGTAGTTATCATATTGAGCTAGCCAAACATTCATAACGTCTGCATCTGCTCCTGCAATAGGTTTGTCACCTAGCGGTGCATCAAGGACATAATTCTCCTGTGCAGCAAATGAGGATAAACCTTAGATCACGGATCCAGTCCGCATCATTGCTACTATCATCTTTCAACTTAGTTTTCTCTAGGAACATATAAAAAACATAGGGAAGCTACAACGCGAGCTATTGGTCTACGACATAATTTGCAAAATACTATCAGGACTAAGTTCATGATAAATTGAAGTTCAATTAATCATGATACTTAATAGCTTCCACTTAGATACACATCCCTCTAGTCATCTAAATGATCACGTGATCCAAATCAACTAAACCATGTCCGATCATCACGTGAGATGGAGTAGTTTTCAATGGTGATAATCTCTATGTTGATCATATCTACTATATGATTCACATTCGACCTCTCGATCTCAGTGTTCCGAGGCCATGTCTGCATATGCTAGGCTCGTCAAGTTTAACCCGAGTATTCTGCACGTGCAAAACTGGCTTGCACCTGTTGTATGTGAACATAGAGCTTATCACACCCGATCATCACGTGGTGTCTCGGCACGACGAACTGTAGCAATGGTGCATACTCAGGGAGAACACTTGTACCTTGAAATTTAGTGAGGGATCATCTTATAATGCTACCACCGTACTAAGGAAAATAAGATGCATAAAAGATAAACATCACATGCAATCAAAATATGTGACATGATATGGCCATCATAATCTTGTGCCTTTGATCTCCATCATGGAAGCACCATCATGATCTCCATCGTCACTGGCTTGACACCTTGATCTCCATCATAGCATCGTTGTCGTCTCACCAACTATTACTTCTACGACTATTGCTACCGCATAGTGATAAAGTAAAGCAATTACATGGCGATTGCATTTTATACAATAAAGCGACAACCATATGGCTCCTGCCAGTCGCCGATAACTCTGTTACAAAACATGATCATCTCATACAACAATTTATAGCACATCATGCCTTGACCATATCACATCACAACAAGCCCTGCAAAAACAAGTTAAATGTCCTCTACTTTGTTGTTGCAAGTTTTACATGGCTGCTACGGGCTTCTAGCAAGAACCGTTCTTACCTATGCATCAAAACCACAACGATTTTTCGTCAAGTGTGATGTTTTAACCTTCAACAAGGACCGGACGTAGTCAAACTCGATTCAGCTAAAGTTGGAGAAACAGATACCCGCCAGCCACCTGTGTGCAAAGCACGTCGGTAGAACCAGTCTCATCAATGCGGTCATGTAATGTCGGTCCGGTCCGCTTCATCCAACAATACCACCGAATCAAAGTAAGACGTTGTTGGTAAGCAGTATGACTATTATCGCCCACAACTCTTTGTGTTCTACTCATGCATATCATCTACGCATAAACCTGGCTCGGATGCCACTATTGGGGAATGTAGCATGAAATTTCAAAATTTTCCTACAATCACGCAAGATCTATCTAGGAGATGCATAGCAACAAGAGGGGGAGAGTGTGTCCACGTACCCTCGTAGACCGAAAGTGGAAGCGTTACTTAACGCAGTTGATGTAGTTCAACGTCTTCACGATCCAACTGATCCAAGTACCGAACGTACGGCACCTCCGTGTTCAACAAACATTCAGCTCGATGACGTCCCTCGAACTCTTGATCCAGTAGAGGGTCGAGGGAGAGTTCCGTCAGCACTACGACGATATGACCATGGTGTTAAACTGTTGAGGGGGGCACCAAACACGGATAAGTGATTGTCTGTTGTGCTTTGGGGTGCCCCTGGCCACATATATAAAGGTGGGAGGGAGAGAGGCCAGCGTCCAGGAGGGGCGTGCCAAGGGGGGAGTCCGACTTGGACTCCTAGTCCAAGTAGGATTCCCCCCCCTGTCGGTGTCAAAACCGGCGGATCTCGGGTAGGGGGCCCCGAACTGTGCGTCTAAGGCTAATGGTAACAGGAGGCGGGGGACACGATGTTTACCCAGGTTCGGGCCCTCTCTATGGAGGTAATTCCCTACTTCCTACTTGTTGATCTTAATGATATGAGTATTACAAGAGTTGATCTACCACGAGATCGTAGAGGCTAAACCATAGAAGCTAGCCTATGATTATGATTGTTCTTGTCCTACAGACTAAACCCTCCGGTTTATATAGACAACGGAGGGGGCTAGGGTTACATAGAGTCGATTACAGAGAAGAGAATCTACATATCCAAATTGCCGAGCTTGCCTTCCACGCCAAGGAGAGTCCCACCCGGACACGGGACAAAGTCTTCTATCTTGTATCTTCATAGTCCATCAGACCGGCCAATGTATATAGTCCGGCTATCCGAGGACCCCCTAATCCAGGACTCCCTCAGTAGCCCCTGAACTAGGCTTCAATGACGATGATTTTGGTGCGCATATTGTCTTCGGCATTGCAAGGCGGGTTCCTTCTCCGAATACTCCAAAGTAGATCTTGAACACAAGAATCTTGTCCGGCTCTGCAAAAAAAATTCCACGTACCACCGTAGAGGTATAATATTCCACGGGTCTAATCTGCTGACAACTTATCCATAGCGAGACATCACGCCGCGGCCCGGTTATTATTCAAACCATTTTTCCAACCTTCCACTACGCGTTTCGCGAGTCAGCTTCATTGGCACGTCTTGTCAATGCAGAGATCGTGTCCCCTTATTACGGGATTCTCATCAATACGGGCGTGGGTAACCCAACCGCTCCATTAGTATGATTCCTTGGATTAGGCAAGTTCCAAACGGCTGCGTAGAGGACGCTTGACATTCATCCCCTTTATAAAGAGGTCAAGACCTATCCTTTTCTTTCCACGCTTATTCCTTCCCTTCTCCCACCTCGAGTTCCAATACCCAAGGCTCAGTCCAAGCGCTTTGGACCTCCAACCATGTCAGAATCCATCCTTCAAGGCCGGTGGATGGCCTCTCTGTCACAGAGGAGGACATCACGAAGCTTAGGGAGGCTAGGTACTTGACCGCCGAAATCCTTCACAGGCTTCCTGCTCAATGATAGGTTATCCCTGCTCCCAAACCCAATGAGAGTCTTGTATTCATCGCTCACTTCCTCCGAGGGCTAGACTTTGGTCTTCATCCCTTTGTTAGATGGCTCATGTTCTATTACGGGCTAGATTTCCATGATCTAGCTCGAGATTCCTTCCTTCACATCTCGATGTTCATCATCGTGTGTGAGGCCTTCCTCCGTATTACCCCACACTTCAGCTTATGGCTCAAGACCTTCAATGTGAAGCCAAAGATAATCAACGGGCGGCACACGGAGTGCGGAGGTGCTACAATAAGAAAAGGTGCCGATGTTTTATGGCGAAAGGGTGCCTTCCCGGAAGTTTCCGACCTATGGCAACGGGAGTGGTTTTATATCACAGCACCCCGAGGTACAAAGTGGGTTGCCACCCCTGCCTTCCGCTCTGGTCCTCTGCCACAGCTTGCATCATGGGTCAACAAGGGGCTGGACTGGGGATCGGTTGATGATGTGCGGACATTGCAAAGCCGCATGCAGGATCTCATCAAGAAGGACATCAGTCTTGTCAAAATAATCCAAGTAATGCTAGTTTGTCGGGTCCTGCCATGCCAGCGACAACCTCTCCGTATGTGGGAGTTCAATCCGGAAGGACCGTGAACCGTTCAACACTTCTTCGGCATGACGCTCAAAGGGATGTATCAATTATTCTTCGGATCACGAATAAAGTGTCCGGACAGAACAAAGGATGCAGGCCTCGATTGCAACCATCCAGATACCCCGATAAGCGTTCCACAACCGAACATGATGTCGTTATATTTATCACAACATAATTCTAAAAAACCATCCTCGACCAGGGCTGGATAAAAAAGGCGGAGAGGATCAGGTGTTCGGCCCCTCTTCCCAAAGATTTGGCGGATCCTGTGCTAACCAGGATGCTGGCTCGTGCATCTTATCAAGTGCCATCGGGGAAGTACAAGGAGAGGAGTGGGGAGGCCGAAAGCGAACTTCACACTGGAGGTACGTTACGCACCGTATCTGAGGAAATTGGAACTCCCATGTCGGAGGATGAACAGAAGGAGAATCTAGTATCCCCTCCCCCCACGGGAAGAAAAGGGCCGCCCCCAAAGACTTGAAAGTAGAGGTCTCCAAACGAGTGAAGAAACCCTTATCAAGGGGCCCTGCCCCCGGAGGGCAACATTGCTGCATAGTGCCCACAAGGGGGCCAGCCATTAACCGAGCCGTAAGTGAACAAAGGTGCTTTGTAAGCATACCCCATTCTTTTCCTGAGAATAACGACTGAGATGTATGCTTTGTAGTTCGGCCTATAGCCTCCCTCAGCAAACTTCGTCCTCAGGGGATCTTCTTCCGGAGATGATGGAGAGCGAAACTCCTCCTCCTACTTCCCTGCCTCATAAGGCGGACGACCCTAAGGTGTCATCCCGGAGGATATCTCCCGATCCGCAAAGGCCATAAGGTGACTCTTCGCCCGCCCGAGGTCCGGGGTGTTCGGCTCCTAGAGAGACCAACAGAAAAAAGCCTCGGACTGTCTGATATACAGCCCGACACATTGACGGGTCTTCTGCGGCAAGCGCCTATCTCAGAGGCACATCATACCTTAATAGGTACGATAGTTGAGAGAATTTCGTCCGCAAAAAGCGGGTTGAATGAAGCTTTTACGAGCCTGCTAAGAGGCTTTGAGGTATGCAATGTGATATTTTTTGATTGTACCATAAACGCAAGGTGCACTGTGTATAGATAGTAGCCCCTGAGACTCTGGTTGCCATCCAAACGGGGCGATCAGAGGATCAAAAATAGAAATAATCTCAGGTAATGATTTTGACAATTTTGTACACAGGCGGCTACAGCCCCGGCAGCTGCCTGGGCTGCCAAATTTTCCGAACTGAAGCGGCAACTTGATTTGGCAGATGATGACATCACGCTCATGGATAAACGGCTTGATGAGGCACAGGTATGTATATTTCGGCAGTCAGTGAGTATAAATAAGAGCATGGTGCTGGGATTTATAGTATGTACAGACTGCAGATGGTGTTGCTGTCGTCGAGACTCTTTGGGCTGAGCTTGCCCGGGCCAAGGAGCAAGCCAGGATAAACAACGTGGCTGCCGAGAAGGCGGCTGGTGAATTGAAAGCCAAACAGGCTACTCATCGCCAGAGTGAGGATAAAATAGCCAACATGGCTCTTAAGCTAAAGGATGCCGCTAGCCGATATGAGCTTCTCAAAAGGGAAAACCAAGCGAGAACAGCTGACCTAGAGAAGGCCTTACAAGTGGCAAAGGAAACTCGATCTGAGATCAGAGTGGCTCATGAGGAGCTCCAGCAAGCCTGCGAGATCGCGACTGGGAAGCCCTTTTTATTGTGAACTAAATTCGGCGATCCGAAGTATGCCCCTCTTGATCAAACGTGGAGTTCTCCAGACGCATACTTGGAGTTGTCAAAGAGTGTTACCGATGCGACGCAGTTTTTCCAAGACCAAGAAGATCATGAAGCAGAAAAACTGTTCTAGTCGCAGTTCAGCATGCCAAGGTGCCCGCTGCTATTGAACGAGCAGATGGCCGAATGGGCCGAGCTCCATAGGTTATCTGGACTTGCCATGAAGGCTGTCGTGGACCGCCTGTGGCTGGAGGAACCAAGTCCGAATAGTTATTTTGGTTTGGTGCAACAATTTATTCGTGCCGTGCCGCATATCAGATGCTGTCAAGCGGTCGGCGTGCGTAGAAGGTGCGGATGGCCCTTGCCCGTGTTAATACGTACTGGCGGAGGATGGAGGCCACCAATATTGTAATAAGGGGTCCACCCGGGGGCCAGGACCTGCCAGAGCACTATTTCGAAGAGGTCTTAGAGGGTGCCCTCTTAATAGGGGCGCAGTGCTCAAAGGATGTCATGTTTGAGTGACATGTATTAGTGTTGAAAAAACAATGCTTTTGATAATAAAGGCTATATTTATACTTTTGCCCGTAAAGTATTTTATTGCCTCATGTGCGGCCGTTTGTGTATATATGTATATAACCTGAAAGTTTGCATTCGTCGGCTTCGGACCCCTCGCGTGTAACGCGGGGATGTTCGGCAAAGCACGTAATCACACTTGACCCAACATCTTGGTCCATTAAGGAGGTGGTGGTGCGGCGACGAGGCAATCGAACATAGAGCTTTAACACTTTCACTTAGCCATAGGAGTTTGATGGTGGGGCTAGGATATAGCCCCTGGTATGGCTGCGCCTATCCGAATACGGTGCGTTTACATACGTGACCAGAAAACCGATCCTTCGTTAATGCGGAGGAATCGCAAAGATTCCGCGGAGTCATCGAGTGGTTGACCAGTCTCTCGCTTTATCATGGCAGTCAGTTTTCGGCTTTCTCTACTGAGGTGCTCATCCGGATGAACTAGGGCACAATCGCAGCAGTTCTCCCTGTGCCACCTTAGCCGATAGAGCGGAACGTAAGGTAGCAAAACACGGGAGCCGGGCAAACTCAACTATTGACCAAAGACATGATTCGGAGCTGATGCATATAAGGCCAAACTCGCGACGCCGAACACCCCCAAAGGTATTCAGACTTTACAACATATACTGGGCTGAATACAACCCTCGATAATGAGCCCTGAATTTCATGGTACGTGCGATAATCCGGCGTGATGAAAGAGCGCCTGTGGTGAGAGTATAGATCTCAATAACACACTGGTTGCTGCTTCTGTAACGTCTATTTTAGTATGGCGAATCATAAGCTCGCCAATAAGCCGGTATCCCTCTTGGTCATTTTAAGTGCCAGGAGGGTATGAGACAACAAGAGATAATAAAAAGGTTTACACAGGGTCTTAATCTAAAAATAAACCTTTGAACGGGGCCCTGCTGCACGTCTGCACCTTTGTCTCTGTTGTGTCGTATCCTTGAAGGGTATAGCATGGTGGTCATCTGTAAAAAAAAGAGGAAAAAACCAGGTAAAAGAATCTGGTGTGACCGTGAGTAAAGTTGGTTTGTTTTAATGAACCGTGAAAATGCAATTTCTTGAGTCCAGATAGGGCCAAGCCGAACTATGGACTTTATTCATGCGGGCAGCCCCCCGCGCTACATAGGGAGTTTTGAGTGTATATTTATATATACAGGGAGACATGTATAGTCTTCTTGTGGGTTGTTCTTATGGGGGCATAGCCGCTAATAAAGCTCAAGTTTATCTGAGCTGCTACACCTAGGTGTGCGCCGAACACGTCTAGCTGTGTCCGCGGTCTTGAAGACCGATGAGTTGCTCGGGTTGGAAAGTCCACTCCGTGATTTGGATGCTAGAGCCGCCACGTATTGTTCTGTACGAAGAGAACGCTTTGTGTTTCCGCTGATTGTGATAACGCCACGTGGACCGGGCATCTTGAGTTTGAGATAAGCGTAATGCGGGACTGCATTGAAACGGGCGAAGGCCGTTCTTCCGAGTAGTGCATGATAGCCGCTTCGAAACGGAGCAATATCGAAGATTAGTTCTTCGCTTTGAAAGTTATCGGGAGAACCGAATATAACCGCCAACGTTAAAGAGCCCGTGCAGCGGGCCTCTACGCCTGGTATTACTCCTTTAAAGGTAGTACTGCTTTGGTTGATTCTTGACGGGTCTATCCCCATCTTGCGGACAGTGTCCTGATATATCAGATTGAGACTACTGCCGCCGTCCATGAGGACTCGGGTGAGGTGGTATCCGTCGATTATTGGGTCGAGCACCAAGGCAGCCAAACCCCCATGACGGATACTAGTCGGATGATCCCTGCGATCGAAAGTGATCGGGTAGGCCGACCATGGGTTGAATTTGGGGGCGATGGGCTCTACAGCATATATGTCTCGGAGTGCGCGTTTGTGCTCCATCTTTGGGATGTGGGTGACATAAATCATGTTCACTGTTTTGACCTCCGGTGGAAAAAAATTATGTTCCCCAGTGTTCGGTTGACGAGATTCGTCCTCATCTTCACTTAGCGGCTCCTTCCCTTTGTGTTCGGCGTTGATCTTGCCGACCTGCTTGAAGACCCATCATTCTTTATTGGTGTGATTTGCAGGTTTGTCGGGGGTGCCATGAATCTGGCAGGACCTGTCTAGAATTTTATTTAGGCTGGACGGGCCATCTCTGCTGCCTTTAAATGGCTTTTTCCGTGACCGGGTCTAGAGCCCCTGAATCCGGCGTTTACCGCTGTATTGTTTGGGCTATCTTCATTATTTCGATGTTTGTTTTTATTGCGTCATGGTTTTCCATTGCCATCCCTGATTTCGGATGTGCCTGGATCGCTGGTGCTGCTACGGGCCAACCAACTATCCTCACCCACGCAAAAGAGGGTCATAAGAGTTGTTAGGGCTGCCATTATCCTTGGCTTTTCCTGACCGAGGTGTCTGGCAAGCCATTCATCCCGGACACTGTGTTTGAAAGCTGCTAGGGCTTCGGCATCCGGACAGTCGACGATTTGGTTCTTCTTGGTGAGAAATATGTTCCAAAGCTTACGGGCTGACTCTCCGGGTTGTTGGGTTATGTGACATAAATCGTTTGCATCCAGAGGTCGGACATAGGTCCCTTGAAAATTAGCCCTGAAAGCGTCCTCGAGTTCCTCCCAGCTTCCAATGGAATTTTCGGGGAGGCTTTTCAACCAGTGTCGAGCTGGTCCTTTTAACTTGAGGGGCAGGTATTTGATGGCATGGAGATCGCCTCCGCGAGCCATATGGATGTGAATAATAAAGTCCTCTATCTAGACCACAGGGTCTGTCGTTCCGTCGTATGCCTCGATGTTTACGGGTTTAAACCCCTCCGGAAATTCACGATCCAACACCTCATCGGTGAAGCACAGGGGGTGTGCGGCGCCCCTGTACTTGGCTGTGTCGTGGCATGGGTCCGATGGTTGTTCGGTGTTGATTCCGAACTGGTAGTCAACCAGTATAGTTGGTTTTGTGGCCATGATCTTGTATAGGAACACGTTCCCTAGATCCATAGATGGACCTGGTTATGCCAGCTCTTTTGTCCAGGTGCTCACATAGATCGTGTTTCTGGTACTTGGCTGCGACCTCCCTTCCTTTATGGGGAGGGGGTGCTGATTTGTGTGCGGCGTTATTAGTCGCTCTGTCTCGGCCACGAGGTGGTCGGTCTGGCATATCGGCCATATTTTTTCCGGTGGAATGGGCGCGATAGCCTCATCGTCGAATTCGGGCAGCAACTTACATTTTGGATAGCTCTTTGTTTGGCGATTACCGCTGTATCTTTCCTCAGTGTCGAGTACTTCATTCCATCTGTCGTTGAGCGTATCCTGCGCGGCTTTAAGCCGTTGCTTCCGTTTCTTCAAGCTCCTCGCGGTGGCAATAAGTCTCTTTTGGAGGTGCTCTTGTTCCAAGTATTTTTCGGGGATGATGCATGCATCGTCCTCCAGACCGTTCTCTTCTTTGGAGACAGGTTGATAAGTGGTGTCTTCGGCATTGTTGTGGTCAGACAGCAGCCCCGGACTATGTTCGCCGTCTCCTTGCTCGTCCTGCTCCATTGCTGGGTCTGCAGGGTCTTCATTGTCTTCGGCGCCGTCCGGGGTGTTATTATTTCTTGTGACGATATCGCTATTTTTGCTATGGCGAGGTTTAGAGCGGCGCCGCTGATGTCGGTGCTTCGGCTGCTTCTTAGGAGGATTATCCTCCCCTGCCTCCTTTTGGTCCTCGCCATTGTTTTCATTAGGTGTGTCCACCATATATATGTCATACGATGAGGTGGTTGTCCAGCGCCCTGTGGGCGGTGGTTCCTGTTCTTCTCTGGCATCGTCGTCCATACCGTTGATGTCTTTGGAGTCGAAATCAAGCATGTCAGTTAGGTCATCGATAGTGGCTATTAAGTGGGTGGTGGGTGGGTAACGAATTTCCTCGTCGTCCGCTTCCCACTCAAGCCGGACATAGTTCTGCCAAGAGTCTCCTGACAGGGAGAGATATTTTAATGAGTTTAACACGTTGCCCAAGGGCGAGTGTTGAAAGATGTCCGCAGAGCTGAACTCCAAGATCGGCGCCCAGTAAAGTTCGATGGGCGCAGATACACGTGGTTCGGAACCTATGGCCGGAGACGGGTCCGAGGGGTCCGATGACACAGACCTCGTTGAATCTGTGTTCAGCTCTAGCACCGTTGAGTGTGCGGCTTCCATGGTGGGGTCCATCCTCCCGTCCTCGGATGGCACGATTTGCACTGGATCTAAGGCCAGGGCAGCTACAGGTGTTGTCTCCTGAACACAGTCCGATGGCGAATCTAGGTCATGCTCATCGTGACTGTAGGGTGCACCTGCCATGGGTTTGAATCCGTCAAAGATCAAGTCTTCGCGGATCTATGCCAACCCAATAAACACCTTCGGAGAAACTTGTAGAGCATCTTTATAATCACCCAGTTACGTTGTGATGTTTGATAGCACACAAGGTGTTCCTCCGGTATTCAGGAATTGCATAATCTCATAGTCAGAGAAACATGATGTATAAGTCATGAAGAAAGCAATAGCAATAAAACTTACCGATCATTATGCTAAGCTAACGGATGGGTCTTGTCCATCACATCATTCTCTAATGATGTGATCCCGTTCATCAAATGACAACACATGTCTATGGTCAGGAAACATAACCATCTTTGATTAACGAGCTAGTCAAGTAGAGGCATACTAGGGACATTTTGTTTTGTCTATGTATTCACACATGTACTATGTTTCCGGTTAATACAATTCTAGCTTGAATAATAAACATTTATCATGATATAAGGAAATATAAATAACAACTTTATTATTGCCTCTAGGGCATATTTCCTTCAGTTTGGAAGGCATTGAGTCACAGGAAACAGAAGTTGAATGAGTTTTTTTCCAACTTGGACGATGGCAATTTCTATAGGCAGCCTACCAAGTTGTTACACAGTACATAAAGCATGAGTTTGTGGAGAACATTCTTGTTCGGGGCTAAGGATTAAAGTGTAGGTCATACTAATTGTACTTGAAAAGTATTTGATATGGCAGGAAAGGGGATTCACCGATTCAGTATGATCACTTGGTTAGGAACGTTTGGGTCTTCTCCAGCCTTCTACAAGCACTTGACGAATCCGATGTTGCCACAGCGGCTGCACGCTAACAACAGAGGGATCACTCCACTTAATCCACCGGCATCAACATTATCCCCACCCTAGGTAACATTTCCACGCGAGAAATCGATATGTGCAATTCATGTGGAAATTCTACGGAACTCCAGTGATCCAAGCATTGCAAGTGCTACTTAAAAATTAACTGTCATGTCGCGACAATGCAAATACGTAGTATGATTTATGCAATCAACAGGAACTTGGAGATAAATTAGCGGAAGATAAAGTATTGTAGTACCTCAATGAGCAGCTTTATGCATTCCATGGAGCCACCAAGAAGCGATGTGAGATGAGATGAAGGGTGTGAAGACACGGCTGGCGAATTTGTTCAGCTGCAAAATTGCAAACTGGTCGTGGATCATACGCACCATACGAACGACCGGACATACATCACCGTGTCGCGGATCCTCCCCTCCTTACACGAATCCTTATTCTTCCCTATCAACTATCACATCCAAGCAGTGGACGACTGCTGGATCCTAGATCAGATGGCCAGGAGAGCCTCTCAGCTCCCACGCGCGCATCCCGTAGATGCCTCCTGCCCCAGGTGCTCAATCCCTGGATCGGGAGAGCCACCCGACATTGCACCGACGACCTCACAGCCTCCCAATACTGGTGATCTATCCGACGGACGCGACCAGTAGTGGGTGGTGGCAGCGATGATGCGCGAGAGAGAGATGGGGAAAAGGTTCCAACGAACCAGAAACGGAAATGGATGGCGATCTCGGACCTCGGCGATGCGACCTCGTATCTCGGCGGTGGTGAAGGGCTCCACGATGGTGGTGGCGAAGGCAGCGAAGGGCTCCATGATGGCGGCAGTGGCATGCTTCACGGTCGACCTAGCAAATAGATCGAGGGGAGCCGTGTCGTATGTTTTTTCCTTATGTGCATGCGCGAGATGGCGTGAAGAAATAAGTGATGGGAGAAGAGACGGAAAAAAACAGACAAAGGTGAAAGGAGGATGAAAAAAACAGCGCAAAAATAGACGAAAATAAACCGTGGATGTTATTCACCAACTCAGACATGAGGAGTAGAGATAATGTTGGGCTAGTGTGCTTGTTGAGAAATACTAAGGTTTTACATTGATACATTTTCTATTGTATAATTAAGATATGAACTACTGAGATATGCATAATTTCCCAAAATGGTGTTTATAAAATTGGGATTTCTATTTATGTGCCCCTCTTCGCTTAGTCCTTCTAGGTTTTTCCCATGCACTAAGCCAGTCCTCACTTTTCCCCTCCATCGCGCAGCCCACCCTCGCAAGAGCCCAAATGGGGGTTTGCCGTCGGGTCAAAGTCTTTGACCGTTACTGGGCATGGTTTCTGACTCGTGGCACACCCCTGTCATGGCTTCCCGCCCGTAAATGGTGGGCGCATATACTGACTTGTGGGACGCCTCTATCAGCGGTTGGGCGCTCGTAGATGGTGGGCGCATATTCTGACTTGTGGGACACCTTTGTAAGCGGCCGCACGGTCGTATATGGTGGGCACATATTCTGATTTATGGGACACCTCTGTCAGCGGCTACGCGGTCGTAGGTGGTGGTCACAGTTAATGGCGCACGAGACACCTTTGTCAGTGGCTTCACGGTCGTAGTTGGTGGGAGCAGTTACTCACGGGACACCTTTGTCAGCGGCTGCGCCAACCGAAAAAATAGGTGGCTTATTAAGCCAGGAAGATTACTCAAACCAAAGACCACGTGCTCAAAGAGAGGCGCAAGAGCGAACCAACCAAGTATGTGTACGTGACTTTTGAAATAGTCCTCACCATTTTATGCACTAAACAAAGCGAAGCATAAACCATTCATTTACTCACTATATGTAATATACCATCGGGGTGTTAATAGTTTTCTTCAAGCCATTTGGTGTGGTGGATGCACTTTAGTCAACCAAATTAGTTTAGTACGGAAATTTGATGAACTAAGACAAGCATCGAGACGTTTTTACCTTAAGTCTGGGGGAGTAATTTCACTACCATATGTAGATGAAAACTCATTGGCTAAACCAAGAATTTTCTATCTTCCAATAACGATGTAAAGAATCTTGGTGTCGTCTCATGCATTAATCTTATGGAGATTCATCGAGAAGTGGGTCCAAAAAGAGTAAAAGTCCTATTATTATGACATACGTGGAAAATTATGAAAGAAATACATTATGTGTTAGTACTCTACCCCACCTACTCCTAAAATCAAGGGTCATATAGTTTGACATTTAGCGTCCAAGAAAATATTTAAAACTGACAAGGTAATGTTGATTCCTTATGCTTTAGTTGTCATATGAACCTTATATGTATTAAGTATGAATGCACCCTCTTATTTGTGCTCGGGATACTTGGCAAAAATGTGTTTATTCCCAAACTAGGCCACTGGAAAGCGGTTATCAAACTCTTTTTTACCATGCAAGGCAATACATATTACATGCTCACTTATAATGAGTTTGATAACCTCAAAATTGTGTGTTAGTCCGACATCATTTTGGCGAGGTGTGTGGATATTAGAAATTCCACGTTATGTTACATCCGCACCCTTGATACGTCTCCAATGTATCTATAATTTTTGCTTGTTCCATGCTATTATATTATCTGTTTTGGATATTTAATGGGCTTTATTATACACTTCTATATTATTTTTGGGACTAACCTATTAACCGGAGGCCCAGTCCAAATTGTTTTTTTCCTATTTCAGTGTTTTGCAGAAAAGGAATATCAAACGGAGTCCAAACGGAATGAAACCTTCAGGAGAGTGATTTTTGGAACAAACGTGATCCAGAGGACTTGGAGTGGATGTCAAGAAAGAAGCGAGGAGGCCACAAGGCAGGGAGGATTGCCTGCCCCCTGGGCGCCCCCCACCCTCGTGGGCCCCTCGCAGCTCCATCGACCTAATTCTTCCTCCTATATATAACCATATACTCCAAAAACATCCAGGAGCACCATAGATCGGAGTTCTGCCGCCGCAAGCCTCTATAGCCACCAAAAACAAATAGGGACCCTGTTCCGGCACCCTGCCGGAGGGGGGATCCCTCACCGGTGGCCATCTTCATCATCTCAGCGCTCTCCATGACGAGGAGGGAGTAGTTCACCCTCAGGGCTGAGGGTATGTACCAGTAGCTATGTGTTTGATCTCTCTCTCTCTCATGTACTTGATTCGGCACGATCTTAATGTATCGCGAGCTTTGCTATTATAGTTGGATCTTATGATGTTTCTCCCCCTCTACTCTCTTGTAATGGATTGTGTTTTCCCTTTGAAGTTATCTTATCGGATTGAGTCTTTAAAGATTTGAGAACACTTGATGTATGTCTTGCATGTGCTTATCTGTGGTGACAATGGGATATTAACGTGATATACTTGATGTATGTTTTGGTGATCAACTTGTGAGTTCAATGACCTTGTGAACTTATGCATAGGGGTTGGCACACGTTTTTTTCTTGACTCTCCGGTAGAAACTTTGGGGCACTCTTTGAAGTACTTTGTGTTGGTTTGAATAGATGAATCTGAGATTGTGTGATGCATATCGTATAATCATACCCATGGATACTTGAGGTGACATTGGAGTATCTAGGTGACATTAGGGTTTTGGTTGATTTGTATCTTAAGGTGTTATTCTAGTACGAACTCTATGATAGATCGAACAGAAAGAATAGCTTCATGTTATTTTACTATGGACTCTTGAATAGATCGATCAGAAAGGATAACTTTGAGGTGGTTTCGTACCCTACAATAATCTCTTCGTTTGTTCTCCGCTATTAGTGACTTTGCAGTGACTCTTTGTTGCATGTTAAGGGATAGTTATATGATCCAATTATGTTATTATTGTTGAGAGAACTTGCACTAGTGAAAGTATGAACCCTAGGCCTTGTTTCCTAGCATTGCAATACCGTTTACACTCACTTTTACCACTTGTTACCTTGCTGTTTTTATATTTTCAGATTACAAAAACCTATATCTACGATCCATATTGCACTTGTATCACCATCTCTTCGCCGAACTAGTGCACCTATACAATTTACCATTGTATTGGGTGTGTTGGGGACACAAGAGACTCTTTGCTATTTGGTTGCAGGGTTGTTTGAGAGAGACCATCTTCATCCTACGCCTCCCACATTGATAAACCTTAGGTCATCCACTTGAGGGAAATTTGCTATTGTCCTACAAACCTCTGCACTTGAAGGCCCAACAACATCTACAAGAAGAAGGTTGTGTAATAGACATCAAGCTCTTTTATGGTGCCGTTGCCGGTGAGGTGAGTGCTTGAAGGTATATCTTTAGATCTTGCAATCTTATCTTTTAGTTTCTTGTTTTATCACTAGTTTAGTCTATAAAATAAAACTACAAAAAATGGAATTAAGATTGCCTCATATGCTTCATCTTTTTAATGTCTTTCGTGAAAATTATGGAAAGGAAAATTGTGCTCAAGTCCTAGAAGAAGAATTACATAGAATGCCTGGCATAAAATATGTGAATGATGAGCATGATTGCAATGTTGTTAGTATGAATTCTTTGAATACCCATGATGCTAATGATATGCAAAGCTACAAGCTTGGGGATGCTATGTTTGATAAAGATGATATTTTTTATCCCCCAAGTTTTGATGAGCAAATTTATTATGATGAAAGCATGCCTCCTATTTATGATGATTATTGTGATGACACGTATGCTATGAAGAATAAAGATAGCCATGAAACTTGTCATCTTGATTTTAATTTTCAATTGGATTATGCTACACATGATAGTTATTTTGTTGAGTTTGCTCCCACTACTATTGATGAGAATAAATTTGCTTATGTGGAGAGTAGTAAAATTTCTATGCAAGTAGATCATGAAAAGAATGCTTTATGTTCTGTTTACATTGTTGAATTCATTCATGATGCTACTGAAAATTATTATGAGGGAGGAATATATGCTTGTAGGAGTTGCAATGATATCAAGTTTCCTCTCTATGTGCTTAATGTTTTAAAGTTATGCTTGTTTTGCCTTCCTATGCTAGTTGATTATTGTTCTCATAAGTTGTTTACTCACAAAATTCCTATGCATAGGAAGTGGGTTATACTTAAAGGTGTTAGTAATATGCTTCATGATGGTCTCTTTATGTTTCAATTCTTATATTTTATGCGAACATCATTGAAATCATCATGCCTAGCTAAAAAGGCATTAAAGAAAAGCGCTTGTTGAGAGACAACCCAGCATTTATACCTACTGTTTTTGTGTGTTCACATGATTATGCTACTGTAGTATATCTTTTGTTTCAATAAAGTTCCAAGTAAGACCTTTAGAATAGCTTACGGTGATAGTTGTGTTGATCCTGCTGAAAATCGGAAACTTTTACACCCAGTAAATTAGTTTTGATAATTCACAGAAATGTGATTTTGATCTAATTCTTTTTTATCTGGATTGGTACCAAAATTTATCAGGTTTTCCTAATTTGGTAGAATTGTTGGAGTTACAGAAGTATTAGAGAGTTACAGATTACTACAGACTGTTCTATTTTTGACAGATTCTGTTTTCTATGTGTTGTTTGCTTATTTTGATGAATCTACCAGTAGTATCGGAGGGTATGAACCATAGATAAGTTGGAATACAGTAGATATTACACCAATATGAATTTAGAATGAGTTCACAATAGTACCTAAGTGGTGATTTATTTTCTTATACTAACGGAGCTTACGAGTTTTCTGTTGAGTTTTGTGTTGTGAAGTTTTCAAGTTTTGGGTAAAGATTCGATGGACTATGGAATAAGGAGTGGAAAGAGCCTAAGCTTGGGGATGCCCAAGGCACCCCAAGGTAATATTCAAGGACAACCAAGAGCCTAAGCTTGGGGATGCCCCAGATGGCATCCCCTCTTTCATCTTCGTTCATCGGTAACTTTACTTGGAGCTATATTTTTATTCACCACATGATATGTGTTTTGCTTGGAGCGTCATTTTCTTTTGTTATTATTTGCTTGCTGTTATTTAGAATAATGTTTTTCATCTATATTTTCAATAAAAATGTCAAGGATAGCCTTTACCATGCTTATTTTGCAAGTATACATGTTACTGTTTCAAAACAGAAAGTTTACCGTTCTTGCAAAAATTCCCAGAAAAGTCAGAAAATGCTAAAATGTTGAAACTTTTTGCATATTGAGCTCTGATAAATTTTCTACAATGTAGTAGACTTTCATAATTTTTGGAGTTAGGGAAGTATGATGAATCTTGCATCCTTTACAGACTGTACTATTTTGGCAGATTGCTATTACGTTTGCATTGTTTGCATATGTTTGCTTGTTTAATGATTATATTTGAGGATAGGAGTATTAAATATGCAGAGACATTTAGTATGCAATGTTGAATAATAATTTTTGTGATTTGTTACAATAGAAAATGATAAGGTTTTTGCATTGGTTTATACTAACTTATCTCACGAGTTCTTGTTGAGTTTGGTGTGGATGAAGCTTTCGAGATTTAGGAAATCGAGATATAAAAGGAATTAAGGAGATACAAAAGCTCAAGCTTGGGGATGCCCAAGGCACCCAAAGATATTATTTCAAGAAGTCTCAAGCATCCAACCTTGGGGATGCCCCGGTAGGCATCCCACCTTTCTTCTTCGACAATTATCGGTTAGTATCGGTTGAACTTAAGTTTTTGCTTCTTCACATGATGTGTGCTATCCTTGAAATGTAATGTTGTTTTGTTTTGCTTGCTGTTTGGATAAAATAACAATATCTGAAATTCTTAAATGTTAGAGAGTCTTCACATAGTTGCACAACTATTTGACTACTCATTGATCTTCACTTATATCTTTTGGAGTAGTTTGTCTTTTGCTCTAGTGCTTCACTTATACCTTTCTAGAGCACGGTGGTGGTTTTATTTTGTAGAAATTAATGAACTCTCTTGCTTCACTTATATTATTTTGAGAGTCTTTTAGAACAACATGGTAATTTGCTTTGGCTATGAATTTAGTCCTAATATGATGGACATCCAAGATGGGTATAATAAAAACTTTCATATAAAGTGCATTAAACACTATGATAAATTTGATACTTGATAATTGTTTTGAGATATAAAGGTGGTAATGTTAGAGTCATGCTAGTTGGGTAATTATGAAATTGAGAAATACTTGTGTTAAAGTTGGCAAGTCCCATAGCATGCATGTATGGTGAATGTTGTGTGACAAATTTGAAGCATGGGGTGTTCTTTGATTGCCTTCCTTATGAGTGGAGGTCGGGATCGCGCGATGGTTAACTCCTACCAACCCTTACCCTAGGAGCATGTGTAGTAGTACTTTGCTTCGAGGGCAAGTAGACTTTTGCAATAAGTATATGAGTTCTTTATGACTAATGTGCCATGGATTATATGCACTCTCACCCTTCCACCATTGCTAGCCTCTATTATACCGCGCAACTTTCGCCGGTATCATGCACCCACCATTTACCTTCCTCAAAACAGCCACCATACCTACCTATTATGGCATTTCCATAGCCATTCTGAGATATATTGTCATGCAACTTTTCACCGTTCTGTTTATTATGACACGCACCATCATTGTCATATTGCTTTGCATGATCATGTAGTTGACACCATATTTGTGGCAAAGCCACCATTCATAATTCTTTCATACATGTCACTCTTGATTCATTGCACATCCCGGTACATCGCCAGAGGCATTCGTATAGAGTCATATTTTGTTCTAGTATCGAGTCGTAATCATTTAGTTGTAAATGAATAGAAGTGTGATGATCATCATTATTAGAGCATTCTCCCATGTGAGGAAAGGATGATGGAAGCAATGATTCCCTCACAAGTTGGGATGAGTCTCCGGACTTTATGAAAAATAAAAGAGGCCAAAGAATCCCAAATAAAAAGAGGCCAAAGCAGCCCAAATAAAAAAAAGAGGCCAAAGAAGCCCACTTAAAAATATATATATAATGAGAGAAGAAGAGAGAAGGGACAATGTTACTATCCTTTTTCCACACTTGTGCTTCAAAGTAGCACCATGATCTTCATGATAGAGAGTCTCCTATGTTATCACTTTCATATACTAGTGGGAATTTTTCATTATAGAACTTGGCTTGTATATTTCAATGATGGGCTTCCTCAAAATGCCCTAGGTCTTCGTGACCAGGCAAGTTGGATGCACACCCACTTAGTTTCTTTCTGATGAGCTTTCATACATTTATAGCTCTAGTGCATCCGTTGCATGGCAATCCCTACTCCTCGTATTGACATCAATTGATGGGCATCTCCATAGCCCGTTGATTAGCCGTGTCAATGTGAGACTTCCTCTTTTTTTTCTCGCATAATCCCTATCATCATACTCTACTCCACCCATAGTGCTATGTCCATGGCATACGCTCATGTATTGCGTGAGGGTTGAAAAGGCTGAAGCGCGTTAAAAAGTATGAACCAATTGCTTTGCTGAAACCGGGGTTGTGCATGATGGGAGCATTTTGTGACGAAACTGAAGCATAGCCAAACTATATGATTTTGTAGGGATAAGCTTTCTTTGGCTATGTTATTTTGATAAGACATAAACTGCTTGGTTAGCATGCTTGAAGTATTACTATTTTTATGTCAATATTAAACTTTTATCTTGAATCTTTTGGATCTGAACATTCATGCCACAATAAAGAGAAATACATTGATAATTATGATAGGTAGTATTCCACATCAAAAATTATGTCTTTATCATTTACCTACTCGAGGACGAGCAAGAATTAAGCTTGGGGATGCTTGATACATCTTGAACGTATCTATAATTTTTTATTGTTCCATGCTATTTTATTATCTATTTTGGATGTTTAATGGGCTTTATCATACACTTTTATATTATTTTTGGGACTAACCTATTAACCGGAGGCCCAATCCAAATTGTTGTTTTTTTTTGCCTATTTCAGTGTTTCGCAGAAAAGGAATATCAAACGGAGTCCAAATGGAATGAAACCTTCGGGAGAGTGATTTTTGGAACAAACGTGATCCAGAGGACTTGGAGTGGACGTTAAGAAAGAAGCGAGGAGGCCATGAGGCAGGGAGGCGCGCCTACCCGCCCCCCACCCTCGTGGGCCCCTCGCAGCTCCACCGACCTACTTCTTTCTCATATATATACCCATATACTCCGAAAACATCCAGGAGCACCATAGACCGGGAGTTCCGCCACCGCAAGCCTCTGTAGCCACCAAAAACCAATCGGGACCCTGTTTCGGCACCCTACAGGAGGGGGAATCCCTCACCGGTGGCCATCTTCATCATCCCGGTGCTCTCCATGACGAGGAGGGAGTAGTTCGCCCTCGGGGCTGAGGGTATGTACCAGTAGCTATGTGTTTGATCTCTCTCTCTCTCTCGTGTTCTTGATTCGGCACGATCTTGATGTATCGCGACCTTTGCTATTATAGTTGGATCTTATGATGTTTCTCCCCCTCTACTCT